>CM057454.1:555187500-556444166 GCA_016271365.2 Neoceratodus forsteri | reverse complement strand
GTAATTTGAGTCACCTGCTTTTAGTGTCTAAGCCACACCCCCAATTAAGCTCTCTTTCCCCCTACTGGTTTAGCAAAGTCAGCTGATACAGTACCCTTCCCAGCACAGAACACACACTGACTTTCTTTCTTTTCTTTTTTTAACCCTAAATAAGACCCCTTCTACTGTTAATAAAGTATTTGTCTACTTAATCTCAACAGACACTGACTCCTACTGAGATATAAGTTTTAAATTAATAAGAAAATGTAGCTTCTTTTAGTTAGCTGCTTTCTGCTCTACAAGCAAGGCTAGCAACAGGAAGTTGTAATTTGAGTCACCTGCTTTTAGTGTCTAAGCCACCCCCCCAATTAAGCTCTCTTTCCTCCTACTGGTTTAGCAAAGTCAGCTGATACAGTACCCTTCCCAGCACAGAACACACACTGACTTTCTTTCTTTTCTTTTTTTAACCTTAAATAAGACCCCTTCTACTGCTAAGAAAGTATCTGTCTACTTAATCTCAACAGACACTGACTCCTACTGAGATATAAGTTTTAAATTAATAAGAAAATGTAGCTTCTTTTAGTTAGCTGCTTTCTGCTCTACAAGCAAGGCTAGCAACAGGAAGTTGTAATTTGAGTCCCTGCTTTTAGTGTCTAAGCCACACCCCCAATTAAGCTCTCTTTCCTCCTACTGGTTTAGCAAAGTCAGCTGATACAGTACCCTTCCCAGCACAGAACACACACTGACTTTCTTTCTTTTCTTTTTTTAACCCTAAATATGACCCCTTCTACTGCTAATAAAGTATCTGTCTACTTAATCTCAACAGACATTGACTCCTACTGAGTTATAAGTTTTAAATTAATATGCTTCTTCTCAGGGATCCATTAATGAGCATTATAACCCCTGACCCTGCCTCCCCTGCTAGAAACTGAAAATAGGTTCTTACAAGAATCAGTTCTTATCTTAAGACTGCTTGAGGAATACTTACTGCAGTTTTTCAGGAATTCCTAAAAAATGTGATCATTTTAATGTGACGATGGTCTGCTTCAGTTTGGTTGGGTTTCTCAAAAATTTTAAAGAACATTTTAGAAATGTTTTCGTAGCCATTTAGATAGTTTTAATTGTCACTGCTCCCCTGGCTATAGCAACAAGTCCTCCTCCCTGCCTGTCTGTACGTCTGATGTCCTTGGCTCAGGCACCAACTCAGATCGCCAGCGTACCAGAGCAGTCCCCTACCACGTGGCACCATGGAACCGGCTGCAGAACAGGGGGCTGCCTGATGGTCACACAGCAGCACATCTTGTTACCATGCTGTAACCTGGGTTGGAGAGTGGATTTGGAATACTGGCCCTTGGGCAGCCGAGATGGGGAGAAAACTGTCAGTGGTTGCATATCCCAGCTTTGGAGGGGTGATGCCATGTTCTGCCATCACAGTGAATTCTTGCATTATGTATCTGCATGGGTACCTGTTGTATGAGTATTAGGCTCCACAGGCTGTGTGCAGTGCCAGTGGGGTGTTGTGAGGGTCAAGAGATGGTGATAAATGGCCTTTGTCAGGATAATGGCATAGCACTCTCAGATCCCATGCTCCCTGCCTCATTAGTAAAATCTGGAATAAAGTAACAAGTTGATGGATTGTGCATTTTCTAGTTGCCTAGCCCTCTTGTCCTAGGGATAAAAGAGGAGAAAAATTACATAGCTCTCTAGATGCCTTTAGAGTGGGGTACCTCACTGTATGTTGTCACAGTATAACAAATACAGCTCGACAGAGAGGGGCACTTGGAGTGTGAGAGCAGAGGAGTTATGAGAAATAATGCAGAAGAAGATGAAAGTACAATTCAAATACAGCTAAGGTAAGGTGGATTTATCTTTCTAATATTTTATAGGTTTTCTCCTTTTTTGGGGGGGAGGATTCTAATTTTAAAACTGACAAGTAGTTAAGTGAGATTAATAAAAGTTATGGGCAAACTAGTTAAAAGATCTTCCAAGAATCAGTCTCCACAGCCCCCCACTAATGGGTTTGTCCCAGAGGCACTAAGACTCAGTGGAAGCCAGAACTTTTCTGGAGGGCTGTCAGCATGAATAGGCCCCACGTGCATGTCAATGCACGTGCCTGCTTGTATGTAGAAGTGCCAGCCCCCAACTGTCTCAATTCCTTTTTTCCACTATTGACTGCACAGCAGCAGCGTTGCCACTCTCCATGTTGGGGCAGGAATTTCACTGTCTATATGAAGATAGCATTCAGTTCTTCAGTTTTAGTTTAAAATACACTCGAGTTTATTACTTATTGTTGGACTTCTGGTGACATCACGGACCAGCAAAGCAGCTAGGAAATAGGCTCCCAGCCCACCAGGTGAATAAACCTCCACTTTTAAACTAAAACTCATACAAAACTAACAGAAATGGCTGGTGGAGGCAACAAGAATGAATGGTGCACCCACGCGAGACAACGCTTTAAAACAAAGGTGTCTGATCATGATGGTGGGTTCCACACTAGAAGTCTGGATGGCAGCCGCAGCTCTTCTCCACTAAATGTACAGGAGAGGGGCTATGATACAGTGCATGAGGCTGAACAATTTATTCGTAGCCATTTTGAAATTCTCTGACGAGAAATCTAAGAATCCAGAGAAAAGAATAAGCAGGAATTCCGAAAACTCAACCAAAAATTGGTAAAAGTTGAAAGACAGGTCGAGGTAGCAGGGAAACGGATTGCGCATATAGAAGATGGGACACTGCAACTTGACAAGGCGGTGGAGGCCTTGCTGTATCAAACTTCAATACTACAAGAAAAATGCCTTGATTTGGAAGGTCGCGCCAGGAGAGAAAATCTCAGAATTTATGGTCTCCAAGAAGGCTCTGAGACTGGACCAGAGGTTGACTTTCTAACTAACTTGCTGAAGGACATTTTAAATCTACCTCAGGATTATCCATTAAACATAGAACGTGCTTACTGAGCACTCCAACAAAAACCCAGGGACCCAAACGCACATCTGCATTCCATCATACTAAAATTCAATAGTTTCAAAATCAAAGAAGAGTGTTAAAAACAGTGTGGCAAAAAAAAAAAGTAAAATACCTGGTTGCCCGAAACATTTTTTACCACTATTATCTGCCAGAGATTCAGAGGCAGCACTTGGCTTTCGGCAATGTCTTAAAAGCCCTGAGAGAGAGACAAATCAGATTTCATACCCTGTACCCCATGAGACTGTGGGTATTCTGGGAAGATGGCGCTATCACATAAAGTTCTCCAGATGCAGCTTGCCAGGCCCTGGCTACAAGAGGAATCACCTTATCAGAAACTACTGCAGGGCAGAACTCAAAACGAAAGACTCCACAATGACAAACAGCGAGATCCCAGAAAGGTAGGCTTTCCGGTCGACTTGCTGCTCCTAGAACAATACAACAAATTCAGCAGCTCTTACAAGGCCTGCAGCACTCCATGATGGACACAGTGGTGAAACAGAGCATCTGACTTACACGCTGATCTCAGAAAGTACTGACCAGGCTGAATTGTCTTCTGTGGGAGTACCACTAAATAAGTGGTTTCTATCTCCTGAACTCAACTACAGGGGTGCACATCTATTTACTTGCAGAGCCCAATAGCCTTAGGTTTAGGAAGGCAGCATAGTGCAGTGGTTTAAGGCTCTGAGGTGCAAATCTGGAGACCTGGGTTTGAATCCCACAGCCCCCACTTGCATACTGTGTGACCTTGAGCAAGTCACTTAACTTCCCTGTGCTTCCAGGTCACACCTGTAAACAATTGGAAAAAAGATACAAGACAGATTATGCACAGTGATGGCTAAAAGAGAGTCGCATGTGAGCCCCAATGCAAGAGACCACAATGACGTGGCATAGTTATTTGAGTTCTGGTTATGCTGTTACGCTTTTTAATATTAAGATGTTGAACTTTTCTGCATATTAGACTAGGTAGGGAGTAGAATAGGAATGTGACTCATGTTGTTTATTGAAGGGCAGTTATGTTAGTGAAGTTTATTTATTTATTTAACAGACTTTAGGATTACAACCTTTGAGTCAGGGACTCATTTACAAAGGCTCCGCATCAGAAAAACAAACATAAACATGTAATACATATAGACATAGAATGGCAGCTAAAGGTTGCAGTTTTTTTAGTTATACTATATTGCAGAATCAAGATCACCTATACATTGCATTGAACGTGTTACCGAGAGCTGTATTTTACAGCTTTCAAGAGAACAATAAGTTTGCTGATAGAGGGAGGGAGTAACAGGTTTGATATCTACAGTGAAGTAGAGAATTAGACAGATACCTTGTGAGTGCAGCCAAAGGAGGTATTGTTAATAGTTAATGTTTGGTGGCCCTATCGGTAGGAGCTTAGTGGTGGGGTGGTCCCATAAGATGATAGATAGGTGACCCAGCACTAGCTGGTACACTGGCAGCACCGTGAAGCGAGAATGTGCTCTTTGAGGGCTGACTTGAAAGGTCCTAATTTGGAGATGGAGGAGACATCAGAGGGGAGTTCATTGTACCAGGCTGGGGCCCTGTGTGGGAATGACCTTTGGGCTAAGGAGGTTCTAACCCTCGGGATGGACCACACCTGTCGGTTGGCAGTGTGGGTGTTCACCAAAGTGTGGGAGGATAGGAGAGAGGCAGAAACCCCCAAGGGGGTAAGCCCCAGGTGTGTTTTCTTTGTGAGGAGACATGTTTGATAAAATAGCCTCTCATCCAGGGTAAAGAGATTTGTTAGGGCATATAGGGTACAGGTATGAGTACGCTTGTCTGCCCCGGTGAGGAGTCTGCATGCTTTGTTTATGGCAAGGTGGATTTTGTTAAGGGCTGTGTGGTCAGCAGCCGAGTATATAGTGAGCCCATAATCGACTAGGGAGAGGACTGAGGAGGTGACAGCCAGATTAAGGGCTTCCGGAGGTAGGCAATCCTTGTGCCGATACAATAGGCCTATACGGACATTTATGGCTGATGATAGAGTGTTAATATGTAAATGGAAGGAGAGGCTGGAATCAAATGTAAGACCCAAGTATTTATATGTATGGACCTGTTCTAGAGGAAGGAGAGAGTGGGAGAGGCTTGTTAGCTGCGCATTCTTGGCCTTATTCTGTAGATGGGCAAAGAACATACTCTTTATCTTTTTTACATTGACCACAAGTCTTTGGTCTGTGAACCAGTTTTCAATCTGGTTAAATGCGTGTTGGAGGGAGGACTGCAATACTGTGGGATCTGGGTGCGAGGCAAAAAGAACTGTGTTGTCTGCATAGAGTAGCAGGTTGCCAGAGCAGGTATTCGGCAAGGTGTTTAGGTAGATGCTGAATAATGGAGGGCCGAGGATAGAGCCCTGGGGAACCCCAGAGCAGACAGACAGGGTGGTTGAGAGGGTGTTGTTTATTTTGACACATTGTGATCTAGCTGTGAGGTAACTGGTAAACCAGGAGACGGGTCCTTGGGACAGATCTATGTGGTGGAGTGTGCTTAAGAGTAAGGGGTGAGAGACTGTATCAAAGGCCTTTGACAGGTCGATGAAGACAGCTCCAGCTAGGTGTTTTCTATCCAGGGCAGAATGAATAAAATTAGAGAACTCAGTGAGAGCCGTAGTTGTACTGTTCCCAGAGCTGAAGCCATGATGCTCCCTGCAAAGTAGGTTATGAGCAAGTAGGTACTCAGTGAGTTGGGCGACTATAATTTTTTCGAGGGCTTTCGAGAGTGGTGAGAGAATGTATATGGGACACTAGTTATTGGGGGAGGTGCTGTCACCACTCTTCAGTATTGGGGTGACTGTGGCAGTCTTCCAGGCTGCGGGGAACAGCCCCAGACTTAGGGAGCAGTTAATGAGGTCAGTCAGTGGGGAAAGGACTGTATCTAGTACTAGATGTAGGATTTTCATATCAAAAGAATCTTTGCAATAGCAAAAGCCACTGAGTGCTTTCACGAGAAAAGGCCTTGCCTCATTCGTAGAGATCACCCTGAGATGGAAGGGGGGATGCTGGGTGTTTGGGGGCGGGGTTGCAGGAGTGGGGTCGAAGAAGTTATTTGGGAGTACTGCACTAAGGTCAGAGAATGATGAGTTACGGTCCTCATGGCTGATCCCAGGGTGATTTTACACTTATAAGGTTGGGAGCTCTGCCGTTGGGTTACTCTGTTATCGAGCTAGATTGCCTGATGCTTACCAGACAAGGCACAATATGAGCTACTTCAATTAAAAGACAGTCACTCACTCTAAGATGGGTCCTGGCAGGTTAGCCTCGCTACCGGAACATTAAGATACCAGCAATGACAATAATACTGAGATCCCGCTAATCACTGGAACTTTCCTAGAGGTTGCTGGAATAGAAAAAGGCAAAGCTTGGGAATATTTCTTACTGAGAGGTCACAATGGCAATTTTGCAACCCATTTACAGTAGTTGACTATAAGGTCACTTTTCTGTACCTGGATCCTCAGCTCGAAGATCAGTTTTTACTTCCTATAGAGCCTTATTGCCATAAGGTTAGGGGACAAGGCACACTAGATATGTTAAACACTTGGGCAAGAACAAGGGGGCACAATTTGAAGATAGAAGGGGGACGGCTCAGGGGCAACATGAGGAAGTATTTTTTCACAGAGAGGGTGGTGGATGCATGGAATGGCCTTCCTGAGGAGGTCGTGGGGTCAAAATTAGTGGGGAAATTCAAGAGTGCATGGGACAGACATAAGGCAGTTCTAGTGGGGGGGTAGGAGGAAGTAGGCTGTTGGTTAATTAGGCTCTGCAGCTTTTCCAGTAGGTAGGGAAATGGGCAGACTGGGTGGGCCAAGCGGTCTTTATCTGCCATCAAAATCTATGTTTCTATATCTGTGTTTCTAAAAGATTGCTACAATTTATAAACTGAGACTCTGAGAGTGGGCCCCACTATAAGAGACCAACATGAAATGCTTAAGGTGTTAGGACAACTGCAGTGTTTTTCTTTCTTCTTTCTCTTTCTTTGTTCAGATTTCACTAAATCATGGAATTTTGATGGATTATTCAGGGAGTTAAATAGGCAATGCTGGCGAATGAGGTCACCTGGCCCTCTTTTCCCCTCCCCCCTGTTGGCTCGTCCCGAGGTCCCCCCTCCCACACATGCTGGCACTACTTCTCGCTTATCATATGACTGAACCCTTGTTGTGTTATTATGTGCACTGTACCTATCTTGTCCTAAACCTTTTGAACCCTGTTAACTACCTACCCAAATCATGCTAAGCGTGCCATTTCTTCCTTGAGTGCCATATCTGGTATCGCCTGCACTCCCATTGTATGTAAATTTGACTCACTCACTGTTTGTGTATGCTGTACTTGTAATTCTCCCAGGTCATCTGTAACCTCTCGGTTCGTGACATTTTACTGGTTGTCATTCTCTTATATCACCCGATATCTCATTGTATGTAAAATTGATTCATCACTGTACCTGTATACTCAAGTTTGTAACTCTCCCAGGTCGCACCTGAAAATAGGCACTTGGCTGTCTAGTGTGACTTACCCGGTAAACAAAAGCAAATAAATAAAATATAGCCTGGGGGTTAGAGTAACGAGCCGTGAATGAGCGTGGTACATCCAGCAGACCTGGGTTTGATTCCCACAACCTCCTCTGGCGTACTGTGTGACTCTAAGCAAGTCACTTAACCACCCCAGTGCTCCCGGGTCGCCCCTGAAAACAGGCAATTGTACCTAGTGGGTCTTACCCAGTTACCAAAGGAATAAAATAAAAAAAATAAAATGCCCCAGTTTAGTTACCAGGTGGGTGCTGCTGTGGTGACTTAACAGCCCTCAGGGCTGACTTCCAGATGTCACTTTGAGATAACAGTGAATACTAATCTTGGAGGGTGAGAGAGGGAAGGAGAGAGATAATTTTTTTTTTTATGTTATAGTCTTTATTAAATTTTATGTTAATACAACATATCAAGAACAAATGCAGTTTAACTTTCAACCCACATTTAGATTCCACCTCACGGATCCCATGACTGGATCATAAGGTAGCCAAGTGCAAACTCCTCATGGAGATGGGTTATCTAGATGTCTGGAGACATTTATTTATTTAGCTTTCACACAACTATTTAGCACAGCTAGACAGTCAATTGCCTATTTTCAGAAGCGACCCGGGAGTTTACAGGAGATTTACAGGCAAGTGTAGGTGAATTACAGGAATTACAGGGAAAGGTAATAATAATCAGGTGCAGCATGACTTAAAAAGGAAGCATGTTGAACAACATAACTTGACAAGTTATGAGTAAAATAACAAGGTAACATTTGACAGCCATAGACAAACAGTAATTAGCTAATAATGTAGATACACAAGTTTGGGCCAGGGCAGGATGGTAAAGTGCAGCACAGTGCATGGGCAAGACAGAGATTACATTTTCTATTCTTCACCTCACCAAATGTACTCCAGAATCGACTGCTTCTTGGCTGATAAAGACCTGGGTGGCCATATTTCAGACAGCTGGATCAGAGATTTTACTCTGTCCAACCATGCCCCCCCACCCCAATCATTTATTTATTTATTAAATTTTGTTAACCGGGTAAACCCACTGGGTCCCGAAGGTCCCTTTTTCAGGGGCGACCTGGAGTTAGTTACATAGAGCTGAGCAAGTACAATCCAAAAATACAGAGTAGGACATTGCGTACAGGAGTACAATGACATTGTACAATAATCATACATACAACACAACAACAGTGGCAGCTGTTAGACTTAGGGCAGGTAGTGCAATAAAATATACAAGTAATACAGTATAGGACTAAAAGGTACAGGGTTGCATTGTGAATGACAGGTTTTCATAGAAGAGGGCAACTATTTACCGGGCAAGTACACAAGATCAACAGTGGCAGCTAAATGCCAGTTAGGGCAGTTAGGTTGTCCATGGCCAGGCAACAGGGGGGCATGATTTAGCTAGCCTTCAGGACAGATGCAGGAGCTGAGATTCAGGAGGTGAGCATGTAGTCCCGTCTGAAAAATCGCTAGGGATGGGGCTTCCTGGAGTTAACAGGGGAACTTGTTCCAGAGCGTAGGGGCTATATGAGCAAAGGATTTACCGCCAGCTGCGGATCTGGACCTGGGCAGTTCAAGAAGAGTTTTGCCCGAAGTGCGGAGGTGCCTGCTGGGCCACTTTGGGGCAAGCAGCCCGATTAGCCCTGCAGGGGGATCATCAGAGAGGAGCTTATATGTCCAGTTTAACAGGGGGTACTAAAGCCTAAGGTTCAGGGTGGGCCATTTGAGTGCGGCAAGGGCTTCACAGTGGTGGGTCCTCAGATGGGCTTTTGTGGTGCACCACGCAACTTTGTGGTACAATGTCTGTAGTCTGCCATGGTCGAGTTTTGTGATGCTGAGTAGGGTTAGGGCCGCATAGGTAAGAGTAGGTATTAGGATACTCTGAGTAATTGCCAGTCTTGTCTCAGGTATCATATTAGCGCTTAGACGGTATAGCAGCCCGGGTTTTTGGTGGATGCTTTTTGTCACCAGATCTACATGAGTCTTTAGCGTGAGTCCCTGGTCTAGTGTAAGACCCAGGTATCTGAAGGATTGGACCACCTCAATAATAGAGCCCACTGTGGTGACCAATGGTAGAAGATGTGCCCAGGAGTGACCCAGGGATTTAGGACCAAACAGGAGCACTTTGGTCTTGTTAGGGTTAAGGACCAGGTGATTCTCAACCAGCCACGCTTCGGCCTGGGTAAAATTAGCCTGGAGCAGGAGTCCAAGATCGTCCATGTGCAGTGCAGTTCTGTAGAGTACTTCATCATCAGCGTACTGCACCATGGAGCTACTCCCACAGTGGTGGCAGAGGTCGTTGACGAACAGGGAGAACAGGAGCGGGCCCAGGATGAAGCCTTTAGGCACCCCCTCGTTTTAAAGTTAGAGAGTCGGAGGTTGCACCTCTCCACTTGACCTGCTGGGAGTGGTCAGTCAGGTAGTTGCGGAACCAGTTCAGGGAGTGTTGGTCCAGTTCAAGTGTGCTCAACTTGGTTAGCAAGAGTGGGTGGTCTACCAGGTCAAAAGCCTTGGTCAGGTCTATAAAGACTGCCCCCGTGGGGGTGCCCTTGTCCAAGGCAGCTAGGACATCAGAGGTGAACCTGATGAGGGTGGTGTCAGTCCCATGCTTTTGATGGAAACCATGCTGTGAAGGGGCCAGAAGCTGATTGTCTTCCAGGTAGTCCTTCAGTTGGCCATATACGAGCCGCTCCTAGATCTTTGCCAGGTGGCAAAGAATAGAGATGGGTCTGTAGTGGCCTATTGGTTCTCTGGATCCACCCTTGTGTATTGGAACCACATGGGCCTGTTTGCATGATTTGGGGACTACTCCCTCCTGCAGGGATCTATTTATTAGCATGGTGACAGGTAAGGCTATGGCAGAGGCAGCAGCCTTGAGCAGCTGAGGGTCCAATCCATCAGGTCCTGGTGATCCCATAGGTTTTAAGGATTGCAGGAGGGGGTAGCACTTCTTTGACGCACACAGTCCTTAGGTGGAAGTGGGGGGTCAGGGGGTCCTGTGTTTCCGTGACCAGGGAACCCTGGTGACGGTGTTGGCGGTCGTTTCTGAAGGTGCCCAGGTCGGTGAAGAAGCTGTTGAAGGCCACAGTGGCCTCTCCACTATCAGTTAAGGTTAGCCCGCTGCAGGTTATATTGCCCTGCTGTGGTTTGTTTGTGCCTTTTAACAGGAAGTTGATACTGGTCCAGAAGGACTTAGGGTCAGACAAGGTGTCCCGCTGAAGGGTTTTGATATAAGCCCTTTTAGCAGACTTTGAGGCTTTCTTGCACTTGTTCAGCAGGGACCTATAGTCAGTTAGGTCTGCTGAACTAGAGGAGCACCTGGCCTTTTTCAGTGAGGGAGAATGATGCCCCAGATGTACCCCCTGCTATTTTGTGGGACACGGTAAAGCTATCCTCAGAGGAAAGTTTATGTAACTCTCCTCACAAAAGAAAAAAACAATGGGAGGCCAGAAAGAGGGAACGTCTAGAGAAAATTGGGGAGGCAGAAGCACTCCAGAAAGTGAAATTGAACAAAAAAGAGGACAACTCCCTTTATGCCTTAAGCGGGAGCTTTGCTCTCTTTTGAATTTTTAGGTAGAGCAAAAACGAATCTATCTCTGGCAAAGATATTATGAAGATTTTAGCTGGCAGGTTGCAGATCCAAAAGGCTAGGGTGACTATACCCAGACTAACCCACGCCACTTCCACAAATCGCATGCATAACGTAACAGACATCTCGGAAGCCTTTAGGCAGTACCGTAGGAAGGGTGGTGCGGGTGGTGCACCTGCCCCTGGCGCATGCTTCTGAGGGGCGCATTCTATGCTGTAACTTTAAAAAACATTTTTGTTTCAAAATCCAATACAATTACTAATACCTACCAGCAGAGGCGCCACTTAGCATCCCAGCAAGCCGGGGGGGGGTCACATGGTCCGCTGTCTAAGCAAAGTCAAAATCACGTGGTGGAGAGTGCCTGACAGTATAAAAGGTAGAGCGCGGGAGACTCGCGGAGTGGGTTCCAGAGAGGCGATAGAGAGAGGTCGAGCAGGTCTCGGAGAAAAAAAAATAACACAAAGGAGCGAGTCAGTGAGGCAAGCGATACTTCAATATTATTAGAGTAGTAGACTAGAGTCAGAGAGTGGTAGTAAAGTGAGGAGGCGTCGTCAGTCAGATAAGACAGAGAGAGTGTGCGGCTTTTTGAGGAGACTAGGGAGAGGAGAGTTGACAGTCAGATCAGATAAATATTGTTTGTGTAGTAACTTAAGCACCCTCCTTGTCTTATTATTTGGGGTAGAGTCAGTGAGTCGACTCAAGAACTGTTATCAGTAGTGCTTTGTTTTGCTGCCACTGGTATTTCATTTATTTTGGAAATTGCTATGCCTGTTTAAGGCAGCCTTTGGTACTGGTACTGGCAGCCAGGCTCGTGGCAGCACACCCCCCCCGCTCCCATCCATCCACCTCACCCTCCATCAGTCCACAGTGCTCTGCTCCGACTGAGTTCATGGCTGTTCTCCCTGTTCCAATTCCACAACCCCAGCCAGGCAGTGGCAGTCCATTCTTCCCGACGAGTCTGGAGTTCCCTCCACAATTCCAGTCCTACACCCAGGTTTTACTTTGGCTGCATAAATTCATTACCTGCCTGCAAGTTTGGATGTCCTGGTGAATAGTAGAAAGTTTACGCATCACCTCTTACCTTGTCTGGTGTCTCACCTCCCAAGTCCCCTGCAGGCCTGTGGTTCTAGGTGAGAGCTAGGAGATGAAATGACAGTTTTATCGTTATGAACTGTTTTTTGGACAGTCTTAGTCTCTAGAGAGGACTTGGGGCTGCTTTAAAGTGAGAGTTTAGGGCAGTACCTTTAAATATTTAAGAGCCATCTGTATGGACATTATCCTGGAGTTTTCTCTAGGGGAGAACTTTAAGTTTAAATAAACAAAAGTTTCTGATGGCACCACAGCCTTCAGATGTATTTATTTTGTAACTGTTTTGGTTAAATTCATTTATTATTTGAGTGAGTCATTCAGTGAATGATGGGTAGAATTTGATGCATAGAATGTTGTTGGTGTATGTTGGTGTGATAGCATGGTTGAGGGAGGAAGTTTGTTTGTAACAAAAGGTGGAGAGGAGGGAAGGTAGGGCAAGGGGAGTTGACAGTGGGGGCTTGGGTGTAGGACTAGTTATACGGTACTGGTAATGTATCGTCCTGTGTAGACCCCTAGGCTCAGTTACTCTCCATCTCTGTTCTGGGTAATGATGCTGGCCTGATTTGGGAAGCAGCCATCCGAGCTGTGTTCTCCATGGTGCACTCGGAGGCCGGCAGCAGCAGTGACTGTGAGCCTAGGCAGCTCTTTTTAATGTTGAATATGTGAGCGCGGGGCCATGGCTGAGTCTGTGATGAGGAGGCTAAGCCTCAGCAGTGGCCAGGACAAGGGTATGATTCTTTTATTCTTTTCTTTAATCTTGACTCACCCTCCCTGCCCCTGGCTTCTCTCAGACTGCTGAGGACTCCTGACAGCACGGGTTGGAGGCTGGGTCAGGAGCTTAGTTAGCACTGTGGTCACTGCTGTGCTGGACTGGTCGTCAGAGACAGTCAAGAGTCTTGAGTCCATACAGGGTGTGAGGGTGGACGGCAGCAGCATAACCTCCCCTCCCCCTCCCTTCATAACAAAAATCTGAATAATTGAATGATGACTGATGAGTACTTGTGACTGAAAGTTTGAAACAATTGAATACAAATTGTACTAGAAAAATTAACCCCAAGCAGAAGAACTACGTATAATTTTCTCTCAGTCTGAATCTAATAGCATCTTTAGAAAAGATGCTATTAGACTCGGACTGAGAGAAAATTATAAGTAGTTCTTTTATGCTTATTCATTTTACTCGTTCTTATATTCTTTTTTTTTGAACTTGCATAATTTTTATTAGGAGTTTAAAAGAACTTCCATGAATTCAGTGTACAGTGTACATTCCATTGAAGGATTACTATACATCTAATAGTCATTATTTAAAAAGCACTTCAAACTCTCTGCAGGCATACAACTTTCAATATGACTCCAAGGAGTATTTCCCTTTTGTCTCCATCCTGACTTAAAGTACAATTATCTCAGTAGCACTCAAACAGTACCCTGGGGAAATACATTCCCATTACCCCTGCCCTTTCAATCCTTCCTTGTATAAACTGTTTTAAACTATATAACAGTTACATAAGCTCTACTTGATTAATCATATTTATAATGATCCAATCTCAGTTATTTGATTTCTCCATAAGTGCTCTAAACACATTCTCACAGAAACAATAAAGCCAAAACCAAAGTAAAAAGAGCAAAGGAGGAAAAAAGAAAGGAAAAAAAAGATTTTTTAAAAATTTTCTGGTTGACGTGGGTGCAAAGTGTCTCAAGGTAGCAGATATTGAGCTAGTATGGGAGTGCCCTCCAGATTCTCGATGTACTCATAAAATGGAAGCCATCTAGCATTGAATTGATCTCTTTGTATTCTTAATCGGGCCGTTATGGCTTCCATCTCTTTAATTCAGTTAATATTGGCCCTCCACATGGAGAGAGATAACTGGTCCGAACTTAACCAGTGTTGGGTAATCACTTTTAGTGCAGCTGCCACTAATATGTAGTATAAATATCTCTGGTTTTTGGTCCTCCCCTCACTAGGTAGAAGACCCAGGATCAGATGGGAGCTAGTTAGCACACAACTCCATTGAAAGATGCTCTGTAATGCCTGAGCCACCTGTTCCCAGTAATTATTTATCTGAGGGCAATCCCTAAATATGTGGGCATAAGAACTGACACCTCCGCATCTCCTCCAACATTCCTGGGACTTACCCTTTGAATAATGAGCTGAGACCACTGGGAGAATAAAATACCTGGCAACCACTCTTCACCTAAAATCCCCCCAACTTGGAGAGCTAGAAGTGCTAGGGATCCCTACCCAAACTCTTGCCCATTCCTCTTCTGCAAGATGCAAACCTAGCTCCTCCTCCCATTTTTGTTCAATTTGTTGAGTCAGTACCTTACCCACATCATCCTGAAGTGACTTGTAAATGAAGGATATGTAGCCCTCGAGTCTGTCCCCTACTTTTGGGAAGGTGGTTCTCACTGGGACGCGGATCTGCCAGAATCTCCCCACTCCCACGCTTGTTAAGATGTAGTGTCGACATTGTAGGTATCTATAAAATCCTGTCTTGGAAGGTTAAATTCACCTCTATTTCCAAAAGGATTTCAGTGTGTCCCTTTGAAAAATTGGGTAAGGAACAACAATCCTTTTTCCTGCCACCTCCTGAAACAAGGGTCCCCTGAGGAGGCCGGAAATCCCGGCAAAGAACAAAGGGGAATATACCTCCAGACCGGGGTCACCACCCCCCAGTGTAGCTGTACCTCCAGCCATATTTTAAGGGTATGTTTAGTCCATCTGTTATTGATTAGTTTAAGATCCGAGTGTGTGGCAACCCAAGGTAGTAACCTCAATGGTATGTTTTGATGTGCTCCTTGCTCCATCAGAGACCAACCCCCCTTCTGACCTGAATTTAATATGCTTAGGATAGGCACCACTTGAGCAGCTTTATAATAACTATATAAATCGGGGACTCCCCTGCCCCCCAAGTCTTTGTCTCTGTGAGGAGATTCCACCGCTTTCTAGGTTTCCTTCCCGCCCAAATGAATCTTGAAATTTTCTGTTTTAAATCTTTCCATTCCCTTCTAGAGAAAGCCAAGGGCAAGTTAGTGAACAAAAAAAGGTATCTAGGGAGCACGTTCATCTTCACTGTATCTATCCTATGAGTAAAAGTGAGGGGTAGGGAGTGCCATCTGTTTATGTCTGCAAAAACCGCTTTCTGGAGTGCGCCATAGTTAACTTGATATAGTCTTGATAATTTAATCGGAATCTGAATCCCCAAGTACCTTACCTTCTCTCTGACCCAGTTAAACGGGATCAGCTCACGCAAACTCTGTGTAATTCTCCCCTTTATTGGTAGAATCTCAGATTTATCCCTATTGATTTTAAAGCCCGAGATCTTCCCAAACTGGTCTAAAAGGGCCATCAATGGAGGGATCGACTTCTCAGGGTCCTGCATATATATCACCATGTCATCTGCATAAAGTGACACTTTATTCTGGGCCTGAGCTATATTAATGCCCTGTATTTTGCTTTCCTCCCTTATGGCCTGGGCGAGGGGTTCCATGGCTAGTCTAAAAGCAAGGGCGACAGGGGGCATCCTGCCTAGTGCCCTCCTGATCGGAAAGGCCTCTGACAAAGTCCCATTTACCCTGACCCTAGCCGAAGGGTTCTGATAGGCCAAAGTGGCCCACTGTAAAAAGGCACCTTCAAACCCCATCCTTGTGAGAACTGCTTTTATGTATGACCAGTTTAGCCTATCAAAGGCCTTTTCTGCATCCAAAAAAATAGCAATCTGGATACTCTGGGAGGCATTCTTGTAATCCAAGATATTTAGCAAATGCCTGATGTTATCAGACATATGTCTGTTTGGTATGAATCCGGTTTGATCCGGATATATCAGATTTTCAATATGCTTTTGTAGCCGGTTAGTTAGGATTTTTGTGAGGATTTTATAATCTTGGTTTAACAGGGAGATGGGCCTGTATGATTCACAAAGCTCTGGGGATTTCCCCTGTTTCGGAATGACCGTGATCATAGCCTCATTCCAGGAACCTGGGGGTTCATTATTCTCTAGGATAGCATTCAGCACCATAGCCAACTTGATTGCTAGTGTTTTTTTTAATTTTTTATAGAACTCGGCCGGGTAGCCATCAGGACCCGGGGACTTACCTGAAGGAAGCTTGTCTATAACTGCTGCTATTTCCTTCTCTGTAATGGGGCAGACAGCTCCTGCTGCATTCCTGGGGAGAGCTTGGGCAACTTCAGGGTCCGCAGAAAGGAGTCTGCAGTCTTTTGTACCTCTTCTGTATCTCTCCTTTCACTATATAATTCCCCATAATAATTTTTAAAAGCCTTGGCTATTTCTCTAGATTTCTCTATCCGGGATGTATTCCCTTTTCCACCTTGGAGAGATGAGACATATCTGCTTGCTTGTTCCTTTCTCAATCTCATGGTGAGGAGATTTAAGGCCGTACCCCCTCCCTCATAATATTTTTGATTTGTGTAACGCAGCATCCACTCCGCCTTTTCCGCTTCTAACTTATTGAGTTCTTTCCTGCTTTCCATTAAGTCCCTCCAGATTTTCTCCTTACCTTTTGGATTACTTTTATGTTCCTGTTCTAACCCTCTTATCTTAGTGTGCAGTTCTTCTATCTTTTTGTTCTTCAATTTCTTCCTGGCTGAAGCTAGACTGATTAATTGTCCCCCTTAGAACAGCCTTCATTGTGTCCCACCACACCATTGGGGTACTGTCCGAGATAGGGGAATCTGTCACAAGATTTTTTATATCCTCTGTAATTTGTCGTATGATATTTTTATCATTAAGTAATGAGATATTCAATCTCCAATTCGTTGTCCTGGGTTCCCTCTCCCAAACAAGATCTACTGAGATTGGGGCATAGTCAGAGATGGTCATTGGGTAGATTACCGAATTGGAAAATGGGTGGACATCTGTGGTATATGTTACAAAAAAATCTATATGAGAGTATGAGTTCTGGGGGACTGAGTAGAATGTCTAATCCCTTCCTTTTTTATGATATAGTATCCAAATGTCCCCAAACCCCCCCTCCTACATTAATGTATTCAAACACTTCGTGGCCTGTTTAGAAGTCTCCAACTTTCCAGATGATCGATCTAAAACTGGGCACAATGTGGTATTGAAGTCACCTTCAAGTATTAACTGACCCCTGGGAAGCGAGGCCACCCTCTGAAAGACCTCCTGATAGAAGGTGGCTGCCCCACTATTGGGGGCGTAAACATTTACCACATGGATTAGGTTACCCTGGATTACCCCTGAGACCCTAATGCACCTACCCTGGAGTATAACCTCTACCTCCTGAATACAGAATGGGGAATTTTTTTTAATTAATATCGCCATTCCGGCCTTTTTTGTCTCTTTGTCTGAGGTAAATAACACTCTGCCTACCCACTGCCGTCTTAGTTTCATGTGCTCCACCTCAGAGAGGTGGGTTTCCTGGAGGAGCGCTATGTCACAGCCCCTCCTATTAAGTTCCGTTAGGATTTTGGCTCTTTTAATGGGTGAATTAAACCCATTAACATTATAAGAAATAATCCTTAGGCACATAGCTATAATCCATCCCTGTAAGTTATCTTCTTATTCATACTATCCCCCAGGAATACCCCTCTCGACCCTATAGGCTCGCCAGAACCATTCCAGATCCTTCTTTCCCCTTTGAACCCACGTTGACTTAGTATAACCAGAAACATTTAAAACTGATGGACTAATAACACCAATCAATTAACTGAAAAAATCAGATCCCACCTGGATCCACAATAAAAACCTTTTTTCGAATCAAAGCAAGTGTCTGTTAAATTGACTTCCTAGGAAAAGTAACTCAGGTAGTTAAAGGCCACCCAGAGTTGTCACACATGTGACACAATCAATACCCCTTTGATGTTTAGGGGCGTTGTCGCCTTGGCCAGCTAAATGACTTCCCGGGCTGACAACGGTTAGTTTAATAGACGTCTCTCTGTGTATATGGAAAGAGCCACCCAAACCCAAACCACCCCACCACCCCCACCCTCTTATGCTTTACTATGTCCTCCAATAAAGATCCCTCTGTAACTCACCAGTCATTTCCTCCTACCCTCTCCCCCCCCCAAAAAAAGGGGAGAGAGGAGCAGGAAAAAAGGAAGGGAAGGGAGTAAAAAGAAAGAGTTCCCCTCCAAAGTCACCTCCAAATGGAGAAATCACTGCCCAAATCAGAGCCCCCATCAAACATTTATATTCTGTATAGCCCTTTACCGCCCTCTAATGGCTCCAACATATCATTACCTATCCAGTACCAGTACCTAATAGGGCTAACTATGTAGGAAAAAAAAATATATATATATAAGAGGGAACCCCCCCCCAAGCCCAGTGTACCCTTGAGAAAAGGATGCATTCATGGACCAAGGACAAATAGTCTGTATAAAGTCACTGTCCTTAGATCTCCTCGATCAGTCTATATTGACGATCCACTTGTGGAGCCACTGGTCAATCTGCATAGATGTCCACCGATTCCTCCTCAAGCGCTAACATTTATTCCGCAAAACATTCTCCGTATGTTAGCAGACTCAGCCTTTTGAGGATGGTGAGGTCGGTCTCTCATCATTCTGGGTCCTGTTTCTCTTCTCAGTGTGAAGCAGCAGCTTAGCATTGTCCCCCTCACTCGCCATCGCAATGGATTCTGGCAGACCTCGTTTCCTCGTCTGGTTGCGAGATACTATGTTCCAGGCTCCCCCTCTCAATTTTTTTCTCTAAAATCTCCTGTTCCAAATCTGGCACCACAACCTGAAGCTCTTTTAAGGTGGCACTCGCCTCGACCAGGGATAGGAAGGTCTTAATTCCTGATTTCATGCGAATTCTCAGCCTCGCAGGGAAAAGCAACTGTGCCTTTATTTCTTTCTGCAGCCTAATCACCCCCCTGACTTTTTGCCTTTCGGCTTGCAGGGCCGAGGAAAAGTCCTGGTCAAAGAAAATTGTTGCTTCTTGATATTTTAAGTCTTTAAGCCTCCAGCCCTCATGAATGATCCATTCTTTAGTTTGAAAGTGTAACATTCGAACTATCAGGGAGCGGGGCCTTGCATTGGGGTCTGTTGGTTTTGGGATTAGCGATCTGTGGGCCCGGTCAACCTCTAAACTCTGGTCGGGAGGTGGAGAGAGCACTGCCCGCAGCACTTGCTGCACAAAATCTGCTGTCGTTGGAAAGCCTTCCTCAGCCCCCTCGGGGATACCATGAATTCTGAAGTTGTTCCTACGGGAACGGTTTTCTAAATCTTCTAGTTTGGCTTGGGTTTCTCGGTCTCTCTCTGAAGTAAGAATAGCAGCAATCGCTCTGTAGTTTCCTGCGCCTCAGACAGGTCTCCGATGGCGAAACTTTCCTATCTAGAGCTTTCACATCTTGTCTCAAGTCAGCCAGTGCTGAGTCAATTTTGTTTACTGTAGCTAGGATCTTTTTCAGGGTTTGACTACTTTCCGATGGTTCAGCATCATCCTGATCCCAGTCTGCCGACGATTCTGAGGGGTGCCTTCTACGTTGTGGTAGAGCTGTTAGGCTCTCCTGCGGCCTACTCAAGGTAGTTTGCTTCATTTTACTTGTCGAGGACGAGGGTAATCGGTTTCCTTGTGCCTTCTGTGACTTCCCTGCCATGTATAGTATCAGCCTCGCTGTTGAAAGAGTCGTATTGGAGTGTTTTCCGTGTTGAATTTTCGGGATCAGGGTGAAGCGGCCGGGGAGCCCTTAGAGTTAGCTACCCACCATGTCCGTGACGTCACCGGAAGTCCCTCGTTCTTATATTCATATATATATATATATATATATATATATATATATATATATATACATATACACTTTATATGCAGCAGGGCTTTGGGGGGACTAGGGCATAGATGGATCAGGATGAGCAGTCCTTGATTTTAAAGGGGGGGGCTCAAGTTACAGCAATTGGTAGTGGCATTAGGGCATAGGGCAGGCAGGGCATGCAAGCATAGCAGAGCAAAAAAATAAATAAAAAAACAGTAAGCACAAGCTCACACAACTCAAGAACCAACTGACAAACACCACTGTAATTTCCTTGTGTATGTAATAGAAATGCCCTTCCCTTTGAGAGTCTACATGATTTCAACTTGAGTCTAAGGTTTTTAAATGTATTAAAGGAAAGGGAAATTGTATTTTTATTACTTCAACAACAAATTACAGTGGTCAACACCACTTAGCCTTCTAGTCCTGTCATAAAAATGTATTTGCAGTTTACATATCTATACCAAGATACCATATGTGGCCGATCATGGTACGGTACCCCTTACCAAGGAGTACTGCAATTAGGTGTTTGTGGAGGACGTTACGGTAACCTGCTGAAATGCAAGCGCAACACCCCCATCATGCGCCCCACAATCCCTTGTCAATAATTAATAGATATTTCATAATTATTGATGGAATGACGGAGGGTGAGGGGGGGCAGAGCCCCCCAATTACAAGAATTAAATTTATAATAAGAGACTGCTTGTTTACTTCCCCTGTACAACCCAATGCAATAATTATAACTGGTCCAACGTCCTCCCTTCACAAACACTGCAGTTGCCGCTGTTACATTACTGACAAATTGTAAGTACATTCACAGCAATGCTTTTAGTTTTTAATGGTTTCTGATCTTATGTTTTGATATTCTGTGATACTATTCTTTCTGTGGGGGCGCTCCGCCCCCTGGCCCACACCTCCCCATGTGCACCAATGAAGTTGTATTTTTTACCTGTGGGTTGGGGCACCGCACAGAAAGAATAATATCATGGAATTAGGAATAACAAAACATAAAAAAGCAACCTCACAACTAGTTAGGCAGGCAGTTAAATTATTGTGGATCCTCATTCTTTTCTGCCTGGTTGACAGCACGGCACACTGGAATTAAGCAATAATGCACGACAGGGTGTGTGTCATGTAGGGATAACCTCATGCCTGGGGTGGTTGGGCACGGGGCCACAGGCCGAGTGCGTCCAACGACCCCAGAAGTGAGGTCATCCCAGCACGACACACACCCTGGTGTGCATTATTGGTATTATACAATGGCTCATTGTTATACAATTAAAATAAAAATGTTTTTGGTAGCTTTTTAATGTGGCAATATATCTCTGTTTCTTAAGAGTATGGCACAAGGGGCATCCTAATCATCCTAATCAATACAGTGAGGTTGTGCTTTGAGACTCGACCCGTGATGTTGTACTGGGATAGCATCATGGGTCCAGTCCCAGACTGACCAATCAGAGGCAAGCATTCTTTCTTGCCATTGTATAATTACATGATAATACTACTTCATCGCAACACGTCCTCTTTTTCCCCATGACCTCCGTTAGCTGGGATGCAGTAATTGCAGGGCAGTTGTGAGGATGTTGGACTGGTGGCACACTTTTTTTGGAAACTCCACACACTGCGGTGGAGACGTGATCACGTTGTGGGCGTGCTCCTCCTGTTGCAAAGTCCAATGTCCTCCACAATTACTGAAAACTAGCAATCAGGGAACTCATAATTATTGACGGGGGAGGTGTGGGTGATGGAGTCCCCCAATTACAAGAATTACATTTAGAATAAGAGACTGCTTGTTTAACCTCCAACTGACAACTTGCTGGATCACATTATACAATGGCAAGAAAGAATGCTTGCCTCTGATTGGTCAGTCTGGGAGTGGACCCAGGATGTTATCCCAGTACAACATCATGGGTCTAGTCTGAGAGCACAATAACCTTGCTGTATTGATTTGGATGCTTAGGATGCCCCTTGTGCCATACTCTTAAGAAATAGAGATATATTGCTACACTAAAAATCTACCAAAAACATGTTTTAATTTTATTTTTATCTTGTACAACAATGAACCATTGCATAATAGCAATAATGCACTCCAGGGTGTGTGTCATGTTGGGATAACTTCACTTCTGTGGTCGTTGGATGCACTCGGCCTGCGACCTCATGCCCAACCACCCCAGCCATGAGGTTATCACAGCACGACATGAGTCACGGCATACACCCTGTCAAGCATTATTTCTTAATTATATTGTAAGGTGTGGGGGCAGATGTGTCATCATGTCAGCCGGACACTGCTCTGCCGCTCACTCTGTTGTCCACTTTTTTCACAGAATCAGACATCTTTTGATATTTACTGGCGTCTCGATTCTCTGATACATACCTTCAGCCTATTAGACTGAACATAGGTACCAGAGTATCACCAGTAAATATCAAAAGATGCAAATCACCTGACTCCAATATCTGACTGTTTATCATCAGCCTAGAGAGTAGCAGCGCCAGCAGTACTAGTGGTACTATACTTCCCAGGTAGGGTGGGTCCAGTTACTGATGACTCACTCCCAAACAAAACCGGGATGGACCCACCCAGCTGGGGAAGTATAGTACCAGTACCACTACTACCACTGATGCTGCTACCCTACTAGGCTGATGATAAACAAATAGGCCAGCCAGTGGCCACTGCCAGCAGCCAGCTTGCCAGACAGCCATGCACTGGGTACTGGACAGGTAGCATGCAGGCAGCACTTAGGTACAATGAGGTTACAGGATTTTCATACCCCATTGTATAATCTGTTAATCACCCTAGGGGTGTAATGTGCCAATGCCATTGCATGAGGTGTAGCCAAGTGACGATGTTGCCCCTAGTGTGTAATTAACTGATTTAATCTAATTCGGCTGATAGTGCCTTATTGCTATTATTTATAACAAAAATAGTTTCAAAAGAAAAGTGGTGAAAGTTAATACTTTAGCATGTTTTCCCCATGTAGAGAGAGATTTTTTAGTAAAATAGTTATTCCACCAACAGTTTAAGAATGTTGGTTCTAAATATGAATGTAGCATTCCAGCCATTCAACAGTGCTGGAGGATGGAATGTTGACAGGACGAAATAAATCCATATCCTATCCTGTCCCACTACCATTGTGAGTGATTTAGCCAGGGTATACTCCTTTAGTCTCTCCTCGCCCTCGTATGAGTTATGATGCAGACCCTAGTGCATCATTTAGTTGCCCTCCTCTGGACTGCCTCCATCCACACCTTTCAACTGCTATGAACTGCTATGAATTCCATATAGCGCTATGATTTTCACAGTATATTTCAAAAATGCATATAGCACTCTGATGCCAGCCAGCCAGAATCTCCCACATCTCTCCATGGGAGCAAAATATTCCTTGAAATCAGGGGTAGGGAACATATAACAAAAGCATGTTTTTTCTTCAAGAAAAGCCCCAAAACTCACCACAGAGCATGTAAACCCCTCAGAGCTTCTGGGGGCCTTGCAGCCCCCAGACCCCCAGCTCTTTTCTGGGGGGAGCGCAACATTTGTCTCTTGCCCAGGGCACCAAAATGCCTTCCTATGGCACTGCCTTTAGGTCATACTGTTCAACCCTCTACACAGCAGGGGACCCCCCCCGAGGAGGAAGCAATATCTAACTTCTTATAACACCTGCATCTACCACAGGTTCCAGAAGCACATAACCTTACTCTTATAGTCCCTATCAGACTATCTGAAATAGACAGGAAAATTAGCAGATTTAAAATGGGTAAGTGCCTTGGGACAGATGGATTCATGGGGAATTTCACAAACAATTTGAATCGATTTCTTTACTGTTACACAGAGCATACCTCTCAGCGTTAAGTGAGGAGGGATGGATGGCCCCATCTTGGTCACAGGCAATCATATCGGTGATCCCAAAGCCTGGCAAGGACCCCACTAGTTGTGGCTCATACAGGCCCATTTCAATTTTAAATACAGATTATAAGATATTAACTGCCATATTCACTCAGAGACCAGAACATCTCATTCCCCTACTGATACAGATGGATCAAACAGGCTTTGTCCCTGGCCGTCAGGCTCAAGACAATACACGTCAATATCATTGACCACTTACCACTGTCCTGCCTCCTACCCCTCCTCTCCACCATGCTGCCTACCTTTCCCATGCCCCCTCCCCCTACTTGGCTCACATTGTAACTCCTCCTTGCCCCTCCAACCCTGCGCTCTCTCTCCTACCTGGGCACACTCCACTATACGTCCCCCCCCTTTCCTAATAAGGCCCTCCACCTCCTGGACTCTCCTACACCTACTTGCTTCTCGCCCCACCCCTGTTACTCACACAAATGTCCATCCTTGCCCCCACTTGCGGGGCTCTTCTGTTCCAAGCTACCTTCATAACCTAGCTCAACTCCTATCCTTCACCCTCCTCCTCCTTCTCGTAGCGGGAGACGTACACCCAAATCCGAGACCCTCGACCACCACATCCTCACCAACCTCAGCCAGCACCCCCCCCGCATCCCATCCCCTCCCCTCCCAACTGCCAGGTTACCCCCCTCCACAAAGGCCTCCATCTCCTTCACCTAAATATTCGTAGCCTACCACTTAAAATCGACCAGCTACAAGTTCTCGCTGCCCTACATGTCCCTGATGTCCTCATCCTCTCTGAAACTTGGCTTAATAAAAACATTCCAGACTCCTTAGTCGCAATCCCTGGTTACACGATGGCTCACCAGGACAGGGCCACGAGAGGTGGCGGCATAGCCATCTTCATAAGTTCAGACATACGCTACGAAATAATCTTATCTAAAACTGAACCTAAAGAGTACAAACTCTTGCTGCTCCAGCTCACACTACCTTTCTCGCTGCCCATATTCATTGCCGGAAGCTACTGCCGACCAGGCACCCCTGCCACAACTGTTACTGACCTTCTTACACAAATCAGTTCACAATCACCCACCGGAGAATTATATGCTATGGGTGACCTTAACCTAAACTGGTTAGCCCCGGCCCTCAACAAAACCTGGACGGATGTTGCTGCCCTCAATTTTACCCAACTCATCACTGAGCCCACCTGCCTAAACCTTAAATCAGGTAACCACTTCCTTATCGACTGGGCTCTGACCTCCCATCCTCACAGAGTCATCCAAACAGGCCTACTCCCTAACTCTATTAGTGATCACCATGTCATCTACCTTGTTCGCAAAATCCACCATCTCAAATCCCCCCTAAGTTCTTAGTCCAACGGTCATTCAAATCCCTAAACCTCGCTCCCCTCCTAAATGACCTTGTCCTAGCTAATTGGCTCCCTTCCCCCCCTCCAACCTGATAGATGACACCCTACTTCACTTCAAAAACACGTTCCTTAAGATATGGGATTCCCATGCCCCGCTACGACATACTAGGGTACGCGGTACCCACCTGCCTTGGATCTCCCAAGAGCCCACAGCTTGTATGAATGCCCGTGACTCAGCATGGCGAGCCTTCAAAGCCTCAGCCCTACCTCAGGACCTCTCCCACTGCCAGTATCTGTGCAACATGTGCACTGGAGCAACTCGGCTAGCTAAAGCAGAGTACTTTAGATCCTCCCTCCAATCTAACCTTAATAGCCCCTCCAAATTCTGGAAGGTCATACACTCCCTCTTCTCACCCCCAGCGGCCAAGCCCTCGCCTCTCCTTAGTGTAAACAACTCCACACTCTTGGATCCTATCTCAGTTGCTGCTGAGTTTAATTTATATTTCTCCACCTGCGCTTCCTCTGTCCTTTCCTCCTTAGCCCCCATGTCACCATCTCCACCACCTACAGGGTAAAAACTAACTCAAAATACAGGTATTTTGGGGCCGTAGTGGAGCTGAGGGTTGAAGGCGGCTAAGGCACACGCTCCACGCTTCAGGTCGGGAAGCGGACTCAGGTCGTCGGTGGGTCGGCCGGGGGGAGACAGGCTTGAGCGTCCAACGACATCTCGCCTTCTCCGGGGAGGGATTCGGCCGATGCCCGGCACTTGCATGACCCCGAGCGGAGGCTCGAGGAACTGCAAGCCCCACTAGGGGTTGGCTGGCCTTTGAGCAGCACGGACGTCGGCGCGTGCATCATGACGTCAGGTGAGGTCATTGGCTGCTCGGGGAGGGAGAAAACGTGAAAACGAGCCTGCCTCAGCTGGGAAGATGGGAGGACCGTGGCCGTGCCCACGATTTGCCTGTGCCCGCCCAGCAGACCACAGACCGATGAAACGTAAGTAACGGGGTTGATCCCCGGCCTCGTCCCCGCCCGGGGGTAATCCGCGGCTCCATGGGGTCTGGTGGTCTGTATGGGTAGGGTTCCAGGCAGTGGGATGTCCAATTGTCCTCCCTTAAGGGTCGGAGGTGGCAGGCTGGGAGGAGGAATAAAGAGTAATTTCAAAAAAAAAATACAGGTATTTTCTCCTTCAGGGAAATCTCTCTGGATAAAGCTCTAGAAGCTCTGCTAACATTAAGCCCCTCAAATGGGAATTCCCCGGATGGACTAGACCCCAAACTTCTGTTCCTCTTGGCCTCTGCCATAGCCACCCCTATTGCCTACCTCCTAAATCTATCCTTCGCCGTTGCATCTGTCCCTCTGTCCTGGAAGCACACCATTGTCATCCCTCTCCACAAAGGGGGCACCTCCTCCTCCTCCTCCACCTCAGACTATCGGCCAGTCTCCCTCCTCCCTGCTCTGGTGAAGCTGCAAGAACACTTAGTGCTTAGCCAGCTAACCTCCTTTCTCGCCGACTCAAATTTCTTCACACACTACCAGTCCAGATTCGGGAAAGATCACTCCACTGCCTTCTCTTTACTAAGGCTCACTGACACCATCCAATCTGGAATGGATAGAGGTCTCATCACCTCTGCCATTTTCATCGATCTGGCCAAGGCCTTTGATACAGTCTCCCACACTGTTATTATCTAGCCTCTCTGACTCTGACCTTCCCACATCTGCTACTGCCTGGTTCAGTGCCTGTCTTACAGACCACACTCACTCTGTCAGGATTACGGATGCCATATCCCTTCCCCTCCCCATGTCCACCGGTGTCTCCCAGGGATCGGTGCTTGGGCCTATCCTAGTCTCTATTTTTCTAAACAACCTGCCCCAAACTTGTTCTGCCTCCTCGATCCACATGTATGCTGACAATACTGTCCTATTTTCTTCTGGCTCCTCTCCAGCCTCAGTTGCCTCTACCCTCCAGGTGGATTTTAACAAAGTCCAGCTCTGGTTCAACTCTCACCAGCCCTCTCTAAATGCTAAGAAAAAATGTAACTATGACTTCTGGTTCATCCCAATGACTAGCCAGGCTCCCCTCCCTCTCACTTTTCCACACCCTTGATGGGTCAGAGCTGGAGGACGTCACCTCCTTCCGGTATCTTGGAGTTTGGCTTGACCACCACCTCACCTTCGCAGTCCATGCTGACTCCATACTAACAAAACTCCGCCCCAAACTCAGAGTTTTATATTGGAACCATTCTAGCCTCCCCTATCCTGTCCGTCATGAGCTTATCCAGAAGAAGATACTTACCTCCTTCGATTATTGTGATACTGTTTACAGTGCCGCCCACAAATCAGTTTTATCCAAACTGGATACCCTTTTTAATGCTTTCTGCCAGTTCGCTCTTGACGCTCCTCCTCGCACCCACCACTGCGAGCTATAATTCTCCCTTGCTCTCCCCTCCCTTGAGAACTGCCGCCTAATACACTGTGCCAAGTTTATCTTGAAAACTGATTTGGTACTCTCCCAGTATATCTGACCTCCATACTATCGTCTCCTCTGGCACCCACCTATGCTCTGAGGTCCCTAGACTCCCAGCTCCTGTTAGTCCCCAGATGTCAGACCCAAGCTGGCCAGGCTGCCTTCTCTCACTGCTTCCCTCAACTCTGGAACTCTTTCCCCTCTGAAATTCGTCACTCTTCCTTATCTGCTCACTATTCTATGCCCTTGCCAACCACTGCTCAGTAAACTGCTCCTGCAGCTAACTCTCCAATCTATGCTACCTCAGACACTCCTATATTTCTTCTCCCAGTAGGCCCACTGGTGTGACTTCGCTAACCACACCCAACTACTGCACTTGATCCCAACTTTTGAGCTAGCTAGCTTGCACTTACCCCTATCTCATTATATACCATAGCCCAATACCTTAGCAGGATTTCCTCATTGTAACTGTTACTCTCGACTATTATGGAATATGAATTAATCCACACTCACCTGTTCCTGTCAAACATATGTAGCTGTATTATCTAATTATATGTTTTCAAGGTATAAAGCATGACTTCCCCATGTAATTGCTACTATACTATAAATAAAGGTAAACTGTCATCTACGCCCAACTATTTCTGTCAAATGTTTTCAACTGTATTGTAATTGTATGTATACATGTAACCCCCCTGTTACCTGGGGTTACTAGAACCCTAGTTAGATCTAGTGGCAGGCAGGGACAGGCAGCTAGTGAAACTCCAGTTAAATGGATTTCACTATGCCTTGCTCTGTTTTCAGTCTCTGCTGAGCTGGGGCTATGACAACATTTAGAATTCTGCAGCAGCATATGCCACAATGGAATGTTGCAGCTGGGAGTTAGGCTAGAATGTTGGGGTTTTTTGAATCAGTCTGCTAAAGTCTGGAGTAGGCTTAAGAGAGAGAAGGATGTAGATCCTGCAGTGCAGTGGAGGGAGGGGGTGCCCTGCAGGGGCAGGCCCCCCTGCCCTCAGCCCTGACTCAGAGTTACCTTAGGGTGTGTGCTTCCACCATAATAGAGGCACAAGGAACCAACCACAGGGGCAACCCCCTGGCCTGGGAAAAGGAAGAAGCTGCCTGATGGAGAGTGCTGGGGCACTACAGTTTTTGTGGAATAGAGATTCCTGCTGAGATTTGGACACCTGCAATGTGGAGGGTGATAAAGCTTTGACAAAAGGCCAGTGTCATTCACCAAAACAGTGAGTAAATAAGTCTCTGGGGCTGTGGGTCAGTCAGGATGCCGAGTCCAGGGCTTATGGAACAGTGAGACAGTAATGACTGTAGTATGTGGTGGGGGTCTTCAAGAGAAAGACAGTATCTGCATTACAAAGCCATGTACAGTCTGCACTATAGTAGCCAAGGAAGAGGCTTATGGAACAGTGAGATTTAGTGACTGTTGTATGTGGGGGGGTCTTCAGAGAAAGACAGTTACTACATTACAAAGCCATGTACAGTCTGCACTACAGTAGCCATGGATGTGTGTGTGTAAACAAAGGAATGGCCGGGTATGGGTCTATGGAACAAAAGGTGGGAGACCCCCCCCACCTGGCGTAACAGGGCTCACCTCTACGGATTCGCTTTGAGACACCAGATACCTTTCTTTCAGGTATTAGCCAGTGCCTGAAGAGGGTGCCCAGACGTTGGGATAGAGTAGATGGTGGTAGTGTGCCACTAGTTAAAGAGTCCATGACATATGGAAGTTTAGGATCCAAGAATGGATTGTGTCTGTGTCATCACCTTATCTGCATTACTAGGAGTGTAACCCCTTGGGGGTCTGTCTATGTTTTTATTCAGAGTCTTGTTGAATAAAGCCACACTTCAGAATCCCATCTCCTGGTATTGGACAATCTGTTATTGCTTCTAGTCTCTGGATTACTTGGGTGCCCCTGGTCAGAATAGCCAAACCTAGCCAATATGCCAAGTGGCATGTTCTCCCTGACCCTAGGTTACAAAATGGAGGCACCGCTGAGGATTGGGTTTGGAATTTTGGGAGAATAGCAAGAAAGGTTGCTTGGGTAGTGGCTAACATTTTGGCTATCTGGCAGTGGGCAGCTCAAAACAACTGAAGCAACGTTTAACTAATGTGTCGCTGTGTGCTGTTATCCATGTGCTGCTATTAAAATGCCAACTGTTTACCAAGCAGCAGTAAAGCCTGAGAGTGTATGCCCTTGTCCTGCATCAAATTACAGCGTTTGCCAGATTTTAAAAGTAATTGTGACAAAGAAAAGTGTGGAAAACTGTGGGTACCAAAAGGAAAATTGTGCCCTAGATGTTGGAAATGCTTTCTGTGTGGACCGAGAAACTTGTTGTGCTTAATGGCCATGATAAATGGTTAAAATGGGCTCCCGCAGAGGAGTCGTTGAAGAAAAGAAAAGTGTGGTTTTGCAGTTTAAATTTTGCCTGCTCGATGATCGCCGTGAGGAGAAGAGCATTCGAGAGGAAAGAGGCATATTTGCATGGCGTCGAATGATTGGTGAGACTGCAATCAGTCCCGCCCGCAAGCCAGCTCTAGAGCGACTGCACAGCATTTGAGAGGGAGAGGGAGTGGAGTGAGCGAACTGGCTTACCAGGAGGAGCGTCGCAGTGACTGAAAGCACTGTAAAAGTTTAAAAAACTGACTTTTCTGTTCAAATTCGGGCTCAACCAGCATCTCAATCGACTGGACTGTGAGTGTGGTGTTCAGAGGGACAATCGGCAGGACTGCCAACCAGCTTCCTTCCAGAGGTCTCCACGATCGGCTGCAGGCTGTTTTTTCCATTGCAGCAAACTGCTACTGCTGACAGTGAGTACCAACCAAAATATTGTTCAAACTGGTGTGATTTACAACAAAAGCCAGCTGAATCTGTGTGTAGCAGTGTAATCGCTTTGTAAAGAAGGACTGTGCCAGTTTAACCAGCAAGTAACTGACTGTGAGCGTAATGATAGGTTCAGCGTCAGTATGATTTTCAAAGCCAAGAGAGAGACTGTTAGTTGTATGAGAGATGCAACGTAAATGCAGGCAATCCTGTGCTTGAAATACTGAGGCTTTAAGGGACTGTGAGCTAGAGCAATGTCTTCAGCGAGTGAAAGGTCCAATGTAAATCATATAAATGTGCTAGGAAAGACAACAGTGCAAGTTTGTGCAGTTTGAGCAGAGGTTATCAGTAGTGTATGTAAATTGGATGCGCAGTGGCTTGACCCAATTACAGAGAGTTGATGCATCAGGAGTGCTGCCACCACCATGATAGGGTGGGGCAGGCATATAAACACAGCAGCAAAGAAGCCATTTTATAGAAAGTTTCTGATCAATGTTTGGGACTTGAAATAACCAAGCGTATTGTTTGTTTTCTCTGCAGTCATGGCTTTGGGACCAGCCCACCACCTGGATCATGACCGGGCTATGATAGTTGAAGAAGTAAACAAACTGAGAAACATTGAGAAGTACCACTATGGGGGAAACTGCCTCCTCTTGAGGCGATTCCTGGTTATCCAGTCAGAGTGTGTGTAATGTGCTTAAAGGCTGGAAGAGATGTCTTTGTGGTTCCTCACTGCTCTGGGTGCCTGGAAAAGTATGGATTGACAGCAGCCCACAAGATTCGTTTGGCTCCTACATGGACAAAATTACAAGAACCTGCAGTTGGCAGCATGCAGCACCAGGGAGAGTCTGAAATGGGAGGTTCAGAGGAGTGTGGCAAAAAGCTAGAGGGTGCAGATGTACAGGCAGCACAGACAATTGATGATTCCGTGTCCGAGCCACTAAGAGAGAGAGTGGAGAGGGAGCATCAGCCGACCCGTGGATAGACCTTTGAGTGGGAGGTCTCGACCTCCACGCCTAGTGAAGAGTGGACAGTCTCAGGAGTGAGGACGACTGCTCACTCCTGGGCACAGATTCTCAGCAAAGACGATGAGGGAGAACCCATTTGGCCTGAAGAAGAAGGCGTGGGTTCACAGCCTCAAGTTCCTGGTTTAGAGGGACGCATGGAAGAGAGTGGTGTTTCCACAGCCCTGGCTGAGCAAGAAGGAACCAGGGATCCATTTTGTGTGTCGTTAAGCATGCAAAGCTGGCAGAACCAGGACTGGTCACCCCCAAGCCAGGCCAGAGGTCTCAATTTGACCAAATCTAGCAAAGAGGAAAGACTGGTTCGTAGGAAAGTGAATGAGCTCTTCGGAATTTTGTTTCCTACCTTTCCTAGAAAAGTCTGGGAAGAAATAGAGAGATGCAGAAAATCCTGGATTATGGAAGAGGCCATGAAACGTGCATCCTGGGGCAAATAAATTTGTCGGAGATCGGATGTTGCAAGAAAAGTTCAAGCAATGGAAGGTGGGCAGGACTCTGTTTATTGACACTGTTCGGATCGTGGATGGCAAAGGACAAGACTACTTTCACGATGTGCATTATGAGTGCCCAGATGGGGTAATAATTCATGCACCTGACCCATTGTGCTATTTTCCACAATGCAAAGACCTTCCTGCGAATGTGCCCATGCCCCCCAAATGGACAGCAGAGCAGTGGTAGCCAGTGCTGCCATTCCAGCAGATGCCGTACCTATGTTGTTCCACCAGTCTGGATGTCTAGAACCAAGGTGCCCCGATTCTTCAGTAATTGCAATAAACTCCCATGTCCATAAAGTTATGAACTGGCTATTCCAGAAGATGTCAACTCAAGAGAGGACACCAGCCCAGCTGTTGCTGGATCGGATGACTTCAGTCCAGCTGTGTATTTCTTCTTCTCCTTTTTCCTGTCCAAAGGTACCATCTCCTAGATGACATCAGCCCAGTTGTTTCCCAGAGGCGTCATCCTGTCGTGTTTCGGAAGATGTCTGCCCAGCTGTATCAGAAGAATGCTGCCAGGGAGAGTCTTCGCCGGAGACACAGGTGTCATATGTTTTCCATTCTTCAAGGGACTGGTGAGTCTAGACTTTTTCAATTTTTCTGACATTTGCAGTACATATCCTACACCAGCAGACATTCATTGTGACTGTCCTCAAAGACTCTCCCCTGTGGGACATTTGCCTGCAGAACTTTGCTTCACCGGGCTCCAGCCCAGGAGAGACTCTTTATTGAACTTGCCTTCAGGCCTGTATTTAGTCACTAGTTGGGACTTTGTAGGGCCTTCCATCCCCAAAGAACTGCTAAATGTGTGTTGTAAATATTCTGTATATACTGTTTCTATTTTCTACCTTTTCTAAAAAAAAAAAAATGCTTTTTGTTTAGATTCTCCAGTGTCAGATGGATGGAGCTTCTTGGTTTGTTTATGTCTTAGTTAGACAGGATTGTAATTGCAGTTTAGGGAGGTTGTTTTTCTTTTTGTCTTGCAGGTACTCCTGGAGAAGCAAAGAAGACAAGACAAGAAGTGGACTGGAACTCATCAGAGTTCAGTTTTGCTTTAGATTGTAGGAATTAACGTACTGTTGTAAGAAGTTAACTGTGTTTTAACTTGTTTTCTTCCACAGGTATGTGGTTGCAGGTGTCCAGGGTTGGGGGGAAGTCCTCTTTAGTGTTTTTGTTTGGGTAAAAAGGCAGATAGGATTTCCCTAGAGGGCTAGGGTGGATAGACAGGCTGTGGTCCTGATCTGCAATAGGGGTCGCAGTTTGAACTATTAGGGCTGTGCACTGGACAATTCTACCAGAGCCACTAGGTATCCATAGTCAGCGGGTAGAGTAGAGGCTGATGCATCAGCCGAAGGCCTCTAGGCCCTTAGTGTTGTCTGCCTGTGCTGGCACATGGTAGGGGAGAAGGTAGTGCTACCTCCCCGTAGTCAACACATATGGTGAGATGGCCTAAGCCAGGTGGCTAATGACTGTGGACAGTCATTTTCCTGGCCCAGGGTGAGTGTAACCCCCTATTTCTCGGGGTTACTAGAACCCTAGTTAGATCTAGTGGCAGGCAGGGACAGGCAACTAGTGAAACTCCAGTTAAATGGATTTCACTATGTCTTGCTCTGTTTTCAGTCTCTGCTGAGCTGGGGCTATGACAACATTTAGAATTCTGCAGCAGCATAAGCCACAATGGAATGTTGCAGCTGGGAGTTAGGCTAGAGTGTTGGGGGGTTTTGAATCAGTCTGAATCAGTCTGCTGAAGTCTGGAGTAGGCTCAAGAGAGAGAAGGATGTAGATCCTGCAGTGCAGTGGAGGGAGGGGGTGCCCTGCAGAGGCAGGCCCCCCTGCCCTCAGCCCTGACTCAGTGCTACCTTAGGGTGTGTGCTTCCACCATAAGAGAGGCACAAGGAACCAGCTCCCGGGGCAATCCCCTGGCCTAGGAAAAGGAAGAAGCTGCCTGATGGAGAGTGCTGGGGCACTACAGTTTTTGTGGAATAGAGATTCCTGCTGAGATTTGGACACCTGCATTGTGGAGGGTGATAAAGCTTTGACAAAAGGCCAGTGTCATTCACCAAAACAGTGAGTAAATAAGTCTTGGGGCTGTGGGTCAGTCAGGATGCCAAGTCCAGGGCTTGTGGAACAGTGAGACAGTAATGACTGTTGTATGTGGGGAAGGGGGTCTTGGGAGAAAGACAGTTTCTGCATTACAAAGCCATGTACAGTCTGCACTATAGTAGCCAAGGAAGAGGCTTATGGAACAGTGAGATTTAATGACTGTTGTATGTTGGGGGGGTCTTCAGAGAAAGACAGTTACTGCATTACAAAGCCATGTACAGTCTGCACTACAGTAGCCATGGATGTGTGTGTGAACAAAGGAATGTCCGGGTATGGGTCTATGGAACAAAAGGTGGGGGAGACCTCCCACCTGGCGTAACAGGGCTCACCTCTACAGATTCGCTTTGAGACACCAGATACCTTTCTTTCAGGTATTGGCCAGTGCCTGAAGAGAGTGCCCAGATGTTGGGATGGAGTAGAGGGTGGTAGTGTGCCGCTAGTTAAAGAGTCCATGACATATGGAAGTTTAGGATCCAAGAATGGACTGTGTCTGTGTCATCACCTTATCTGCATTACTAGGAGTGTAGCCCCTCGAGGGTCCGTCTATGTTTTTATTCAGAGTCTTGTTGAATAAAGCCACACTTCAGAATCCCATCTCCTGGTATTGGACAATCTGTTATTGCTTCTAGTCTCTGGATTACTTGGGTGCCCTTGGTCAGAGTAGCCAAACCTAGCCAATATGCAAAGTGACATGTTCTCCCTTACCCTTTGTTACATATATATCAGGACCTGGACTACCCTTGTCCTCTTCCCCACTGTACCCCTCCCCCCAGATCGCACCGGGAGATGAGCAGTTCTTGCTCAGTGTGCTTTTCCTGGTGAAACAATTTCAATAAATAAATAAATAATAGGACAAAACAATCTGCATTCCTAATGCAACTCGATGCTGAAAACATATTCAATAAGGTTTCATGGGTATTTTTACAGGGGATTCTTGCTGGTTTTGGCTTTGCCGACCCATTTCACCATTCCATTTCTAAACTCTATACAACACCAACAGCCTATGTAAGAGCAAATAGACATATATCCAGTTGATTTTTTTTAGGATGGGGCATGAGACAAGGGTGACCCCTTTCCCCATTATTATTCACCTTATACATTGAGCTATTGGCCCAGAGCATAAGGATCAACACCGTGATTAAGAGGATTACAATAGGAGAGGAGCATAAGATAGCCCTGTACTCAGACAATGTACTATTATATCTTGCAGATCCAGAAAGCTCACTTTCAGAGACTTTTGGTTTAATTCAAACTTAGACTACCCTCTCAGGATATTCCCTTAACACAACTAAGATGGAAGTCTTAGTTTTCTCCCAGGTAGTCTTGATCAGATCCAAAGACAATTTTCCGTGAAGTGGGACCTGACCACCATAAAATATTTGGGTGTTCATTTGGGGGGCCCAAACCACTACTCTTTTCTCAGATAATTATTCCCCTCTGGTTAATGATCGGACAGATGGACTATAACCATTGGGCCTTATTACCCTTGTCCTTGCACGCCAGGGTACAGGCAGTAAAAATGAACGTATTACCCAGACTATTATATTTATTTCAATGTGTACCCTGTCTGATTCCGGAAAAGGAGCTCCAGAAACGGCAAAGCCAGATTCATACCTTTATCTGGAAAGGGACAAAACCCAGGATTCAACACCAGACCCTCTATCTTCCATAGAAAAGAAGAGGATGGGCCCTATCTATGCTTACCAGATACAGGGTGGCAGCACAAATGAGAGTGACCTTGTTATGGAGAAACCCCTCTTATACCTCACATTGGAAAAAGATTGATCTTGCAGAAGATTTTCCTATTCCCTTCCCCGCTCTGCTATTTACACACAAGGCCTTATATAACCTTCCAAAGCCTTCTCTCACAGGATTACACATGACACTGGAAGGATGGAGATAGGACATTAGACAAGGTGGCACTAAAAAGAAATCTTTGGAGATACGAATGGTGGGCGTGGGATGATTCTTTCCTACCTGCCACTCTCGACCCCTGGTTCAGGAATCAGGCTCAGAGAGGATTACACTCCACATGGCAGCTTTTACAGGCAGACACAATGCTACCCTTTGAAAGATATATACAATGGTTTTGGTGGCAATGCAGGGATAGATTCAAATATTTTCAGCTGAGAGACTATAATCATTAAACAGGTACAAATGGCGGGGGGCCCTCTCCTTCACCATTTGAAGCAGTATGGAGCTCATCACGTGGGAAGGGAGCCATAACTTTACCATATGCCAGTTACCTTAATGATCAGGGATCCTCCACAAAATATATAAAATTACAATGGGAAAAGATTTAAATATTCCTATTGATAACAAGCAGTGGGCTAAGATGTGGGAAAGGGTATGGAAGCTTCCTCTTCCTCTATGTGGAGGGAATCTGCATGGAAATTACTGGTATGGTACTTTTTGTGCCCCAGCTTCAGGCTAAATGGGATACAGATATTTCAGCACACTGTTGGAGACAGTGTGGTGGAGATGTAGCCACCTACATGCATGCATTCTGGCACTGTCTTAAGATCCAGGCATACTGGACTGAGATTGGAGAGCACATTTCCCAGATTCCAAATATTTTCATTTATTGAAAAGTTTCACCAGGAAAGACACACTGAACTGGGAGCTCATTTCCAGGTGCGCTATTGGGGGGAAGGGAGTGGTACAAAATGAGGCTTTACATTCAAGAAACAAACACAGTTACATGCTAGCAGTCTGATTACAGCACAAGTGTAGTACTCATTTTACATTGATGTACAGTAGGTCATAAGAACAGTAACAAAGTGAGGTTTTACACTCTAGAAACATACAGAATACGTTAGCAGTCTGATTACATCACAGAAGTGGTGCACAATTATACATTGATGTACAGTAGGTCATGAGAACAGAGTAGAGGAAAAGACAGTTAGCTATCTATTTATAGTGCTTCAGTTCAGTATTATTTAGAAAATAGTTACAGTACATGTCATGAACTAAATAGAGTAAAGGAAACTGATTACACTAGTCACTAGAATAACCCCGATCAATTAGGCCCAGAGCACTTGCTCTTAGAGATCCCACTAGGTTCCATCAAGGGAAGAGACAGTGGTGGCTCTACAGCAGGGCCCGCCAGGGCACATGCCCCTGTAAAAAAATGCTGTGCCCCAGTTGTTGCCCCATATGGTGCAAATCTTCCCCCATAGTAATAATATATCAGTGCCCTGGCTGTCATCTGTTGTGCCCCAGCTGTGCCCTGGTAACCATTTGTGGCTAGAGCCGCTACTGGGAAGAGAGGGTATATACTTATGGTCTTACCTAACTATAGCAGCTGCCAAGACTGTCAGTAGAAAGTGGCTTCAGATGGACCCCCCCCCCGCCACACACACACACACACACACACACACACACACACACACTCTAGCAGAGTGGTCTGATGTAGTTCTTCAGAAACAGAAGCTAGAACAGATAACTTCTGTAGTTCAACATAGACTGCCTGCTTACACAAACAGGTGGATAACCTGTGCTCTTGGGCTATTTCCCGTCGGATGGGACTGAGGACCTTGCTAATGTGGATAAGGTTTACCCCATCCCCCCCTACATTTTATTATAACTTAATCTGCTCAAATACTCCCTAACTAAGGATGTTTAATATAAAGAATTATTTCCAGAACTGTTCTAATTTGTTTATATTACTAATTGATGAAAAATTGATGTTTACATTTCTTATATAAACTAAGATAAAATTAAAAAAACACATACATAATACAACAAATTATTAAGGTAACTGGAAGAATGTTTCGTACAACAGGGTAAAAGGTATGTACTGTTAAATAATATAGAGAATGCATGACTGTATGAATTATACTGAAACATGTTGTGTTTGACCAAATTCAATAAACTAGGTATAAAAAAGAGTTTGTTACTTTTGTGTCAGTTTAGTTAGTTTAACACACAAAAATTTACAGTTTTTACTTAACCCTAACTTGTGCTAACTCTTGACAATCATGGAAGAAGGTAGGGAGCCTGAAAGGACGAGTTTCTCTGGCAATGGAGTTGTGTCTGGCCACCACCTCTCTATGGGTGTGAGCGCTGTGGCAATGGGCAGTCCAGTGCCCCGGAGGATGGACAGACCTCCTGGAGTCAAGAAAAAAAAAATGTCCTTATCCAGCACATGCTCAGCATCAGGGTCTTTGCACTGTTTGACCTGGACCTCTTCCTACAAAAAGCATAATGGTAAGAAATGGTACCAGTCAAGGTCTGCTATAGGTCATTCTGCTATTAGACACTCATCTTCTGCAGATCGTGGTACCCCACCATAATCACTGATGACACTAGAAATGCCTGGGATGTAAAGGTCTCCATCCTGGAGCCTCTCTCTGTTTAATAAAGGGAACTTGAGTGGGCAGGTCTTACGAGCGGCAGGTGCAGCATGTAAGTGGTACCATTTTTGGTGCTGACTCTTGACTTCTCAGGGTCGGTTGCCTTGGCACCATCTTTGATGCTGTTTGACTTGGGAGTCCTGCTGAACCCCCCAAAGTCCTAGCTGGAGCCCTCCCAGGAACTGCTGTGCATAAGAGCATTTCTGGACATGACCCAGGCTTAGGCTTTTCTCCCAAACAGCAGACTGTGGACAATCTTGCAGATGGCATACTATGTCATGGAATTCAAGACTGTACTAGCACACTCCATGCAACTCATGTTGGGCCTATTAACCTCCTCAGTGTTCACAGGGCCTCTAGCAAGGCTAAACATGAGGGCAACTCAGTGCATGTTAAGTACCCAGTTGTCGCAGGCATCGCACCTTCAAAACTATCCTAGTCAGGTGACAAAACCCCTGGTGAGGTCCATGATGTGGTGGTCAGTGGAGGACAACATCCTCCAGGGCATCCCCTTCTCCCCACTACAGTTAAAGGTAACTCTCACCAAAGATACCTCCCTGCTGGTGTCTCCAAACATGAAGTGTCTGGAACGCATCAGAAACACATCTCCACATCAATATGTTGGAAATTTGTGCAGTTCTGTATAGTCTGAAAGCCTTAGTGGATTAGCCGAAGGACAGTTCTCCTCTAGATGGAAAAGTCTGTCATACTGTATCAATAAGCAAGGAGGAGCACTCTTACCGTCTCTGCTGGGAGGCAATGAGAGTGTGGAAATGGTGCCTGGGGCAAGGGACCATGCTCCAAGCAATCTATCTGCCAGGGGTCCAGAACGCTCTGGCAAATGAATTAAGTCAAACAGGCAGAGCCTCACAAGTGATTGGTAGCACCAGATGTCGTGCGATCAGTTTTCAGTGAGTGGGGATTCCCAGATATGGACCCTTTTGCATCCCCTCTCAACACCAAACTGTCTTGATTCTGAACCAGAAATCCAGGACATGATGTTTTCTGTCAGGATGCATTCAAACTGCTGAAGAAAAATCTATTTCTATAGTATTCCCTCCAGTCCCTCTCATCCACAGAGTGTTGCTCAAGCTGGAGGCATACAGGGCCAAGATAACTGTAGTGGCCCACTGCTGACCTCGACAGATATTATTTCCTCTGTTGAATTAACTTTCTGTCAGTAAACCCAGGGTTCTGCAACTCCAGACAGACTTATTGACCCAGGGTCAGCTAGGCTATCCCAACCTGTGTTCCCTTCACCTTCAGACCTGGCTCTTGAAGAGATAGACGTGAACAGGTTTAAGGTATCACAAAGGGTCTCTGAAATACTATTAGCTACGTGTAAACCTTCCACCGGGAAGACATACACAGCAAAATGGAAAAGATTTTCTGTTTGGTGCTCCAGAACCCCTGTTAACATTTTCAGGTGTCCACTTGAAAAGGTTTTGTAGTACTTAACTGGACCTTTCTGATGCTGGCCTTCAGTATTACACAGTTACAGTCCAACTATGTTCTATATCGGCATACCACAGACATGTAGGTGCCCTCTCATTGGGACAGCTTCCACTGTTTAAGACGTTTGACAGGAGTGTTCTGCACACAAGGCCTCCCACCAGGAAGCCAGTAGCTCCGTGGGTTATCAGCCTTGTTCTAGATGTGCTCAGTCGCAAGCCCTTTGAGCCTATTGTGACTTCTGACTTGAAGTTTCTAACTTAGAAAGCAACATTTCTGGTTGCTGTCACCTCTACAAGGAGAGTAACTGAAAGCCATGCTTTGGTCACGGATCCTCTGTATAATGTTTTCTGTAAAGATAATGTAGTTCGTCATACACATTCCAAGTTTCTACCTAAAGCGGTTCCACATTAATTAGGCTGTAATTGTGCCTACCTACTTTGCAGCTTCCAGAATGAGGAAGAAATGACTCCACTCACTGGATGTTGAATGTCCTTAGGTTTTACCTGGCCAGCACCAAGGACTACAGACAGTCAAAACAGCTCTTTGTCTCTCGACACTAATCAAAAGGGACACCCTGTCATAACTGCATTTCAGCCGGGATTGGAAACTGCTTTTGCCACTGCTACGCTATGGCTCAGGCTAAACTGCAGGGTAAGGTACATGCCCACTCCACCAGAACAGTTGCCACTTTCCTGGCAGAAATATGCACTGTACCTATTAGAGAAATTTGCAGAGCTGCAACTTGGAGCACAGTGCATACTTTTACCAAGCACTATACCCTAGGTGCCCATGCTAGGCAGCATGCCACCTTTGGCAGAACAATTCTGAATTATTACTATCCTGAGTGAGCCCTGAGTTCCAGCCCCCTTAGTCTGGGGGACTTGTCTGAGCTTGGTACTCTGACCCATTGTGTGAATCTATGGAGAAGACTGATTCTTGGAAGATGTGAAAATTTGTGTACTTTTCGTAACTGATCTAAATATCTTCTACATAAATTACCATGCCCACCCACCATCCACCAGACTCAGTCCAGTACTGTTGTGCTGGTCTTCACTCCTTTGTACATGGTTTGGGCTGTGAAGACAGTGTTACTGGGTTTGGTGGCCCTTCTTACATGGGCCACCAGGGCTATTTTATGCCCTTGGATTAAGTGCATTGGTTACTTATTAGGTTCATGCTGCTCACCTCCTCGTTAAAAAAAGGTACTGTGGTGGTTGATGGCTGGTGCCACTGTATACCAGCGGGCACATGCGGTGACACATGCAGGACCTACTTGTGCCACCGGCCCTCCAGAAAAGTTCTGGCTTCCACAGGGCCCTAGCACCTCTGGCACTGACCCATTAGTGGTAATCTAAAGAAAAGATATTCAGGAAGATTAAGTTATTGTAACCACTCCAGCTCTCAGGCACCAGTCATGCAGCCAAAGCTCCCATCTTGTATGGAGGTTGTGAGCCCTCACCCAGACAGGGCTCCCCAGGACTTTCACCACCCTCCCACCTCGTTTACAGGAGTAGCAAGGGTTGCTTTTGTGGACATTCATTAACCATGCCAATCAACAGTCCAAGAGCATGGAAAAGACCAAGATCTGTGCAGTTATCACTCTGCTGCATAGCAAACTCATCCAGTCAGGGCCAACGCAGCTCTCAGGATGCCAGCCATGTGGCTGAAGCCACCATCTTGCGGGGGGGGTCTTGAGCCCTCACCTGGGCAGGGCTCCCCAGGACCTTTTTCAACCTCCCATCTCACCTGCAAGAACAGCAGGGGCTGCTCTCCTGGGCATTTGTTAGCCCTACCAGTTAATGCTCTGAGTGCAAAGAAGAGATAGAGACCCTCATAGCAAGCTCACTCAGTCAGGGCCACCACAGCTCTTAGGGCATCAGCCACGGGGCCTGAGCCACCATCTTGCATGGAGGTCATGAGCCCTCATCTGGAAAGGGGCTGCTCTCCTAGACACTCATTAGCCCCACCAGTCAGCGCTCCAAGTGCACTAAGGAGACGAAACCCACGCAGCTGATTGCTGTGCCACACAGCCGGCTCACCCAGTTGGAGCCATTACAGCTGTGGGGATGCCAGCCACGTGGCTGGAGCTGCCATCTTGCACATGGATTGTGAGCCCTCTCCTGGACAGGGCTCTCAAGGATTATCTTCCACCCTTCCATTTCACATAACAAGTAGCAGGGGCTGCTCCTCTGGAAACTCTTTAGCCTTGCCAGTCAACGGTCCAAGTGCATGTATGAGATGGAGGCCCACACAGCTGGTCGCTGTGCTGCACAGCAAACTTGCCCAGTCAGGGTCACCACAGCTCTCAGGACGCCAGCTACGCAACCAGAGCTGCCATCTTGCACGAGGGTCATAAGCCCTCACCTGTGCAGGGCTCCTGAGGACTTTTTCCACCCTCCCACCTTGCCTACAAAAGCAGCAGGCTCTTGTTAGATCCACCAATCAATGCTCTGGGCACACAGAGGAGGTGGAGACCCATGCAGCTGATTGCTGTACCACACAACAAGCTTGATCAGTCAGGACCACCAAAGCTCTCAGGACATTATCAACACAGCTGGAGCCACCATCAAGCACAGGGGTCATGAGCCTTCACCCAGACAAGGCTTGCAGGACTTTTTCCACTGTCCCACCTTGCTTACAAGAGCAGCAGGTGCTGCTGTCCTGGATACTAATTAGCCTGCCAATAAGCGCTCTGAGCACATGGCTGATCGCTGTGCCACACAGCGAGCTCGCACAATTGGAGCTACCACAGCTCTCAGGACACCAGCCACAGGGCTGGAGCCACCATCTTGCATGAGGCTTGTGCACCTGGACAAGGCTCCCCACGGCTTTTTCCACCCTCCCACCTTGCCTACAAGAGCAGCAGGGGCTGCTCTCCTTGACACTCATTAGCCTTGCCAATAAGCACTCTGAGCTCAAGGAGGAGGAGGCAGAGACCTGCACAGCTGATAGCCCTACTCCACCCAGTGGTCTCATGTGAATGGTCCTAGATTCAGTGGACGAGCAGGAGTGGAGTCCTCGAGAGGAGTCACCAGAGGGGAAACACCAAGCGACTCTTAAGCAACTTCAACCCTGCAAACCATAAATGTACTTATTTCAGCTATTACCTATTTCATATTGTATACTACTTAATAGTAGGCGTTACTGCTTTGGTTTACTGCTTCTTGATGGGGCCTACTGACTTTTGTATTTCTGCACAGCATGTAGGCCACTGCTCAGATTGCACTGTTTTAAATAGTTGGAGTCCTGCTGCTCCTTGTTTTTCACTGTTGGGTTTCAATATACAGGTCATACACAGAGGGTAATCTGCCTCCTGCCTGAGCGTCTTTACTGAGTAACGGGATCATTGCATAGTGTGCTGCCTCCCTCCCCCTATTACTTAATTATCTGAGTTCAGCTCACATCCCCACTAATTGTTTGATTAGGCTTCTTCCCTATCTGGGTGAAGCCCATATCCCCACCCCAGCTGTTAAATTGTAGGTTTCCTTCATGTGTAGTGAAGCCTACATCGCCTCATTTGTTTAATTTTAGTCTTCCTGTCTGGGTGAAGCCTTCATCCTCCCAATAGTTACATTTTATTTATTTATTTGCTTTTGGTAACTGGGTGGGTGCACTAGGCATAAGAATGCCTATTTTCAGGTATACGTGTGATGCAGCACATGAGATATGTAAGACAATGAGGAGGAGGATCACGTACAAACAACTATTGGTTTGGAGAAACATTCTTCAGTATGATACAGTCAATACAGTTTTGACAGTCAAAAGAAAGCAAGCAATGCAAAACATTTGAGAAAACTGACATTTCAAAAGCATGTACAAATACAATAAATGTCATTATGTGACCAATAGGCTTAGGGAGAGTAGAAACAGGGAGGAGAGGGAAGGGAGAGTGGTGGGAAAGCAGAGGAAGACAGTAAGAGATGATAGAAAGGATTTAAAGGATGGTTATGAGAGAGGAGGAGAAAGGTGTCAGAGGAGTAGTTCCCTAGGGGGTGCAGAGGGCAGGGAGAAGGATGGACTACGGTGGATGAAAGCAAGTGCAGGGATGCAGGGACTGGTAGCACGCAGATCATCATGGTGAAGTTTCTTGAAGCTAGCATGGTTGGGAACTTGACGAATAGATTGAGACATGGAGTTCTAGTACTTTGGAGCCGTGTATGAGAAAGCACATGCACCCATATTGGTTTTGCATCTGGGGATATGGAGAGGGGCTTGGTCAGTAGATTGAAGCCCATAGGAGAGGGGTTGTGAGTGAAGCAGAGGGGCAAGAGATTGGGGGAGGCCTTATCTAGCAATACTGTCAATTAGAGAGCCATAGGACTGGAGTCGATGGGCAGAGGGTCTGGGCCAATTTAGGTCAGCATAGAGCTGGCAATGGTGCTTGTATCATGGAGGTGCAGAGACATAGTGGCAGATAGAATTATAAGTAGTGTCCCGTTTATGGAGGGAGGTCTTTGTGGCAGAGAGATAGGTGGCTGAGCCATAGGCCAGGGCTGGGAGCAGAAAGCCTTGTGCCACAGCTAGTCTAGTCGATGGGGTGAGGGCATAGCTAGGGTGATAGGCACCTCCTATCTTAGCATTGACAGATTTACAGGTGGTGGTGATGTGCTGATCAAAATCTAGAGATTTGTCAAGAAGAATGCCTAGATATTTAAAGGAGCTAGTGCTAACCAGTGGGGAACCGTCAACACATGATATTTTGAGGGAGCTTTGGTTTGCTTTAAGTTTGGCAGGTGAGCCAAAGAGCATGGACTGTGTCTTGCTTGTATTGAGAACGAGGTTGTTCTCTGTTAGCCAGGACTGAATACTTAAGAAGTCCAAGGCAAGAGAGTGGTTTATTTCCGAGATATTTTTTGCAGTGTGGTAAATGACAAGGTCATCAGCATAGAGCAGAGATGAACAGGTTGGTGCAAGCAGCTGGAGGTCATTAATAAAGATTGAGAAAAGCAAGGGGCCAAGTATGGAGCCCTGGGGAACGCCAACGTGTATAGACGAGAGGTCGGATATGGCTGAGTTGAAAACTACAGCCTGTTTCCTATCAGACAGATAGCTATTAAACCAGGCCACTACATTGGCAGAGAAGTCTAGTTTCACAAGGAGAAGGGGGTGGTTAACCAGATCGAATGCCTTAGTTAAATCGATGAAAACCACACCTGTGAGGAGGCCTGAGTCCATAGAAGCATACATGTCATTTGTGAGTTTTAGGATTGCAGCGGAAGTGCTGTGGCCTTTGCGGAAACCATGCTGGAAGCAAGAGAGAAGACTGCTTCTGAAGATAATCTATGGATTGAGTTGCCACTAATTCTTCCAAGAGTTTGCTAAGCACAGAGAGGATAGCTATGGGTCGGTAATTAGTAATTTCTTTAGGATCACATCTTTTAGGAATGCGTATAATTTTAGCTATTTTCCAGATATTAGCAACTGTGCCATGGCATAGTGATAGGTTGAAGACTTTTGTTAAGGGGGGAGGCTATGAGAGGTGCAGCAGCTTTCAGGAGCCTAGGCTCCAAACCATCAGACCCCAGTCAGGTGCTGTCAGGGATGGAGAGCAGCAGCTTTAGAACTTCAGCTCTTGTGATAGTCCAAAACCTAAATGGAGAATGTGTGAGAAGAGGTTCAGTATCCCGGGGAAGCAATGTGTCCTGACAGGAAGGAGGCCAGGTAGGTAGATACGTCAGAGAAATGGCGATTGAAGGAGTTGGCGATGGTAACAGGGTTATTGCAGTGTATGCCATTTAGCAGCATATCACTAGCTGTGGCTGTATGATTAGCTCTAAGGAGGGTTTTTATGATTGACCAGAATTTCTTGGAGTCACCTGTGGCTTTTGTTAGTAGGTCTTTGCAGAAGGAGCTTTTTGCTAATTGAATGTTTCTTTTGCACGTATTTCTTAGTAGTCTGTAGCCATCGTAGTCGGACTGATGCCCTGAGGACTCGAAATGCTGCCATGTTTGTCCCTTGCCCTTATTTGGGTGAGAAGGTCTTTAGTTAACCACCTTGTTTGTGTTCCACGAATGTGACGTGTGACGCTGGGAGCATGGGTGTTTTGGAGAAGACCAAACCAGGCCAGGAAGAAGTCTAGGGATACCTGGGCATTAGCTGACGTATAGATGGGTGACTAGTCAATCATGGAGAGATCATGCATAAACTGTGTAAGGTTACAGAAGGTGATGAGTTTTGGAGGAGAAGATGGTCTGCTAGCGGAGTGCCAGACACAGTATATTGGTGAGTGATCACTTATTGCATCTGCAAGGGTACCTGCACAGACTATACTATCAGTGCGGTTTGTAAGGGCCCAGTCGATAAGTGTGCTGGACCGAGGTGGAGCCATGATCCTAGTTGGGTCAGTTACTAGTTGGTGCAGGTTGTGGCCTTGTACCACTGTGTGAGAGGACTGGATAGATCTACCAGTCCAGTTTAGGTTAAAGTTCTAAACTGTGATATCCACGTGGGAGAGGAGTTCCTCAAGACCAGTGATACCACCACCAGGAGGGTTATAGGTGCAGACAATGTGTAATTTCTTAGAGCCAAGTTGCAAGGTTACGTGAATCGCTTCACAGTGCGAGAGGGTGGTGAGACATTACGGTATAGTAACAGATGAGCTTTGTAGAAGATAGTGACACCACCTCCATGCTTTAATGAGGGCCTGTCTTGCCTAATTAAGTTGTAATTCCATATAGAGCAGAGGTGATCGGGGGTGGAGGGTTTTAGCTATATTTCGGATAGCCAAAGGATATCAGGGTTATATTGAACAACCCACGCCTCAAGTTCCATGAAATTGCGAGGAAGGCTCCTTATATTCAAGTGAACAAAGAGGATGCCCTTAGTATCTCTCCAGGTTTCCTCTCTATTTGGGTGCCTGCTACCCCACCACCAATGTCTCATCAAGGCTTCCTACCTATCTGGGGGAAGCCTGCATCCCCCACCCACATTATCAAATCCACTTCCTCCCTTTCAGCTTGAAGCTTACTTTCCCACCACCTACACAAAGTATTGTGTAACAGTTGCTTACTATTCCCCCTGACAATGTTGCTTCTAACCCTATCACTCCTTCCCCTCCTGTTTTCACTCACCTTCCTCCTCCCCCCTACTGCTTATCCTTTGCTTCCACTCTCCTTCTCCTGCCCCTCCCTCTTCTCCCACCCTGCCTACCTCCAGCCTCCCTATCCTATCCCATTCTCCCTGGCACCCTGGGTGCAGTTGCCTCCATTTTCAACTGGCTTCACCGGGAAGCCCTTGGGTGCCTCCTTCTCCCTTACCACTCTCATCCTTCCCACACTCCCCCTCCACTCCTCTCTCCATAAGTGATTCATGGGCTCCTTCAAGCTCCTTGTCTCCTTGTTGCATTTAGTAGCAGGTGCTGTTGAGCTCAATCCCTGCCCAGTCATCTCCCTCTTAGCTCTCCCAAAGGATTGACCTACATCAACATCCGAAGCCTCTTCCCAAAGATCAGCTGCAATTGAAGTCTTGGCTATCCCCCAAGATTCCTGATACTACAGTTGTTATCCCCAAGTACACAATCATTCGGCAGGATCATGCTAAGGGGGTGGTGGAGTTCCAATCTACCTCTCTTCCAACATCCAGTTCAAGCCTGTACTCTCCGTAACCTCTCCCTCTGCCTATGAGTTGCTCCTCCTCAAGCTGTCCCTCCCCTTCTCTGTCCCTATATTCATGGCTGGTGCCTACTGCTGCCCTGGGATGTCCCCACCTTCAGTCACTGAGCTCCTCACCATTATCTCCTCCCATGCCTCCTCTGGTGAGCTGTTCATCAATGATTTTAACCTCATTTGGTTCTCTCAATCTCTCTAAATAAATTGTGCCAAAGTATTAAGCCCCTCCAACTTACCCAACTGATCATTGATCTGGCTTGGCACAGTCAGAGATTCAATCACTCCCTTCTGGACTGGGTTCTCACCTCCCACTCCCACTGGATTGTGGATGCTGATACCCTCCCCAACACCATCAGTGACCACCATATGGTCTACTGCATGCACAAGATTCACTATCCCAAAGCTCCCTAAACAATTCATTCAGATCCAGTGCTTCAGGTCACTGGACTTGTCCTCCCTCCATGCCGGCCTGGTGACTACCGATTGGTCACCCATCTCTACAGTCAGTAACATAAATACTGCCCTCCACTATTTCAGTGCCAAATTTATGTCAGCTGGGGATCTCCATACCCCCTTAGAAAAACCAGGGTCCGAGGTTCCCACCTCCCATGGATCTCAGCTCAGTTACTGGCATGCCTCCATGCATGTTAACTTGCCTGGTTGACCCATAAGGTCCCCAGTTCCCTTACTGTTCTAATCAAGTGCCAGGCCCTTTGTAATGCCTTTACCAAAGCTACCAGGCTTGCCAAAGCTGAATACTTCACATCCACATTCCAGAAACAACCTTAATCACACTTCTGAGTTCTGGAAGGTTATCCATACCCTCTCCCCCCCCCCAACATTGTCTCCTCCCTCTTTCCTCATGGCGAGTGATACTCCTATTTCTGACCCCTCTTCTGTCGCCTCAGCTTTCAACTCATTCTTCACCTCCTGTGCCCACTCCCTCCTCTCCTCCTCCACATCTCCCCCTCTCCCTCTCCCTTTGCCACCCCATCCACCCCACATCACCCTTATCCCTCTTTTCTATCATGCCTGCTGCTTCTCTTAAGGCCCTCTTGGCTCTTAACCACCACAAGGGTGTGCACCCTGATGGTCATGACCCCAAACTCCTCCATCTCTCTGCCCCTGCCATTGTTACCTATTATCTCCCTCCTTAACCTCTCCTTCTTAGCTTCTGTCCCTGACACTTGGAAACAGGTCACAGTCTTTTCCCTTCCCAAAGGGAGTGACTCCTCCTCTCCTGGCAACTACCACCCTATCTCCCTGCTCCCCACTCTGTCTAAGATCCAGGAACAGCATGTGTTAGCTCAGCTCTCCTCTTCCTTGATTCATTCTCTTTCACTCTTTTTCAGTCTGGCTTCCAGAAGTCTCTCTCTTCACCTCCATCTCCCTCCGCTGGCTCACTGACTTCATTCTATCTCGTATGGATCAGGGCTTGGTCACTTCTGCCATTTTTGTCAACTTGGCCAAAGCCTTCAACACTGTTGCCCATCTTCTCCTCCTAGACAAGCTCATGGTTGCAGGGCTCTCTGACTTTCCACTCCTACCTTGAGGGCAGGTCTCAAGCTGTTTGTATTGGAGAATCCACATCCGCTCCACTCCCTATCAGCTCAGGTGTCTCCCAAGGGTCCATCCTTGGCACAACACTCTTCTCCATCTTCCTGAATGACCTCCCTATTACCTGCTCCTGTGTGTCTATCCATATGTATGCGGATTACATGGTACTCTTTGCCTCCAGCTCCTCTGCCTCTGACCTCATGCCCAACTCCAACTGGATTTTACTAACATCCAGCACTTGTTCCTGACAAATCCGCTATGCCTCAATGCCAAGAAAACAGTCTCTATGACCTTTGGCACCAGGCAGAGGCTCACCAGGCTCACCCCTTTCCCCTCCTTCCATACCCTTGATGGTGCAGCAATTGCGGACATCCTCTCATTCAAGTACCTCAGGGTCTGGCTGGACAGACACCTCAGTTTCTCAGTGCACATGGATGCCATCCACAAGAAGCTACACCCCAAACATGGTGCACTTTACAGGAATAAAGGGTGAATCCTGCTTCCTGCATGTTAAGAGATTGTCTCGAAGATGATACTCCCCTCTTTGATTATGGTGACATACTGTAGTATACAGTGCTTCTCCCAAGTCCACCCTGGCCAGACTGGATCCCTCTTTCATTCCTTTTGCCTTGGCTCTAGACTCTTCCCCACCCCACCCCACCCCACACCCACAATTGCTCCTGTACTCCTCCCTCCTCTTCCCATGAGGCCAGATATCATGCCCATTGTGCCTCCTTCATCTCTAAATACTGACTTGGCTCCCTCCCCTCCTACCTTACTACCCTCCTCTCTTCCCCTCCAACCACTTCTTACCCCCTTCCCAACTCTGGTTATCATTCTGTCACACTCCCCTCAAGGAAATCTGTTGCTGGTCAAGCTTCCTTCTCCTTCCATTTCCCCAAACTATGAGGTTTTCTCCCTCTTACCATCCGCTCAGCCTCTTCCCAACACTCACTCTCCTCCCTCCTCCACTCCTGCAGTTGCCACTGATACTGGTCCCTGGACTGCTGCCCACCACCCTTCCACCTCTGCCATGCACCTACACTAGTGTAGTTCCCTCTTCTCCTGTCTCAATAATCAACCTTTGCTCCCACCCGTAACCCGGTATTTACCTCTGCACATTGCAAATGTTATCCTCTAGCACTTTATTCAGGGGTTGATTTTAACACTGTTTTGCTAGCCCAAGACCTAGTGCAAATTGAGCAGGGCTAGTGCAGCTAACTCTCTACTTGTCTATCTTGACTAGTGCAGGTTTTCCATGGCTGTTCATGAAGTTAAAAAGTCCCTACTTTAGCAGGCTGTAGTCCTCATGCTAATATATCTCAATGTCCCAGGTGGCCTGGTGGGATTGACAGCTCATTAAGAATTGCAGTTATTTGGCAGTTCCAGAGGAGGATCCCACAAAAATCTCAATGTGAGTCATCATCACTCCATTGTTAATACTTTCAGCTAGTGCCCAGGGTGTGGTCAAGGATAGAGTGCTGTTAAATCACTAGCTTCCAGTTTTCTTAATGTGTATCTGTCAGATGATTTGTCCCACATTATTATGACCAGTGCCACATTTTGAGTGTCGATATCCAACATTTCATTGACAAAATGCTGAGACATATACAGGGTCTGCCCTGCAGGTGGTGGGAGTTTTCTGAATGTGTCTCTCTCTGATGATTTTTCCCACATTGCTAAGACCAATGTCCCTCATCTCCTGATATTTTATTTTTATTTATTTATTTATTTAAATCTTGGAATTACATAACCTTTGAGTCAGGGACTAATTTACAAAGGCTCCATGTCAGAAAACAAGCAAAGATTACAATTAACAGCTGGATACAGAAAGTTACAGTAATAGGCCGGTAAAATATGGGGATAGGAACATTTCAGGTGGAACAAAAGTTGCAATAACATTAAAGGAGAGAACTAGAAGACAATAAACAAAATTTGGATACTGGTAAACAATGGTCAAGAGACACGGTAAAGCAACTGATGGGAAGACCAGGACAAATTAAACTCAAGCTAGTACAGACAGTAAAGTAGGACTAAAAAAGGCAAAAAAATAAATTTCAGATTACAGTCTAAGAGGACGTAGTCATTAATGCTGTACTCAGTATACTACCATTCTGACTAAAGGGTAACAGGTAACAGTCTAAGGAGACATAGTCATTAGGGATGAGTGGAGCAAGGATTGGATGGGGGGAGGTTGAGGGACGTGGACAAGATTAAGTGCAGTCACATGTGTAACTGGAAAATAGGTGCTGCCGAAGAAGGGATTTAAAGGGTCCCAATTTTCGTAAGGCCAGGATTTCTGGAGGCAGGCTATTTAGCTACACTGGGGCCCGGTACATGAAAGATCGCTGGGATAGGGAAGTTCTGCAGCGAGGGACATTGAAGATAACTTTGGTGGTGCTCCTTGTAAACCTGGTAATGGATGCATGTGAGAGGAGTAACTGTGAGGAGGGGGGAGTGAGGCCGAGGGTGATTTTTTTGGCCAGGAGACAGGACTGGTAGATAAGCCTATTTTTGAAGTTTAGCCAATTGGTGATCAAGTAGAGATGACAGGTGTGAGTGAGCCTTGGCACCCGGCCACCAGGTGGCATGCCTTATTGAAGACAACCTTCACTCTACTGAGGATGGTAATAGGAGCTGAGCCATAGATTACTATACCATAGTCGATGATTGAAAGGATGGAACTGGTTACTGCTAATCCAAGGGCATCAGGTGTCATACAGGGCCTGTGCCTACAGAGTAATCCAATCCTTATATTCACTGCCTTGCAGACAAGGTTGACATGCTCTCGAAAGGACAGGGAGCAGTCCAGTGTAACTCCTAGGTACTTCAAGCTGTTGACTTGTTCCAACAGATGGCCAAGATTATTTAGGATGCTGAGGCAGACCCCATTATGCTTGTTTTGGGGGGAGGCAAATATCATTACCTTTGTCTTATTATAGTTAACTACCAATTTGTGGTCAGAGAACCAGGTTTCAACTTCATGAAAGCATTTTTGGAGGGACTGCTGTAGTGGGAGGGGATCAGAGTGACTAGAGTATATAATGGCATCATCTGCATATGGGGTAGGTTGCTGGAGCAGGCTAGGGGAAGGGAGTTAAGGAAAAGATTGAAAAGAAGAGGACCCAGAATTGATCCTTGAGGGACACCAGAGTGGACTGGAGGAGAAGGTGTCATGGATTTTGACACTTTGTGTACGCCCACAGAGGTAGTTGGAGAACCAGGAGGTTGCATCACTGGAGAGGCCGATGGCAGGGAGAGCGGAAACTAGAAGGGGCGTGATTGACCGTGTCAAATGCTTTTGTTAGGTCCATGTACACAGACCCAACAAGGTGACCATGGTCAAGAGCTTTGTGTATGTAGTCTGTAAATTCAAGGAGGGCCTATATTTTGAGTGTCTGTATTCAACATTTCAGTGACAAAATGCTAAGAGGTATCCCTGTCTCACCATAGCTGCTCTCTCTCCCCACCAAATCTCTCAACTCTGTACTTTCCCATGACACCACTGCAGATCAGACTCTGAAATGACCATCCATAGATCCATGGCTGCCATTTCTGGTAAGTGTAGGGGCCTCCAGCTCTTCTAAACGGACCACGCCAACCACCGCCATCCATATAGTATCACCCTTATCTCACCTAGCATGTCCTTTCATCCTAAAAACAAAGCTTTGGAGCATGTATGGTACCAAAATAAACCGTCATAAAATACAAAATTTGAAAGGTTAAAATAAGCATTCCTGCAGTGCACAGATCCAGTATAGTAGTAGAAGTAGTAACAATTTTTATTCATTAAAAATGAACATTGTAAAATTCCCATTGAGCAAATTGCTCAATTACAAGGGACACTGTATATGCTGTTATTCTGGTTACATACATGGGAGAGAAATTTTAAAAACAAATATATACATAATTAAAAAAAAATACATTGTACATTAAAGTGCAGTACAAACATTGGAGTAGTACAAAAGAAACTTAAGAATAGGAACGAAACGTATAATTATCCTAAGTTAGTAGATGGACAACAATTTCTGGGACAGGCTGCTTGCGACAAAAAACATAGTTACATTTTTGCCAATTAATTTTAATACTTTGTGGTCTGAGGTACTTGGATAAATTATGCCATACCTTCGGCCCCAGGTAAGAAATAGCAGAGCAATCTGCTTTTGTCTTCTTATTGGGAATCTCAAGTTCTAAATAATGAGTTGACCTCTATCCAAGTTTTGTGAGTTTAACTTTTTTATATTTTCAGTGATATATTCTAGCAAACTCTTATTGAAACTATTACATATTATTTTAATTATAAGTAAATTCCTTCTAAGTTCAAGATGTAATCAATTCAAAACTCTATAGAGATGACAGTGATGTGTGCGTCAGTGGGCATCAAGTACATACCTGGCCAACCGATTATACATCATGTCAATTTTTCCTAAGCCTGTGCCTGAGGCCCCACCATACACTACATCCCCATAATCTATCACAGGTATTATCATGGTATTTATTACATGCAACCTAGTCTGTCGTGGAAGCTCATTTTGATCCTATAAAACATTCCTAATTGCTGTCCAAGTTTCTTTACGGTCTTATATATATGTACCGTCCACTTACAATAAGCATCGATCCACAACCCTAAGTATTTATACTCTGCAACCTGCTGCAACTTGGTTCCATCATATGCTGATATATTCAAATAATTATTATACAATGGCAAGAAAGAATGCTGGCCTCTGATTGGTCAGTCTGGGACTGAACCTGTGATGTTATCCCAGCATGACATCACAGATCTAGTCCCAGCATACAGAAGACCACAACAAATATGAAAATAAATCACTCCATCTTGAATTAAAGTGCAAACCACGTTTCCGATTGACTTTATAATCACAGCACTGTCAGTCCCTTCTTCCCACAACACAGAAACCAGCATAAAAGACACCCACAACCCTAAAACATTCCCCCAATTCTCCAAAGTTTCTTCTTCATATTTAAAAAATAGTGGAAACCCATCATTACCAGTGGGTTCACACCGAGCGCACCCAGCGAGTGAACGAGCAACCTCGTCTTCAGTCACCATGTGGCTCTTGCTCACTCACTCGCTCTTCAACTTAGTTTCTCTTGTTCTTTTTCCTTAAACCCCACAAAGTAAAACAACTTAGAAATATTCTCCCTACCACGTCCTTTTGTCTCATTTCAGACATCCTCATGGCACTGGGCCAGTGGGCTGGTGGTCATAACAGTGCAGGGTGGGAAGGGGGGGAATCTCCAATCCAAAACAGCAGCAGCATGAAGAGTGAGTCTGAGCAACATAAAGATAGGGAAACATAAACTCAAAACCTTGTGACAAAACAGAAGATAAACACAGAGGGAACAGGACACATGAACAAAGATTAGCAGCACTGAGAAAGGTTGCTATGGGAACTGCACAGCCACACAAAAAACACAGTAGCTCCACCTACTGGGTGAAACAAGAAATATGCACTATTTTTTTTATAAAGTAACCCTACCCACTCAAAAATGACAAAAAATCCACTTTAAAAGGAGTTTTGCATCTTTTTTTGTTTGCTTTACAAACAAGCCATTGTATAATAGGAATAATGCACTCCAGGATGTGTGTAGTACTGTGATAATGTCACTTCTCGAGTGTTAGAGGCATTCAGCCTGTGGCATTATGCCCAACTACCTGAGGCGTGACATTGTCCCAGCAAGACACACACCCTCTCATGCATTATTCCTTTATTAATATATAAATCTTTATTCCTCTGTCGAAGTAACATAACCTTAGTTTTACCAGTATTTAGAACTAATTTCTTGCAAAATAGATTTGAATGCCATCAAAATGCGTCTTGCAGACGTTGTCGTATGTAACACGTCTTGGATCCAGATGAGTAAATAACAGTGTCATCTGCATAAAGTGGTATTTTAATCCTGAATAATTAAACTCAACATCATTCATATACAAATTGAAAAGAAGTGGTCTCAAAATTGACCCTTAAGTTACTCCCTGTTTTATTTCCTTTAGTTCCAAACAGTACTGATCAAAATAGACTTTTTGTTTCCTGCCCTTCAAATAACTATGGAGCCAGTTTGCTGTATCATCTGAGATACTCAAAGATTTTATTTTTTGCAATAATGTACTATGATCTAGAGAATTGAAAGCCTTTGACAAGTCTAAAAATATGGCACCTGTTTGCATCCCATTTTCCATTGCTGATACAGTATGCACCACTTGTAATGGACTAAATTGGCTTCCACCAATTTGTCCATTACAAGCGGCTTCCATTACATCATTTTAATGGGAGCTTTTGAAACACTGAAACACTGACACACAAACAAATGTACAGGAGCATAAGGCACAGTTAACATATAACATTTAGTGATTTACAGCTCTTTTAAGCTTTGAGTTTTATTGAAAATATTTAAAAAGTTGATTTCGTCAACAAATCAAAAAATAAATAAAACGCTGTGCACTGTACCAGAAACTAGTTACTACTCTCCCCTACTTGCTTGCTACTCCCTTACTGCTCCTGCTGGCTTGGGTAAAGAAATCCTCCATTGTTGTCTGCTTTTTGTTGGCGACGGTGTACTTATGCCATGTTGCCTCCATGGTGGACAGCTGGTCCCACAAAGGGATGATATCATCCCTTTGTTCTGAGGCCCGGCAAAGAGTGAGGAGCACGTTCCATACATCTCAGGGGTGGGTGACATGTACTTCTTCAGTTTCCCCCTCTTCAATGTGGTCATCCTCTTCCTTGGCTTGAGTCTCTTCTGCCAGCCCCTCGAGAGGTTTGGTGATGTCATCGGCCTCTGACAGATATTGCTCATTGCCCAGGCTACAGATCTCCTCAAGGACATCAGACAGCAGCCCGGCACCAATCTCCAGCTCCATCTCATCTTTGGGCTCTTCCTCAACAAACACCAATTGTTTCTTCAGTGGCAAGAAGACTGAATTGTAACCATACTGAAGTAGCCAGTCGATAAGCACAGCACACAGCAAATAAAAAAAAAAAGGAAGAGGCTGAAGCTGTTTTGGGGTTGGGGGTTTAAATACAGCAAGTATTTGATGGTTGGTCACATTTCAAAAGTATTAACCATTTTAGGCTGATTGCCACCACCTGGAGTGAACCACGAAATCCAATTTACACCTTGTTAGAGTGCAGATACGCTTGCCTGTCGACCACTACAACTGAAACTCAAGGGCCACTACAGCCAACTATTTTAACATTGTATAAATAGCAAATGGCATTTGGCAACAGTAAAGTGTCCATTACAAGTAGCTGTCCACTACAACCGTGTCCGTTAAAAGTTGCGCATACTGTAATATGTCTCCAGTATAGAAATAGAGGTGGGGATGGCCAGCCCTGTTCGGGCACACATCCTCCTGCGAACTGCCTCCGCTGTTCAATCCTCTGAACAAGGCACTGCCACCAGCCCGCCCCCCCACTGAGCCAGGCACAGGCGCTGGAGAATTTAAATTTGGCACCTACATATAGATTGCACTGATTGGTACTCTCAACCTGTCTGTGGCTCTGGACTTTCTTAAAATAGGCACAAATCCTAACAACAGAAACTGGGCTCTATGTGCAGTTATACCTTGCCTGATTTTTTTTTTTTTTTTGTTATTTCTAAACGAAAGTTCTTTAAGTCTGTGGTATTTCTAAATGTTCTTAAAGTTTGCTAGATTTGTGTTATAAGCCTACTTAGTTAATTGCACTGCTGTAGAGAGCTTTCCTGCTCAGCTCAAAATGTGCTGCTGCACAGAGCTATTCTGTTTGCTTTTCAAGTACTCTGACGTGAGCTATTTAAAAAAAAAAAAGATTGTTTTAGAGAGGATGAAGGGTGCGCCACTGCTACGAGTCTTAAGGACCCCCGTAGCCATACCGCATTGCCTTGCCTTTTCCCATCCCGACTACGCCTTGGACCCTCCCCGGTCCTTTGTCTCCTTTGTTCACCCTCATCCCTCCCTTTTCTGCTGCAGTAATTTAATCTCTGTCCCTCTTCTCTCCCCAGGGGATGGCCAGCCCTGTTTTGGCATGAATTCTCCTGCGAACTGCCTCTGCGGTTTGACCCTCTGAACAAGGCACTGCCGCTTGCCTGCCCCCCACTGAGCCTGGTACGGACGCTGGAGAATTTAAATTTGGTGCCTACATACAGATTGCACTGATTGGCACTCTCAGCCCATCTGTGGCTCTGGACGTTCTTAAAATAGGCACAAATCCTAACAACAGAAACCTGGCTCTCTGTGCAGTTATACCTTGCCTGAATTTTTTTGGCCCGCCCCCTCCCCCACCTCCATCCTTTATTAAATACACTCGCTGGAACTTGTGAGCCCACCCTCATTCAGTTGTACAGTATCTCTTAAGGGGTAAGCACCTCTTCTCTTAAAGGGACAAGCACACCACCTCTCACAAGGCAAGCCCCCTACATGCTTCTCTCTACTAAATTCCCAATTTGGTTTACTCATTTAATAGACAGTAGGGGTTAGTATCCTCCTCTGCACTACTACATTCCCATCAATAAAACTACTGTGGAGCATTGTGCTGTACTCATCCCTACCCATCCCCCAAAAATAAAATACAATTCCAACATGGGTCTTTGCAGGAAATTGAACCCTCTTGACTTAAAACTCTCCCTTATTCTTTGCCGCACCTTTTTATGTGCCTCTCATGAATCCAACAGCACTGACCATAAGCCTGTTGACCCTAATATTAACTCCCATATGCTACAACAGCGGCAGATACCCCACTCTGATCAGGTCCCTACACTAGACCACCTCTACTCTGAATCGGGCTTCATGGGGAATGAGGAATTTCAAAAAAATACCAGACCATAACACTATCTCGGTGTATCACTAAGTATATCGGTGTGAATAGCAATCTATGCACTATCTCTCTATCACCAAAATGTGACCACCCAAACAAAGCAGTTAAACCCCTCACCACACAAACGGTCTAGACAAGCTGTCTTAAAAGTCTTAATAAATGGAATCATAAAGTTCTTCCTCCTGTTCCTGCTCTGCTCTGACAATGTTGAATTTAACCCAGGGCCTTTTATGCCTATCGATGCTCCAGCTGACTTAGCTCACCTAAAAGGTGTCAGCTTCCTCCACATAAACACATGCAGTTTATTAAAAAAAATTCATTTAGTACAGGCCTGGGTGCTACATGCAACTCCAGACATGATGGTAATATCAGAGTCTTGGCTGAAGAACTCTACTCCAGACCAAAATGTCAACATACCTTCATACAATATTTTTAGAACTGATAGATGCTCTACAGGAGGGGGGGTCGCAATTTATGTCTCTGACAAATTATTGGCCTCAGTCATCGACTCCTCCACTACTCATAAGGAATATGAATGTTTCACTCTAAAAACCTCCCTACCATCAGGTGAATCAATTACTGTTCTAGGCTGCTACAGACCTCCTTCAGGAGAACTTGAGATATTAAATCTCCTCTGCAAAATACTAACTTCCACTGACTCTGAAACCATCATAATAGGAGACCTGAACTTAGACTGGAATTCTTCCTGCTCCACACCATTAAGAGACCTATCTGACGCCCACAGTCTACAACAGCTCATTCCCGAAGTGACCTGACCAAATCTAAAAAACCCTGCCCACAGTACCCTACCAGACATAATCCTCACTAACAAACCCCATAGAATCTCCTACGTAGGTGTATTTCACAATGACATCGGCGACCACATGGCAATAGCCTGCGCATGATATATGCCCAAAACTACCTCGTCTACAGAACATACCTTTAAAAGGAATTTTCGTAAATTCAGTACTGTAGCTTTTCTTGGGGACCTTGGCAGGATAAGATGGCAGGAATTTTACCTTACACCCTCCATATCAGAAGCCTTCACCCTATTCCAGTCCTTAGTCCTACAAGTGATTGACACCCAAGCTCTCGTAAAAAAAAAACAGAGCTAGAAAGAAATCTCACCTCTTATTTAATAGCACCTTAAAAGCTGCACTGCAACACAGAGATGCCCTCTGGAGGAAGGCCAGAAGAACCAAATCTGAAGCCGACTGGGCTGATTTTAGAATAATTAGGAATCACTGCACCAAGCTGACAAGAACAAAAAAGGCAAAATATTTCCAAAATGCACTTGAGTCTTCCAAGAACAATACTGCCAAATTCTGGCAGATCCTGAAAGAAGTTAAGAGTCACAAGCCTTCATCCACTCTACCAAACAAAATCAAATCTGGAGATAAGATACAGACAGACATGATATCTTAAAGGCGCTCAATAATCACTTTGCCACTGCTGGTCTAGCCTGTGATACCTCCCCAGCAAGCAAACTGCTAGACCAGAAAAATATTCATGACACATCAAGGCCTCCAACTATTTCTCCCACCTGCCTGACCAAATTCAGCTTTATGCCAGTCAGACTCAAGCAGGTAGAAGATCTGTTAACCTCACTTGACAGCAAAAAAAGTGCTGGGGCCGATCTAATTGACCCCTACTTTCTAAAAATAGGCTACTACCATCTGGCTCCACAAATCACCCACCTTCTCAATATGTCCCTCTCAGAGGGGGCGCTACCACCCATATGGAAAACAGTGCATGTTGCCCCACTGCTTAAAGCAGGTGACCCAAGCATCCTAAACAACTATTGACCAATTTTCCTGCTACCTACCCTATCAAAGATACTTGAAAAATATGAAAATTATGTACCTACTGTAATTCTTGATCTTCTTGGACGAGTCTCCACCACTCATTCACACTATTGGGATCTGCGCCGGAGGCACTAGGACCCATTGGGAGCAAACTTTTTGCTGGAGGGTCGGCGCCAGAGATGGCGCCGTGAGGACTGGTGCCGCGAGCCCTAGCTCGCGCGGTAATGCCTATCTTGGCATCGACCCTCCAACCGCCTCAGTACCTTTTTTACCAAGGAGGTGCAGCGTAACTAACCTAGAAGGGTAGCCTAACCTAAAGACAGACATAAGATAGTCCGGGCGACCCATGTAAGAAGGGTCAACAAAGAAGTCTTCACGTCCTAAAGATTTGAGGGAGTGAAGACCAACAACAGAGGTGAGCTCGGGGGACGGAGGGTGGGCGTGTGAATGAGTGGTGGAGACTCGTCAAGAAGATCAAGAATTACGGATAAGTCATATTTCATATCTTCCTGGACATGTCTCCACCACTCATTCACACTATTGGGAGAGTACCGAGCTAATAATCCCCAGAGAGGCGGCAGGAGAGACCAAGAGCTCACTTTCTAGGACAGAGTCCATTGAGGATGGCTCTGCCAAAGGAAGAATGTCGTCTGGCATGGACATCTAGTGCATAATGTTTAACGAAAGTATGCACTGAGCTCCAGGTGGCGCATTGCAGATGTCTGCAATGGGCACATTGCAGATTTCCGCTAGGGATGCCGCGACCGCTCTAGTAGAGTGAGCGTAAACTCTACCCTCCAACTTAACCTGCGCCATGGAATAGCAGTGACGAAGGCACGCCACTAGCCATGATGAGATACATCTGATAGCGACAGGTTGACCCAGCCGGGTCTCACTGAAGGAAATGAATAGTTGCTGAGCTTTGAGAAAATCCTTGGTTCTATCTAGATAGAAACGCAAGGCCCTCTTAACATCCAAAGAATGAAGAGAACGTTCCCCTTCATTTTGGAAGTCCGCAAAATAAGAGGGAAGGACCAAAGGTTGGTTTAGATGAAATTCTGACACAACCTTAGGAAGAAATTTAGGATGAGTACGAAGGACTACTTTGTCCTTATGGAACACAGTATACGGAGGGTCTGTGACCAGGGCATGTATCTCAGAGACCCTACGGGCTGAGGTAATGGCCACTAGGAAGGCAGTCTTCCAGGTGAGAAATTTTAGCTCACAGGTAGCCAGAGGTTCAAAAGGTTTCCGAGTGAGCATGTCTAGCACAAGATTAATGTCCCAGGCTGCAACTGGATGTCTTGTAGGAGGTCTGGTATGCAGAATCCCCTTAAGAAATCTCTTAACCATGGGTAACTGAGCCAGTGTTAAGGAAAAAACGGGCTCATGATACGCTGAAATGGCACTAAGGTGAACTTTGACTGTAGAGTACTGCAGACCTGAATTTGAGAGGTCCAAAAGGTACTCCAAAACCTTATCTGGTCGACAGGAAAAGGGATTTAAAGAGGATTTTGCACACCAGAGGGAAAAACGCTTCCACTTGGCTGTGTAAGTTTTCAGTGGCTGGCTTCCGTGCAGCCAGAAGAATATCTGAAACTCTTAGAGACATTGAACTGGTTTACTTGACCTCTTCAGAGCCAAGCATGAAGGTGAAGTGATCTCAGGTTGGGATGGACCACGGTCCCTGAGTCAAAGGTTCATCTGCAGGAAGTGGTCTCGGGAGGAACTGCCAACATATTGTCGAGTAGTGGAAACCACAGCTGCGAGGCCAAAGGGAGCAATGAGAATCATCTTGTCCCCTGGGATTCGAACTTGAGGAGTACTCTCTGAATTAGAAGAAGAGGCGGAAAGGCGGAAAGAAAGCGTTTTGTCCACCGCAGCCTGAGCGCATCCTGACAGAAAATGCCAGGCCCTGGATTTCTGGAGCAGAAGAGAGGCAGTTTTGCATTGAGTGGGGATGCAAAAAGGTCCAGGTCTGGAGTTCCCCACTCTTCGAATAGAGACTGAACTATGGTTGAGTCGAGAGACCACTCGTGAGGATCTGTCTCTGTTCTGCTGAGACAGTCTGCCAAGTCGTTCTGTACAACTGGCAGGTAGACCGCTTGAATTAGAGCAATGTGCTCCAAACACCATTCCCATACCCTCATTGCTTCCCTGCATAAGGGGTAAGAATGAGCACCGCCCTGCTTGTTGATGTAATACATCACTGCTTTGTTGTCCGTTTGAAGGAGAATGTTCTTGTGACAGAGAATATCCTTCAACGCTCGGACTGCATAAAGGACGGCTCTCATTTCTAGGATGTTTATGTGAAGCTGGGACTCGAGTTGAGTCCACACACCTTGAGTGTGGAGAGCCTGACAGTGAGCTCCCCACCCCATTAGGGATGCGTCCGTGGTAATGGAGATTTGATGGTCCAGAGGAGCAAAGGGATATCCTACCAGGAGATTGCTCTCTTGAGACCACCAGGTGAGTGACCTCTTTAAAGGTTCTGTCACTTTGATGAGATAGGACTGCGGGTGAGTGGTTGGGGACCACTGAGTACTGAGCATCCACTGGGTGGTTCTCATGTGCAGACGTGCTAGGGGTACAGTGAACACTGAGGATGCCATGAGGCTTAGCACCCGTTGCATTGAGAGAGCTGTGACTGAGCTGTTTTCCCCGATGTGACGGGCCACCTGAAGGATATCATTCCTCCTGTCTTCTGGAAGAAAAGCCTTCGCACAGGAGGTGTCCAGAAGAGTCCCTATAAAAAGGAGCCTCTGGGAGGGCTGCAGTTGCAATTTCTTGAGGTTGAGCAGAACTCCCATGGATGTAAGGAGGCGCAAGGCCATCTCTATGACGTCCAGAGTCCCTTGCCTGGAAGGGCTTGCTAGAAGCCAATCGTCCAGATAAGGAAACACCTGTATTCCGACCTTTCTGAGGTGCGCTGCGAGAACTGCACAACATTTTGTAAAAACTCACGGCGCCAAGGATAGCCCAAAGGGCGGGACTCTGAACTGATAATGTTGTCCCAGAGCCACAAACCTCAGGAATTTGTGATGCCTCGGGTGAATAGAAATGTGCTGGTAAGCATCCTGCATGTCTAGGGAGGCTAGCCAGTCGTGTTGATGAAGCAAAGGTAACAGGGTTCCCAGAGAAATCATTTTTGAATTTCTCCTTGGGGAGAAATTTGTTTAGCTTTCTGAGATCTAGAATGGGGCGCATGCCCCCGGACTTCTTTGGAACCAGAAAGTAATGGGAGTAGAAACCCGTGTTCCGTTGATGCAGCGGCACCACTTCTACTGCCCTGTTGTTCAGAAGGCCCTGAATCTCGGCAGCGAGGAGGTCTGACTGAAGGGTTGACAGCTTGGGCTGCTGTTTGGGGGGATGATCCGGAGGGGTCTCCACAAGATTGAGTGAATACCCCTCGCGAATTATCTGAAGGACCCATTTGTCTGAGGTTATGGACTTCCACTGGTTGTAGAAGTGCATCAGACGACCTCCCACCGGAGAGGAAAAGTCCACCTCGGGCAGCTGAGATGGAACTTGGGCCAGCAATTCATAAGGTAGCGCTGGGCGCTTTGGGCCCTTGCGCTTTCTGTTGCACCTTCTCTTGAGGTTGGGCAGGTTGGTTCTTATGGAAACTTCCTCTGCCTCTGCCTCGAAAGGACTGACGATTATGAAACTGACGTTTACTGGCATGCCCTCGAGAGGGGGCAGGAGGGGGCCGAGCCAACTTAATGGCTGACCTAGTCTTTTGTGTAGCTTCTAGAGCTTGCTCTACCTGAGGACCAAAAAGATATGCACTGTCAAAGGGCAATGCCATCATCTGCTGCTGCCGTCATTCGTGAAGCCCGAAGTGCACAGCCAGGAATGACGGCGGGTGCAAATACTAGCAGCCACTGAACAGGAAGCAGTGTCAAAAGCATCCATGGCTGCTTTAACCTGCTGGTTGTTAGATTCAATACCTGAATGGTAATGGTCTGAAGAAGCTCTGGCTTTGAATCCAACTCCGGTAGGGCTTCAACCATTTGTTTAATAGAATGCCACAGGATATACTCATACTGGGAAAAATAGCCTTGGTAACTGGCAATACACATACTTAGAGTAGAAGCAGCAAAGACTCTCTTACCTAAGGTGTCTATCTTATGAGATTCTTTGTTAATAGGTCGAGCTGTAGTAGTTTGAGGAAAACGACCTTATCATTCTCTGCCAGGACTACAATAGGATCCAAAGGCTTGAGATGCCAAAATGGGGACGATCCTTGGGGCTGAATATTTCCTATCAATGGATTGCCACTGAAGGGTAAGAACAGGATTATTCCATACCATTTGAGACAGCGTCTCGAAGGAAGGCTGAACCGGAGGAGTCAAATCTGTAGGGATCTCCGAGGCATGAAGATATTGGAGCCTTAACAATTTCCCAGGATCAATGTCTGTAGTCTGGAGAGAAAGTGTGGAACTCAGATTTTTCAACAGAGACTTAAAGGACAGGTCCTCGACCACAGGCTCTGTAGCAGTAATAGATCCTGCTTCGTCCACTTCATCGCCCAACCGAAGGTCTGGGTCAGGCTCAACGTCATCTCCTGACAGTCCAGGAGGGACTGTATGGACAGGAAAGGAATGAAATTCAGAAGAGGAGGAAGAAGGAAACAAGTGAAAAGAGGAGTCCCCGAGAGCCCCCAGCGCCGAGGAGGCGCACGGCACCGAGAACGACGCCGCGAGACCACACAGCACCGAAAACGGTGCCGAGAAGCTGCACGGTGCCGAGGATGGTGCCGAGAAGCCGCACGGTGCTGAGAACGATGCCAAGCGCAGCCCTGATGCTGAGGACAGCGCCGAGGGCACCGAAAACACTCCCAGGCTCTGAAAAACAGGTTTTGAAGGAGGAAGAGCAGGAGATAAGGGTATTGGTGGGGCCCCCTGCACCGAAGCCATGTGAGGGGGGGAAACACCTAAGAGCGGAGTCAACGGCACTGAAGAAGGTGCCGCACAACCAGGAAGGTCCAACCACCCTACCTGGTCACCCAAAGAGCCCGAAGGCCCACGAGCGACCAAGCCAGGTAGCCGAACCAACCTCCGAGCCCATTGCTCCATAAGAGCGGCCCACTGATGAAACTGCTCATCTGGAGACCTACCTGCGGGCGGGGTAGGGCTCCGATGTCGAAGCCATCGGCTACCAGAAGCAGAGGTTGGCAACTCCGAAGGAGGAGACCGGCAACTAGCCCCGATAACCGAGCGTCTGGCGCGGACATATCAGAGGCGACCTCGGTGATGCCCTTCTCTTTTTAGACCTGTGGGCGAAGAGAGCTCAAGGCGAGCGGTGTCGAGAATCGACCGTTTATTTTATGCTTCTGGGGACACACATCCCCTCAGGCATTGGACTGACCATTGTCAGACCCCCCCCCTCCGGAGAAGGCGGCGGACCGGACCCAGCCCGACTGACTGAACAGCTTTCATACGAAGTCTCCCTACCATCACCTGACCTGCTCATGGTCGACTCCGTCAAAGTAGGCTGAGACTTCTTTATTGTATTTAAAAATAAGAATAAATTTAAGCGATACTGTGTCAAGATAATACTACAAAATAATAAAAACTGAAAACTATGCTGCTAGTTTGAAGTTTGACTCCCGACAGGCGAGCGACATCATCACTGAAGTGCACTCGACGGCGGGAAAAAAGGAACTGAGGTGGTTGGAGGGTCGACACCGAGATAGGCATTACCGTGCGAGCTAGGGCTCGTGGCACCATTCCTCTCAGCGCCATCTCTGGCGCTGACCCTCCAGCAAAAAGTTTGCTCCCGATGGGTCCTCGTGCCTCCAGCGCAGATCCCAATAGTGTGAATGAGTGGTGGAGACTTATGTCCAGGAAGATTGGTAAATTCCCAACTAAGAGAATACCTGGAAACACATAATCTCCTAAATGTCCTATAGTCTGGGTTCAGGCCCAATCACAGCACAATCTCTGCACTTGCCAAAGTCACCAATGACTGGTAAACTGCCCTCGACACCAAAAATCATGTAGCCATTATATTTCTTGACCTAAGCAAAGTCTTCGATACGGTGGATTACAACATACTGTTGGTCCAACTGCAAAACCTAGGGTTAGACAATGCAGCCATCAGATGGTTCTCCTCCTACTTCATAGGAAGGCAGCAACAACTGAAAGCACAGGGTGACCTTTCACCTCCCAAAACACTCCTGCGAGGGCTCCCTCAAGGCTCCATCTTGGGCCCCGTATTATTTGCAGCGTATATCAATAACATTGACCATAATATCAGTATGGCCAGTGTTCATCTATTCTCAGATGACATGATACTGTATTTTGCATGGCCTATGATCGAATCTGCATGTGTGGAGTTACAACATGACTTCAATATATTGCGGAAAAGCCTATTAAAACTAAAACTACTACCCAATGCAAATAAGACCAAGACTATGTTCATCGCTCCATCCTCTAAATCAGCAACTCCTGCTACACTTTCTGCCAACATCCATATCTCACCCTTGATGGGTGAAACCCTTGAAAAGTAGGTAGGTTGAAATACCTAGGCTTTTTGGCTCAACTATAAGCTCTCTTGTACCATCCATGTCAAAGAGCTTTCCAAAAAACTAAAACAGTGGTTAGGACTGTTCTTTCATATTAAACAGTTGCTCACCCACGAAGCTAAGAAAAGACTCAGCCAAACAACGTTCCTCCCACTCATCAGCTATGCAGCCCTCCTTTATAGTCACTGCCCAAAAACTATCCTTGCAAAGCTGGACGTCTTATACCATAGGGCCCTAAAGTTTGTAACTGTCTCCCCATTCAAAACACATCACTGTTCACTCTATAGCCAGCTAGACTGGACTTCATCGGCTATCAGGAGGTGGCAAAATGCTTCCATCTGGATATTTAAAACGCCTACCAATAAACTTCCTTCTTACATTATAGACCTTTTCCAGTTTACCCCCTGTGCCTATTCTCTTAGAAAATACACTTACATCCTGCTCGATACCCCCACGGTAAGGTCCCGCTTTGGCACCTCATCCATTTGACATGCATTACCGGTGTTATGGAATTCTCTGCAAGGTAGCCTAAAACTCACACAACTTGTGCACCTATCTGCTTTTAAACTGCTTATAAAGCCCCTGATGATTGAAAAATGCAAGTGTAACTGATAGTTACCTTCCTCCAGCAAGATCCCTTGCACCGCACCTTGCCACAACTCTCACCATTCTACCCCCTCCTGCGTTCCCCACCTTGTACCTCTGTTTGTCTCTGCTCCTGTCTTCCTCCTTCCCACTCTCCCTTAATAACTGTTTCCACTTCCCCTCTTCTTTCCTCCCTTATCCTAGTCTTTCCCTTCCACACATTATTCATCCCCAACTCTACCTACCCTTCATATACTCACCTTGTTGCCTTACCAAGCGCGTTGATCTTGCTTATGTCGGTATGACACATATATCTAATATGTATGTACCTATCCTGAATTGTTTAAACCTCCTTGTATTATTGTTTACCCACCCTGAAATGTATATACCTCCTTGTGTTATTGTATATGTCCTGTGTGTCCCTCCAGGACCATCCTGTAAATGAGTATCTTAATGATGAGTTTCCTGGTAAAAAATAAAATTAAATTGAATTGAGTGTAGCATCATGCCTGTGTACTGTTTCCCCTGGGCTGATGAAAGGACAATGTTTTTAAAAAAATCTGTTATTGTTGGGGCAGAGCATGTTAAAATCAATGCTTTCAAAAATAAAAACGTCAGAAAGTTTTCTATTTCCCAAGCCCCTTAGGTCTGTGTAGCCCCCTCCTCAAAGAAATCTTAGATGTGCTCCTGGCTTACTTGACACTGTACGAAAACTTCCAGAAGTGAGGGGCTTCAGTTGCAGCGGGGGCTGAAAGTGCCTTTCTCTGCCTGACTCTGTTTATTGCCTTGTGGATGGCGACGAGTGTGGTGAGGTGCATGATGATGTCCATTATTGTGTGTGCAGAGCTAGGACTGCGTGATTGAACATTTGCTGTTGTGGTATCCTCTGTTTTAGTGGGGGGGGGGCAGAAAGAGGAAGAGAGGAGGTCATGGTACCGAACGATGGGGGGCACACTGTGTGTGATGGCGCTGCAGTTGTTTTGTTTTTTTGCTGTGGGAGGAAGTTAAATGTGCAGTATAATCAGAGTATTTCTTGGCTTGCATTTTTTCCTGTGTAAGTGATCAAAGTTTACCATTATAATGGTGGACTAGTGCAACCATCTGCGGACTAGTGCAATTTTGAATCAACTTGTCCTGATGGCTAGTGCAAAAAAAAAAAAAGGTTACAGTTGACCCCTGACTTTATTGTATTGTAATTGCAGGTGTGGTTATCCTCCTGCACTTTATTGTATAGTTATGTACTTCTTGCAATCCTTGTCTTTGCACAATTGTTATTTATGATGCTTATTCACCTATTGTATTATTGTTATTATTGTATTATTGTTCTAAATGTTCCTCATTGTCCTCCCTTCTCCCCCTCCCCCAGGACTCATTTGGGAACAAGCTATTACCAGCTCAGTATGTCTTTCCTGGTGGAACTTTTGAAATAGTATGCAACTTTCAGTTTTGGAACATTCAGCAAATTGCCATAAAAACTAATTAGGACTTTGTCAGTTCAATACACAATTCCTTAGGTGTTAACTAAAGTTCACACACAGCTATGGTGTCCTTCATACGGTTATAAGCATTCCAGCTTTCATCAGTTTTTAGAGTGAAATCAGAAAGACCTGGAACTTGAAAGACTCAGACACTGAGCTTTTGACTGGATTTTCCTGCAGTCAGGTTGCTGGGGAAATCAGAGGGTTAAACACTGGGAGTCTGCTGGAACTGGTGAGATGTGATGAAACAGAAAATGATTGGCCCAGCTTTCTCTGGTGAGAGCACTCCGTTCACATACTGTATCACTGGAGGAGGGGTCTGGAATGTGGGCATAGCATACAGTAAAAAAATAAAGTACTGCAGGTTAACGTAGTGACGTGTCATCAAATACTTAAAGAGCATTCTGTGTTTCTATGAAAGGGGGGTGTTGTAAGATCCATGATTATTACTTTGAATATAAAAGTTAACAAGGGACTGCTAATGTATATCCATGGGGGATTAACATTTGGTGTACACCATATGTGAAATCAGCCAGCTAAAAATAAGCACAATCACACTCACGTGAAAGACAGTTCTGCTGCATTTAGTTTACTGTGCAGTGCAAAAGGGAATCCAGTCTTCTGTGCATCACTGAAAATCAGTTGACAAATTCTACTTAATGTACACGAGGTAGATGGGTAAGATAATATTCACTTCACTCCACCTCACTTTTGATATCCATCTCACCAACTGTGGTCAAGATCCTTCATCAGAAACTAGGACTGTTGTATCGTCTTCAGCCTTTTCCAGTGGTTAAACTGTCAGTGCCAGTGGCTCAGTAGGTAGCACACTTGCCTCTGAGGCTGGGAGATCAGAGGGCTGTGGGTTCAGTTCACACATCTGGCACCTAGGTTAATGTCCCAATACTGACGCTGTAGTACAGCATGAGGGGGGTGCTGCACTTCTGAGGTGCCGTCTTTCTGATGAGACGTTACACCGAGGTCCCATCTGCCTGGATTGGTGGTAGTTCAGGTGGATGCTAAAGATCCCAAGGCACTTATCAAAAAAGAGAAGGGGAATTTCCCCGGTGTCCTGTCCAAATTTCTCCCAATCACTAAAAATACCACCAACAGCTTAATCTGGTTCAATTTCGGTTGCTTACCATCTGTATCCCCCTTCCCCTGGTCACCCCTGAAAAAGAGACTGCTAGGCCCAGTGGGCTTACCGGGTCAACAAAATTCAATAAATAAATTGGCATTTCAGAGGTGGTGGAGCTCTGACATCATAACTGCCACCATCAATATAGCATGTCACTAACTAGTAAGCGATACCCGTGTGCATGCACAAGATAGGTGATGATCACATTTTCACCTGTGCCATTTAGAGTAACTGTTTATTAAGTTTCTAAACAAATACATTTGCATTAGACTATAATCATACAAGCAAAAGAGTTAAAATGCATATAGGAAAAGAAAAAAGCACTACACTCATGCCATAACTGGTATGTTCTCATATATTTTGAACACCTCCACTTCCCCATTTATTTATTTATTTGAAATTACTCCAACAAGTATAACCCCACGAGATGCAGCATCTCATGTTTCAGGTGGTCCAGGGAGGACAGCAGCAGTCAACAGGTTAACATAGTCCAGCAGGGATAGTTATATACAGGCTAGGGATCGTTACATACAGGCTAGGGATCGTTATGTACAGGCTAGGGATCGTTACATACAGGTTAGGGATCGTTACATACAGGCTAAAATATACCCAGGAAAAATTAACTCTACTGGTAAGTACATCCAAACAAGCTAACAAAGTGGGGTCACAGCAAATTGAGGGCATGAGCATTTTATGATAAAATCTACATGATTTGATTTCCATTACAACCATGATGGCCAAACTGTACACAATTTTCTTTCAATATAGAGACTGTGGTAAAGCAAAAATAAATATAGTATTAAATTAGTCCGTGGAGCTGGTAGTATAGCCTAGACCTAGAGGTTAGAGTAACAAGCGGTGAATGATCGTTGTACATCCAGCAGACCTGGGTTTGATTCCCACAACTTCCACTTGCATAATGTGCAACTCTGAGCAAGTCACTTAACTACCCAGTGCTCCCAGGTTGCCCTTGAAAACATACATTTGTATTTAGTGGGCCTTACCCAGTTACCAAAAGAATGAAATAAAAAATATTGCATGTGTCATGCTAATGGACCTGTACACAACACTAAATCTTGTTGGCTACAACCATTACACCGAAAATTTACAACAACAAAAAAACACACTTGAAAATCAACTACATGTCACATGTGTGGCTGGAAATAACAGCAAATCTAAAAGCTGCTTCATCACAGCATCACAAGAAAATACCAGTGATTTAGAGTTGGCTATTATGGCATACCTTAAACTATTAAAGCAGCAATGTATGTTATGGTGAATATTTTGACCTGTACTTTTTATTCTCTTTTAGATTGCCCCTTATGACACCTTCCTTTCTAGATTTTGAGTCTGCCTTAACCCTTGTTTTAAATCTGAAATACTAAAAGGTGCGCTGTTTGTAATATGGCTCAGCTTGCACTAGGCGTTCATAGGTATCCTCAGCTGTTTTTCTACACCCATTTTACCATAAACTCAGGAAGCAGTATGTGATGCTTGCCAGTTAATTTTAGTCACACGAAAACTTACTGTATGTTAACCATGGGTGTTCAAAAACAACACAGAGTGCGGTTGAAAGACTGGACCATAAAGCCATATTAAAAAGAATTATTTCTTTTATTATTTCACATATAAAAAACGTGTTACAGCAACTCAGAATGCAGATGGGGCATGATCCTGAAGACAGGATATACGGGCAATCTAAACAGAACAACAGCTAATATGCCCGGCTATTTTGACGTTTCAGGCCCATCACAAAATTACTTTAAGGGAAGAACTCAGAAACATAAAATGCACTGCATTTTGATATTTATTTCTCAGTTTTTTGCCATCCACACATATTTTCAAATAAAGCAATACATGCATAACACACACAGTAATTATTTTAAACTCTCCATCATCTGGTACAAATCACACTGTATTTTCTAGCCTAATTACATTGTTAAACAGGATCATTTTGGTCCTAAAAATTTCATCCCATTGAAAAAAAGTTTTTTTTTTTATCTTGCTAGCTAGCTAGCTTGCTATCTATTGAAACTAATTTAAAAAACAAACAAACTCATGAACATTTTACCTGCCTGCCACAGTCTCAGAAATAAGAACACTTCACTACAGAATTCCACATTACCAATGAAACAAATGAAAGAGGGAGCACGGAGGTGCTATGGCTCTAGCTCCAGATGAATAAAGGAAGGAAGATGATAAGGATGGGGGTTGTATACAGACTATCCAGTCAGGGCTAGGATAGGACAGGGAGTTATGCACTCAGTTAACAAATGCAGTAGAAAGGGGGAGATAGTAGTAGTAGGTGACTTTAACCTGACCAAAATCTAATGGGTTAGTACAGTCGCATCCTATGCCAGAAGCCAGGCAATCCTGGATGCAATCCAGAATGGCTTTATGATGTAGTATGTGACCAGTCCCACCGGGGAAGGGGAGCAATTCTGGATCTGGTGCTCTCCAATGGTGAACACATGCAGGACATAGATATTGGGGATCCCATGAGTGGAAGTGACAGCACAGTGTGGTTCAACCTGGACATGGGTAGAGAAGACATCCCCACAAAGACAAGAGCACTAGACTTCAGAACAGCTAATTTTAAGAGAATGAAGGAAATAGAGAAGACCTAGGGAACTTAGAGGAAGGCTTGGGTGTTAAGGAAATATGAGACACGATCAGATGGACCACACAGAATGCTACAAACAGCTGCATAAAGATGAGGGGAAAGATGGCAGAAACTCAACCACCTAGCTGGTTTAGCAGGGAGGTGGCTAAAGTGGTGAAAGATAAAAAAGGGCTGCATACAGGAAAAGAAGGAGGAGAGCGAGGGAAGAGGATGAGGAGGAGTACCAAAGGCTGGCTAAACTAGTAAAAAGGGAGATAACACAGGCAAAGGCAAAAAAAGAACTCCATATAGCGGAAGGGATAAAAAAGGGGGATAAGGTCTTCTTTCACTACATTAAAGAAAAAAGAGACAAAAAGGATTGCATAGTCAAGCTGAACAAGGGGGAAAGCATAGTGGTGGAAGATGGAGCAAAAGTGGAGATATTAAACAATTATTTCTGCTCTTTCTTTAGCAAAGAAAGAGTGGTCCCAATATTGCTCAGAGGGAACAGTAGGGAGGGGGCTGGCGAGGACCCAATAGGGGCCATAAAGATTGAACAGGTGAGAGAGGGGCTCATGAATTTGAAGGTGGAAAAATCTCCAGGGCCTGATGGAGTACACTTCAGGATACTAAAAGAGATGACAGAGGGGCTATCGGGTCTACTGACAATACTTCTTATCTCATATGGCACTCCTATTCTCCTCTCCTCTCCTCCCAGGTTCCCCCCTCTCGTTAGGCTCAAATAAACCTACCATAGGATAGCTCTCTTCACTCTTGGCGCTAACACCAGAGCACACCACTGCTCGGTCCTTGACTCAATTGGATGGCCTTTCCTTGAAGACAAATTGCAATACTCCACCCATTTCCTGACCTTCAAACTTATTCACACTTTCACTCCTCCCTGCCTCAAGCCTACCATCCAACGAAAACTGTGATAAGGTCTTTAAGGTCAGCTGACCTACCACCGCTCACTATCCCTAAACCCCGCTTTACAGTGGGTCAGCATGCCTTCGCCTTCTCTGAGCCCTCTCTCTGAAACTCACTTCCACCTGCTGTCTTGTCCTGCTCTTCTATAAATATGTTCAAGCACTCTCTTAAATCCCACCTTGCCTCCACTCAGCTCTGCACCTGTTCCTGAGTTCCCCCACTGCTAGCCTCTGGGACTAGCCTCTAGCTCACTCCCTTCTTTTCTCACCTTCTCTTATGGGCTAGTCTAGCTACCCTCTCAGGTTCTGCATAATCTCCACTCCCCTCCTTTCCCACCCTCTCTCATGGGCTACTCTTGCTCCCCTCTCAGGTTCTGTATAATTTTTGCTGTGCTTATGTGTTACACAGGCCTTATTGTTATTTGCTTGTGCTACACTCAATTTTATCTCCTACTGCTGTGCCTGTATACTCTGATTATTTTGTATCTGCTGCATATGTATTGTATATATCTCGTTCATTGCTGTTATGCTACATTGCACTATGTCATTTGTAACTTAATTTCTTTTCGCTCTATTTTATTTTCATTGTATGCACTATTGTAAAAGTGCTTTGTACACTTACATTTTGCTGTCATTATTGTATCTCTGTATCTCCCTTTGTACTCTCCCTCAGGTCGCACCTGAAAAAGGGGACATTCTGTCTCAGCGGGCTCACCCAGTTACCAAAATTCAAATAAGTAAATAAATAATATGACTGGGTCACCATGGATGTTACTTGTTCTAACCCCAGGAATTCCTCACATACCGGTTCACTCTGTGCATCAGTCTCCATAGAGACAGATGCGCCAGATACAGACCCTGTTCTAAGACTGGAACTTAGAAGTTAGAATAGGTGTTTGAAAAACTCTGCGGCCACCTTCCGCCCTGGTAGTTGTCAGATTTGTTTCTGTGCCTAGACAGAAAGGTCACCACAAGTATAGCTCCGGTACAACTGGTCTCCAGTTATTTTATTAGTTGAAAAAAAATAGTAAGTGTTTGACTCATTTATTACTACTCTGCATTAGTTAGGATATTTTTGTTTAAGACACTGGTCCCTCTGGCTCCTGTTTTTATTTTTAGCTATTTCTGGCTAATTTTACCACTTTTCAAAAGTTCCAAACTGTGTGTCCCAAGGTTCCTTTAAAGTAACATAACTATCATCAAGAGATGAGAAGATGGGGAGTGAAAAAAAAAAGATGGAAGTAGTACAACAGTCAAATTTTCTCACTCGACCCAAAGGAAAAATAAAGCATTCGCTGTATCAGAAGTTAATATTTTATTCTCAAATGATGATAATTTCACTCTTGCTCCTTATTGTAACATTTCAGAACCAAAATTGTTCCTTCATCAGACTGTGAGCATATTTAGAATTTCAAAGTAACTTCATTCTATAAACAGAAAATATTCATATGAATATATCATATATATTTAAATACCTCTAATTCAAAAACCTCACCAGCTTAATGATTATAAATATCCAAGGTGGAACTGACCTTGTAATAATATATTCAAATACCAAATGGCTCTGTTGAGGGGGGTTCATATATGCTGTCCGGCACATTCTAAAGCAAGAGTAAAATAATTGCTTATTAGAGTTTCATTTTGTAAGAACATGGGGGGGGGCACGGTGGAGCACTTAGCATGGCGGATGCTTTTAGATTGGTAGCAGCTTGAGGTGGCATTATTTAACCAATTTTATTGACTTGGAGAGCTCAACAAAGTTCAACTTTTGCAACGGGACATTTCAATACCTTGTAGATCGAAGTACGGCTCCTGAAAAAGATAGACATGCAGCGCAGCAGATCGAAGCTTTCCTCTCACCCGCATCGGGCTCCAGAAGTGTAATGGGAGGGCCACCTACTGGATCAGACATCAGGCCTGGAGGGACTCCTCACCCCCAAATCATGGCCCTCTTGGAGAAAATCCAAGCTACAGGAGAAGACACTAATCACAGGCTTGTGACATTGGAAACCCGCTTCATTGAAGTAGACTCGGGTCCAGACTAATGACTCTCAAATTATGGAGTTCTGTACAAAGGCAGATCAACAATGGGAGATGCCTTCATAAAAGATTTCCATTTCATGCACTCTAAAATAGAGGCGCTGGAGAATGCGCAGAGGCAGGCAAACATCAGAACTGTTGGCTTCCCTCCCCGATTAGCAGAAAGACAAGAGCTTATCCCCACAGTACATAGACTGCTATACACTGACTTGTGCTTGGTGCCGGAGGACTTGGATGTTTCTACTGTTGAGGCCTTCTCAGTACCTATACGAGCTAAACCACGGGCTGCAACAGGAGAATGTCCCCTAACAGATATTGTGATGCTCTCCAGTCCGGAGGCCCGCATCCCAATCCTACAGTTGGCACGGCAGCAGGGAGACCTGATCTGGGAGGGTAGCAAAATTGCCCTATTCCCGGATATCTCTTCTCAAACACAGACCAGGAAAAAGGCTTTACAGGAAACCAAGAAGCTCCTTCTAGAGAATGGCTTCTCAGCAGAGTTGCAATTTCCAGCACGACTACAGATCCGTCACGCGAACAATACACACATATTAATGGATCCCAATGCAGCAGTGGCCTTTGCTTCCAAGCTCCTGGAGGGTCAGCATATGCCTAGAGAGAGAGGAGAACAGCGATTCGGACTTGGGCCCTAATGACTGATCATTTTAAAGAACTCTGTGGTAAATTTGGACCCCAAGTACTTGTCTTATTCTAGGAGGTTGTGGAATTCTTTAGTAGTCATTTCATATGGCTAAAAGCTGTTTACTAATTTTATGTAATCTTCTTTTTAAGAATTGTAGACGTCATGTTAAGCAGCTCATAAGATTTACTAAATGCATTAGGCATAATTTTGTTTTGTATTTCTCATGACAAGACATCATATAATTTTGGAGCGTGTGAGGCTCCACTCAATTTGTGAACTGTTTTTCAAAGTTCTTATAATAGCCTGTATTGCTACCAGCCATAGGATATGTTCTTAGAGGTAGGGGAGTTATTTAACTTAATTGGGACCAGAACATCTGTACAATGTCCTATGGATGCTGTAAATCTGAGAATTTCAGCCTCCCACCCCTCATCTTATACCCTACGACGGGCAAGAAATACTGGCATAGAGCCTGCTAGTAATAGGAAAGTGAGAGTGGACTATCCTACAGTATTGTTTTGCTGGACTTTTAAATCCTTGGATCCACCTGTCTGACCAGCAGCAATTGATTTAATATTATATACAGACCTATTCAAATGGATCTAGAAATGTCAATTGGTCAGCAGGATGCACACCTATACAGGTATTTTGTGGATATGGTGTTAACTGTATGTTATAAAATGCTATAAATAAAAAGTAAAAAAAAAAGAAAAAGAAAAATAATCTCAAAGAGTAGGGGCCTTATTTAGCTGTACAACAGTACAGCAAACCACTGGGGCATGAAGCGCTGGGCAAGGTGACCTAGTACACCTTGAGCAATGAGTACCATAAAGAATATCCTACAAGGGACAGTGGGAACGTCCCACAATGCAGACCACTGCCATGTTCAGAATAGGTGAGTTCAGTGAACAACTGACAACCACCAGTACATCCATCACCCTAGGAGAGACCCCTCAGTGTATGAGGCTATGTTCTCAAAGGCCATGCAGTCAAAGGGAGGTATGTCAGGCCCAAATGAACAGAAGCTCCCAGGCCCTTGAGACAAGGGACTACTGCGCAGGGACAGAGGTCCAAGGACTACCACTGTTAGTTGTCACAGCAGTGGGTACCTCATACATGTTGTACATAAAGGAGCAAACGGGTTTAGAACTGCTCCCTCCAATGCCAATTTAAGTAAAGCCTCCGTCTAGCCTAGAACAGGAGGAAAGACTCTGGAGTCACACATGAGCAGATTCTGGAAGTTCCTGAACATCTTAGGATGTTGAAGGGCTGCTCTTGTCTGTAATACTCTAATGTGTGGAAAAACGCAGTCCATCCCTTGCAGTTTGATGCTCTGTACAGAGGAGAGATGACCAGCACCTGTTAATCTGCTTCCATCTGCCTGGTTCTGGATGTGTTGTAAAGAAATGAATCTGTAGCATAGGCTTATAGGAGCCAAGCCACCTATGATTGAAAAATTAAGTATGCCATTGCTGTCGGTGGCTGCTGACAGCACCGCCAGGCAGTGGAGGAAAACTCTGTGCACAGAGGGCAAGCCAAAGGCAAGGATCTGCATTGTGGATGCTTCTTGTTCTACATGACTGTCAGATATCTCCCCTGGGGAAATGGTACCAAGATAGGGAGGCTGACAACTCACTTAAGCAGGAGGCATAGCCAGTCCTCCCTGTACAGTAGGAGGGTGAGAACCTGCCGAGCCCTGATGTATAATTACCTGTACTGACAGGCTCAGGTCTATAAGAGCCCTCTAGGGTTCCTGACTTCTTACGGCCGAGTAAGCATGCAAAGAAAACCCTGGGCTCTTCCGATGGGGAGAAGCAAGTGTCTCTGGCATCCCTTTGAGGCCAGGCCTGGTAGTCTGTCTCACATTATAGACATATGTCCCAGGATTAAACAGAGATAGATAATGGATGAACTGGGGAGTGTCAGGGGGCCCCCTAGGTGACCACTCGGAATAATATTAGTATTCAATTGCCCAAAGTGACCTCCCTCCATTATGTCACATGGAAGGAGGGGTGACCCCATGAAACAGCCCATGTGTCATTCAGTCATGGATGGGGGTTTAACTAAAAATTATGATGAGCCAATGGGGACAGCTCCCCTGGCTCCACTGTCTTTAGTGACTCTGGTATGGGTACCATCTGGAAGAAAAACTGATAAGGGGCCAGAACTCTTGCCAGTGCCTGATCTTGGGTAGGCCGACTGCCCCCTCTTTTGCTACATGTGAACAAGCATGATCTCTGCCTTTACCTCTGCCTGATGGGTGATGGGAGGGGCTTGCCAGGCCCCAGTGGTTCTCCAGAGGTCTTTTATAGTTTCTTCCGCCTCATAGCCATACAATTGCTGACCTCTAAAAGGGGCATTTAAAACTGTTTCACAGGACTCGTGAAACCTGTAACCCTGAACCACAAGTAACACTTCAAGCAGATGGCAGAGGCCACAGCCTGGGCTGAGGCATCTAAGGCATCGTAGGCTGAACAGATTGTTTGCCCTCATCAGCCACAGCCTTAAGAGAGGTTAATAAGTCTCGCCTGGCAGTGCCCTCAGGCAATATCTGTGCCGCAGCATGTGCCTTTCTCCACAGGGTATTCTGATATTTGTCTATGTGGGCTTGACAATTTGTGATACGCAGGCCCAAAGAGGCAGAGGCATAAGCACGTTTGCCCAGAATATCCAACTTCCTGTATTCCTTTTTACTTAGGAGGGAGGGAGCTTAGGTATCTGGGTGCCCTAGATCCAGCTACATCAACACTGCCTGAATGGAAGAAGAGCAGCTCAAAAGATGGCTTAGGACGTCAGGAATATTCTGTCCTCTTTTGCAGACACCCAAAATCAGAGATGGAATCAGCAGAACACACTTCCATGAAGTCTGCTGTCCTCCCCAGGTGAAACTTATGCATTGCAGCTGGTGCCATTTGGGCTGTCGGATTCTAATGGACCCTAGCTCTCTTCATGTATATATCTTTCTTCCATATAGTTCAAAGATTAGATTGTAATGCGGGGGGAGGGGGGGTCAGGCTGGCATGAGTCAGTGAGGTGATAAAGTCACTGGCATCTCAGTTTGCTCAGGGAACCTGTTCATCTCAGGGGGCTATATACAGGTTCAAGCTGGATGGCTTTCACTTTCTTAATCTCAGCTTCTTTTGTTTTTTCCCTATGTTCCCTGCAGCTTTTCCTAACTCTGGTGGTGCCTGTGCTTTTATTCCCTGCCTGCCACATTACTGTTTGACTTATACATGGTAACCGGTCTCCACTCTTCTGTCCTCTCTTAATTTATTTCCATTGATGTTTCTTTACTAAGTTCTGGGCAGATGTGACTTAGAGACACTGGGAAGTCCGATTCTTTTGACCAGGTGGATTGCAGGGCACCCCCAGTAGTTGGGGGGAGGGGATTTATATGGCTGTTGGTCGCTCATTCACTTTATCTGGTGAGCGTAACACGGTCAGCAGGATATCATTTTTGGACTCAGTTTCCCAGGTTTCATTGTGTGTTATCATACCTCTTAAAATGGCAATAGTTGGGGTTTGCAAGGCTGGAGGGGGAGATGGCCTAGCCATTTATGCAGATGGTGAATTCACTATGCCTGTTCCTGCTAACCCCCTCCCTTACTTGTGTTAATTCCTTTATAGACCATGGGCAGATAATGATACTTCTATTTTTTCTCTGCTCCAGGCTGGGTAATTTGGGCCATCTGTCCCTCAGTATTGGACTTCATCTGCAATTTTATTATAGGTCTAGGATATGATTTATCCGGTTTAAGCTTCTTTTTACCAGGCATAGATGGAATTGATGACGTCTTACACTCTGCGCCTTTAAGGTATTAGCATCTTGCAGGGAGGTCTAGATCTATTGATCTGGCCCAGGTGAGCCCCCTTCCCATAAGTTGGACAATTACCCCCCCACACACCCGATTGGGCAACATGTTGTTCTTACAGTGAGCACTCAATTCCTTAGATGGCTGTGAAATTAACCCTCCTACCTTGGAAGCCCGTTTTTGTACTGGCTTGCCGGACAGAGTCCACATGACTCTGCCTGGTACTCTACAATTTTTGCCATCCTCTGGTTATTTGTTTCCTTTGTACTGACATTATTTTTATGGTTGTTCTTGTTAAATGTTGTTGCTGCCTTTCTGGTAGCATCTGCTATTCACATCTTTTAAATTGGAACCCTCCTTCTGCACCCCTCTGCGGACAGTTATCGGTGGTTTTCCTGTTATGGCCAGTATAATTTCTGAGGATATGTTACAGTAGATTGTCTATGTCCCAATGATCCCATATGGCTAAATTTACAAAAATGTACTCCCAGAACGTAAATGGGCTTAATAGCCTTATTAAATGATCCGAGGTCTTGGCTGCAATTAGGAAAACCAGACCAGAATTTGTATTATTGCAAGACACATCTGTCCTCGGAGGAGTACGATAAGCTATCCAGATTTGGCCATGGAACTGTAGTGACCTCCTTGTACCAAAATGGCAAAAGGAGGGGTATGGTGGTGCTTCTGCCTCGCTCCACCCCCTTCCATATATTGGTCACTGAAACTGATACTCATGGCCGATAAGCCATGATCAAAGGAACATACTTAAATCAGACCCTTACATTGTGAGCTTACATATTCCTCCAAGCTCTATCCCATCTTTCATAAAACAACTCCCGCAGAAAAGCACAGCATTTCAGAGTGGTATGTTGGTTGTGAGAGGGGATTTCAATATGATACTGGATTGTTTATTGTTTATTATTGTTTATTGAGTACAATCAGAATTACAAACCTTTGAGTCACAGACTCTTTTGCAAAGGCTCCACGTCGGTTACAGGGGGTGGAGGGTAAACAAATACAGAACATACACGAAACATGAACAGGCAGTATTTACAGTCACAGTACTGACAGAGCAGTCCAGGCTTAAACTTTAGAAAACAGTGAGGTAGTTAGTAGCATTCTTGTAAACCTTAGACAGAGACAAGTCGGTGGCAGATTCATGGGGTCAATAGAGACCCTGTGTCAGGAGAAGTGGGGGGTTTGGTAGCACAGTTGGGTAGGCATCGTTAGCTACAGACACATTTTGCACTGTGAAGTAGATGGGCTTGGTCCCGTCTTGAACAGTGAGATGCTGTGGGTCTGGGTGAGTGGTGGAAGTAGCGCATTGAGCCAGCAAGGGGCCCGGTGGCGGAAGGATCTTTGCCCTAGGGATGTTCTACAGAGGGGACTTGGAATGTTGGGCTTGCTGTGAGTCTTGTGCTGCCTGCAGGGGGCTGCAGATAATGGGGTGTAGGCCATAGGGGCTATCTGGAAATGTATCTTTTAGCTAAGATGCAGGTGTGGTACTTTAGTCTTTGTTGGAGATTTAGCCAACCAGACAAAGTATAAAGGTCGCAGGTGTGGGTAAGTCTGTCACTACCTGTAACTAGCGGCAAGCTTTATTCAAGGCAACGTTTAAACACTAAAGTGTAGAGGGTTGGCAGAGCCATATATAACTATCCCACAGTCCACAGGGAGAGGATGGAGGAGGTGACAGCAAGTTGCATAGCCTGTGCGGGCAGGCAGTGCTTGAGTCGATAGAGGATGCCCACTCTGGAGTTGACAGTGGAGGAGAGAAGTTGGATGTGCCTATGGTAGGAGAGGGAGGTGTCTAATGTGATGCCCAGGTATTTAAAGTTTGTAACATGTTCCAGAGGGATACCAAGTGAGTTTTAATTAGGAGTGCTGACTGACTATGTGGGCTTTGGCAATGAGCAAAGATCATAGACTTCGCTTTTTATAGTTGATGATCAGGCGGTGGTCTGAGACCAGTTCTCTAGCTCCTGGAAAAACCCTGAAGGGACAGTTGGCGCTCGGTTGAGGGTGTTTCCAATACAGTACCGCATCATCAGCGTAGAGTAGAAGATGACCACTACATGCCTTAGGGAGCGAGTTTAAAAAGAGGGTGAAAAGCAGAGGGCCAAGTATTGATCCCTGCGGGACCCCAGAGCAAACAAGAACACTACCAATCTCAGGCCCCCTCACTTTACATGAGCACAGCATCTTGTTCGGTCCTTCCTTGGGGAGATGGATGGATCAATGCCTGGTGACGTCTGCATTCAACTGACAGGCATATTCCAAAATGAGTATGCACTGGGACACGGTGCTCTAGAACCAACTATAGAATAAAAAAGAAAAGGTTCTGGCACATGTTAACTCAAAAGAAGGATGCAGAGTAATTATCTCAAATCCATTTTTATTACACCAAGACACATTGTCTGGCCTGACATGTTTTGGACCGTCTGCAGATGGTCTGAAACTTGTCAGGCGAATATCTCGGTGCTGTCATCAGACTTGAGTATTACTCGTCCCTCTGATTAGCGCCCAGAACCTTTTTATTTTATCAACTGACAGGCTCTACACTCATTACTCTGCACCCCATGCTATATATTCCAGGATAGGCTGGGTTTTGACTTCCCAGGAGCACACCCACCAGATAAGAGCTTGTGAGATATCCGGTTTTGCTTTCCGACCACGTGCCAAGTCAGTTAGAATTACAGATTGGCTACTGTAAAGACCCATCCTTATGGTGGTTCAGTAACTCCTTGTTAAACATACTAGAATTTAAACTGTGTGCAGGACCACATAAATCAGATTATACATGAAAAAGCCAGTACAGAGGGCTCCCCCCCCCCACACACTGTGGGACACAATCAAGGTCGTATTATGTGGTGATATTAATAAATATGTCTCTCACCTGAAAAAACTAGGGAATCATAGTTGCAATCTCTCACCTAAAAAAACACTAGGGAATCACAGTTGCAAGATTTGCAACACAAACTGAAAATCTTTCGGGAGCACCACATGTAGGGTGATACAACTTTACAGGTTGAACTAACTCAGTTAAAAAATAGGATACTGCAGATTTTAGATCTGAAAACAGAGTTGGCCCATCGCTATCTCTGGCATAAATATTATGAGGGAGGTATGAAAGCTACAAAAATTCTAGCATATGGACTCAGAGGACTGCACAAACTGCTGTCATCCAGATCAGACAACCTGAATCTCACAGGCTGACCTCCACCCCAGAGGGTGTCTTAGAGGCCTTTAAGACCCATTATACCTGATTACACAGCACAGACATAACACCTACTGTTGAATCTATCCAACAATGTCTACAGCCTTTACATACATAGATACATAGATACATAGACAGTGTCGGCAGATAAGGGCCTATGGCCCACCTAGTCTGCCCATTTGAGCTTGTAAGTTCAGTTTGTTTTCCTAGAAGTCTATTTCCCCTTACCCCTGACCTCTAGAATTCCTTTATGTCTATCCCATGCATTCTTAAATCCCGTGATTGTTTCAGCCCCCACCACTTCCTCTGGCAGGGTGTTCCACTTGTCCACCACCGTTCTGTGAAGAAATTCTTTCTCATGTTTCCTCTGATACGTCCTCCCTCCAACTTCATCCCATGCCTCTAGTCCTGAAACATCTTTTCGCTTAAAATAGTGTTTTCCTGCACCCTGTTCCTCCCTGTAAGATACTTGTATGTCTCTATCATATCCCCTCTCTCCCTCCTCTCCTCCAGGGAGTACATGTTCAGTTCCTTCAACCTGTCTTCATAGGACTTGTGATGCAACCAATGCACCATCTTTGTTGCCCTCCTCTGAACCTTCTCTACCCTGTCTATGTCCTTACGTAGGTATGGTCTCCAGAACTGTACACTGTACTCCAGGTGGGGCCTCACTAGTGTCTTGTATAGCGGAATTATGACCTCCCTTTTCCTGCTGGTGATGCCCCTGCCTATACATCCTAGCATCCTATTTGCTTTACCTGATGCCTTGTCACACTGTTTCCCTACCTTGAGGTCATCAGAGATGACAACCCCAAGATCCCTTTCCTGCTTGGTGCATGCTATATCCTCACCCCCCAACTGATATATTGTGCCAGGGTTTTTGTGCCCCATATGCATTATCTTGCACTTCTTTGCATTGAATTTCAACTGCCAAACCCTTGACCATTCTTCAAGTTTCTGCCGTCCCTTCTCATTCTGTCTACACCCTCTGGTGTGTCTACTCTGTTACAGAGCTTTGTGTCATCAGCGAACAGTGAAATTCTGCCTTCTATATCCTGTGCAATGTCACTGATGAAGATGTTGAATAGGACCGGTCCCAGCACTGATCCCTGTGGTACCCCACTGGTCACTCTTCCTCTGTGGAGTGACAGCCATTTACCACCACCCTCTGTGTCCTGCCACCCAGCCAGTTACCTACCCACCACACTACTGTCCTGCCCACACCCATATTCCCCAGTTTGTGTAATAGTCTTCTATGTGGCACAGTGTCAAAGGCCTTGCTGAAGTCCAGATAGGCCATGTCCACTGCCCTCCTGATCCACCTCCCTAGTCACCCAGTCAAAAATTCAATGAGGTTGGTCTGACATGACCTCCCCTGGTGAAACCATGCTGCCTTGGGTCCTGTAGTCCATTGACAACCAGATGTTCCACCAATCTCTCCTTCAGTAGTGCTTCCATGATCTTTCCCACTACCGAGGTGAGGCTGACTGGTCTGTAGTTCCCTGCTTCCTCTTTGTTCCCACTTTTGTATAAGGGGACTACATCTGCTGTCCTCCAGTCTTTGGGTACCTCCCTGTTTCCAGTGATTGGCTGAACAGGATAGCCAGAGGTTCAGCCACCACCTCTCTTAGTTCTTTAAGGACCCTGGGTGCACCCCATCTGGCCCCATTGCTTTATCAGCTTATTACTTCCAGTTCCTTCAGGACCCTTTTCTGTAAAGGGACTTGTGTCCATTCTGCACCATTCTCACCCCTTGTACTCCTTCAGACCCATTACCCCCTCTTCCTTAGTAAAGACTGAGCAGAAATACCTATTCAATATGTCAGCTTTACTGTTGTCATCCTCCATCGGCTCCCATCCTCCCCCTTCAGTCTCACTATCCCTCCCTTTGTCCTTCTTTTTTCACTTATGTACCTGTAAAAGGTTTTGTCCCCTTTAACCACTGATTTTGCAATGTGTTCTTCTGTCTGAGCTTTGGCTTCCCTTACTGACTTCCCTGCCTCCCTTTGTTTCTCCTGGTACTTCTCCCTATCCCCTTCTGCCTGTGTCTTTTGTATTGCCTGAATGCAGTCTTTTGGCTTTCACTTTCTTTGCTACCTCTTTGGAAAACCATAATGGTCTCCTCTTTCTTTTCCTCTTGCTAACCTGCTTAATGCATAATTCTGTTGTTCTTATAATCCCATTTTAAATACTGCCCACTGTTCCTCAATCCTGATTCCTGTCCCATTCCCTTAATGCCTCTTTCAAGCATCTCCCATTTTCCCAAAGTCTGCCCCCTAAAATCCAGGATCGTGTTTTTGTGTGGTTTGGTTCTGCTCTTTCTGTGATTTCAAACCACAATGACTGGTGGTCACTGTTACCCAGGTGCTCCCCACTGTTACCCCCATCACACTGTCCCTGTTTGTGAGCACAAGGTCCAGTATTGCCTTCTGCCGAGTTGGTTCCATGACCAGTTGCTTGAGGAAGGCACCCTGAAGGGAGTCCAGGATAAATCTGCTCCTAGTTGATGCTGCTGCTGGGATGCTCCAGTCCACGTCTGGTATATTGAAGTCTCCAACCAGTACTACCTCACCCTTGTCTGCCATCCTTTGGATGGCTAGCATCAACTCCCTATCTGTTTCTTCCTCCTGGCTGGTGGTCTATAGACCACACCTGTGCGGATGGCTGGCCCCATTTTCCTTTCCAGCTTAACCCACAGTATCTCTCCCCCATTTGTTCCTCCTGGATCTGTGTGGCCCTTATGTCATTTTTCACATACAGTGCCACTCCTCCTCCCTTCCTGCCTGCTCTGTCTCTTCTGAATATGTTGTAGCCAGGTATGGCCATCTCCCAGTCATGGTTATCATTATACCAGGTTTCAGTGATGGCCACAATGTCCAGGTCTGACTGTACCATGACAGCCTCCAGATCTTCCATCTTGTTGCTAAGGCTCCTGGCATTTGCACATGGCTTTCCATGATTTGACCTCCTAGACTGCTTCATTGTTCTACTCCAGCCCCTTCCTTGGTTGTCATTTATCCCTGGTTCTCCTTGCTGTCTGCCCTTCTGCTGAATTTTGCCCTTTTCTGCTTATCCACCTTTTGGACACTAATCTCCAACTTTTGCACACTGCTTTGCAGAGATAGCCACTCCTCTGGTTCACTGGTTCCATTACTAGCTGTGGGGGTGAGCAAGTAGGTACCATCCTTGCTGGCCTGCCACCCCCCTTTGCTAGTTTAAATGCTTGTCAATGTAGCATTTAAACTTATCATTGAGTGCTTGGATTCCCCTCCAGGATGGATGCAGGCCGTCAGGCTTGAACAAACCTCCATCCCTCCAGATGGGTCCCCAGTCACCAATGACAGCCTTTACATCTCCCCACCTTGCTTATTTCCCAACAACAGCCCTTGGTGGCACCCATCAGAGTTGCGGAACACTTAGTTGCTATCAAAAATCTTAAGAATAATAAAAGCACCAGGCCTGACAGGTATACCATGGAATTTTACAAGATGTTTGCAAATACTATTAATGCACCACTTCATGGTGCCTGTGAAGGGGTTTTGCAGGATGGGTGGTGCCTCCTACCTGGAAGCAAGCAACCGTATTGATCACCCCAAAGCTAGGGAAGAACAGGACCTTATGTGCCTCATACATACCTATTTCTGTGCTCAATATTGATTGTAAATTATTAGAAACATAGAATCTGTTGGCGGATAAGGACCATAAGGCCCACCTAGTCTGCCCATTTCCCTACTCACTGCTGCAGCCCCAGATCCTATTTGTGGCTCTCCTGCTCTGCACATCTCATGGGTACCCGTATGTCTATCCCATGCACTCTTGAACACCCATATTGTTTTCACCCCTACCACTTCTGCTGGAAGACTGTTCCATGGCTCCACCACCCTTTCAGTGAAAAAGTACTTCCTAACATTACCCCTGAGCCTCCCACCCTTCAGCTTCGTATCATGCCCCCTTGTTCTTGCGCAGAGTTTTCTCTGAAATATGCTTTCCCCTTATATCCTGTTTATTCCCCTAAGGTACTTGAAAGTCTCTATCATACCCTTCTCTCCCTTCTTTCCTCCAGTGAGTAGGTATTAAGGTCCTTAAGTCTTTCCTCATCGGGCTTCTGGTACAGTCCATGTACCATCTTCGTTGCCCTTCTCTGGACTGCCTCTATTTTGTCAATGTCCTTCCGGAGATGTGGTCTCCAGAACTGGATACAGCACTACAGCTGAGGCCTCACCAGTGAGCTGTACAGTGGCATCACCACCTCTTTCCTCCTGCTTGTTATGCCCTTCCCTATACACCCCAACATTCTGTTTGCTCTCCCCACTGCATTTTCACACTGTTTGGTCACCTTCAGGTCATCAGTTATGATAAACCCCAGGTCTCTCTCCTGACCTGTGGTGGCCAGAATTCCCCACCCATCCTGTACTCCTCCCTTGGATTCCTGTCTCCCAGGTGCATGATCTTGCACTTTTTAGCACTGAGACTCAACTGCCAGACACCTGACCACTCCTTTAATAGGTTTAGGGCCTTTCTCATTTTTTCCATCCCCTCCGGTGTGTCTACTCTGTTGCAGATCTTGGTGTCATATGCGAAGAGGCACACCTTTCCCTCCAAATGCTCTGCAATGTTGCTAATGAAGCCATTGAATAGGACTGGCCCCAGCACCGACCCCTGTGGCACCCCACTGGTCACCTCCCTCACTTCAGATTTCATGTCATTTACCACCACCCTCTGATTCCTGTCCCTTAGCCAGCTCCCAACCCACTTTACCAACATAGGACACACTCCCAGGCTCCCCAATTTATTTAGCAATCTCCTGGGAGAGACGGCGTCGAAGACCTCACTGAAATCCAGGTAGGCCACATCCACCACCACTCCCTGATCTACCACCCTGGATACCCAGTCAAAGAATTCTATAAAATTCATCTGACAGGACCTTCCCGCTGAGAATCCATGCTGCCTTGGATCCTGTGCCCTGCTGTCCTTCAGAAACTTCACAATCCTTTCCTTAAGTGAAGACTCCATTAGTTTCCCACTACTGAGGTCAGGCTTACAGGCCTGCAATTGCCTGCCTCCTCTCTGCTTCCACTCTTATGGAGATGGACCACATCTGCCCTCCTTCAGTCCTCAGGTACCTCCCCCATCTCTAGTGATGCATTGGAAAGGGCAGCCAGTGGTTCCACCAGCACCACCACTGTAGCCAAATGCGTTGATCCCTTGCTGCTGATGCTGACTGACAGGAACCAAACAGGGTTTGTTACCTTCTGTCAGACACAGGACCTGATGGGATCACCCTTCTTTACTGCTCAATTTTGATGCAGAGAAGGCCTTTGACTGGCTGGCATGGCCATTTTTATTCCATGTCCTGCGCCATTTTGGCCTTCCTCAGCAACATGTAGCTATGCTGGTGGCCTTATATGACCATTCCTCTGCCTACATTAAGGTTAATGGAAAAAATTATCCTACCTTCACCCTGGAGTGGGGAACACGGCAGGGTTGTCCCTTGTCTCCCCTTCTCTTTGACCTTTATTTGGAACCCCTAGCCCAAGCATTGTGTCAACATCCAGATGTTACTGGCATCCATTTATGTAATAGGGAGCATATGTTGGTCCTCTATGCTGACGATTTATTAATATATTTTACTAATCCCGAGTGGTCCCTTGATTCCCTATGGTATACCCTGCTACAGTTCGGCAACTTGCAGGTTATGGCCTCAATAAAACTAAAACTCAAGTTTTACCAATTAATTATGTCCTTTCCAGAAATATACAACACTATCAGTTTAAATGGAACCTTCCCTAAGTACCTCGGGGTACTTCTCCCCATGAAGCTGCACAAGGTCGGCACTCTTAATTATGACCTGTTCACAAAGGCACTATTAAAAGATTTAGAGACCTGGTCTAATTTTCCACTCCCTTTAATTCAACAGGTGGACAGTAATCGTATGCCTAGTCTACCACGACTGCTGTATTTGGCACAAACACTCCCTGTCACTCCCTTACAAGCGTATTAGCAGAAGTGGAACAAAGTAATCATAAGATACATCTGGCAAGGGAAAAAAATATCAAGTTCGTTCCTCAATGCTACAACTACTTAAAAGGAAAGAAGGCCTTGCCCTCCCTAACCTAGCTCTTCCTCATACAGTGGCACAGTTTTGTACTGTATTTTACTGGTTCACTGACACCTACAAAGCGCATTGGAAAACTCTTGAATTACTAGGAGACCTCCTTCACTCTGAATGATCTTTAATAACAATAACGTCCCTCTCAATTTAACACCAAAATGACAGTCCTTACATGACCAACACTCTTCCAGCCTATTTTGGACTATTATAAGAGGAGAGATATGAAAATTACATACTCACCGTAATTCTTGATCTTCTTGGACAGTCTTCACCATTTATTCACACTGCTGGGTTCTCAGCCAGAGGTGCTAGGATCCTGCAGGAGCCACACATCTTCAGGGGGCTGGTGCCAAGGTAGGCTGCGAGCATGCATGGCACCGCGAGGGCTGGCCTCGCGCTACATAGCCTATATCGGCAACGGCCCCCTAACCGCATCAGTACCTTTTTTTACCAAGGAGGTGCAGCATAACTTAAGTAAGCAATACTAAACCTAATGAGGGCATAAAATAGCCCTTTGGACCCATATAAGAAGGGTCAACAATAATATCTTCACAGCCCAAAACAAAACAAAAGAGGTGAAGACTAGAATACAGAAAGAGTGAGCTCAGGGGATGGTGGATAGGCGTGTGAATAAATGGTGAAGACTGGCCAAGAAGATCAACAATTATGATGCGTAAGAAATTTTTACATCTTCCTGGATGTAGTCTTCACCATTTATTCACACTGCTGGGTAGAGTACCAAGCTCAGCCAAAAATCCCCTGAGCAAGGTGGTAGGAAACAGAGCTCACTCAGGACAAAAGTCCATTAAGGACTGTCCAGAATTCCCCTCACCAAAATGGTGGGAGTTTGTGTGGAAGGAGAAAACTTGTTACTTTATTACCCCAGTAATGAAAGTAAAATGTGACCCGACATCCACAACTGGGTGCTATAGACAATGTGGGGAACCCAGGGGGACACATACACACATCTTTTGGCCTTGCAGCCACCTGGATAAATACTGGGAAGGAATAGCAAAGAAGATGCAGGTCATATTTAACTTGTCTACCCTCCTGAACTGCCCAACGCTCATGTTTGGGCTTAAACCACATACAATTAGGGGAAGGGAGGCAGTCTTATCTTTGGTACATGTGTGTAGCAGTATCCCTAAAGGCCATAACAAGGAGATGGCTACAAACAGAACCACCCACACTACAGGACTGGAAGACTGTAATGAATGAAATATCAGAGATGGAAAGATTGACATTTGCTGTACAAGACAGATTCGAAGTCTATAATAATAGATGGGAGCAATCATGTGGGAGGAAGAGGAGAACCCCACATTACTAAATGAGGTGGTGCAGCAGAACACAGGGAGCAAAATATAGACCAAAACTACACCAGGATAAACAAAGGCAATGACTTGGAGATCAAGGAAGGTATCATCTCTTAAGAATTAGGGTGAGTCAGACAGAGGTATAGGCTAAAACGAGTAAGGCGATTAACAGCCATGGGAGACCTCTCTCCTATAATGGATTTTAGATCTATGTTCATAACAAGATATGGCAGTAAAAAAACACAGAAAGGCAGAGCACACACAACCATACATACTAAGGGCACCGGTCATTAAAAAAAATATTTATTTACATACCAACATATTGGAGGCCTCCAATATGTTTGGTATAAATATTTTTAATGACAATCTATTATGTGGTATATTATTATCTACTGCTATATGTTTATATTTTATGGCATTGAAGCACCATGTCCTTGTGCTTGCTCCTTTCTGGTGAAAGATATGGCCGTAATAAGAAAAGGAATTTCAAATTTCCTTTATATTGTTAGTTTAAGTTTGTACAATGTTTTGTGTCGTGTTTATGACATATAACAAAAACAAAAAGGGAGATTTGTATCGAAGAGACGACTGGAGTTTAAAGCGAAACATACAGTATTACACAATGGTGAATGGTCCTAAGTCTGTGACAAGATGGCTAAAACTTTCAATAAAGTTTAAATAAAAAGGATTGTCCTGCTGAAGGAGGCATGCTGCCTGGCATGGATATCAAGGGCATAGTGCTTAACGAAAGTATACCCCGTGCTCCAAGTTGAAATTTCAGAAATGGGGACAGAGCGGATTTCTGCCAAAGAAGTTGCAACTGCTCTGGTAGCATGGGCACAGACTTGGCCTTCCAATTTGACCTGAGCCTTGGAGTAACAGTGGCAGAGACAAGCCACTATCCAGGCAGAGATACATTTAATCATAACTGGCTGGCCCAGTCGGGTAGCATTGGAGGAAACAGAGCTGTTTGGAATGACGAGTGGTTCTATCAGTGTAGAACCTGAGGGCTGTCTGTATATCCAGGGAGTGAAGAGTTCTTTCTCCCTGGTTCTGAAAGTCGGGAAAGTGTATATAGGTAACACCAGGGGCTGATTCAAATGGAACTCCGACACCACTTTGGGCAAGAACATGGAGTTTGTGTGGAGAACCATCTTGTCTCTGTGAAACACTGTATATGGAGGGTCCATTACTTGCTCACTTGATACCAACTTGTGGAACACCTGTTATCAATTACATGTACCCTGTACCCAATTTGTATTTGTCTGTCCACAATGTGACGTGGTGCCTCTGTTGAACGCCTACTGTTTTGCAAATCTTTGCTATGTAACCAAAACACAATGTATGTCTTTATGTGACGAAGTACCTTTGGAAACGATCCTCTGGCTCAAAGGTTGTAAACCGATTCTTAAATAAATAAATAAATAAATAAACTTACTAGAGTGTGTATTTCAGAGACTCTTCCGGCTGAGGTGACAGACACTAGGAAAGCTGATGGTCACATGTAGCCAGAGGTTCAAAGGGCTTATGAGTGAGCATGTCTAATACAACGTTGATATCCCAGGGAGCAATAGGCTTCCTAACTTTGGGTCTTACATGCAGAATGCCCTTTAGGAAACTTTTGAAGAGAGGTAGTTGAGCCAGTGTAAGGTTCAGGACCGGTTCATTATAGGCCAAAAGAGCACAAAGGTGAACCTTTACAGAGGAATACCATAGTCCTGTATCAGAATGATCTAGCAAGTACTCCAAGACTTTGTCTGGTGGACATCTGAGTGGGTCCAAACTAGATTTGGTACACCACTCAGAGAAACATTTCCATTTGGCTGTATACATCTTCTGGGTAGAAGGCTTGCGAGCAGCCAGAAGGATCTCCAAGACCCTCTTCAAGACCCTAAACCTGCTCATCTCTGCCTATTCAGAAGCCAAGCATGAAGATGGAGGGAGCGCAGGTTGTGCTGGACCAGGGACCCCGTATCAGCAGGTCTGTCCACAGAGGTAGAGGCATTGGAGGGACCACAGATAACCTGTTGATCAATGGAAACCAGATTTGCCATGGCCAGGATGGGACAATTAGAACCATTTTTCCCCCATTGATCTCTAATCTAAGCAGCACCCTCTGAACTAATGGAAGAGGAGGAAATGCGTACAGAAAGCGATGTGTTCACTGCAGTCTGAATGCATCCTGACAAAAAACGCCAGGTCCTGGATTTCTGAAGCAGAATTGAGGCAGTTTTGCGGTGAGTGAGGATGCAAAAAGGTCGAGGTCTGGAGCTCCCCACTCGTTGAAGAGTGACTGTACGACATCTGGTGCTAATGACCACTTGTTTTTTGTTGTTCTTTTTTTCCCTTTTTTTCTTTTTATTTTTCATTTCTTAATGTCTCATAGGCCAAGTATCACATGCAAATCAAAAGGCAAAAAAATACGAACTGTAACTATAATACCATATAACAATATACATAAACATAAAAGTGAAAATAGCAATAAACATAAACATATGTAGGGTACATCTCAAATCAATAAAATCATGACTAATTCTGTATATGAAGAAAGATGGTGACAATTTCAATGGTTAACTAAGATTCAGTAACATTTCTCTAGCTCTAATAAAAATGCTAAATTTTGACCAGACTTTATCAAACAGATTGATTCTTTTTTTCCAATATATAATGCCCCTTTTCAATTTTATGTATGTCAACCATTAGATTTAACCAGGTTTTGAAATCTGATGGGTTTGAATCTTTCCATTTTATTAATATGCATTTATGTGCATTGATTATCCCGCTGCAAATTAATCTTTGCTGATAAATATCACAGTGATGATTGCAGCCTCCTATAGTTAATAATAATGTACGGTTATCTCTCTTCAGTTGAGTATTAGAAATGTTTGTTAAAGTATTTAATATATATATATTTTTTATATGGCTTTTTGGTCCCCGTTGCCTCCTCCCGCCAACTAGCGACGGGGACACATATGTATTTTTTACATATTTTCTCTCCTGATCCCCCCCTGAGACCCCAGCACATGGCTGTGCGAGCGTATGGAGGCACACTTCACACCCTGTGGTGCCAGCTCAGTCCCTTCCACCTCCCGATACTTTGCCGCCCTCCCTCCGCCTATGCTACTCACTGGACCTCCACCTGGTGGGAGCAGAACTATGTGGGGGGGGGTGCTCTCACCACCCTCAGGAGAGGAGACTGCCTGCCGGCATGCTCAAGCCTACTCCACCCTCCCCCTCCATGCCGGCACCCTGAAGTTGTTCCTGAACCCAGATCACTGGCGTAGCATGAGGTAAGGTGCCCAGCACCTCAACTCTATGCGCCACCAGGCCGGCACAATATTTAATATTTTGTACCAGAATCTGTCCAATAGTTGACATTCCACAAAATTAAAATTCTGTACTCACTGTAATTCTTGATCTTCTTGGACAAGTCTTCACCATTTATTCATACTTCTAGGTTTCAAGCCATAGATGCTGGGACCCTGCAGGGGCCAAAAATCTTCAGGATGGCCAGGGTCAAGGTAGGGCCGTACATGCGTGGCACTGCAAAGCTGGCTCATGCCTGTGTAGGCTACCTCGGCATTGACTCTCCAACCGCCTCTGCTTTTCTTACCGAGTAGGTGCAGCATAAAATAAGTTAAGAAACACCTAACTTAACAAGGGCATAAGATAGCCTGATTGACCCATATAAGAAATGTCAATTTAAACAATGTCTTCACGCCCAACCAAATGAGGAGTGAAGACCAGAGACAGACTGAGCTGGGTGGGAGGGTGGGAGTATGAATAAAAGGTGAAGACTTGTCCATAAGATCAAGAATTATAGTGAGTCTGTAATTTTCATATCTTCCTGGACTTAAAGTCTTCAACATTTATTCATACTTCTGGGTTAGAGTACCATGCTAAAACCAAATCCCCCAAGCAGGGTGGCAGGAGACAGAGCTCACTCAGGACAGAAGTCCATTAAGGCTTGTCCTGTCAAAGGAAGCATGCTGTCTGGCATGGACATCCAGAACATAGTGCTTCATGAAAGTGTGCACTGAGCTCCAAGTAACCACTTTGCAACTGTCATCAGTAGGAACAGAGCGGATTTCCGCTAAGGATGCATCAACCGCTCTGGTAGAGTGGGAGCGTTCTTGGCCCTCCAATTTGACCTGCACCATGGAATAACAATGGCGAAGGCATGCTACTATCCAAACAGAGATGCATTTGATAGACACTGGCTGACTCTGCCAGGCTGCATTGAAGGACATAAAGAGCTGTTTGGCCTGACGGGTATCCCTGGTTCTATCGATATAGAAATGCAGGGCTCTTTTAATGTCCAGGGAATGAAGGGTGCACTTCCCTTCATTTTGGAAGTTAGCAAAATAAGTAGGAAGAACCCCGAGGCTGGTTGAGGTGGAAATCCGAAACCACTTGGGTAGGAACTTAGGGTGAGTAGGGAGAACCACCTTATCTTTATGAAAAACTGTATACTGAGGGTCTGTGACCAATGCCTGTATTTCAGAGACCCTTCGAGCAGAAGTGATGGCCACCAGAAAAGTGGTTTTCCAGGTCAGAAACGTCAGATCACACATAGCTAGAGGCTTAAAGGGTTTACAAGTGAGCATGTCTAGCATAAGGTTAATGTCCCAGGGGAGCAACTGACTTTCTAACCAGGGGCTTCGTGTGAAGGATACCTTTAAGGAATCTCTTGGCCAGTAGCAATTGAGCCAATGTCATGTCTTGGATTGGGTCATGTTAGGCAGAAAGCACACAGAGGTGAACTTTTACAGAAGAGTATTGAAGTCCTGCGTCTGAAAGGTCTAGCAAGTACTCCAATACTTTGTCAGGAGGACATCGGAATGGGTCTAAGGGAATCTTAGCACACCATTCTGAGAAGTGTTTTCATTTGGCTATGTAAGTTTTCCTAGTAGAAGGCTTATGAGCAGCCAGGAAGATCTCTGAGATTCTCTGAGACACATTGAACCTGCCCACTTCTATCTCCTCAGGAGCCAGGCATGAAGATGAAGAGAGCACAGGTTGGGATGGACCAGGGGTCCCTGTGTCAGGAGGTCCATTTGAAGAGGCAATTGTCTTGGGGGGGACCTCCGACAACTTGTTGATCAAAGGAAACCAGATCTGTCGAGGCCAGTCCGGTGCAATTAGAATTATTTATTTTATTTATTTAGTTTGTGTTGACCAGGTAAGTGCACTAGACAAATCCTGCCTATTTTCAGGCACGACCCGGGGAGGGGGATACAGATAAATGCCAACTGACCTTGAACCAGATTAAGCTGTTGGTAGTATTTTTAGTGAATTTAGTGAATTATCTTGCCCCCACGCACCTCCAGTCTGAGCAGCACCCTCTGAGTTAGTGGAAGAGGAGGAAATGCATACAGAAAGCTTCTTGTCCACTGTAGCCTGAATGTGTCCTGACAGAAAATGCCAGATTCTGGATTTCTGGAGCAGAATAGAGGCAGTTTTGTGTTGCGTGGGGAATGAGGATGCAAAAAGGTCCAGGTCTGGACTGCCCCACTCATTGAAGAGCAACTGCACTAGATCTGATGCAAGTGACCACTCGTGAGGATCCGCTTCTGTCCTGCTGAGGTGGCCCACCAGATTGTTTTAAGTCCCTGGCAGGTAAACTGCCTGAGTCAGGACATCGTGGTTGAGACACCCCTCCCATACCCTCATGGCTTCTCTGCATAGAGGGTAGGAGTACGCTCTGCCTTGTTTGTTGATGTAGTACATCACAGCCTTGTTGACTGTCTGAAGAATTACTTTGTGATTGACATCTTCTAGGACTCTGAGGGCATGCAGGACTGCCATCATCTCTAAAACACTGATGTGAAGATGAGACTCTTCCTGGGTCTGTACTCCCTGAGTGGGAAGGTCCTGGCAGTGAGTCCCCCCGCTGAGCAGAGATGCATTATGTATATGTAATAACTGACTTATGTATCCAATCTTGTTTTATTTGACTTATGTATCCAGTCTTGTGTTATTTGTAACCTGTATTACAGTTTCTACTGTCTTTTGTTTTTTATGTTTTCTGTACTATGTTATCTGTGCCATTTGTAATTGGCCCGGGTCATGCCTGAAAATGGTCCCTGGGATCAGTGCACCTACCCGGTTATCAAAGTCATAAATAAATAAAATAAATAAAAATCTGTAGTGATGGTGATCTGAGATTCCAGTGGCACACAGAGCAGACCTTGCAGAAGGCTGTCCTCTTGTATCCACCATGCAAGTGACTGATGCAGGGGCTCTGTCACTTTGATGGGGTAAGACAGAGGGTGTGTAGTCAGAGACCACTGTGTGCTGAGCATCCACTGAGTTGTCCTCATGTGCAAACAAGCCAGAGGCACCGTGAAAACAGAGGAGGCTATAAAGCCTAATTCCATTGCATACAGTAAGCTCGTACAGGGTTGTTCTCCCTGATGAAGTGAGCCATGTGGAAAATGTTGTTCCTCCTGTCCTCCAGGAGAAATGCCCTTGCTCTTGTAGTGTCCGAGAGGGCTCCTATGAAGAAGAGCTGCTGAGAGGGTTAAAGTTGTGACTTCTCAAGGTTCAACAGGACCCCCATGGATGTGAGGAACTGAGAGGCTGTGGATACCACCTTCTGTGTCTCCTGCCTTGATGGGCTTGCCAAAAGTCAGCCATTTAGGTAGGGGAAAACTTGAACACTGAGCTTTTGAAGGTGTGCAGCAAGGACTGCAAAACACTTGGTAAAGACTTGAGGTGCTGTGGAGAGCCCAAATGGCAGGACTCTGAATTGGTAATGTTGTCCAAAGGACACAAAGCGGAGGTATTTGTGGTGACTTGGGTGTACGAGAATGTGCTGGTAGGTGTCTTGCATGTCCAAAGATGCCAGCCAATCATGCTGTTGGAGGAGTGGTAGGACTGTCCCCAGAGAGATAATCTTGAATTTCTCCCTGAACAAGAACTTGTTTAGTTTTCTGAGGTCGAGAATGGGGCGCATGCTGCCTGTCTTCTTTGGAACCAGAAAGTAATGGAAGCAGAAACCTGTGTTCCTCTCTGTCCAGGGAACTTCTACTGCCCTGTTTCTGAGAAGGTCCTGTATCTTGGAAGTGAGAAGGCCTGACTGAACAGTTAACAGACAGAGCTGTCGCTTGGGTGGAAAATCCAAGGGAATCTCTGCAAAGTTGAGAGAGTACCCCTCTCGAACAATCCTGAGGACCCACTTGTCCATGGTGATAGACTTCCACTGGTTGTAAAACTGAGTCAGGTGACCTCTCACAGTCGTGGAAATGTCCACCTCAGCCAGTTGAGGTGAGATCGGGGCCACTTTCAGAGGATAGCACTGGGCGCTTTTGGGCCCTGTGCCTTGTGCTGCATTTTCTTTTGTGGCTGAGGAGGCTGGTTCCTGTTAGGGTCCTCAGCCTCTTCCTTTAAAGGGCTGCCTGTTACAAAAAAACTGACAGTTCCTGCCTCTCTGAGGAGCTGAAGGAGATGGTCTGGCTGTTTTAATGACAGTCCTTATTTTCTGAGCGGCCTCCAGGGCTTACTCCACCTGTTGGCAAATGGATATGTACCATCAAAAGGGACATTCATCACCTGCTGTTGTGCATCAGAGGAAAACCCTGATGTCCGAAGACAGGAATGTCTTCTGATACAGATTCTAGCAGCAGCTGCTCTAGAAACTCAGACGCTGGTGCTGCACCCGGCACCATCCCACCAGATTTGCAGACAGAAGGAATGAGAGCCGGCCTAGCTGATACTACCTTGGACAAAGTCTCGAAAGGTGGGGGACTGGTGGTGTAAGGTTCACGGGAATGTTAGGAACATGAAGTCACTCTAGGTGCAAAAGCCTATCTGGGTCCACAGAAGACATCTGCAGAGCCAGGGTTGCCCTCGTATTCCTGAGTAGAGACTGAAAGGAAAGATCCTCTACTGGGTTTTCAGTTGGAAGCAAGGGCTTACCATCCAAACTATAGAACGAGTCTTCGTCAGTTTCTTCAGAAATTATGAGGTCAGGATCAGACTCATCCTGCTCCAAGTCACCTTCAGAAGTGGTGGGAGCTGCACCAAATAGGCCGTTGCCTGACCTGGGCAAAGGATAAACAGGAGACACCAGAATTGGCACTGGAACTGGTGCCATGAGCCCTGACACCGAGCCTTGCACCTCAGATGCTGGCGCTGCACCCGGCACCATCCCACCAGGAAGTGGCACCAGATGCTGCACCAAAGCCAACACTGAACCAGACGGTGCCACCTGAAGAGCCAGAGAAAATCTAGAAGGAAGAGGAGAAAAAGATGGTACCTGTGATTGCCCCTGCAGAATGGGGGGGGCATATTTAACCGGTTGGTGGCGCAGGTGCCGGTAATGGAAGAAAATCCATTGCTGAGACTGGATACTTAACCTGCCCCAAAAGTCCCAACTGCAGCTCCAAAGCCCCTAGGCCTGAGGGCCCTGGAATTGGATCCACCGGGAGGGGTAAATGGGACAGACGCTGTACCCACTGCTCCATAAGAGTGGCCAACTAGTGAAACTGCCCACCAGAAACCCTACAAGAAGACAGAGAAAGGCTCCAATGTTGAGAGTCTGAGCAACTGAGAGCAGAGGCCATTGGAGAACTGCAGGGAACTGAGGCCGGCCTACCACTCCCGACCACCGAAGACCTCTTGGCAGACATACCAGAGGGTGACCTCAAGCGGTACCTTTTCTTCCACTTCTAATGAGAAGCAGAAGAGCTCAAGGCCAAGCGGTGCCAGGTTCCCGAACTAGATCAGAAATGGGGCTGCTTCTTTTTGTGTTTTCGGGAAGACTGTCCTCCCTCCCGAACACCAAACTGCCCATGGTCGCCCCACCCGGAGAGGGTGGCAGACTGAGCTACAGCCAACTGCCAGAGCAGCCTTCAACAGGAACGTCCCTACGTCATCATCCCCATTCATGGTCAACTCCTCGAGCAGTAAAACTGAGAGGAAAATAAGAAATTTTTCTTCTTTCTTTTTTTTTTAAATAAAATAATAAAGTAAATTGGAATGCTGTTGTCAAGTAGATGTAAAGATCTGAGCTACATCACTGAAGCACACTCAATGGTGGGGAAAAAAGCAACTGAGGTGGTTGGCGGGTCAATGCCGAGGTAGCCTACATAGGTGCAAGCCAGCCTCATGGTGCCATGCATGCATGGCCCTACCGCGGTGCTGGCCGTCCTGAAGATTTTTTGGCTCCCGTAGGGTCCCAGCACCTCCGGCTTGAAACTCAGAAGTATGAATAAATGGTGAAGACTTTAAGTGCAGGAAGATTTTATGTTCTAGGATACCCTGCTTTAGTTTGCCATTTTGTTTTTAATGTTGATAAATTAGACCCCACTGTGAGATCATTAAAGAGTAAAACTTTGACATGATAGTAATATTATTACTTTGTTTTAACAAGAGTTCCCATTGAGAACACTGGGGTTTATTTAATGTATGCCAATCTTTATGTGTGGAAAAATGTAAATCACAGCTCTCACCCTTCTACATAAAGGATGCTGTCCAGGCAGGGAAGCAGCAGATCACTTGACGTTTCACCAATTGCTGGCTTTATCACCTTTGATAAAGCCAGCAATTGGTGAAACGTCAGATGATCTGCTGCTCCCCACATCCATGGTTGTTTGATCTTTTTGCACTAGCACTCTGCACTTTATGCTTGTACTGAATGAAGTATGAATAAATGCTCTGGTTTTGGATATCTTCCCTACCTGGACAGCATCCTTTATGTAGGAGGGTGAGTGCCGTGATTTACTTTTTTCTGTCGAGCCTGTATATCACTGAGCACCTAGTCCCACCTGAGCGGATCTTTCCAATTCAGTTTTTATTTATGTAGTCTCTAATTTGTAGCTATCTAAGGAAATGAGCATTCGTTAATTTGAACTTTTTTTTTTCAACTGCATTTCTTCACCCTACCTCACTGGACTCTCTCCAGCTGAGCTGTGTGGCTAGTCAGCTTATCCCATCCTCCTGAAGTCCAGACATCTCTCCTGGCAGCACCTCTCTCTCTCTCTCTCTCTCTCCATATCTCCTGAAAACCCCCCAGATCTAAGCCCCCCAGGAGCAAGGACTGCCATCTTCTAACTGGCGCTCTATCTATAGTGTCTGTTGGGAAAGGATGAGAGGAGAACCCGGAGGACTTCTTGGGCCCAGAAATGGATGTGGAGCTGTGCCTCTAGACCCGCCTTCACCTACCATTGGGAAGGTGGTATTTGTCCTTTTTCTTTCCACCCATTGGCCCGGCAGTGTAATGCACTCCAGTGCAGCACATGCATGCTCCTGCGTATGCCCGCAGGAGCGCCGCCGTGGCCAGTCCCCGGTTGTCTGGATCCCAACTGTTGCAGAGCCCCCAGTCTCTACTCGGAGTCACCAGATAGTGAGATCATCATCCCCTTCCCTCCCAGGAAAGGAGAGCTCCATCCTTTCCTCCCCTGCTGATCCCTGATGACCTGGGTTTGCTCCTGAACCTGGGTCACTGGCGAGGCACAAGGTGTGGCATCCAGCACCTCAACCCTCAGCACCACCAGGCCTTGAACCTAATTTTACCTGTGTCAAAATCCAACGTCATTAAGGTCATAAAAAGTTATAATTTCTGTAACCCCATTTGTGTACCATATTTTGAAGACGTTATCAGATACTGATAGGGGAAAAAATATTTAAATAGATGGGTGAAAATACTGAAATGTTGCAAGGCGAATTAGTTAGGTGCCTTACTTTATCTCATATATAGCAGGTGGTTTGTGTGGATGTACAGGTCAGTTTAATATGTTGGCGATTAGGGTCTATATATAGAACATGTTTTAGTTCATCATATGGTATTTGATCAGATTCAGTTTGAGTAGATAACTAATCCTGGTTCAGGTAGAACCAATTATAAATAGCAGACATATTTGCTGCATAGTAATACCAAGTTAAATTTGGGAGTACAAGGCCCCCTACCTCTTTAGGCATATATAGTTTATGTAGTTTAAGCCGTGTTTTTTTTTTACCTTTCCATGAGAACATTTTGATTATTAGTTCAAGAGTTAAATAATTTATCATTAAAGGATAATAGGAATGTTCTGAAACAGAAATAAGAATTTAGGGAGGGTGTTCATTTTAACTACATTAATGCAGAGTCAGAGGTAATGAGCTAATGACCACTCATGAGGATCTACTTCTGTTCACATGAGTTGGTCCACCAGTTTGTTCTGCTGTCCTGGCAGATATACTGCCAGAGTCAGAGCATTCTGCTCCAGACACCACTGCCATACCCTCATTGCTTCCCTGCAAAATTGGTAGGAGTGTGCCTCACCTTGCTTCTTGATGTATTACATCACTGATTTGTTGTCTGTCTGCAGAAGGATCACCTTGTGACTGACCAAGCCTACCAAGGCTCGGAGTGTGTAAAGGACTGCTCTCATTTTCAGAACACTGATGTGGAGATGAGACTCCATCTGAGTCCATACTCCCTTGGTGTGATAGCCTTGACAGTGATCCCCCCACCCCAGGAGAGATGCATCTGAGGTGCGAGTCATCTGAGACTCTGGTGGAGCAAAGGGGAGATCTTGAAAAAAGATGTTCTCCTGTGTCCACCACACTAGAGACTAAGGCAGCGGTTCTGTCGCTTTGATGAGGTAAGACAGAGGATGCATGGTCAACGATCACTGAGTACTGAGCATCCACTAAGTGGGCCTCATGTGCAGCTATGCCAGAGGTACCCTGAAGACTGAAGTGGCCATGAGACCTAACATCTGTTGCATGGAGTGAGCCCGCACTGAGTCGTTCTCCAAGATGAAATGTGCCATCTGAAGGATGTCCTTCCATTTGTCCTCCGGAAGGAAGGCTCTCACCTTGGTGGTGTCCAACGGTGCTCCAATGAAGAGGATTTGCTGTGAGGGCTGAAGCTGCAAATTTCCAAGATTCAGTAGTACTCCTATGGAGGTTAGGAAGTGAGCTGCTGTGTTCACTACCTCCTCCATGCCATGTCTGGACAGACTTGCCAGAAGTCGATCGTCCAGGTATGGAAATACTTGGAGCCCAGGCTTTTGAAGGTGCACTGTGAGAACTGCAAAGCACTTTGTAAAGACTTGAGGCACCAAGGATAGCCCAAAGGACAGGACTCTGAACTGGTAGTGCTGACCCAAGGCCACAAATCAAAGGAACTTGCGGTGGCTTAGGTGAACTAGAATATGCTGGTGTGCAACTTGTATGTCCAGGGATGTTAACCAGTCCTGGGGTTTGAGAAGTGAAAGAAGGGTCCCCATGGAGACCATCTTGAATTCCTCACAGTACAGAAACTTTTTAGTTTTCTGAGGCCAAGGATGGGGTACATGCCCCCTGACTTTTCAGAACTAGAAAGTAATGGGAGTAAAAGCCTGTGTTGAATTCTGCTTGAGGTACTACTTCCACTGCCCTGTTTCTCAGAATGCCTGCAAGCTCTGAAGTGAGGAGGTCTGACTCGGCAGCTGATAAGGTGGGTTGCCTCTTGGGTGGACAATCTGGGAGGATTTCTGAAAAATTAAGTAAGTATCCCTCCTGAATGATCCTCAGGACCCATTTGTCTGTGGTGATGGAGTTCTACTGATTGTAAAAACAGGATAGATGACCTCTGACTGGAGAGGAGAATTCTGCCTCGTGCAGTTGAAGCAGAACCAGGGACGGAGGATCAGAGGGTGGCACTGGGCGCTTTCGGGGCCTGTGCCTTTTGCTGTGATTTCTTTTGCGGCTGAGGAGGCTGGTGCTTAGATGGAGCTCTTCTGCACCTCCCATGAAAGGGCTGCCTGTTACAAAAAGACTGATGGCCCCTTTTCCTCTGAGAGTGCGAGGGGGCCACTCTAGCAGACTTGATAGCTGTTATCCTCTTCTGAGAGGTCTTGAGAGGCTGCTCTACCTGTTGACTATGAACAGATAGGTGTCATCAAAAGGGACATTCATAACCTGCTGCTGGGCGTCAGAGGAAAAACCTGAAGTCTGTAGCCAGGAATGCCTCCTTATGCAGATTCCAGCAGCGGCAGCATGAGAAGCAGTGTTAAATGCATCCATGGCTGCCTTTAGCTGGTGACTGTTTGACTCTATACCATGGGTTACAGTCTGAAGAAGTATCTGCTTAGTATCTGACTGTGGTAGAGACTCTGCCAGAGACTTAAAAGAGGTCCAGAGGACATATTCATACTGAGAAAAATGACCTTGATAACTGGCTATTTGCATGCCCAAGGTGGCTGCTGCAAAAACTGTCTTACCCATAGTGTCAATCTTGCGAGATTCTTTATTAATAGGGTGTGCCCTAACCTCTTTGGGGAGGACAGCCTTGTCAATTTCTGCAAGGATGACAATTTTGTCTGCAATCAGGGATTGTCACTGTTTGTTGCTAACATTTTATTGCTTTATTTTACTCTGATTCAAATTGTTGTTGCTGGGTATACCTTCTGCTGCATTATTATAGGATGTGGCTACAGGTGTGTGCTTACAGATTACTGCTGTAATCCTCTCATTCAAATTGTCTTTTGCAAGGTATATCTTCTGTTACTGCTTTATTTTTCTCTGTAGCAAAGTGGTTCTTACAGGGTATATCTTCTGTGAAATTATTACAGGTGGTTCTTTACAGGTTTTACAGTTTTATCTATCATTAGGATAAGCTTTCAGGGCTACTGCATTTGTTGCTGGCTGATTGTTTCTGCTCTTACCTCCTTGTTTCTTTCATCTGTAGTTCTTCTTTTTCGGCAGGGGAAGAGCCCAGCCACCCATCTCCATCCCCAGCCACCCCACACTACACTTCTTTTATAGGGCAGCACAGTCATGACATTTTCTGTAGCAAAGCAGGAAGGGGTGGATCAGAGGGGTATCTACACAGTGACCTCATTTACAGGGGCACAACTTAAGTAATGTGACTTGTTATAACAAGTTATACAAAAACAAACAAAACACACAATCATACTTTTGCTTTCATTTTCCTCCTTCTAATTACTCTGACCAAGTTATAAACCCAGCAACTTATCTGGAATGAATATTATTAACTGCAGGTACTGCAGGACACTTTTCAGAAGGGCAGTTTTACAGGATTTAGGACACTGTCCTACATGCTGGGCCATTGGGGATCTAAGGGCTCAGCTCCAGGCAGCATGGGCAGAGATTGCGTCCCTCAAATTGCATATTCAGGAGGAATTATATTAAGAACTGCCTGCCATTTCCCCAACATCCAACAGAAGCACCTCGACCGCAGAGGGTAGTTGATCCAGGAGGTTGACAGGTGGTTAGGAACTTAGGAGGGACAAACTGGGTGACCCATCACTTAGTGCTCTCCAACATATGACCTCCACAAACCATATAAAAACTACAAACGGGTATCTGCCTCTATCTCCGAAATCAAAGGGGCAGAGGACACTGCAGAGCAGGACACAGCACAACAAAACTCACTCAAAACAGGAACCAAAACAAAAAAAGCAAAAAGGAAATCCAAAAAACTTCTGATCATAGGAGACTCCATGATTCCAGGAATTGATACCTATCTCCAGTCAGAGGTAATGGTCAGATGTCTCCCAGGCACATCAGTGTGGAGAGACACTGACCACACTGCTAAAATTGTACAGGAAGCAGGAGAAAACATTGATGTCCTGGTACACATAAGGACTAACAATCTCGGCAGCTGGTCAGTTGTAAAGACCAAGGAACATTTGACCAGGATGGGTGGCAAACTATCATCCATTTCGTCTGGCATCTCCTTCTCTGAGATCCTGCCAGTCTGGGAGAGGGGGGGCAGATGAAAGAAAGGTCAGAGAAGGGGAGATAAGGGAGCTAAACATGTGGCTCAAGGGCTGGTGCCAGGAAAATGGACACAAATGTGTAGGGAACTGGCAACAGTTTTGGGAGCGAAAGTTCTTTAAATTTGATGGACTGCATCTGACTAAGGAAGGAGTCAGTGCATTGGGGCCGAAGTTTTTTTTTTTTTTTAAACTTCATTTTATTGATAAGCTATACTGTTCAACATACATCAATTTCCAAAAGTGTATCATATACAATGAACCTTGTTCTATTGTTGTATTGAACATTTCCAGTAGATAAGTGTACATATTTAAGAACCATAATCTAACAACCTTATAGATAACTTCATTTTGTTAGAGTTAGGGTAATAATATTTTTTCTGTCTCTTGATTCATACCTAGATTATGAGTCTCTAACCAAAGGAGACATAAAAAGGGAACATACATGAGGCAATTTTAACTTAAAATTAACTAAAATATAACTCTCCAGTAGTTCATAAAGTACGATCAATTTGGATTTAATCCAAAGATTGTCCTGTATATTGATGCAAGGGGGACCAAACTTGTAAGAATCTGTCTTGCTGTAATCTCAACTTGCTGGTTATATTTTCCATTCTTTCCAACTCTGTGACCCTGAGCTTCCAATTTTGCAGAGTGGGGGGTGTAGGTGATAGCCACCAAGAATTAATACATTTGGGGCAGAAATTTGATGTCTTTGCAGAATATTTGAACTTGCAAATGGGGAGAGGGGCGCAGCACCCGATACATCGAATGGGAAGAACACCCTTCCCCCCTCAGTTAGTGGTCAGACCTTGCCCAACAACTAAAGCACTGAAATCTGGCCACTGGAAAATAATGTACAAAAATGCCCACTGTCTGGGAAACAAGATCCCAGACCTGCAGGCAATAATGATAGAGGCTGAACTGGACATAGTAGCCATCAGCGAGGCGTGGTTTACCAGTAACCACACTTGGGAGACTTCAGTACCTGGCTATGTACTGTTCAGAAGAGACCTAGGTGCAAAAAAGGGGGGGGGCTGGAGTGGCCCTTTATGTCAATGAATATATCAAAGCTACAGAAATTCAGAATACACATAAGGAGCCAGAAGAACTGTGGGTCACCCTGGAAACAGGAAATGGGACAGCCATGCAAACTGGGGTTGTCTGCAGGCCTCCAGACCAGGGGGAGGACATAGACACATTACTGTTAAAAGATATTCAAAACATGGCAGCTAAAGGGGAGGTTCTGATAATGGGAGACTTCAACATGCGAGATACAGATTGGTCAATACCAGCAGGAACATCTGTCAGAACTCGACACATAGTGGATTCCCTGCAGGGGGAGGGCCTCAAACAACTGGTACAACAACCCACAAGAGCAGGGCTATTCTAGATCTAGTACTGACCAACAGGGATCTCCAGGTAGAAGGTCACCTGGGGGCCAGTGACCATCACATGATATGGTTCAGTTTGGCCACTAGAACTAAATCATCCCATTCCAAGGCAAAAATATGGGACTTCAGAGGAGCTGACTTTGATAAGATGGCCAACAGAGTTAAGCTAGCCCTGGCAAAAAGAAATACAGGTGAGGGGGTACAGGCAAAGTGGGCAAGCATTAAGGATGCAATACTTGAAGCAACATCCCATTGTGTTAGAGAGAAAAGAAGTGCAAAGAAGAAGGAAACCACTGGTTCTCAAAACAGTAGCAGTAAAGATCAGAGACAAAAGGCTGGCCTTCAGGAAATATAAGGGGACGCAGCGGGATGAAGATAGGGAGGCATACCAAACTTCCTTAAAGGAAGCAGGGAAGGCAGTAAGGCAGGCAAAGACCCAAACCGAGGAAATACTAGCACAAACAGTAAAAGAAGGTGACAAGACTTTCTATAGATACATTAGTGAAAGGAGAAAGTCCAGATGGGGTATTGCTAAGATCAACGGGGATAAGGGGAGGCGTGTGAGGAGGAGGACTATGTAAAAGCATCTATCCTAAATAGATATTTAGCGGTGCATTGAACCATCTGCCACAGCCTTCTGTAAACCATTTTGGCTCCCGATCTCCCAGTACTGTGAAACCTCCTGGGTCCTGGCTTAGACGCTGCATATGTCCGCGAATTCACCCGCGTCGCCCGGCGGGTGCTCCCGAACCATCCCGCCACCCGACGGTCTGCGTCCCCTGCAGCCTTCTCCGTGAATTATCATTAGGCTCCCACCACCCTGTGCTGTGAACTCCCCAGGGTCCTGGCTTAGATGCCAGACAGGTCTGCAGTTGCCGGGTCACCGCGCGCATTGAACCTATTCACACCCACGGTCAGCGCCCCTTGCCGTCTCTCAGAAACATCGTCAAGCTTCCACTCTCCCAGCTTTGCGATCTCTCCAAGGTCCAGGCTCAGACGTTGCATACATCTGCAGTTGCCAGGTCGCTGGTGCTATTGAATCCACTGCCCGTATCTTCTAACCATAACCCACTCCCTGAGAGTCACTGCCTTATCTTAACCACCACAGGTACTTAAGGACTATGGGAAAACGGTGTCCCTATAGTACCCAACCCATAAACTTCTATCAATAATCTACAAGTGGATATCCAGCCCAGGTTCACTAGTATGTCATTCGTCTATGCCCCCTCTCTTACTGCTGCACCCTATACCAACCCAAAGCTCAGCTCATTCTGCAGTTACCCCACGCTTTACTTTATTACCTAGTACATAACCAGATTTACTTATTTTGTGCCTTACTGACCTCTGGTCCCATTGTTACTTATTTTGTATTATTTTTTTACTCCCATGTTTTACCACAATGCCTATATTTTTATGTATTATATGTACTGTATTTGACCTTGTGTGATGCAGGTCCACCTTGTAAATGAGCTTGCTCAACAGTGTCTGCCTGGATAAATAAAGATTTGATTGGATAAATAAATATTTGATTGATTGATTGATTGATAGATACTTCTGCTCAGTATTTACTGAAGAGAAGGTAGGGTAGGGCCCACAGCTCAGCACCACGGACACAGGGGGGAGGGAGGTGTACATTACTTCCTTCACAAAAGAAAGGGCCCTACAAGAGCTCTATAAGCTCAGGATGGACAAGGCTATGGGACCTGATGGCATATATCCCAGGGTACTAAGGAGCTAAGGGTGGAACTCTCAGAGACATTATCAGAACTGTTTAGTGAGTCTCTGAGCACAGGAGAGGTACCAGAAGACTGGAGATGGGCTCATGTGATCCCGCTCCACAAGAGTGGTAGCAGGGAGGAGGCAGGGAACTACAGACCAGTCAGTCTTACCTCGGTAGTGGGCAAGATTATGGAACCACTCCTTATGGAAAGGCTAGTGCAACACCTGGAATCCATAGGAGCACAGGATCCAAAACAGCCTGGGTCTACAACAGGAAGGTCCTGTCAAACTAATCTCATAGATTTCTTTGGCTGGGTAACTAGAGTGGTGGACCAAGGGGAGCAGCTGATGTCACCTACCTTGACTTCAGCAAAGCTTTCGATACTGTTCCACATAGAAGATTGATTAATAAGTTGGGTAGGCTCAGGATGGGTCAGAAGTTGGTCAACTGGGTGGCAAACTGGTTGGTGGGCAGAAAACAGAGAGTGGTGGTAAACGGTATACAGTCAGAAGAGATGCAATTCATAAGTGGAGTACCTCAGGGATCAGTCCTGGGGCCAATCCTCTTCAATATCTTCATCAGTGACATTGCAGATGGACTGGAGGGTAAGGTTTGTCTGTTTGCAGATGACACCAAGATTTGCAACAGAGTAGATGATTCAGATAGGGTGGGCAGAATGAGAAGAGATTTGGATAAACTGGCAAAATGGTCAGAAGAGTGACAACTGGGGTTTAACCGCAAAGAAGTGCAAGATCATGCACATAAGGAAGAGAAACTCTGAAGCCACCTATAGGCTGGGAGGGAAGTTGCTGGCAGTCACAAAGGAAGAAAGAGACTTGGGCATCATCATCACAGATGACCTGAAATCATCCAAGCAGACCACTAATGCTGTAGGTAAGGCTAGGGGGGATGTTGGGGTGTATTAGTAGGGGTATCACAAGTCGTAAGAGGGAGGTAATGATCCCTCTTTACAAGACACTGATTAGGCCCCATCTGGAGTACTGCGTGCAGTACTGGAGGCTACACCTTCACAAGGACATTAACCAAATTGAGGCAGTCCAGAGAAGGGCAACCAAAATGGTGCAGGGACTGCATCAGAAAACATATGAGGACAGATTAACGTAGCTCAATATGTATACCCTAGAACAAAGGAGGGAGAGAGGTGATATGGTTGAAACATTCAAACACTTTAATGGCATTTTCAAGGTGAAGGAGTCTAACATGTTTCAATATAAGAAAAACAGCAGGACAGGAGGACACAGCATGAGATTAGAGGGAGGCCGATTAAGTGGTAATGTGAAGAAGTTCTTTTTCACAGAAAGGGTTGTGGATGCATGAAACAGTCTACCTCAGGAAGTGGTGGATATGAATACAGTGCAGGGCTTCAAACAGGCATGGGATAGGCATAAGGGAGCAATACAGATGAGTATGAATAGATTGGCCATTGACAGAGCAAAGGCTGATGGCACATTTATAAGGTAGAAAAAGAAATAGGCAGACTGGATGGGCCTTGCGGTCTTTATCTGCCGTCGACTTCTATGTTTCTACTGTATGTAATTGGCTTATCCTTAGGAAGAGAATACTTGTGGTCTATTATGTTACAGATGGAAGGAATAGCGGCCAGCCTAGTCCACACCACCTCTGAAGGGTTTCAAAGGCTGGAGGAACTGGAGGTATGAGACTGACAGGTATGTTTGGTACATGGAGCCACTCCAGACACAGTCGTTTAACCTAGCTCAGGGGCTGAAGTCTCAAGAGCTAAGGTAGCCTGCATATTCCTCAGCAAGGTTTGAAAGGAAAGAGCTTCCTGAGGAACAAACGTAGGGGTTGGAGATTTGTCCTCCAGGCTGTAAAAAATGTCATCACTGCCCTCAGAAAGAATGAGGTCAGAGCCAGGCTTGCCACCCTTCAAGTCCCCCTCAGAAGAAGGAGCTGGAAGAGGTGTGAACCTAGTAAGGCCTCACCCAGGCCTTGGCATTGGATAGACAGATGACACCAGCACCAGAAAACAAGATGGCACCGGAGACGGTGTCAGCACCAACGGCACTGGGCCCGGTGCTAACACCAATGGGGCTGGCACTGTAGCCCTCTCCAGAGGAACCAGTACCGGCTGTGGCACCGTCTGAGTGCCCAGGTCAGAAGAAGCCATGGAAAGGCCTGGACACAGCACCAGAGCGAACCTAGAAAGCTCTAAGTCCGAGACTAGGCCCAAACCAAACCCCAAAGGACCAGCCAGCACCAAAGTGACTAGAAATGGTATCGATGCTGCCCCCCTGCGAAGAGGCAGAGTGAGGGGGAGTGGCACGTGGGGCTAGTATCGACAGTGAGGACACTGTCAAGGGGAGAGAATCTGTTGGCAGTGCCAAACGCTCCACTTGGTCCGAAAACCCCCAACACGGACCCGAAGAACCTAGGCCTGAAGACCCCAGCACTGGGTCCGCAGGTAGGGGCAAACAAGCCACATGCTATACCCATTGTTCCATAAGAGCTGACCAGTGTTGACACTGCCCCTGGAAACCCCGCTAGAGGTCAGAGAGGGGCTCCAGGTCTGAGACATCGAAAGACTATGAGCCGAAACCATTGTTGCCGGAGAAGGCATACTACTCACGGACAAAGAAGGCTTTTTGGTCAACATACCATAGGGCAATCTTGAGCGGTATCATTTCTTGCCCTTCCAATGGGAAGAGGTAGAACCCAAGGTTGAACAGCGCCAGGTTCCTGACTGGGAATGAGCCCGCTTCCTTTGGTGTTTATGGGAGGACTGCCCTCCCTCCTGACCACTGAACTGCCCATGGTTGGACCCCCCCCCAGAAAGGGCGGCAGACTGGACTCAGCCCATCTGCCAGAGCAGCCTTCCAAAGGAGACTCCCTACCATCACTGTCATTGTCCATGGTCGACTCTGTTGTTCGGTAGGACTGAGAAACACTCATGAAAAAATGTCTTCGTTTTTGGTTTTTGTTTTAAACTGAGGAAAATAAAAACAAATAAAGAAACTGAACAAACTAAATGCTGTTCTTGTATAGATGTGAAGATCTGACTCCTGGCAGGTGAGTGACATCATCACTGAAGGGCACTCGATGGCAGGAAAAAAGGAACTGAGGTGGTTTGGAGCTGTTGCCGAGATGGGCTATGTAGCACAAAACCAGACCTTGTGGTGCCGCGCATGTGTGCAGCCTACCTTGGTGCCAACCCCCTAAAGATTTTTGGCTCCCACAGGGTCCTAGAGCCTCTGGCTGAAAACCATGCAGTTGGAATAAATGGTGAAGACTACGTCCAGGAAGATCTACAACCTTTTAAATATCAAATTCGTCCCCTCCTTTATACGGCTTACTTTCTCCCACCTTGTTTAGAATATTGTGTTTAATGATGGGCACAGCTGGACCTAATATACTGGCAACAATTCCTGGAAGGTTCTACTGTCTGCACTTTTGCTGACTTAGTTGTTGAATATGCTATACCACAGTCACAATTTTTTCTTTATCTACAAGCTCAGAATTACTTAAACACCTTATGTAGTATGAGCAAACTCAGAAGGGAATACCATCAATTATCTCTCTTATAGAACACACCTTGAAGAGAGAGGATCCTACTAAACATCTCTTATACCAGTTGTACCAGGCCTTGCCATCCTTTTAGAGTTATTCAGTGGACCACATAAAGACAACTTGTGGGAAGGACCTTAATGACACTCTTTCAGAACATCAATGGGAGGTTAGTCTTCAATTTATTCATAAGGTGACCGCCTCCCATTTGTGGAAGGAGTTTTCATGGAAATCCATCATTCAGTACTTTATTACCCAGCCAAACAAGTTAAATATTTATTCACTGGGGTTCTCATTGTTGGAGACAATGTGGCAACTGTCCAGCCATTCTTGGTCATATACTATGGTTTTGTCCCAGGCTGACGTCATTTAAGTTTCAGTTACAGCAGGCCCTCAGGGATATTTGGGACCCCATTCTTTGACTAATGGATTCCTTTATTCTGTTCTTAGATATACTGGAGGGATACAGGACCCCAGATAATTGCAACTTACTGAGCATAGCAGTAGTTGCGGCCAGGAAAACTATTACAAACCTTTGGCTAACAGCCCTTCCCCCTTCTCTTGAAATGTGGCATACCTTAATGTGCAATATATACCAGATGGAGAAACTCAACACAAATCTCAACAATTCTTACCTTTCTTTTGAAATCCATTGGCACAGATGGGTGGCATACATTATGTCTAAAAAATCAGATTTTATTACCTGATGACATTTCTGGTAATGATAGCTTTAATGCAACTATAACATACATGTGGATATTTGAGTTCCTTTTTTTTTTATAACTCTCCATTTATGGCATATATGGATAGCAGGATGGCTATGTTATGTCTGTTATCTGTTGTATAGTTACACTGTAAATTTGGTAGCAACATTGTATTTTTTTTTAACTTTCTGTTTATTCGTATTTCAATAAACATACAGTTTACATAACCACATGCCAGACTTCACATATTACACTATAGGAGCCATCCAGTGGTACAGAACCTTGTAATCTAGCCACATCGATTATGGATTTGAGGGTTATCCATAAAAACATATATTAAGGCAAACAATTAAGGATAGCTTCACTCTACATGAGAGGGGTAATTCCAGACCATTATGTTATCCCAATAAGTTATACTCAACATCTAGTGCTGATTAGACCCAGTTACCAAACATTATGGATCCAAACAAGTTATTGCCCCCCTCTAAAACTCTGTTACATTATCCTCTTGTTACAAGTAAACTGATTTAGGCCCAGAACTTAAAATCAGCAACTATTTATTTGCTTGCACATCTCTGCTCCCTTAGTAGTGTTCCAAGTAGAGACATTAATAAAATGAGCAATGTTAAATGTCCCTTAGAAAGAAAGAAGAAATAAATGTCACCAACTGGAGCCACAACAAGAGTAATGCTCTTTATGTAAGCAATAAGCCACGACAGGGTGTGCGTTAGACACTTTAACACACGGCTAGGAGGCGTAGTGAGGCACAAGGCCACCGGCCGAGTGTGTCCAGCCTCCTAGCCATGTGTTAAAGTGTCTAACGCACACCCTGGAGGGGCTTATTGCGCTTATGAAATGGTTATGTAAAATATAAATGCATGTCATAAGTAAAATGAACAGTATTTCATAGTGAAATTATTAAATATTTGTGTTACATTTTAACAAAATAGTTCCTCTGCCTGTTTTTCCTTTGAGTTGAGGACTTTTGACTTGGTAGTTTTGACCTGCTAAGGCATCCTTACTTATATTTTCCCCTGTAGTTGTCATGCTTTGAAGCGTGTGAGAGGATCGGGCAGCAGATTTATTTTGAGAATGAGAGGAATGCGAGATTTAAACACTTCAAAAATATCGGGTAAAAAACTGGTTTATTCCACAGAACATGTCGGCAGAAAAAAACAGTGCTCTCGAAGTCATCGTTTATGGCTCCTCTGTGTCTCTGGTACCATTTATTTACATTTACCACGTAAAGGAGGCAGAGCCCAGAAATCTTGTTTCCAGTTGCGACCTAGGGGATGGTGAGAGTGTAGCAAGGTGATAGGCAGGGGTAACACAGCGGTAGATTGGGAGACAGGTGCTCGGCAGTTGGCAGAAGCGAGTGAGCCGGCGGCAGGTTGGGAGACAGCTGCTCGGCGGACAGCTGCTTGGAGGTTGGCAGAAGCGAGTGAGCCGGCGGCGGGTTGGTAGACAGCTTCTCGGTGGTGGGCTTTTTTTGCTTTTTAAATCATGCAGTCAGCTTAAACAATACTGTAAATATTTATGAAATGGGCATCTGAATATTTGCAGATATGTTGACAGATTGAAAATGCAGCCTTGTATTTCACTCGCAGTTGGTGAAAATAAGATGGCTGATTTTCAATTTGCCAACATTCTAACTGGTATGTTTACTAGGATCAGTGCCCACAGGGCACTGCTGGTCCTTTTTCCTGTGCGTAAGAAGGAATATCACACAGGTATGGACCAATCAGGATGTCTGAATTCTGTTGCCCATTTCATAATTTCTTATAATGTCCAGCCCCTTAGGTCCCAGAGATTCTTCACGTCTCCATGTCTTCCTCCGACTCCAATTCCTGGTGACTTCCAGTGCGAGAGGCCTTAAATTCAGTCTGAATTTTTTCAACCCACTTACCGGCTTCCTCCAGATCGTTAAACTGAAACATGTGTCCGCCACAGAAAATCCTGAGGCGGGCCGGCATTAGTAGTGAATGAGATACTCCCAGACATCGCAGCTTGGCCCGGACCCCGTCAAACTTTCTGCATCTAGCTCTCATTGCAAAGGATAGGTCTGGGAAGAGATGCAGGGTATGTCCCTCATAATTAAGCCGGTCCGCATTACAAGCAGCTTGCAGGATCAGTTCCTTAACCGCAGCACCCTCCGTAACAAGAAGAATCATTCTCGGTGAGTCACGCTGGGCATCCACTGTGTGAGGAGAAACTCTGTAGGCCCTTGTAAACCAATCTCTCATTTGAGGCTCTAAATGTAGCGCCCCAGGCAGCCAATTCTTCAAGAAAGTTAGCAGGTCTGGCTCTTCAGCTCCCTCTGGCAACCCAACTAACCGAACTTTTGGAGCCCTATTTGCATTTTCAAGTGCTTCAAGCCTATATTTCAGCTGGCTATTTTCTTGTATCACCTTTACGGTTGCTACCATTGCTTGAGAAGTGGAACTTTCTGCTGCATTGGCCGTCTTTACTGTGTTCTCAATTTTAGCCTCCTGCTCGTCAAAGCGCTTAAGTACCACTTCAACCTTCATGTCTATGGCTCTCATGGAGATTTGTAGGGCCTTCCAAGGAGGCTCCATGTGTTGGTTGGTCGGTGTTGAGAGAGCAGCCTGGCTACCATTTAGCTGTTGAGTCTTTGAGCCGCCTGGAGCTCCGCGATGTGTCTTCCCCATAGTTAATTTTGGTATCGATCGATGCAGAATTCACTCCCAAAGCTACTGGTACCAAGAGTACGGATCCAAACCACCAAATAGAGGTATAAATAGGTAAAATATATATTTTCCCAAACAGAGCGTAAGTGAAGGGTGTCTGCTCGGTAGAGTACTCTCTAGTGCCCCCAGCAACTTTGTTTGTTACATGTATCTGTTTCTAAATGTTTATTGTTTTATACATTTTATAATAAAAAGTTAATTTTGGAAAAACAAACAAATTCTTCTGCTTTACAGGGATTTGTGAAAAAGCGTGTGCGGTAATCCAGGTCTGGATATTCTCAGCCGAGATGGATAGAGGTGTGCTAATTCCTGGTCTCTATGATGCAGTGCTGCTTTCCGGTCCACAAACTGCTACCCCTTCTGTTGTAACCTGCATCTGTAATCCTGAAAAATGTGCACAGTGCCACTGTCTACTTGGAGAAGACCCACTGACTTTGCCACTCTCAGGACCACTTCCATATTGGGATACTGGAGATACTTTACTAGAAAATGCCTGGATCTCTCTCCAGGCTTGGGCTTGGGTCTGGTGCAGTGAGTTTACTAAATTTCAAACTGGGTCACCTCAGGTCACAGCTTTGTGTGTTCCACCAGCCATTTCTGGATCCCTGCTGTGGGGTTTTTCCCTTCCAATTCTTCTGGCAGCACTATGATCCTGAGGTGGGAGCATCACCCCCTGTTTTCCTGGTAATTGTCCCTCTCCTGCAGCTCCTCCCTTAGTTATTTTTTGTACAGGTCGCTTTCTCTGGAAAGGTCAATGAATGTGCCGCTCCAGTTCTCCAAGGTTGGAAGCATGTAAGATGGTGGTCTTGGTAAGGCCAGAAACTATTCTCTGGAGGCGTAGAAAAAAAAATGACTCACCTGTATTAATGTTGTTTCTTCCAAAAGGATCCCTAAGTTTTAACAACTGCATCAGTCCCCTGGATTGAGCTTGCCCCAGAGCTTTAAGAATCTTATGCAAATTAAGGAATTTTAAAAGGAAATTCAGAACTCTGCTGTGTGGTCACACTTATCTCTGTCATGTAACAGCATATTTATTTCTCAAGCTGAGGTGAGCAGTGACCACTAAAGCTAGCTAAATGACTAACAAGAAGTACCCATAAGGGATAAAAGTTCTGGAAAAAAAATGTGCACTATGGCAGAAAAAATATTTAAACTCTAACGACCACAGTATATAAGTTGTAAATGCGACAAGTAAAGATCAAACAATTAAAAAGAAACTGATTCTTGTGAGAACCTTTTTCCAGGTTCTGGAAAGGGAGGTAGGGATAGGATTTTTAAACCTAGTGAGGGATGCCTTTGGAAGTAACATTACTACAGGCGAATCATTTTTTCTTCAAGCCCCTAATTTTTTCTTCAAACCCCAGGAATCCCTCACTAGTTGTTTAACTTAAACTGCAGACTTCATAGCAATACATTAGGAGCCTGGGTACAGAAGCTATTTAGGAAAAAGGTTTTGCAAGACAGCAGTGCCAACGCTGGCATCCCTTCTAGACTGGATGTCCAAATAGTAGTGCTTTGTAAAGGTGTATATTGCCTTCCAGGTAGCTGCTTTACAGATCACCTCAATTGAGACACCTCTGGATACTGCCACAGAGGCAGAGGTGCCCCTCGTAGAATGGATCGTCAGCCCCTCTGGTGGAAGCTTGCCAGCTTTTCCATAACAGAACTGAATACAACCTACTATCCAGCAAGTAATGGTTCTCCTGGTCTTCCTTGACCTACCTCACCATATGTGATGAATAAGTGAGAATCTGTGGACCGGACATTCTTTGTGGGGTCCAAGTAGTACTCTAGAGCTCTTACAACCAGACTGTGGAGATTCTGGTCCCCTGGAGTGGAGTCCTCTGTAAACACAGGAAGAGAGATCGACTGGTTCAGATGAAATTCAGACACTATCTTAGGGAAGAATTTCCTGTTAGTCCTCAGTTCTACCTTGTTCATGTGGAATACGATATAGTTGGGATCTGTACAAGGGCTTGGAGTTCGCGCACCCTTCTAACCGAGATAAAAAAAATAGGTTACTCACCTGTAACAGTAGTTCTAGGAGTGGTATATAGTGTACAGCCACTCTTCTGGCATTATCCTTTCCCTTTAATACTCTGGCTGGAAGGTCTTCAAGCTGACTCCTCCTACCCACCCATATGGTAACTCCCTCAGCACCGCCCTGTGACATCAGATCTTACCCACTGGAAGCAAGATCTGGGTGCCACTTGCTAGGGGAGGTCAGGTGGGTTATGTGGATGTGCACCATATACCACTCCTAGAACTACTGTTACAGGTGAGTAACCTGTTTTTCTAGGGACGTTGACATTGTATATTATCCACACTTCTGGCAGACTCCCAGCAGTTCACCAGCGAGGCAAGGGCAAGGCGCACACCCCCTACTTAGGGAATAGAGATTGGAGAACCAAGGCCCCAAAACCAGCATCCCGGCATGACTCAAGGTTGATGTGGTAATGGGAAATAAAGGCATGTGATGACTTCCAGGTAGCAGCCCTGCAGATCTCCTGGATAGGGATATCCCTGGAAGCAGCCACCGAGGCAGTGGTATGTCTGGTGAAATTAGCCCTTAGCCCTATGGGAGGCTCCTTACCAGCCAACCTATAGCAGAGGTCAATGTAGGATACAATCCACCTGCCAATTGTCCACTTAGCTGTCAGTCTGCCAGGTGCAGCTTCAGCATAGGTGACAAGTAGCTCGTGAACTTCTCCCCAAACTCTAGCAATGCACTCCTTATAGTAGGCTAGTGTTCGCCTCAGGTACAAAGTATGGAGCCTGTGCTCAGACTCTGAAGTGTGGTTGGTGAAGTACACTGGGAGATTCATCACCTGGTTAAGGTGAAACCCTGACACAACCTTCAGGAGAAACTTCGGGTTGGGGCAAAGGACAACCATGTCCCTGTGAAAGACCAAATAAGGAGACTCCACCGAGAGTGCCTGGAGCTCACTGATCCTTCTGGTGGATGTGATAGCCACCAAGAAGGTGGTCTTCCATGACAGGTGTGACACCTCACTCCTGTGTATCAGTTCGAATGACTTGCCCATAAGCTTTACCAACACCAGTAGCAAGTCCCAAGGTGGTGGTGGTTCATGCATCGGAGGAGAAATGTGGTCAAGGCCTTTAAAAAAAGTGCCAGATGACCTTCTTCTGCACCACCAATAGCTTATCAGCCCATGCCTGGTATGCAGAGACAGCTGCCAGGTGCACCTTAAGGGTTGTCGACTGAAGGCCCAACTGAGAGACGGACCAAAAGTAATCAGGGATGCTAGCCATAGGGCAAGATAAGGGTCAAGCCCCTTGCTCTGACACCAAATGAAGAACCTCTTTCACTTGAAGGCATAGCATTTTTGGGTCAGCTCCTTCTAAGAAGCCTCGACCACAGTGAGAACATCGTCAGAGAGACCCATAGCCTGGAACTCTAGCTGCTCAGGAACCAGGCTGTCAGGCACAGGGATTGAAGGTCTGGGTGGAATACCTTCCCCTGACTGCAGGAGAGCAGGTCTGAGCGCAGATGAAGATGCCACGGGAGCTTGCAGCTGAAGCTGAGATCAAGGTACCAGAACTGGCAAGGCCAGTCCGAAGCCACCAGGATCATCCATACCTTGTCCCTCCTGGCCTTGAGCAGCACTTTGTGGATCAGTGGAAAAGAAGAGAAGGCATACATGAGGCCTGGGGTCCAGGGCCTTGAGAAGACATACCCCTACAGCATTCCCTGCTGAGGGGGGCAGGTACAATACAACCTCAGCTCTGTGTTCTACCTGGAGGCATACAGATCCACCAGAGGGGATCCCCACCAGGAGAACAGACTGCATACTACTTCCTGATGGACAGATCACTCGTGAGACGCCTCATCCACCCAACTGAGGGCATCTGCCAGCTGACTGAACATGCCATCCACATAGATGGCCTGGAGATTGGCGGTTAGACTGAGCAGAAGGGTCCAGATGTGGAAAGCCTCCCTGCACAGAGGAAGGGAGTGTGTCCCATCTGTTTATTGAGGTAGTACATGGTCAAGGTGTCTGTCTTGACCTGAACGACCTGACCGCAAATGTGCGGAGCAAAGGCTGTCAGTGCCAGCTGAACTGCCTGAAGCTTCAGCAGGTTGATACGGCATTTGGACTCCTTGGGGGTTCAGAGTCCAAAGACCCTGTACTCCCCCAGCTGGGCACCTCAGCCCATCAGGGAGGCATTGGTCATGATGGTGACCATCGGCTCTGGGCAGACAAATGGGCTTCCTTCCGGCAGGTGTTCCGGGACTAACCACCACTGGAGGGTGTCCCACATCAGCTGGGTCATGGTGACCAGTTGGTCGAAGTGGCCCTTGCAATGAGACCATTGACAGGTGAGTTCCCACTGCAGAGAATGCATTCTCCACCGGGCCCAACTGACCACGCTGGTGTATGCCGCCATGAATCCCAGGAGGCACAGGAAATCCCGAGTAGGGCACAACTGCCAAACCTGAAATGATTGGGCAAAGGAGGACAGAACCTCTGCCCAGTCCACCAGGAGTCAAAATCTGACTCTGCAAGAGTTGAGCTCTGCCCCGATGAAGTGTATCACCTGTGAAGGTATGAGCTCTGACTTGGTCTCATTCACCAGGAGGTTAAGGGACAAGCAGGTCTGGAGGGCCAGATTCCTGGACCACTCCACCTCCTCCCTGCCAGGACCTGCTATTAGTGAGTCATTTGGGTAGGATACACCTGGACTCCTTAACATCTCAGGAAGGCTGCCACCACTGCAATGCACTTGGTGAAGATCCTGGGAGCCAAGGAGAATCTGAAAGGCATGGCCTGGAACTCACAGAGATTCCCCTCTGCCCAGAAATGAAGGAATCAGTGGTGGGACAGACAGATGGGAACATGGAAGAATGCATCCCAAAGAGCTAGGGAGCAGAATCACATGTTCTGCTCCTGGGATGGAATGATCTGAGACAGAATGATCATTTTAAAAGTGCGTGACGAAAAGGAATTTGTTCAGGTTGTGCAGATCTAAGATGGGATGCCAGGCCCCCCCATCCACTTTGGGACCAGGAAGTACCTGGAAACAAACTCTGGGCTTACTGGAGGGTCCAGGACTTGAGCCACCACCTCCTTCTGGAGGAACTTGGTAACGTCTTCCTGAAGGGCTGACAACATGTCCTCCCGTGGGGCATGGGCTCGGAAAGGAGCTTAAGCCTTGAACTCCCGAGGCTGACCCTGACCGACCACTTCAAGGACCCCCCGGTCCATGGTGACAGCAAACCAGACAGAAAGGAAGTGGTGGAGCTTGCCCCACCCACGGGAGGACCCAGGGAAGACAGGACGGGCATGAGGGAAGCACCCCCATCCCGTCACTGAGCAGGCTTGGAAGTGGAGGATGGACTGGCTGAGATTGCAACAGGACCTCAACCACCTGGTTTGTGGACAACTGAAACAACCGAGTTCGGTCAAGGGCAACAAGCCTGGGTCTGCTGCCCAGCTGGGGGCTAGGGTGGCTTGGCCAGAGGGCAGAGAGCGGCTGAAAGGATTTCTTTCTTTAAAGCTTGGAGCCCTCGGGATCCCTCTGGGTGGAGGTGACAGAGTCCAGGGTGCATTGGACTTCTCAGTTCGAGTGAGGTGTCCTTCCACCCTCAGCCCGAACAAGTTGGTGCCCAAGAAGGAGACATCTGCCAACTTGTGCTAGGTGTCTGCTGTAAAGGTAGAAATCTGCAGCCAAGCCCTGTGGCACGTGGTTACCACGACGGCCACAGACCGGGTGCAAGAATCGCAGATGTCTATGGCCCTCTGGAGCTGCTGTTTGGCCACTGCTTGGCCCTGGTCCTGGATTTGCTTGACCGTGGTCTATAAGTCAGCCGGGGAAGCACATCATCAAGAGTGCCGAGTAAGGCATGAGCAAAATGGGCCATCAAAAGAGCCAAACTTGCCTGCCAAAGACCGAAAGAAGAGGCTGCATAGACCTTTTTGGCCATGTGATCCAATTCTTTGGATTCTTCATCGGGAGGTTTGTCCACATCCCTGACATTGCCAGTGTGCCGAAAGATTGAGTAGGCCACCAAACCCTCGGCTGAGGGATGTTCGGTGAAACCCGACAGGGAACCCATAGGGACCACATATTTTCAGGCCATACAAGCTGACAGCGCAGGGCAGGAGGCAGGATGCTGCTAAAGCTCCAGAGCGGGGCCTAGAATGGCCTCGACAACCAGGAAGGTGACCCCTGAGGAGTCACCTCGGTCGAGGATTTCAGTCAAGGGATACTTTTGGATGGGCTCCATCAGAATCCCGGTAGATTCTGAAACGAGATAGAGCAAGCCCCCAAAGGAAGTGGGACTGAGCTCCATAGACAAATCCTCCACTGATTCCACGTCCATTGGACGAGAATGCATGGAGGAAACCTCAGACTCTGAGGATTCACCAAAAAGCGGTCGACCTCCCTAATCCCCACTGACCCTGTGGGGCCTATCGGGAATCACAATGACCAACAGCCAACAAGGAAGCCAGGGAGTGGTACGGGCATCTTCAGGAGGGGGGACCCATCCTCAGCTGCTCAGGAGGTGGCTCCACCCTGATGGGCGGGGAGGCCGGAACAGGCCGAGGCCTTGGAAGAGCCAGGGTGGGGGTCAGGATTGGCCTCACTCCAGACAGCATGATCTGCTGCCACATAAGCTCTTTGTAACACTGACATGACTTGTGTTGGAGCCTCTCCTCACCTGAGGAGGACAAAGAGGAAGAACAGTGGCGGTGCTGCTTGCCCGAATGCCGAGAGCAAGAGTGCCAATGTTGGTGGGGGCTACTTTACTCTGGGCCATGGGACCTTGACCTTGATCTCGACCACTGGGGAACCTGATGGTAAGAAAGAGAGGGAGCCAGTGAAAGCTGAGACTTCTCTGAGGGAACAGGATCCATAGGATCCGGGACTAGATCAGCAAGTTGGTCCAACCCTCCCTGAGAAGTGAGATGTAGGACCAGGGCCCTAGAGAGGGTAGTATCCCCCTCATCCTTGACCAGCTCAAGAAGAATCTCCAACAGGTTGGTCGATGTGTGTCTTGGCGACAGGCCTGATGGGGAGACCATGGAGCCAGTGGCCTGACCGGGCGATTGACCAGAATCAAACTCAAGAAAAACGTGGGAATCTGAAGCCCAAGAGCACTAACGATCCCACGATTGTCAACTAGACCATTTCTTGGTCTCCTTTTTCAAAGATTTGGAGGATTTAGTGCCCTTAGAGGGTTCCTGCCCAAGAGTGGGACTGGACTGGCACAAATCCTAAAATGCCCTTGTAAAGGTGGCGCCAAAGAAAAGCAACACAAAAGTTGAAGCTTAGGAGGCATGCTCCATGGCCTGAGCTGCCACCTCCTTAAAAGCCGCAAGTTGTTCAGTGGACCCAGCGCCTGTTCTTTGAGTGAACGGGAGGGTCCCATTCATCTGGGTGCCCAAGAAAGAGTCGAGTGTGCCAGTCCTCCAAAGTAGTGGGATGCAAGCAGCAACAAAGGGCACAAGCCTGGGGATCATGATCATGGCCAAGGCAGAAGACGCACGAGGTGTGCGGGTCCGTCCGGTACATCTTCTGCCCACAGTCGCATTTCTCAAGACCAGGCACCGACTTCACGTCATCCATACCAATGAGAGTTTCGAACTAATTTGAAAACCAACTTGAAGACATCTTAGTTTTGTTTTTTGAAAGCAAAGGAGGGAACCTTCTTCTTCCTCCAGTGGAAAGATCTGATGACATAGGGTGGTGCCCAGGGAGTTATTACCCTGGTGGGTGGGAGGAACCAGCTTGAAGACCTTCCGGCCAGAGTCTTAAAGGGAAAGGATACTGCCAGAAGTGTAGATTGTACACCATGTCCACGTCCCTAGAATAATGAATTTCCTCCTCTTGGGTGACTTCAATCTTGACTGGATGGGGAAAAACTCTGGTATGTTTGATGCAGTTCTAGGGAAGCTACAGCTATCTTAGCTGATCTCTTGCCCAACAAGAATATCGCCATTTAGCAATCACCAGTCCTTATTAGACTGGATCATTACACATGGAAAGGAACAGGTTCTGGCTGCTGGTACACTGCCAGACTCCACCAGGGACCACTCGCCAGTCTTCTGCATCTGGAATGTACGTACACCGAAGCTCCCACCCAAGGAACTATTGTTTTGAGATTTCTCAAAACTGAACATTAGAGGCCTATATGCTAATCTTCACCATACTTACTGGTCTCATTATATCAGACACCAGGTTGAAAAGCTTTCCTTAACTACCCATATATCAAGCTCCAAGATAAACATGTACCTCAAAAAGCGAACAGTTAGAGGTTCGGTGACCAAATGGATGCATAGTAACCTACTAGCCTCTATTAGACAAAGGGATAAGACCTGGGCAAAAGCAAAACAATCTAAGTCTCCAGTGGAATGGGCTGATTACAAAAGACAGAGAATTGACTGTAACAAACCTATACATACTACAAAAAGGGTCTACTACCAACAGCTTCTTCAAGCACCTGTTAGCAATTCTTGAGGTTTCTGGAATCACACAAAATCTTTCATGGGTCAGGGTAACAACACATTGATATTGGGGACGACGCTGGATGAAGCAACTGTAATAATAATATTGGCACAATTACAAACGCTCTTAACTTTAAATTTTTTTGACCTGTCCAAATACATAGATCTGGCTGGTCTGGTCAAAGTTCCAATGTCCTGTGCTGAGGAACTTGTTTCCTCTCCTTTTAGCTTAAGAGTAGTCACCAAAACTGAGGTGCTACATCTCCTGAGGCCCATCCCAGCTTGTGGGTTGGTTGGGTCTGATGGGCTGCTACCCGGGTTCCTCAAAACTGCCGCCCCTCTCACAGCTGCACCGGTTACAAGGCTTTTCAGTCTATCATTCTTCACAGGGTCAGTCCCTACACTCTGGAAAATTGCCCATGTGGTACCCATTCATAAAAAAGGTGATACCAAGAACATGGATAATTATCACCCCATAGCCATTCTATCGGTGCTAAACAAATTGCTCAAGAAAAGTGTGGCCAAACAGGTAACAGAACACCTACAACAGTATAACTTACCATCCCCGGCACAACACAGTTTCAGGCAAGAACACAGTACATCTGCTGCACACACCCAATTTACCAATGATGTCAAGGTGGCCATGGATAAGGGCATGCTTACAGGGGCAGGTTTCCTTGTGCTAACCAAGGCATTTGACCTTGTGGACCACCCCTTGGTGTTATCTAAACTGTCTACCCTGGGTTTCTCTCCTGATGCCATTTCCTGGTTTGCCAGCTACCTCACTGGATGACAACTATTCGTGCAAATAGATAAAATCAAATCTGAACTCTTCCCCCACTAGTGGTGGCGTCCCTCAAAGCAGTGAGAAGCATAAACAGATATTATGGGAGGTTGAATTTCCATAAACTTAAGACAGGAGTCCTTGCAACACAGCCCTGCCAAATCCTGCTTGGGCTCTTGAAGCAATGTCCAAACTGTAACACTTGGTGAAAGTGTGGACTGTGCTCCAGGTGGTAGCCGCACAAATGTCAGCAGCAGAGATCCCCTTGAAACAGACCACTGAGGTAGCCATGTGTCTGGTGGAGTTAGCTTTGACAGCACCAGGCAACTCTTTGCCGTACTTATTGTAGCAGAACACAATGCAATTTGCCAACCATTTGGATAAACATTGCTTAGAAACTGAAGCGCTCTCTCTACCTAAGGTGAAGGTAACAAACATTGCAGAGGGACTGGAAGGAAAAGTATGTCTCTTTGCAGATGACACAAAGATCTGCAAAAGAGTTGATGCACAAGGTGGGGTGGAAAGGATGAGAAGGGACTTGGCAAGGTTAGAGGAATGGTCAAATGTATGGCAGCTTAGATTCAATGCTAAGAAGTGCAAGGTAATGCATCTGGGAAACAAAAACCAAGGGGAAGAGTACACAATGGGGTGAGATACTAACAACAACAAAAATGGAAAGGGACCTGGGTAGTCATGTCAGATGACCTAAAGGTGGGCAAGCAATGTGAGAGGGCAGCAAGGAGGGTGGGGGATACTGGGATGCATAGGAGAGGCATCACCAGTAGAAAACAGGAAGTTATTATCCTCTGTACAGACAGCTGGTGAGACCCCATCTGGAGTACTGTGTGCAGTTCTGGAGACCCGATCTCCGCAAGGACATAGACAAGATGGAAGCTGTCCAGAGGAGGGCAACTAAATGGTGCAGGGTCTGCACCAGAAGACATATGAAGAGAGACTAAAGGAGCTTAATATGTATAGCTTCGAGGAAAGGAGGGAGAGGGGGCACATGATATAAACTTTCAAGTACCTCAAGGGAATCAACAAAGTCCAAGAGGGTAGCATCTTTCAAAAAAAGAGGTGTGCAAGAACAAGGGGGCACAATTTGAAGATAGAGGGGTGGGGCAGCTCAGAGGTAATGAAAGAAAGTATTTTTTCACAGAGAGGGTTGTGGATGCATGGAACGGCCTTCCGGAGGAGGTTGTGGAGTCAAAAACAGTGGTTGAATTCAAGCATGCATGGGACAGTCATAAGGCAATTCTAGGGGTTGGGGGTAGAAAGAAGTAGGCTGCTGGTTAACTAGGATCTGCAGCTTATCCATTAGGCAGGGAAATGGGCAGACTGGGTGGGCCAAACGGTCCTTATCTGCCGTCAAATTCTATGTTTCTATGTTTCTATTTAACTGCTGGACTCTTTAGTCCGAAGCAGATAATACTTCAAAGTTCTGAGCACATCTAACGTATGGAGCAGTGCTTGCCCAGGATTGGCACGCTCAGGAAAATAAACAGGAAGGTGGATAGACTGATTGAGTATGAACTCAACCACCTTAGGAAGAAACTTAGAATTTGTGCTCAAAGATACCCTGTCTTTGTGAAAAATCAAATAAGGCTCCTCACACCAGAGGGCCTGAGGCTCTGAAATTCTTCGAGCAGAAGTAATTGCTACTAAAAATAGCACTTTCCAAGAGAGAAAGTGCAAATTGCAAGTCAGGATTGGCTTGAAACAAGGCAAGGTCAACTTTTCCAAAGTAAAAGTCAAGTCCAAAGCCAGGACAAGGGAACATATTGGGAGTTTGAGATGCAGGATGCCGCTAAGAAAGGTACAGGAACATCCAGCTGACCAATCGTGCGGCCACCCACAGGCTCATGAAAGGCAGAAATAGCCGAAAGGTGGACCTTGAGTGAGGAATACTGGAGGCCTGAGTTAGACAAAGAAATCGGGTAGTCCAGGACATGTTTTACAGGACAGATTAAAGGGTTTAGGGAATGCTTGGAAGCCCAGATGGCAAACCGCCTCCACTTAATGGCATAAGTGGCACAGGTGGAAGGCTTGCGGGTGGCCACCAGGATATCCGCTACCCTGTTAGAGACCCCAAACCTGGCAACAGCTACATCCTCAGGAGCCACGCATGTAAATGGAGGGACCTTAAGTTTGGATGGACCAGAGTGCCCTGATCCTGGGTCAGCAGATACCTGCAAAGAGGTAAAGGAACTGGGAGTTCATCCGCCAGCTGCTGAAGCAGAGGGACCCATATCTGTCGAAGCCAGAATGGGGCTACCAGAATCAAGCTGGCTCCCTCCATTTGTAGCTTGATGAGCACCCTCTGTAGTAGTGGAAATGGAGGGAATGCATGCAGAAATCTCCCACTCCAGGAGAGGGACAACACGTGCCACCAGAAAAAGTACAGTTATGTAAGAACTTACCGTAACAGTAGATCTTTGAGAGGAGCTCTTGCAGCAGGTTACACCATAAGGACTGAAGCCAGCAGGCACCAGGACCCATGGAAAACTTCTAGCTAGCAATCTACAGCAGGAGACAACCCCCTGATGTTGGTCTGCCTCTGATGTCAGCCAGTGGTATAAAAGGGGAGGCCCCCCATCCCTACCCCAGTTCTCCCATCGGAGACCCCGGCAGAGGTAAAAATCGGAGCACTGAGGAGGTTCCTCAAACTGAGGAAAAGAAGGTAGCCAAGCATGGAGAAGCAAATACCAGGGGGAAGGAGGGAGGGAAAGAAGCACCTGCTGCAAGAGCTCCTCTCGAAGAATTCCAGTTACTTGTTTCCTCTATCTGTCTATCATGGTTCGTCCTTGTACTGCTTGGAACTCAGTCCTTATGGTGTAACCTGCTGCAAGAGCTCCCACTCAAAGTAAGGTGGTACAGGTGCGGCTTTCCCTCCCTCCTTCCCCCTGGTATCTGCTTCTCCATGCTTGGCAATACAGTTTGAACAGTTCCAGGCACAGGACAGGCTTTGGCCTCACTGTCCTACCGGGCCTGCTTACAGTAAGTTCTTACGCAACTGTACCACCTTACTTCGAGTGGGAGCTCTTGCAGCAGGTTACACCATAAGGACTGAGTTCCAAGCAGTACAAGGACGAACCATGATGGACAGATAGAGGAAACAAGTAACTGGAATTCTTATGAAAGCAGGCCCTGTAGGACAGTGAGGCCAAAGCCTGTCCTGTGCCTGGAACTGTTCAAACTGTATTGCTTAATGAAAGTGTGGGCCGAACTCCAGGTGGCAGCTGCACAAATATCTGCCGCAAACACATTTTGCAAGGAAGCAAAAGAGGCAGCAACTCCCCTGGTAGAATAGCATTTAACTGAGCTCAGTTCAGGCTTGGCATACTTTTGATAGCAGTAAACAATGCAATGAACCAACCACTTAGACAGAGTCTGTTTAGAGACAGGTGCCCCGAGAGTTTTCAGGGTGAATGAAACAAACAACTGATCAGATTTTCTGATATCCTGGGTGCAAGTCAAATAATAATGAAGGACCCGATGAACATCCAGAGAATGGAACTGAGCCTCCCCTTGATTAGAATGCTCTGGATAATAAACTGGAAGATGGATGTCCTGATTAAGCGTAAACTCAGACACCACCTTTGGCAAAAACTTAGGATTGGTCCACAAGAACACCCTGTCCTTGTGGAAAACTAAATAAGGCTGTTTGCACATCAGAGCCTGAAGCTTGGAAATCCTCTGAGCAGAAGTGACAGCAACTAAAAATAACACTTTCCACAACAGAAAGCATAGCTCGCAGTCTGCGGCTGGCTCGAAGGGAGGCAAAGTAAGTTTCTCCAAAATAAATAAAAGATCCCATGGAGGGACAGGGTCCCGAATGGGAGGCTTCAGATGTAGAATACCTCACAAGAAGGTGCGGGGTAAATCCAATTGGGCAAGAGCCTTACCCTGAGCAAGATATCTCATGATATGCAGAAACAGTGGACAAATGCACCTTAATGGAAGAATAGCTCAGTCCCGAGTCCAACAGGGAAAGGAGGTACTCAAGAACAGAGTTTACTGAACAGGTAAAGGGATCAAGGTGGTGAGCAGAGGCTCAGATGCAAAACCGCTTCCTTTTCATAGCATAGGTGGCCCTAGTAGAAAGCTTCCTGGTGGCTACTAGGACATCCGCTACCCTAGGGGAAACCCCAAACCAGGTAACTGCTAAGTCTGTAGGAGCCATGCATGCAGGTGCAGCGACTTGAGGTCTGGATGGACTACAGTCCCTCTCTCCTGGGAGAGTAAGTGTGAGCTCAGGGGTAGAAGGAGCGGAGGTTCCATTGCCAGCTGTTGGAGAAGGGGAAACCAAATCTGTCAAGGCTAGTTGGGAGTTGTCTGCTTTCTCTGACTGCAATTTGAGAAGGACTGTCTGGATTAGCGGAAAGGGAGGGAATCCATATAGAAATCTCCCTGTCCAGCAAAGGGACAATGCATCTCGCCAGAAAACACCAGGCCCTGGATCTAGAGAGCAGAAACTGGGCAATTTGGCCTTGAGTGGGGATGCAAAGAGGTCCAACTTGGGATGACCCCATCTTTCAAACAGATCTTCTGCTACTGATTGCAGAAGGTCCCATTTGTGAGCCTTGGACCGGGACCAACTTAGGCTATCAGACAAGGTGTTTTGGATGCTTGGAACATGCATGGCAGAGTTCCAGTTGGTGCTCGATGGCCCAGTACCATACCCTCATGGCTTCCCTGTAGAGGGGACAGAAATTAGTTCCCACATTTGTTTATGTACAAGACCACTGACATGTTGTCCATCTGGATAAAAGGGTGGTCTGGGGCTAGATCTGTCTGAAAAGCCTGCAGGGCATAAAGGATCACCCTCATCTCCAACACATCGATGTGGAGGGTTTTCCCCCCAGCAGACCACATTCCCTGGGTCTGTCAGTCTGCAAGGTGAGCTCCCCAACCCTGGCTCGAAGCATCCATAGTCAGAGACTGGAGAGGAGGCATCCTTGAGAAGGCATTCCCCTGGAAAGGTTGGGGGGCATAGAGCCACCACTGGAGAGTTTGCCAAACTGGCTCTGAGACTCTCACAGGTTGGTACAAGTCATCCGTGTGTTGATCCCATTGAACTCACAAGGTCCACTGAGTCACTCTCATGTGCAGCCTTGCCAATGGAACAGTTGCAATAGCTGCTGTTATGTGTCCTAAAGCCTGAGGATGACCCTGGCTGGAAGCAGGCGAGACGAGGACACCACCTGAGCATGAGCTTGGAGGCATTGTGCCTTGTCTGGAGGCAGAAAGGCTTTGTCTTGGACAGTGCCCAGGACTGCCCCAGTGAACTAGAGTTGTTGGTTTGGCCAAGGAGAGGACTTCAGGAAATTTAAGGTGAACCCCAGGTCACGGAACAGAGTAAAGGTGTCTTCCATGGTGAGTAACAGCTGTTCCCTGGTAGGTACTGTGAGGAGCCAATCATCCAGGTAGGGGAAGACATAGTGACTTTTCCTCCTTAAGGCCACTGCTACCACTGCAAGGCACTTTGTAAAGACCCAAGGAGCTGAGGACAGTCCAAATAGCATAGCTTGGAACTGGTAATGCTGTCCTTGAAAAAGGAACTGCAGAAATCTTCTGTGGGGCTGGGAGATCAGGATGTTGAGGTACGCATCCTGCATGTCCAGAGAGCAAAGTCAATCCTCTTGATGGAGAAGGGGAATCAGGCCTGGAAGGGTGGCCATCCGGAACCTTTTGTAGTCCACATATTTGTTCAGATTGCTGAGGTCCAGGATGGGGCACAGATCCCCTGTTTTCTTGGGAACCAAGAAAAAGTGGGAATAGAAGCCCTTCCCTCTTTGGGCTGCTAGAACAGGTTCTGTGGCCCGTTTGTCTAGAAGTGCCTGGACTTCCTCCTGGATGAGGGCAGCATGTGATGGGGAACAGCGAGAGGGCAGGGGAGGGTTGTTTGGTGGAAGCTCCAGGAATTCTAGAGTGTGTCCCTTCTCGATCAATTGCAGTACCCAACGATCTGACATCATCCTGCTCCATCCCTCTAGATAGAGGTAGAAACAACCCCCCACCACCTCCCCCAGGGATTCGGCTGGGGAAGGGGGGTCAGGAAAGGAGTTAGGCAGAGGCACTGGGGATAGGTAGAGTGGTCTGGGAGGACTTGGTGGCTCTAGGAGCTGCTCCGCCTGGTGTCTGAGAGGTGGTCTTTCATTTGAAGGCACCTCGCTGCTGCTGTCCTCGGGGCTGTTGTCCAAAGGAATGGCGAAAGAACTGATGCCTGAATTGCTTCTGGTTAGACCGGTACATGGTGTGCACTGACTGGATAGCCTTGCCTGAGTCCTGTAGATGAGTAATGATTTTCTCAGATTCCTCGCCAAAAAGGACTGGGCCTTTGAAGGGGCATCCATAATGCCTGCCTGGACATCCAGAGAGAATTCCGAGACACAGAGCCTGGAATGTCATCTTATGCAAATGCCGGTAGCCACAGCCCTAGCAGCAGTGCCAGCAGAGTCATAGGAAGAACGTAGGACATGGGTGTCTATGTCCAACCTGGACTTTAAAAGGTTGAGCAGCTCTGCCCTCTGGGGAACATTAGGTAGGGCCTGAGCAAGTTCCATGCCCTGCTCCCAAAAGGCATTTTGATATTACACCATATGCGTTAAGAATTTTTTTTTTAACCTTTCTTTGTGCACTTTACGTTCCTGAACTCTTTCAGGAGTGGTCACTTGGGATCTTGGTCCTGATCCTGCCCATCTGAAGCCCCCTCTTGCACCTCCAGCTGCTCTCGCTGCCACCCAGCTCCCCGGCTCTGAGTCCCCCGAGGCAGGACCACCAGATATACTCCTCCTGGTGCTCTATCTTACAATCTAGTCTGGTGGAGCGAGGCAGTGGAAAGCACAAGAGTGAGAGGAAGGGCCTGACATTGGGCGTGGTGGACTGACCTCTCCCGACCCTCCATCACCTATTAGGAGGTAGATGGATTTTTTCCATTTTTCTGTTTCGCCCTCACCCCTGCCCCCCGGGTGGAGCCCTGATGTTCAGTGATGCCAGGGAATGCCCTGTTGTCGTTCCACAACCCTCTAGACAAACCCTGAGCATCGAAGTACCTGTGGTCTCCACCAGAGGCCACTGCTGTGCCTGGCATGGTCCCTGGAACCCCCCCCGAGGAAGAAGAGCTGTCCTCCAGATGCTCTATCCTTCCTCTCCCCTGCTGACCCCCGGCGGCCCAGGCTCGTTCCCGAACCTGGGTCGCCAGCATGGCACAAGGTGTGGCATCCAGTGCCTCAACCCTCAGCACCACCGGGCCACATGTGTTAAGAAATTGAGCGAGTGAATAGTGCAAGTGGCCGAGATGTAAACCTTTTTGACAAGCTGGTCCAGTTGCTTTGACTCCTTGTCGGGAGGTTGGGTGCTGTGGTGCTTGGATGTGGGCAGCAGTAATAACCATTGGATCCACCGACCAGGGGATGTTCTCATAAAAAAGGTTCATCCATGTGGGCCCTATAAAGATGGTTGGACTTCTTGGGCACCACCAAAGTGGAAGGGTGCTTCCAGGCAATCTTGGTGACATCCTGGAAGGTGTCAACCAAAGGTGACACCACAATGGGCTTATGATCCTTCTAATGAAGATATCTGGCCAGACTACATCTTCTTGGATCCAGATCTTCCATGTCCCACCCTATATTGGCTTGGATATGCCGCATAATGTCCATGAAAGATGGAGCATCAGGCGGCGACCTGGAGGAGTCCTTAGTATCCGGAGGAGAAGGATCACCCCTAGATTGGAAGATCTAGAAAAGGAGGAAGAGCTGTGTCTGGAATCCTCCAAAGGTGAAGACCTGAAGGAGGAATACCAGTATCAGCTCCTCTGTAGTGGTGTCTGTGCCTATCTGAAGACCTGGAGAAGGAATGGCACCTCTTACCTTTATGGCCAGAACAACCTCTGTCCGAGCCATCCAACTGTGGGGTCGCTTCCCTAGGTTAGGGAGTAGACTCCCAGGGTTTGGGAGAAGGCCTTTTGGGAGGAACCTCTGAAGTCATCGGCTCCTTAGCAGGGGGTGAGGAAGGCTTCTGTGGAATACGGTCACCCTTAATAGTGTTCCACCAGGACAAAAAAAGTTCCTTGACATCTGATAGTGGGATCCTAGGCTCAGGGGGAGCACCCAGTTTTGAAGGGGCAGACAGACCGGGCATTGGGCCTTGAGGTGGCAGTAGCCTTTGTGAAGTAGGGGTAGCTGGCATCTGCTCCCCAGGAGTATGGTCATCTGGTGCCACTGGCATGTCGGACGACAGTCTCTCAGGCGTTGGCTTAGGAGAAACACACTCATTCACCGGTGACATACGAGGGTCTGGTGACGACAGCTGGGAGGTCACTGGGATGGATGCTGAGGAGGCCAGCAATGAAGGGGTGGGTGTGTGCTGGTGCTGGTCTGGAGTAGCAGCCAGCATCGGCTTAGGAGAAGCCCGCCTAGGGGTGCTAAGTCCCGAGGAGGGCAGAGGCGTCACTCTCCCGAGGGAGGTGAGTGCATGCCCTCAGCGTCAGTCAGAGGAGACCGCCCTGGAGTCTGAGGCTGACTTGGCAGGTACTGTGGCCAGTCAGATGATGGATAAAGACCCTCTGCCCAAGGAAGAACCGGCCAAGCCACCTGGCTGAGGACCCGAAGTCTGGGATAAGGGCCTGAGCTTCAAGGGCTAAAGGGCCAAGGATGAAGCCTCCAGACCCAGAAGAGCCTCCACCTGATATCAGGATAAGGGTGGGAGGTCTAACCACCAGGAGCCTGGAAGGAGTGAGGGCTGCCTGGGGGACCAAGTCTGACCTTCCACGGGAGGAGAACCCGGAACCAGTGCCTGACTTGTGTGGGAATCGGGAACGAGAGTCCAAGGAGGACTTGTCCTTGTGCTTCTCCTTATGGTAGTGCTTCCCCAATGACTTCTTGTCCTTCTGGTGAGGTGAAGAAGTTGAAGCCCCATGAAACAGGGGAAGATGAAGAACTGTTACCCTGGACTTCCTTCTGCATGGAAGCTGTTTTTCTAGCAAGAAGGATCTGAGTGCTTTCTGGGGGCGAATCCTGGTCCTGCTGTTGAACTTCAAGCAATGCTGGCAGGCCTCTGTATTGTGGTCTGGGCCCAGACAAAAGAGGCAGGCTGAATGGCCATCTTTAGCCGGAATTTGCTTTCCACAGGCACACTTGACTGGTGCCGCTCAACAGAGGAAGATGGAGAAGACATACAGAGGAAAAAACACTAATTTTTAAGGAAATTATAAAATAAGAAAAGGTGGTCGACTACAGCTGAAGGTGTCCATATGAGCCAATATGCAGGTCGATGGCGGGGAAAAAAAACTAGAGGTAGGGCTGGGGACTGCCCTTTTATACTCACTGGCTGATGGAGTGAGGCGACTTGAGGAGCAGTCCCCCACTGTAGACTGCTAGCTAGGAGTTTTACGTGGAGTCCTGGAGCCTGCTGGCTTCGGTCCTTATGGTGTAACCTACTGCAAGAGCTCCCACTCAAAGTAAGATCTCCAGGCCCTGGATCTAACGAGCAAAAATTGAGCAGTTTTGTATTGAGTGAGGACACAAAAAGATCCAACTCTGGATGACCGTATCTGTAGAACAGATCTTCTGCTACGGATGATAGAATCTCCCATTCGTGCATGCTGAACTGAGTCCTTCTGAGACTGTTCACCAGGGTGTTTAGGACACCTGGCACATGGACCTCAGAGAGTGTTAGATTGTGCTCCAGTACCCAGTACCACACTCGCTGGCCTCCCTGCATAGGGGATATGAGTAAGTCCTGCCCTGCTTGTTAATGTAGTAGACTACGCTCAGACTGTCCGACTGCATCAGCAGCTGGCCTGGAACAAGGTGCTTCTGAAATATCTGCATGGCACAGAGCACCGCTCTCATCCCCAGGACATTGATATGCAGGGCAGCTTCCCACTGGGACCAGAAGCCCTGGGTCTGAAAAGGATCCAGGTGAGCTCCCCAGCCTAGACCTGAAGCAACCATGGTTAGGATATGATGTGGAGAAGAAATCTAGAAAGGAACCCCTTGAAGAAGATTTGAGGGGTCCATCCACCACTATAATTCTTTAGGACTGGGGAGGAAACCATAATTAGTTGTTCCAACTCATCCATGCGCTGGTCCCACTGCACTCTGAGGGCCCACTGAAGGATGCGCATGTGAAGCCTGGCCAGTGGAATGGTGGGAATGGCTGCAGCCTGTCAGGAATGTGCCGACTCTGAGAGACTTCCTGAGCCTGGGCTATAAGGCATTCTGCCGTGTTTTGGGGTAAGAAGGCCTTGCCCTGCTCAGAGTCCAGAACTGCCCAGAGTTATTGCAGTCTTTGGGACCATACTAGAACAGACTTGGCAGATTGACTGTTATGCCCAGGGATTGTAAAAGCTGGAGAGTACGCTCTGGAGTCATCAACAGCTGATCCTTGGACAGGGCCTTGAAAAGCCAGTCATCCAGGTAAGGGAAGACGTACAGTCCCTCTCTCCAGAGAGCTGCTGTGACCACTGCTAAGCATTTGGTAAAGACATGTGGCACTGAGGATAAGCCAAAGGCAAAACAAAGAAACCTGTGAGGAGGAAAGACCGCAATGTGCAGGTAAGCATCCTGCATGTCCAGAGAGCATAGCCAGTCCCCGGTCTTGAGGAGGGGCAAGAGGCCTGGTAAAGTTACCATCTGGAACTTTTTGTACTGGACAGAGATCGAGGTCCTTGAGGTCCAAAATGGAGTAAAACCCGTGGTTTCTCTGTCACCTTGGCACCAACTCAATTTATTTATTTATTTATTTAGCTTTTGTTAACCAGGTAGGTACACTAGACAAGACAATTGCCTATTTTCAGGTACGACCCGGGATAGTACAGGAATAATAGATTTAGGTACATGCAATGACATTGTACAAATGAGACATGTTACAGTTCATGTGAGGATATAGATTCAACACAGCATACGAAACATGGTAAGGCATAGATTATACAGTATTAACATAACAAAAATAAACACCTTGTGGGAGATAAGAGCAGTAATGTTACAGATTCAATACAGCGTACGAGCGTGGTAAGACATAGATTATACAGTAGTAACAAAATTGCCTGATTGCACAAAAGAGACTACACTACCTCCTGGAGAACAGACAAGTGGGCCGTGAGGTAGTTGGAGGGTGGTGGAGAGGTATCTGTAGGCTGTTGAATGAGCTCCAAGGTATGACCACTTTCTATGATCTGTAGAATCCAAGCATCTGACGTTATGGTTCTCCATTGATTCAGATGGAGGGAGAACCGACCTCCGACCACCACCTCCTAGGACTGGACCAGAGGAGAGGGGGAAGTCTGACATGGAGTCACATGGAGGTGGGGTCAGCTGTGGAAGCTGGACCATCATTTCTGGGAAGCTTAGCTGCTGCTCCAGAATTAGAGGTGGTGGCAAGGAAGACTGGGCTCTGCGCTTGCCCTGGGTGCAGCGGCCCAAGCCAATTCTATTGGCCGGTCTACAAAAAGTAGAGCACCCTCTACCATGGGGTTGGGTGTGGTAGAGGAGTGGACAGACTTAAGGGCTGTGCCAGAGGCCTGCAGATATTGATGAGGTCCTGGACATCAGGGCCGAAGAGCTTGGTGCCATTGAATGGTGCACTGAGCACCTTATTTTGCACATCAGCTGCAAAGCCAGAGACCCTCAGCCATGAGTGTCTATGAAGGCAAATGCATGTGGCAATCAGCCTGGCTACCATGTCAGCCAACTTATAGAAGGCCTAAAGGAGATGTTTGCTGACATCCTCTGCAGTCTGCAGGCACTGGAGCAATTCCTGCTTCTGGGTGCTATCAAGTAGGGCTTGGGCAGCCGACTGGCCCTTCCTCCAATTGACATTCTGGAACTTGACCATATGTGACAGATTAATTTACAATCCTCAGACCTAAAGTAGAGGAGGCATAAACCCTCTTACCCCAGAGGTCAGTCCTGCGGAATTCCTTGTCTGGGGGAAGGGAGCTAAGGTGCTCAGGCACCTTAAACCTGTCATGGGCTGCCTTGATGACAGAGTCAGTTTCAGCCTGGGCTGCAAAGTAAGGAAGGCTCTGGGGGGCATTATACAGCCTGTCTGCCCTGTGTGGCATAGCTGGCACCATATCTGGCCTGTGCCAGGCTGCTGAAGGGAAGGGGAGTTGTTGGCAGTCGCAAGGGAAGAAAGAGACTTGGGCATTATCATCACTGATGACCTGAAATCATCCAAGCAGACCACTAAAGCAGTAGGTAAGGCTAGGGAGATGTTAGGATGTATTAGTAGGGGTATCACAAGTTGGAAGAGGGAGGTAATAATCCCTCTTTACAAGACACTGGTTGAGCCCCATCTGGAGTACTGCACGTGCAGTACAGGAGGCACACCTTCACAAGGACATTAACCAAACTGAGGCAGTCCAGAAGGGCAACAAAATGGTGCAGGGACTGCATCAGAAAACATATGAGGACAGATTAATGGAGCTCAATATGTATACCCTAGAGCAAAGGAGGGAGAGAGGTGATATGATTGAAACATTCAAACATCTTAAAGGCATTAACAAGGTGAGAGAGTCTAGCATGTTTCAATATAAGAAAAACAGCAGGACAAGAGGACACAGCATGAGATTAGAGGGAGGCCAATTAAGGGGTAATGTGAGGAAGATCTTTTTCACAGAAAGGGTGGTGGATGCAGGAACGGCCTACCTCAGGAAGTGGTGGACATGAATACAGTGCATGGCTTCAAACAGGCATGGGATAGGCATAAGGGAGCAATACAGATGAGTATGAATAGATAGGCCATTGACAGAGCAAAAGCCGATGGCAGATTTATAAGGTAGAAAAAGAAATAGGCCTTACGGTCCTTATCTGCCGTCAACTTCTATGTTTCTATGTAGTAGTATTTTTTGTGGCTGGCAGCATAGGAGGGATAATTTTAGGTGGAGAATCAGGGATCTCCAAGTAGTCGGCCAGTTCTTTCCTGGTGACATCCTCCTCCCCAGTCTGGAAGCCCATAGTGGCAGACAGCTGCTTCATGACATTGTAGAAGGCAGCATCCTCAGGAGAAGACCTCAGAGTATGCTTAACTGAGTCCTCAGTGACTGAAGAGGCAGTGGACTTGTCAGAAAGGAGGATTTTCTCCTCCTCTTCTTCCTCTATGTCATCAGGGAGGATGAGGACAGGATGGTACTCCTCCTCGATGTCAACTTCCTCATCTGGGTTTGGTGTTGGAGCGGTCATCGGCCTACGGGGAGGTTCCCATGGATGATGAATGGATGTCAATGACAAAGTTGCCGTTAACAGTGCTGGCGACGATGGCCTGTTAAAAGCACTGAACTATTGAACCAGGATGTTAGTAAACTTAACAAGTACCTCGTTCAGGTCCATGGTCATCGACGACAGAGAGGCATTTGATGGCACAGCAGCCAACGCCCCACTGACCTGAGAGCCCAAGGAGCCTGTAGCCCTCGGAGAGGAAGGAGCAGGCATCGACAGAGTGACCGTCAATGACGAGGTCGTCGTCAATGGAGGAGGGGCCAACGACCCGGAGGTTGACGTTTGAGCACCCTGAGAGTTGGGTGGCAAAGCTGTCGGTATGGGTCTGGTAGGAATAGAGACCTGGACAGCTGGTCTCTTTGTCGAGGTAGCCACCATCGATGAAGAGCCTCCCGAGGAAGGAGAGGCCAATGGGGAACAGGATGGCCGCCGGGGGGAGCGGTCACGATCCCGGTCTTTTCTGTGACTTTCCCCCTGAGGACTTGTCTCGGGCCTTAGAGGCCTGGGAGCTCATGGACCCAGTGGGCAACTAAGTGGCCAGAGCCCCCGGAGGACCCCTGCCTGGAATTGGCTACCTGCTGTTCCATCAGGAATTTTTTGAGGGCCTTCTTGCATCACCTGAGGGTTGTTTGGTTGAACTTCTGACAGAGCTCACAGTTGGAGACCTTGTTGTCTGGCCCAAGACAGCAGACACAAACAGAGTGTTCGGCTGTAGAGGCAATCCTCTTTCCACAGTGGCACCACCGGAAAAGAGAAGAAGAGGACAGATTAACTCTTGACATACACAAAAAAGGGAAAAAGCTCTAAAAGAGATTTTGGGGAAAATTAGAAGTAAAAACAGTCATAGGCTAAAAAAGGCACAAAACACTGTGATGGCTCTTCTGTGGAGACTGTGTTTGCAAGTCAACGGCAGCAAAGAACTGAGGAGGGAGCGGGGCCACCCACGTCTACATAGGGTTGCTGATGTCGGCAGATGTCGACGGCATGGACGGCCCCAGTTGTACTGCTGAAAATTTTCTGTGTCGATTCTCCTTCCCCAATGGTGAAGGTTCCTATGGTGTTACCTGATGACTGAGATACCCCCAAAGAAGATCTCTTGCAGCAGACCATCACTGGTAGGACTAAAATAGCCGCCAGACACTAGGACCACATGGAAACTTTCCAGCTAGCAGTCTAACAGAGGAAGTTGCCCACCTCTGATGTCAGCCCTTGACATCAGCCAATCCTATAAAGGTGGGTGGTCCCCATACCCTCCTCAGTTCTCCCACCAGAGACCAAAAACTAGATGCCATCTGGAGGAACAGAGGAGGATTCCAAGATAGCCCAATAGCATATATAAATGAGAAGCAGAAAGCTCACCCCTATGGAAGAGGAAGGACAGGAAAAGGGGGAAGGATGGAGGGAAAGCAGGGCCTGCTGCAAGAGATCCTCTTGAAGATCTACTGTTATGGTAAGTTCTTCTTACATAACTGTACTATCTTACTTCAAGGATATCTGTTGCAGCTGGTCAACAGCAATAGGACTGAGTCCCAAGCAGTACTGACAACTGCAGACAGACAGTTCAGGTGGAGGCAAAACTGATGGCCTATGAAAGGAGGTCCTGAAGAACAGCTAGGCCGAAGTTGGCCCTGTGCCTAGAGGTGATGTCCAAACTGCTTGGTGAAGATGCGGACAGTGCTCCAGGTAGCAGCAGTGCACATGTCAGCAACTGATACATTTCTGAAACAAGCTACCGATATAGCCATATGAACATATGAAAAAAGCCACAGAGACAGGCCAAAAAGGTCTATCTCATCTGCTTGATTCTGCAGCTCATGGTTTACACCAGTGCTGCCACACCCCCTCCCTTGTCACCACTATCACCTTTTTTCCCCTTTACTGAACTTGACCGTTGGGTCAAGTCACTCCCAATGTTTATTCTGCCCTTTACTCTATCCCACCCCCTTTTAAAACTCTCCACCAACCTCTGTGAGACCAGCTCCTCTTTGAGTGTGTTCCATGATGCCACCACTCTTTCTGTGAAGTAGTGCACTCTCAGTTCCCTCTTGAATCTTCCTCCCTCCAACTTCATACTATGGCCCCTAGTGATTCCCCCCTATCTTCAAGTGAAACATACCCCCAGTGCTAACCCGATTTATGCCCTTCAGGTACTTGAAGGTCTCAATCATATCTCCCCTGTCCCTTCTATCCTCCAGGGAATACATATTTAGCTCCTTCAGCCTCTGCTCGTAGGACTTGTTCCCCATCCCCCTTTCCAGTTTGGTCGCCCTTTTCTGGACCCCCTCCAAGAGCTTGATGTCCCTCTTTTTAAATTTGTGTTTTATTCATTTTTGAAAGGAATACATTGTATACATATACAGCATCCCTTGTAAGGAACAGCTTATGTGCTACATTTTTACAGAAGAAAAGACTTCATTTTATGGAGGAGTTATTGTCCCTTACTTAAAACCTTTCTAGGAGAGCTAACAAGATGTCTAGTTGTAGTATTACCCAACATTTCTATCTAATGCTGTGGAAAAGCAGCCCATGAGTATGTGGCTATTATCAATTTAATAACATTCTTAGCATGCAAATCTATTTCTCCAGCACCCCATAAGGGCTGTTGGTGCCATGTTTTTTGTTTGTTTTTTTTACATTTCTTTTTCTGGTTCTGCTTGGCCCCCGGAGAACTCTCTCGGGTATCCACACACCCTCAGCTCTACCTCCAGGCCTGAAACTCCTCATCTCCTGGCATTAGCCCAGCTATCCCCTCAGCTCTGAGCCCTCCGAGGTGTGGCCGCCCTATCTGCCCAGGGCACTCTATCTTTGAATTCAGGCTGGGCTCGGCTCGGCCCAGGATTTGAGTGAGTCTGGCCAGTTGAGTATGGTTGAGGAGGTAGTGCCATCACCTATCTCCGGGAGCAGGGATTTTCTTGATTGCATCCTCCTTCCACCCACCCCCCCTGGCAGAGCTCGGACATGCAATGACACCAGGCACGCCTGCAGCAGCTCTGCATCCTCTCTAAATGTGCCCTGCATGTTGCAGTGCATCTGGTCACCACGGAAACGGAAATAGTTTAAATGCGCGGATCTTTTCTGTTCTATTCCTTTCCTGTCTCTTGTCTGTCTAGTTACACAACCACATTTTCCTGTGAGACCTAGGATTTGATCACCCTGACAGTCTTACAATTCTTTGCCTCTCGCTATCTCTCAGTCTTCACTTGCCATTCTGTCTTTTTTTTCCTCCCTTGCATATCTGCTGATATAAAAATATATACAGATCATTATGTGGAAATGTAGCTGATATTGGGATCCCTTTGTTTAGAAATTACATAGTGTTAATTTTTGAAATGTATATAATTATATTTTGAGATGATTGCAAAAAGCTATTGGAAACTCGAGAGGTTACCTGAGTGCACATTTTTAAGCCTTTTGCTGAAGAGCTGTGGAAAAGGGGCCTCAGCTCAGGGACATTGTGTTCTAGCTGCACATATGTGACACTTACAAACACAGGATGCTTGTTTTGAGAATGGGGTTGGAAGGAGTTATAAGAGAGCTGAGCTGCAATTGCTTGAATGAGAAAAAAAGGACACAGAGATTGAAGGAACACTCTAATGGGTGTTCTCTATTTTATTTAGCCTTTCTAAATAGTTACACTGAACAAGTTTATTTTTTTTATGTTACTGCTAGTGTAAATAAATATTTTTGGTGAATTCTACAACTGCTTCTGGTTTACCTATGCTCCTGATCTGTGCCTCGATGACAGATGGTTTTAGAAGTGGGATTTGCACCATGCATACTCTAAGCCAGGAGGTTTGTGCGTGGGTACTGGACCTAGTACCAGGGAAGCACAGAGAAAGGTATGGATTCTGCAGCAGCAAGTTCAGGAGTAGTTACCAGGAGAATGGCAGCCAAACTAGCAGAGACAGAAGTCCAAGCTGAGATTGTACAGCCAGCACAAGTTATGGAAAAAAAACAGGCAGTGACTGAACCTGAAAACCTGATGGACTTTTTCAAATGATGGGCTATACAACAAAAAGAGACTGAGAAGCAGAGAGAAAAAGAGATTCAACATTTTAGAAGCACAGAAGAGAGAAGAGATGCAGCGACAGGAGCAGTGATGGCTGGATGTCTTGCAAGCTATCAAAGGCAGAGGATTCGGCACACATCCAGATGAGCAACAAAATGCAAGCAACTTAAAAGCCATTAAACTTACAAAGTTGTGCCCCTTGGATGATATCGTGGCATACCTGATAACATCTGAAAGGGTTGCCGCAGCTTGCCAGTGGCCAAAGCAGCAATGGACAATTAGACTGGTACCCTACCTGACAGGGAAAGCCCAGCTTGGCTACAGCAATATGGACACTGCACAGTCAGAAAACTATGACCTGGTGAAAAGTGAAATCCTGAAAAGGTATGACATCTCCGGAGAGATCTACAGGCAGAGATTTCCATCTCTGAGGTACAACTCAGTCGACAACCCTTGAGAAGCCTTCACCTAACTCAGAGAACTCCTGATAAAATGATTCCAACCAGAGAGCACAACAGTCCCACAGATCAACACATTTACCATGGAGCAATTCATCAACATCATGCCTACAAATGTGCAGCTCTGGATAAAGGAACACCAACTAGAAAGTGTGGAAAAGGCTGTTTCTTTGGCCGAGGACTACCAAATGGCCAGACAGATGCCACAGCGGTGCGGTAACAGCCAAGACACTCTTTTTCCCATTTAAACTCCAAGTCTGATATGAACTCTGGTGGCAGTAACAAATCTGGGCCCAAAGACGTTATAACTGTAATAAGCCAGGCCATATTGCAAGAAACTGCCATAGTAAGGAGAGTGGCACTGGAACAAATTTGTCCTTGGCAAATTGGGGCAAGTACTTAACAGATGTGAAGGTGGAGGATAAGACTGTAAAGGAACTCATTGATTCAGGAAGCAGACAGACCCTAGTGCATGTTGAAGTGCTGGGAAAACACTGTTCAAAGGGACCAGGTACTGGTGCCATCTGCATCCACAGGGACATTCGATACTATCCCACCACCCAAGTGATTCTGACCCATAAGGGTGTGTCATACCAAATGAAAGTGGGGGTAGTACCTAAGTTACCTGTGCCTGTAATTATTGAATATGACTTTCCAGGATTTACTGAGTTAATCAAGGAGGGAGTAAATCCTGATGTTTCAGCAGCTGTGGTGACAAGAGCTCAGGCAAAGAAAATTTTAGACGGGGACACTTTTCTTTTCAGTGAGTTTGATTCAAACTTGTTTGAGCACAGCTCCAAGATCCGGAAATCCAGAAAAGAAAGACGATACCTGAAGAAACTTGGGCAACAAATGACTGATGGACATAAAGGGTTAACATATGAAAATGATGAAACTAAATTGATAATTGATTGTGATTTTCTTTCAGAGCAAGCTAACGATGTTTCTCTCCAGGGTTATTTTAAGCAGCTGGGGGTGAAATCAAAACAGGGTGGACCAAGGTTTAAAAAATGTAATGGGTTACTGTATAGAGTTTGTGTTAAACATCAGACACAGGAACAGACAGAACAATTGGTTATACCACAGAAATATAGAACAGAGTTGTTACAGATAGCACATGATAGTCCTATCACTGGTCACTCAGGAAGGGATCGCACCCTTGCTAGATTGCTGTATAGATTTTACTGGCCTGGAATTCATGAAGATGTTGCTACCTATTGTAATTCCTGTGCTGAGTGTCAGAAAGTAGCCCCAGTCACTAGAAAAGACACGGTGCCCCTGATGCCCCTATCCTTGATAGCTGTGCCTTTTGAGAGAACTGCAATGGATGTGGTTGGTCCTTTAGACAAAACTAAAAAGGGTAATAGATTTATCCTGGTAGTATGCGACTATGCTGCTCGATACCCAGAAGCAGTTCCAATGCGTACTGTTACAGCTTCAAAAGTGGCAGCAGAGCTCGCGAACATTTTCAGCAGAGAGGGCATACTTAAAGAAATTATTGCTGATCAGATTAGTAATTTTGGTGCTGCATTACTTAAGGAGCTGTACAGACTACTAGGTATTACTGCCATAAGAACCTCCTCCTATCTCCCTCAGACATGGTCTTGTTGAGAGTTTTAACCAAACCCTAAAATGCACATTAAAAAGGTTTGTAAAAGGGGAAGGGAAAGATTGGGATCAATACTTGCCTTACCTACTTTTTGTTTACAGAGAAGTGCCACAGGCATCAACAGGGTTTTCACCATGTGAAATGCTGTATGGTAGGCAGCCAAGAGGGCCACTGGATGTTATAAAAGAAATGTGGGAAGATAATCCCACTCAAAAACAATCTATAACCCTTTCCCTGATTGTCCTAGATGTACAAACCATACTGGGATGCTATACCATATGCTGTGGACCTGCCCGTCATGTCCAGAGGTTTTGGCAAGCCATTAGAAGAATGCTTGACCCCTTGTTGGGCCTGGATTCCTATATTACTCCAGAGATTTGTTTATTATATTTATTTCCAGAGGGTATTTCCAATCTTAGAAAAGCACATTTGGCTTTGATCTCAGCAATAGCCAAGTTAATTATCATGAGACATTGGATGGATGACTCAGTCCAGCCAATTATAGAATGGCATAAAGAAATGTTATTTGCCATCCGGTTAGAGAGACACATTCTAACCATGAATAACCGTTCACAGGTCTACCAGACTAGATGGGGTCCTTTAGATGCCTTACTTACTGTATGGAAGCCATGATAATTTATGGTCTGAGAACATATTTTGATGACTGAGCGTGTACATACTTGATGGAGGGTGGGTTAGTGGGGTGTTTTATAGATTGTGGAGGGAGGATGGGAGGGCTGGGTTTTGGGAAAATATATTAGTTCCAACTGTTAGAATTCAAGATTCTTATGTACATTGTTTGGGGGGTAATTCTCCTGTTTGCCTAACTGTTACCCAAGTTTGTACTGAAAACTTATTATGTATGTTAATAAAAGCATATTGAATTAAAAAAAGAAACAATCTATAACATCTTATATGAGTGCCCTAAGAAAGAAGCTGGAAAAATATGTTGAAATTGCACATAGTAATCAGGAAGATGCTCAAAGCCAGCAGAAGGTATGTTATGACCATGGTGTAAAAGAAAAAGTTTTTGAGCCAGGTGAAAAGGTTTTGCTACTGTTACCCAAATCAGAAAATAGACTGTTAATGAAGTGGCAAGGGCCTTATAGAGTGCTTAGACATACTGGCACCGTTAACTATGAGACTGAGATCCTTGACAGGAAAAATCCTACTAAGATATACCATGCTAACCTCCTCAAGAAATGGGTTGAAAAAAGGCTAAAAGCTGCTTTGCTAGTTTTACCAGAAACTGATAAAGAAGATATTGATGTAGCTTATGACAGACTGGAACAAACTATAAATGCTGATGCTGTAAAGGTGAATGTTTCCTTAACTTAAGAACAAACTGCAGACATTCGTAATGTGCTAAAGACATTTAACAGTGCTTTTTCCACAGTACCAGGCCGAGCAACAGGGGTTGTGCATGTTATAGGGACAAGGAATGCTCATCCTATTAGGCAAAAGACAAACAGGTTACCAGAGTGGTTAAGAGCTGACGTGGTTAAGGAAGAAAAAATTACCTTAGTAATTGTGTTTGTTCTAATGGAGCCTTGCTGTATTCTGACATTATGCAGTTAGCCCCAGCACTTGAACTGCTCCAGACAGGAAAGAGTTAACTCTTTGCCAGAGCATAGAACATTGAGCTCTAGCTCAGTTCAAACCTCTGACTGCTGCACTTCAAAGTGTAACCATCAGATTCTTACAAGCTAATACTATCTAACTACACCTGCTAGGTGGAAATTGTAAATTAACTAGTCAAAAGGCAACCAAATGTTTTGGGTCCCAAAAGACTCAAGTCGAGAACTCCAAAACAAAAACTAGGTAGTGAACAACATAACTATAAAAGAACAACATAAACATAACCCACTCCCCCTCTCTATACAGGGGGGAGTGTTAAGTGCACACCTGAGGTGCAGTACTGTACCTGCCAGCCCACTTCCAAAAAAAACAGGTTCTGAGAGGGGAGGCAGGGAGGGAGGTCAGAATACAGCAAGACTCCATTAGAAGAAACACAATTACTAAGGTGAGTAATTTTTTTCTTCAAACAACATGAAGTCTTGCTGTATTCTGACATTATGCAGACTACCAAGCAATACCTCCATGGAGGAGGGACCGAACCTATTTTTGGGAATAGGCTCTGCAGTACTGCTGTATCAAACCTAGCATCACTCCTAGCCTGGATATCCAGGGAGTAATGCTTGGTGAATGTATGGACTGTTTTCTAGGTGGCTGCTTTACAGATCTCTAATAATGGTATATCTCTGGCAGCAGCTAGAGAAGCAGCTGTACCTCTAGTCGAATGAGCCGTCAGGCCTGAAGGGGGTATTTTGCCTAGCTTCTCATAGCAGAATTGTATACAAGAGACAATCCACCTGGCAACAGTCCTCTTAGCGGCCTTAGTCTTGCTACAGAAGCTGGCATATAACCCCAACCTTGCACTTATGTCCTGGGCCTATTTTGCCCTATGTACTGTGTATAACTGTGTAACTGTGATATACGTCCTCTGTTGTTTACAGCTGTTACTACTGTGCTAATTTACCTTGTCTGCTGCTTCTTGTCACAAAAATTGTTATTTGATACTATAATATCCTAAGCATTCAATGTGTGCTGCTTGTATATTCATGCAATCATGTATCCTTATGCTGCTTTTTATTTGCTTTTGTTAACTGTTCACTTGATAACCTGCATGTTATCATATCCATGTGTAACCCCCCCCCCAGATCGCACCAGGACACGAGCATCTTGTTGCTCAGTGTGCCTTTCCTGGTGAAACAATTGCAATAAATAAATAAATAAATTAGTAGCAGGTTTGCCCTTTTCCACTTCACCATAAGTGAGAAACAACTGAGGACAGTTAAACCTAAGTGCCTTAGTGCACTCAGTGTAGTAGCTAAGTGCCCTCTTAACATCCAAGCTGTGTAACCTTCTCTCTCCTGAAGAAGAATGATCAGTGAAGAAGACAGGAAGAGACATGGACTGGTTCAGATGAAAGTCTGAAACCACTTTGGGTAAGAACCTCCTGTTAGTTCTAAGGACCACCTTATCTCTAAGGAATGAGATAAAATCAGGCTCCACCGACAAAGCTTGTACTTCACTGATATGCCTGACAGAGGTAATAGCTACCAGGAACACAGCTTTCCACGTCAAGTACTTAAGTTCTGCTGAGGCCAAAGGCTCAAAAGGTGGTTGCATCAGCTGAGCAATGCAAACATTAAGAACCCAAGCAGGAGTAGGATCCTTAAAATGAGGATTGGTATGGAGCAATCCTTTAAAGAATTTACAGAAAACAGGATGAGATGCCAGTGAGGAAGCCTTCCCTACTGACAGAAATGCAGAAACAGCTGCCAAGTGTACTTTCAGAGTAGCTGGTCTGATGCCTAAGCCATTAAGATGAACCACATAATCCAGAACTGTAGCCAAATCACCAGTCTCTGGAGATATCTGCCTATTGGAACACCAAATGCTGAATCTTTTCCATTTGGAATTATAAGTTTTTCTGGTGGCAGGTTTTCGAGAGTCTTTGAGAATATCCAGAACCCCTGAGAGAGATGTAGGCTTGCATATTCTAACTCTTCAAGAGCCATGCCTTGAGATTGAAAGACCGAAGGTTGGGGTACCAAATCCTCCCCTGAGAGGAGGTTAATAGATCGTGATTCTTGGGAAGAGATAGGGGAATATGGACTGCTAGTGACAGCAATAGAGGATACCAAGGCTGCTTGGCCCAGTCTGGAGCAATCAGGATCACTGTGCAAAAGTGTGACCTTATCTTGACCAGAACCTTGAATAATAGAGGAAAGGGGGGAAAGGCATACAGAAATGTCCCCTCCCAATCCAGAAGTACAGCATCCAGGGGGACTGAGCCCAAGACTGGGGGTCTGGAACAGAAGAGAGGAAGTTGGTGATTGTCTGGGGCTGCAAAGAGATCTATCTCTGGAGTGCCCCATCTTGAAAAAAATCACTTTTAACACTAGGGGATCCATGGACCATTCATGATGGCCCTGAGATATCCTGCTCAGAGCATCTGCTAGCACATTGTCCTTCCCTGGGAGGTGGACTGCTACCAGAGATGTCTGTAGGGAATAAGCCAGGGACCATAATTTCATGGCTTCCATGCACATGGCCATAGACTGAGTGCCTCTCTGCTTGTTGATGTACCACATGGTGGTGTTGTCTGTCCTGACCTGAACCACCTTGTTCTGTACTGAGTCCGAGAAAGCTTGTAAAGCCAGGTACACTGCCCTGAGCTCCAGAAGATTGATATGAAGTAGAGACACCTGAGGGGACCACATTCCCTGTGCTGTGAGAACTCCCAAGTGAGCTCCCCATCCCAGGAGAGAAGCATCTGTGGTTAGTACCACAGAATGAGTCTGGGTGATGAATGGGACTCATTGTCTGAGGTTGTCCTGATCCAACCACCATTGGAGAGCCTGGATCAGAGTCTGAGTCACTGGAATCAGTTTGGCTAGAGGATCTTTTTTCTGAGACCAAAAAGCCTTCAAGTTGAACTGGATGTCCCTCATCTGAAATCTGGCTCCTTGTACCACTGCAGTGGAAGCTGCCATGTGACCCAGGAGTTGAAGAAAATGCCTTGCTGGTCGAGAAACCAGAAGGCGAAAAGAAGAAGCAAGGTCTGTAAGGGCCTTTACCTTTGCCAGAGGAAGAAAAGCTCTTGCTTGGACAGTGTCCAACTCTACCCCTATGAAGGTCAGAAGCTGCACTGGTTCGAGAACTGACTTTGGAAGACTGAGGAGAAATCCCAGAGAAGTGAGCAATTGCTGGGTCACTAGCAGGTTTGACTTGACTTGGTCTGGAGACTGCCCCACAATGAGCCAGTCGTCCAAGTATGGAAATATGGAAATGTTCTGTCTCCTTAGAAAGGCCACTACTACTGCTAGGCATTTTGTGAACACCCTTGGTGCTGAGGTTAGTCCAAAGGGCATTGCTCTGAACTGATAATGGCCTGAAGGCAGTTCGAACCTGAGGTACTTTCTGTGGGAGAACCTGATGAGAATGTGAAAATAGGCATCCTTGAGGTCCTGGGAGGCTAACCAATCCCCTGGCCTTAGAGAGGGAAGCATTATTCCCAGAGACACCATTTTAAATTTTGGCTTGACTAGGTGCTTGTTTAAGTATCTTAGATCTAGGATGGGCTGCCACTCCCCTGTCTTTTTTGGGGACAGGAAGCATCTGGAGCACAGACCCTTGCCCCTGTATGTAGTAGGAACTCTATGGCTCTAAGAGCCAGCAGAGAGGAAACCTCTGCCTCTAGGGCAGTGGTTTCAGAGATGTTTGCAGGTGGAAAAGACCTGACCCTCAGCTTTGGAAATTTTTTGAAGCTGAGAGCCAGTCCCTGGCTTACTACCTCCAGGACCCACCTGTCTGAGGTAACAGACTTCAAGGCCTGGAAGTAGTAAGCCAGCCTGCCTCCTACTGGAAAGGGGGAGTCAACCTGGGCTGACACATCAGGATGTCTGCTTGGCAGGAGCCTTGGACTGAGAGGAGGATGCAGCCCTGCTCATCCCCCTTCTGCCTCTCCCTCGGAAGAACCCCCTCTGAGGAAAAGGAAAGGAGGCCTGTGCCTGGTAGAAAGGCCTGTGAAAAGGCCTGCCCCTGCCACTAGATTGCTGCTTCTGAGGAGTTTCCTGCCTTTCCTTGGCCTGTGCACTCCTGTAGGTGATCCTATACACGTCCATCTTTTTCATGTAATTCTCTGTCTGCTCCCCAAACAAAGAATTACCCACTACAGGGAAATCCATGGCCTTAGCCTGGGTGTCCTGTGAGATGCTAGTACCTCTGAGCCAGGCAAAGCTCCTAAGAGAGACACAGATGTAGCCATGACGCGTGATGAAACATCATTAGAGTCCACAGCGGCAGCATGAAATTGGGCTTTGGATGCCTCAATCCCATCAGCAGCCACCTCCTCCAGCTCTTTGGCTAGCTGTGGAAAGCCTGTTTAGCCAGCTCCAGAGCAGTATCCCACTTGGACTTCTGGTATCTGGCTGTGTAGGCCATATAGTTTGCCTGCCTGAGTTCCAAAGAGGATGCCAAGTACTGTTTCTTGGCCATAGCATCCACCTTCCTGGGAGTCTTTATCTGGGGGTGTGTGAAGCCAAAGGTATATTAATCTTGTCACAGGCTGCAGCCTGCACAACCCCAACATGGCTGCATTGTTGAAACAAGTACTCTGTACCTGAGCCTGACAGCATATACCTTCTGTCCATTCTCTTGTCCACAGGAGGTAATGAATTTAGTGTCTGAAGAATTTTTTGTGTCTGTTTCCCAAAAGATTTATGGAGGGGAATAGACAGCTTTTTGGACTCTGGGATGTCCATCATCTCTACATAGTCAGGCTCCTCTTGTTCCTCAACAGCTTTGACCAGAGAGAGCTGGAGGGTCTCTGCCACTTTTTTGTAAAACAAATAGTGGGAAGAGGACTCAGAAAGCCTAGGAGGGGAAACATTGGAAGGCCTGTCTGGGGAGATGTCCGGTTCATTGGGCTCATCCGGGCCTTCCACACCATCATCATCATCATCGAACCCTTCTTCCCCCTCTAAATCCAGTTTATAGTAATCATCTGGACAATATTCCGGAATCGGAGGAACCGACCGAACCGAGTGCCTACCAGGAGGCGCCGTATCCGGAGTGATTCTACAAGGCTAATTGCCCTGGCAATTTCTTCGGCAGTTGGATGTGACAGTTCTGGATCTGAGCTGGCCAATTTCTTTTTTGTCTTAGATGGAACCGACCCCTCAGAATTGGCTCTCCTTTTGCCTGAGGAAGTATCGTCCAGGTCAGTGGGAACTCCCTCAGGTTCAGTCGGAACCGAACCGGGTTGGCCATCTGGATCAGCGGACTTCTCAGCCTCCTTTTCCCTAAGCCTACCCAATCTCTTGTCCAGGGTGGCCCTCAGGAAGTTCTTATATATTTGGCAGTCTGAATTGAGGTGGTCAAACCCCAGACAAATACACACAGAGTAGTATGAGGGTCTGCCTTATGAAGTATCCCCCACACTCACTACAGTGCTGAAGCCAGTGGGCCCGGTTTTTCTTTTGGGTTTCTCAGAAGTAGCCATCCTATCCACTTACCCTTTAGCAGCTTTAAAACCAGGCAAGACCCCCCCTATTGGTTACCAACCGTGTGGCAGGCTGTGGAAAAAAACATCTAAAACTAAGTTTTTTTGAAACCGATAGGGACCGGTACCTCGCACTAATACAAATAAACCAAAGACTTTACAGAATAAAGAAGGAAAAAACAATCGGTTTCAGCTGGACCGATTGCAAAGTTTTTACAATTTCCACACACAGAAAATGAACTAATGTCCACTACCTACAACATTTACTGTACCGCAGACAGGGATCTGAACTGAAAAACAATAACATTTACAGTTTAAAACCGACATTTTATTGAGACCGAACCGACAACCAAAGGGGATTTCTCCGGAGCGACTGTTTAGTTAGGCGGAGTAAAGTATCTGATGGCTACACTTTGAAGTGCAGCAGACAGAGGTTTGAACTGAACTCGACCTCAATGTTCTATGCTCTGGCATAGAGTTAACTCTTTCCTCTCGGAGCAGTTCAAGTGCTGGGGGTAACTGTATAATGTCAGAATACAGCAAGACTTCATGTTGTTTGAAATACAGAAAATGAAAACATTGGGTATCATAGAGGAGTGCTTGGTCATCTCCAATGGTAACTGTAAACAAAAAAGAAGTGGGTGTTAGAATCTGCCTTGATTTTAGGAAACTTAATCAAGTGTCAGAATTTGACAGATATCCTATGCCTAAAATAGATGATTTGGTGGACAGACTGGGGAGTGCAAAGTATATAAGTACCCTCGATCTCACCAAGGGTTACTGGCAAATACCTTTACTGTAGCTAAATAATCCAGAGACAAAACTGCATTTGCCACCCCTATAGGATTCTACCAGTTCACCACCATGCCCTTTGGTTTACATGATGTGCCAGCTACATTTCAACATTTCATGGATGTAATTTTATCACCTCTCATTGGTTATTTTGCTGCGTACCTGGATGATGTCGTGGCGTACAGTTCAGACTGGAAAAGCCACCTGGAACACCTATGAGCAGTTATCCAAGCTATCAAAAATGCAGGTCTGACTACTGATCCTACCAAATGTGCATTGGGCATGCAGGAAACCAGATATTTGGGCTATGTGTTGGGAAATGGAGACGTTAAGCCAGAAATTTCTAAAATAGAAGCGGTAGCTAACAGCCCTGTCCCTAACACAAAGAGACATGTCAGGTCATTTTTAGGGCTGGCTGGTCATTATTGGAGATTTGTTCCCAACTTTGCAGAGTTAGCTACGTCCCTCACTGAACTCATGAAAAAAACATTACCCAAATAATGTGAAATGGACCCCAGAGTGTGATGAAGCTTTTCAGGCCATTAAGGCTGCATTATGTTCAGCCCATTTCAAGAAGTCCAGACTTTGAGAAACCATTTTTGTTACAAACAGATGCATCAGATGTAGGCCTAGGTGCAATACTGAGTCAAAATATAGATGGGACAGAACATTCTGTTCTGTACATAAGTAGGAAGTTGCATGACAGAGAGAAAAGGTACTCCACCATTGAAAAGGAATGTTTAGCAGCAAAGTGGGCCATGGAGTCCCTTAAGTTTTATTTGCTAGGAACTGACTTTGTTCTTGTAACAGATCACAATCCTCTCTGTTGACTTAACCAAATTAAAGATACAAATTCCAGAACCACAAGGTGGTACCTGGCACTACAGCCATTTAAATTCACGGTGATATACAAATCTGGTAAAGAGAATAGCAATGCTGATTTTCTGTCAGGATATGGATCAGGAATTGAGGGTTCTGAAGGTTGAAAAACAAATGCATGAGATGGAACTTTACTGTTTGCTGTACTGTTATAGAAAAACAGATTATGCACATGTGTATAATTTCTGAAAGCAGCAAATGTTAGTAGAGAATTAACAAAAAGTTTTGGAGACCTGTTCGATAAAACAGGTTCCCTCTTAAGGGGGGGGGGTGTATGTGACAGGGTAGAATAGGTCCTGTCCCAGTTGTTATGGAAAGAGTTTAAATGCAGGGATCTGTTCTGTTGTATTCCTTTCCTGTCTCTTGTCTGTCTGGTTGCACAACCAAATTTTCCTGTGAGACCTAGGATTTGATCACCCCGACAGTCTTGCAGTTGTTGCCTCTTGCTATCTCTCAGTCTTCACTTGCCGTTCTGTCTTTTTTCCCCTACCTTGCATAGCTGCTGATATAAAAATATATGCAGATCATTATGTGGAAATGTAACTGACATTGGGATCCCTTTGTTTAGAAGTTATATAGTGTTAATTTTTGAAACTAATATAATTATATTTTGAGATGATTGCAAAAAGCTACTGGAAACTCAAGAGGTTACCTGAGTGCAAACTTTTAAGCCTTTTGCTGATGAGCTGTGGAAAAGGGGCCTCAGCTCAAGGACATTGTGTTCTAGCTGCACATGCCTGATACTTACATGAACAGGATGCTTGTTAAGAATGGGGGTTGGAAGGACTTACAAAAGAGCTGAGCTGCAATTGCTAGAAGGAGGGGAAAAAAAGGACACAGAGATTGAAGGAAAACTCTGATGGATGTTCTCTATTTTATTTTGCCTTTGTAAATAGTTATACTGAACAAGTTTATTTTTTTATGTTACTGCTAGTGTAAATAAATATTTTTGGTGAATTCTACAACTGCTCCTGGTTTTCCTATGCTTCCTGACCTGTGCCTCAATGACACGCATGATCTCCATAAAGGAGGGATCATTTGGCAGTGACTTGGGAGTATCCCTTGGCTCTGGGGGGGGACAGGTCCCTGACAGATGAGGGTACAGAGGAGGATGAGTCTGAGGAACAGTCCGAGTCCATGGAGGAAGAGGAGAACCGAGACCTATTGTGCCAGCATTTGTGCCTATGGCAGCCAGAGGAACTCAGGCTCCTGGACCGTGACCTGGAGCGGTGCTTGCAAGAAGCCTTGCCCTTGTCCTTTCCCGGAGGTGGGGTGGGTTACGTCGGAGGAGGGGCCCATGTATCAATGGAGGGGTCCTCTGTCCGTGGGACTTTGGGTGGTAGGAGGTCCATTGTAATGGTCTCCCACCAGTAATCAAAAAGGTCCTTGACTTGGGATAGGTGGACCTTAGGCTCTGAATCGGTCGTCAGACCCGACGCCAGTCCAGAGCCGTGATCTGGTGGCGGCAGGCGAACAGTAGGCAACATCGGGGCTATAGTAATAGGCCTGATGTCAGTAGCCAATGCCTGGTTTGAGGCCATCGTCCAGCAGTCCTCGGAAGGACTGTGTCCCAACTGATCATCAGCTGGTGGTGGGGGGAAACTGGTGACATCAGGGACTTGGTTGGCGGTGCCGACAGTTGGGCCGCTGAAGCAGCAACATCGGTCGCTTGTCATCGGTGGGAGTTGCCACCCAATGAATGCTGTGTTGCCTGACTTGTGTCTGATGGCGGCTTGGCTGACCTGGGCAGCTGAGAGGCAGATCTCCTGGAGGCCTTATGTCTATCCTGGGAGTCAGCACCAAAGACAGAGGCTGATGGGGAGTGAGCTGATGTTGGTCCTTTACCGAGGTCAGAGTGTCGGCCTGAGGCCTGATCAGGTGGCCGGACTTTAAGTGGCTGCAGGGTGGAGCCTGAGGACCCAGAGCTATGGTCCTTAGCTCCCAATGCCAATGCCAGGGTGGGTTTTTTTACAGCAGTTAGCCTGGAAGGAGAATGGGTCACCTGGGAGGCAGAGGCGGAGCTGCCCCTGGAGGCAGAGTGGGAGCCTGATGATCTGGATTTGGAGGGAGATCTCTCCTTTTCTCTCTCCTTCCGCTTCTCCTTGTGCTTCCCTGAAGATTTGTGGGGAGAAAAACCCCTTCCAGAAGAGGAATCTCTCTGCATGGTGGCCAAATGTTGCTTTGTGAGGAAGGCCTGAAGAATCTTCTGACAACAGATCATCGTCCTGCTATTGAACTTTTGGCAATGCTGGCAGACCTGGGTGTCATGGTCAGGGCCAAGGCACAGTAAGCAGACAGAGTGCCCATCCTTGGATGGGATTTGTTTGCCGCAGGCACACTTGGAGGGGCGCCGTTCGATGGAGAACATTGGAGAGGACGACATACAGAAATAATCACGGCTGAAAAAGCAAACTTTTTTGGCAAAAAAATAAGAAATCTGGCTAAGAAGTGTTAGCAAAATGGTAGTCGAACCAGTGAGAAGCAATCCATGGAGCTGATAAACGTGAGTTGATGGTGGAAAAAAACTGAGGGACGTCGGGGACTGCCCTCCCTTTATACCACGTGTGACGTCGGGGGGTGGTCCCCACTACAGACTGCTAGCTAGAAGTTTTCTATGGGATCATGACCCCTGCCGGCTTTAGTCCTACATGTGTTACCTGCTGAAAGATCTGACTTTCTAAGTAAGATCTTAGGATTAGTACGCAAAGACATCCTGACTTTGTTAAAAACTTAATAAGGCTCCTTACACATAACAGCCTGTAACTCATAAATCCTTTGAGCAAAAGTAACAGCAACTAAAAAGAGCACTTTCCATGACAGAAAGTGCAGCTAGCAACTCGCAACTGCATGACTGGTTGAAAGAGAGGAAAAGTAAGTTTCTCCAACATAAAGTTGAGGTCCCATGGAGGGATCAGGTCCTGAATGGGAGGTTTCAGATGCCAAATGCCCCACAGAAATGTGCAGGACACTTCGAGCTGGGCAACAGCTTTGCCCTCGATAGGTGCATGATACGCAGAGATGGTGGAAAGGTGCACCATGAAAGTACAGTTACATAAGAACTTATCGTAACAGTAGATCTTCGAGAACAGCTCCTGCAGCTGGTTACACCATTAGGACTGAAGCTGGCAGGCAGCAGAACCCCATGAAAAACTTCTAGCTAGCTACATACAACGGGGGACCACCCCTGACATCGGTCCCCCCCAATGTCACATACATCATAAAAGGGGCGGTCCCCCAGCATCCCTCAGTTCTCCTGGTATACACTCCGGCATAGCGATGTGATTCTGATGGGAGACCGAGGATTCGCTTCCAGAGGAAGACCAATAGGCATTATTATTGTAAAAGAAGCTGATCTCCTGAGGGGAAGGTGGGTAGGGAAAGTACCTGCTGCAAGAGCTGTTCTCGAAGATCTACTGTTACGGTAAGTTCTTATGTAACTGTACTATCTTATTTCGAGAAACAGTTCTTGCAGCAGGTTACACCATTAGGACTGAGTTCCAAGCAGTGATAAGGAGTATCCCTAAATTTGGGAGAAGGAGGATAGTAGAAGGGTGAAAGGGAGCACCTCATAAAAGAAGCCCTGCTGGACAGCAAGGCCAAAGCTCACTCTGCACCTGTAGGCAATGTCCAGACTGTAATGTCTGATGAATGTGTGCACTGTGCTTCATACAGCTGCTGCACAAATGGAAAGAGCTGAAACATTTCTCAGGGAGGCAAATGATGTTACCATCCCTTCGGTACAGTGACCCTTTACCGGTCCCGGTAAGGGTTTGTTTTGCTTCTGGTAGCAGAACACAATGCAGTTTACCAACCATTTTGAGAGTGTCTATTTAGACACCAGTGCCCCTAACATCCTATGGGCAAAGGACAAAAAAAAAATGGTCAGACTGTCAGTGCAGTCTGGTCCTAGTCAGGTAGAACCTGAGTATCCTGTGCACATCCAATGTGTGCAGAAGAGCATCTCCCCTATTGGAATACTCCGGATAGTAAAATGGTAGGTCGATATCCTGGTTGAGGGTTAACTCTGACACTACCTTGGGTAAAAACTTAGGCTTGGTCCTTAAGAACACCCTGTCCTTATGAAACATCAAATATGACTCTTTGCACGAGTGTTTGAAGCTCAGAAATTCTCCTTGCAAAAGTAATTGCAACTAAAAATAACGCGTTCCCAGAGAGAAGGCGTAGCTCACAATCTACGGCTGGTTCAAAGAGAGGTAGTGTGAGCTGTTTTAACATGAAGAGAAGATCCCAAGGAGGGATCAGATCTTTAATGGGTGGCTTCAAGTGGAGGATGCCACGCAAGAAGGTGCATGACAAATTTAGTTGGGCCAAGGATTTGTCCCCAAAGGGTGTATGGTATGCAGATACTGCTGAAAGGTGCACCTTTACTGAGGAGTAACTCAGCCCTGCTTCTGATAAGGAAAGGAGGTATTCTAATACCAATTTCACCAGGCAAGTTAAAGGGTCCAGGTCATGGGTCAAGGACCAAAAGCAAAACCTGCACCATTTCATGGCATATGTGGCACGAGTAGAGGGTTTCCTTGCTGCCACTAGGACGTCGGTCCAACTGTCTGAGACTTCGCGGCGAGACATTGCTAGGTCCTTAGGAGCCAGGTGTGCAGGTGTAGGGATCTGAGATTCAGGTGAATCAGGGACCTATTGTCCTGCAACAGTAAGTGCGAGCTGAGTGGAAGAGGAAAGAGTGGCTTGCTTTCTAGGTCTTGGAGAAGAGGAAACCATATCTGTCTGGGCCAATATGGGGCCACGAGAATCATGACTGCCCTATCATCCTATAGCTTCAGCAGGACTCTCTGGATCAAAGGGAAGGGAGGAAAGGCATAGAGGAACTTGCCTGTCCAGGAGAGGGACAACGCATCTCACCAGAAAACACCAGGCCCTGGATCTAGCGAGCAGAAACTGGGCAGTTTTACATTGTATGGGGAGGCGAACAGATCCAATTCTGGTGTCCACCATTTTGGGGACAGAGTTTCTGCCACTGGTTGTAGGAGCTCCTATTTGTGTGCACTGGATCAAGATCTGCTGAGGAGATCCACCAGCATGTTCTGTAGTCCGGAAAATGGAAATTACATACTTACCATAATTATTGATCTTCTTGGACGGTCTTCATCACTCATTCACTCTAGTGGGATAGTACCGGAGACACTAGGACCAAGCGGGAGCCAACATTTTTCAGAAGGGTCAGTGCAGAGACAGGACCACTCATGTGCGGCACCATGAGACAAACTCGTGCCTGTGTAGGCTATCTTGGTGTCGACCCTTCAACCGCCTCAGTACCTTTTCAACCGAGGAGTTGCAGTGTAACTAATGAAAATAACTTATCCTGAGTTTCTGGGCCTGAGAGGGCCCAGATGGCCCTTGCAATAAGGGTCAAAGAACAATGTCTTCACAGCCTGAACCATAGGATCATGAAGACCAGGAAAGAAAATGAGTGAACCCAGGGGATGGTGGGTGGGCGTGTGAATCAGTGATGGAGACTGTCCAAGAAGATCAATAACTACGGTAAATACGTAATTTCCATATCTTCCTGGACTACGTCTCCATCACTCATTCACACTAGTGGGAGAGTAACGAGCTAAAACCAACAACCCTGAGTAGGGTGGAGGAGATAGGGTTCACTCAGAAAAGACGACCAAGGACTGTCCTGCTAATAAAAAGAGCTGTCTTGGAAAGAGCACCTAGAATATAGTGCTTACAAAATGAGTGCTTGAATTGTAACTCACCACTTTGCAGACAACTGCAATGGACACAAAATGAAACTCTGCCAGGAAGCCACAACCACTCTAGGAGAGCGGTGAGAACCCGGCCTCACAGGTTGGTATAGGACCAAAATTAACAGTGTCAAAGACATGTACTAATCTAACATAAAAGGACGTCAGGAGCTGAAAGAGTCGGAGGTAAAGTCTATTGATTCAGGGTAGACCGAAAAGTGCAGATGGAAACCTCGACTACCAAGTATGGCTGACCTGCAAGCAACAGGTCCAGGAGCACTTGAACCCCTTACTTGGTCAGAAAAGAAGGTCCAGGTGGGGTTAGTCCCTCAAGGAGAATGGTTTCCACTTAGTCACTGAAACCTTTCTGATGGAAGGCCAAAGCACGACTTAGAAGCTTCTTGTGGTGGTCTAGAAGAACCAGATCCTACCCACTTTATATTCCAAAAAGGAATCATCCTACCCCTGTGTGTACAACTGTAGTAGCAGTCTCTGAACTCAGGGAAGAAAGGAAAAAGTGTACAGGAGGATGTGTCCACTGCGGAAAAACATTCCGACAGAAAAAAACAGGGTCTGGATTTCTAAGGCAAATAGAGGCAGATATGCGTTGAGGAGGGACACATCAGGACCAAGTTAGGGCTAACCCATTCATTGAAAGTGACTGAATAGTGGCAGAAGTGACTTAATGCAGTGAGGCACTACTCAGTCTGGCCTCCCTGAAGGGAGTAGGAAGGACTCTAGTTTGCTTTGCAGAAAAACAAACCTCACAGCTCCGTCACGCACTCGGAGAGGATAGCTTCATGAGCGACTGGCACAGAACCAGTGTGCAGGAACCAAAGGTGTGAATATTTGAGAAGCCATCTCAGAAAAAGACCTACTTGACCTACGGTCAAGAAAGGAGCATGTCGTCTGTTAAGTTGAAGCAAGCAAGGAAGTAGGAACGTGAGTTCCGACTCACTGGAGAGTCACTTCTGTTGCTGCAAGACTCTGATCAAGAGAAGAAAGCCTGATAAAAAAGGGGGACCAACAGACTGGGCAGTTGCCTAGGTCTAGAAAATATCGCGGTATAAGAGAAATCTCTCTTGGAGAAAAGAGATGTCCCATACCTCTGCTGGATCGGACTCCCCCTAGGGGTAGAAGAAATCAGGTACTCTTTACCGTAGTTTTTAGAGATGACCACCTCAGGAGCTGAGGCGGAACCTGACCAGATCCAAAAGTGCGGTATCAGGTAATTTCGGCTAGGCCCTCTGCTGTGATAATTTTAACTTTTTTTTTTTTTACCATTAGTTCGAGCCTGACAAGGTTTCAGACTGCTATCTCGCAAGGATTGCCTGATACAAAAATGACGAAGATGTCATCCTTCTGAGGGGAAGGAGGAGCCTGAGCATCCATAACTGAAATCGTGACTGGGCTAATAATCACAGCTGAAGAGATGTTAACCACCTGTGCCGAAGAAGCCACCAAAGGGGCAGTATCAGAAGGGGGCTATATACTCCTATCAAAGGAGCGGAGAGTCTGTGCAGCTCCCAACCATTGAATTAGAGTGTTCCACAGAGTGTAATCGTCTTGACGACTGAAAGAGTCTAGACGTAGAGGTGTATAGTCCACAGATACAGTCTGAATACTATGGTGGACCCCATTACTGAGGAACTACTGAAAAGATCTTCCATCACGGACTCTGATGATAGAGAGGGCGTGCCCTTCAGTATATAAAATGAGTCATCCGCTGTATCACTGACCAGAAGGACAGGGAGAGACTCATCTAGATTCACTTCTACCCCAGAAGGACCCCTAAGGGAGGTCTAGGTCAGAGCCACTAGAGACTCCGCCACCAGGAAGGATGTCAAGGAGCTTGGCACCACATAGGGAGCTGAGAAAGTGCTGAGCGGAATGAGAGACTCTGCTGGCAGAACAGTACAGAAGAATTCCATCAGCGGAAAACTGCTGGATGTCACAAGATCCCATGTAGACTGCCACTCACTAAGATGTGTGGAAAAATATTCCACAGAACAGGATTTCATTCTGTGGAAACATCCTGCCACAAGTCCTGCAGAGAAGAGGTCTGCAGAAGGAAATCCATTACTAGTTCTGCCGGAAAGCACCGACACCCCGGCGGCACCAGCATCACTTCTAGCACAGGAGGGCACCGAGCAGTGCCTGTGCCAACCTAGTTGACACCCGAGGGCACCCACGGTGGTACCTGAAGATACCCCCAGCACTCATAGCAGCAATGGCACCCGAGGGCACCCTGGACACCCATGGCACCCATGGCAGCAATGGCACCTGAGGGCACCCATGGCACCCACGGCACTCATGGCACCAATGATACTTGTGGCACCTATGGTATCATGGCACCCATGACACCCATGGCACCCATGGTACCTGATGGCACACATGGCACCCATGGCACCTATGATACTCATAGCACCCATGGTACTAATGACACCCATGGGTGCCCACCGTGCCACCAGCAGCACCCATGGGTGCCCAGAACCATCAGCAGCACCCATGGGTGCTTGGTGCCACCCACTGCACCCACAGGTGCTTGGCACTACCCACTGCAGCACCCGCAGGTGCCAGGTGCCACCCATGGGTGCCCATAGGCATCTGTGGCACTGCGAGACACCCACAGCACCACGAGTGGTGCCAACAACCAACAGCAGCAACAAGAGCACCCATGGCACTGCACAAGCACTGACCCACACACCAGCGGTGCTGCCTACAGCACCAACGCCAAAACTAGCGGCCACGGCGCTGGACCTGCGGCACCTGGAAAAACACCACCTTGGAAAATGCCAATGGAGAATTCTGAGAAGAAGGGGAGAAGGAAAAAGGTGGTGCCCGTGCTGGCCCCTGCATGGAAAGAGAAAGGGGGTGGGCATGAGAGGTTGACATGATGGCGAAGACACCAAGAGGGCACCGCACTCATCATGATCCAATGGACCCAGCTCCGGTCCAGCAGCTCCGAGGCCTGGAGGCCCTGAAATCAGGAACACTGGCAAGGAAAACTGGATAAGTTGAACCCCCTGCTCCACAGGAGCGGCCTAGAGGTGAAACTGCTTACCGGAGCTCCAACGAGGACAGGGATGGAGTCCAGAGTTAAAGAATGAAGCTGTTAGGAGCGGGGCCAAGGGGAACCCACCAAAGTCGGTTCAGGCCTGTCGCCCCTCCCGACGAACAATCCACGTGCAGACATACCAGCGGGCAACCTCGAGCGGCACTGATTCTTCTTCCCCCAATGAGGAAGAAGAGCTCGAGGTTAATTAGAGCCAGATCCCCAGAACCACTAATTCATGCCTCAGTGGACTGTCCCCCCCCCCCCGAGCACAGGACTGTCCGTAGTCAGACCCCCGTTTATCATAGGGCAGTAGACCGACACAGACCCTCTGCCATAACAACTTTCAAACAAAGTCTTCCCACTGTCACCGCTACCATCTAATGACAACTCCGTTGATGGCAGGTGAGAATTTCTTTTTCTTCTTCTTCATAATCTTCTTTTCTTGTTCGTAAAATAAGAAATTACTACTACTAAAATGTTAAATTAAACAATAAAAGCTGTTGTCGTATAGACAAAAACTTTGACTCCGGCAGACGAGCGACGTCGCCATCCAAGTGCACTCGACAGCGGGAGAAAAGGAACTGAGGCGGTTGGAGGGTCAACACCGAGATAGCCTCGCAGACCAAAGCTAGTCTTGGGTGCCGCGCATGCGCGGTTCTGTCTCGGCGCTGACCCTTCTGAAAAATTTTGGCTCCCACTTGGTCCTAGTGCCTCCGGTGCTATCCCACTAGTGTGAATGAGTGATGGAGACTTAGTCCAGGAAGATCATGCACTGCAGACTGGGTGATATTGTGCTCTAATGCCCAGTACCACACTCTCATCACTTCTGAACCGAATTGATATGAGTGAGTGCCCCCTTGCTTGTTGATACAGAACACTACTGACATATTGTCTGTCTGTATCAGTAGATGTCCTGGGGTTAGGTCTGTTTGCAAGGCCTGAAGGGCATAAAGGACTTCCCTCATCTTGAAGACATTTATGTGAAGGGCTCCTTCCATCCCTGACCATAGTCCCTGAGTCTTTTTGCCACCCAAGTGGGCGCCCCAGCCTGATCCTGATGCATTTGTGGTTAGGATCCGTGAAGGGGTAGGAGACAGGAAGGGAACTCCTACCGAGAGGTGTTCCAGGATCAGCCACCATTATAAGACTCAGAGAACAGAGTTGGGGACTAAGACCAGCCGGTCTAAGTCATCCTGGCATTGGTCCCACTAGACCCTGAGTGTCCACCAAATGGTTCTCATGTGTAAGTATGATATGGGAACCATGGCTATGGAGGCCGCCATGTGGCCTAGAAGATGCAACATGGTCCTTGCTGGGACCTGTTTTTGTCCCATGATGTTCCTTGTCAAGCGTCATAGACATTCTGCCCTGTCTTCTGGTAGGAAGGCCCTTCCCTTTCTGGTATCCAGTACTGCGCCAGTGAACTGCAGTCTTTGGCAAGGTATTGGGTTGATTTTGACAGGTTGATAGTGACACCTAGGGAGTCAAATATTAAATAGGTGTCTTGTAGAGTGTGATTTAATTCTCTCTGAGACGAAGCCGTCAGCAGCCAGTCGTCCAGGTAGGGGAAGACATAGTGGCCCCTTCTCCTGAGTGCCACCACTACTACTGCTAGGCATTTGGTGAATACCCTCAGAGCTGATGACAGGCCGAAAGACAGGGCTCAGAATTGGTAGTGCTGACCTTGGAATTTGAATTGCAGGAACCTCCGATGATGTTACATGATTGGGATGTGGAAGTAGGCATCTTGCATGTCCAATGAGGTTAGCCAAGCTCCTGAGCGTAGCATCGGGATTAAGCCTGGTAAGGTGACCATCCTGAATCATTTGTATGCCACAAATGTGTGAGGACTAGGATGGGGCACAGGTCCCCTGTCTTTTTGGGTACTAGGAAGAAGTGGAAATAGTACCCTTTCCCTCTCTGGATCCATGGGACCTTTTCTATGGCCTCCTTCTTGAGAAGGGCATTGATTTCCTCTCAGATCTGTGTGGCATGTTGTCTCGAATACTGAGACCATAGTGGTGGTCTGGATGGTGGTTGCTCAGTGAATTTGATAGAGTGCCCTCTGAATTAACTGAAGCACCCATTGGTCTGAAGTGATTTGTCGCCATCCTGCTAGGTCTCTTGAGAAGCGACCCCTGACCTTCTCTTCCCTTTGAACTGGAGGGGGAGGCGGGGTCTGCAATGAGTCAGGCAGTGGAGGGGGAGGGTTGCCTGAGGGTTTTTTGTGTTCCTGGCACCTGAACCTTCTGCAGCTCGAGCCGGGCCTTTGCGGTTAAAGCCGCCTCTCTGTTGCTGTCTGAATCGGGGCTGCTGTCCTTGCTTGCCTTTGAAGCGGACCTGTTGCCTCCTAAATGGTTTCAGCTTGGGTCTGTACATGACCTGTACAGATCTTACCGCCTTTCCGGCATCTTGTAGTTTTGTGATTATTTTCTCGGATTCTTACCGAAGAGAACCGAGCCTCTGAAGGAAACATCCAGAATGCCCTTCTGGACGTCTGGTGTAAAGCCTGATACCCTCAGCCAGGAGTGTCGTCTGAGGCATACTCCTGATATTGCACTTCTTACGGCTGAATCTGCCGAGTCATATGCTGCTCTGAGTACTTGTGTGCCTACATCAGAGCCTGTTTGAAGGAGCTTTGTTAGTTCCTCATTTTGGTCTTGATCCAGAAGGTTTTTAACCAAGTCTTGACCTTGTTCCCACAGGGCATTTTGAAATTGGACCATGTGGATCAGGAAATTTAATGAGCAGGTGGAACAAGTTGATGAGGCACACATTTTACTCCCCATGGAGTCAAGCTGTTTTGACTCTTGGTCCGGGGGCTGGGTGCTTAGGTGTTGGGGCCTCTGTGACCTGTCGTGAGTGGCCATGATGACCATAGAATCTGCCACTGGTTGCTCTCCCAGATAAGGATCCTCCAAGGGGGCCCTATATAGACAGTCCGCCTTCTTGGGGACAGCTGAGGAAGAAAAGGGATGTTTCCAAGCAGCTTTTGTCACATCCTGGAAGGCGTCAACTAATGGCGGGATCACCACTGGTTTGGGATCCTTTTGTCTTAGATACTTGGCGAGGCGTCGCCTTTCAGGATCTAAGTCTTCTGTGTACCACCACATGTTATCTTGCATATGCCGCATTATAGCCATAAATGTTGGGTCATCGGGGGGGACCTGGGTAGATCCCTTGGGTCTGGTGAAGGGATACTAAATGGAGAGCTGGATCTGGAAGATTCCAAAGTGGAGTAGTGAGACTCGTCTGAGGAGGAGGAGCCTGCCTTCCTGTGGTGTTTTTTAGGTCTGTGCATGCTGGGAGAGTGGGAAGTGGTCTATGAGGAAAACTTTGGCCGCTTCTTCTCTTTGTGTGACTTTTTGTCCTTAGACTGGCCCCTAGGTTTGGGACTCTCCTCTCTAGGGGGTGGTCTCTCTGGGCTTTTCTCCTTTGGAGGAGGCAGGTTCTCCACTGGTAGTTTGGTGGAGATTACGTTATTTCTAATGGTTTCCCACCAATAGGAAAACAATTCCTTCACCTTGGAGATGTTGAGACCCAATGACTGGCCTGGCATCAGTTCCTCTCGAGGTGCCATCTGACTGTCACCTGGGTCTGACGGTCTGTATCCTGAAGCACCCCTTGTCTGATCTTTGGGTGGAGTCAGGTCATGTGGGAGGTTTGCTCCCTCCTTGTCTCCTGATGCCTGGTCATCGCTGAGTTGCTCGACCCCAGTGTCGGTACCTTCGTTGTCCGAATGTATGGATAGACTGACATCCATTATGGACAGGGTGACGTCCTTTCTGTGAGAATGGACCTCTGTCAGTGGTTGTTGGTCCTTAGGATGTTTTGCAGTCGTTTGCTCTGACGTCCACTTCGGGTCTGAAGTCCACTTGAGGGACGTCAGATCTGAGGTCCGTTTAGTGGATGTCCCCGAGGTTCCCCTGTGGGGTTGGGGAGCTGACATCCAGTGGTTGGAGTCCTGGCACCAGTCCAGGGAGTCAAGGCCTGTAGTAGCGGCTGACTTGGAGTACGCCTTGGTTGGGTGATCTGTCAATGCAGATTGGCCTGAACAGTCTGAAGGCCAGCTGTGCGAAGGTTCTTTTGGGTGGAACTTAAGGGGCTGGAGGGTGGATGCAACACCGGCACCATCTGATGTCTGGACTTTGGCCAGCGGAGGCAGGGTCTTTGTCTGAGATGGAGATCTGTTGGAACGGGTGGTGTCTGAGCTTGTGCTGGAGTCGGACGTCCATGTGGATGGGGAGCGCTCTTTCACCCTTTCCCTCCGTTTTTTCTTATGTTTCCCCAAGTTGTAGGAGGACTCTTCCCATGAGGGGGAACTGTTTTGCATGGCTGCTAATCTTTTTTCTAATAGGAAGGTCTCCAAATCTTTCTGTCGACGGATCCTTGTGTGGCTGTTAACGTTTTGGCAAATGGGACATGCCTTAGTGTGCACATGCCATGTGCTTATCCTTAAAAGGAATTTGTTTGCCACAAGCACACTTTGAGGAGTGCCTTTCGACAGATGACGTCGGGGAAGACGACATACGAAAAGAAAGAAAATCAGACTTTTTTGAAAAAATAAAAATAAATACTAAAGTGGTGATGTCATTCGATAGCTGAAGGTGTCTGTGGAGCCAATGCTTGTGAGTCAACGGAGAGAAAAGAAAGTAGTTACGAAAGAACTTACCGTAACAGTAGATCTTCAAGATAGGCTCTTGCAGTAGGTATTCACAAGTAGGACTAAGCCGCCAGGCATCAGGACCCCACGGAAAAATCTCTAGCTAGCAGTCTCTGGCGGGAACCGCCCCCACGTCAGGTGACCAGCGTCAGCCGACGTCAGTATAAAGTGGGCGGTCCCGACGCCCGCTCTCCAGTTCTTTCCCGCCAAGCGCCAAAGGGCTGACGGGAGAGAAGAGGATATGGTCCCATATCTGAAACAGAAGAAAATGAGGGGACTGAGGGAGGGAGGGAAGGTAATACCTACTGCAAGAGCCTCTCTTGAAGATCTTCTGTTACGGTAAGTTCTTACGTAACTGTATTATCTTACTTCGAGAGGGCTGTTGCAGTAGGTATTTACAAGTAGGACTGGAACAAAAAGAAAGCGGGAGGAGGAAAAAAACATCCACAATGGCTGAGCTTCTAGACAGGGATCATGAAAGGATTTTCTGCAGAACAGCTAGCCCGAAGCCTGCTCTGCGATGAGAGGCAATGTCCAAACTGTAATGTTTTGTGAATGTATGGATGGAAGTCCAAGTTGTGGCTGCACAAATCTCAGCCTCTGACACATTCTTGAAGCAAGCGGCAGAGGCCATGACCCCTCTAGTGGAGTGGCCTTTGACCTGACCCGGAAGGGTCTTGTGATACTTATCGTAACAGAAAGTGATACAATTGGCCAACCATTTAGAAAGGCATTGCTTGGAAACCGGGTTGCCTTCTCTCTCTCTCTCTCTCTTTGAGCGAAAGACACAAAGAGTTGGTCTGTTTTCCTGAGATCCTTAGTCCTGTGAGTATAGTGTCTCAGAATTCTATGTACATCCAGAGTGTGGAGGAGATACTTCCCTGACTGGAGTGCTCCGTGAAGAAGGCTGGAAGCTTGATGGACTGATTCAGAGTAGATTCAGCCACCACGTTTGGAAGAAATTTAGGATTAGTATGCATGGCCACCCTATCCTTATGGAAAATCAAATAAGGGATTTTACACATCAAGGTTTGCAACTCAGAAATCCTTTGAGTTGAAGTGATGGCCACTAGAAACTAAGTCTTCCAAGAAAGAAACTTCAGCTCTGCCTCCACTGCAGGTTCGAAGGGAGGCAAAGTAATCTTCTCAAGAACGAAGTTCAAGTCCCAAGGAGGAGCAGGGTTGCAGATCAGGGATCTTAAGTGCAGGACCCCTCACAGAAAAGTCTTTGAGACTTCTAGTTGTGCAAACGTCCTGCTCCCGAAAGGGACATGGTAAGCCGAAATGGCTGCCATATGTACTTTCACTGATGAGTAACTAAGGCCCAAGTCATACAGGTGCCTAAGGTAGTCCAGAACCTTATTGGCTGGACAAGAAAAGGTTCTATGTTTTAAGAACCCGCCCAGATGGTGAAGCGTTTCCACTTCATGGCGTAAGTGGACCTGGTGGAAAGCTTTCTGGCCTCCACCAGGATGTCAGCAACCGCGGGGGAAACTCCAAAACAAGCTTTAGCAATGTCTGAAGGAGCCCCGCTTGAAGGTGAAGAGACTTGAGGCCTAGATGAACCAGGGTTCCCTTCTCCTGGGTCAGCAAATGTTGCGACAGTGGTAGCAGAAGAGGAGGTTCCTCAGAAAACTGTTGCAGAAGAGAGAACCAGGCTTGCCTTGGCCAAAAAGGAGTGATGAGGATCATTCTCGCTCCTTCCGACCTGAGCTTGTTGAGTACCCTTGGGATCAAAGGTATCAGAGGGAAGGCATAGACAAATCTGTCCTTCCAACACAGAGACAGCGTGTCCCAATAAAAAACATCTTGCCCTGGAGAGAGCGAGCACAAGGCAGGAAGTTTAACGTTGTCAGGGGAGGCAAAGCGGTCCATCTGAGGAGTCCCCCAGTGCTGGAAGACGTCGTCTAGCATGACCTTGTCGAGTTCCCACTCATGAGACTTGGCTGAATAGCAACATAAGGCATCCGCGAGAGTGTTCTCCATCCTCGGCACATGAACGGCCATCAGATGAAGGCTGTGCTGGGATGCCCAGTGCCAGACTCCCATAGCTTCCCGGCAGAGGGGATGGGAATGAGTTCCCCTCGTTTGTTGAGGTACCAGACAACACACATGTTGTTGGTTGTACAGAAGGTGACCGGTAAGAACAACCGGGATAAGAGCCTGGAGGGCATAAAGGACTGCCCTCAGCTCGAGGACATTTATATGGAGCCTTTGTTCAAACTGAGACCAGCTGCCCTGAGTCCGGTGGGGCCTGAGATGGGCACCCCAAGCTGCCCCGACGCATCCGTCATCAGGGTCTGGGTGGGAGTGGTGGTGCAGAACGGGATCCCCAGATTGAGATGTTCGGGAACCATCCACCATTGCAAGTCCCTGACCATAGGGTCTGACACCAGGATTTCATGATCCAGGTCATCCTGAGACTGGTCCCATTGATACCACAGGGTCCACTGAGAGATCCTCATGTGGAGATGAATGAGTGGGACGGTCGGGATGGCAGCCTCCATCAGGCCGAGAAGATGAAGGACCTTCCTGGCTCTGACCCTTCTGAGACTCGATAAGAGCCAAGTTTGGTTTGACAGTGACTCGGCTCTGTCCAGGGGAAAGAAAGCCTTGCCCAGAGTCGCGTCCAACACTGCCCCTATGAACTGCAGCCATTGGCAAGGTATCAGATGGGATTTGGCAGGGTTGATTGTAATTCCCAGGTCAGAGAATACTTGAAGGGTGAGGGAAAGGGGGCCCAAAAGTTCCTCCCTGGACGGAGCTGCCAGAAGCCAGTCGTCCAAGTGTGGGAAGACTTGGACCCCCTTGGTACGCAGGAAGGCTGCCACCATTGCCAGGCATTTGGTAAATACTTAGGGGGCCGAGGATAGATCAAAGGGAAGGGCCTTGAACTGGTAGTGGGACCCCTGAAAACAAAAACGGAGATATTTGTGGTGGGAGTGGCAAACGGGGATATGGAGGTAGGCATCCTGCATATCCAGGGCGCATTGCCACAGTCCCAGCTGAAGCATGGGGAGAAGGTTCTGGAGGGGAGCATTCGAAACCGTTTGTACTCCACAAACTGATTGAGGGAGCTGAGGTCGAGAATGGGCCTCAGGTCCCTGGTTTTCTTTCATACTAGGAAGAAGTGAGAATAGTAAGTAATCTGTCCCCTGAAGGTGAGGGGGAATGGGTTCTATTGCCTCTTTTAGCAGAAGAGAGTGGATTTCTTCTAGTACCAACTGCAGATGAGTGTGGGAGTACGAGGAGGAACGGGGGTGGTCTGCAAATTATTTTTGAATGAACTCTATCGAGTGTCCTGCTGTAATCATCTGGAGCACCCAGGCATCTGCCGTTATCCTCGCCCAACCCAGTATATGGGAGGAGAATCTCCCCCCTACCAGTTCCTCTGAACTGGGCAGAGGCAGGGAGTCAGAAGGCAGGGGGCAGAGTAACGGCTGAGGCCCCAGGAGCTTTCTTGCTGGGGGGGAGCCTTAGCAGTTGATGCGCCTTTGCGTTTGTTGGGACATCAGGGTTGCGTCTGCTTAGGCCTTTGGCAGTTGAGGTGCCAAAAGGACCATTTCTGCCTCTGAGAGGGTTTGTACATTGTCTGAACAGACCTTAATGCCAAACCCTTCTCCTGTAATTCAGTGATGATGTCCTTGACATCACTGCCAAACAGCACAGACCCTCTGAAGGGAGCATCATGGATGGCCGACTGCACTTCAGGGGCCAAACCTAACACTCGGAGCCAGGCATGCTGCTGTAAGGATATGGTGAAGGCCGAGCTCCTCCCTGCAGTGTCCACCATGTCATATGTAGTATGAAGCATGTGTCTTCAGGCCGAGCATGCGAAGCAGACAGAATCTTCCAGTTCCTGTTTTTGCGAATCTGGGAGGGAGTCCAGTTTTGATTCCATCTGACTAAGGATAGCCTTCTGGTAATCTCCCATGTGGCCAATGTAATTGAGGGCCTTTATGCCCAGAGTGGAAGAAGCATAGACCTTCCTCCCATACTGGTCCAGAAGACAGGACTCCTTGTCGGGGGGGGGCAAGCTGAGATGCTTAGGGTTGGCTAATCGGTTGTGTGCAGCGCTAATCATGACCAAATTGGCCTTGAGGTGAAGGACGAAAAAATTCTTCCCCCTCAGGAGCCTGATGTAGCCTGTCAGCCTTCCAAGGAAGGGGGGCTAACAAGGAGGGTTGCTTCCAAGTAGTGGAGACAAGATCCTCGTGAGGCTCTAACCAGGGTGGAATCAGGGTGGGAGAAGTCTCCGGGAGGTCCAGATGGGCCATGAGCTTCTTACGCTGGGGATCTGGCTCCACTGATTGCCACTTGCAGGTGGCCTGGATTTTCTTCAGCAGCTCCAGAAAGGAAGGATCTTCCGGAAGGGGCTTCGGAGAACCTTATGGCCTGGGTCTATCTGTCGTACGGGGCTCATCCTCTAGGTCAGAGCATCCAGAGTCCAGATCAGACTCTGATAAAGGAGAAGAAGAAGAATCCTCCCTAGGAGGAGGAGGATCACCTTCTCTGGGGGTTCCCCGGGGAAGCGTGTCCTCCCTGGCCTGAGAACCAGATGGTTCAGGGCTGGTATCAGGTAGAAGTAAGGGAGTCTCTTCTTGCTGATGCAGGGGGTCCAGCATTGGGACCGGCATCAGTAGACATTTCTCAACCTCTTGGGTGACCAGTGTTTTGGTTTCAGCCCACCAGGAGGCCAAGACCTCCCTTAGGTCCACCTGAGGCTGCGGGGTAGGTGGAGGAGGGGGAGGAGGAGATGGGGAGGTGCTTGGATATGGGTAACCTGGGAACCCATAATAGGAGTACCCATAACCTGATGGTGGGAGGCCCAGCGTCGGGTAGTGTGGCATCAAGTACTGTGGCACCCGGTACTGAGGAGCCAGATACTGTGGTGTCGGGTATCCTGGTGGCAGGGGCTCCAATGGAGTCGTAGGTCCCGGCGTCGGCCCTGCAGGTGGACCGGATGGGTCAGGCATCAGTCCGGAGAGCATAGGGCCCAAGGGGGGGTTCCGCTGGAGGGTCCGGGAGCCCAGATGGTTCTGACGGTGTATCATAAGGAAGCGGAGTGCCTGAGGGTGATGTTGGGTTGTCTGACATCAGGTCCAGCGTCGATACCCCCGAAGGCAGCATTTAAGACTCCTCAACCCCAGCTGGGAAGGAAGGATTGAGCTTCTCAGGAGGAGTGGGAGAAGATGCATCATGGAGCTGACACACGAGGAACTAACACTGACCAAGCTATCTGGCTGAGAGCCCATAAAAAATATGGGCCTGTCATCAGAGGCTCGGGAGAAAGAGACGAAGTCCCCTCTCTTGAAGAGCCATTGCCCAAAATGGAGATAAGGGTGGGTGGTGGAGCCACGGACAGCCTGGAAGAAGAAAGGGCTGATTGGGCTGGAGGAGCTGACCCAAATTCGGTCAATGATTTGTGGGGCGACTGCGAACAGGAAGCTGATCTAGCCCAGTTCTGGTGTTTATCCCGGTGCTTGTGCTTCCCAGATTTCTCTTTCTGAGAAGACGAAAGGGGCCCTAGAGGACTGTGCTGGAGAGGCCGAAGAGCTCCTGGCCTGCAGCTCCTTCTCCATCGGGGACAACTTCTGTTTCAAAAGATGGCTCTCCAGAGTTTTTAAATGATGTCTTCAAGTAGCCTGCTTGACCTTCTGGCAAATATGGCAGGCTTCAGTGTGGTTGGGGCCTAGACAGATGAGACATGCAGCGAGGCCGTCCTTTTCAAGGATCTGTTTGCCACAGGCACACATCGCGGAGTGGTCAGAAGACAAAACTGGTGTCGAAGACATAAACTCATCGAGAGGAACACCACAAATCCGATGTTTTACACAAAGAAAAGGAAAAATAAAAGAGCGCTGTAAGCATGGGAAATGGCAGTCGACTGTAGCTGTAGTGTCCGCTAAGGTCCGATGTGCAAGGATCGATGCCGGGAAAAGAACTGGGGGAGGTGCGGGGGACTGCTCACCTATATAAGCTAGGCTGACGTCAGCTGACTGATGTCAGCGGTGGGCGGTCCCCCATGATAGACTGCTAGCAACAAGGTTTCCATGTGGTCATGGCACCTGGCCGCTTAGTCCTATTGGTGTGGCCTGCTGCAAGAGCCTTCCTCAAAGTAAGATCTGGACCTTATGGGCCAGGTCACTGATGGCTCGAATGGCTAGAGTGGCAGAGACAAAGGCACCCTTGCCCATCTGGTCCACCTAGCGAGACTCCCTGTCTGGGGAATGGGAGCTTAAGTGTTTGGGCCTCTTAATGTGATCATGGGCAGTGTTGATGATGACTGAATTGGCCTTGGGATGTTCCCCAAAATACAGCTTACCAGCCAGGACATGGTAAAGCCTGTCCATCTTCTTGGATACCGCTGGGACCGTGTGGGGGTGGTTCCAGGCAGCCCGGGTGTCATCCTCATAGGAGTCAATGACTGGAGGGACTACTAAGGGAGGGGCACCAGGCTGTCGCAGGTAGACAACCAACTGACGCCTCTCAGGGTCTTGCTCCTCTGTCTCCCATCCCATAGTGGTCTGAATGTGCCTCATGATGGCCATAAAGGTAGGGCCATCGGGAGGGAGATTTGGGAACATTACCCAGGGCCTCTTCCCCTACCGGGGAGTCAGGGGGGAGAGAAAAGACTCACTACTGACACCCTCCTTCCCATCATCCCCGTCGTCGCTGTCCTCAGGCTGACGATCATCCGAGCAGCTGGAAGACCCAGTGTCAGGCCTACCCTGGGGAATGTGAGGAGCACTAGGGACCATCTTAACAGGGGCTGGGAGAAGGGGGGCTGGGAGAAGGGGGGCTGGAGGAGGCCCTTGAGGGGTAGCTGGAGCCAGTACCCTTGGGGTGGGAGCCTGCGTTTGCAAGAAGGACCACAAGGCTGAGATCAGGCCACAGTAATCGACTGGGGCTAGCGCCGATCCCTCTGGCATTGGGTAGGAGTATACCAGGACAGGTTCCAGAGGCATCAGGTATGGCTAACCCGGCATAGATCCCACTGGTGCAGCACAGGGGATAGGCAGGCACTGGACCCGCAAGCACCGCTGTAGGGTACCCAGGCTGCAGTAGGCCTGACGTCGGTGCTGTGGGAAAAAATAGTGGCAGAACAGGCACTGGCTGGGGGGCTTGTGCAGGCCTGGAGGGCATTTTTTTTTTATATTCAAGTTTATTGCATATTTGGCACATATAAACATTCATCACAGTTCATTTTCCATCATATGCACATTATAAAAGTAATACAGGTTTGCACAAACTTATTTTCCCAAGTTCAGTTTGTCTACTGTAACTTAATCCCTAATATTGTATTTCATTTTGTTTATTCTCTTGTGAGTCATCAAATAAGTCTTTATGTAGGGGGCGACCTGGAAGATCTGTAATCCATTTGTTTATTTAATTCTCCAAATCTTGCTCCCCCTCCCTCCCCTTTCCTCCTTTCTATCCCTCCTCCCCAGTATCTGTTAACATCAGCCAAGGAGTCCATCTCTCCACCCATATCTGTATTCTCAAGTTTATTCTATATGTAACTTCCTCCATGTCCTTGATTTCATTTACTATTGTCTCCCAGTCTCTAATTGTCGGTAGATTTGGGGTGAACCAATTCCTGGTCAAAGCCTTGTGAGCGGCCACCAGCAGAATGTTCCATAAATATACTTTATTTGCTCCCCTAGTCTCTTTTGGTGACAACCCCAGAATCAGATTCCCTGGACTTAAGTTAGATTGAATGGAGAACATCCTTTTTATTTTGTGTCGTATGTCCGCCCAATATTGTGTGAGGGTCTGGCAAGACCAGAACACATGTAAGTAGCTTGCTTTATCTGCTCCGCACTTCCGCCAGCATGCCCCGGAGCATTTCTTGTCCCATTTACTCTGTGATCCCGGGGTATAGAAGAACCTCAACCGTACTTTCCATTCGTACTCCCTCCAGTATGGAGAGGACGTGGTTCGGAGAGCCATGGCCAGCGTGGAGGTCCAGGCTTCCTCCTCCAGGTATTCCCCCATTTCCTTTTCCCAGCTGCTCTTAATGTGAGCAGTTTGGTTTCCTCTTCTATCTCTCAGGGCTCTGTATAGAGCTGAGATTAGACCTTTAATCTTTGTTGAATTTATTATATCAACTATGGTGTCTTTTAGCCTTGTTTGTGAGGTCGGACATTTATAAGTATTCTGTAAAGTGTGTATATAGGATCTTACTTGGAGGTACCTAAAGTAGTCCACCTGTCTTAGCGAAAACTCCTGTCTGATTCGGGCAAATTCTAGGACAACATTTCCTTGGAGGAACTGATTTATAGAATACAACCCCAGTCTACCTCATTTTTTAAAAGTAAGATCTTGCCTAGATGGGGGAAAGTCTGGGTCCCAGGCAAACCATCTTAGCACCCAAGTCTCTCCCTCTACCTTATGTTTGTTCCATAATCTTTTAAGGGAGCCCAGTGTATTTCTAACTGCCAATAAGACGTTGTCCTGATCCCTGTTTTGGATTCCTGATCTCATAACTCTGGCTTCTAGTGGTGGTCCGTCTGTTAAGACTGTCTCAATTGTTTTCCATCTCGCCCTACATGATCCAGCAGACCATTGCAAGGCCCATTTTAGCTGAGAGGCCAAAAAGTAATCTTCCAAATTAGGAACATTTCTGCCTCCAAGCTTTTTATCGGCCTGCATGGCCAAGATTTTAAGTCTTGGTCTTCTATTGTTCTAAATATATCTTGTGAGCATCCTGCCATATCTGAAATTGGTTTTTATGTATTTTTATGCGGAGACATTGAAACATGTAGAGATATTTGGGGAGTATGTTCATGGAAACTGACTGTATCCTTGAGTACAGGGGCAAGTTAAGGGCCTCCCGCCTTTTAATATCCTGTTTAATCTGATTTGTTATGGGTTCAAGATTGCTCGTATACAACATCGTTAAATTTTTAGGAATTTGAATACCCAAATATTTGATTTTCCCCCTATTCCAATGTGTATCCAGGGACTGGAGAACCTCATCCGAGGGACAATAATGAAATTTTAGAACTTCTGCTTTATTTTTATTGAGTGTGTATCCAGAGTATTGACTGAATTTATCAATGAGTTCCCAAATCTTAGGGATGGATCTGTCCGGATTGGTTAAATAAAGAAGGACGTCATCCGTGTAAAGGGATATTTTATGTTCCTCCCCACCTATCTCCACCCCCTTGATCTCTGTCAATTCCCTTATTGCTTGGGCGAGAGGCTCTATGTATAAGTCAAATAAGAGAGGAGATAGAGGACAACCCTGCCTCGTGCCCCGTCCCAGAGTAAATCTCTGTGAGATGCCCCCATTAACCTTCACGTAGGCCTGTGGAGAGGCATACAGGGCTTTAATCGCCTCTAGGAATATCCAAGGAAATCCCATTCTCTTAAGAACTAGAAAAAGGAAGTTCCAATCAACTTTATCGAATGCCTTTTCTGCGTCCAGGCTCATGAGGCAGGCCGAAATGTTTCTTTTATTAATTATATCAATAATGTTAATGGTTCTTCTCACCCCCTCTGGGGCCTGTCTACCTTCCACAAATCCCGTTTGGTCTGGGTGTATCAAGTCCTTTAGAATAGTCTGTAGGCACCTAGCTATAATTGCAGTAAAAATTTTATAATCTACGTTAAGTAGGGAGATTGGTCTATACGACCCACACTCCCTCGGGTCCTTACCCTCTTTCGGAATCACCGTGATGGAGGTATAATTCCATGATGGTGGGACTACAGCTCCCTCCAGCCACACCTGATTATAAACTATGTTCAGAATGGGGCTCAAATCCACCTGGAATGTTTTATAGAATTCTCCCCCAAATCCATCAGGGCCCGGGCATTTGCCCCTTTTTAGTCTACCTATCGTGTCTGAGATTTCCCTTTGTGTAATAGGAAGCTCCAGGGTCTGTCTGTGGGCCTCAGTAAGTTCGGGTAGTTTTAGGGCCTCTAGAAAATGCGATGCTTCCTCAGGCCTTGTATGCTCCTGAGGATGGTATAGGTTTTTATAATATGCGACAAACCTTTCAGCTATTTGCTCCCATCTGTGGAGGATGGTGCCCGTGGCTGGGTGTCTGATTCCTGTAACAGTTGCCCTGCCCAACTGCTGTTTAAGTCGGTATGCCAATAGGCATGTGGCTCTTGGGCCCCCCTCATACTAGGCCTGTTTTGTGCGTAATAACGTCTTCTCGATTTCTAAGAGCTGTAATCTTTGAAGCCTTTGTGTAAGTTCTCATATCTTCCCCCTTCTTTCTCCATTGAACTTTATTTTCTGTTGTCTTTCTAAATCTTGTAATTCCTGTTTAATTTGTTCTCTTTGTTTTTCCCTCTCCTTTTTTTTATAGGTGGCTATAGAGATCAGTCTCCACCTTATCAGAGTCTTGACCGTATCCCAAAGAATTTGGGGCGTGACCTCTGAAGCCTCGTGTGTCTGTATGGTGTTTTTTATTATTCCTCTTAATTCCTCCCTGATCTTCTCATCCCTAAGTAGGCTTATATTGAGCCTCCAATGTGTAGGCTTCTTTGGGAGTTGGAGGTCTAGCCTGGCGTATAATGGTTTATGGTCCGATATGGTTTCGGTACCTACCCAAACTGAATCGAAGGTTGACATATCTCTGTCATATGTGAAAAACATATCTAGTCTCGAGAAGATGTTGTACCTAGAGGAGTAGTATGTATAATCTCTTGCCCTAGGATCTTTTCCCCCCAAACATCCGTTATACCCGTGTCTTTCATGAGTCTCTTCAAAAGTCCAGAGATTTTTTGGTTCGGGGCTGGGATGTTTGAGGTAGTATCCAGGGCTCTATCTAATACTACATTCCAATCCCCACCTGCAATCAGTGTCCCTTTTGCCTTTTCAGCCACTAATTTGAATAGGTCTGCAAAAAAAGTTATATGCGTCCCGGGGCGACATTTAACAAGGATACCTGGAGGTCCTGGACCCGACCTACCACCAGCACGTATCTGGCTCCCTCATCCCTTATTACCTCTTCCTCCTCAAATGGAAGTGTGTCCGAAAGCATAATGGCCACACCTCTCTTCCTCCCGGTAGGCAGTGATGTGTGATATATAGTCGGGAAGTCTCGACTTTTAAGTTTGAGGATTTCTTTAGGGGATAGATGTGTCTCCTGTAAGAATTGTATTTTACATGCCTGTCTCTTTAAGAATTTCTGGAGACACTTTCTCTTTATAGGGTTCTTTATCCCATTTATATTCAGTGAGACTATTCTGGTCTTTATCCTATCCATGGTCCTAATCTCTGATCTGTTCTGGTGATCTGTATTTTTGATTATTCTCAGGGAGTGCCTTCTTTGTTTCTACCTCTCCCTTCCCCCCTCTGACTCCCAGGTCGCCCTCCCACTTCAATTTTTTCCCTTCACTTAAAATGTGCCTTGGATTATTATGAACCTTGTGCCCCTCGTTTTGTCTGCATAGTAATAATAACAGAAAATAGCTGGCCCAAAACCACCGGCCATCCTGTTTATCTTTAACATCTCTAAAAACGGTTGCCCCTTTAAATGGAGCTTCGAACATTTTAACAATGTGAACCCCTACAATAACTGGATTCCAAACTAGTAGTCTACGAATTCTAAAAATTAATGTCATCCATTGCATGTGTAACTCCCCCTCTGCAGTTCCATATTCAAAGACTTCTCTATTCTGAGATGCAGAGCTTTCTGGGGGTTCTGAAACTGTACTTTGACAAACCCAACTTCCTAGGTCAGTCCACCTTTCTATGGGTGGACTGGATCGTGCCTCCCTTTTGGCAGTACGCCCTGTATGATGTTCTGGGCTAAACCCTTCCAGGGCTTTGTTTTGGGGTCTTGGCCCCTTGCTCTGCAGTAAAATCAGCGTCAGCAGGACCAAATGGCAGGTAACAATTCCTTTTCGGTCCATATTCCCCTTATAGTCCTTCCAGACCCTTTTAATGTCAGGGAGAGGAGGTTGTTTTTCCCCCCACCCCTCATTCTCCCATTAATGGGCTTTTCCCTATTACATTGTTTCAGCTAAAGCCTCAGGAGACATCTCACCGAGAAAGAGCGCAATGCCGCCGGTCTGCCTCAGATCCCATGAGCCGAATGAAGGCCAAGGACTCCACCGTGCCGACCGTGAGCCTCCCCCCCCCACCAGACCCTTGAGGCCATGAATTACTTTTTCCCCTCTCCCTCCCCCATCACCGTAGTGCAAAACAGGCCCTTACATGTCTCTTCCATCAGCCATTGTTAAGCATTCATATGTGAGGAGAGAGAGGGGAAGGCCACAACCCCCCGGAACTCCAGTCTCCCTCCAAACTTTAGGCTTATAGCCCAGAGGACTGATATGGGACAGGGGATGCGCCCCCCTCCCCCGACTCCATAAATCCACCTCATTCATTCTGGGTCCCCTTGTAGTCGTGTTTGGACCACAGACCGAACAATTGAACATATATATATATTTTAACATTTCAATTCTATTTCTACCCCTCCCCTTTGTAACAGTATGCTTACTTCCTTTCCAATACTTCACGTCCATGAAATATCTCTATTACACTTCCCCCCAAGGTCCCGCTTTACCGCTTAGGTTTTTTTTTTTTTTCCGAGCTTTGTATTATGTCAGTCAGCTCGCTATGATTTCATCCATTTAGGTGGTCAGTGATCATGTCTGCACATCTTCTGCATCTTCATCATCTGTAGTGAGTCCGGTCAGCTGTATTCTGGAAGCATACGGTCTGAGGAGTGCTGCAACATCCGATCTAAGACTGGTGAAATGTGGTTGTGACTGACTGGTTAACCCTCTGCGCGCCACCATCCAGGCCGATCTCCTTAACTCTTTCTCCAGTCGCTCCTTTTCTAACCCCGGGACTGGTATTCCATTCTCCTCGAGGAAGGATTTAGCCACAAGTAAGTCTTCAAAGGTTTTTATTCCTTGTCTCATCTCCACTCTCAGTCTAGCCGGAAATAACATTTACACCTTCAGGTTTAGTGCTCTGAGTTGTTTCACAATGGGCCACATGTTCCGCCTCGCCTCCTGTACCCCCGTAGTTTAATCATTATCGATTACTATTCTGTGTGCCCCTAACATTAATTTCTTTGATTTCCACGCTCTCTTGAGGATCTCTTCTTAGAGATGTATTTAGACATCCGCACTACAAATGAATGAGGTCTCAAATTCGGGCTGGATGGTCTCGGGACGAGAGAACGGTGGGCCCTATCCATTGAGATGTCTAGCTCCGGAGGCAATTTCAGCAAATCAATTAACAGTTTTTGCATGAAAGCAATCAAGTCCAAAGATCCCTCTTCTGTACCTTCGGGGATGCCATAAATTCTCAAATTCTGTCGCCTGCTTCGTCCCTCGATATCCTCCAGTTTGGCTTGTAACTCCCTTTCCCGGGCCATCAGATAAAGCAGCAGGCGATCATGACGGTCCGTTTGTTCCATTGTTGAAGTGAGCCCCAACTCTAGTTTATCTGTTCTGTGTTCAGTTTTTCCGATGTCAGTTTTTAGTTCAGATAATGTGTGGTCTATCTTTTGAACCGTTTTCGCCGTTTGGAGGATTGAGGCTATTAGCTGAGGGTAGTCTTCCTCGGGGGCCGTTTCCATTGCGGTAGCGCTGTCATCTTCAGTAGGCCCCGGCATTCTCAGGGTTTTTTTCTCCTTGTAGTAGCATTTGTAATTTCTGTGCTGGTGTTTGATTTATCCTGGTAGTTCCTGCTTTTGATCTAGTGCTTTTAGCCAGCGATTGCATGTTTGTTAGCAGGGGATGCCGATTGATTTATCCTCAGGCTGGTAGACTCCACGAATTATGCTGCCATCTAGCCTGCTGATGTCACCGGAAGGTCTCGCCTGGAGGGCATTGACTTCGGAAGGTCTGGCACAGTCAGGGCCGGTGTAGGTCCCACTCAGTGCTGTAGGAAGGCATTTTGGTGCCTGGGGAAGAGACAAATTTTGAGACCCCCCCAAAAATAGCTGGGGGTCTGGGGGCCTCAAGGCCCCCAGAAGCTCTGAGGTGTTTACATGCTCTGTGATGAGTTTTGGGACTTTTCTTGAAGAAAAAAAACATACTTTTGTTACATGTTCCCTACTCCTGATTTCAGGGAATATTGTGCTACTGTGAAATATGAGATGTGGGAGACACTGGCTGTCTGGCATCAGAGTATACAGCTACATTGTTGTGGACAAGTGGCTGACCAACAAGGATCATGTTAGTCAAGTGGTGCCTTTCATTATTGTGTTACTGGCCATTTTTGATGTTAAAAATGAATGAAAACTCTAGCCTCATTCATTTCAATTGGGCACACCATGCTCTCCTGGCCATGCGTCATTACGTGCTTGAGCACGAGGGGGGAATGGGCTCTAAAATGCATCGGGCAGCCAATGCTAAAACTAATTTATGAGTAAAATATCTGGATTATTAGCTGCACACAGTATTTCTAACCTGGTAGAATGACTGCTCGAGGGCAGCTACCACACCATGCGAGTGGTAGCTGTCATAGGGTAAGTCAGAAATTCACTTTAAGGGATAACGATCTAGTGTTCTTATAGATTTCTGCAGATATGCAATACACATATTGAATTATGTCTGAAATCTAAATATCAAGTTATGTTTTTGAAAGTTTTCTCTGAGGCATCAGTAGCTCTATAGACAAAAAAAAACAAAAACATTATGGCTGGCCCCTTGGCACAACTGTAGTGCTACCTGGGGTGATACTGGTGACCTGAGTTTGGGAGCTAACCTGGGTTGCTGTGGGAGGGAGGAGGAGGAGGAGGAGGAGGAGGATCGAGTGTCCATGGGGAAACCCTCCTCCTCCTCCTCTTCCGGGGAGTGTAAGGCTGTCAGTGCTGGTGCAATACTGCCACATGTCACATGTGAGACAACAGGTAGCAATGCACAAGTAGGGGTAAGGGGTATATGGGGAGGGGAACACCAACAGTGTTGCAATCTGTATGCTTGTGTGCATCACAGCTTGCACACTTACCGCTGGCATCCCACCCAGGGGCATTGGGTGCACAAGGTAAATCATTGATCACCCAGGCAAGACAATGAACTGAGTCCAGGCAACCCCTCACAGTCAGAGAGCGAGAGCAGAGCAAACACAGACCAGTCAGGCGGGCTGGCCACCTGGCTGCAGGCAGGTCAAGTTCCATTTCCAACATAGTACTAACAGCCAACTAACTTCAACTAAACTTGACCTCCCTTGGCTGCAGCTGCTTCCCCACAAGAAAACAAACAGTACATACAGTACTTTTATATAAATAGAATGTAAGGGCGATTGCCCTCATGGTGGGCGAATGCCATCACATTCTATTTATTTATATACAAAACATAAAAGTACTGTAGGTACTGTTTGTTTTCTTGTGGGGAAGCAGCTGTAACCAAGGCCACATTCTATTATTTAAGTAAGACTAAGGAGGAGTGGTGGACAGACTGCCCCGGATGGGCCAAGTGGTCCTTATCTGCTCTCAAATCTAAGTTTCTATGTTTCAGAGGAGACACTGGCATAAAAGGAAAGAGATAATGCTATAACTGAAATACTGAGAGGTATAACTGGGAAGAGACACTGGTATAACAGGAAGCTGATACTGGCATAACTGTAACTGGAGTGGGAAGAAAAACTACTGTAATAAACAAGGCACTGTTTAACTGTAACTAGGAGGAACTACAGTCTTTGACTGGGTAACCAATGTAATAGACCAGGGAGGGGCAGTGGATATGGCCTCCCTAGACTTTAGCAAGGCATTTGACCCAGTCCCACACAAAAGATTAACAAACAAGTTAGCCAGCCTAGGAGTGGGTCCCAGTGTGGTAGCCTGGGTGACAAGCTGGCTGGACAACAGGTCCCAGAGGGTAATAGTAAACCAAACAGAGTACATTCTGAAGAAAGGGAGGTTACTAGTGGGGTACCACAGGGTTCAATATTGGGACCAGTCCTCTAATGTCTTTATAGGTGACATTGCAGAGAGGCTAGAAGGAAAAGTATGCCTCTTTACAGATGACACAAAGATCTGCAATAGGGTTGATACGCAAGAAAGGGTGCAAAGGATGAGAAGGGACTTGGCAAGATTGGAGGAATGGTCAAAAATATGGCAGCTTAGAGTCAATGCAAAAAAGTGCAAAGTAATGCACCTGGGAAACAAAAACCCAGGGGAAGAGTACACAATGGGTGGGGGGGAGGAGGTATAAACAACAACACAAATGGAAAGGGACCTGGGAGTAGTCATATCAGATGACAGTCAATGTAATGTAGGTAAGCAATGTGAAAAGGTAGTAAGAAGGGCTGCGGGGATACTGGGATGTATAGAGAGAGAGGCATCACCAGTAGAAAACAGGAAGTTGTTATCCCTCTGTATAGACAGTTGGAGAGACCCCATCTGGAGTACTGTGCCAGTTCTGGAGACCCCATCTCCACAAGGACATAGACAGGATGGAGACAGTCCAGAGGAGGGCAACTAAAATGGTGCAGGGTCTGCAACAGAAGCCATACAAGGAGAGACTAAAGGAGCTTAATATGTATACCGTTGAGGAAAGGAGGGAGAGGGGGGACATGACAGAAACTTTTAAGTACCTCAAGGGAATCAACAAAGTCCAAGAGGGTAGCATCTTTCAGAAAAAGAGATGTGCAAGAACAAGGAGACACAATTTGAAGATAGAGGGGGGATGGCTCAGGGGTAATGTGAGGAAGTATTTTTTCACAGAGAGGGTGGTGGATGCATGGAACAGCCTTCCTGAGGAGGTTGTGGGGTCTAAAACTGTGGGAGAATTAAAGAATGCATAGGACAGACATAAGGCAATTCTTGTGGGAGGTAGGAAGAAATAGGCCTGTTGGTTAACTAGGATCTGCGGCTTATCCAGTAGGTAAGGAAAAGGGCAGACTAGGTGGGCCAAGCGGTCCTTATCTGCCGTCAAAGTCTATGTTTCTATGTGTAATGGGACACTGCCACACTAGCATAAATGTGAGCAAAGACTGATATGACAGAGCAGACATTGCTGTAACTGGTATACTGACTTACTGTATCTGTTAGACTAACAGATACAGTAAGTCAGTATACCAGTTACAGCAGTAGTTTGGTGACTGATACACCTGGTAGGGTACACACTGGCATTGCTGGCAGATGTCTAGTAGCTACAGCCTGGTAAGCAGTTAATTTAAATAGGGCAAACATTAAACAAATACAGAACTTCAACAAAGTAAGAAAATCTATAAAAAAAAATTACAAATAATAACACAAAACAGCAACAATATGCTTATTTGCAATTAAATTTGAATTCCTGGCTAGAAACATTTGGTTCATACTCTCTCTTTCTCAGTGCTGGGCCAGCACACTCATGCAGAGAAAGATTATGAACCAGAAGAGCATTCTAGCCAGGAAGTTGGTATTTTGTTTGTAGTGATGACTACTACTCTTGTCTCTCCTGCTGCCCTGCTGGAGCCCTCCCACCCCCTCCGGAGTAAAGTCAGACAGCAATTCAAACACTGTACACACCAGAAATTCATTCATTTTATTATATTTTTTTCAATTGGATGCCCCTCCCCGCCCTGGTCAAAGATCCGAAGAAAAGTTCGAACTAAGGCAGCGACGATGATCAATTCACCAAAAAAACCCAGGCACTCGGGCAGGCACACACACAAAGAAATAAAAGTTTTAACTTTCATTTTATTCATCAGGCTTAGCAAGACAACAGTTGAAAAACTTGAAAGCAAGTCTAGTCATCACAGACTGACTCAGTCTCAGTAGTAGTGCCCTTTCACAATTTGCACAATGTATTTATTCACTCACACTTCACTTGGGACTCGGGAGAATGGATTTTAGACCTGTCCTGACCTCCAGCATAGACAGTAGCCAAAGAAAGGATTGAACGAAACTACGAAAGCAGTGAGCGGGGGCAGGCCTCCTGACCTCAGGAAGTGGCAAGATGGGGGACCAGGATCAAGAATCAGGAGGACGGAGTCAGGGTGCGGGGGAGAACACAGCTGCGCCAGGCAGCCCAAGGTCCAAACTACAATTGAAACAAACACACTGTAGTCAAATAATCCTATTCCTATCCTAATTTCTTTGCCTTCTTAAACAGATCGATAGTTTTTTTTACTATATTTTCCAACCCACTCCACAGCACAGATCACTAATATAATTTATTAAACAGACGTGCTCATTGAAAATCCTGCAGCACAACTCTGTCTCTACTCCGACCTCTCTCTCTACTATTTCACATCTCAAACAGTTCTAGACTGCAGCACGCACATTTCTCTCACCTCGTACTTGCAGCAGGCGGACCACATGGCTGTCTGAAACTGTACACACAATTCTTCTTGCTGAGGCTGCAACGCACCATGTGACTACCCCCCAACTTGCTGGTCCTCGGATGAGCCCACTACTGGCAGCAAGTAGTAATTACTGTTAAAGTAATTAAAACATTTTTTTATTTAAAGCGGCAGTACTCACTTTTGAACTTACAGTACTGTGAGCTTCTGATTGAAACTGCGCCCCTAGGAGGATTGCGCCAAGGGCAGCTGCCCCACCCGCCTCCCACCCTTCCCACGGTACTGGTCCCACTGGCTGTGGTGGAGGAGGAACAGGCACAAGCCCAGCAGGCGTCAGCCACGTGGATGCCGGAGGAGGATCAACAGGCACCAGCTGGGAGGAGATGGGTGCTATAGTGGAGAGTGGCCCCCACCAGGAGAAGGCTGAGGAGAGACCGGGCTTTGGGAGGCAGCAGTGTCCTGCAGCATCTGCCCTGAGCAGGAGAAGCAGAACCGGCGGCGGTCCCAGAGCATGAGACTGTCACTGGGGGTGCAGGTGTCAGAGAGGCGGCCACCGGCAGACTGGCGACCGCTGCTCCTTTGCTGGCCGCAGAGACTCTGGCTGAGCCACTTGAGTGCCCACAGAGAATAAGGACTAAAACAGCAAGGTCTGGGGAGCAGGATACAAAGTACCCTGCCCCGAGGAGCCATTGCCTGCGAGGGAGGGCCAGGAGGGCAGCTGGACAACCTGTAGCCCTGTGGGAGTAAGGGTGTGCAGGGCCAAGGAGGTCGATCCCCCCCCCAGCGAGGAAGACCCAAGCATGGTTGAAGACTTCTTGTGAGGAAACTGCGAGCAGTAGGCAGACCGGGGTCGGTCCTGGTGCTTCCCGGAAGTCTTATTCTGGGACTGCGACGATGACCCTGAGAACTGGGAAAGGGAAGTGGAGAAGCTCCTAGCCTGCAGCTCCCATTCCATCAAGGTGAATCCCTGCTTAAGAAGATAATTCTCCAGGATCTTCTGGCAATGTCTGTGGGTGGCTGGGTTGAACTTCTGGCAGGCCTCGCAGGTTTGGACATTGTGGTCTGGGCTGAGGCACAATACGCAGGCAGAATGGCCATCCTTGTTCAGGATCTGTTTGCTGCAGGCACAGTTCGTGGAGTGGTTGGAAGATGAAGAAGGTTGAGATGACATAAACTGCCAGGTGAGAACACAGAAATGTCAGTGTTAATCCTAAAAGAAATTGAATAATAATAAAGCGTGGTGAGAGCACATTCAAATCCATTAACTATTTTTCCTTTTCCTTTTACCGCTCCACAGGTCATCCTGTTATTGACTTGGAAGGAGAGGCCTAGGATGTTAGGTACCATTTCTTTTTAACTTCTAATGTTTTTTTCCATGACTGATTACTTAATTAGGCTTGCATGGAATCATAATATAGAGGTACATTTAGCAAGCTATGGAGTGTAACAATAGTAGTCCCAGAAATTGTGGCATGTAGAAATTATAAAGTTTTCCTAGGATGTACACAGTGGAACTTTTACACATGTATGTCATACTGAATGACACTTATGTACTTATAGATATGAAATATAGATAATATATACACAGTTATAAGTGGAAGGAACAAATGCCATTTCACCCACAGGCTTATATTGAATGTGCTTGCTTGAATAACATCAATAAAAAGCTTTATCCAAAAAAAAAAGTGGTAAACGCGGGAAAATGGCAATCAACTGTAGCTGTGGCAGTTTCAGTGGCTCGAAGTGCGTTGGTCAATGGCAGGAAAGAATTGAGGAGGGTATGAGAGTCATCCGCCTTTATAGGATTGGCCGATGTCAGGGGCTGATGTTGGAGGTGGGCAACCCCCTCTGATAGACTGCTAGCTAGAAAGTTTCCATGTGGTCCTCATGCCTGGCAGCTATAGTGCTACCGGCGATGGCCTGCTGCATGAGATACCCTCAAAGTAAGATCTAGCCTTGCCAGCCGAAACATATGCCAACACTGCTGCCAAATGCATCTTGAGGATTGAATGCCAGAGGCCCAGGGACAACAGGTGGATCAAATAGGCCAAAACAGTGGATTAGCTCGCCTGAAGGCAGCTGAGCTGCCTGGATGAACATCACAGGGAAAATCTTTTCCACTTGCAAGTGTAGGTTTTTCTAGTTGCTGGCTTCCTGGAAACTTTGAGCACATGTGAAACCTCTTCTGAGAGGTTTAGTCCAGAGAATGCTAGCTCTTCATGTGCCATGCTTTGAAGCGCAGGGTTTTTGGTTCTGGGAATGTTATCCTGCTCTGAGACACAATCAGCAGATTGTGACTCTGTGGAAAGAGTATTGGAAGTCTGTAAGAGAGGGACAGGAGAAGGAAGTACCATGCCTGCCTGGTCGTTCGGTGCAATCAGAATCATTGTTGCTGGCTCCCTCCTGAGTTTCAGTAACACTTTCAGTAGAAATGGAAAAGGAGGGAATACATAAAGAAATTTCCCTGTACATGAGAGTACTAGTGCTTCCTGTGTGACTATTCTCACTGAGGAAGGTCTGCAACAAAGGTTGAGGAGCTGGTAGTTTTCCCAAGATGCGAACAAGTCCACCTCTGGTGTGCCCCACTTTCTGAAAACTGTGGAGAGCATTAGCTTGTTCAGTGCCTATTTATGGTTTCCTTGACTCATTCTGCTTAAGAGAGTCTGCCAGGACATTGTCCTTTCCTGGCAGATGGGCTGACCTTAGTAATATTGTTTCTTCCAGTGTATTCTTCTATATTCATAACTCTAGGTAGAACTGCCCGGAGAGAACTGGAACGATATGCAAATGATAGAACCTATCATTGCTCGAGACACATATTCAGACTTCTGCCCTTATCTATTGCAATGTTCCATCAACGTCTCAGATTTCGATAACAGCCTACAAGGCAGAAGAACTACCTATCTAATACTACCTATGAATTAGAAAGGAACCTACTCCTAAAATCCAAAAATAAGCCCTAGAGGCTAGTCAATTACAATACTAAAATAATTAAAACTTTCATTCTGGAAACACATGTAACAAAAGAATAAGATAAATCCCACCAAAGTTAAAAATGTACTCCAGTAGTGTGTACATGCATATTAAAACCCAAGAAAAAATCAGTAGGCATGCTGAGGCTCTGCTTCTGGTAGGGGAGGCAGGTTGGAGAGTTATGAATATAGAAGAATACACTGAAAGAAACAATATTACTAAGGTGAGTAATTTTGTCTTCTAACCCCATGTATTCTTCTAAATTCATAACTGTATGCAGACTTCAAAGCAGTACCTTTGGAGGTGGGCAGAGAACCTACTTAGTAAAGAGGCTCTGCAGGACTGCTGTTCCAAATCTGGCGTCACTTCTGGACTGTATGTCCAGGCTGTAATGTTTAGTGAAAGTATGTACTGCCCTCCACGTGGCAGCTATGCAGATGTCCAGTAGGGGGACATCTCTTGAAGCTGCTATGGAAGCAGCTATTCCTCTAGTTGAGTGGGCCCTAAGTCCTAATAGGACCTGCTTGCCTGCTTTTTCATAACAAAACTGTATACAACTGACTATCCAGCGAGAGACTGACCTCTTGGTAGCTGGTGTACCTTTTTTCACATCCCCATAGGTAAGGAATAACTGTTGTTTATCCTCCCTGTGATCTTTAGTGTGAGATATGTAATAGCTCAGAGCCCTCTTTACATCAATACTGTGGAGTCTACGCTCCCCTGAAGTAGAATGCTGAGTGAAAAACACTGGTAGTGTAATGGATTGGTTCAAATGAAAATCTGACACCACTTTGGGGAGGAATTTTCTGTTTGTCCTGAGTACCACTTTATCATTGTGGAAAGACAAGTAGTCCTTTTCTATACATAGAGCCTAAAGCTCACTTATCCTAGCAGAAGTTATAGCCACTAAAAATACAGTTTTCCATGTAACATACTGGAGGTGAGCTGGGGACATAGGTTCGAAAGGTGGCCTCATAAGTTGTGCAATACAAATGTTCAAGTCCCACCCAGGGACAAGTTCCCTTATGGGTGGATATGTGTGACACAAACCTTTGAAAAACTTCTTAAAAATAGGATCAGCTGCTACAGAGGTGGTTCTATCCACAGAAATATAAGCAGAGATACAGTAGATGCCAAATGAACTCTTAAGGAAGTATGCTTAAGGCCCTGCTCATGCAAGAAAGTGAAATATTCAAGGAGAGTTGGAATTCCTGCTGAGTCAGGTTCGATGCTGTGCAAGTTGCACCAGGAGACAAACCTTTTCCATTTAGCTGAATAGGTTTTCTTAGTCGAGAGTTTCCTATACCCCTTAAGTATGTGCAAAACTGCTTGGGAAAGATTTAGATTTGCAGACTCTATATCTTGAAGAGTCAAGCTTTGAGACTGAGGGAGCTGAGGTTTGGATACCCTATTGTGCCTCTGAGGGAGATGTATCGGTTTGGATACTGACATGGATAACAGGAGAGGGTACCAATGCTGCCTGGGCCAGTTTGAGGTGATCAGGATCATCAAAGCAGACTGAGACCTGAGCTTGATCAGGACTCTGAGAATGAGAGGGAATGGGGGAAAAGCATACAGGCTTCTTCCCGACCAGTCCAATGCCATGGCATCTACTGGGATTGTGCCCCTTGCCGAAGGCCTGCAACAAAACAGTGGTAGCTTGTGGTTCTCTTGAGAGGCAAAAAGGTCCACCTCTGGGGTACCCCACCTTCTGAAAACTGAATTTATTACCTGGGCGTCCAAGGACCACTCGTGGTGACCCTGACTGATTTTGCTGAGGGCATCTGCAGAATATTGTCCTTCCCTAGGACGTGAATAGCTTGCAGGGCTGTTTTTAGAGAGTATGCCAGGTCCCACAATTTCATGGCCTCTACACGTAGAGGATCTGATCTTGTGCCACCCTGCTTGTTTATATAGTACATTGTTGTGGTATTGTCTGTCTTGACTTGTACCACCTTGCCCTGTACCAGATGAGCAAAGGCCTTTAAGGCTAGAAGTACAGCTCGCAGTTCTAAGAGATTTATGTGAAGAAGAGACTCTGCTTTGGACCAAGTCCCATGGATGGTGTGTTCTCCCATATGGGTGCCCCAATAGAGAAGCATCTGTTGTTAGAATAAAGGAAGGGTTCTCCCTCTGGAAAGGGACCCCTTGCCTTAAGTTGTCTGAATTTTTCCACTACTGTAAGGCTTGAATAACAGCCTCTGTTACTGGCATCAGTTTTGACATCTTGTCTCTTTTCTGTGACCAGTGAGATCTGAGGTGAGACCGCAGATCTCTCATTCTGTATCTTGTCCCTGAGATGGTACCTGTTACTATGTGACCCAGAATCTGCAGATACTGTCTTGCTGGGCAAGGCTGGTTTAGCTTGAAAGAAGCAGCTAGGTTGAAAATACTTTTCACCCTGTCCTGAGGGAGGAAAGCTCTTCCCTGGACTGTATCCAGATCTGCTCCTGTGAATTGCAACACTTGAACAAGGGTAAGAACAGACTTTTCCTGGTTTATCAGGAATCCTAGGGATTGCAGAAGATGCACTGCTGATTGCAAATGCTCTGGGATCTGTTGTGGGGACTTGCCCACAAGCAGCCAATCATCCAGATAAGGGAAAACTAGAATACAAGACCTTCTTAGTTGGGCCACCACTACAGCTAGGCACTTTGTGAATACCCTGGGTGCTGAGGTCAGACCGAAGGGAAGGGTAGTGTACTGGTAATGGCCTGAAAAGAGTCTGAACCTGAGATACTTTCTGTGAGACTGCCTTATTGGGATGTGAAAATAGGCATCCTTTAAATCCAAGGCTGCCAGCCAACCCCCTTGCTGGATAACTGGTAGTATGGACAACAGAGTGACCATTTTGAACTTTGGCTTCAATAGAAATTTGTTGAAGGATCTGAGATCCAGAATGGGTCGCCATTCCCTATTTTTCTTTTTGGTCAGAAAGTAACATGAATAGAAACCCCTTCCCCTGAGATGCACTGGCGCAGGTTCCACTGCTTTTATGTGGAGCAATTTTTGCACCTTGTTTTGTAAGAGTTTTCCCTTCATTAGGGAAGCTGGCTTGAAAATTCTCAATTTTAAAGGAGAAAGGGATTTGAAGCATAGGGGTAAACCCTGACTTACCACTTCCAGAACCCACTTGTCTGTGGTGATGGAAGCCCAAGTCTGGAGGAAGTAAGTTAGCCTGCCCCCTACTGGTACTGGGAAGGTGACCTTGACCAACTGATCAGGGATTTTGTTTTGGGTTGCCTGAGCTTGAGCAGATTGGGATCCCCTTCTGGGACCCCTCTTGCCTATAGATCTGAAGTACCCAATCTGCTGTGGGTAGGACTGCTGCTGGAAAGCAGCTTGTCCCTGGTAAAAAGGCCTCCCATAAGAGGACCTTTCCCTGCCTCCCCTTCCATAAGGCCTATAGAAAGGGGTCGGCCTGTCCCTGGAGGAGTTACTTTTGTAGGTGGCCTTGTATTCATCCACCTTTTTCATGTAATCCTCAGTGTGTTTGCCAAACAGGAAGTTGTTCTCCATAGAAAAATCCATGGCCTTGGCCTGGGTATCCTGGGTGAGATTAGTGTCTCTAAGTCATAGATACATAGATACATAGACAGTGTCGGCAGATAAGGGCCTATGGCCCACCCAGTCTGCCCATTTAAGTTTGTAAGTTCAGTTTATGTTTTCCAGGAAGTCTGTTGCCCCTTACCCCTGACCTCCAGAATTCCTTTATGTCTATCCCATGCATTCTTAAATCCCGTGATTGTTTCAGCCCCCACCACTTCCTCTGGCAGGGTGTTCCACTTGTCCACCACCGTTCTGTGAAGAAATTCTTCCTCATTTCCTCTGAATCGCCCTCCTCCAACTTCATCCCATGCCCTCTAGTCCTGGAACATCTTTTTCGCTTAAAATAGTGCATTCCTGCACCTGTTCCTCCCTGTAAGATACTTGTATGTCTCTATCATATCCCCTCTCTCCCTCCTCTCCTCCAGGGAGTACATGTTCAGTGCCTTCAACCTGTCCTCATAGGACTTGTGATGCAATCCATGCACCATCTTTGTTGCCCTCCTCTGAACCTTCTCTACCCTGTCTATGTCATGCCCAGTCTTCATAGAGCCACTGACAGAGCCATCCACCTGGCAGCAACTGCCATCTGGAACTGGTATTTAGCAGCTTCCAGACCAAATCTAACTGTGTCTGCAAGGTTTTCAGAGAGGGCAAGGGAGCTTCTCTGACATAGCCAGTACTGATTGCCACAGTGTTTTCTGATACTGTGCTGCATAAGCCTGGTAATTAGCCTGCCTCACACCCAAGGAGGCAGCTAAATAACCCTTCTTAGACATACCGTCTATTTTTCTGGAATCCTTCTCAGGAGGGTGGGAAGAGAGAGGGACCCTTGCCTTTTCACAGGCTGCCTGCTGGACTATACCTTGATGGTCAGGGTGAGAGTATAAGAACTCTGCCCCTTTGTAGGAGGAGTGGGTGTGTAGTGACAACACAAAACTCAAAAGATACATTCGCACACACAAACTTTGTGTTGCTAAGTTTTTATTTTCTTAAGTAAATAAAATAGAACAAAATTACTTCAAAAATAAAAGAAAACAAATCAACAGTTCTCTTTCAGAGCTTCAGTACTCCAAACTGAAGTAGTGCCACAGAGTGGTACCAGCAAAGCAACAGGACCACTATTCTTTGTGCACCAGACCTATCTGGCTTTACTATTCTGAAGCTTTTATAATACTAGATAAGTGACATCATTGTTATCTGATCTGCCCCCTACCACTAGTACAAGAATTAAGCCTGCACTAATACATATTTTGGGGCATCACAGAGACCAAAAATTTTTAGGAGGTTTAGAAAGCGGGGAAAAGTATAGAGGAATTGTCCAGAGGTGGGGGGGGGGTATCTAACCTATCACACCCTTCCTTGTCCAACTGGTATTTCTTATCAGACTTCTTATCTATAGGAGGAATAGAATTAGGAGTCTGTAAAAACTTTGACAAGTCTTTTTTAAAGAACTTGTTAACTGTCCAAAATACGTTTTTTGTGAGTGTTAAACCCATCAACTCTAAATATTCGACTTCATCATCGATAACTTCATTGGTAGCCAAATCCAAGGCATCCAGTATTTGCAGGCTATGAGACACTGTAGAAACCCCATGAGGTGCAGGAGCCTGGGGTTCTAAGTGTTTGGTTTTCTTGGACTTTTTGGAGGGGCCGGAGAGTCAGCTGGACCACTCCCCCTTTTTAAACTGCCAAAAGCACCCTTATCAGGGGTGGTTACAGAAGGCAAGGCAGTTTCATCAGCATGTTCTGATGGCTGGTTAGAGCCAGATGGACTGCTGTCCACTTTTTTCTTTAGCCTTTCCATTTTTTTCTCAATTGTTTTTTGAGGAAAGGACTTACATTTGGTACAGTCTGCTGAAAAATGTTCAGATCCCAACCAGACTAAACATAAATCGTGTTTTGTCAGCTTTTGCTAACATTTCCCCACACACGATACAATTTTTAAAACCCGGGGGACCAGTCTTTTTCTTTGTTTTTTTCTTGTAATTCCAGTTCCAGGAGAAAGAACAGTAACCGTATATTAGTATTCAAACTAATGGTTTTTTTTTTTTTTTTTGTTGGTTCAGGAACCGGTTAAGGATCCGAGAAAGAACCAATAACTTTCAAAACCGAGCCAGGTCAGCGGTTCACCGGACCGGGAGTACTGGTTCAAAAGAACCGACCGCACAGATCCACAACATACAGATAATAAATTCAAAATTTACAGAAATTAGACTAAAATAACGCTAAACTATGGTGAAGTATGCCAAAATTAATTAAGAAAACCCTGGTTCCTCAGCGGTTATACCGAACCGTGAGGAGCCAAGAAAAAATAAAATTTTAACCATAAACTAAAATAAAATTAACTTTAAAATGTAATAGAACTAAATTAAACAATAAATGAAGGCAGCAGTTTAAATATAGGCTGAAATATACTTAATTAAACTGGAATCAGCATGAAGAAAAAATTACTCACCTTAGTAATGTTGTTTCTTCTAATGGAGTCTTGCTGTATTCTGACTATTGCAGTTAGGTGCTGCCTTTCAACTGCCCCGGAGAACAAAGAGTTAACTTTCCATGGCCAGCATGGAACGTTCAGCGTGAGCTCAGTTGAAGCCCCTGTCTGCTGTTGTTTAAACTCCAACCGTCAGATCTTTACGAGCAATACTCACTAGAAGTTCTGTGCGGAAACTGTAAAACTCACACTAGCCAACTGGCAACTAAATTTATTAAAAAAGGGTTTTTTGGTTTCAAAGCAAAGTCTGAGGTCAGGAAACCCAAAAAACAAAACACAACACACACCCAAAGTAAAGGAGGGTGAAAAAGGGGGCACTCCTAGGGTGCCAACACTGCTCCTGTCCACCCACATCCCAAAAACCAGGTTCTGAGAGGGGAGGCGGGGGGGAGGTCAGAATACAGCAAGACTCCATTAGAAGAAACAACATTACTAAAGTGAGTAATTTTTTCCTTCAAACAACATGAAGTCTTGCTGTATTCTGACTATTGCAGATCATCAGCAGTACCTCCATGGAGGAGGGACAGAATCTACTTTGGGAATAGGCTCTGAAGTACTGTTGTGTTAAACCGAGCATCACTCCTAGCCTGGATATCCAGAGAGTAATGCTTGGTGAATGTGTGGACTGTTTTCCAGGTGGCTGCTTGACAAATTTCTAAGATAGGCATATCCCTGGCAGCAGCCAGGGAAACAGCTGTACCTCTAGTAGAGTGAGCCCTCAGGCCTGAGGGTGGGGTTCTACCCAGTTTTTCATAGCAGAATTGTATACAAGAGACAATCCACCTGGCAATAGATCTCTTAGTAGCAGGTTTGCCCTTACCGACCTCTCCATATATGAGGAACAACTGGAGGGACTCAAACCTGTGACCCTTGGTGCACCCTATGTAGTAGCTGAGGGCCCTCTTAACATCCAGCTGTGCAGCCTCCTCTCCAGAGGAGGAATGGTCAGTGAAGAAAACAGGAGAGACATAGACTGATTAAGGTGGAAATCTGAAACCACCTTAGGCAAAAACTTCCTGTTAGTTCTTAGGACCACTTTATCTCTATAGAAAGAGATGAAATCAGGCTCCACTGACAGGGCTTGCAATTCACTGATACGCCTGGCAGAGGTAATGGCTACCAAAAACAGTTTTCCAAGTCAAGAACTTAAGCTCTGCAGAGGACAAAGGCTCAAAGGGTGGTTGCATAAGCTGAACAATGCAAACATTAAGGTCCCAAGCAGGAGCAGGGTCCCTAAAGGGGGGATTGGTGTGCAGCAATCCCTTGAAGAACTTACAAAACACAGGATGGGCTGACAGAGGAGAGGGCTTGCCTACTGACAAGAAGGCAGAAACAGCTGCCAGATGCACTTTAAGTGTAGCTGGCCTAAGTCCTAAGCCATTAAGATGGACCATATAGTCCAGAACTGTAGGCAACCCAGCAGATTCTGGAGAAATATGCTTATTAGAGCACCAAATAATGAACCTTTTTCATTTGGAGTTGTAAGTCTTTCTGGTGGAAGGCTTTCGAGAAGCCTTAAGGATATCCAGAACCCCTTGAGAGAGGTGCAGATCAGCAAACTCTAACTCTTCAAGAGCCATGCCTTGAGATTGAGAGATTTGAGGTTCGGATAAGATCTATCTGTGGAGTGCCCCATCTCGAGAAAATCACCTTCAAAACTAGGGGATCTAGGGTCCATTCGTGATGGCCCTGGGATATCCTGCTGAGAGTATCTGCTAGGACATTGTCCTTCCTGGGGGAAGTGAACTGCCATCAGAGAAGTTTGCAGGGAATAGGCCAGGGACCACAACTTCATTGCCTCTGTGCACAAGGCCATAGACCGAGTGCCTCCCTGCTTGTTGATGTGCCACATGGTGGTGGTGTTGTCTATTCTGATCTGGACCACCTTGTTCTGTACAGATTTGGAAAAGGCTTGCAGTGCCAGAAACACTGCTCTGAGTTCCAAGAGATTGATGTGAAGCAGAGATTCCTGAGGTGACCATAGTCCCTGGGTGGTAAGATCCCTCAGGTGGGCTCCCCAGCCGAGCAGGGAAGCATCTGTGGTGAGTATTACTGAATGAGACTGAGTGACAAAAGGAACTCCTCGTCTCAAATTGTTCTGATCCTGCCACCATTGCAAAGCCTGGATCAGGGTTCGGGTCACCGGGACTAGTTTGGTAAGGGAATCCTTTCTTTGGGACCAGAAGGCTCTTAAATGGAACTGAATGTCTCTCATCTGGAATCTTGCTCCCTGGACCACTGCTGTGGAAGCCGCCATGTGGCCCAGCAACTGAAGGAAATGCCTTGCTGGTCGAGAAACCTGTAGGGTGAATGAAGAGGCCAGCTCCATAAGGGTCCTTGCCCTGTCCAGGGGAAGAAAGGCTCTTGCCCCTACTGTATCCAGTTCCGCCCCTATGAAGGTGAGGAGCTGTACTGGCTTGAGAACTGACTTTGGAAGGTTGAGGAGGAATCCTAAGGAAGTGAGCACTTGCTGAGCTACTTGCAGATGTGACTTGACTTGGTCTGGAGACTGACCCACTATGAGCCAGTCGTCCAGATATGGAAAGATGGAAATCTTTTTTCTCCTTAGGAAGGCAACCACTACTGCCAGGCACTTTCGTGAACACCCTTGGGGCTGATGCTAGGCCAAAGGGCATTGCTCTGAATTGATAGTGGCCTGAGGGCAACTCGAACCTTAGGTACTTTCTGTGGGAGCACCTGATGGGAATGTGAAAGTAGGCATCTTTGAGGTCCAGGGAGGCTAGCCAGTCCTCTGGCCTTAGAGAGGGCAGAATTATTCCCAGAGTCAACATTTTGAACTTAGGTTTTAAAAGGTGCTTGTTCAGATATCTTAGATCCAGGATGGGCCGCCATTCTCCTGTTTTTGGGGTTAGGAAGTACCTGGAGTACAATCCTGCCCTTGTGTAGGGTAGGACCCTTTCTATGGCTCTGAGAGCCAGGAGGGAAGAAACCTCTGCCTCTAGGGCAAGGGTCTCTGATGGATTTGCAGGTGGAAAGGATCTGGTTCTCATCTTGGGAAATTTTTGAAGCTGAGAACCAGTCCCTGGCTTACTACTTCCAGGACCCACTTGTCTGAGGTCAGAGACTTCAGTCCTGGACAAAGTAAGCCAGTCTGCCCCCTACAGGTATTGGAGAATCGGCCCGGGCAGACCCATCAGTGTGTCTGCTTGGCAGGGGCTTTAGGCTGAGGGGTGGAAGCAGGCCTGCTCATTCCCCGTCTGCCTCTCCCTCTGAAGAACCCCCTCTGAGCATAAGCAGAAGAGGAGGCCTGGGCTTGGTAAAAAGGCCTTTGAAAGGGCCTGCCCCTGCCCCTGGAGTACTGCCTTTGAGGAGTGGCTTGCCTTTCTTTGGCCTGAGCACTCCTGTAGGTGGTCCTGTACTCGTCCATCTTTTTCATGTAGTTCTCTGTCTGCTCCCCAAACAAAGAATTACCAATGACAGGGAAATCCATGGCCTTAGCCTGGGTATCCTGTGATAGGCTAGTACATCTGAGCCAAGTCATCTTCCGAAGGGCCACAGATGTAGCCATGACTCTAGATGAAACATCATTGGAGTCCACAGCAGCATGAAATTGCACCTTGGATGCCTCAATCCCATCCGCAGCCACCTGCTCCAGCTACTTGGCAAGCTGGTCAGGGGCCTGTTAAGCCAAAGCCAGCACAGTGTCCCACCTGGACTTCTGGTATCTAGCTGTGTAGGCCATATAGTTAGCCTGCCTGAGTCCCAAAGATGCTGCCATGTACTGCTTCTTTGCCATGGCATCAATCCTCCTGGAGTCCTTATCGGGGTGATGCCAAGGGAATATTTGCCTTATCACAGGCAGCAGCCTGCACTACCCCAACATGGCTGCATTGCTGAGAAAGGAACTCCATGTCCGAGCCTGAAAGGGTATATCTCTTGTCCATTCATCTGTCCACAGGAGGTATGGAGTTAGGAGTCTTTAGAATTTTAAATGTCTGTTTCCCAAAAGATTTGTGGAGGGGAATAGACAGCCTCCTGGACTCTGGGATGTCCATCATTTCAACAAAATCAGGCTCCTCCTGATCCTCTACTGCTTCTTCCATTGGAAGCTGGAGGGTTTCAGCCACTTTCTTGTAAAACATAAAGTGGGAAGGGGACTCAGAAAGCCTAGGAGGAGAAACACCGGAAGGTCTGTCTGGGGAGATGTCCAAGTCAATAGGCACATCCAGACTTTCATAATCACCATCATCATCATCCTCATACTCTCCCTCCTCCTCCTCTGGTTCATAAAATTCTTCTAAAGTATAATCAGGAACCGGGGGAACCGACCGAACCGAGCCCCTGCCAGATGGTGCCGGTTCGGCTGGAACCGAAGTTAGCGATTGCACTATCCTTATCGCTTTGGCTATTTCATCAGCGGTTGGAGAAAGAACTTGTGGATCTGAACAGGATGATTTTTCTCTTCTCTTTCTTTTAACCGGAACCGACTCCTCAGAATCGGCTCTCCTTTTGCCTGAAGAAGTTTCGTCCTGGTCAGAGGGCACTCCTTCTGGTTCGGTCGGAACTGAACCGGGCTGGCCATCCGGGTCAGCGGACTTCTCGGCCTCCGTTTCCCTCAGTCTACCTACTCTCTTATCCAGGGTAGCTTTGGGAAAACTCTTACAAATTTGGCAGTCTGAATCGAGGTGGTCAAACCCCAGACAATAAACACAGGTGGTGTGGGGATCAGCCTTATCAAAGGCTTCCCCACACACACTGCAGTATTGAAACCCAGTGGGCCCGGGTTTTTTCTTGGGTTTCTCAGACATGGCCAATCCTATCCAAAACTTACCCTTTTTTCGGCAATCCACCAGGCAAGACTCCCCTATCGGTTCCTGACCATGTTACAGGTTGTGGAAAAAAACGTAATTAAATCTGTTTTTTTTAGAACCGATACGGACCGGTTACCACACTCTAAACAAATTCAAAAACTCTTTTAGACCAAACTGATCAGTTCAAACCGAACCGATCTGAAATTTACAAGTTCCACACAGAAACAAATGTGAAACCTATCTAGTACTCACGGCACCACAGACAGAGACTTAAACCGACAGATTCGGCAGCAGAAATTCAGTAGAAACTGAGCGATAAACGAAACTTTAACCGACTTTTTTGCACCGAGCAAAGGAGAAATCTCCTTAGCGACTGTTCAGTGAGGCGGAGTAAAGAATCTGACGGTTGGAGTTTAAACAACAGCAGACAGGGGCTTCAACCGAGCTCGCGCTGAACGTTCCATGCTGGCCATGGAAAGTTAACTCTTTGTTCTCCGGGGCAGTTGAAAGGCAGGACCTAACTGCAATAGTCAGAATACAGCAAGACTTCATGTTGTTTGAACAGTTGAGAGGAAGATCTCCAGGTGTCTGACGTGTCAGACGGAGTGAGAAATCTGAGACGTTGATGGAACATTACAATAGATAAGGGCAGCAGTTTGAATATATGTCTCAAGCAATGATGGGTTCTATCATTTGCATATAGTTCCATTTCTCTCCAGGCAGTTCTACTTAGGAGGCAGACTGCATAAGTTATGAATATAGAAGAATAGATAGATAGATATTTTATTTATAAAGCGCCCATTTCAATAGACTCTGGGCACTGCACAAACAATTCAATAACACACTATATAAAGGCAGCAGCCTAGACACAAAGTAAAATTCTATCCCTCCCATTAAAACCAATCAATCATTAAAAGCCTGCTGGAACAGATAAGTTTTCAGTGCTTTCTTAAAGGCTTCTACTGAGGGGGCCTCCCTTAAATAATCAGGCAAGGAGTTCCACAGAGTGGGCATGGCCTCTGAAAACACCCTATCTCCAGAATGCCGCAGCCTCACTCTGGGAACTCCAAGGAGGCCCCCCCCCGGCAGAATGGACTGCCAGGGGAGGACGGTAGGGGACAAGAAGATCTTGCAGATAGACAGGTCCCCTTTCGTGTAGGGATTTGTAGGTCAGGAGCCCTACCTTGAAGACAATCCTCCACCTGACTGGCAGCCAGTGCAGTCCGCGGAGGACTGGGGTGATATGATCACTTTGTCTCACTCCACTCAATTCTGCACCAGCTGCAGCCTGCAGAGGTTGCCCCCAGATAACCCTAGGTACAGGGCATTACAATAGTCCAGCCTGTAAGTGACAAAAGCATGTACAAGTGTGGTCAGATCCTCCGGCGGGATCAGGGCTTGGATTCGAGCAATGTTCCTTAGATGATAAAATCCACTCCTGATGACAGCCGACACCTGAGCATCAAGCGTCAAACCGTCATCGAGGACCATGCCCAAATCCTTCACCTGACTAGAAGGAGTAAGGGGAAAACCCCACAACACAAGGTCAGGGGGTAACCCCTCACAACGCCCTCCTCCTCCTCCTCCTCGATGAACTGGATCCACCACAAGTACCTCTGTCTTGTCTGGGTTGAGCCTAAGCCAGTTCTGAGTCATCCAAGCCTGGATCTCATCGAGACAGCAGTTAAATACAGAGTCCGATACCTGGATTTTGGGCGCACGGGACAGGTACAGCTGGGTGTCATCTGCATAGCAGTGAAAACCCAGCCCGTACCGCCTGATAATGTCCCCCAGTGGCAGCATGTACACCGTGATCAAGGGCGACAAGACCGAACCTTGTGGTACCCCACAGCACAGAGGTTTCAGGTTGGATGAGGCTAACCCCATCGTCACCCTCTGCACTCTGCCTGTCAGGTGTGACCTGAACCAGTTGATGACAATGCCAGACAGGCCACACCAATACTGCAGGCGATCACGCAACACCTCATGGTCCACGGTGTCAAATGCTGCAGAGAGGTCCACGAGGACCAAGATGATCCAGACTCTCCTGTCCCTCACTACCAGATCATTAAGCACCCTCACCAGGATGGTCTCTGTACTATGTTCTGCACGAAACCCAGACTGGTAAGGCTCATTGGTGGAGGAAGAGGCAAGATGTCTCTCAAGCTGCATGGCCACCACTTTTTCAATAACCTTCCCTAAAATTGGGAGGTTTGAGACCGGCCTGTAATTGCTGAGGCAGTCCGGGTCAAGGGATGTTTTTTTCAAAAGGGGTCTCACCAAGGCCTCTTTCAAGGCCACTGGGAAGACCCCACTCCTCAAGGAACTCCAGACAACCCCAGCAATCACAGGCCCAACCAGGTCCAAACAACCAACCAAAAGTCGGGTCAGACCTGGGTCCAGTTCACACTGGGTTGGCCACAGCTTCAGGATTATTTTCACCACCTCCTCCACCCCAACCAGCTCAAACTCTTCCCAGGCAGGAGGAGTGTTTTGACACACTCCAGGCCGGTCCATGCATCCCCTTTGAGAGCTACTCGAGGAGACCTCATCCCTGATAGAGGACACCTTGTCAGCAAAGAATATAGGCAGCTCCTCACACCTAGTGCTTGCACCTGCTCCCCCAACACAGAGACAGGCAGGATGTGATAGCCCATCCACTGTGCGGAAAAGCTGAGCTGGTCTGTTCCTCACTGCAGCAATCTCTCTAGACAGATATTCTGCCTTCTTACGAGAGATTGCCCCCTGATAGTTGGTATATTGCAATCTTAGGGCCAACTTGTCCTCCGTCAGACCAGATCTCCTCCAGCATCTCTTTAACCTCTGCCCCTTAGTCTTTAAACTCTGGAGATCCCCATCAAACCAGGGAGGTCTCCGGTGAGCAGACAAGGGATGGACACGAATGGATGCGATGGAATCGAAGGCCGCTGCAACTGCCCCATTATAGGCTACCACAGCTTCCTCCACTCCAATCGCACAAGCCACCCCAACACTTGATAGATTGAGCACCGCAGATAGTCCCGTCGAGGAAACTCCTCTTAATGGGCAGGGTACCAGACCATCTCCACAGGGGTAGGACCATCTTGGGGGGGGTGCCACCAAGCGTGAACCTCACGGTGCTATGATCTGACCAAAATACAGGATCAATGCTGAAATCATTAACATCTAACCCCAATGAAAAAAAATCCAATGTGTGACCACCCGAGTGCATAGCTGTTGTTACTTTTTGTAACAGGCCCAGGGACCCATGCTTTCTAAGAGATCATTTCCAACGCCCAAAAGCCCACCGTCGACCCAGGCATTGAAGTCCCCCAGAATTAAGCACCTGGGAGACTCCAGCACAAGACTGGCAATGAGCTCCTCAACCTCAGCAACAAAATCCCCAAACACTCCGGGGGGACGACAGAGCACAAGGACCCTGAAACCTGCCCCTACACCCCCCTCAGGTAGCCACACACTCAAATGAATGCATATAACTTACAGGTAGCACTGTGAAGTTCAGGCTGGTTTTAAAACATATGGCTACCCCCTCCCTGTGATCCTCCCTTTGGTTGTGTATCACGGAATACCTGGCCGGAATTGCTGCCTCCAAAATCGGGGCTACATTTTCATCAAACCAGGTCTTCACGGTGCAAGCCAGGTAAACCGAGGATATCAAGTCTGCCATTATGGCAGTCTTATTCCTCATCGACCTGGCATTGCATAACACAACCCGAGTAGGATAAGGTGAGGCAGACGAACCTGCTAACTGCCCACCATCCATTGTGGAACCCTTGGGTATGGGAACTAAACATGGCAACCCCTTCTCCAGTTCCCATTTCACCCCAGGGTGTCTTCTTGGCCTCGCCACCCGAATCCCAGACACCCAGACAGCCACTCGGGTACTACCACCACCACCCCACCCCTTTCCCTGAGCTATTCCCAAGGCTCTACACCTCCTGTAGGCCACAGCTGGAAGTCCAGGAAGCTCAAAGGGATGTAGGTCACAGAAGTAGTCCCCCGAGTAGCTGCGCCTTACAAATCCCTGTCCCAGACACGTTATACAAATAATAAAACAATCCCTTTAACTGAATATAAACAATTTAAACACACACCTCCCACAATGCAAACCCTTAAACAAACAGTTATAAAACCCTGTTTCAAATTAAATAATAACACAGCCTAAAAATTATAACTAATTTAAAAATATATATTGCCACACTCCAAATGAGGGATATCAGCTCTAGGAACTCTCACTTCCCAGTCCATGACCAAAAATTCCACTAAAGCCGGACGCTCTCACTGCCCCAAAACTTTGTGGTCATGCAGTTTACTTTTTATGAAAGAATAGTCACTCTTGACACCCTTGCTGCCAGTCCAGTTAGATCCAGATCACACCAAGGGAGAAATGAACAGAAACCCCCAGTTAGATGGTTCACACTCAGCCAGCAAATCGGCACTCTCACTATCGATTCAGTCGACTCCCAACCATAATGGAGGCAAATAAGCAAGACTGTACTATGATTTCTGTTCCACTTCAACCTGGGACACCGAAGGACAATTTCTTACACAGCCCTATCTCCAATTGCAGCAGTCTCATTTCTGCTACACCTTCACTGCTGCTCATGTGAATAGACCCTTATCACAGCCCAGACCTCTCCTCGGACCCCCCCCCGCTGCCCCAGCCACCCGCCGGCAGCCAGACAACAGAGCAGAAGTGCCGTAATGCAGACGCCCCCTGGCAGCGACACCACCGCACACCACCAGGTCAAGGCCAGACACCTGGAAGGAGTTCACTCCGTCAATCTGCAGGCAACCACCGTCGAATCTTCCAATACACCACAATACTCCACAACGTTCCTTCTGCATGCAGGAAATCTCCAAATGCCTCCCGGTCACAGTTCAAAAACCTCTATTGATCTTCTGCCAGTCTACACACTCTCCCCAATTTCTCCTTGATCAGCTGGACCAACAGGTAATCAGCTAATTCAACTGATATTTGCAGTTCTTAATACCCAGTCAGTGGGCGGTAGAATAAAACAAACAAGGCAAACAAAAATTAAACGATAAACAATAAAATACTAAGACATTCAGCTGCTCTTGCTGCTGCTCCCAATGGTCAGCTCAGCATAGCCGCCATCTTTCTTGATCAGTAACATGGGGTTAGAAACACAGGTTACTCACCTGTAACAGTAGTTCTAGGAGTGGTATATGTTGTTCATCCACACTTGTTGTCATGTCCCTTTCCCTTTAAAACTTGCCAGATGGTCTAAAAGCTGGCTCCTCCCACCCACCTAGGTGGTATATGCCTTGGCTCCGCCCCTTGACACCAGATCTTGCCCGCTGGAAGCAGTGGTTGTGCGTCGAAGCTAGGGAGGTCGGGTGGGTCAGTGTGGATGAACAACATATACCACTCCTAGAAAGTACAGTCACGTAAGAACTTACTGTAACAGTAGTTCTTCGAGAGGGGCTCTTGCAGCAGGCTATAACAATTAGGACTAACGCTGCAGGCCTTAGAACCCACCGGAAAAATTCTTAGCTAGCAGTACCCAGCAGGGACCGCCTCCTGACGTCGGCTCCACCCCGACGTCGGTCAAGGTACATAAGGGGGCGGACCCTGACTCCACCCCAGTTCTCCCGTCAAGACCTGTGAACGGGCCCTAACAAGAGAAAGAAGCGAAGCCTGCAGATGATGTGCTGAACACCTCACTCGGGGGATGAAGGGCAGGAAAGCAGCACCTGCTGCAAGAGCTCCTCTTGAAGATCTACTGTTACGGTAATTTCTTATGGAACTGTACTATCTTACTTCGAGTGGGAGCTCTTGCAGCAGGCTATAACCATTAGGACTGAATCCCAAGCAGTCCCGCGCCAAGGAGGTGCCTAACTCTGGGAGGAGGAAGGATGGAATAATGCTGGCAACACAGCAACTCAGGACAGGAGTCCCTGAAGGACTGCCAAGCCAAACCCGGCACGACGTCTGGATGCAATGTCCAGGCTATAGTGCTTCACAAATGTGTGCACAGAATTCCGGGTGGCTGCCGCACAGATGTCTCTAATAGAGACATTCTTCAAGCTGGCAAAAGAAGCCAAGACTCCCCTGGTGGAGTGACCCCTAACCTGCCCCCGAAGGGGTTTTCTGTGCTTCTCATAGCAGAACACAATGCAGTGGACAAGCCACTTAGAAATCGTCTGTTTGGACACTGGTTTGCCCAAGTGTTGTGGCACGAAGGCCACAAACAGTTGCTCCGATTTACGGTGTATAGCTGTGTGCTTGAGGTAGTACTTCAGCGCTCTGTGAATGTCCAGTGTGTGAAGCAGAGCTTCTCCCCTATTGGAAGGAGAAGAAAAATAAACTGGAAGGTCAACCGACTGGTTGAGGGTCAACTCCAAGACCACTTTAGGAAGGAACTTAGGATTTGTTTGAAGGGAAACCCTTTCCCTGTGAAAAACCAAATAAGGCTCTTTACACATCAGAGCCTGGAGCTCGGAAACTCTTCGAGCTGAGGTAACAGCTACTAAAACAAACCTTCCAGGAAAGTAATCGACCTCACAATCAGCCACTGGCTCAAAAGGGGGTAGAGTGAGCTTCTCCAACACAAACAGGAGGTCCCAGGGAGGGATAGGATCCCTAATGGGAGGTCTCATATGCAGAATACCCCATAAAAAGGTGCGGGCCATGTCCAGTTGGCTAAGGTTCTATCCCCCAAGAGGACATGATATGCAGAAATGGCCCACATGTGCACCTTTATCGAAGAGTAGCTCAAGCTTTGTTGGTATAAGGAGAGGAGATACTGTAATGCTGAGTTCAATGGACTGGTAAAGGGCTCCAGATGGTGAGATGATGCCCAAAAGCAGAAATGCTTCCACTTCATAGCATAAGTGGAGTGAGTAGAGGGCTTCCTTGCCGAGACGAGGACGTCCGTCACCTCCTGGGAGACCCCATAACTGGATTTTGCTATGTCTGCAGGAGCCAACCATGAAGGTGCAAAGATCTGAGATCTGGATGGACCAGCATGCCCCAATCCTGGGACAGCAACTGCAAGTATACTGGCAGCGGGACTGGAGGTTCCGAGGACAACCGCTGAAGTAGTGGGAACCAAATCTGCCGAGGCCACAATGGGGTGATTAGAATCATCCGAGCCCCCTCAGCCTGTATCTTCAACAGTACTCTCTGAATGAGAGGGAAGCTGTAAAGAAGCCTCCCTGCCCAACATAGGGACAATGTGTCTGGCCAGAAAGCACCAGGCATGAGCTCTCATGAGCAGAAAGTTGGCAGTTTGGTGATTCGTGGGGACACAAAGAGGTCCAGCTCTGGACAACCACATGTCGAACAGCTGGTCCGCTACTGATTGTAGTAACTCCCACTCGTGTGCCTTGGACTGAGACCTGCTTAGGCTGTCTGCCAAGTCATTTAGGATGCCTGGAACGTGCACTGCGGACACAGAGATGTGACGCTCCAACGCTCAGTACCAGACTCTCATTACCTCCCTGCATAGGGGGAAGGAATGCATTCCCCTTTGCTCGTTGATGTAAAAGATGACCACCATGTTGTCCATCTGAACTAGGAGAGAGCCTGGGACAAGGTTCTCTTTTAAGGCATGCAGCACATTGAGGACCGCTTGTATCTCCAGGACATTGATGTGGAGGTCGTGTTCCTCTGGGGTCCAGACCCCTTGTGTTTGGCGGGCCCCTAGGTGCGCCCCCCCATCCCATATCTGATGCATCCATCATTAGGGTCTGATTTGGGGGCTCCTGATAGAAAGAGACCCCTTTCTCTAGATTGAGAGGGTCCAGTCACCAAAGTAGTGTCCTCTTGACTGGCTCTGCGACTCTGACCATGTGGTCTAAGTCATCTGACCATTGATCCCACTGCACCCTGAGCATCCACTGTGGGATTCTCATAAGGAGGTGGGCCAAAGGAGTGACAGAGTTGGCCGCTGCCATGTGCCCCAGCAGTCTGAGAAAGGTCCTGGCCTGGACCTGAGGGGTTACTAGGACCGATCCGGCTATCTCCCACAGGCGATCACCCCTCTCTGGAGGTAGAAAAGCCATGCCCTGGATTGAGTCCAGGACTTCCCCTATGAAGACAAGTTTTTGGCTGGGCTCTGGGGAAGACTGTGGAAGGTTCAGGGTGATCCCCACCTCTCGGAACAGAGTATAGGTGTCTCCAAGAGCCTGAAGGAGGCACATCCTTGATGGGGCTGCAAGCAACCAATCGTCGACGTAAGGGAAGACATAATGCCCCTGATGTCTTAGAGCCGCAGCTATCACTGCCAAGCATTTGGTGAAGACTCGAGGAGCAGAGGAGAGGCCGAATGGAAGAATCTGAAACTGATAATGCTCCCCCTGGAAGTGGAACCTCAGTTACTTCCGGTTGGGGGGAAGACCCCGATGTGCATGTACGCATCTTGCATGTCTAGGGAGCAGAGCCAGCCTCCTTGGTGCAGCAGAGGAATAAGACCTGGAACGGTCACCATCCTGAACCCTAGGTACTCTGTATAGTTTAAGAAGCTGAGGTCCAGGATGGGCCGAATATCTTGCGTCTTTTTTGGAACTAGGAAAAAGTGGGAGTAATAGCTCTTTCCCTGTTGCTGCAGAGGAACTGGTTCTATTGCCCTTTTTTGCAAGAGGGCCTGAATCTCTTCTTCAAGAGAGGTATGTGAGAAGGAGGGTATCTTGAGGACCTTGGTGGAGTGTCTGGGGGAATTTTGGTGAACTCCAGCGTATGTCCCCTCCTTATAATGTCTAGGATCCACTGGTCCACTGTAATAGAGCTCCAAACCTTCAGGTGAAGGGAGCAGAGACCCCCTACTGCCTCCCCTGGTACCTCCTCCGGAGGGGGGGGTCGGAAGGGAGTGATTGAGCATAGCAGGGAGTGGGCAGAGAGGCTTGGAAAGACTTGGGGCCTCGAAAAGGAGTGCCTCCAGGTTGCTGGTTGCTAGCTTTCCTTTTGAAGCCACCTGTCTGGCCCTGTTGGTTTCCATGGGTTTAAGCACCTGAGGGCTTATGAAATGGCCATCGTCTCGCTCGTTTCTGGTCCTCTCTGTACATCTGCCTGATGGACCAGATAGATTTGCCCGACTCCTGGAGACGAGAGATAACAGACTCCACCTCCTGCCCAAAAAGGATGGAACCCTGGAATGGGAGGTCCCAGATTCCAGGCTGCATATCCTGGTGAAAACCTGAGACTCTCAACCAGGCATGGCACCGGAGGCAGACACCTGCCGCTGCCGCTCTGGCCGCTGTATCTGCAGTGTCATATGATGCACGGAGAACATGCGTGCCTACGTCCGAGCCCGATTTTAATATGTCCAGAAGCTCCATCTTTTGTGTGGAGTCTGGCAAGGCATTGGCTAGCTCCTGCCCTCTCTCCCACAATGCATTCTGGTACTGGATCATATGCATGAGGAAGTTAAGGGATCTAATGGAGCAGGTGGAGGCAAAGTAGACCTTCTTGCCCACCTGGTCCAAGTAGCGGGATTCTGGGTCAGGATGCTGGTAGCTTAGGTGCTTAAGCTGCTTAGACTTGTCTTGAGCAGTCGTAATGACCGATGAGTCCACCTGAGGGGGTTCCGCCAGGAAAGGCTCATCCCTCAGGGCTCTGTACAGCCTATCTGACTTCTTTGGAACAGCCGGGACTGGGGCTGGATGCTTCCAAGTTATCCTGGTGAGATCTTGGAAGGCATCCACTAAAGGAGGCACCACCACAGGCTTGGGCTCCTTTTGCCTCAGGTAACGGGCCAGTCGACTGTGTTCTGGATCCAGGTCCTCCATCTCCCATTCATTGGAGGTCTGGATGTGCCTCATTACATCCATAAATGTCAGATCGTCAGGAGGCGAGCGGGGTTGGTCCTTCTCCCCCGGGGAACCCCCGAGAGAGATGAGGAAGCAGAAAAAGGAGAAGATGACCTGCTACTAAGCCTAGAATGGCCTGAACTGTGTCTAGGATTCCCCCCGCTTGAGCGTCGGTAGCTACCGGATCGACGTAGTCCAAGGACCAGTGATGGCTGCGGGACCGATGACAGGGCAATGACTGACGTCGGCCTGGGGCTGGCATCAGAAGCAGGAGCGGGCCCTGCCTGGGAGAGCGGGATCAGCTTCTGGGCTGAGACTGGGACTGACAACGGCTGCCCGGTCAAGAAGGGCGCCAATGGCTGTCCTCAAACCAGCACCAGGAATGAACCTTCGAGGTAGCAGTCGCTCATGGGTCTTCTGCGGAGATAGAGTGGGAAGGCCCTCAGGTTCAAGGTTGTCTGGCCAGTTGGGAACCGGTGTCGGGTCCGGTTTCAGTAGAGTCTCCTCTTTCTTCACCTGACTTCACCAAAAGGAGAAGAGCTCTTGCAGCTCTTCTTTGCTGAAAACAGCGGCTGCTGTTCCCGGGAAGGGCATGAGTGGGGGAGTCCCCTGAGGAGCCCTGCAAAGTGGAAGATCTGGGGGTCACCGGGACATTAGCAGGGACCCCTTCCCCTGGAGCGTCTTCCACAGGAGGAACCTCCACCGGTGTCAGTTTTACCAGAGGCGGTGTCTGGGTGTCTGTACCACCCAGTGGCTTGTCTGAAGCCGGCATAGTTGAGGCCTTCTTGGGCAGGGCTGAGGCTTGTGCTGAAGAGGCCTTAGTCACTTGAAGCGGTGCCACCTTAGGCTTCGCTTATTTGTCGCTGGATGGTCCCGCCTTGACCGGCGCTGTTTTTTTGGCAGGAGGACTCTGCTTCTTAAGGTCCTTACGATGTTCTCCCAAGCCAGAGGATGAAGAGGCTTTTCTGGCAGGGGCATGGCAACGGGGCCGATGATGGAACCGGCTATGGTCCTTGTCCTGGGAATGCTTACGGGGCTTGTCCCAGTGTTTACCCTTGTCCCCCCAGGGTGTGCAGGACATCCATCTTCTTTTCTAGGAGGTAGGCTTTTAAGGCCTTCAGGCGCCAAATCCTCATCCTGCTGGTGAAGCCTCTACAAGTGCTGCAAGCCACGCTGTTGTGGTCTGAACCCAGGCAGAAGATGCACTTAGAGTGGCCATCTTTGCATGGTATCTGGCAGCCACAATCGCACTTGTTCCTCTTCGGACCGGAGGAGGATACCGACAACAGGGATGACATACGCACTGAAGTCAACAAGGGAGAGAAAAAATGTCAATAATTACGAGAAAAAAAATCCAGTTTTGCTGGAAACTGCTCTGTCAGCAACGAACTTCTCCAATGTGAGCGGGTCGAGGTGGGAAAAGAACTGGGGTGGAGCCGGGGGCCGCCCCCTTGTGTAGCATGACCGACGTCGGGGTGGATCCGACATCAGGGGGCGGCCCCTGCTGGGTACTGCTAGCTAAAAATTTTTCCAGTGGGTCCTAAGGCCTGCGGCGTTACTCCTAATGGTTATAGCCTGCTGCAAGAGCTCACACTCGAAGTAAGATCTACTGTTACAGGTGAGTAACCTGTGTTTCTAGGGATGTGGATATGTTATTCTTATCCACACTTGTTGGCAAACTCCTAGCAGTTCTCCGGGAGGAGGAAGGGAGGGAGGCAAGGCATACACCCCCTACTTAGGGAACAGAGACTGGAGAACTGAGGCCCCAAAACCAGCATCCTGGCTTGACTTTAGGTCGATGTAGTAATGGGTAATGAAGGTGTTTGCTGACTTCCAGGTAGCAACACTGTAGATATCCTTGATAGGGACGTTTCATAATTTCGTAGTAGAAATACAAGTTCATGAGGTCAAGGCCCATAATGGACTCGCCACCATGTGGTCAGTGGTGGTATTTATACTTCATTTCTCCCACATAGTCATCCAGTCATGTTTTAAAGGATTCCACAGTGTCACTGGCAACAATATATTCAGGTAATGTGTTCCATAACGGTGACGCCCTCTGTGTGAAGAACCTCATTTCTCCCATATAGTCATCCAGTCGTGTTTTAAGGGATTCCACAGTGTCATTGGCAACAATATATTCAGGTAATGTGTTCCATAATGGTGGAAGAACCTCGGTCTTCTTTGGGTTTTATTAATGGGGCATTTAATTTTATCCTTATGTGATCTATTGTTACTTAGACAAACCTGCTTTTCCAGACATATAACATCTAATGTTTCTCCTTTAGGTATAGTGTTTTATATATATATATATATATATATATATATATATATATATATATATATATATAAGATTTCTAATAGTCTGTACTCATGTGAGTACAGATTTAGTGACTTAAGCCTGTCTTCATATGGTATATTTGCCAGGTGTTTTACTCTCCTAGTAGCCCTTCTCTGTACCTTCTCCACCATGCTCAGACCTCCTACTGTGGTTGGTGCAAAGAAGAGAGCACAGTACTCCAAGTGAGGCCTGACATCCCTAGAAGCAGCCACTGACGCAGCAGTATGGCGGGCAGAATGAGCTCTTATCCCTAAGGGAGGCTCCTTGCCCGCCAACTGGTAGCAGAGACCAATGCAGGATGTTATCCATCTGCCAATCATCTGTTTTGCTACAGGTCTGCCAGGAACCTCTTCCTGAACTTCAGCCACTCGCTCCTTATAATAGGAGAGCGCTCATCTCAGGTCCAAAGTATGGAGCCTGTACTCGGCCTCCGAGGTGCAACTGGGGTAGTATACCAGCAGAGTCAACACCTGGTTGAGGTGAAACTCCGACACTACCTTCGAAAGGAATTTCAAGTGGAGGTGCAGGACAACCTTGTCCATGTGGAAGACCAGATAGGGAGACTCGACAGAGAGCACCTGTAGTTCCCCAGTCCTTCTGGCTGACGTGATATCCACCAAGAAGGTGGTATTCCATGACAGATGTGACATCTCACACCTGTGCATCTGTTCGAACGGCTTGCCCATGAGCTTTGTCAAAACCAGCAGTAAATCCCACAGAGGTGGTGGTTCATGCACCAGAGGGGAAATGTGGTCAGGGCCTTTAAAGAAACGCCAGACCACCTTTTCCTGTGCCATTGTCTGCTGACCAGCCTGCACACGGTAAGCTTGAGATGGCTGCCAGGTGCACCTTAAGGGTCGTAGACCAAAGAGCTCCTTTGGAGAGGGACCAAAGGTAGCCGAGGATGCTAGCCACTGAACAGGACGAAGGGTCCAGGCTCTGGCCCTGACACACATGGAGAATCTCTTCCATTTGAATGCATAGCACCTCCTGGTCGACTCCTTCCTAGATGCCTTAACTACACTGAGTACATCATCAGAGAGACACAAAACCTGAAACTATAGCTGCTTAGGAACCAGGCTGTCAGGTGCAGGGATTGAAGGTCCGGATGGAGTACCTTTCCCTAACTGATGGAGAGTAGGTCCAGGAGTGCTGGAAGACACCTCAGGAGCCTGGTGCTGAGGCTGAGGAGATCTGGATACCAGAACTGGTGGAGCCAGTCTGGGGCTACCAGGATCACCCTTGCCTTGTCCCTCCTGACCTTGAGGAGCACCTTGTGGATCAAGGGAAGTGGAGGGAAGGCATAGAAGAGGCCTGGGGTCCACAATCTCAAGAAGGCATCCCCCTGCAGCAAGCCCTGCTGAGGGGGGCAGGCATGAAACAGCCTCAGATTTGTGTTCTCACTGGAGGTGAACAGGTCCATCTGAGGGGTGCCCCACTGGAAGAACAGGCTGTGAGCTACCTCTGGATGGAGAGACCACTTGTAGGATGCCTCGCTCACACAGCTGAGGGTGTCTGCCAACTGATTGGAGGCTCCTGCTACATGAATGGGTAGGAGATCTGCCTCTAATTGGTTCATGAGGGTCCAGATGAGGAGTGCTTCTCTGCACAGAGGCCAGGAGTGTGTGCCACCCTGTTTGTTGAGGCAGTACATGGTCATGGTGTTGTCCGTCTGGACTTGTACCACTTGACCCCAAAGGAACAGAGTGAATGCAGCCAGTGCCAGCCGAACTGCTCGGAGCTCCAGCAGGTTGATGTGGCATCAGGATTTCTAAGGGGCCAGAGCCCATGGACTCTGTGATTCCCAATGTGGGTACCCCAGCCCATGAAAGAGGCGTCGGTCATGAGGATGACCGTCGGCTTGGGGCAGACAAAAGGGATCCCTCTCTGCATATGTTCCAGGACGGTCCAGCACTGGAGGTCGTCTGACATATTCTGGGTCACAGTGACCAGCTGGTTGAAATGACCATGTCACTGAGACCACTGGCTGGCCAGCTCCCATTGAAGGGGTGCATATGCCACCGGGCCCATCGGACCATGGTGGTGCAGGCCGCCATGTAACCCAGAAGTCGCAGGAAGTCCCGGGTAGGGTGTAATTGCCCAACCAGAAATGATAGAGCAAAGGAGGAGAGAACCTCTGCCCTGTCCGCCCGGAGCCTGGCTCTGGCTCGACAAGAGTCAAGCTCTGCCCCGATGAAGCAAATCACCTGCGAGGGCACAAGTTCCAACTTAGCCTCGTTGACCACAAGGCCAAGGCTGAGGCAGGTGTGGAGGGCCAGATCCCTGGGCCTCTCCACCTCCAGTTTGGAGGGACCCACTATTAGCCAATCGTCAAGATAGGGATATTCTCTGACCACTCAACACTGAAGATGGGCCTCCACTACTGCTATGCATTTGGTGAAGACCCCGGGGGCTGATGACAGGCCGAATGGCATGGCTTGGAACTCGTAGAGGGTTTCCTCCACCCTGAAGTGGAGGAACCTTTGGTGGGACAGATGAATCGGGACGTGGAAGAATGTGTCCTGTAAATCCAGTGAGCAGATCCACATGTTCTGCTCGAGGGATGGTATGATCTGGGATAGAGTTACCATCCGAATGGTGTGCGACCCGAGAAACTGATTCAGGTCATGCAGATCTAGAATGGGGCGCCAGCCCCCCATCCGTTTCAGGACCGGGAAGTACCTGGAAATGAACCCTGGTTGACAGGTGATCTGTGATCCGTGACTCTGACCACTACCTCCTTGTGGAAGGGTTGGGCAATGTCATCTCTAAGAGACCCTTAACCTTGCTGTTACCTCCTCTGTCTTCTCTCTAGTAGATTATGGGCTTACTGTCTACTCGGCCGCTGACCACGCAGCTCTCAATAAAATCCACCTGGCCATCAACAAGGCATGTAGACTCCTCGCTGGGGTAGATAGGCGTACCCACTGCTGCACCCTGTATGCCCTAACACATATACTCACCCTAGATGAATGAGTACGTTATCAAACGTTTCTTCTCACCAAAAAAATTCAACTAGGACTTACCCCCCTCGGGGTCACTGCCTCTTTCTGTTCTTCTCATGTCTCAGCAAACACCCACACAGCACACAAACTGTTGGGTCTGTTCCCAGCGTCAGGACCTCTCTGGCCTAAAGGTCTTTATCTATAGAGTGCTGTTATGATATAATAAACTCCCCCCCTGCTGTTACTGCTGTCTCCAGACTAGGCCCCTTTAAAATTGCCCTAAAAGACCACATACTCTCCACCCATTGCTGTCAGTGCACTGGCTAGTCATGGCCTGCTGATAGCCCAGCCAGTACACGGCTTCCAGGCCTCGGTGCGACTGGCCCAGTCCTTGCATCTGTGGTGCAGCAAGGTGGAGATACCAACTGGTGGTTATAACAATCAGTACTACCAGTACTACATAAAGAGAGTTTGTGTTAAATTTTTTTCACAACTGCTATATGTATACTCTCTTTGCACAATATTGACCATGTTATTGACAATGTCTGAATCTCGACTGCTTGCACCTTGACAATTATAAGCTCCTTAGATAGACCTGTACAGCTATCTAATTGTATAGACCTCATTCTCCTCATTGACTGTACTATTCATACACTGTGTTTGTCTTATTGTTTACTGACTGCTGCCTATTGTTCTGTATTGTTTTCAGACATGGAGTCTTTGTAAATGAGTCTATGACTCAAAGGTTGTAAATCCGATATCTTCAATAAATAAAATAAATTAATAAGAGCTGACCAAGTATGGGTGGATACCTTTTCTTCCTGTGGGGCGCAGGCTTGACTTGGAGGGTACTGCTCGAGTTACAGAGGAAGACCCTGGCCGGCCACTTCCAAGACCCACCTGTCCGTTATGACAACGGACCAGGTGGAAAGGAAGTGGTGGAGCCAGCCCCCTATGGGAGGACTCAGAGTGGTTGTGATGGGCATGGAGGTGGCTTCCCCATCCCGTTGCTGTTCAGGCTTGGAGGATGAAGGGCCGGCAGCGGGGCTGCCGGGATCTCTCCCTCCGGGCTTATGGTTCACTGAATCCTCGGACTTGGGCTGAGGGCACCAAGATTGAGCCTGCTGCTGCCCAGTTTGATACTGGGGCTGCTTGGCCACAGGGGCAGAAGGCTGAAAAGGCTTCTTCTTCTGTTGTTTTAGAACCCTGGGGTTCTTTCTGGGCAGACATAAGGGAGTCCAAGGTGGCACTGGACTTCTTGATACGCTGGAGGTGACCATCAACTCCTGGACTGAACAAGTCGGTACACAAGAAGGGAACATCTGCCAGTTTGTGCTGGGTGTCTTACGTAAAGGTCGAGACCCTCAGCCAAGCCCTGTGGCGCATAGTGACTGCAGCTGCCACTGAACAGACACAAGAATCCCCAATGTCCAAAGCCATCTGGAGTTGCTGCTTAGCAACCGCTCGACCCTGGTCACGGACATGCTTGACCGTGGTCTGAAGGTCTGTGGGGAGATGAGGAAGCACCTCATCCAGAGAGCCCAAGAGGGCGTGGAAGAAGTGTGCCATAATGACTGCTGAACTCGCCTGTCTGAGACCAAGCGAGGAGACAGCATAAACCTTTCTGGTCAAATGGTCCAAATTTTTGGATTCTTTGTCTGGAGGTCTATCCATGTCTCCTGAGTTGCCCGACTGCCGAAACACAGACTCGGTCACCAACCCCTCAGCCGAGGGATGCTGTGTAAGCCCTGAGGGGACACCGATGGGAACCGCATACTTGCAGGCTATGCAAGCGGAAGATGCAGGGAAGGAGGCTGGGTGATGCCAAAGCACCAAGGCTGGACCAACTATGGCCTTGTCCACTGGGAAGGCCTCAGACGGAGAATCCCCTTTTCTGAGGAAGTTAGTCTGGGTGTATTCAGCCCGTTTTTCGACAGGCTCCAGAGGCATCCCCATTAAATCAGAAATGAGACAGAGGATGCCCAGGAAGGATGTGGGACCTTCCTCTGTTGACAGACTCATGGAATCATTGTCACATGGATGTGAATGCAGGTCTGACTCCTCGGACCCTGAGTCTGGATACAGTGGCCGACCACCAGAATCAGTCTCGACCCACCGCGGATGGTCAGGAGTAAGGGTGACTGACAGCCTGTGTGGGAGACTCTGAACAGGCCATGACTCCTTGGCAGGAGCCCCTGCGGGAGGCTACTTCGGTGGTGGCGCCACCAAAATAGGTGGAGAGGCTGGCTGCAGCCGAGCCAGGAGGGTCTTCACTGGCTCTGCAGGTGGAGGAATGGTGTTGACTGGCTCTGGAGGAGTTGGCGCTGGAGTAGAAGCTGGGGTCAGCTTTGGACCAGGCAGCATAAGCTGTTGCCACATGAGGTCCTTGTAGTGACAATGCAGCTTGCGTCAAAGCCTCTCCTCACCTGAGGAGGACGAGGATGAAGCTGAATGGCGTTGTCACCTTTTCTTACAGCGCCGCTTGTGAGACTTCCTCGGCCTATTGGTCGAGGGGGTCCAAGATCTAGAAGACACTCATTGGAGGGGACCGTTGGGGCTTCTCAGAAGGGGCCGGGGAGAACCGCAGCTCCTCCAGATTGGGGACTGCGACCACGGGTGGAGCCCCAGCTAGTTGGGTCTCCTCGTCGGTTGGTAGGACTGGAGTCCTAAATACAGAATTGTCTGCCTCATCAGTCGACAGTGGGTCGATGGGGTTGATTATAATTTTGATCTGGTTGTCATCCCGCATCTGAGCCAACTGGCCTGATGGGGTACCATGAAGCCAGCAGCCGAGGTCATAATTTTGACTGAAGTCAAGATAGGAGACTCCTGGGACCAAGATCTGTCTCTGTCCCAAGAGCATCGACATTATGAAGACCCTTCTCTCGATCTTTTGTCCTTCTTGCGGGACTGGGAGGTATGCGAACCAGACAGGCTCTCTCCTTTCATAGGGAGAAATTGGCACATCTCTTTGAAGGATCTGGAGAAGGAGGTGCCCAGTTTTAGTGGAAAAAAAACGATACGGAAGAGGATTGCTCGGCGGCACGAGCCACCTCCTCTTCAAAGGCTTTCATCTGCTCCAGTTGGTCACTGGATCCTGCAGCTGCGGAGACCACATGATGGGCATCTTTAGATTTGACCGGCAGGTGCCGTTTTTCCAGTCGACCAAGCTGCAAGCATGCAAGACGATCATCCAAAAGTTGTGAATGAAAGGCGTGACAAAACTCGCAGGCCTGGGGGTCATGCACATGGCACAGGCAGTAGACACACATGGAATGCAGGTCAGTACAGGATATTTTCTGCCTGTAAGGACACTGGCGAAACCCAGGTGAGGACTTGTCCTCCATCGCGGTCGCAATCATAAATTCACGTGGAGAAACTCGAACGAGTTTTATTTTCGGTAGACTAGCAGAAGTGTTAAGTGCCAGGGCCTACTCAATGCAGAGCGGTTAGGAGGGAACCTGAATCTTCCAAGTGGAAAGGAAGATCTGGTGTCAAGGGGTGGAGCTGAGGCATATACCACCCGAGTGGGTGGGAGGAGCCAGCTTTTAGACCATCCGGCTAGAGCCAAAGTTCTTCTGAGAACCGAACCAGAACTATTTGATTTTTGCTCTATTCAAACCGAACTAGAACCCTAAAAATCAAAAATAGGCGAACTTGAACAAAACCCACATGGAGGCAGTAGTCTAGCCATGCTATTCTACACTTTGCCAGCTGTGTGTGTATTGCCTACAGATTGTGAAATGATTTCTTCATTGAAGTCAGTAATGACTGTCAATATCAAAGCAAAATCCAATGATGATGAGCCACCAGTAAAAAGGCCAAAAACTGATGTCAAGGACATGCTATCCAGTCTAGGTGGTCCTTCTTCAACTGCAGCCAGATCATTGTCATCCAGTGAACTAAAAACATATTTAGAACATGACAGTTATACTGACAGCTGCCTTGAATTCTGGAATAAGACAGGAAGAAAAAATTACTTACCTAGTAATCTTATTTCTTCGAAGTGATACTCAGGTATTCATAACTGTATGCAGTCTGTCCCCTAAGTAGAACTGCCCAGAAAGAATTTGGAACATATGCAAATGATGGATTCTTTTGCATGAGCCACTTTTCAAATGCTGCCTTATACAAACTGCCTTAGTTCTAAACCCTTCAGATTTCCTGGATGCCTGAAAAGACAGGCCCACAGGGACTAAGTATAATAATAATAGTTATAACAACAATATTAATAACAATAATAATAATTATTAGAGAAAACTCCCTTCACCCTGAAAAAAGGGGCCTCCAACTGGAGGGCACAACCTATGAAAGAACACCCTAGAATGTCCAAATTACCCGAAAAAGGGGAGGGGGACAACAATAGGGAACCCAATCACAACATGTGTGTCAGAAATGGCATTTATGCCCCTAAGAGCACAGTATTCAGGAGTGCAGAGGCTGAATGTTCCAGAAGGGAAGGAGGGAGGGAGAGTTATGAATACCTGAGTATCACTTGGAAGAAATAAGATTACTAGGTAAGTAATTTTTTCTTCTAACCCTAGTAATACTCAGGTATTTCTAACTGTATGCAGACTACCAAGCAGTACCTTTGGAGGTAGGCACAGAACCCCATCTTAGGAACAGACTTTGCAGGACTGCTGTGCTGCATCTGGCATCATCCCTGGACAGATTATCCAGAGTGTAATGCTTCGTAAAGCTGTGTATTGTTTTCCAGGTAGCTGCTTTGGAGATTCACCAGTGAAACATCTGGCAGCTGCTATGGTAGCAGTTGTGCCCCTTGGAGAATGGCCTTCTACCCACAAGGGGCTCCTTTCCAGCCTTAGAGTACCAAACTGGTTATACTGTACTATCCAGTATTAAGTGGACCTTCTTTGATGCTGGGTTAACTTTTCTCACATTCCCATAGGTCAGGAACAGCTGCTTTCCATCCTGCCTAAGGGCTTTAGTGGATGTCAAATAGTAGCTAAACTCCTTTGACGTCCAGACTATGAAGACTTTTTTTTCCCCCCACCAGGACTAAACTGTTCAGTGAAAAAGACAGATAAGTTAATGGACAAAGAACCTCTGTGTGCAAACACTGAGGCAAGGGTTACCCCAAAGGGCATTTGGCTGGGAAGCCAAGTTTCAAGAAAATACAGAATCACACATGCCCACACAATGCAAAGCATCATGGGATGCATATGCAAATCACCACAGAATGTTATGCTGGTCCAACTTTAAGCAGAATTGCATGGTGCCGAAAGGCCTCTCACACAGTTTGCAAAGGGTGCTAACAGAAGACATAGACACGTGTTTCGTCCTACCAGGACTCATCAGTATGCCTTGTCTGTATGACACCCCAGTGGAATGGACCAGCTACCCTAAGACAGTGTGTCTTGGATATGTTGTGGTGAACCCATTAAAATAAAAAACTATTTAAAAGACAAAGAACCTCTGTGTGCAAACACTGTGGCAACGGTTACCCCAAAGGGCATTTGGCTGGGAAGCCAAGTTTCAAGAAAATACAAAATCACACATGCCCACACAATGCAAAGCATCATGGGATGCATATGCAAATCACCACAGAATGTTATGCTGGTCCAACTTTAAGCAGAATTGCATGGTGCCTAAAGGCCTCTCACACAGTTTGCAAAGGGTGCTAACAGAAGACATAGACACGTGTTTCGTCCTACCAGGACTCATCAGTATGCCTCGTCTGTTTGACACCCCAGTGGAATGGACCAGCTACCCTAAGACAGTGTGTCTTGGATATGTTGTGGTGAACCCATTAAAATAAAAACTATTTAAAAGACAAAGAACCTCTGTGTGCAAACACTGAGGCAAGGGTTACCCCAAAGGGCATTTGGCTGGTAAAGTTAATGGTTTGGTTCAAATGATAATTAGAGGTCCTGTTGAAAAGGAAACTTCCTGTTTGTTTCCAGGACAACTTTGTGTCTGTGGAATGAAATACAGACCTGTTCAATTCGGAGAGACTTGAGCTCACTGATTCTTGTCAGAAGTGATTACCACAGGAAAAAACATTTTTTTTTTACATACTTCAAATAAATTGAAGACGTAGGGTCAAAAGGGGGCCCATGAGCCAACTATACACACATCTAGGCCACATGCTCGCACCGTCCCTTGTGAGGGGGTTCAAATGGGGCAAGCCTTCAAAGAACCCTTTGAAGACAGGGTCAGAGGCCTGAAAAACATTCTGTCCAACTGAAGTGTAATATGCTGCGGCCAGGTGGATATTCAAGATACTGGACTGCAAGCCCAGTAAGAGCAAATAGGTAAGATAGTCCAGCACAACAGGAACACCAGCCTGTGTTGACATGTGCTAGGCCCATGAAGAGCCTTTTGTAGCTAGGATCTGAAGCAATAAAACATTTTGTACGACTAATATGCCAGCAGATGCTGCAAACAGGTGGACCTTGAGGGTACAGGTTAGTCAATCCAATGACTGTAAATAGATAAAATAGTCAGACAGCTGGGACCCAGTCCTGTAACCACATCACATGCTTAAGACACTTTGAGAAAGAGTGATCCGAGGTTTGGATATAGAAGCCCCCTTATAGGAGGTCAGCAGGTTGTGCCTCCGAGGGAAGGTGTATTGGTTCGGGCTCAGGAATGGAGGGTAGCAAAGATGTATGTCTGCCTGGTCCATTCTAGTTCTATCAAGATTATTGATGCTGACTGGGACCTGAGCTTAAGAAAATCGCTCTGTGTACCAGAAGGAAGAAAGAAGAAAAATGCACTTGCTTCCCTTGCCCACTCAAAGCCAGAGCATCCAGGGGAATTGTTCCCAGATCTGGCTGTCTGTCATAGTACTGTGGCAGGTGGTGGTTGTGGTGGGATGTGAACAAGTCAACCTCTGTGGTGGCCCACCTCCTGAAGATTACTTGCGCTACCTGACTGTTTAAGGTCCATTCATGATGGGGCTGGCTGATGTGAGTTGAAGTATCTGCCAGGGTACTGTCCTTACCTGGCAGTGGCAGATGAATATCCTGGAAAGGCCCATTGAGCATGACAGAGCCCATATTTTCATGAATCCTGTGCAGGGAGGGCTTAACCTTGTCCCTCCTGAAATGTTTATGCAGTACATTGTGGTGGTACTGTTTGTTCTAACCTGTACCCCACTCCTTATAGTAGTTATGTAAAACCTTTAGTGCCAGTAACACTGCTCTTAGCCCCAGCAGGTTTATGTGCCATGGGATGCATGAGCCCCCAAGTGGGGCCACACTCCAGTCAAGACGCATCTGTTATCAGACAACTGATGAAGCTTTTTGCTGAAAAATAAACTCCTGTTAGATTGGTTTCATTTTGGAGACCTGTAACAATATTTCTGTTACTAAAATTGGTTATGACAGAGAGTCCTTTCTCTGACACCAGTGAATGCTGAGGTGAAACTGAATAGCAATTTTTAACCTGGATTCCAAAACTGTGCCAGTGGCAGATGCCATGTGCAGAAGCTGAAGAGACTGTTCTGAGGTTTGTTTTTTAAATTTATTTAGTTATTCATTTCATCCAGGATGAATGAAAACACTATCAGTGAAATACCTCTTGCCCTGCTTGTAGGCAAGTAGGCCCCATCTCACAGGATATTAAGCTCTGCTTCTATGAGCTGTAGAGGCTGAGAGACAACTGGCTCTAGATTTATCAGAAAAACCTAGGGACTCCATGGGCCCCTGGTGAGTTACAGATCACTTGCTGGGGTTGACTCTGCAACCACAGCCAAGCCTCTAGATGTAGGAAGAACTTGTGACAGCTTGTCTTTGAAGATGCTACAAACACTGTGCACACTGTTATAGAATGACATAATGGGGGTCTAAATCTGAAGTACTTTCTCTGCTGATGGGGATGTGGAAATACCTTTAAGTCCAGTGATGTTGCCAAACCTTCCCCTTTTCTTTGGAGTGTTGGCAGAATCAGTGCCAAAAACACAGTCTTAAACTGCGGTTTTATCAGATGCCTGCTTAGTAACCTCTAAGACAGGTTACCACTCCCCATCCTTTTTGTAGTACCTTTTGCTATACCAAGACAGGCTCCTCTATCCTTGACAGTTTTTGAACCTCTTGTTCTCTAAATTTTCTTTCTCTACATCTATAGATGGGCTGAAAAAGTTTTTTTTTTTTTTTTGGAAGGGATTTGAACCCAGAAACAATCCCTGATTACTACGTCCATGACCACTTGTCTGTGGTGTCTGAAATACCCCTGCTATAGGTATTACTGACACTGAAGATCAGCCCTAGTCTGATGCAACAAAACGAGGTTACTGTGGTGTAGTCATCCATTTTTTAACTTTTATCTTTTCTCTAAAGAGGAATTACCTTCAACTTGTAGTCCATAGCCTTGGTTTGGGAATACTGAGTTAGATTGGTGACTCACAACCAGGCAAAACCCCCTTTGAACCACTGTATTCACTATTCATCCATCAGCAGCCATTTAAACTGTTATTTGGCTGCTTCCAAACCAAGTTTAGTTGTTTCAGCTAGCTAGATCATCTGGCAGGGGAGTAACATGGACTTGAAAGTATGTCAGTGTTCCTGGGATCCGTGTTAGGAGAGTAGGATGCCAGGGATCTCTTTCCCTTGTCACAGGCTGCTTCTTCAACTACACCTTGATGTATAGAATGAGGGAACAAACTTTGAGTTCCCTCCCTGTCTAGCTGATGTTTCTTACACATCCTCTTATCTGAGGGGGAACAGAGCTTAGAGTTTGCAAAATCTTTAAAGTGTCTTCCCCAATGAATTTATTCACAGGAAGGGGAAGCGTTTAGTGGGTGTCAGCCCAATCATCTTCCACAAATGTGAAAAGTGAGGGATAATCTTTATTTTGGATAAAAATCCAAACATTCCATGAAATCACCTAGTCTTCCTCCAGATAATGGGGAGGCTGATCAGAGGAGGCACGCTGCTGTGCAGAGGTCTGCTGCTGAGAAGTAGACCACTTGTAAGCCTAAAAGTGTTTTCTTACGCCATTCCAGGCATATCTTCACACTTTTTTTTTAGGAAAGTTTACAACTTTCACACCTTCATTCACAGTAAAAAATCACCAAAATGAAGCACAGTGCTACAAAATTCTGCAGTCCAGTTACTGCAGTAAATGCTACCATTTCAGTGGGAATTAATCCCTTTAGTGATGCAGTAAGCCTGAGACATTGTACCTCTTCCTGGTGGGCTTCACCATAGGTAACAATCTGCAGGAATTGACAGGCTTTCTAGCAGGCACAGAAGGCCCATTACACTGTCTAGCAGGGGGTTCTGTGTGCTTAGTTTTATTTGATTTCTTAGAGGGAACCAGGTAGTCAGCCAGTTCAGCAAGCCTCTCAAGAGCTGCTTATATACCCATCTCAGGGGTAGCAGTTTACATTAGTTGTTGTGGTTTCACCCACAGTAATTTGGGGTGTCAGCTGGTCAGAGCTGGAGGGACCCTTAGATGGTGAAAGTTTTCCTTTATTTTTTTTAGCCATATTCCAGACTTTTTTTCAGTAGTTTTCAGAGTTTATTAGCCATATTCCAGGCATTTAAACAGTTATTACAGGACCTGAAATGCAGATTTCACTCTGCTTTTAATGTTCATGTCCAGACGGGTAGACAAAAGGAACATAACAGAATTTCACCACACAGAATACAGAATACAGAGTTTGAAACCGGGATCACCAGTTTTCTTTTTAAGTAACATTTTGAATGTAAAAGCAATAAAACTTGCAACCGCTAAAAAGTATTTTAATTTAAAGATTATTTAGCAGTTACGGTCAGTTCCAGAACCAATGAGGTACTGATCGGGTCCCAGGAACCGAGGAAAATGAACCGAGACTATCTGTTAAAGAACAGTTAGCGGTTCTTAAAACAAGCTAATTTAATTAAGCAATAAGGTACGACAGGGTGTGTGTTATCATGTAATAATGTCACTCCTGGGGTGGGTTGAAGCACAAGGCGAGGCCGAGTGCTTCCACCACTCTAGGAGTGATGTTGTTACATGATAACACACACCCTGGAGTGCCTTATTGCTATTATACAATGGCTTGTTGTGTATTTTATTTGATGGTGTTTAATTAATAAACAGAGAAAAGCTCTTTTTGCTTTAAATTAATTTTATTTGTTGGAAACTGATAATGTTAGAATTTGACAAAAAAGTAGTCCCTTCAAAGTATGTGAAAACACTGTTTACTATCCTGTCTTGGCCTGCCCCCCCCCCCCAAATGTTAGTTTTGATTGTGGAGCTACAGTTTTGAAGCTCTTATTTTCTGTTGATACTTTTTTATGTTGTTATCCGTCATTTGAAATAGGAGCGGGGACTGGAGACTAGACCATGTCAGGAGCGGGATTCTACTTCCGGTTTACAGAAGCGAACGTAACTTCATAAGTGGCAGTGGGAAAAACAAATATTTCTCTGTAGTGTACAATCTTTTTAATCTGGATTAATCACCTGGATTTTATTTCTTTAAATGTGGCCAAAAGTAGCGTGGCCGTTTACTTTGGGAGGGAGCCAAGTAGCGTGTGGAGCGAGCCGCTCGTACAGCGAAGGAGGTGAGAAGGAGATGTCAGAATGATTTATTTGTTTCTGTGAAACATTTTATTTTCAGTATGTTACTTGCTGATGGAGTTACTCAGACGGTGAGCGTTTAGGATGCGTCCTGCTGCATGTGATTTCTCTGTGGAAGCGACGGCGTGTCCATGAAAGGAAATGCGCGTGCTGCATTATGTTTTGGAGCCAGCAGCACTTAAGCCAGTGGTGCTAAAGGGCTAAGTCTCAAATTAAATATGTTATTTCTCACTAAATTAATTTGAAAACTACAGATTTGCTTGGAGGTGCGATGGACAAATTGTGTGTGTGTGTGTGTGTGTGGGAGGAGGGCCACTTGCGGGTCAGTGAAGATGCTCGGTTTGTGGGGAAAGTTGTGGCGATAACATAAATGCACTATGATTTCTGAGTGTGTTATGAGGTCATTTGAGTGCCTGGTCTTTATGCGGTGATGTTATTGTTCAAGGCACACAGTGACCAATTAGGATAGGGGAAATTTTCTTGCCATTGTATAATAACAATTAAACATACTGTAACTAGTGAGTTTTCAATCAGAAAAACTTCGATAACTGTAATATAAACCTCGATTTGCCCCCGGTTAACACAAACCGAGAGAAACTGAGAAACTTAAAATTTAAACACTAAAACTGCAGGTTTACTAAAATTACAAAACGTAAAAGGCAGCAAAATAAATATTAAAGAGTACTTATATTCTTGAAGGTTTCTCACGCCAGAAAAAGATGATGAAGAGGAGAAAATCTCTGAGCATCTAGACTTTTCAGGCAGAGAGAGAAATCTGAAGGGTTTAGAACGAAGGCAGTTTGTATAAGGCAGCATTTGAAAAGTGGCTCATGCAAAAGATTCCATCATTGGCATAGGTTCCAAATTCTCTCTGGGCAGTTCTACTTAGGGGGCAGACTGCATACAGTTATGAATACCTGAGTATTACTGGGGTTAGAAGACACCTGTTCCCAAAACTAACAAAGCTTGCACAGAAGTACCTATGCTTGCCAGCTAGCAGCAGTAGCAGTAGCAGTGAGAGTGTTCTCATTCTGCAAGCAAGTTCTAGATGACTGAAGATCTCATCTGTCAGTTAAACAACTTGCTTGTTCTGTATTTGTTAGATTCTTGAACATTTATACTTTACAACTGAACTTGTACTTGCCTGTTTTTAAGTTTCTTTTACTCAAAGTACTGTAATGTTGATTTGAATAAAGTTAATGTGAAATCAGTTGTCTCCATGTTTTATTTTATATATATATATATATATATATATATATATACAGTATATATATATATATAATTTGGCAATATAAAGTGAATTTAGTAACACTTAACTGGATCCAGAACCAGAACTAGAAAATAAACCAAAAGTCTAAAACCAAACTGAACCAGAACCCAAATGTAATTTTTAAGCAGAACCCCACACTGTAGAACCAGAACCGAACTAGAACCCCAGACATCTGGAGAACCCTGACTCTACATCTGGCAAGATTTAAAGGGAAAGGGACATGCCAACAAATGTGGATAACAACAACATATACACATTCCTAGAACTGTACTTGCAGAGAATACGCCAGACTCCAGATCTTTGCTTCTGTGCAGTTTGGAAGATATTGTTCCTCCCTGTTTGTTGATGTAGTACATAGTGGTGGTATTGTATGTCCTTATCTGTCTGGACTGACCAGCCCCTGATGTGAGAGGAAAAGACTTTCATTGCCATATACACTGCTCTGAGTTCCTGAAGGTTCATACGCTCCCGAGCAGCGATAGCGCTGGGGGGTTTAAAACATGAGTCGAACTGGACCTACTGGTATAAAGAAATGTGGGTCTAAAGAGGAACCTACTGGGACAAAACATAATCACTGGCAGATTTTGAACAAGTCCCGTTTCCTCCATATGTGTGTGTGTATGTATATATCTATCTATCTATCTACTGTATATATATATATATGTATATATAGATATATATAGTAGGTGCATCAATTTGAACCCACTGGCAAAGGAAAGGGGTAATTTCTGGGCAAGATGCCACTTTTGCTCTTTTAGTGCATGTCAGCGCTGTTCCTGCTCCCGAGACTCTGGTGTGGTCCATGTCCCACTTACAGTGAGATGCTCTAGATGGCCTCCCACCCCAGGAGGGAGGCATCCATGGTGAGTACCACTGTGGGTGACTGCTGGAGGAAGGAAACTCCTTCCCAAAGATTCCCTCCTCCTTCCATCATTCCAGTGCCCTTAACAGGCACTTTGATATGGGCACTAACTTTAACGGAGTGTCCCATCTTTGTGATCAGTGAGCCTCTATGTTGTACTGGACATCAGTCATCTGAAATCTGGCTCCTGGCACCACTGCTGTGGAAGAGGTCATGTATCCTAGTAACTGCAGGAAGTCCCTGGAAGGTCTTGGCTTCCCTGTTTTGAAGGACTTTGCCAGTTCCATCAGATGGGCCACCCTCTCCCAAGGGAGGAATACATTCCTGAACAGTATCTAGTTCTGCTCCTATGAGGTTCCCTGTACAGGGTCTAGTTGAGACTTCTGAAGGTTTATCAGGGAAACCCAGCTCCTCCAGGGTATCTTGGGTGAGAGAGAGAGAAAGGTCTTGGCCTCTTGGTAGGACTGTCCTAAAACCCATCAATCCTCTAGGTAGGGGAAGAACACTACCCCTTGTTTCCTCAAATGTGCTGCCACTACTGCCAGGCACTTTGTGAATACTCTAGGAGTTGACAGAAGGCCAAAGGGAAAGGCTGTGAACTGGTAGTGGCTGCCCCCCACTCTGAATTTGAGGTATTTTCTGTGAGAGGTTCTTACTGGAATGTGGAAGCAGACATCGTTCAGATCCAGTGACATTGTTGCAAGGATGGAATTACTGTTCCCAGCATTACCATCTTGAACTTTGCCTTCTTTAAATGTTTGTTCAGATGTTCCAGATATCTGAGCTCTCGGGCACCAACCATAGATGAAATCCTTGACTACTTTACCCGTTCATTCAATAAAGCTTGTGATATTTTTGCACCTTTCTCTAAAGTACAAACCAAAAAGCACAATGTTGCCTGGGTCTCTACTGAACTGCACCATCAGCTCAAATGCAGAGATGACCTCTGGAGGAAATGAGTTTCCTCCGGTTCACAAGCTGATAGGCAGGCCTATAAGGCAGCCCGCAACAAATGCACTTGGGCAATAAAACAGGCAAAATCTGAATACTACAAAGCAACCCTAGCCTCCTCCTGGGGGAACTCACAGCTGTTTTGGGACAACATCAAGGAACTGAACAGCAAAACCCGGCTTCCCCCCCAGCCTAGCTTACCATAAACAATGTCCCTACCACCGATCCGCAGGCCATAGCTGACTGCCTTAATGCATCTTTCTCCGACCTCAGTGCTGTGCTCCTACACAACTTCTTCAATCCTTCACCAGCAACCCAGCCTCCTAACCTACAGTATCCCCCCTTCTGCTTCAAAGTAGTGGCCACGAACGAGGCAAGGCCATTTCTCATCAATGCCCTCAAGGGCCCCTGCTACTGTAAGGACTCTTTTGATATGAAGATCCTTGGGCTTGTACTTGATACTGTTCTCTCCCAATTAACTGACCTTCTAAACCACTCCCTGGGTCTGGGACAGTTCCCCTCAACCTGGAAGATGGCCACCATCACCCCATACTAAAGAGTGGTGACAGTACTCGCCCTAATAACTATCAACCCATCTCCATCCTCCCCCCCAAAGCCCTTGAAAAGATTATAGCCACCCAAAGTACGATTATCTTCTCACTAACAATCTGCTATGCAGGTAACAATATGGCTTCAGGACAGGTCACAGCACCACCACGACCCTCACTGAGTTCTCCAATTTTATCCATTCTGCCCTGGATAAGAAACAGCTTGTGGGAGCCATCTTCATCGACCTATCAAAGGCCTTTGACACTGTGTCCCACCACTTACTCATACGCACACTTGAATACCTTGGTCTATCCAGTGGACCTATAGCCTGGTTCACTAGCTACCTCACAGCCCAGTCGCAATGTGTTAAAATTCACACCACCCAGTCCTCCACCTTGCCAGCCTGCTCTGGGGTTCCTCAGGGTTCAATTCTTGGCCCACTGCTGTTCAGCATCTACCTGAATGCCCTGCCCAAATCTTGTACCGGTAATCTATTGCTCTAGGCAGATGACGCAGTTCTCTTCGCCTCACACCATGATCCGAGTTCTCTGCAACCATCCCTCCAATATGTGCATAACCAGATTGAAAACCGGCTTACAGACCAAAGACTCATAGTTACTGTGAATAAAACTAAAGCCATGCTTTTTGCCCACCAACAGAATAAGACCAAGAATCTGCAACTATCTATCCTCTCCCGTTCTCTCCTTCCCCTAGAGCAGGTACACACATTCAAATACCTAGGCGTAACTTTTGACTCCCACATCTCCTTCCACTCACACATAAACAACTTGTCATCAGCCATCAATGCCCGCATAGGGCTTCTGTACAGGCACAAAACCTGCTTACCCCCTGAAGCCCTCAACCTAGCTGTCACAGCATCGGTCTTCTCTCTTGTGGACTACGGGCTAACCATCTACTCAGCAGCCGATCATACAGCATTGAACAAAATCTATCTGGCCATACATAAAGTGTGTAGATTTCTGTCAGCAGCAGATAAGTGTACCCACACCTGCACCCTGTATTCCCTTACAAACCTCCTAGACCTGGATGAGCGAATACATTACCAAACCTATCTCCTTTCTAAGAAAATTCACCTGGGACTCTCCCCACTGGGGGTATCTGCTGCTCTCCAATCCCACCACTCCACGGTAAATACCCGCACCTACAACAAACAAGTATGGTCGGTCCCGAGAGTCAGGACCTCACTAGCACAAAGGTCCTTCTCCTTCAGAGCACCAACTTGGTACAATGAGCTCCCCTCTGAAATTTCCTCCATTTCCAGCCCAGGTCCCTACAAAGTAGCACTCAAAGAACATTTACTCACCTCTCAGCAGTGCCTTTGTACCCTCTAGTTAGGCTCTACCTTATGGCTACCTCACTGTCAATCAATCTTCCAGACAATGCCTTTGTTTGGGCTGCTGCTTCTGTTAGCTGCACTAGTCTTCCACTCCACAAAAGTACAGTCATAGCCAGCCTGTGCCTAACGTATGATTATAACAGTTCAATATCTATTAAGACAAATACCATACTTTACCTAACTATTCAAACTGTTTCTATGAAAAATGGCTGTATGTAACCATAATCATGTACTACTGTGGTTATTTTAATTTTGTGTGTAACCCCTAGTGTAATTCCATCCTGTTATTACTATGTATTCTGTAAGCCCGGTCTTCTTGTACTCTGACGAGGAGCCTTTGTAAATGAGTCCCTGACTCAAAGGTTGCAATCCTAAAGTCGATTAAATAAATAAATAAAATGGGTCCCCACTCCCCATTTTTCTTGTGGGTCGGGAAGTATCTGGAGTATAGCCCCCTCCTGATTGGGGGGGGGGGGTTGTTTCCACTGCATTTGCTAGCATCTTATTTACCTCCAACTCCAGCAGTTTTTCTGCTGCAATTTGAGGAGGAAAGGCTCTGTGAGTCTGCAGCTTTGGAAACCTCTTAAACTGCAGACAAAAAGACCCTGACTCACTACTTCCAGAACCCACCTGTTTGTGGTAAGATTTTCCCCAAGCATGAAAATAGTAAGTTAGCCTTCCTCCCACTGGCAATGGTTGGGTGACCTGGGCACGTGTCAGGGGTTTTGTTTCATCTGGGCCTTGGGGGCTGGAGTGGCACCTCCACAATTTGGACCCCTTCTGCCTCTACCTCTAAAAAAGCTCCTCTGGGAGGCATAGTCATAGATCACATAAGCATGGAGGGTAGTAGCCCCAGCCCCTACCTCCCCTTCCGTAATAACCTCTGGGGAATGGAGGCCTTTTCCTTCGTAGTGTTGCTTTTGTAAGTGGTTTTGTATTAATCCACCTTTTTTGTCACCAAAGAATTTCCCTCACATGTAAAATCACATGCTTTTGTTTATCATGAGAAAGGTTTGTAGTTCTGAGCGACACTGCAATGCACCATGACCCTGGAAGCAGTGTCATTGGTATCCTCGGCCATATGAAATTGGGAGTTGGTGGCATTCATGGCAGTTTTCGCTGTGTCTACCATATCCCAAGTCAAATCTCCAGGTTCCTTCTCGCTCAGGGCCACTACAGAACTCCAAAGCACCTTTTGGTACTGAGCAGAGTAAGCCATATAATCTGCCTGTCTGAGCAGCAAAGAGGCTCACATGTAAACCTTTTTGCCCATGCTGTCCAGTTTTCTGGGATCTCGCTCTCTGGAGGCTGAGAGGAATGGGGTACCTTAGCCTTGTCACAGGCAGAAGTCTGAATCTCTCCTTTATGGTCAGGGTGGTTGTATAAGTACTCAGTATGCTGTTTATCCACCTGGTACTTTTTCCATTTTTTTTGTCAATGCCAGTAGCAGAGATGGGGACTGACAAGACTTAGAAGGTAGCTTTCTTTACGGACTTGTGGATAGGCAAAAACAATCTTTTTGTTGGGGCTAGGCCCATCGTAGATACAAATTCAACCTCATCCTCTGCTTTCTCCTGAGGTGAAAAATTGAGGGCATTTGCCATCTGTCTCACAAAAGTGAAGTGAGAAGTACAGTCCTCTGATAACCAAGGAAGGGAACCAAACTCCTGCTCAGGGGAGCTGTCCAGTTATATAGGATCCCTTTCCTCCTCATCACCATCATACATTTCTGCCTCCTCCTCCTCCACAGGTATCATCACAGGCATTTGGGTCCTGGGGAGGAGGACTGGCATGGTCACATTTTTCTTGTTTTCTAACTGCAAGTCCTGTACTTTCCTTAGGTCTAAGCATAAAAATGGTTCCAAGATAAAAACCCACAGATGTGGTTAGGGTCAGATAATCATAGGAACAAAACAGGATTTAAATTGTAATAAAAATGAAAGTTAAAACTACACACTCAAATAATATTGTCCCAGTTCCTGAACCAAAACAGACCCTGGACTAAGAGCAAGGACTGCAAGGCGGGAATAACCTGGAAGTCCTTGCAAAAAGCCCCTTGTATTTTTTTTTTGGTTATAATTTTAAAGCAGACCCTGAATAGGGAAACTGAATTCTAACAGGCCATCTCTTGTTCCCTGGAACCAAAAAAGGAACCAGAGAGACATGCACACACACTTTTACCAGTTTAAAAATAAGACCTTAACTAATGCAGAGTTTATCGCTTCATTAACTATGAAAAAACAACACAAATACTATAAAAATTTAAGAAATATCACATCTCTGAAGTGGAGCAACTTCAGGGCAATGCTACTTCTCAGGTGGAGAAATAAAATCTGCCACTACAGGGCATGAATACACAGTAGAGTTTTGAATGTCAATCAAAGATTCCTTAATTTGCATAAAATTCTTAAAGCTCCAGGACAAACTCAATCTAGGGGACTAATGTAGTTGTTAAACAACTAGTGAGGGATTCCTGGGGTCTGAAACTGTGAGGTAATGTTTTCAAAGCTGGCCTTCATCTCATTCTGGAGACTGGAGATCATGGCTCAGAGTGACACTACGACGTTGTCTGCCTCCTTTTCTTTGTCCTTTTCTCCCACAGCTGCCATCAGTCATTGATGGTGCATGTTCTTCGTTCACAGGCAAGAATGGGAGCTGGCTTTGTTTTTTCTGCTGCTGCTGGCTAGCCATTAGGTTCATATCGGCACAGCAAACATAAGCGTTACTCTTCTACAAATTAGTTATATTTCTGCCATTTGATTGCTATGCCATTCGGAAGTGCACGTCCACCATTCTGCTAGGTCAGGCCATACACCCTGGAGGTATCCTTATTTGGGGTGCACAGGTGAGAAAGTTTAGGGACAAGGAATTTTCAGACCACTACTTGTCCTGGGACAAGTAAAAAAATAAAATAAATAAATAAATAAAAATAATAATTTGAACAACTCTGAATCAGTGAAGAGGTGTGCAGGAAGGAGTGAAATACCTGGACACAGGAAAGCTAAATTCGGGCAAGAAAAAACAGGTTACTCACCTGTAACAGTTGTTCTAGGAGTGGTATATGGCGTACATCCACACTTCTTGCAGTGTCCTTTCTCCTTTAAGGCTTGCTGGAACATCTTCAAGCTGGCTCCTCCCACCCACCCAGGTGGTAACTCCCTCGGCACCACCCCATGATGTCAGATCTTACCCGCTGTAAGCCAGACCAGTGTGCCACTTGCCAGGGGAGGTCGAGTGGGTCAGTGTGGATGTACACCATATACCACTCCTAGAACTACTGTTACAGGTGGGTAACCTGTTTTTCTAGGGATGTGGATATGGTGTATTTGTTCACACTTCTGGCAGACTCCTAGCAGATCTCTGGGAGGAGGGGAAAGGCATTTAACCCCTACTTAGGGAATAAAGATTAGAGAACTGAGGCCCCAAAACATGCACCCAGGCATGTCTCAAGGTCAATGTGGTAGTGGGAAATGAAGGTATGTGCTGACCTCCAGGTAGCAGCCCTGCAGATTACCTGGATAGGGACATCCCTGGAAGCATCCACCAAGGCAGCGGTTTGACGGGTGGAATGAGCTCTTAGCCACACCAACCTATAGCAGACGTTGATGCAGGATACAATCCACCTGCCAATTGTCCACTTAGCTGCCGGTCTGCTAGGTGTGGCTTCACCATACATGAAAAATAGCTGACGAAGCTCTCCCCAAACTCCAGCCATGGGCTCCTTATAATAGGTTAGCACTCACCGCAGGTCCAGTGTATGGAGCCTGTGCTCAGCCTCTGGATATGGTTGGTGAAGTACACTGGGAGATCAATCACTTGGTTAAGGTGAAAATCCAACACAACCTTCCAGAGAACTTCAGACTGGGGCAAAGGACAACCTTGTCCCTGTGGAAGACCAAGTAAGGAGACTCCACCGAGAGCGGCTAAAGCTCACTTATCCTTCTGGCTGATGTGACAGCCACCAGGAAGGCGGTCTTCCATGACAGGTGAGACATGTCACGCCTGTGCACTGGTTCAAATGGCTTGCCCATGAGCTTTGCCAACACCAGCACCAAGTCCCAAGGTGGTGGTGGTTCAGGCACCATAGGGGAAATGTGGTCAAGACCTTTAAAAAAGCATCAGACCACCTTCTACTGCACCACGACTGCTGACTGGCCCACACCTGGTAGGCAGAGATGGCTGCCAGGTGCACCTTAAGGGTTGTCAACCGAAGGCCTGACTGGGAGAGGGACCAAAGGTAGTAAATGCTAGCCACTGGACAAGATAAAGGGTCCTGCCCCTTGCCCTGGCACCAAATGAAGAATCTCTTCCATTTGAAGTAGCACTTTCGGGTCAACTCCTTCCAAGATGCTGTGACCACAGTGAGGACATCTTCGGAGAGACCCAAAGCCTGGAACTCTAGCTGCTCAGAAGCCAGGCTGTCAGGTGCAGGGATTGAAGGTCCGGATGGAGTACCTTCCCCCGATTGATGGAGAGCAGGTCCAGGTGGAGAGGAAGATGCCTCGGGAGCCTGCTGTTGAGGCCGAGGTTGGGGTACCAGAACTGGCAGCCAGTTCGGAGCCACCAGGATCACTCGTGCCTTGTTCCGTCCTCACCTTGAGCAACACCTTGTGAATCAAGGGAAATGGAGGGAAGACATAGAGGAGGCCCAGGGTCCAGGGCCTCGAGAAGACATCCTTCTGCAGCATTCCCTGCTGAGGGTGCCGGGCACAATACAACCTCAGCTTTGTGTTCTCCCTGAAGGCAAACAGATCCACCAGAGGTCTGCCCCACTGGGAGAACAGACTGTGTACTACCTCTGGGTGGAGAGACCACTCACGAGATGCCTCACCCACATGGCTGTGAGTGTCCACCAGCTGGCTGGAAACATTTGCTACATGGATGGCCTGGAGATCATAGCTTCCCTGCACAGAGGAAGAGAGTGCATCCCGCCCTACTTGTTGAGATAGTACATGGTCGTGGTGTTGTTAATCTGTACCTGGACCACCTGATCCTGAATGTATGGAGCAAAAGCAGTCAACGCCAGCTGAACTGCCGGAAGCTCCAGCAAGTTGATGTGGCACCGGGACTCCTTGGTGGTCCAGAACCCGTGGACTCTGTTCCCCCAGGTGGACACCCCAGCCCATGAGAGAATCATTGGTCATCAGGATGACCATCAGCTCTGGATGGACAAATGGGGTACCTTCCTACAGATGTTCTGGGCCTAACCACCACTGCAGGGCGTCCCACATCAGCTGGGTCACAGTGACTGGCTGGTCGAAGTGGCCCTTACTCTGAGACCATTGGCATGCCAGCTCCCACTGCAGAGAGTGTATTCTCCAGCGGGACCAATCGACCATGCTGGTGCAAGCCACCACGTATCTCAGTAGGTGAAGGAAGACCCGAGAAGGGTGCAACTGCCCAACCCGAAATGATCGGTTAAAGGAGGAGAGAGCCTCTGCCCTATCTGCCGGGAGTCGAGCCCTGGCTCTTCAAGAATCGAGCTCCGCCCCGAGTTGATAACCTGCGAGGGCAGGAGTTCTGACTTAGTCTTATTGACCAGGAGGCCAAGGGAGATGCAGATCTGGACAGCCAGGTCACTGGACATCTCCACCTCCTGCCTGGAGGGCCCTGCAATCAGCCAGTCGTCCAGGTAGGGGTAAACCCGGACTCCTCTGTGCCTCAAGTAGGCTGCCACCACTGCGATGCATTTGGTGAAGACCCTGGGGGCCAAGAACAAGCCAAATGGCATGGCCTGGAACTTGTAGAGGATCCCCTCTGCCCAGAACTGGAGGAACTGGTGGTGGGACAGATGAACTGGGACATGAAAAAACGTGACCTTAAGATCCAGGGAGCAAAAATGGAAATTACGTACCTACCGTAATTCTTGATCTCCTTGGATGGAGTCTTCACCATTCAGTCACACTAGTGGGAGTACACCAGAGGCACTAAGACCCAGTGGGAGCCAAAAATCTTCAGGAGGGCTGGTGCCAAGGTAGGACCATGCATGTGCGGTGAGACTGGCTCGCGCCATATAGCCTATCTTGGCATTAACCCTCCAATCACCTCAGTACCTTTTTGACCGAGGAGATGCAGCATAAATTAACCTAGGAAACCTATCCTAACCGGGCATAAGATAGCCCGGGTGACCCGTGTAAGAGGGGTCAACATAACGTCTTCAAAGCCCAACCAACAAGGGAGTGAAAACCAAAAACAGAGTGAGTGAGCTCGGGGGATGGTGGGTGGGCGTGTGAGTGAATGAATGGGTAAGACTCCATCCAAGAAGATCAAGAATTACAGTGGGCCGAAGGACGTATGCTGTCTAGCATTAACGTGGAGAGCATGGTGCTTTATGAAGGTATGCACTGAACTCCAAGTAGCCACTCTGCAGATGTCTGCAATGCGTACGTTATGAATCTCTGCCAGGGAAGCTGCTACTGCACTAGTAGAGTGGGCGTAAACTCAGCCTTCTAGCTTGACCTGCATCATGGAGTAGCAGTGTCAGAGACAGGCTACTAGCCACACAGAGATACATTGGATGGAGACAGGCTGACCCAATCGGGTCGCACTGAAGGAAATGAAGAACTGTTTTGATTGACAGATCTCCTTAGTTCTATCAATGCAGAACCACAAAGCTTTTTACATGCAGGGAGTGAAGGGTGCATTCCCCTTCATTCTGGAAGTTGGCAAAGTAAGTTGGAAGCACCAAAGGTTGGTTAAGATGGAATTCCGAAACACCTTTGGAAGAAAAGTGCAGTTACGTAAGAACTTACCATAACAGTAGATCTTCAAGAACAGCTCTTGCAGCAGGTTACACCATTAGGACTGAAGCCAGCAGGCAGCAGGACCCCACGAAAAACTTCTAGCTAGCTACATACAGCGGGAGACCTCCCCTGACATCGGCCTCCCCCCCGGCCTCGCATACATCATAAAAGGGGTGGTCCCCCAGCATCCCTCAGTTCTCCTGCTGGAGATTCCGGCATAGTGATAAAATTCTTTTTTTTTTTTATTGTTTTTTTTTTAATGAACATACAGTTCAATTCCTGATGCAGTACATATCAAATAGGTTATACATAACCATTGAGGGCGCCACCCCTCTTAATACATGCAATTATAAATTCGAGCCACATCTACTAGATACATCATGGAGGGATTACCACATATAAGTAAAAACTTTAACGTCCAGTAGATTGCTGATTAAATGGCCCATGAGCAGCATGGGAATATCCCAAAACATTAAACAATCAGTTATCCCTATTTCTGTCTCCTAAAAAGGAGAATTTATTTAACCATGCACATTACAAGTTGAAGTAACCTCCAGTGAGGTCTAGTTCCTCTTTGTAACTAAGGTTCTGAATCATCACAACTCATCTAGGCTACAAACATTTTATCCACTGTAAATGATTATATTTTTCTTAATAATCAAAGAAAAGCTGATTAGCAACACTTCAACTAGTGTAGAACCACTTCACATAGCTGTAATTCAATAAGATCACTCGTTGTTGGAATAATATAGTTTAAAGTCTCAAAAAGTCCTTTCTTCACCCAGCATATGAAGAAATTTTCCAGTAACTTATTCAGTTGCCATTAAAATTTCTTTACCCCTCTAATTAGTACAGATCTATGCAAAGGTTCAGAACAAGAAAGAGAAAAGAGTGCAATAGTTACTGAAACAGGCCTAATCAAGGGTCCACAGTATTTTCGTCTTCCGAATCTTGACCTGACGATGTCGCTCACCGATGAGAAGAAGCTGCATGGCGTTGAACCCATTTCTGGGCTTCTGCTGGATCTGTGAATAAGTAAACGTGGCCTTAGTGCAAAATCCTCAGCCTAGCAAGGAAAACCATGCTGTGTGCAATGTCTGCTCCTCGTAGAAGTGCCCTCACTCCGTCAAACCGTCTTCTCCTCTGACAGGTCGCATAACTCAGGTCAGGAAAAATAGTGATCTGTTGGCCATCGTGAAGCAGGGTATGTCATCTTCTTACCAATGCTAAGATACGATCTCTAGATCCCGGTCCGTCCAGAACTGCTACAACTGCTCTAGGAACCTTGGCGTTATCTTGTCGACCCCTATAGGCAACTCTGTAGGCCTTTTGGATATTGATGCTCTCTTCTTGCTGCGATTGCTCCAGTTGTGATTCCAGCCAATCTTTTATAAATAAAAGTGGGTAAGTGATCACCCTTGCATCTTTCAGGCAATCCGATGATTCGAATATTTGAAGAGTGAGCTTGATTTTCCAAAGTTTCAATTCTGGATCTCAAATGGGTATTTTCCTTAATCAGGCTGCTTGTAGCTCCAAGAGCAGCCGCAGCTTGTTGTTTAGCCTTAATAGATTCAGTTTGTAGTTGGGGCAGCTCTGTCTCTAAAGTTGTAACTCAGATCCCCAAAGCGTCAAACTTTTCTGATAGAGTTGTTACTGAAAGTATCAGTCTGTTGAGTTTTATTCCGATACTTTGGAGTGTCTCGCTACCTGAGTCATCCGAAGTAGATTCCATGCGGCCCTGTGTTGATCGGGTGACCAGAGGAGTGGAAGCATTTTTACTTTTTGCTCTTTCCTGTTGTAGCTTGTCTCTTTTTGGATTGCCCATCTTTGTACCCGGTCTCTTCCTACACCTGTTGTTGCTTTCAATTTTATAATTATCTTCCAGTAGAATACTTTTATTTTGATAAGTTAGTACGGGGAATTCAGAGCTTCAGCCAAAAACCTCCATCTTGCTCGAGCTCCAGAGCGCCCCACCTCATAGTGATATGATTCTGATGGCAAACCGAGGATCTGCTTCCAAAGGAAGACTAATAGGAATTATTACTGCAGATGCAGCTGACCTCCTGTGGGGAAGGTGGGTGGGAAAGTACCTGCTGCAAGAGCTGTTCTCAAAGATCTACTGTTACAATAATTTCTTATGTAACTGTACTATCTTACTTCGAGAAACAGCTCTTAGAAACATAGACTTTGACGGCAGATAAGGACCGCTTGGCCCACCTAGTCTGCCCATTTCCCTACCTACAGGATAAGCTGCAGATCCTAGTTAACCAACAGCCTATTTTTTCCTACCCCCCACAAGAATTGCCTTATGTCTGTCCCATGCATTCTTGAATTCTCCCACAGTTTAGACCCCACAACCTACTCAGGAAGGCTGTTCCATGCATCCACCACCCTCTCTGTGAAAATACTTCCTCACATTGCCCTGAGCCATCCCCTCTATCTTCAAATTGTGTCCCCTTGTTCTTGCACATCTCTTTTTGAAAAATGCTACCTCTTGAACTTTGTTGATTCCACTGAGGTACTTTAAAGTTTCTATCATGTCCCCCTCTCCTCCTTTCCTCAAGGGTATACATATTAAGCTCCTTTAGTCTTTCCTGTATGGCTTCTCTTGCAGACCCTGCACCATTTTAGTTGCCTCTTCTGGACTGCCTCCATCCTGTCTATGTCCTTGCGGAGATGGGGTCTCCAGAACTGGACACAGTACTCCAGATGGGGTCTCACCAACTGTCTGTACAGAGGATAACAACTTCCTGTTTTCTGCTGGTGATGCCTCTCCCTATACATCCCAGTATCCCCCCAGCCCTCCCTACTGCCTTCTCACATTGCTTGCTAACCTTAAGGTCATCTGATATGATTACCCCCAGGTCCCTTTCCAGTTTTGTTGTTACTACCTCCCCCCATTGTGTAATCTTCCCCTGGATTGTTGTTTTCTAGGTGCATTATTTTGCATTTCTTTGCACTGAATCCAAGCTGCCATACTTCTGACCATTCCTCCAACCTTGCCGAGTCCCTTCTCATCCTTTCCACGCCTCCTTGTGTATCAACCCTGTTGCAGATCTTTGTATCATCTGCAAAGAGGCATACTTTTCTTCCAGTCCTTGCAGAAGGTTATACCATTAGGACTGAGTCCCAAACAGTGATAAGGATTATCCCTCAATTTGGGAGAAGGATAGCAGAAGGGTGAAAGGGAACCCCTCATGAAAGAAGCCCCTGCAGGATGGCAAGGCCAAAGCCCTCTCTGCACCTGGAGGCAATGTCCAGACTGTAATGTCTGTTGAATGTGTGCACTGTACTGCAAGTAGCTGCTGCACAAATGGTGGGAGCTGCAACATTTTTCAGGGATGCAAATGAGTTTGCCATCCCCCCTGGTAGAGTGGCCCTTTACCGTCCCGGTAAAGGTTTGTTTCGCTTCTGGTAGCAGAACACAATGCAGTTCACCAACCATTTAGAGAGTGTCTGTTTAGACACTGATGCCCCAAACATGCTGTGGGCAAAGGACAAAAAATGGAAATTACATACCTACAGTAATTCTTGATCTTCTTGGATGAAGTTTCCACCACTCATTCACACTAATGGGATCTACGCTGGAGGCACTAAGACCCAGTGGGAGCAAATTTTTTCAAGGGGGTCGGCGCCAGAGGTGGAGCCGCGAGGAAGCGGCACTGCGAGCCGTGGCTCGCGCGGTACAGACTACCTCGGCGTCGACCCTCCAACCGCCTCAGTACCTTTTTCTCTGAGGAGGTGCAGCGTAACTAACCTAGAGGGACTAACCTAACAAAAATGGACACAAGACAGTCCAAATGACCCGTGTAAGAAAGGTCAACAATAGAGTCTTCACAGCCCAGCCATTGAGGGAGTGAAGACCAGAAACAGATATGTGAGCTCGGGGAATGGTGGGTGGGTGGGTGTGTGAATGAATGGTGGAGACTTCATCCAAGAAGATCAAGAATTACGGTAGGTACGTAATTTTCCATATCTTCCTGGACATAACGTCTCCACCACTCATTCACACTAATGGGAGAGTACCGAGCTAATAATCCCCTGAGACGGGCAGCAGAAAAAACTAAAAGGTCATATACTTGGGACAGAAGTCTGTTAAGAATAGTCCTACCAAATGACAGATGTCATCTGGCATGGACATCCAAAGCATAGTGCTTAATGAAGGTATGCACTGAGCTCCATGTAGCCGCATTGCAAATATCTGCAATGGGCACATTGCGGATTTCCACCAGAGGTGCCGTGACTGCTCTAGTAGAGTGAGCGTACACTCTGTCGTCCAGCTTAACCTGTGCCATAGAATAGCAGTATTGGAGGCATGCTACTAGCCACGCTGAGATGCACCTAATAGCAACAGGTTGACCCAGCTGGGTCTCGCTGAAGGAAACAAATGGTTGTTGAGCCTTGTGAATGTCTTTTGTTCTATCCAGATATAATCGCAGTGCTCTCTTAACATCCAAAGAATGAAGGGCACGTTCCCCTTCATTCTGAAAGTTACCGAAGTAGGTAGGCAGGACTAAAGGTTGGTTTAGATGAAATTCTGAGACAACATTAGGGAGAAACTTAGGGTGAGTCCTAAGAACTACTTTGTCCTTGTGAAATACAGTGTACGGGGGGTCTGTGACCAGAGCGTGTATTTTAGAAACTCTACAGGCCGAAGTGATGGCCACCAAGAAGGCCGTTTTCAAAGTGAGGAACTTCAACTCACAGGTAGCTAGAGGCTCGAAAGGTTTCCAAATGAGCATATCTAGCACAAGGGTAATATCCCAGGCTGCGACTGGACGTCTGATAGGAGGTCTGGTATGCAGAATACCCTTAAGAAACCTCTTAACTACAGGTAACTGAGCCAGAGACAAGGACTGTACCAGCTCATGATAAACTGAAACTGCACAGAGATGAATTTTGACTGTAGAGTTCTGCAGACCTGAATTTGAGAGGTCTACAAGGTACTCCAAGACTTTATTTGGTGGGCAGGAAAAAGGGTTTGAAGACGATTTTGTACACCAGAGAGAGAAATGCTTCCATTTGGCTGTGTAGGTTTTTCTAGTGGCTGGCATATGTGTGGCCAGGAGAATATCTGAAACCCTACAGGAAACATTGAACCTATTCACCCCATCTCTTCAGGAGCCAAGCGTGAAGGTGAAGCACTTTCAGATCGGGATGGACCACGGGACCGTGGGTCAGCAAGTTTGTCTGAAGGGGAAGAGCTTTCAGGGTTGGGGGTGGGGGTTCCGACAGACTGTTGAGCAGCGGGAACCATATCTGTCGAGGCCAGAAGGAAGCAATGAGAATCATTTTGTCCCTGAGATTCGAATTTGAGAAGTACTCTCTGAATTAGGGGAAGAGAAGGAAAGGCATATAGAAAGTGTCTTGTCCACTGCAGCCTGAACACATCCTGACAGAAAATGCTAGGTCCTGGATTTCTGGAGCAGAAGAGAGGAAGTTTTGCGTTGAGAGGGGGTGCAAAAAGGTCCAGGTCTGGAGTTCCCCACTCTTTGAAAAGTGACTGAACGACGGTTGAGTCGAGAGACCACTTGTGAAGATCTGTCTCCATTCTGTTGAGTCGGTCTGCCAGTTCATTCTGCACTCCTGGCAGGTAAACCACATGGATTAGAGCCTTGTGCTCCAGGCACCATTCCCACACTCTCATAGCTTCCCTGCATAATGGGTAAAAGTGTGCACCGCCCTGCTTGTTGATGTAATACATCACTGCTTTGTTGTCCATCTGAAGGAGAATGTTCTTGTGACAGAGTATGTCCTTCAAGGCCCAGACCGCATAGAGGATGGCTCTCATTTCCAGGACGTTTATGTGAAGTTGGGACTCTGCCTGAGTCCACGTACCCGGGGTATGTAGATTCTGGAAGTGAGCACCCCACCCCATCAGGGATGCGTCCGTGGAAATGGAGATTTGATGATCCAGAGGAGCAAAGGGATACCCTTCCAGAAGGTTGTCCTCCTCCGACCACCAGGTGAGTGACCTTCTTAGAGGTTCTGTCACCTTGATGGGAAAGGACTGAGGGTGAGTGGTTGGAGACCACTGAGTACTGAGCATCCACTGACAGGTTCTCATGTGGAGACAAGTTAGGGGTACAGTGAACACCGAGGATGCCATGAGACCCAGCATCTGTTGCATCGAGATAGCTCGAATTGAGCTGTTTTCTCTGATGTACCTGGCCATCTGTAGGATATCGCTCCTTCTGTCCTCTGGGAGGAAAGTCCTCGCACAGGAGGTGTCCAGAAGTGTTCCTATGAAGAGGAGTTTCTGGGAGGGCTGCAACTGTGATTTGTTGAGATTTAGCAGGACTCCTATGGACATGAGGAAGTCTGACGCTGTGGCTACAGCGTCCAGAGTTTTCTGTCTGGAGGGGCCTGCTAGAAGCCAGTCTTCCAGATATGGGAACACTTGAATTCCGATTTTCCTGAGATGCACTGTGAGAATTGCAATACACTTCATAAAAACTCACAGCACCGAGGATAGCCCAAAGGGCAGGACTCTGAACTGATAATGTTGACCCAACGCCACAAACCTTAGGTATTTGTGGTGCTTTGGGTGTATAAGAATGTGTTGGTAGACATCCTGCATGTCCAGGGAGGCTAGCCAATCTTGTTGATGAATCAAAGGTAGAAGGGTACCTAGATATATCATCTTAAACTTTTCCTTGTGAAGGAATTTGTATAACTTTCTGAGATCCAGAATGGGGCGCATGCCACCAGTTTTCTTTGGATCTAGAAAGTAATGGGAGTAGAAGCCTGTGTTTCGTTGGTCCTGCGGAACTACTTCTACTGCCCTGTTGTTCAGAAGGCCTTGTACCTCGGAAGCAAGGTCTGACTGTACTGTCGACAGCTTGGGCTGTCGTTTGGGGGGATGATCTGGGGGGGCTTCTGAAAGATTGAGCGAATACCCCTCGTGGATTATCCGTAGGACCCATTTGTCAGACGTTATAGACTTCCACTGGTCGTAGAACTAAGTCAGACGTCCTCCTACTGCTGATAAAGAGTCCCCCTCGGGCAGTTAAGGTGGGACCTGGGCCAGGAACTCAGAAGGTGGCACTGGGCACTTTGGGGCCTTGCGCCTTCTGCTGCATTTTCTTTTGTGGCTGAGAGGTGTAGTTTTTGTTAAAACCTCCTCTGCCTTTGCTCCGAAAGGACAGACGGTTGTGAAAGTGACACTTGTTGGCAACCCCCCCCCCCAAGAGGGGGTGGGTGTGAGTCGAGCTGTCTTTTTTTGTAAATACATTTTATTGAATTTTCCACTTATCGGGGGGTACATAGGGGGGTTGACAGTCATAATTCATAATTATACAAACATTTACAGTGGAGCCATACATTTAGGTAGTCTATTAAGGATACACTTAATGCCATACAATCAACTACTAGGTACAAGTTAATAATAGCTAGTACTGGTGATCCAGAGCTCTCTCCAAATATATAGGAAAACTTAAACAGTGCTCTAAAAAAAAAAAAAATCCCCACAATCTGCGGATTCACAGGAATCTCTTGGGCTTGGGTACCTAGACCAAAGTCGGAGTCTTATGTTGGTTAATGTATTCCTAGTATAGTTTATTCGGGGGATGAAGGTCGTGTCTCTTAACATAATATGCATAACCCATCTGGCCCATTTCACAGTGAATAAATTGGAGGAGTCATTTAAGGAGTAGGAAATCTTTTCAGTCCTGTAAATATGGGTCATTATCTCCCTACAGTCTAGCACAGTGGGAACATTTGAAGTCAACCAGTTTTGTGTCAAGGCCTTTTTTGCAGCTAGGAGGGAAATCCCCATCAGGTAGTGTGTGTGGGTATCCTTGATGTCTGGGGGGAAAATATGTAGGATAAAAAAAGTCAGCAGTAAGTGTAAGTGGAATACCAATCAATTCACTTAGTTCAGCTTGCAAGGAAATCAGGAAAGGATGAATTTTTGGGCAAAGCCAAAATATGTGTGTGTGGTGTGCTACAGGGTCCCCACACTGATGCCAGCAGAGCCCAAGGCAAGCCGCTGAGAAATGGGCCGTTATCGCCGGGGTTCGGAAGTACCTAAGCATTACCTGCCAGGAGAACAGTCTCCAGCTGTGGGAATAGGTAAGTCTAGACAATGATCTACAGCCCCCTTCCCACAGTAGCGGAGGCACATCAAACCCAAATTCCAGGCTCCATTTTGCACGGTACTCATTAGTATTTGTTCCCAGGTTTTCCGTAATGGCCTTATATAAGACCAGAATGATATGGGGTACCCTACCGGAGGTAATGCATTGCTGGAGGCACGCGACCAAGGGTCCCGTAGCTCCAGGGGGAGGGAATAGTAAAGATGTCTTAGCAGCAAATACCTGTAAAAGTTGGAGTGTTGAAGTCTATGGGTACGGCTCAACTCCTGGAAGGACTTAAAATCCCTGCCATGTAGGAATTGTGAAAGGTAGGAGAGTTGTAAACGGCCCCAGGACTCAAAGGCATGGTCAAGAGAGGCGGGTAGAAAGTTCTCCAAGAAGGCCACTGGGCAAATAAAGGGGAAATATGTGGTGAGAGATAACTGCTTATGGATCTTGGCCCAAACCTTCAGCTGGTACAAGATCCACAGGTTCTGGGGAAACCAATCATGTGGGTAGGAGGTGCAACAGTGTAGCATCACCATAACCCATTTTCAATATGGCATGAGATCTTCTATTTCTCTCTAGAGGGTCGGGTTGATTGTTGTCAGTCTATGTAATATAAATGAGAGATGTGAGGCCTTTAGCTCTTAGAAGGGTCTGGGTACAGAATTTTATTCTGGGACGGCGCCCGGCCCATATGAACCTACTAATACATTTGTTCCATAGTCGACATGTCTTAGTGGGGATATGTATGGGTACATTTTGGAACAAATATAGAGCTCGGGGCAAGATGACCATTCTGATTACATCCACTCTCTGCATAAGATTCAGTGGGAGGATATTCCACCGACAAGGTCTGATTGGAGCTGCATAGTGAACGGGTCATAGTTATATCTTTTTGCATTCCCAGCTCAGCGGGAGAGGTAGATGCCCAGGTATTTCAATTTTCCCAGGTCCCAACGGAAGGGAAATCTGTGCCAAGTCTGGCATGGGGGAGAAATTAAACGCCAGGGCCACCGTTTTAGTGGTATTAAGCTGATACCCTGAGCATCTACCAAATTGCTTAATTATGCTAAATACCGCTGGGGTTGACCTGGAGGGGTTGGCAAGGAATAGTAGGATATCATCTGCATAGAGGGCAATTCAATTGTCTGCACCTTCGACCTCTATGCCTTCTAATGGGGACTCCCTAATGGCCTGCGCCAATGGTTCGATGAAAATGGCAAACAGACCCGGGGACAGAGGGCATCCTTGTCGGGTACCCCTGAAGAGGGGAAAATAGGTGGAATGATGCCCGGAAACTTTTACACATGCTTTAGGCGAGGGATAAAGTGTCTTAATCATGGAGACAAAAGGGGGGGATGCCCATTGTGGACATAGTGGCAAACAGGAAGGGCCAGGAGACCCTGTCAAAAGCCTTCTCAGCATCTAAGCTGAGGACAGATGGAGACCCATGGGACTGCATTTCCTGGACCAGATGAAGGGCCCTTTTTGTATTGTCTGTGGTAGATCTAGCACTAACGAAACTGGTCTGGTCAAGGTTAATAAGGGAGGGCAATACTGAGTCCAAACATTTGGCCATAATTGACATAAGGAACTTATAGTCCACATTTAATACGGAAATTGGGCGGTACGATATACACAACTGTGGATCCTTATCAGGTTTGGGGATAAGGGATATCACTGCATAAGACCAACTAGGTGGGGGGTTAGTTATCCCCTGTAGTACCTCATTATACACCTGCAGGAGGATTGGGGAGAGTGTCTGCACTGAGTGCTTAAGAGTTCAGCGCCATAACCATCTGGGCCAGGAGCTTTCATTGTTTTGGCATGGGAGATGGCAGCCAAGAGCTCTGTTTATGTAATGGGAGAAACCAGCTGGGTCTGCTGGTCATTGGTTAACCTGGAAAGGCCCAGAGGATGAAGAAAGGCCCTGATGCCCTCAAGTTCCGAAGAATGATCTGGGGTGTAAAGTTTTTTACAATACTCACTGAATACCTGGGTAATTTGACTCACCCTTGTACATTGGACACCCGATGTAGGGTCCCGAACTGTTGGTATAGTTGAAAGGCAACTTTGTTTACGCAACCGGAAGGCCAGCAGGTGGGAGGCCCTGAGGCCCACCTCACCATATCGCTGTCTTAGAAAAGCCAAGGCAATTTTGGTTTTCTGCAATGCTAGAGTATCCAGTTCCATTCTAGTCTGTTTAAGTTGGGGTAGCACTGAATCATCACCCTGTTGAAGTGCTGCCTGAAGAAATGTGAGGGTCTGTTCTAATTGAGCCTGTTTCTCTCTACGTTGCTTTGCCTGGTTTGAGGAGTTTTGTATTATGTGGCCATGTAGTACTGCCTTCAGTATGTCCCAATGGATTGCAGAGGAGACTTCAACGCCCAAATTATCCTCCTGTATCTCTTGAAGCTTTTCATCAAGAAACTCCCGGAAGTGGGCATTTTTTAGATGGATTGGATTGAATCTCCAAAAGGAATTCCACCTCTCCAGGCCCATCTCCCATTCAGTTTAAACTGCAGCATGGTCAGAGTGGACTATATCCCCCATAGTGGCTTCCTTAAGGGAATCCAGGCTCGCTCTCTCTCTGTGTATAGCAGTGATCTATCCTAGAGTAAGAATCATGTACTGCTGAGTAAAAAGTATATCGTCTATCCCTAGGGTGGAGGGTTCGCCACACATCCAGCCAGCCCACCTCTTGTACAAAGCGTCTGAAAAATTTATGTGGGGCAGGTTGCTTGCCTCTGGCAGCTTGGGTGGTATCGAGATGGGGACTAGGGGCAATATTGAAATCTCCACTTAAAATAAGTATACCCCTGGTTGATTGAACCACCTTATCCAAAAGGGTTCTAATGGTCGGGATAGAGGAATCAGGGGGTAGATAGATATTAGCTGAGGTAATTTCTTTCTCCTGTAAGTGGCCCTGTACCACCATAAAGTGACCCTCGGGGTTGACCCACTCCCGTATGGGCTGAAAAGGGGTATTGCTAGAAACCAGTATGGCGACCCCACTCCTCCGGCCTTTCTTGAAAGAAGAAAAGACCTGTGCGATCCCACCCCTGACTAGCTTCCTATGCTCATTAGTAGTCATATGCATCTCCTGCAGGTATGTTATGCCTGCCTGAGTCTTTTTAAACAGAGAGCGCATTCTGGATCATTTTACAGAGTTACCCAAACCATTCACGTTCAGAGAAAAATCTCAAGTGGTGCATTAGCCTTTTAAAATAAAGTTCAGAACTGAGGAGTTGTGTATTAGTGTTCCACTTGGCTCCATTATATAACAAACCACTGGCTCCCAATCCGTACATGAGGAAAATGACTGTCTATAAGGAAAAGTATGAGGAGTAAATTCCTCTAACATCGAACAATTGGAATTAAACAGTAACTGGTAAAATTGCTTAAAACAGCAGCCTGCCAACTGGGCAGGTACTGTAGTACAACTATGGGCTTCCATGAGACCAGGCACTCAAAGGGGAGTGAGTAGCCTCTAGGGTACGGCAAAAAAAATTTTTGGCTGGGCCTTGCCTATCAGGTAGGCAAGACGTTGTCGTCTCTGTTATAGGATGGGGAAGGGTGAGGGGGAAGGTGAGCATGCCTCTCGTTCCTCCAAGGAATTAGTGCAAGTTTTAGTTAAAACCCAATGAGGAAAGGAGAAGAAAAAATAATGAAGTAGTCAATTCATCATACTTAGTAAATATTATAAATGTCAGCGTCCTCAATCACCCGGAAGGGGTGAGAGGCGTGAGGAAGGGTCCATGCGCCCCCGCTCCTGGCCAGCCCCACCAGTACAGCTTGTGGGGGGCGAGCCAAAACGGGTACGGGGGGACACAGCATTCCCCCCAAAATGCAATAGGGAGTGAAGGGCTGACAGTTTTCCCCAGGAAGTAAGAGTTTTATAACCAGATAAGCAGCATATAGCAAGGGCCCCTACATATAACACTGGGGGCAGCTTGCAACTCATAGTGGGGAGGAGGCAGCATTTACAGTTGTTTAGAAATATATAAGAGGGTGCCACCAACCCGTCTCAGGTGGCTTGACTGACATGGTCCAGGGACTCCATTAATAGAGTCCACTCTGAGCCCCCCCCCCTCCAGTAACCCCTCCTGCCCCAATCCCCACCACAGGACCCCCCAGCCCCCATCCCAGTACGCCCGGCCGGTTACTACCAGAGACCACAAGCGGCCTAGGCTGCCCGTAAGGTCCCAGTTTAAGCAGTGCCATAAACAACTGACAGGAAACCCCCTTGTTCAGGGGGGGTTCTCCCATCTGAGCAAGGTTCACTTGGTGGGGGCCCATAGGGGCAGAAAGGATCCCCGGCGGTGGAAGAAGCGAGTAGTCACCAGGGAGGCCATTAGAGCATGGGGTGGGTGAACAGGACGGTCTACCTGCAGCCAAAGCAAGTGCATAAACATTCATGGAGTCATTTAATTTCAGTCCCTGGTTGATTGAAGAGGTCCTGGTAAGGTCTGCGGATTGCTGTCAAAGGTCTTCTATTATCTGTTGCAGGGCCGTAGCGCCTTCCTTCCGAAGTTGCTCCCTCAAAGGTATTTTGGATCATGCTTTGTGGTCCAGCTTAATAGCTAGAGAGGTACTCAACTTTTTCTGAGTGGGTGGGATGTTAATTCCAACTTTAGCCAGCTCTCGCGCCACTTCATCTGCTGTGTCAAATGTCTTGGTACCCACCAAAAGCTGGACTACCAATTTCGCTGGGTAGGGAGTTCTGAACTTGAGCTTGGCTTCCTTCAATTTTTTGAGAATGGGGGCATATGCTCTGCGCCTCATTGCAATTGCAGTAGGGTAGTCGTCTACGCAGATCTGTTGGTTCTGAAAGGTTAGATCCCCCTGTTGCCATGATTTGTGTAATACCAGCTCCTTCTCCTGGTAATGGAGAAAACAAATCAAAATGGCTCTTGGACGAGTATCCGACTGTGGGCCTAAGGTACAGTGAACCCTATCCATTTCCAGGGAGCAGCTGTTGGGTAAATCCAGCTTGGTTTTAAAAAAGTGCTGCATGAACTGAATTGGGTTGGTGCCCTCGGGGAACTCATTTACTCTTAGGTTGTTCCTTCGGCTCCAGGCCTGTGAATCATCAGCCCTATCTTGTAGGCCCAAGATTGTCTGGTGGAGCTGTACTATGGCGTGTTCCGTGTTGTCCACGTGGGAATCAGTGGTCGTGGTCTGCTCCTCAACGCTGTCTAAGCGCTTTTCTAATTTCCCCAGATCAGTTCGCAATGCAGCAAAGGTTGAACGGGTCTCTCTTCTGAAATCTCAAATCTCCTGAAGGACAATGTCCATTTGCCTGCCCATGTTCGGTGACAGGGAGCTCCCCTCCTTAGCAGAGCTGCCTTTGCCTGAGATTTGCGACGTTTGTGAGGCATCGCTATCGGAGCAACCTCCGTCTGGTTTGGCGGTGTCCAGGGTTGGTTTTTGATGATCGTGTCTTCTTCTAGGCATATCAATCAAGCTCCTGCACTGGTTCAGCCCCTGTCAAGGTCGGGTTTTCTGCTTTTTCAGGCGTTTTGAACATTGAAGGAGATGGAGAGTGAGCTTCAAACTGCTTCTTGAGGCATGACGTCACCGGAAGTCCCGGGTCGAGCTGTCTTAATGGCTGACCTAGTCTTCTGTGTGGCCTCCAGAGTTTGTTGCACCTGGGGTCCGAACAGATACATACTGTCGAAGGGTAAGGCCATGACCTGCTGCTGGGCATCATTCGTGAAGCCCGAAGTACATATCCAAGAGTGGCGATGGATACAAATCCCTGCCGCCGCCGCTCGAGAAGCAGTATCAAAAGCGTCCATTGCAGCTTTAACCTGTTGGTTACTGGACTCGATACCCCTGGTTATGGTCTGAAGTAGCTCTGAATTAGTTTCCAACTCAGGCAGAGCTTCTACCATTTGCTTGAGCGAATGCCAAAGGACATACTCATATTGAGAAAAATAGCCCTGGTAGCTGGCCATATGCATACCCAGGGTGGAGGCAGCAAAGACCGTCTTACCTAAGGTGTCTGTCTTACGAGATTCTTTAATTATAGGTTGGGCTGTAGATGCCCGAGGGAGGACGGCCTTGTCATTCTCTGCTAAGACTACAGTGAGATCAGTAAAAGCTTATGAGGCCAATATGGGTCGATCCTTGGGAGCAGCATATTTCCTATCTATGGACTTAGCCACGGAAGGGATAAAAGCAGAATTGTTTCATACCATCTGAGAAAAGGTCTCAAAAGATGGCTGTACCGGAGGAGTTAAATCCATAGGGATCTCCGGGACATGTTGGTACTGGAGTCTTAAAAGCTTCCCAGGATCGATTTCTGTAGTCTGGAGAGAAAGAGTGGAATTGAAATTTTTCAGCAGAGAATTAAAGGTCTTCGACCACAGGCTCTGCAGCAGGATTGATCCCTGCTCCTTCAACATCGTCACCCAGCCGAAGATCTGGGTCAGGCTCAAAATCATCTCCTGACAGTCCAGGGGGGACTGTATGGACAGGAAAAGAGTGAACATCAGAATGAAAAATAGAAGAGGAAGGAATCAGAGTTGAAAAGCGCTGGAGGTTGGATGGTGCAGCACCAAGCATCGGCACCAACGAAGAACACCGCACCAAACACAAGGAAGTCAGCGGCGTTGGAAACAGCCCAGCATATGGCGCAGACAGAGGCCAAGGCGCCGAAAGAGCTTGCTGTGCTGCAGATGACGCCGACAGAGCCCGCAGTGCCGCGGATGGTGCCGACAGAGCCCCCGGCACCGTAGACAGCACCAACAGAGCCCCCAGCACTGAGGACAGTGCCGACAGAGCCCCCGGTGCCAAGGACAGCGCAGACAGATCCCTCAACACTGCGGACAGCGCCAAGAGTGTCCCAAGGTGCTAAAAACTGTGATTTGAGGGAAAAGAAGGAAAATTAGCAGGAGATAGAGGAATTGGTGTGGACCCCAGCACCGCAGCCATGTGAGGGGGGAAAACACCCGAGCACGGAGTTGATGGCACTGAAGAAGGCGCTGTGCGACTAGGAAGGTCCAACTGCCCTACCCGGTCCTTCAAATGGCTTGAAGGCCTTGGAGTGACCGGGCCAGGCAGCTGGACAAACCTCCGAGCCCACTGCTTCATAACAGCAGCCCAGTGGTGAAACTGCTCATCAGAAGCCCCTCCAATAGGAAAGGACAGGCTCCGATGTTGAAGAGGTCGGCCATCGGAGCCAGAAACCGATGACTCAGAGAGGAGGAGACTGGTGCCTGGCCCCAGTGACCAACCGTTGATGCGCAGACATACAAGAAGGCAAACTCGAGTGAGGCTTTCTCTTTCTCGACTTGTGTGCCGAAGAAGAGCTCGAGGCCGAATGGTGCCGAGAATGGGACCATTTCCTTTATGCTTTTGGGGGGGACTGCACATCTCCCTGAGCACTGGACCATCTGTTGTCAGACCAACCCTCTGAGGAGGGTGGCGGACCGGACCCAGCCCGGCTGACTGAACAGCTTTCATACGAAGTCTCCCTACCGTCACCTGACCCGCTCATGGTCGATTCCGTCAATGGAGGGTTGAAGACTTCTTTATTATAATCAATAAAATTAAATCTAATTGGTACTTGTTTAAAAAATAAATTACAAAACAATAAACTGAAAACTATGCTGCTAGTTTGAAGTTTGACTCCCGGTGGGCGAGCGACGTCGTCACTGAAGCACGCTCAACGGCCGGAAACAAGGAACTGAGGTGGTTGGAGGGTTGACGCCAAGGTAGTCTTTACCACACAGCCAAGGTCATGGTGCCGTTGACGGGCTCCACCTCTGGCGCCTGACCCCCCTTGAAAAAAGTTTGCTCCCGCTGGGTCCTAGCGCCCCCGGTGTAGATCCCATTAGTGTGAATGAGTGGTGGAGACTTTATGTCCAGGAAGATCAACTGGTCAGACTGTTGGTGTGGTCTGGTCCTAGTCAGGTAGAACCTGAGTATCTTGTGCACATCCAATGTGTGTAGGACAGCGTCTCCTTTATTGGTATACCCTGGATAGTAAACTGGTAGGTCAATATCCTGATTAAGGGTTAACTCTGACACTACCTTGGGAAGAAACTTCACATTGGTCCTTAAGGACACCATGCCCTTATGTAAAATCAAATATGGCTCTTTGCACATAAGTGCTTGAAGCTCAGAAATTCTCCTTGCAGAAGTAACTGCAACTAAAAATAATGTCTTCCAAGAGAGAGGGTGTAGCTTGCAATCTGCAGCTGGTTCAAAGGGAGGTAGCATGAGCTGTTCTAAAACAAAGAGAAGGTCCCAAGGAGGGAGCAGATCTCTAATGGGTGGCTTCTAGTGGAGAATGCCATGCAAGAAGGTGCGTCACAGATCTAGTTGGGCCAAGGATTTGTCCCCAAATGGTGCATGGTACGCAGAAACTGCAGAAAGATGCACTTATTTATTGAGGAGTAACTCAGCCCTACTTCTGATAAGGAAAGGAGGTACTCTAATACTGATTTCACCGGGCAAGTTAATGGGTCCAGGCCATGGGCCGATGACCAGAGGCACAACCTGTGCCATTTCAACACATGTGGCATGAATAGATGGCTTCCTTGCTGCCACTAGGATGTCTGCCACACCGTCTGATACTCCGTGGCAAAACATTTCTAGGTCCTTAGGAGCCAGGCATGCAGGTGTAAGGATCTAAGATTTGGGTGAATCAGGGACCCATTGTCTTGCAACAGTAAGAGCGAGCTGAGCAGAAGAAGAAAGGGTGGCTCGCTTGCCAGGCCTTGGAGAAGAGGAATCCATATCTGTCTGGGCCAATACGGGGCTACCAGAATCATGACTGCTCTGTCTTCCTGCATCTTGAGCAGGACTCTCTGGATCAAAGAGAAGGAAGGGAAGGCATAAAGGAACCTGCCTGTCCAGGAGAGGGACAACGCATCTCGCCAGAAAACACCAAGCCCTGGATCTAGTGAGCAGAAATGTACAGTTACGTAAGAACTTAACCGCAACAGTAGATCTTCGAGAACAGCTCTTGCAGCAGGTTACACCATAAGGACTGAAGTCAGCAGGCAGCAGGACCCCACGGAAAGCTTCTAGCTAGCTATACTTAGCGGGGGATCGCCCCTGACGTCGGCCCCGCCACTGATGTCAGATACATCATAAAAGGGGTGGTCCCCCAGCATACCTCGGTTCTCCCGCTGGAGACTCCCGGCGTAATGATGTGATTCAGAAGGGGAGACCAAGGATCTGCTTCCGGAGGAAGACTAATAATTCTGGTGCATCCGAGACGCTATGAAGTAGAACCAAACATCCTGAGGGGAAGGTGGGAGGGAAACTACCTGCTGCAAGAGCTGTTCTCAAAGATCTGCTGCTATGCTAAGTTCTTACGTAATTGTACTATCTTACTTCGAGATACAGCTCTTGCAGTAGGTTACACCATAAGGACTGATTCCCAAGCAGTAAAGGTGTATTGCTAACCCAGTCGGGAGGAGGATAGGAGAAATCAAAGGGAGAGGGACCTCTCAGGATAAAAGTCCCTGGAGAACTGCCAGGCCGAAGCCTGCTCTAAGCCTGGAGGTGATGTGCAAACTCTAGTGTCTAACGAAAGTGTGCACTGAACTCCCAAGTGGCAGCCACGCAGATGGCGGATGTCACCACATTCTTCAAGGCAGCGAAGGAAGTAGCCACCCCCCCTCATAGAATGGCCCTTTACCAGTCCCAGTAAAGGCCTGTTGCGTTTCTGATAACAGAAAACAATGCAGTTAACAAGCCACCTGGAGAAAGTTTGTTTTGATACAGGTGCACCCATCATCCTTTGCGCGAAGGATAAAAACAGTTGGTCGGACTGTCTGTGTGAACGGGTTCTGGCCAACTAAAACCTCAAAACCCTGTGCACATCTAGAGTGTGTAATAGGGCTTCCCCCTGTTCGAATGGCTGGGGAAGTACACCAGAAGGTCAATGTCCTGGTTTAAGGTTAAGGCTGAAACCACCTTGGGAAGGCACTTAGGACTGGTCTTTAAGGACACAATGTTATTATGGAACATCAAGTAAGGCTCTTTGTACATGAGCACCTGGAGTTTGGAAATTCTTTTGCTGAAGTAACAGCAACAAAAAAAAACGCCTTACACGAAAGGAGGTGAAGCTCGCAATCCACGACTGGTTCAAAAGGAGGCAGCGTAATCTGCTCTAAGATAAAAAGAAGGTCCCAAGGAGGAAGCGGATCCTTTATAGGGGGTCTCAGATGTCAGACACCATGCAGAAAAGTGTGGGAAGCCTCTAATTGGGCTAATGAACACTGACCAACCAGTGTGTGGTATGCCGAAATGGCACAGAGGCAGTGGCGGCTCTACACCAGGGCCCGCCAGGGCACGTGCCCGGGTAAAAAAATGCTGTGCCCCAGTTGGTGCCCCATAAGGTGCAAAGCTTCCCCCATAGTAACAATATATCAGTGCCCTGGCTGCCATCGGTTGTGCCCCAGCTGTGCCCTGGTAACCATTTGTGGTTAGAGCCGCTACTGCACAGAGGTGTACTTTCAGAGAGGAATACGCCAATCCTGACTGGAAAAGGGATAGGAGGTAGTCCAAAATAGACTTCTCAGGGCATCAAAGTGGATCGAGGTTGCAAGCCTGAGCCCAGAGACAAAACCTCTGCTATTTCAGAGCGTAAGGGGTGTGAGTAGATAGTTTCCCAGCTGCCACCAGGATACTGGCAACCCCTTGCGAGACCCCGTGCCTAAGAATGGCTACATCTTTAGGAGCCAAGCATGCAGGTTCAGGGATATGAGGTTCGGATGGACCAGGCAGCCGGCCTCCTGGGACAGCAAATGTGAGCTGACCGGTAAGGGTAAGGGAGGCTCCAGAGCTAGCTGGTGAAGCAGCAGAAACCAAATCTGCCTGGGCCAAAAGGGCGCTACCAAGTTCATTGACGCTCGTTCTGATTGGAGCTTGAAAGAACCCTCTGGATCAAAGGGAAGGGCGGAAAAGCATAGAGGAACCTGCCCATCCAAGAGAGGGACAATGTCTCTCACCAGAAAACACCAGGCCCTGGATCTAGCAAGTAGAAATTGGGCAGTTTTGCATTGTGTGGGGACGCAAAAAAATCTACATCTGATGTCCCCCATTGTAGGAACAGGTCCTTGACAACCTCTTGCAGCAATTCCCATTCGTGAGCTCTGGCCTTTGACCAGCTCAGGAGATCGGCAACAGTGTTGTCCTCAACGGGAACATGCACTGCGGTAAGCATGGCGTGCTGTAGTAACCAGTCCCACACCCGCTTTGCCGCTCTGCAAAGGGGATAGGAGTGAGTGCCTCCTTGTTTGTTGATGTAATACACCACCGAGGTGTTGTCTGTTTGGACTAATATGTGATCCAGTGGGATCTTTGACTGTAAGGTGTACAGAATCGCCCTCATCTCCAGAACACTGATGTGGAGGTGAGTCTCCAGGGGCGACCAGGTTCCCTGGGTCCTGGTTCCTTCCAGGTGAACTCCCCAACCGGACCCTGAAGCGTTGGTGGTGAGAGTCAGGGATGTGGCGGGAGCCACGAAGGGGACTCCCACGGAAAGATGTTCCGGAACAAGCCACCACTGCAAGTCCTGAATAACTGGCCCTGTGATTCTGACTAGGTGGTCTAAGTGATCCTGCCTCTGGTCCCATTGGGCTCTCAGCATCCACTGAGTAACTCTCATGTGGAGGTGAGCGAGGGGGACAGTCCATATGTCCAAGCAGGCAAAGTAAGGTCCAAGCGGGAACCAGATTTTGTGCCGTGATAGTCCTTATCAGTGACCTGATGCATTCCTCCCTGTCTTCAGGCTGGAAGGCTCTCCCTTGATGGGTATCCAGAACCACACCAATGAACTGTAGTCTCTTCGAGGGAACGAGAGACAACTTCTCTTGGTTGATGGTGATCCCTAGAGACTGGAAGAGGGAGCAGGTGTCATGAATGGCATTCTCCAGTGCTTCCTGGGAGGAGGTCATCAGGAGCCAGTCGTCCAGATAGGGGAAGACATAATGGCCTTGTCTCCTGAGGGCTGCTGCTACGACTGCCATGGACTTGGAAAAGACATATGGCGCTGAAGACAGGCCAAACGGGAGTGCTCGGAACTGAAATTGGTGTCGCAAAAACTCGAAGCGCAGGAATTTCCTGTGTGACCAGGCAATGGGAAGATGAAGATATGTGTCCTGCATGTCCAGAGATGCTAGCAATACGCCTTGCTTGAGCATGGAAATGAGACCCGGTAGGGTAACCATGCGAAAGCATTTGTACATCACATAGATGTTTAGGTCGCTGAGGTCTAGAATTGGACGAAAGTCCCTGGTTTTCTTTGGAACCAGAAAGAAGTGGGAATAGTATCCTTCTCTCTGGTTCTTCAGTACAACCTCAATGGTGTCCTTGGAAAGGAGTGCCGAGATCTCCTGGTGGATGACCAGGGCATGCTATCCCGAGTAATGGGAATACAGAGGAGGTCTTGACGGTGGGCAGTCGAGGAACTCTATAGAGTGTCCCTGACTGATAAGCTGAAGAACCCACCAGGCGGAAGTGAGCCTCTGCCACCCTGACAGGTGGTAAGCGACTCGACCCCCGATCCTCTCTTCTCTTTGATCCAGAGGGGGGTCAGGGGCTGGGAAGGAATCATGCTGTGGTGCTGGTGGCTCCGGCAGGTTGGGTAGACTTAAGCGTTTCTCTAGCCCTGACCTCCAGAGAATCTTTGCTGGTTCTTACAGCCAAAATTGCCCATGTTGCTGTTGGCCTGATCGAGGTTGTTGCTTACTCTGTTGGCCACGAAAATGGTTCTGTGGTCTGCGAAAGGAACCAGGCCTGGACTTATACATGGCCTGAACCGTTCTAACCACCTTCCTGGCATCTTGAAGTCGGTGATGACCCTCTCAGAGCCTTCACCGAACAACACTGATCCATTGTAAGAGACCTCCATGATTCCTTTCTGGACGTCTGGAGTAAGTCCAGAGACCCTCAACCAGGAGTGTCTCTGGAGGCAAACGCTTGTCGAGGCACCTCTCACTACAGAGTCTGCTGAGTCATATGCGGCCCAGAGGACTTGGGTCCCAACATGAGTCCGTGCGAATGAGGTTTAGGAGCTCCTCCTTCTTACCATCTGGGAAGTCCTTCAGTAGGTCTTTTCCCTGGTCCCACAGTGCATTTTGAAATTGCACCATGTGCGTCCAATAGTTGAGGGACCTGAGAGAGCATGTAGCAGAGGCATACATGCGACGACCTGGTGAGTCCAATTGTTTGGATTCTTAGTCTGGGGACTGTGTACTAAGATGTTGGGGCTGCTGGGAGCAGTTGTGTGAAGCTATGATGACTACCGAGTCAGCCACGGGTTGTTGAGATAAGTAAGGAGCCTCCAGCGGGGCCCTGTAGAGCCTGTTGGCCTTCTTGGGGACCACTGGGGTCAAATGAGGACACTTCCACGCAACCCTGGTAGTGTCCTGGAAAGTGTCTACCAGGGGTGGAACCACCACAGACTTGGGGTCTTTTTGCCTCAAATAGCATGCCAGGCGTTGCCGTTCTGGGTCTAACTCGTCTGTCTCCCATCCCATGTTCTCTTGAATGTGGCGCATAATATCAGAGAATGATGGGTCATCTGGTGGTGACCTAGGGAGGTCATAAGGATCTGGAGATGAAGGCTCGAAGGGAGAGACTGACCGAGGGGTACCCGAAGAGTCAGGATATGAGTCGTTGCCTGACGAAGAGGGGGATCTTCATCAGGGCCTTTTTCTTCTGTGGTCACTAGGAGACCTTGAGGGGGTCCTGGAGCATGGCGGTCTCTTAGAACTTCGAGACATACAGCATCTGGCCTTGGACCTACCCCTAGGTGGCAGTGTAGGGTCCCGAGGCTCAGGTGTCGATTCCCTGGGAGGTGCCACGGGAGGTGGTGCCTCACCAGGGTGTTTTATGGGTACATCTTTTTTAATGGCGTCCCACCAAAAACTGAACAGCTCCTTGACCTCCTGGATATTCAGACTGGATGAAGAGCCTGGCGCCAGTGTCTGTCCGGCATTAGGGTCAGGTGTCAGTGGCTGAGGGCTAGTCGGGTCTGGCATCAGGTTTTTTGGCAGACCGACATCGGGCAGACTGATGTCTTCGACATCTCTCGATGTCTGACCGTTGGTGGCGTGGGCACCGGCGTCCTCCTCTGACGTCCCCCTGCGATCGGTGGGTGGCAGAGGTGGAGTCAGGTCCTTGGGGCATTTTGCAGACGATGACTCCGGCGTCCGCTTAGCCTCTGTCGTCTGTTTGAGTGACATGAGCTCCGAAGTCTTTCTCGGAGGGATGTCTGAGCCCCTGGGCAGCTGGGAGACCAAACGATCGGTGTACCGGCATCGGTCCTTAGTGTCGGCTCTAGAAGTAGTCACCGACTTGGACTGAGGTCTGCGGCGGTCGGAAGCCTCCGACCTGGCATCCGACCCCGAAGGATGGCTATCCTTAGTCTTAGTTTTCAGCAGCTGCAAAGACACTGAGCTAGAACCCCCCGAAGCCCTAACCTTAACCGGGAGGGGGGGCTGAGACCTAGCCCAGGATGGAGAGCGGTCCACCCAGGCGAAGCTGGAACTGGCCTGGTAGTCCGAGGCCTGATTCGGAGATCGAGTCCTATCCTTGTCCGGGTGATTATCCTTGTGTTTCCTCAATTTTTTTCGAAGGTTCCCCTTGAGAGGATGGCTCTTTCTCCATGGCCTTAAGTTTTTCTTCGAGAAGAAAACTCTGTAGTGCTTTCTGGCAGCGGATCCTAGTTCTGCTGTTAAACTGCTGGCAGATGGTCCAGGCCTAGGCACCGCACACAGGCCAATAGCCTATCTTTGAAGGGGATCTGTTTGCCACAAGCGCACTTTGAGGGGTGTCCTTCTGTGGAAGGAGTCGGGGAAGAAGACGTATTTGTCGAATACAGCTGAAATCTCGATGGAAAACATAGCAAATTATTTCTGGCATCGTTCATCTGCTGAAGGCATCTGTACAGCTGATGCGCGCGAGTCGACGGCAGGAAAAGATCTGAGGTATGGGGGGGCAGTCTCATGCTAAATACAACTAACTAGAAGTTTTCCGTAGGGTCCTGCTGCCTGCCAGCGTCAGTCCTTATGGTGTAACCTGCTGCAAGAGCTGTACCCTGAAGTAAGATCTGGGCAGTTTTGCATTGTATAGGGAGGAAAACAGACCCAATTCAGGTGTCCCCCATTTTGCGAAGAGCATTTCTGCTACTGGTTATAGGAACTCCCATTCGTGTGTGCTGGATCGAGATCTGCTGAGTGGATCTACAATTAACAAGTACATCAGAAATGTACTTGTTAATTGTACTTGTATTTTCATTGTTGTGTACTATATAAGAAGTATTGTAATTTATTGTCAGTGTTATTTACTGTTTTTTGTATTATGTTTGTTTCTTGTAATGCTTGTTGCCTGTGAAAACGGCAGTTTGCTCATCAGGCTCACAAGGATAAAAAAATGGAAAACCTGCCAGCGTGTTCTATAACCTGGGAACATGCACTGCAGACAGGGTAATGTGCTCTATTGCCTAGTACCACACTCTCATTGCTTCTCGACAGAGTTGGTATGAGTGAGTGCCCCCTTGCTTGTTGATGTAGAACACTACTGACATATAGTCTGTTTCGATCAGTAGGTGTCCTGGGGTTATGTCTGTCTGCAAGGCCTGAAGGGCGTAAAGAACTGCCCTCATCTCGAGAACATTTATGTGAAGGGCTCCTTCTGTCCCTGACCACAGTCCCGGAGCCTCTTTGCCGCCCAAGTGGGCACCCAACCTGATCCTGACACGTCTGTGGTCAGGATTAGTGAAGGGGTAGGAGACAAGAAGGGAACTCCTACCGAGAGGTGTTCCGGTATCAGCCACCATTGCAAGACTCAGCGAATAGAGTTGGGGACTAAGACCAGTTGGTCTAAGTCGTTCTGGTGTTGGTCTCATTGGACCCTGAGTGTGCACTGAATGGTTCTCATGTGTAATCATGATAGGGGAACCGTGGCTATGGCGAGCACCATATGGCCCAGAAAACGCAACATGGTCCTTGCTGGGACCTGGTTTTGACCCCTGATGTACCGTGTCAGGTTTTGTAGATGTTCTGCCCTGTCTTCTGGTAGAAAGGCCCTTCCCTTTCTGGTATCCAGTACTGCGCCAATGAACTGAAGTCTTTGGCAAGGTGTGACAGTTGATTTTGACAAACTGATAGTGACACCTAGGGAGTCGAATGTCGAATAGGTGTCTTGTAGGGCGTGAATTAGTTCTCTCTGGGACAAAGCCGTCAGAAGCCAGTCGTCCAAGTAGGGGAACACATAGTGGTCCCTTCTTCTGAGTGCCGCTACTACTACTGCCAGGCATTTGGTGAACACCCTTGGAGATGACAGACCGAAAGGCAGGGCCCGTAAATGGTAATGGTGACCCTGGAATTTGAATCGTAGGAACCTCCGATGATGTATCCCAATTGAAATGTAGAGGTAGGCATCCTGCATGTCCAACGATGCTAGCCAAGCGTCTGGGCATAGCATTGGGATTAAGTCTGGTAAGGTGACCATCCTGCTAGGTGTTCTGAAAAGCGACCCCCGACCTTCTCTTCCTTTTGAACCTGAGGGGGAGGAGGGGTCTGCAATGAGTCAGGCAGTGGAGGGTTGCCTGAGGAGTTTTTGTGTTCCTGGCACCTGGACCTCCTGCAGGTTGAGATGGGCCTTTGCGATTAAAGCTGCCTCTCTGTTGCTGTCCGAATTGGGGCTGTTGACCTTGCTTGCCTTTGAATCAATTTTGCTGCCTCCGAAATGACCTCCTTGGGTCTGTACATGGCTTGTACAGACCTTACCGCCTTTCTAGCGTCTTGCAGTTTCTTAATTGTTTTCTCGGATTCTTCTCCCAAGAGAACCAAGCCCTTGAAGGGAACGCCAAGGATGCCCTTCTGGACGTCCGGTGTAAAGCCCCATACCCTCAGCCAAGTTTGTCGTCTAAGCCATACTGCAGATGCTGCGCATCTTGTGACTGAATCTGCAGAGTCGTATGCTGCTCTGAGTGTTTGTGTACCTATGCCAGAGCTTGTTTGAAGGAACTTTGTAAGTTCCTCTTTTTGGTCTCCATCTGGAAGGTTTTTGACCAAGTCTTGACCTTGTTTCCACAGGGCATTTTGAAATTGGATCATGTGGGTCAGGAAATTAAGTGACCGCATGGAACATGTCACCAATGCATACATTTTCCTCCCCATGGAGTCGAGATGTTTTGACTCTCGGTCCGGGGGGCTGGGTGCTTAGGTGTTGGGGTCTTTGTGACCGGTCATGAGTGGTCGTGATGACCATAGAGTCTGCCACTGGTTGCTCTCCTAGACAGGGATCTTTTAGAGCGGCACTATATAGGTGGTCCGCCTTCTTGGGGACTGCAGATGAAGAAAAGGGGTGCTTCCAAGCGGCTTTCATCATATCCTGGAAGGTGTCCACTAATGGAGGGACCACCACTGGTTTGGGATCCTTTTGTCTTAGATACTTTGCCAGGCGTTGTCTTTCTGGATCTAAGTCTTCCGTGTCCCACCCCATGTTATCTTGGATACGTCGCATTATATCCATAAATATTCTGTCATCAGTGGTGACCTTGGTAGATCCCATGGGTCTGGTGAACGGACACTATAAAGAGAGCTTGACCTTGACGACTCTGAAGAGAAGTGAGACTCATCCGATGATGAGGAATCTGACCTCCTATGGTGCTTTTTAGGTCTATGCACGCTGGGAGAGTGGGAAGGGGTTTATGAAGGAGACCTCAGCCGCTTTTCTCTATGTGACTTTTTGTCCTTAGACCGGCTCCTAGGTTTGGGACTCTCCTCTCTAGGGGGTGGTCTGTCTGGGCTTTTCTCATTTGGAGAAGGCAGGTTCTCCACTGGTGGTTTTGTGGGAACTATGTCCTTCCTAATGATTTCCCACCAATAGGAAAACAATTCCTTCACGTCGGTAATGTTGATGCCCGACGACTGACCTGGTGTCGGTTCCTCTCGAGGTTCTGTCTGAATTTTTGTGTCCTGATGCACCCGTTGTCTGGTCTTTGAGTGGCGTTGGGTCGCATGGGAGGTTTGTCTCCTCTTTATCTCCTGATGCCTGGTTGTCTCTGGGTTGCTTGACTCCGGCGTTGGTATCTTTGTCGTCCGAACGTCTGGGTAGGCTGACATCCGGTATGGATGAAGTGACATCCTTTCTGTGATAATGGACCTCTGTTAGTCGTTGGTCCTTAGGACATTTCGCAGGCATCTGGTCTGACATCTGCTTCAGATCCGAGGTCCGCTTGAGGTATGTCGGATCTGAGGTCTGTTTGGTGGATGTGGCTGAGGTCCCTTGGGGGTTGGGAGGCCAACCTCCAGTGGTTGGAGTCCCGGCATCAGTCCAGGGAGTCGGGGCCTGTACTGGCAGACGACTTGAAGTGTGCCTTGGTCAGGCAATCTGTGGATGCAGATTGGCCTGAAGAGCCCAAAGGTCAGCTGTGCAAGGTTTCTTTCTGCTGGACCTTAAGTGGCTGGAGGGTGGTTGTAGCGCCAGAGCCACCTAACATCTGGACTTTGGCCGGTGGAGGTTGGGTCTTTGTCTGACACGGAGATCTGTTGGAGCGGGCAGAGTCTGAGCTCACCCTGGAGTCGGACGTCCGCCTGGATGGGGAGTGCCCTTTCTCCTTCCGTTTTTTCCCCGATCTCTGGGATGACTCTTCCCATGAGGAGGAATTTTGCTGCGTGGCTGCTAATCTTTTTTCTAAAAGGAAGGTCTCCAAAACTTTCTGTCTGCGGATCCTCGAGTGGCTGTTAAAGTTTTGGCACACAGTACAGGCCTTAGTGTCGTGTTTTGGGCCTAGACACCTGACACAGGCCGTGTGTTTATCCTTGAAAGGAATTTGTTTGCCACATGCGCACTTTGAGGAGCGCCTTTCAACAGAAGACGTCGGGGAAGACGACATGTGAAAGAAAGAAAGAAATTCAGACGTTGTCGAGAAAATAAAAAATAAAAGAAATACTCAAGTGATGGCGTTGTTTGACAGCTGAAGGCATCCATGGAGCTGATGCCTGCGAGTCGACGGCGGGAAAGAACTGACGGATGCTGGGGGACTGCCCCTTTTATGATGTATGTGACGCCGGGGGTGGGCCCAACATCGGGGGCAGTCCCCCGCTGTATGTAACTAGCTAGAAGTTTTCCTTGGGGTCCTGCTGCCTGCCGACTTCAGTCCCAATGGTGTAACCTGCTGCAAGAGCTGTTTCTCGAAGTAAGATCTTAGGGTGTGTGCAAAGAACCAACTTATCCTTATGAAACACCATGTATGGAGAACCTGTGACCAATGCATGGATCTCAGAGACCCTACATGTGGAAGTAATGGCTACCAGGAAGGCAACCTTCTAGGTCAGAAACTTCAAATCACAAGTGGCTAGAGGTTCGAACGGTTCGAGAGTGAGCATATCTAGCACAAGGTTGATATCACAATGCAGCTACCGGCCTTCTGACCGGGGGCCTGGTGTGAAGGATACCTTTAAGGAAACTTTTGACCAGAAGAAGCTGAGCCAATGCCAGGTTACGTACTGGCTCATGGTAGTCGGAAATCATGCAAGGTGCACCTTCACTGCGGAATATTGCAGTCCTGCATTCGACAATTCTAGAAGATACTCCAACACCTTGTTTGGTGGGCAACAGAAAAGATCCAGGTGGGATTTTGCACACCAAATCGAGAAACGCTTCTACTTTGCTGTGCAAGTCTTCCTAGTGGAAGGTTTACAAGCTGCTAACAGGATTTCCGAGATCCGCTGGGAGACCTTGAACCTACACACTTCTGTCTCCTCAGGAGCCAGGCATGGAGATGGAGTGAACGCAGGTTGGGAAGGACTATGGTTCCCTGTGTCAGGAGGTCTGTTCGCAGGGGCAGCTGCTTCAAAGGAACCTCAATCTGTTGATCAACGGAAACCATATCTGTCGAGGCCAGAATGGGGTGATTAGAATCGTTCTGCCCCCTTGTGCTGCCAATTTGAGAAGCACCCTCTGAACCAATGGAAGAGGAGGAAATGCATACAGACAGCGTCTTGTTCACCAAAGTCTGAATGCATCCTGACAGAAAATGCCAGGTTCTGGATTTCTGGAACAGAATCGAGGCAGTTTTGCATTGAGTGGGGACGTAAAAAGGTCCAGGTCTGCAGTGCCCCCACTCATCGAATAGCGCTTGCACGTCTACTGCAAGAGATCATTCATAAGGATCTGCCTCCATTCTGCTGAGGTGGTCCATCAGGTCGTTCTGGACTCCCAGGAGGTAAACTGCCTGGACTGATGCGTCATTCTCGAGACACCACTCCCACACACTCATCGCTTCCCTGCACAGGGGGTAGGAGTGTGCTCCGACCTGCTAGTTGATGTTAATACATCACAGCCTTGTTGTCTGTCTGGAGTAGGATTACTTTCCGACAGAGGACATCTCTCAGGGCTTGGACAGCATATAGGACTGCCCTCATCTCCAGAACATTTATGTGAGGGTGAGACTAGTCCTGACTCCACACTCCCTGAATGTAGAGGTCCTGACAGTGAGCCCCACAACCTGCCAGGGAAGCATCTGTGGTGACAGTGATCTGCGGCTCCGGCGGGGCAAAGGGGAGACCCTGTTGCAGGTTGATTTCCTGCATCCACCATAGGAAGGACCGAGCCAGAAGCTATATCACTCTTATGTGAAAAGACCACTGTGTACCTTGCATCCATTGAGTGGTCCTCGTGTGCAGTTGTGCCAGTGGTACCGTGAAAACAGACAATGCCATGAGGCCCAACATCCGCTGCATCGCAATGGCTCGAACCGACGTGTTCTGCCTGATAAAGTGGGCCAGCTGGAGAATGAAGTCCTTCCTGTCCTCTGGGAGGAAGGATCTTGCCTGGGTGGTATCCAATATAGCTCCTATGAAGAGGAGCGGTTGAGAAGGCTGAAGCTGAGACTTCTTTAGGTTCAAGAGGACTCCATGGGCGGCAGGGAAATGAGCCTCCATACACTCTCTGTCCCTTCTTTGGAGGGGCTTGCTAGGAGCCAGTCGCCCAGATAGTGGAAGACTTGCATACCTTGCTTTCTGAGGTGCACAGCAAGCACTGCAAAGCACTTTGTGAAGACTTGAGGTGCAGAGGACAGCCCAAAGGGCAATACTTGGAACTGGCTGTGCTGACCCAGAACCACAAAGCAGAGGTATTTGTGGTTATCCTATGCATACATTTGTGACCCTGAGCAAGTCAATTAACTTCCTTGTGCTCCCAGGTCGCACCTGGAATCAAGCTCCGGCTTAGTGTGCCTCTTCTGGTTAAACAATTTCCCCTTTCCATTATCTGGGTGCACTGGAACATATTGTTAAGTGTCCTGCATGTCGAGAGACATGAGCCAGTCAAACTGATGAATGAATGGAAGTAGCGTTCCTAGGCAGACCATCTTGAATTTCTCCCTGAAAAGATACTTGTTTAAGTTTCTGAGGTTGAGAATCGGGCAAACCTTGCCTGTTTTCTTCGGAACCAGAAAGTAACGGGAATAGAATCTGGTATTCCTCTCTGCGAGGGGAATGTCTTCTATTGCCCTGTTCTTCAGGAGGCCCTGGATCTCGGCAGTAAGACGATCTGACTGAGCAGCAGGCAGGTTGGACTGCCACTTCAGTGGAAGGTCTGGAGGAGTGCCCACAAGACTGAGGGAGTAGGAGGGGGTGCTGTGGAGCCCGAGCAAGATGGCAGCGTTTCCTGAGAGCTCTACAACTGATTGCTAGAAAAACATTAAAAAGTGCAAATTTTTGATTGTGCAGTCCGAATAGAAAGAGTGATCTGTGAAGTTTGAGTGCTGTAGCAAAGGATGGGAAATCCTCGAAAAGATAAAACTTTGGGTGAGGGAACAAAGTCCAAGACCTCTGCCGGAGTCTCATCATGGCCGTACTGCTGAATCTAAAGACATACCTCAAGAAGAGACTTTTCAAACACTGGGCCTTAAACTAAACAAACTGAACCTCAGCGTTGGGACTTTATGACAAATATGATGCCCTATCAGGCAGGGATCAAAGTCACTGTGGAGTTGGTGCAAGGAGCATCGGCAGAGGCCACGAAATGGGCACATGCTGAGATGGGTGCCGCCATGGCAGTCATAAATGAAAATATTCACCTGAAATCTTGCCTGGAAAACTTAGAAAACCAGACGAGGTCTGCAAATCTTCATATACTTGGATCGCCGGAGGGCTGTGAAGGTGATCACCTCCTCCTATTTCTACAGGAGTGACCTGTGCAGCAGCTGGGGGACAAGGTCTCTGGATGGGCTCAACGGTTCCAAAAAGCCTACTGTGTGACTCCCAGGGGCAGGCCCGATAACCCGGAGGCACCCAGAGCAGTGGTGGTCATGAACGATGGGATGGGCTCCAGAAATGTTATTCTGACCCTGGCAAGGCAGAAAATGGAAAATTACGTACCTACCATAATTCTTGATCTTGGACGAAGTCTCCACCACTCATTCACACTAATGGGAGTTCGCTGGAGGGGCTAGGACCCAGTGGGAGCAAACATTTTCAGGAGGGCCGGCACCTGAGATGGAGCTGCAAGAAAGCGGCACCACAAGCCCTGTCTCATGCGGTAATGACTATCTCAGCATTGACCCTCCAACCACCTCAGTACCTTTTTTCCAAGAAGGTGCAGTGTAACTAACCTAGAAGGACTAACGTAAGAAATGGACATAAGATAGTCTGAATGACCCATGTAAGAAGGGTCAACAATAAAGTCTTCACAGTTCAGCCACTGAGGGAGTGAAGACCATAAACAGAGAAGTGAGCTCGGGGGATGGTGGGTGGGCATGTGAATGAGTGGTGGAAACTTAGTCCAAGAATGTCAAAAATTACAGTAGGTATGTAATTTCCATATGTTCCTGGACATAAAGTCTCCACCACTCATTCACACTAATGGGAGAGTACCAGGCTAATAATCCCCCCCGAGACGGCGGCAGGAGATAAAGAGCTCACGTGCTTAGGACAGAAGTCCGTTAAGAATGGTCCTGCCAAACAACAGATGTTGTCTGGCATGGACATGCAAGGCGCAGTGTTTAACGAAAGTGTGCACAGAGCTCTAGGCAGCCACATTGCAAATATCTGCAATGGGCATGTTGCAGATTTCCGCCAGAGATGCCGCGACTGCTCTGGTAGAGTAAGCGTACACTCTGCCTTCCAACTTGACCTGTGTCATAAAATAGCAGTGGAGAAGGCATGCCACCAGCCATGCTGAAATGCATCTGATAGCGACAGGTTGACCTAGCTGGGTCTCGCTGAAGGAAGCAAACAGTTGTTAAGCCTTGCGAATTTCTTTCATTCTTTCTAGATAGAACCGCAACGCTCTCTTAACATCCAGCGAATGAAGGGAACGCTCTCCTTCATTCTGGAAGTTCACAAAGTAGGTAGGAAGGACTGCAGGTTGGTTTAGATGGAATTCTGAGACAACCTTAGGGAGAAACTTAGGATGAGTCCTAAGAAATGGAAATTACATACCTAACGTAATTCTTGATCTTCTTGGACGAGTCTCCACCACTCATTCACACTAAAGGGATCTACGCTGGAGGCACTAGGACCCCGGAGGAGCAAACATTTTTGCCAGAGGGTCGGCGTCAGAGATGGAGCCACGAGGAACGGCACCGCGAGCCTCAGCTCGTGTGGTAATGACTATCTCGGCGTCGACCCTCCAACCGCCTCAGTACCTTTTTTTCCAAGGCGGTGCAGCGTAACTAACCTAGAAGGATAGCCTAACCAAAAACCGGACATAAGATAGTCCGGACGACCCGTATAAGAAGGGTCAACAAAGAAGTCTTCACTGCCTAAAGATTGAGGGAGTGAAGACCAACAACAGAGGTGAGCTCAGGGGATGGAGGGTGGGCATGTGAATGAGTGGTGGAGACTCGTCCAAGAAGATCAAGAATTACGGTAGGTACATAATTTCCATATCTTCCTGGACATAAAGTCTCCACCACTCATTCACACTAATGGGAGAGTGCCGAGCTAATAATCCCTGAGTGACGACAGGAGACCAAGAGCTCACAGTTTTAGGACAGGAGTCCATTAAGGATGGTTCTGCCAAAGAAAGATGTCGTCTGGCATGGACATCCAGGGCATAGTGTTTAGCAGTATGCACTGAGCTCAGGTAGCCGCACTGCAAATATCTGCAATGGGCACATGCGGATTTCCACTAGGGATGCCGCGACCGCTCTAGTAGAGTGAACGTACACTCTGCCCTCCAGCTTAACCTGTGCCATGGAATAACAGTGACGAAGGCATGCCACCAGCCATGCTGAAAAACATCTGATAGCGACAGGCTGACCCAGCCGGGTCTCACTGAAGGAAACAAACAGTTGTTGAGCTTTGCGGAAGTCTTTTGTTCTATCTAGATAGAAACGCAAAGCTCTTTTGACATCCTAGGAATGAAGAGAACGCTCTCCTTCATTTTGGAAGTTCACAAAGTAAGTAGGAAGGACCAAAGGTTGGTTTAGATGGAATTCTGAAACAACCTTAGGGAGAAACTTAGGATGGGTCCTAAGAACTACTTTGTCTTTATGAAACACAGTATACGGAGGGTCTGTGACCAAGGCATGTATCTCAGACAGACTGCGGGCTGAGGTAATGGCAACTAAGAAGGCCGTCTTCCAAGTGAGAAATTTTAACTCACAGGTAGCTAGAGGCTCAAAAGGTTTTCGAGTGAGCATGTCTAGCACAAGATTAATGTCCCAGGCTGCGACTGGACGTCTTATAGGAGGTCTGGTATGCAGAATTCCCTTAAGAAACCTCTTAACCACAGGTAACTGAGCCAGTGACAAGGAAAGTACTGGCTCATGATAGGTTGAAATGGCACAAAGGTGAACCTTAACTGTAGAGAATTGCAGACCTGAATTTGAGAGGTCTAAGAGGTACTCTAAAACTTTATCTGGTGGGCAGGAAAAAGGATTAAAAGAGGATTTTGCACACCAGAGCGAAAAACGCTTCCATTTGGCTGTGTAAGTTTTCCTAGTGGCTGGCTTCCACGCAGCCAGAAGAATATCTGAAACCCTGTGAGAGACATTGAACCTGTTCACTTCTATCTCTTCAGGAGCCAAGCGTGAAGGTGAAGAGACTTCAGGTTGGGATGGACCACAGGCCCCTGAGTCAGACGGTTCGTCAGAAGGGGAAGCGGTTTCAAAGGAGCTTCCGACATACTGTTGGGTAGTGGAAACCATATCTGTCGAGGCCAGAAGGGAGCAATGAGGATCATTTTGTCCCCCTGGGGCTCGAATTTGAGAAGTACTCTGAATTAGAGGAAGAGGCGGAAAGGCGGATAGAAAGAGTTTTGTCCACCGCAGCCTGACCGCATCCTGACAGAAAATGCCAGGCCCTGGATTTCTGGAGCAGAAGAGAGGCAGTTTTGTGTTGAGTGGGGATGCAAAAAGGTCCAGGTCTGGAGTTTCCCACTCTGCGAATAGTGACTGAGCTATGGCTGAGTCGAGAGACCATTCGAGAGGATCTGTCTCTGTTCTGCTGAGATGGTCTGCCAGTTCGTTCTGCACCCCCGGCAGGTAGACCACATGAATTAGAGCCTTGTGCTCCAAGCACCATTCGCACACCCTCATTGCTTCCCTGCACAAGGGGTAAGAGTGAGTGCCGCTCTTCTTCTTGATGTAATACATCACTGCTTTGTTGTCCGTTTGAAGGAGAATGTTCTTGTGACAGAGAATGTCCTTCAAAGCCAGGACTGCATAAAGGACGGTTCTCATTTCCAAGACATTTATGTGAAGCTCAGACTCGTCCTGAGTAAACGTACCTTGAGTGTGGAGAGTCTGACAGTGAGCTCCCCACCCCCATCAGGAATGCGTCTGTGGTTATGGAAATCTGATGATCCAGAGGAGCAAAGGGATACCCTTCCAGAAGATTGTCCTCTTGCGACCACCAGGTGAGTGATCTCTTCAGAGGTTCTGTCACCTTGATGAGAAAGGACTGAGGGTGAGTGGTCGGGGACCACTGAGTACTGAGCATCCATTGAGAGGTCCTCATATGAAGGCATGCTAGGGGTACAGTGAACACCGAGGATGCCATAAGACAGCATCCGTTGTATCAAGAGAGCTGAAACTGAGCTGCTTTCTCCAATGTATCTGGCCATCTGAAGGATATCGCTCCTCCTGTCCTCTGGAAGAAAAGCTTTTGCACAGGAGGTGTCCAGAAGAGTTCCTATGAAAAGGAGCCTCTGGGAGGGCTGCAGCTGTGATTTTTTGAGGTTTAGCAGGACTCCCATTGACGTGAGAAAGTGTGAAGCCATGGCTACGGTGTCTAGAGTTCCCTGTCTGGAAGGACTTGCTAGAAGCCAATCATCCAGATATGGGAACACCTGTGTTCTGATTTTTCTGAGATGCACTCAGAGGATTGCACAACACTCTGTAAAACTCGTATGCCGTGATAGCCCAAACGGTGCAGGACTCTGAACTGTTAATGCTGTCCCAAAGCCATGAACCTTAGGTATTTGTGATGCTTTGGGTGAACAGGAATGTGCTGGTAAGCATCCTGCATGTCCAGGGAGGCTAACCAGTCGTGTTGATGAAGCAAAGGTAACAGGGTTCTTAGTGATAGCATTTTGAATTTCTCTTTGGGAAAGAATTTGTTTAGTTTTCTTAGGTCCAAAATGGGGCGCATGCCCCTGGTTTCCTTTGGAACCAGAAAGTAATGGGAATAGAACCCTGTGTTCCCTTGAGCTAGCGGAACTACTTCCACTGCCCTGTTGTTCAGAAGGCCCCGTATCTCGGAGGCGAGAAGATCTGACTGAAGAGCAGACTGCCTGGGCTGTTGTCTGGGGGGACGATCCGAAGGGGTCTCCAAAAGATTGAGGGAATACCCTTCACGGATTATACGGAGGACCCATTTGCCCGAGGTTATGGACTTCCATTGATTGTAGAAGTGAGTCAGATGACCTCCCACCACTGAGGAAGAGTCCACCTCGGGCAGCTGAGGTGGGACTTGGGCCATCAACTCAGAAGGTGGCACTGGGCGCTTTGGGTCCTTGCGCCTTCTGCTGCATTTTCTTTTGAGGATGGGGGGGCTTGGTTTTTATTAAAACTTCCCCTGCCTTTGCCTTGAAAGGACTGACAGTTATGAAACTGGTGTTTTTTAACACCCCTTCAAGAGGGAACAGGAGGAGGTTGAGCCAATTTAATGGCTGACCTAGTCTTTTGTGTACCCTCTAGAGCCTGTTCTACTTGAGGGCCAAAGAGATACACACCATCGAAAGGCAATGCCATTACCTGTTGCTGTGCATCATTTGTGAAACCTGAAGTGCACAGCCAGGAATGACGATGGGTACAAATGCCCGCCGCCGCTCAGGAAGCGGTATCGAAGGCGTCCATAGCTGCTTTAACCTGCTGGTTGTTGGACTCGATACCCCTGGTTATGGTTTGAAGAAGCTCTGAATTAGTGTCCGACTCCAGTAGAGCTTAAACCATTTGTTTGAGCGAATGCCAAAGGATATACTCATACTGAGAGAAATAGCCTTGGTAGCTGGCAATACACATACTTAAGAGTGGAAGCAGCAAAGACTCTCTTACCTAAAGTGTCTATTTTACGAGATGCTTTGTTACTAAGTCAAGCTGTAGTAGTCTGGGAAAGGACGACCTTATCATTCTCTGCCAAGACTACAATAGTATCCGCAAAGGCTTGGGATGCCAAAATGGGTCGATCCTTGGAAGCAGCATATTTCCTATCTATGGACTTAGCCACCGAAGGAATGAGAGCAGGATTATTCCATATCATTTGAGACAGCATCTCAAAAGAGGGCTGTATCGGAGGAGTCAAACCTATAGGGATCTCCAGAACATGGAGGTATTGGAGTCTTAACAGTTTCCCAGGATCGATATCTGTAGTTTGGAGAGAAAGAGTGGAATTCAAGTTTTTCAACAGAGACTTAAAAGACAGATCCTCGACCACAGGCTCTGCAGCAGGAATAGATCCTGTTCCTTCCACATCATCACCCAGCCTAAGGTCTGGGTCAGGCTCAATGTTATCTCCTGACAGTCCAGGAGGGACTGTATGAACAGGAAAGGAGTGAAAATCAGAAGGAAATGAGGAAGGAAAAGGATTAAAAGAGGAAGAGCCCTAAAGACAGGATGACGTCCTCACAGGTCTCGGCGCCGAAGAACAGCACAGTGCCAAAAACACGCACGGTGCGAATGGCACCGAGAAGCGAGCGGTGCTGAAGTCGGGCGCCCAGAGGCCACACAGCACCGAGAAGCCACACAGCACCAAGGAAGGTGCCGACAAAGTGTACGGCACTGAGAACCTTAACAACACCGAGGATGGCGCCGACAGACGCATCGACGCCGAAGACAGCGCTGAGCATGCCATCGACGCCAAGGGCGTCGAAAACATCCCAAGACTCCGAAAAACAGGATTTGAGGAGAAAGAAGGATGAATACCAGGCGATAAAGGCATTGGTGTGGCCCCCTGCACCGCAGCCATGTGAGGGGGGGGGGGACACCTAAGCGTGGAGTTGACGGCACCGCGCGACTAGGGAGGCCAAATCGCCCTATCTGATCTCCCAAAAAGCCCGAAGGCCCCTGAGTGACTGGGCCAGGCAGCTGGACCAACCTCCGTGCCCATTGCTCAATAAGAGCAGCCCACTGATGAAACTGCTCATCTGAAGACCTACCAGAGGGCGGGGTAGGGCTCCGATGTCGAAGACGTCGGCTATCAGAAACAGAAACCGGCAACTCCGAAAGAGGAGACCGGCAACTAGTCCCAATCACCGACCGTCTACACACAGACATATCAGAGGGCGACCTTGAGTGATGCCTTCTCTTTTTTGATCTGTAGGCCGAAGAAGAGCTCGAGGCTGAACAGTGCCAAGAGTGCGACCATTTATTTTTATGCTTTGAGGACCGCCCACCCCTCAGGCATTGGACTGTCTTTGTCACACCCCAGGAGAAGGCGGCCGACCGGACCCAGCCCAGCTGACTGAACAGCTTTCATACGAAGTCTCCCTACCGTCACCTGACCTGCTCATGGTCGACTCCGTCAATGTAGGCTGAGACTTCTTCTTTAAATAAGAATAAATAACCTAAGCGGTACTTATTCGAGATATTACTACAAAACAACAAAACTGAAAAACTATGCTGCTAGTTTGAAGTCTGACTCCCGGCAGGCGAGCGAAGTCGTCACTGAAGTGCACTCGGCGGGAAAAAAAGAACTGAGGCTGTTGGAGGGTCGACACCGAGACAGTCACTACCGCACAAGCTGAGGCTCGCGGTGCCGCTCCTCACAGCTCTATCTCTGGTGCCAACCCTCTGGCAAAAAAGTTTGCTCCCGCCTGGTCCTAGTGCCTCCGGCGCAGATCCCATTAGTGTGAATGAGTGATGACATTTTATGTCCAGGAAGATCTACTTTGTCTTTGTGAAATACAGTGTACGAGGGGTCAGTGACCAGTGCATGTATTTCAGAAACTCTACGGGACGAAGTAATGGCCACCAGGAAGGCCGTTTTCCAAGTGAGGAACTTCAACTCGCAAATAGCTAGAGGCTCGAAAGGTTTACGAGTGAGCATGTCTAGTACAAGGTTAATGTCCCAAGCTGCAACTGGACATCTGATAGGAGGTCTAGTATGCAGAATACCCCTAAGAAACCTCTTAACTACAGGCAACTGGGCCAGTGACATGGAAAGTACCAGCTCATGATATGCCGAAATGGCACAAAGATGAACTTTGACTGTGGAGTACAGCAAACCTGTATTTGAGAGGTTTAAAACATACTCCCAAGACTTTATTCAGTGGGCAGAAAAAAGGGTTCCAAGAGGATTTTGCATACCAGAGAAACGCTTCCATTTAGCTGTGTAGGTTTTTCTAGTGGCCGGCTTATGTGCAGCCAAAACAATATCTGAAACTCTGCGAGAAACATTGAACCCATTCACCTCAATTTCTTCAGGAGTCAAGTGTGAAGGTGAAGTGACCTCAGGTTGGTATGGACCACGGGACTCTGGGTCAGAAGGTTTGTCTAAAGGGGAAGCGTCTTCGGCAGGGGGAGGGTTCAGATAGACTGTTGAGTAGCAGGAAATGAAAATTACATACCTACCGTAATTCTTGATCTTCTTGGATGAGTCTCCACCACTCATTCACACTATTGCGATCTGCGCCGGAGGCACTAGGATACATAGGGCAAACTTTTTGCTGGAGGGTGCGAGGATGGCTGCGAGGGCGTAACTCAGAACTCAGCTTCGCACTGTAATGACTATCTCGTGTCGACCCTCCAACCGCCTCAGTACCTTTTTTACCAAGGAGGTGCAGCGTAACTAACCTAGAAGGGTAGCTTTAACCTAAAAACCGGACATAAGATAGTCCGGATGACCCGTATAAGAAGGTTCAACAAAGAAGTCTTCAAAGCCTAAAGATTTAAGGGAGTGAAGACCAACAACAGAGGAGAGCTCGGGAGACGGAGGGTGGGCGTGTGAATGAGTGGTGGAGACTCGTCCAAGAAGATCAAGAATTATGGTAGGTACGTAATTTTCATATCTTCCTGGACATAAGTCTCCACCACTCATTCACACTATTGGGAGAGTACCGAGCTAATAATCCCCCGAGAGGGCGGCAGGAAAAACCAAGAGCTCACGTTTCTAAGACAGAAGTCCATTAAGGATGGCTCTGCCAAAGGAAGAATGTCGTCTGGCATGGACAGCTAGTGCATAATGTTTAACAAAAGTATGCATTGAGCTCCAGGTGGCCGCGTTGCAAATATCTGCAATGGGCACGTTGCGAATTTCCGCTAGGGATGCCGCGACTGCTCTAGTGGAGTGAGCGTAAACCCTACCCTCCAACTTAACCTGTGCCATGGAATAGCAGTGGCGAAGGCATACCACTAGCCATGCTGAGATGCATCTGATAGCGACAGGTTGACCCAGCCGGGTCTCGCTGAAGGAAACGAACAGTTGCTGGGCTTTGCGAAAGTCCTTGGTTCTATCCAGGTAGAAACGCAAGGCCTTCTTAACATCCAAAGAATGAAGAGAATCCTCTCCTTCATTTTGGAAGTTCGCAAAGTAAGAGGGAAGGACCAAAAGTTGGTTTAGATGAAATCCTGACACAACCTTAGGAAGAAATTTAGGATGAGTATGAAGAACTACTTTGTCCCTATGGAACACAGTATACGGAGGGTCTATGACCAGGGCATGTATCTCAGAGACCCTAAGGGCTGAGGTAATGGCCACTAGGAAGGCAGTCTTCCAGGTGAGAAATTTTAGCTCACAGGTAGTCAGAGGTTCAAAAGGTTTCCGAGTGAGCATATCTAGCACAAGATTGATGTCCCAGGCTGCAACTGGACGTCTTGTAGGAGGTCTGGTATGCAGAATTCCTTTAAGAAACCTCTTAACCACAGGTAACTAAGCCAGAGAAAAGGAAAAAAACGGCTCATGATATGCTGAAATGGCGCTAAGGTGAACTCTGACTGTAGAGTACTGAAGGCCTGAATTTGAGAGGTCTAAGAGGTACTCCAGAACTTTATCTGGTGGGCAGGAAAAAGGGTTCAAAGAGGACTTTGCACACCAGAGCGAGAAACGCTTCCATTTGGCTGTGTAAGTTTTCCTAGTGGCTGGTTTCCGTGCAGCCAGAAGAATATCTGAAACTCTTTGAGACACATTGAACCGGTTTACTTCTACCTCTTCAGGAGCCAAGCGTGGAGGTGAGCGATCTCAGGTTGGGGTGGACCACAGGCCCCTGAGTCAAAAGGTTCATCTGTAGGGGAAGTGGTCTCGGAGGAACTGCCAACATATTGTTGAGTAGTGGAAACCACAGCTGTCGAGGCCAGAAGGGAGCAATGAGGATCATTTTGTCCCCCTGGGATTCGAACTTGAGGAGTACCCTCTGAATTAGAGGAAGAGGTGGAAAGGCGTAAAGAAAGCGTTTTGTCCACCGCAGCCTGAACGCATCCTGACAGACAATGCCAGGCCCTGGATTTCTAGAGCAGAAAAGAGGCAGTTTTGCGTTGAGTGGGGATGCAAAAAGGTCCAGGTCTGGAGTTCCCCACTCTTTGAATAGTGACTGAACTATGGTTGAGTCGAGAGACCACTCGTGAGGGTCTGTCTCTGTTCTGCTGAGACGGTCTGCCAGTTCGTTCTGAATACCTGGTAGGTAGACCGCTTGAATTACAGCCTTGTGCTCCAAGCACCATTCCCATACCCTCATTGCCTCCCTGCATAAGGGGTAAGAATGAGCACCGCCCTGCTTGTTGATGTAATACATCACTGCTTTGTTGTCCGTTTGAAGGAGAATGTTCTTGTGACACAGAATGTCCTTCAACGCTCGGACCGCATAAAGGACAGCTCTCATTTCTAGGACGTTTATGTGGAGCTGGGGCTCGACTTGAGTCCACGCACCTTGAGTGTGGAGAGCCTGACAGTGAGCTCCCCACCCCATTAGGGATGCGTCCGTGGTAATGGAGATCTGATGGTCCAGAGGAGCAAAGGGATATCCCTCCAGGAGATTGCTTTCTTGAGACCACCAGGTGAGTGACCTCTTTAAAGGTTCTGTCACCTTGATGAGATAGGACTGCGGGTGAGTGGCTGGGGACCACTGAGTACTGAGCATCCACTCCACTGAGTGGTTCTCATGTGCAGAGCTAGGGGTACAGTGAACACTGAGGAAGCCATGAGGCCTAGCATCCATTGCATCGAGAGAGCAGAAACTGAGGTGTTCTCCCCGATGTGACGGGCCATTTGAAGGGTATCGTTCCTTCTGTCTTCTGGAAGAAAAGCCTTCACACAGGAGGTGTCCAGAAGAGTCCCTATAAAGAGGAGCCTCTGGGAGGGCTGCAGTTGCGATTTCTTGAGGTTCAGCAGAACTCCCATGGACGTAAGGAGGCGAGAAGCCATCTCTATGGCATCCAGGGTCCCTTGCCTGGAAGGGCTTGCTAGAAGCCAAAGGTCCAGATAAGGGAACGCCTGTATCCCGACCTTTCTGAGGTGCGCTTCGAGAACTGCACAACACTTTGTAAAAACCCGTGGCACCGAGGATAGCCCAAAGGGCAGGACTCTGAACTGATAATGCTGTCCCAGAGCCACAAACCTCAGGAATTTGTGATGTCTCGGGTGCATAGGAATGTGCTGGTAAGCATCCTGCATGTCTAGGGAGGCTAACCAGTTGTGTTGATGAAGCAAAGGTAACAGGGTTCCCAGAGAAATCATTTTGAATTTCTCCTTGGGGAGAAATTTGTTTAGCTTTCTGAGATCCAGAATGGGGCGCATACCCCCCGACTTCTTTGGAACCAGAAAGTAATGGGAGTAGAAACCCGTGTTCCGTTGATGCAGCGACACCACTTCTACTACCCTGTTGTTCAGAAGGCCCTGAATCTCGGCGGCGAGAAGGTCTGACTGAAGGGTCGACAGGCTGCCGTTTGGGATGATGATCCGGGGGTCTCCAGAAGATTGAGTGAATACCCCTCACGAATTATCCGAAGGACCCATTTGTCTGAGGTTATGGACTTCCACTGGTTGTAGAAGTACATCAGACGACCTCCCACCGGAGAGGAAAAGTCCACCTCAGGCAGCTGAGATGGGACTTGGGCCAGACATTCATAAGGTAGCGCTGGGCGCTTTGGGCCCTTGCGCTTTCTGTTGCATCTTCTTTTGAGGTTGGGCAGGTTGGTTTTTATGAAAACCGCCTCTGCCTCTGCCTCGAAAGGACTGACAGTATAAACTGGCGTTTATTGACATGCCCTCGAAGAGGGGCAGGAGGGTCAAGCCAACAATGGCTGACCTAGTCTTTGAGTAACTTCTAGAGCTTGCTCTGCCTGGGACCAAAAGATCGCACCATCAAGGAGCAAGCCATTATCTGCTGCTGCTGCGTGTCATTGTGAAACCGAAGTGCTGACCAGGAATGACGTTGGGTGCAAATACCAGCAGCTGCTGAGCGGGAAGCAATGTCCGAAAGCATCCATGGCTGCTTTAACCTGCTGGTTGTTAGATTCGATACCTCTGGTAATGGTTTGAAGAAGCTCGGCTTTGCATCAGACTCAGGAAGAGCTTCAACCATCTGTGATAAGCGCCACAGGATATACTCATACTGTGAGAAATAGCCCTGGTAGCTGGCAGTATACTTAGGGTAGAAGCAGCAAGACTCTCTTACCTAAGGTGTCTATCTTACGAGATTCTTTGTTGATAAGTAGAGCTGTAGTAGTTTGAGGAAGAACGACCTTATCATTCTCTGCCAGGACTACAATAGGATCCTCAAAGGCTTGAGATGCCAAAATGGGACGATCCTTGGGGGCTGAATATTTCCTATCTATGGATTTAGCCACCGAAGGGGTGAAAGCAGGATTATTCCATACCATTTGAGACAGCGTCTCGAAGGAAGGCTGAACCGGAGGAGTCAAATCCGTAGGGTTCTCCGAACATGAAGGTATTGAGTCTTAACAATTTCCCAGGATCGATGTCTGTAGTCTGGAGAGAAGAAGTGGAACTCAGATTTTTCAGCAGAGACTTAAATGACAGGTCCTCGACCACAGGCTCTGCAGCAGAGACAGATCCTGCTTTGTCCACTTCATCAACCCAACGAGAAGGTCTAGGTCAGGCTCAATGTCATCTCCTGACAGTCCAGGAGGGACTGTATGGACAGGAAAGGAATGAAAATTAGAAGAGGGAAGAAGGAAGCAGTGAAAAGAGAGTCCTGAAAGCAGAGGGAGCGAGAGCCCCGAGGCGCCCGAGGAGGCACCACGGCTTTCCGGCGGCGAGGACCCGCGGCACAACGATGGCGAGGGACCCGTGGCGCCAGCAGCGCCGGACCATCAGTGCAGAGGAGACGCCGGGCGGAATAAGCCGCATGGTGCTGAGGATGGCGCCAGCACCATAACGCTGAGGCACCAAACACCCCAGACACCCAAAACCGAAAAACAGGTTTGAAGGAAGAGGCAGGAGATAAAGGCATCGGTGTGGCCCCTCGCGCGCAGCCATGTGAGGGAAACACCTAAGCGCGGGTTGACGACACCAAAGAAGGTGCTTGGCGCAGCCAGGAAAATCCAACCGCCCTACCTGGTCTCTCAATGAGCCCGAGCACAGTGACCAGCCAGGTAGCTGAACAACCTCCGAGCCCATTGCTCCATAAGAGCGGCCCACTGATGAAACTGCTCATCTGAAGACCTACCTGCGGGCGGGGTAGAACTTCGATGTCGAAGCCGCTGGCTGCCAGAAGCAGAGGTTGGCGACTCCGAAGGAGGACACCGGCAACTAGCCCCAATAACCGAACGTCTACATGCAGACATATCAGAGGGCAACCTCGAGTGATGCCTTCTCTTTTTAGACCTGTGGGCCGAAGAAGTGCTCGAGGCCGAACGGTGCCGAGAATGCAACCGTTTATTTTTATGCTTCTGCAGGGACCGCCCATCCCCCCAGGCATTGGACTGACGGTTGTCAGACCCCCCCCCCTCCGGAGAAGGCGGCGGACCGGACCTAGCCCGACTGACTGAACAGCTTTCACATGAAGTCTCCCTACCGTCACCTGACCTGCTCATGGTCGACTCCATCAAAGTAGGCTGAGACTTCTTTATTTTTAAAATAAGACTAAGCGATACTGTATCGAGATAATATTACAAAATAACAAACTGAAAACTATCCTGCTAGTTGAAGTTTGATTCCTGGCGGCCGAGCGACGTCGTCACTGAAGCGCACTCGACGGCTGGAAAAAAGGAACTGAGGCGGTTGGAGGGTCGATGCCGAGACAGTCATTAGTGGTGCCGTGCCTCGCGGCACCATCTCCAGCGCCGACCCTCCAGCAAAAAAGTTTGCTCCCGATGGGTCCTAGTGCCTCCGGCGCAGATCCCAATAGTGTGAATGAGTGGTGGAGACTTACGTCCAGGAAGATCCACATCTGTCGAAGCCAGTAGGGGGCAATGAGAATCATTCTGCCCCTGAGACTCCAATTTGAGTAGTACCCTCTGAATTTGCGGAAGAGGAGCAAAAGCGTATAGAAAGCATTTTGTCCACCGCAGCTTGAACGCATCCTGACAAAAATGCCAGGTGCTGGATTTCTGGAGCAGAAGAGAGGCAGTTTTGCGTTGAGTGGAGATGCAAAAAGGTCCAGGTCTGGAGTTCCCCACTCTTTGAAGAGTGAGTGAATGAATGACAGTTAAGTTGAGAGACCACTCGTGAGGATCCGCCTCCGTTCTGCTGAGACGGTCTGACAGCTCATTTTGTACTCCTGGCAGGTAAACCACCTGAATTAGAGCCTTGTGTTCCAGGCAACACTCCCACACTCTAATTGCTTCCCTGCATAATGGGTAAGAGTGTGTACTGCCCTGTTTGTTGATGTAGTACATTACTGCCTTGTTGTCCGTTTGAAGGAGAATGTTCTTGTGACAGCGTAGGTCCTTCAAGGCTCGGACTGCATAGAGGACGGCTCTCATTTCCAGGATGTTCATGTGAAGTTGGGACTCATTCTGAGTCTATGTACCCTGGGTGTGGAGATCCTGGTTGTGGGGCTCCCCAACCCATCAGGGACGCATCTGTGGTAATGGAGATCTGATGATCCAGAGGGGCAAAGGGATATCCCTGCAGAAGATTGTCCTCCTATGACCACCAGGTGAGCGACCTCTTCAGAGGCTCCGTCACCTTGATGGGAAAGGACTGAGGGTGAGTGGTTGGGGACTACTGAGTACTGAGCATCCACTGAGATGGTCTCATGTGAAGACGAGCCAAGGGTACAGTGAACACAGAAGATGCCATGAAGCCCAGCATCCGTTGCATCGAGATAGCTCGAACCGAGCTGTGTTCTCGGACGTATCAGGCCACCTGTAAGATATCGCTCCTTCTGTCCTCTGGAAGAAAAGCCTTCACACAGGAGGCGTCCAGAATAGTTCCTATGAAGAGGAGCTTCTGGGAGGGCTGCAACTGCGACTTGTTGAGATTCAGCAGGACTCCCATGGACGTGAGGAAGTCTGAGGACGTGGCCACGGCCTCCAGAGTCTCTTGCCTGGAGGGACTTGCTAGGAGCCAGTCGTCCAGATATGGGAACACTTTTATTCCGATTTTCCAGAGGTGCGCTGCGAGAATTGCACAACACTTTGTAAAAACTTGAAGCGCCGAGGATAGCCCAAAGGGCAGGACTCTGAACTGATAGTGTTGACCCAAAGCCACAAACCTTAGGTATCTGTGGTGCTTTAGGTGTATGAGAATGTGTTGGTAGGCATCCTGCATGTCCAGGGAGGCTAGCCAATCATGTCGATGAATCAAAGGTAGCAGGGTACCTAGTGATATCATCTTGAACTTCTCCTTGTGAAGGAACTCGTTTAACTTTCTGAGATCCAGAATGGGGCGCATGCCACTGGTTTTCTTCAGGACCAGAAAGTAATGGGAGTAGAAACCTGTGTTTCGTTGATCATAGGGAACTATTTCTACTGCCCTGTTGTTCAGAAGGCCTTGTACCTCAGAAGCAAGAAGGTCTGACTGTACTGCCGACAGCCTGGGCTGTCGTTTGCGAGGATGATCCAGAGGGGTATCCGAAAGATTAAGAGAGTACCCTTCGCAGATTACCCGGAGGACCCATTTGTCTGATGTTATAGATTTCCAATGGTTGTAGAACTGAGTCAGACGTCCTCCCACCGCTGAGGAGGAGTCCCCCTCGGACAGCTGAGGTGGGACCTGGGCCAGAAACTCAGAAGGTGGCACTGGGCACTTTGGGCCCTTGTGCCTTCTGCTGCGTTTTCTTTTGTGGCTGAGGGTTGTGGTTTTTGTTAAAACCTCCTCTGCCCCGAAAGGACTGACGGTGGTTCGCACCCCCTCGGGAGGGGACGGGTGCAGGTCTAGTCATCTTAATGGCAAACCTAGTCTTCTGCTTGGCCTCCTGTGCTTGCTCCACCTGAGGCCCGAACAGATACATACTGTCGAAAGGTGAGGCCATGACCTGTTGCTGGGCATCATTCATGAAGCCCGAAGTACGCAGCCAAGAGAGGCTGTGGGTGCAGATGCCAGCTGCCACCACCCGGGAGGTGGTATCAAAGGCCTCCACTGCAGCTTTAACCTGTTGGTTACTGGACTCGATACCCCTTGTTATGATTTGAAGTAGCTCTGAGTTAACCTCAGATTCAGGCAGAGCTTCTACCATTTCTTTGAGCGAATGCCAAAGGAATACTGATATTGAGAAAAACAGACCTGGTAGCTGGCAATTGCACATACCCGGGGTTGATGCAGCAAAGGCTCTCTTACCTAAAGTGTCTATCTTGTGAGATTCTTTGTTTATAGGCCAGGCTGTAGATCCCTGAGGAAGGACAGCCTTATCATTTTCTGCCAGGACTCCAATGGCATCAGCAAAGTCTTGTGAGGCCAAAATGGGGCGATCCTTGGGAGGGGCATACTTCCTATCTATGGACTTGGCCACAGAAGGAATAAAAGCCAGATTTTTCCACACTACCTGTGAAAGGGTCTTGAAAGAGGGCTGTACTGGAGGGGTTAAATCCATAGGGATCTCTGGGACATGCAGATACTGGAGTCGCAAAAGCCTCCCAGGATTGATTTCTGCAGTCTGGAGAGAAAGAGTAGAATTTAAATTTTTGAGCAGAGACTTAAAGAAAATGTCTTCAACCACAGGTTCTGCAGAAGGATTGATCCCTGCTCTCAGGGCAGTGTCATCAAAATCATCACCCAGGCGAAGATCTAGATCAGGCTCAAAATCATCTCCTGACAGTACAGGGGCGACTGCATGGACAGGAAAGAAGTGAAAATCAGGAGGAAGAACAGAAGAAGAAAGAATCTGAGTTGAAAACCCCCTGAAGACCGGGCGGCACCGCACCAATCCCCAGTGCCGTCGAGGAAAACGGCACCGAGAACAAGGAAGGAGGCAACATTGGAAATGGCACCACACACGGTGCTGACAGAGCCTGCAAACAGAGCCCACAGCACTGCAGACAGCGCTGACAGAGCCCGCGGCACCGCAGACGGCACCGATAGAGCCCACGGCACCGTGGAAGGCACAGAGAGTGTCATAGGGGTCTGAAAAATGGAAATTACGTACTTACCGTAATTATTGATCTTCTTGGACAGTCTCTATCACTCATTCACACTAGTGGGATAGCGCCCGAGGCGCTAGGATCAAACGGGAGCCTAAAGTTTTCAGAAGGGTCAGCGCCGAGACAGTACCACGTATGCGCGGCACCAAGAGACTAGCTCGCGCCTGTGTAGGCTATCTCGGCGTCGACCCTCCAACCACCTCAGTACCTTTTTGACTGAGGAGGTGCAACGTAACTAATGAGAATAACTCATCCTGAGTTTCTGGGCCTGAGAGGGCCCAGATGGCGTTTGCAAGAAAGGCCAAACAGTAATGTCCTCAGTCTGAATCATAGGACCGTGAAGACCAGGAAAGAAAATGAGTGAACCCAGGGGATGGTGGGTGGGCATGTGAATGAGTGATGGAGACTGTCCAAGAAGATCAATAATTATGGTAAGTACGTAATTTCCATATCTTCCTGGACTAAGTCTCCATCACTCATTCACACAAGGGGGAGAGTACCAAGCTAAAACCAACAACCCTGAGTAGGGTGGTGGGAGATAGGGTTCACTCTAGAAGGACAGCCAAGGACTGTCCTGTTAATAAAAGACTGTCTTGTAAGAGCATCTAGAACATTGTGCGTACAAGATAAGCGCTCGAGTTGTAACTCGTCACCTTGCCGACGACTGCAATGGGCACAAAATGAAAGTCTGCCAGGCAGCCGCAACCACTCTAGGAGAGCGGCAAGAACCTGGCCTCACAATGTGATCTAGGACCAAAATTAATAGTGTCAAAGACATGTGCTAATGTAACGTAAATAGACCTCAGGAACTGAAAGAGTCTGAGGTAAAGTCTACTGGTTCAGGGTAGACCGGAAAGTGCAGATGGAAACCCCCACTATCCAGAATGGTTGACCTGTAAACAACAGGTCCAGAAGCACTTGAACCCCTTACTTGGTGAGCAAGGGGGGTCCAGGTGGGGTTAGCCCATTAAGGAGAATGGTCTCCACTTAGTCACAGGATCTTCCTGATGGAAGGCCAAGCACGACTTAGAAGCCTCTCGTGGTGGTCTAGTAAAACCAGATCCTACCACTGCATATTCCAAGAGGAATAATCCTGCCCCTGTGTGTACAACTGTAGCAGCAGTCTCTGAACTCAGGGAAGAAAGGAAAAAGGTGTACAGGAGGACATGTCCACTGCGGAAAAAAACATTCCGACAGAAAAAAACGGGCTGGATTTCTAAGGTCAACAGAGGCAGATGTGCGTCAAGGAGGGACACAGCAGGACCAAGTTAGGGCTAACCCATTTGTTGAAATGACTGAAAGAGGCAGTGACTCAATGCGGTGAGGCACTACCCGCTCTGGCTTTCCAGAAAGGAGTAGGAAAGGATTCTAGTTTGTTTGCTGAAAAAGAAACATCACCACTCCCTCTCGCACTTGAAGAGGATAGCTTCGTGAGTGACTGGCATGGACCACAGCGCAGGAACCGAAGGTGTGAATATTAGAGAAGCTTCCTCAGAAAAAGAACCTACTTGACCATCCGTCAAGAAGGAGTAAATTGCCTGTTAAATTAAGCAAGCAAGGAAGCAGGAACCTGAGATCCGACTCGGTGGAGAGTCGCTTCTGCTGCTGTAAGGCTCTGCTCAAGAGAAGAAAGCCTGATAAAAGGAAAAGGAATTAACAGACTGGGCAGTTGCCTAGGTCTAGGAAATGTCTCTGAATAAGAGAAATCTCTCAGAGAAAGAGATGACCCATATCGTCGCCGGATCGGACTCCCCGTAGGGGAAGAAGAAATCAGGTACTCTTTACCATGTCCCGGAGATGAGCGCCTCAGGGGCTGAGGAGGAATCTGACCAGATCCAAAAAAAAAAGGGGGGGTACCGGGTAATTTCGGCTAGGCCCTGTGCTGTGATAAAAACTATATTGATATATATAGCCTAACAAGGCCTTCAGACTGCTATTTTGAGGATTGTCTTGATATAAAAAGACGAAGATGTTTTCTCTCCGAGTGTGGAAACAGCCTGAGTATCCATACTGAAATAATGACCCCACTAACAATCACAGCTGGAGAGGAGTTAACCACCTGTGCTGAAGAAGCCACCAAAGGGGCAATATCACAAGGGGGCTATATACCCCTATCAAAGGAGCGGAAGAGTCAGAGCGGCTCCCGACCACGAAATTAAAATGTTCCACAGAGTGTAACTGTCTTGATGATTGAAAAAGTCTAGACGCAGAAGAGTATGGTCCACGGACGCAGTGTGAAACACTATAGTGGACCCCATTACTGAGGAACTACTGAAAGGATTTTCCATCACGGACTCATGATAGAGAGGATGTGCCCTCCAGTACATAAAATGAGCCGTCCGCCGTGTTACTGACCAGAACGACAGGGAAAGACCCATCTAGATGCACTTCTACCCCAGAAGGACCTCCAAGAGAGGTCTAGGTCAGAGCCACTACAGACTCCGCCATCAGGAAAGATGTCGAGGAGCTTGGTACCACGTAGGGAGCAGAGAAAGTGCTGAGCAGAATGAGATTCCGCAGGCAGAACGGTACAGCAGAGTTCCATAGCAGAAAACGGCTGGATGACACAAGATCCCACATAGAACACCACTCACTAAAATGTGTAGAAAAAATAATCCTCAGAACAGGAGTTCATTATGCGGTCAACATCCTGCCACAAGTTCTGTGGAAAGGAGTCCGAAAGGAAAAATGTGTCACTAATTCTGCCATATAGTACCCACTAGCACCCGTGTGGCATCAGCACCACTCGTAGCACAGGAGGGCACTAAGCAGTGCCTATGACAACCTGGGTGATACCCGGGGGCAGCCATGGCACTATCCACAGGTACTCCCGGCACCCATGTAGCAATGGCACATGAAGGCACCTCCAACACCCATGGCACTATGGCACAATGGCACCCATGACACCCGTGGCAAGAATGGCACCCAAGGGCACCAGTGGCACCCATGGCACCTGAGGGCACCAGTGGCATCCATGGACACCTGCAGTGCCACTCGCGGCACCAACGGTTGTCACCCCCAGTACCCAAGGCACCAGTGGCACCTGAAGCATCCATGGAACCCACGGGCACCCACAGTGTCACCCACGGCACCCATGGGTGCTCCTGGCGCCACCCCGTCATCCCTGGCACCACTGATGGCGCCGACAACCAGTGGCAGCAAAGAGAGCACCCACGGCGCCGCACAGAGTGACGAGCCAACCCACAGCACCAAGGCCTGAGCGCCGACCAAGACCCCGGGCTCGGTGCCACCAAAACACCAAGCCACGGCGCCACCCAAGGCCCAGGGCTCGCGCCACCAGCTATGGCTCCGAGGCAGGCGCCAAGGAAAATGCCAATGGAAATCCTGAGAAGGGGAGTAGGAAAAAGGTGGTGCCCGTGACGGCCCCTGTATGAAAAAAGGGAGAGGGGGATAGGCACGAGGGGTTGACACGATGGCAAAGGCACCCATAGGGCACCTCACCATATGTGATCCAATTGACCGGCTCGGTCCAACGGCTCCGAGGCCCGAAATCAGGAACAGAGCCAGGAAAAAGTACAGTTACGAGAGGAGCTCTTGCAGCAGGCTATCACAATTAGGACTGTGCAGCAGGCACTAGGACCACACGGAAAAACTTCTGCCAGCAATCCCAGCTGGGACTGCCCCTGGCAGCGGCCCCACCCGGCGTCAGGCAGGGCACTAGAGAGGCGGACCCAGCTCCACCTCAGTTCTCCGCCAGTACCCAGCAGATGGCCTGACAAGAGAAGGAGATAAAGCCCATCCTAGAGGAGAGAGAAGGGAACCTGCACATTCTGAGGGGAAGGTGGGAGGAAAACAGCGCCTGCTGCAGAGGCTCCTCTCGAAGATCTACTGTTGCACGTAAGTTCTTACGTAACTGTACTATCTTACTTCAAGATAGAGCTCTTGCAGCAGGCTATCTGAGTAGGACTGAGTCCCAAGCAGTTCCCTAGTTAAGAGGCAGTCGCGGGAGGAATGTCGGACTCCAGAGGCTGTTTAGGACAAGAGTCCTTGTAGAACCACCAGGCCAAAGCCAGCACGGCGTCTGGAGGCGATATCCAAGCTGTAATGCTTGACAAAGGTATGCACCGAATTCCAGGTCGCGGCCGCACAGATGTCCTGAATGGCGACATTCCGCATCGCGGCAAAAGAAGCTGAAACACCCCTGGTGGAGTGACCCCTTACCAGACCCGGTAGGGGCTTGTGGTGATGTTCGTAACAGAACGACACGCAATGGACTATCCGATAGGAAATAGTCTGCTTGGACACCGGCTGACCCAAGCGTTGTGGTGCAAAGGCCACAAAGAGTTGCTCCGATTTACAGTGTTGACTCGTTCTACTAAGGTAATACCTCAGGGACCTGTGGACATCCAATGTGTGGAGGAGAACCTCCCCTCTATTGGAGGGAGAAGGAAAATAAACAGGAAGGTCAACTGATTGGTTGAGGGTCAAGTCCGAGACCACCTTTGGAAGAAACTTGGGATCAGTTCGAAGGGAAACCTTTTCCCTATGAAAAACCAAATAGGGCTCTTTACACATCAGAGCCTGCAGCTCGGAGAACTTCGTGGAAGCGAGTAACAGCAACAAAAACAAACTTTCCAAGATAAATACCGGTGCTCTTGACGTCCTCTGAGTTCAAAGGGGAAGGATAAGTTTCTCCAACACAAAAAGGAGGTCCCAGGGTGGGATAGGGTCCCTGACGGGAGGTCGCATGTGGAGGACCCCCCGAAGAAAAGTGCGGGCCACATCTAGTTGGGCCAAGGCTCTATCGCCCACCAGAGCATGGTAGGCAGAGATCGCCTAGAGGTGCACCTTGATGGAGGAATGGCTCAGGCCGTTTTCATACAAGGAGAGGAGATATTGTAAAGCGGAGTTCACAGAGCACGTGACTGGGTCTCAAATGCGAGGCAAGGCCAAAAGGCAAAAGCAGCTTCACTACATGGCGTAAGCCGAGCGCGTAGAGGGCTTGCGTGCAGATGCCAAGACCTCAGCCACTTCTGGGGAAACCCCGTATCTAGTTAGTGCTACGTCTGAAGAAGCCAAGCATGAAGGTGCAGGGATCGAAGATCCGGATGGACCAGAGAACCCTGGTCCTGGGACAGCAGTTGCGAGCATAGGGGCAGCGGGAGTGGAGGTTCCTGGGACAACCGCTGCAGAAGTGGGAACCAAATTTGTCGGGGCCAGCAGGGTGCCACAAGGATCATCTGCGTGCCCCTCTGCCTGCAACCAGGCAGGACCCTCTGGATGAGAGGAAGGTGGAAAGGCATAAAGAAACCTCCCGGCCCAACAAAGGGACAATGCGTCTGGCCAGAAAACGCCAGGCGCGGACTCTCGTGAGCAAAAGCGAGGCAGCTTGGCGTTGCGTGGTGACGCAAAGAGATCCAGGTCGGGCATGCCTCACCTGCCGAAGAGGCAATCTGCCACGGATTTCAGTAATTCCCACTAGTGCGCTCTGGCCAATGACCTGTTGAGATCATCGGCCAGACTGTTGAGGGCTCCTGGAACATGAACCGCGGATAGACAGAGGCCCCGTTCCAGTGCCCAGTACCAGACTCTCATCGCCTCCCGGCAAAGAGGATAGGAATGAGTGCCTCCTTGCTTGTTGAGATAGAACACGACCGCCATGTTGTCCGTCTGAATGAGAAGAGGGCCGGGAACCAGGTCCTCCTGAAACGCCTGAAGGGCGTAGAGGATCGCTCGCATTTCCAGGACATTGATATGGAGAGACTCTTCCTCGGTCGACCAGACCCCCTGCGTGCGGTGGCCGCTGAGATGAGCCCCCCAACCCAGGTGTGAGGCATCCGTTGTTAGCGTCTGACCTGGAGGCTCCGGATGAAAGGGGACCCCCTTGTCCAGGTTGGCGGGGTCCATCCACCAAAGCAATGTTCTCCTGACTGGCTCCGAGATCAGGACTAATGCGTCCAGGTCGTCGGAGTATTGATCCCACTGCACCCTGAGCATCCATTGTGGGATCCTCATGTGGAGGCGGGCCAAGAATATATAACGGGATGGCCGCCGCCATGTGCCCCAGTGAACTGAGGAAGTTCCGAGCGCGAACTCGAGGTGCTATAAATCCGTTCTGCCAAACTTCGCAGACAAAGACCCTGTCCTGAGGAGGAAAGCTCTGCCCTGGATGGAGTCAGAATCGCTCCAATGAAGCAGACATTGACTGGGCTCGGGGACGACTTCTTTAAGTTCAGGGTGATCCCCAGATCTTGGAGAGTATAGGCATCTGCGAGAGACAGTGCAGGAGGCCGTCCCGTGACGGGGCTGTCAGCAGCCAGTCGTCGAGGTAAGGGAAGACATAATGGCCTGAGCGCCGCAGCCACCACTGCTAGGCACTTGGTGAAGACTCGTGGAGCGGAAGAAAAAATTACTCACCTTGGTAATGTTGTTTCTTCTAATGGAGTCTTGCTATTATAGACATTAGCAGTTTGATCCAGCTCTAGAACTGCCCCGGAGTGAAATGGTTAAAACCATTCCAAAATAGAATTTTTGCACGAGGAGCAGCTCTATCTGTGTCATTTCAAACTTGAACTGTCAGATCTTTCTGAGCCAAACTCACTAAGGTCTGTGTGAAGCTGTAACCTACACTAGCCAAATAGCTACCTAAATAATAACAACCATTGATGGTCCCAACACCCAAGACTCAAGTCAGGGGACCAGAAATGCTAACACCATTCTAATAATATGAAAATGGAACATAAGTATAATAAAACACACACGCGTACATACACACCCAAAGTCCCAAAGGGGACAAAATGCTAAAGAACTTAAATAGTGCCCACACTAAGTTGCCCGCACCCACCAAGTAGAGGTTCTGAGAGGGGCAGGTTGGGAGGTCTATAATATATGAACTCCATTAGAAAACAACATTACTAAGGTGAGTAATTTTTCTTCAAACAACATGAAGTCTTGCTATATTATAGACATTAACAGAATACACAGTACTCCTCCATGGAGGAGGCAGAACCTACTTAGGGAATAGGCTCTGAAGAACAGCTGTGCCAAGACACGACCTCTCTCCTGGCCTGGACATCCAGGGAATAATGCTTGGTAAAAGTGTGTACCGTTTTCCAAGTAGCAGCCTGGCAAATCTCTAATAAAGGGATATCTCTGGCAGCAGCTAGAGGCAGCTGTACCCCTGGTAGAATGAGCCCTCAAACCGGGGGCTCTGCCCACTTTCTGATAACAAAACTGGATACAGAGAGACAATCCACCTGGCTATTGATCTCTTAGTGGCAGGTTGCCTTTCCCAACTTCACCATAGGTAAGGAAAAGTTGAAGGATTGACACCTGTGACCTTTAGTACGCTCTATATAATAACTAAAAGACTCTTAACATCCAGGCTGTGCAACCTCCTCACAGAGGGTGATCAGTGAAAAATACCGGAAGGGAGATAGATTGATTAAGATGGAAATCTGAAACCACCTTAGGCAAAACTTCCTAATAGTCCTAGGACTACCTTATCCTGTGGAAGAAATAAGTCAGTCTCCACTGACAAGGCTTGCAATTCACTTATCGTCTGGCAGAAGTGATAGCCACTAGAAAAACAGTTTTCCAAGTTAGGTACTTAGCTCTGCAGAAGACAGAGGTTCAAGGAGTTGCATTAACTGGGCAATGCAAACATTAAGAGTCCCAAGCAGGGCGGTTCCGAAAAGGAGGATTAGTATGAGTAATCCATAAAAACTTGGAAACACAGGATGAGGGAAAGAGGATGACTTTCCTGTTGATACAAAGCAGACACAGCTGCCAAATGAACTCTCAGGGTAGCTGGTCTGAGACCAAAGGAATTAAGATGTACCATGTAATCTAACAAAATGGGCAATTCAGCAGATTCTGGGAAATATTTCCCAGCACACCAAATGGAAAACTTTTCCATTTAGAACTATAAGTAGCCTTAGTGGAAGGCTTTCTGGAAGCCTTTAGGATCTCAAGAACACCCTGAGAGAGGTGTAAATCAGCAAACTAACTCCTCAAGAGCCAGGCCTTGAGGTTTGAGCGATATGAGGTCCGGATACAAACCCTTCCTGGGCACTAGTCAACAGATTGTGATTCCTGGGGAGGCACAGGGAAGATGGACTGTCAGGAAACAGAAGGAGTGGGTACCAGGGCTGCCTGGCCCAATCGGGGCAATCAGAATCACCCCTGCAAGGCTGAGATCTGATTTTGACTAGTACTTTGAATAGGAGAGGAAGGGGAAAGCATAGAGGAACTTCCTCCCAATCCAGAAGAAGGGCATCCAGGGACTGAGCCCAGCACTGGAGGCCTGCAACAGAACAGAGGAAGTTTGTGATTGTCTGGGCTGCAAAAGATCTATCTGAGGATGCCCCACCTGGCAAAACTATCCCAGCACTTGAGGATCCAGGGACCATTCGTGATGGCCCTGGGAAATCCTGCTGAGGGCATCCGCTAGGACATTGTCCTTCCCTGGAAGATGAACTGCTATGAGGGAAGTGTTCAGGGAATAGGCCAGAGACCACAACTTCATTGCCTCGGTGCACAAGGCCGAAGACCAGTGCCCCCTGTTTGTTGATGTACCACATTGTTGTGGTGTTGTCTGTTCTGACTTGTATCACCTTGTCGTGGACAGATGCAGAAAAGCGTGAAGGCTAAAAGACAGCTCTGAGTTCCAGCAAATGATGTGGAGCAGAGATTCCTGAGGACCAAACTCCCTGAGTGGAAAGGTAAGCCCATGTGGGCTCCCAACCCAGAAGGGAAGCATCTATAGTGAGAGTCAAGTCGTGAGAAGGGAAATGAAGGACCCCGCTCTTAAATTACTCTGATCCTGCCACCACTGGAGAGCTAGGATCAAGGTTGAGTCACTGGGACCAACTTGGAAAGGGGTCTCTTCTCTGAGACCAAAAGGTTCTCAAGTGAAACTGAATGTCTCATCTGAAATCTGGCTCCCTGCACAACAGCTGTGGATGCAGCCATGTGCCCCAGGAGCTGCAGAAGAGTCTTGCTGGTAGAGACCTGCAAAGTGAAGGAAGAGGCCAGAGCCACTAAATTCCTTACCCTTTCTGGGGAAAAGGCTCTGGCTAACTGTGTCAATTCTGCCCCATAAAGGTGAGTACTGGACTGGTTCCAGAACTGACTTTGGTAGGTTTAGCAGAAAACCCAGGGAGGTGAGAAGCTGCTGGGTGACCTGCAGGTGAATTTACCTGTTCTGGGGACTGGCCTACAATGAGCCAGTCGTCTAGATAGGGAAAAACAGCAATCCTCTGCCTCCTTAAGTGGGCCACTGCCACTGCTAGACACTTTGTGAATACCCTTGGAGCAGAGTAAGGTCGAAGGCATTGCTCTGAACTGGTAATGACCTGAGGGCAGTTCAGATCTGAGGTACTTTCGATGGGATCTTCTGATTAGGACATGGAAACAGGCATCCTTGAGGTCCAGGAGGCTAGCCAGTCCCCTGGCCTTAGGGAAGAGTAAAATCATTGCCAGAGTTACCATTTTGAACTTTGGTTTCAAAAGATGCTTGTTCAGATATCTGAGATCTAAGATGGGACGCCATTCTCCTGTCTTTTGGGTAAAGAAGTAACTGGAATACAGACCCTGCCCTGATGCAGGGAGGAACCCTTTCTACTGCTCTGAGAGCTAAGAGGATGAGATCTCTGTTTCCAGGCGAGGGTCTCTGAAGCACTTGCAGGTGAAAAAATCTGCTTCTCAACTTGGGAAACTTTTGAAGCTGAGAACCAGACCCTGAACTACTTCCAGAACCCACTTGTCTGAGGTTAAAGAAGCCCAATTCTGACTGAGTAAGCCAGCCTGCCCCACTGGTACAGGAGAATCGGCCCTGGGCACCCCATCAGGGTGCCTGTTTCATAAGGAGCTTTAGGCTGGGGGTCTGAGCAGATCTGCCCACCCCTCGCCTGCCTCACTCTGAAGACCCTCTGAGCATAGGCAGAGGAGGCCTGAGTCTGGTAGAAAGGCCTGTGAAAGGCCTACCCCTACCCTGGGGCATGCCTTTGAGGGTGGCTTGCTGCTCCTTAGCCTGAGCACTCTTGTAAGTAGTCCTATATTCATCCATCTTCTTCATGTAATCTCTGTCTGCTCTCCAAACAGAAATTTCCCACCACAGGAAAATCCATAGCCTTAGTCTGGGTATCCTGTGACAAACTAATACACCTGAGCCAGGACAACCTACGAAAAGCTACAGATGTGGCCATGACCCTAGAGGAAACATCATTAACATCCACAGCAGCATGAAACTGAACTTAGAGCTTCAATGCCATCAGCAGCCACCTGTTCTAGTTCACTAGCCAAGCAGGCCATGGGCCTGCTTAGCCAATTCATAACAGTATCCCATCTAGATTTCTGATACCTAGCTACATAAGCCATATAATTTGCTTGCCTGAGTCCCAGAGGCTGCCATATACTGTTTTTGCCATGGCATCAATCTTCCTGGAATCCTTGTCAGGAGGATGTGAAGCCAAGGAATATTAGCTTTATCACAGGCAGCAGCCTGAACTACTAACATGACTGCATTGCTGTGAAAGGAATTCTGCATCAGGGCCTGACAATGTATACCTTCTGTCCATCTTTTATCTAACAGGAGGCACAGAATTAGGAGCTTTTAAAATTTTAATTGTTTGTTTCCTAAAAGACTTATGTAAAGGAATAGACAATCTCTAGACTCTGGAATATCCATCATTTCTACAAAATCAGGCTCCTCTTGCTCATCCACAGCCTCTTCTAAAGAAGCTGGAGGGTTTCAGCAACTTTTATAAAACATAAAATGAGATGGGGACTCAGACAGCATAGGGGAGATTCTAAAGGTCTGTCTGGGGAGATGTCGGTTCAATGGGCACACCCAGAGCTTCCCAGCCACATTCATACTGTTCATAATCCTCCTCCCCTCCTCTGGTTCATAAAATTCCTCAATATCATAATCCTGAACCACTGGGACCGACGAACCGACCTTTACCAGATAGTGGTGGTTCGGACGGACCCTGAACAATGACTGGACAATTTGTATGGCTTTGCTATCTCTGCAGCAGTTGGAGAAGAATTTTGGACTCCAGACCTACTGATTTTCTTGTTTTCTTTACTGGAATTGGTTCCTCAGAACCAGCTTTTCTTTCCCGAGGAAGTCAGGCCCTGGTCAGAGGGCACTCCATCTGGTTCGGTTGGCACCGGACAGACGGCTCATCGGGTCAGCTGACTTTTTAGCCTCTCGTTCCTGAGCCTGCCCAATCTTTTTTCAGGGTGGCTGCAGGAAATTCTTCATACCTGGCAGTCTGACTGGAGGTGGTCAAACCCCAGACAATAAACACATGTGGTGTGTGGGTCAGCCTTGGCAAAGACTTCCCACAAACATCACAGTGTTGAAACCAGTGGGCCGTTTTTCTTTTGGGTTTCTCAGACATAATGCCAGCCTAACCAAAAACTTGCCCTTTTAGGCAGTGCCAGGCAAGACACCCTTATCAGTTCCTAACTGTGTCACGGGTATGGCAAAACCGTAATAAATCCTTTTTTAGAACCGATAAGAACCGGAACCACACTCTAAAATAGTAACTTTTAGTTTTAAATGAGTTTTAAACCCACTGAGTCGGTTCAAAACCGAACTGATAACTTACAAGTTCCACACAGACAAAACCTTCATTTACTTACAGTTTACCACAGATAGAGCTTGAACCGAGCGGTTTTGCGGTTAAAATAAAACTATTCTCGGTTAAATCCACCGAGAAAACACTTTAAACCGAAATGAACGAGCAGAAGGAGAAATCTCTGGGCGACTGTTCACTGGTAAGATGAAAAATCTGACAGTTCAAGTTTGAAATGACACAGATAGAGCTGCTCTCGTGCCAAAATTCTATTTTGGAATGGTTTTAACCATTTCACTCCGGGCAGTTCTAGAGCTGGATCAAACTATCTAATGTCTATAATATAGCAAGACTTCATGTTGTTTGAAGAAAGCCGAGCAGGAGCACCGAAAGTGGTAATGCTCCCCGAAGCAGAACCTCAGATACTTCCTGTGGGGAGGAAAGACCCCGATATGCATATACGCATCCTGCATGTCGAGAGAACAGAACCAATCCCTTGTTGCAGTAGAGGGAGGAGGCATGGAGAGTCACCATCCTGAACTTCCTGTACTCTGAGAGATTTAAGGGACGGAGGTCCAGAATGGGCGAAGGTCCCCTGTCTTTGGGATCAGAAAAAATGGGAATAAAACCCGTGACCCCACTGCTCCATGGGAACTCGCTCTATCGCTCTCTTGTGTAGGAGGGCCTGAATTTCTCCTTCCAAAAGTGGAATGTGTGAAGGAGGATACAGGGCGCTTTGGTGGAGTACTGGGAGGAACTCCGTGAACTCAGCGTGTGACCTCTCCGAATAGCGTCCAAGACCCAACGATCTGTGGTAATAGAGCTCCACCCTTGATGAAGGGAAGCGGCCCCGACCGGCTCCCCCTGGACGTCTAACCATGGGGGCGGAAGAGAGTCATTGGGCGGAACTGGGGTTGGGGAGAGAGGCCTGGGAGGACTTGGGCCCACGGCCAGAGGGTCCACCAGACTGCTGGTTTCCGGGCCTCTGGCGGAAGCCACCTCTCTGTCCCTGCTGGGAACCACAGGCTGAAGCCTGAGAGCCTGAGGACTTTCGAAAAAGCCGACGGCGACGGGGGCGTCGCTGGTCGCCATGGTACAACTGACGGACCGACCAGACAGACTTGCCCGATTCCTGGAGACGGGAGATCAGATTCTCCGTCTCTTGCCCAAACAAGATGGTACCCTGAAATGGCAAGTCTCGGATACCGGACTGCAGATCCTGGTGGAAGCCGGAAAGCCTCAACCAGGCATGGCGCCGGAGACAAATCCCGGAAGCGGCAGCTCTGGTGCCGTATCTGCGGTATCACAGGAGGCCCTCAAGGCGTGAGTGCCAATGTCCGAGCCCGACTGTAAGAGGGCCAGGAGCTCCGTCTTTTCTCGGAGTCTGGCATGGCCTGTACCAGCTCAAGACCCGCTCCCACCGTTCTGGAACTGCACCATGTCGTGAGAAGTTCAGGATCTAATGGAGCAGGTGGAGGCAGAGTAAACCTTCTTGCCCACCTGATCCAAATACCGGGACTCCAAGTCGGGAGGCTGAGAACTGAGGTGATGCGGCTGTCGAGACTTGTCGTGAGCAGCCGTGATCACGGAGGAATCCGCCTGAGGGTGTTCAGCCAGAAAAGGCTCCGCCCTCGGCGCCTTGTAAAGCCTGTCCGACTTCTTGGGGACCGCCGGGATGGAGGCTGGGTGCAGCTAGGTGGATCTAGTCAGGTCCTGAAAGGTATCCACCAGAGGAGGGATGACCAAAGACTTTGGCTCCTTCTGCCTCAGGTATTTGGCCAATCTCCGGCGTTCCAGGTCCAGGTCTTCCGTATCCCACTGATTAGAATCCTGGATATGCCTCATGACGTCCAAAAACGTGGGATCGTCTGGAGGCAAGCGAGGCATGTCCTTCTCCTCAGGGGAGCTAAGGCTGAGGAGGAGGGCGAGGATGAAGATGCAGAGGAGGACCGACTATCCGATTTAGAATGGTCTGGATCTGCCTCATGGCCATGCCTACGCTGATGTCGATGCGCGGGGGACCGGCAGCGGTCCGAACCGGCGGCGGTACCTGGACCGACGACAGTCAGGGGACCGACGTCGGGAACTGTCCCGCCTAGCACGGGAAGGGCTCCGAGAAGGAGACCGCAACCGACGTCGGTCAGTGGGATCCAGGGAGCGATGTCGGTGGTCCTGAGATCGAGCGCGGGAACTAGCCCTAGAAGGAGGCGAAAAATGGCGCTCCGGGGACCTCAACGGGGAGGACTCGCCCTCTGGCTGTGGTTCGCCCGCAGGATCAGGTACGTTGGTGTACCTGCCCCCACCAGAACGAAAAAAGCTGTTTCGGCTCGTCCTTGGAGAATATGTCCACTGCCCGCTGCGGGAGGGAAGATTCAGGCGCGGCGGGATGCGAGGGCGAGCTATCCTGTAGGCCCAGGGGGGGAGGAGGACTTGGGTGACGGGGACGTCGGCAGAGGAACGACCGACCCCGGGTCCTTGGCCCCTTCGACCGGCGTCGGTGCCGAGACCGACGATGGGGTAACGACAGGGGGCCCTGGAGAGACCTTACACTCCGGAGGTGCACCTTCAGCAGGCGGCGCCGGTGCCATAGACAGTAGGGCCGAGGCAGGTACCGTCACGGACTTAGAGGTGACCTTAAGCGGAGTCACCTTAGGCATGGCAGGTGGCTCCCCCGACAGGCCGGCCGTAGCCTGAGATGAGCGCTGCGACTCACCCGAACCCGAAGGATGGGCCTTCTTTGGGGAAGGTCGCGACTGCGATCGGGACTGAGACCGGGACCGGTGCCTTGACCGACTGCGCTCTTTACTGTGGCGCTTCTTCTCCTTCTTCTTCCCCTCAGAGGAGTGCAGGTCCATCTTTTTTTCCAATAGGTAGGCCTTCAGGCGTCGGATGCGGGTCCGGCTCGTGAATGCTTGGCAGGCTGCACAGGAAGCAGTGTCGTGATCCGGGCCCAAGCAAAAAACGCACCGCCGGTGACCGTCCTTGGTGGGAATCTGCCGGCCGCACTCGCACTTATTAACGTGTTCGGGGGATAGAGACGCCCGGGAAGACATGGAACACCCGTTGCAACGCCAACGCCGGATCTGGCTACCAACAGCAGGCTGAGGCGACGAAAAGCCGGAAAAACCGAGCCGTAAACGGTAGAGGTACAGGCGTCGGTAACTATAACACAGAGGAAGGGAAAAAAACCCCGTTGAAAACAAGCAGAAAATCTTGATTGAAGACAATTTCGCTGGTGAAACACAAGCAGTAGCTCTTCACGTGCGTGGTACGCAGCGGGAAAGAACTGAGGTGGAGCTGGGTCCGCCCTCTTGTTACCCTGCCCGGCGTCGGCGGGGCGGCGTTAGGTGGTCCCAGCTAGGACTGCTGGCAGAAGTTTTTCCGTGTGGTCCTTGTGCCTGCAGCACAGTCCTAATTGTGATAGCCTGATGCAAGAGCTCTGTCTCGAAGCAAGATCTGGAAAGTCGAACCCCCTGCTCCATAGGAGCGACCCAGAGGTGAAACTGCCCACTGGAGCTCCGGCGAGGACAGAGATGGAGCTCGGAGTCGAGAAAGCAGCCGTTAGGAGCAGGGCCAAGAGGAACCCACCAAAGCGGGTTTCGGCCCATCGCCCCTCCCGACGAACATTCCTCATGCAGACTTACCAACGGGCAACCTCGAGAGGCACCGATTCTTCTTCCCCGAAGGAGGAAGAGGAGCTTGAGGTCAAGCGGAGCCGGATCACCGGAACCGTTAAGATTTATACTTCAGAGGACTGTCCCCGAGCACAGGGCTGTCCGTAATCAGACCCTCCACCCGTTAATTAAGGGCGGCGGACCAGACACAGCCCCTCTTCCATAAAAACTTTCAAACGAAGTCCTCCTACCATCACCGCTACCGTCTAAGGACGACTCCGTTGATGGCAGGAAAGAATTTCTTTTTCTTCTTCATAATCTTCTTCTTGTTCGTAAAATAAATAAATTACTACTTTAAAATATAAAAACATTAAGAGCTGTTGTCGTATGAACGAAACTTCTACTCCGGCAGGCGGCGGCGTCGATATCAGCGCTTTTCGGCGGAGGAAAAAGAACTGAGGCAGTTGGAGGGTCGACGCCGAGATAGCCTACACAGGCGCGAGCTAGTCTCGCGGTGCCGCGCATGCATGGTCCTCTCTAGGCGCCGACCCTTCTGAAAACTTTAGGCTCCCGCTTGGTCCTAGCACCTCCGGCGCTATCCCACTAGTGTGAATGAGTGATGGAGACTTAGTCCAGGAAGATTTTCAATTTGAAGTAAAAGAGGGGAAAATGGCAGGAGATAGAGGCATCAGAGTGGACCCCTGTGCCGCAGCCATGTGAGGGGGATAAACACCCGAACGCAGAGTCGACGGCACTGAACAAGGCGCCGCACGACTAGGAAGGACAAACCACCCTACTTGTCCCTCCGAGACCGAATGGCCCAAAGGCCCCGATGTCAGACTGACCGGCTCAGGCAACTGGACCAACCTCCGAGCCCACTGCTCCATAAGAGCAGCCCACTGGTGAAACTGCTCATCGGAAGCTCCTCCAATAGGCGGGGAGGAGCTCCGGTGTCAAGGAGGTCAGCCACCAGAGACAGAAACCAGTGACTCCAACAGAGATGGAGATCAGCGTCTGGCCATAATAACCGACCGTCTATGTGCAGACATACCAGAGGGCGACCTCGAGTGATGCAGTTTCTTCTTCGACCTATGCGTCGAAGAAGAACTCGAGGATGAACGGTGATGAGAATGGGACTGTTTCCTTTTATGCTTTCAGGGGGACCACCCATCTCCCTAAGCATTGGACTGTCCATTGTCAGACCCCCGGGAGGGCAGTGGACTGGACCCGGCCAGGCTGACTGAACAGCTTTCATACGAAGTATCCCTACCATAACCTTACCCATTCATGGTTGACTCCGTCAATAGAGTACTGAAGACTTCTGTTGTACAACTGTAGAACTAATAAATATAATCGGTACTGATTCGAAATAAAACTATACTATTGCTGCTAGTGAAGTTTAACTCCCGGTGGGCGAGCGACGTTGTCAATGAAGCACACTAGACGGCAGGGAAAAAAGGAACCGAGGCAGCTGGAGGGTCGACGCTGAGAAAATCATTACCGCACCAGCGAGGGCTTGCGGTGATGCTTCCTCACATTCCATCTCTGCCGCTGGCCCTCCTGAAAAAGTTTGCTCCCATTGGGTCCTAGCGCCTCCGCCGAACTCCCATTAGTGTGAATGAGTACAGGAGACTTTATGTCCAGGAAGATCGGACGTTACTCCAGGACGGGGAACACATCTGGATTTTCCCCAACACAGGCTATGCCACCCGCTAGAAAAGAAAGAAATTCTAGGGGTCAGAGTCACGCTGCAAGAAGCAAACTTCCTGCATGGTCTCATCTTCCCAGCTCGGCAGAGGATTGCTCACCAGGGAAAGGTATTCTTGTTTATGGAACCCACCGAGGCTTTGAAGTGGGCCAGGAGACATGCGGAGGTCAGACGGAGGGAGATGGGAGTGTGAGGCTTCTTCTTCTTCAGACGACGATGAAGCCCCGTGAAGGATCTTATTTATTTATTTAAGAGTTTTACCAGGAATGGCATGCTGAGCAGGGGACCACTCAATTCCAGATGCGTCCTGGGGGTAGGGAGATAGAAGCAATAATACAGAGAAGTCGCAGTCCTAGAAGACAGTAATGATATGCAAATTAGAGGTAAGTACTAGTGCCATGGAGCCATAAGGTAATGGTTACAGAGTAACTAGCATTAACCTAAGCATATTCCTCATTTGACCAATTTCCCTACACAAGAATGGAGGAACTGGGATAGAGTCCGCAGCAGGACCCCATGTGTAAGTTAACAACCAGGGCCCCATTTGCGAGGCTAGGCAGGCAGAGATTGCATGTTGCGGGTGTACCGGCCCCTTGCTTTTGCTAGGTGCATGTACATCTGGTGGAGAAATTAGTATTTAGGAGGAGGCTGAGATGCTGAGAGTTTGTGGTATGTCTAATGTCAGCAGGCAAAGCATTCCAAAGTTTGGGCATGCGGTATTTGTAAACAGCTTGACCTTTGGATGAGCCCATAAATGGGACATGAAAAAGCCTGAAGTCAGCGCTCCTGAGGGAGTAGGCTGGCGGTGGCTGGATTGAGAGGGCAGATTCGAGATGGGGGGGAAGGGACTGAGCCCAGTATTTAGCTCTGGACCTAGTACAGTGAACCTGCCTGCGGGCCTGGAGTGAGGGCAGGGCTAGGGAGCTGTAGAGGTCGCAGTGGTGAGTCATTTTGGGGCATTCCAGGATGAAGTGACAGAAGGAATGGAAGAGTGTGTCTAGGCTGGCTAGGGAGGAGGGGGGAGCAGCGCCGTAGACTACGTCGCCATAGTCAAGTAATGCCAGAATCATCTTTTGAACAATTTCCTTCTGGGACAATGGAGTGATACATCCCTTGTTGCGATATAAGGCGCCAAGTTTAGGATGCAGTTTCTTGTGAATCGATTCGATGTGCATGGAGAAATCAAGGTGCTGGTCGAGCCAGACCCCAAGGTATCTGAAGGAGGTGCATGCCTGTAGGGGTGTCCCCGTCAATGGTTTGGTAGATGAGACTTATGAGACGGGACACTCTTGGTGAGATCTAGGGGTTAAATTCTGCTTCAGTACACTCAGTGATTTGGGACTATAAAGTTCTGTTATATTTTAATACTTCATCTCTTGAAGCAGAGTTTTGGCCCCATTGGAAGCTCCAGTACCAAATTTACCTGAACTGGTGTTTTTTGTTTAATTTAGTTTGCTGCAGTGTTCAAATTCTCTTTATGGGCAGTAGTTCTAATGGCTCAATGTTACATATACATATAAATGGCTCGGATGGGTGACATACAGCCTGACTTACGCCTAAGAATTTGCAACATATCAATTTGTTTAATTAGCAGTAATTTGTCTCAAATAATGCTTAATGTAGAGATGTCTATGGAAGCTCCATTTAAAAATACGAATTTGCACTTTTTGTGCACATGCTATTGGTTTGGCGTGGTGGCTACCTCCCACCATGGTGGAAGAGGAGGACTACTGGAACTTTCCTATATGACTTTATTTAGTTAATACCCATGTAGCTCATGGACTCCTTTCCAGCAACTACTGACTATATTTTTGGGGTTAAGCTTTTTTTCTATTACCCCATCGATGATGTATCGCAAAGCATTTGACAAATCCTTTAGCTGGTATTAACAGGAGTGGTGCCCTCATGGCATATAAATTACATTGTATTGCAGTTCAATGCTTGTGTTTAAACTGTACGTCAGTTTTAATAATAAAAATAAAGTACAAAAAAAAAAAAAAAAGATTGAGGGAGTAGCCTTCCCTGACAAGTCTGAGGATCTAATTGTCTGATGTGATTTGCTTCCACTGCTCGTAGAAAAGAGACAGACGACCTCCCACTGCCCAGGCAGCATAGGAGGGATATGGGCCGAATTCTCAGAGAGTGGCACTAGGCACCTTCAGGGCCTGTGTCTTCCGCTGTGTTTTCTTCTGCAGCTGGACAGCAGAGTTTTTATTACCAGCTCATCGCCCCCTACCCCGAAAGGACCATCGGCTGCGCAATTGCCGGTTTTTGGATTCTATGCCTCTGGTAATGGTCTGTAGTAGCTCCAAGGAGACATCAGACTCAGGGAGTTTCTTAGTCAAAGCCTTAAGTGAGTGAGTGCCGCAGAGTATACTCGTACTGAGAAAAACACCCTTGGTAACCAGCAATACGCATACTCAAGATTGCAGCTGCGAATGTCCACTTACCCAGAGTGTTGATCTTGCGAGACTCCTTACTGACAAGTCGAGCTGAAGATTCCTGAGGAAGGACGACCTTGTCATTTTCAGCAAGCACCACCACAGGATCTGCAAAAGCCTGTGAAGAAAGGATTGGTCTATCCTTGGGTGGGGCATATTTCCTATCAAAGACTTTAGACACTGAGGGAATTAAAGCCAGCTTGTCACAAATCATCTCCGATAAAGTTTCAAAAGGAGGAGGAATTAGAGGAGTCAAATCCACTGAGATTTCAGGGACATGCAGGAATTGTAACAACAGCAGCTTACCTGGGTCCACCAAAGAGGTTTGCAAAGCCAAGGTGGATCCCATATTCTTAAATAAAGACTGGAAAGAAAGAGCTTCCACTATGGATTTGGCATAGATTGAAGGCTTGCTCTCCTGCCCAAAAACTGAGTCATCCGCATCATTGTCAGAAAGGATCATGTCTACTGGCCCGATGGTGCCGAAGGCTGAGGCGCTGGAAGCCTTACCTCATGCTACGCCAGTGACCCAGGTTCAGGAACGACCTCAGGTTGTCGGGAGCCAGCGTGGGGAGGTAGGGATGGCGTGAGATCAAACAGCTGCAAGACAGCTCTCCCCTCCCGGGGTGGTTGCCCGCACCCCCACAGTTCCACTCCCACTGGGTGGAGGTCCGGTGGGAAGCACAGGCGGGTCGGAGCGGCAGCGATAGCAAGGGGTGGGGCAGAAGGGGCTGAGCCGGGGGGCTGGTGTGCACCTCCATGCACGCGTATGTATGAGTCTGCTGGGGTCCTAGGTTCGGGAGGAAAAAAGGGATAAAAATAGAAGGAAAAAAAAAAAGGATCATGTCTGAATCAGACTCATCAAGTTCTCCCTCTGTGCCAGACGGGTCACCAATGATAGGCATGGGCTAGGAAAAACAAGGAATAGAAGAGGTCGCCACTGGCATTGAGGCCCTCAGCATCAGCTGTGGCGCCAGGGATGGCGCTGCATATGGCGCTGGCACCAAGACCGGCCACTGGACACTCGATTCCAAAGTGGCCTGCATCGTCCCTCGAAAAATCCTGACAGACCTAGAAGAAAGGTAAGAAGAGGTTATAGGTTACCTGTACCATCCTCTGCTTGGGCAACAGTTGAGGGGGGTAGGCATGGCGGGGATGAGGGTGGATGAGGAGGACACTAGTGCCAAGGGAGGAGCCTGCACCTCTTGACTCCAACACCCCAGCCTCAACTCAACGGCTCTGAATCCCAAAGGATCCAGAGCTGAAGCCACTGCCAAGTGAAGACAAGACAAACATCACATCTACTGCTCCACAAGAGCAGCCCAATGATGGAACTGCTCACCAGAGGCCCCAACAGAGGACAACGAGGGGCTCCTGGGTCAGGAATTGCCACCGCCAGAACGGAGGGCACTGGGGACCCAACTGGAGTTGTCGGGCCCACCGTTCCTAGCCACAGACGACGCCCACACAAACATACCAGAGGGCAACCTCAAGTGGTACCTCTTCTTCGACCGTCGGGACGAAGAAGAGCTCGAGGTCGAGCAATGCCGGGTCCCCTACCGTGATCGGGAGCGAGACCACTTCTTTTTGTGCTTACAGAGGACTGTCCTCCTTCCCACGCACCTGACTGCCCGTGGTCCGGACCCCCCCCCCGAAAAGGGTGGCGGACCGAACACAGCCCCACTGCCAGAACAACTTTCAAGTGAAGTCTCCCTACCGTCACCGACACCGTCGACTCCATTGAAGGTATGGCTGTGAAAAGTTTATTTTTTTTTTTAAATAAAAATAAATTACAAAACTAAGCTAACGAACTGAACGAAATGCTACTGTCATATAGACTTGAAGACTTGACTCCCACTGGCGAGTGACATCGAACTGAAGCGCACTCGACAGCGGGGAAAAAAGGAACTGAGGCGGATGGAGGGTTGATGCCGTGATAGCCTATATGGTGTGTGCCAGTCTCGCGCGCTGCACATGCACATTCCTACCTTGGCGCCAGCACTCCTTATGATTTTTGGCTCCCGCTGGGTCCTAGCGCCTCTGGCGTAGTCCCACTAGTGTGAATGAATGGTGAAGACCTTTAGTCTAGGAAGATCTACATGTTCTTCTCGAGAGATGGTATGATCTGAGACAGAGTGACCATCCTGAAGGTGTACGGCCTGATGAACTTGTTCCGGTTGTGCAGATCTAAGATGGGGCGCTAGCCTCCTGTCTGTTTTGGCACCAGGAAGTACCTGGAGACAAACCCTGGGTGTTTCGGAGGGTCTGAGACAGGAGCCATGACCTTCTTGTGGAGAAGCTGGGCTATGTCGGACAGAATGCCCTCCCATGGGGCGCGGGCTTGGCGGGGGGGGGAGGGTACACCTCAAACTCCAGAGGCAGACCCTGACTGACCACCTTGAGGACCCACCTGTTCGTGGTAACAGCGGACCAGGAGGAAAGGAAGTGGCAGAGCCAGCCCCCCCATGGGAGGACCCAGAGGAGGCGTGACAGGCATGGGGGAGGCATCCCTCATCCCATCACCGGGCAGGCTTGGAGGCAGAGGAGGGCTTGTCTGAAGAGCCACCAGTGTCTCGTCCTCCAAGCTTGTGGACGACTGTGGCCACAGACTTCGGTCGAGGTCGCCAGGCCTGAGCCTGCTGCCCAGCTTGGGGCTGGTCTGGTTTGGACGCAGAAGCAGAGAGGGGCTGAAAGGGCTTCTTTTTAGGCTGCTTAGAGCCCTTGGTATCCCTTTGAGCGAATGTCACCGAGTCCAAGGTGGCACTGGACTTCTCGATGCAAGTGAGGTGCCCTTCGACCCCAGGCCAGAACAAGTCAATACCCAGGAAGGGGACATCTGCCAGCTTGTGCTGAGTATCTGCCGTGAAGATCAAGAACTGCAGCCAAGCCCTGCAGCACATGGCCACTGCGGCTGCCACAGACCTGGTGCACGAGTCACCAATGTCTACGACCATCTGGAGGTGTTTACTACAGCTCGGCTCTGGTCCTGGACCTGCCTAACCGTGTTGTGGAGGTCCGCTGTGAGATGAGGGAGGACCCCATTAAGCATACCTAGAAAGGCACAGGAAAGTGGGCCATTAAGAGTCGAACTCGACTAGCGAAGGCCAAGAGAAGAGGCAGCATAAATATTCTTGGCCAAATGGTCCAGCTTCTTGGACTCATCAGGCGGTTTGTCAATGTCGCCCACATTGCCCGAGCGCCGAGAAACAGAATCCGCAAAAGGCTGTTCAGCCGAGGGGTGCTCCATAAACCCCACAGAGAAACCTCATACTTGTGGGCCATCTGGGCCGACGGTGCAGGGCAGAAGACCAGATGCTGCCACAGCTCCAAGGTAGGGCCTAGAATAGCCTCTGCCACCAGGAATGCCTCCCTAGTGGAATCAGCCCGGTCCAGGATCTTGGTGAACGGGTAGCGAGTTGAGTTGGGCCCACCTCTCCTAGCCACTGACGACCCCTGCACAGACATACTAGAGGGTGACCTAGAGCGGTACCTCTTCTTTGACCGTCGGGATGAAGAAGAGCTCGAGACCAAGCGATGCTGGGTCTCCGACCTTGATCGGGAATGGGACTGCTTCTTTTTGTGCTTACGGGAGGACTGTCCTCTCTCCCGTGCACCGGACTGCCCTTGGTCAGACCCCCCCCTTCGAAAAAAGGGCAGTGGACCGGACACAGCCCCAATGCCAGAACAACTTTCAAGCGAAGTATCCCTACCATCATCGACACTGTCCATGGTCAACTCCGTTGAAGATATGGCTATTAAAAGTTTTTTTTTTTTTTAAATAAAAATAAACACAATAAATTACAAAACTAAGCTAACAAACTGAACGAAATGCTGCTCTCATATAGACTTGGTGACTTGACTCCCACTGGGAAGCGACATCAAACTGAAGTGCACTCGACAGCGGGGAGAAAAGGAACTGGGGCGGTTGGATGATCGACGCTGAGACAGCCTATATGGCACGTACCAGTCTCGCGGTGCAGCGTATGCTCGGTCCTACCTTGGCGCCGGCCCTCCTGAAGATTTTTGCCTCCCACTGGATCATAGCACCTCTGGCATAGTCCCACTAGTGTGAATGAATGGTGAAGACTTTTAGTCCAGAAAGATCTACATGTTCTTCTCGAGAAATGGTATGATCTGAAACAGAGTGACCATCCTGAAGGTGCACAGCCTGATGAACTTGTTCAGGTTGTGCAGATCTAAGACTGGGTGCCAGCCCCCATCCGTTTTGGCACCAGGAAGTACCTGGAGACGAACCCTGTGTGTTCCGGAGGGTCTGAGACAGGAACCATGACCTTCTTGTGGAGGAGCTGGGCTATACTATGCCCTCCCATGGGGCGTGGGCTTGGCTGGGGGGGTACACCTCATTCCAGAGGCAGACCCTGACCGACCACCTTGAGGACCCACCTGTCCATGGTAACAGCAGACCAGGTGGAAAGGAGTGGCAGAGCCGGCCCCCACATGGGAGCACCCAGGGGAGGTGTGACGGGCATGAGGGAGGCACCCCTCATCCCATCACTGGGCAGACTTGGAGGCGGAGGAGGGCTCGTCTGAAGAGCCACCGGTGTCTCGTCCTCCAAACTTGCGGACGACTGCGGCCACAAACTTTGGTCGAGGGTCGCCAGGCCTGAGCGTGCTGCCCAGCTTGGGGCTGGTCTGGTTTGGATGCAGGAGCAGAGAGGGGCCAAAAGGGCTTCTTTTTAGGCTGCATAGAGCCCTCAGTATCCCTCTGAGTGGATGTCACAGAGTCCAAGGCGGCAGTGGACTTCTTGATGCAAGGGAGGTGCCCTTCGACCCCAGGCCTGAACAAGTCAGTACCCAGGAAGGGGTCATCCGCCAGCTTGTGCTGGGTATCTGCCGTGAAGATCAAGATCTGCAGCCAAGCCCTGCGGCACATGACCACCGCGGCTGCCACAGACTTGGTGCACAAGTCGCCAATGTCCATGACCGTCTGGAGCTGTTTAGCTACAGCTTGGTTCTGGTCCAGGACCTCCCTGACCGTGCTCTGGAGGTCTGCTGAGAGATGAGGGAGGACCCCATCGAGCACGCCTAGAAGGGTATGGGAAAAGTGGGCCATTAAGAGGGTCAAACTCAACTGGTGAAGGCCAAGAGAGTAGGCAGCATAAACATTCTTGGCTGAATGGTCCAGCTTCTTGGACTCACTGGGCGGTTTGTCAATGTTGCCCACATTGCCCGAGCGTCTAAACATGGAATCCACCACAAGGCCCTTCAGCTGAGGGGTGCTCGGTAAACCCCAAAGGGGACCCAATAGGGACAGAATACTTGTGGGCCATCTGGGCTGATGGCGCAGGGCAGAAGACTGGATGCTGCCACAGTTCCAAGGCAGGGCCTAGAATAGTCTCTGCTACCGAGAATGCCTCCCTAGTGGAATCACCCCGGTCCAGTATCTTGGTGAACAGGTAGCATGCCTGCTTCTGAATGGGCTCCAACTTGACACCCGTGAACTCCGAGATATGACAGAGCAGGCCCATAAAGGAGGCAGGACCTTCATTCATCAAGAGATCCGCGACTCCAAGGACTCATCAAAGAGGGGTCTACTGCGGGAGTCCCCACTGACTCTCCAAGGATGATTAGGGGTGACAGTCACCAACAGCTGATGGGGAAGACCCGAGGCTGGGCGGGACTCCTTGGTTGGAGCGCTGATCTTCGGCTGTTTCAGTGGTGGCTCAGCTGGAATTGGCAGAGAAGCCGGAGGGGGACCTGACGGGTCAGCTCTTGCCGAGGTGGAGAAGGCGTCAGCCTCTGTGGCGAGAGCCAAGTTGATGGCCGGAGTCAGAACCAGAATTTGCTTCACCCTGTTCAACATGAGCTGCTGCCACATCAAGTCCTCAAAGCGTCGACGCAACTTGCGCCGAAGCCTCTCCTCACCTGAGTTGGATGAGAAAAAAAAAAAAGAGTAGCGGTAGTGCTGCTTCCCTGAGCACCAAGAGCATGAGCGTCGGCGCAGGCTGCTCAACTCGGGGGATGCAGAGAGGGACCCTGACCATCAGAGTCTCGGAGGGAGCTGGCAAATGCCGAGGAACCTCCGGGTCCGGAGTCTCTGGAGGGAGGGGTGGTGGATCAGCGGACTGATCTGTCATGAGTCAAAGGCAGGACTTGAGTCCTGGATACAGCAGTATCGGCTTCTTCGGGTGACAATGGGTTGACCAGCTTGAGAAAAATCTCGTCCGGAAGATTGACCTGCATCTCGACCAACCTGCCTGATAGGGAAACCGTGGGGATAGCGGCCTGGGCGAAGCATCAACAGTCGAAACCTCCCGGCGGGCGTGGGAAAGCGGAGGCCCAAGGCGCTCGATCCCATGATCAATGGCGAGACCGGTTCTTGGTCTCTTTTAGACTTAAGACTTGTACTTGGAGGGACCCTGCCCATGAGTGGGAAGGGTCTGACAATTCTTTGAATGCCCCAGTAAAAGAGGCACTCAAGGAAAAGTGGCAAAAAGGCCGAAGCCGAGGAAGCATGATCAGTGGCCTGAGCCTCGGCCAACTCGAACACCGCAAGTTGTTCAGTGGACCCTGCAGCTGCGGAGACAACCTGATGGGTGTCCTTGGATTTGACCGGCGGGTCCCCATCTTCCGGACGACCTAAAAGCAGGTGGGCATGGTGATCCTCCAAAGTGGATGGGTGAAAAGTGCGGCAAATGCCCAAGGCCTGGGGATCGTGCTCATGGCCCAGGCAGTACACGCAACGGTGTATGGATCATCTGGGACATCTTCTGCCCGTAGGCACATTTCTGGAAGCACGGAGCAGACTTTGCGTTGTCCATGTCGATGGCGAGAAGAAAAATAGCCTGAAGACTAATTCTTTTATTAGAATTTGAAGAAATAAAGCAAAGGGCCTCTTCGGCACAAGAGCGGTAAGGGGGGGACCTTCTTCCAGCAGAAAGGAAGATCTTTTGTCACAGGGCGGTGCCAAAGGAGTTACCACCCGGCTGGGTGGGAGGAGCCAGCTTGAAGACATCCTGGCAAGCCTTAAAGGGGAAAGGTCACTGCCAGAAGTATCCACGTCTCTAGAAATTAACTTTTTGGGTAATGTTTATTCTTTCCCAGTACTACAGTTGCCATTCTTTTGTGGAAGAAATCTACATTCCAAGGATGAAATGCCCCTGCAGAGTCAAACAAATGCAACAATATATCAAAGACTGTTTCACAAGAATGGTTTATTAGCTTCATACAATTTTTTCTCAGAAGCACTGATGTTAGCCCATTTCTTGAAATATAAAGCAATTGATTTTTTCTTTACCCAAAAGGCAATTTCATAGAGCAGCTGACACGTCCAGTACAACTTTAAAAAATATATTTAAGCACAATTCAGTTTATATTTCACATTAGTTTGGTATTTGTCCCCTCATAATTTACTGCTGAGATAATCTACATGAAAACAAGGTATCTGTTCCTTATGTGTTCAGCTGCTCAAGATGCTTATTCACCACCTGAGGTCATAATACTCTTGGCAACACTATTATGATGTCACAATGGAGGACTATAACTTCAAGTGTGATATGAGCTGCTGGGAAAGATGAACTACAAGAGATAAAGAGCCTGTGTTCATGCACATTTCCTCCGCAAACCAATAGGGAAGAGAAATCTACAGAACATACACAAAATACAAGCTGAACTGTGTCCAAATATTTTGTTGTTCAGTTTTCCTAGAAGAATTTCCATGCTAAGCAAAACTGCTGAACTTTCAGCATGTTCCCCCATATTAAACCTTACATTGCTTCCAGATGGTCAGTGGGACAGTTACTGAGACTTACAAAGTGCGGGTTAAGTCACAAGACTGCTCTCGAGTGGCAGGGTACAGCACAACTATGGCTTCTCCCACCAAAACAGAGACTTCAAAATTTCACAGCAGGATAGTTGTCTTGTTTTAATCCATTTTTAATGCATTTTTATACTGACAAGCATACCCCTTTTTAATCTCAGACATTGTGTAAAAAAAAAAAAAAATGAACCTAGAATGTCTTTATATTTTGCAGTCTGACGGACCTGAAACAGTTAAATACCAACTGAAGCAATTTACAAAATGTGTGTCTGGCACAAAACCAGATTCCATTTATTGGGATTAATTTCCCCAGATACATTAGAACAGGCTTTGAGCAAACAAGCTTTCTCCTCAAGTACATATGACTACAGGGATACCAAATATTTGAAGGCTAGGGAGTCCCATCCTGTTTCAAACAAACTGCTTCTGAATAAAGAGTGTGGGGAAAAAAAAATGGACATCCACCCCTCACAGATGTGCCTGGTGCAGATATACTAAATGGCTGTTACAGCCTTTCCAAAGAAGTATCACCTCAAATGTTCTGAGGGTGGAAAGAAAAGTTCTTCAAATACTAATAAGAGTTTTAAGCCACAGTATGCAACAACTACGGGATAGTGCAGATTAAACTGATCTGTTCATGAACACATCCTAACAGTTCTTGATAATACAAACATCATTTCGTAGATGAAATACAATTTCGCTAATGTTTGTTTTTTGTTTTACACAGACTTTCAAAATATGCTTGGAAATTATGTACAGGAACACGTATCATTGTAAAGATTACAAATTACAGTACTGGGTAGTTCATACAAGTCTGACCCATATACATGTAACGTACACAATACAAATACAGTACAGTGTAAGTTTATAAACAGAAACATTGCAGGAATGCTATTTTCAGACATAAAATGTCTGCAAGAAATTCTTCATGATTATCATCCATTACCCGAATAGTCCTTAAATGCTAAACTGTAGCCGAGACTCCAATATGGTTCCATAGCTTACTATCTGTGCTTGTGCACTTCAAAAACCAATATCCATAAAAAACTGGAGCAGCTCTGCATTTAGGCCATTCACATCGATAACTGTATAAATTACCAACTTCCTAGTCCAGTGTACAATTTCTGGCACTGAAAATTGCTCCTTTTCGATAAAGACTATTACAGCCCTCCAATTAAAAACTCTGTTGGCGTAATACTCATTGCACGAATGGCCCAACTCCAGCTTAATGTACACAAATTCAAGCCGCCTTTTTGATGCATGTTCCTGGGAGCTCCTGGAGGTTAATTTTTGACCTGGGGGAGAAAAAAAACCCTAATTAACAATGGTCATCTGGAGTCCTTTTTTTTAGTTCCAAGTCTCAGGTCAATGTCAGTCTGACAACAAAATGGAAGATGTGCCACTTTATTTTGTACAAAGAACAGTTGCGTATTTACTGTAGCAGCAGATCTTTGAGAGAATCTAGTACGGTAAGTACGTTAACTATTCTATCTTCTTCAAGGATATCGCTTTCGTCAGGCCTCACCTATGGAACAAGTATCAAGCAGTACCAACAGCTAGGTGAAAGCCTACCCACTTTCGAAAAGCAATGTCCAGACTGCAGTGCTTAATGAAGGTGTGGACAGTACTCCAGGTGGCAGCTGCACAGATCTCTGCAGTGGACACATTTTTGAAACAGGCAACAGAGAAAGGGACCCAGGAGTCGGAGAGCCGGCCAGGGCAGAGAAGGACTGAGTGCAGTCTGGCGACTTTCCTTCTCCGGGGGGGGGGGGTGAACATCCAGTATGTTGGCAGCCCCTGGCGGAGGCTGGGAAGCTGCAAGTACTGAGGTCACATGTCATGGAAGGCGGGACAGACGTCGGGCATCCCCACTGACATCACTGTACGTCCTCTGGGGAACACTAGCATTTACAAAAAAAAAAAAAAAAAATCGGGTTTCATGGGTGACGCTCCCACTTCTGCCACCACTCCTGTCACAGTAAATGTCCGCCAGGGGGTCTCGCTCCCGTGGCCCCATCCTGGGGGGGGGGGTAAGCTACAGCTTGTGACTAAAATGTCCTGGGAGGCGCCTGCCCAGGAGGTAAGCCTGGGATGGGGGTGGCGAATGGGGGCTGAGGAAGCCTCTGTCTGGCTAGGCAGAGGTTGGGGTACTAGGCCAAAAAAAAAAAGAAACATGCAACAGAAGTAACCACACCTCTGGTGGAATGATCACGAACAACACCTGGAAGTTCCTTACTGTACTTCCTATAACAAAAAATAATACTGCTGGCCAACCATTTGGATAGGCACTGTTTAAAAACAGATGCACCCTCTTTCCCACGGGTAAAGGAAACAAAAAGCTGTGAGGACCTCCTGCAGTCCTTTGTGTGGTGTGTACATATATATATATACATACATATACATATATATATATATATATATATATATATATATATATATATATATATATATATATATATATAGTACTATGGTATTCTATGTACATCTAGAGTATGGAACAATGCTTCCCTTGGATTGGCATGCTGGGGACAAAAATGGCAGATGGATGGTATGATTTAAAGTAAACTCAGATACCACCACTTAGGAAGAAACTTAGGCCTGGTATGTAAAGACACTCGGTGAAAAATCTAATAAGGAGGCTCACATTAGAGCCTGAAGTGCCGAAATCCTTTGAGCTGAAGCAATAGCAAGTAAAAATAAGGCTTTCCAAGAAAGGACACATAGGCCACAAGTCATGGCCAGTTCAAAAGGAGCCAAAGTGAGCTTTTCTAACACAAAATTCAGGTCCCAAGTCGGGACTGGATTGTGGACAGGAGGCTTCAAGTGCAGAATGCCTCTCAAAAACATATGGGCCACCTCCAACTGAGCAACTGTATGACCATCAATAGACACATGAAAAAGTGAAATGGCCGCTAAGTGCACTTTGATACAAGAATACTGCAAGCCTGCATCTGAGAAGGAAGGCAAATAATCCAGAACCTGATTTACCAGACAGGTAAAAGGATCCACTTGATGAGAAGCAGACCACAAAGCAAACTGCTTCCACTTCACTGAATAAGTGGCCCTGGTGGAAGGTCTTCTGGCAGCCACCAGGACATCAGCCACCTTTTGAGACACCACAAACCTAGCAATGGCTATGTCTTCAGGAGCCATGCATGGAGATGAATTGACATGACATCTGGATGGAACAGGGTTCCCTGTTCCTGTGACAGCAGGATCTTCCAAAGGAGCAGAGGCACTGATGGTTCCACCGCCAACTGCTGCGGTAAGGGGTGTCACAAACGCACTCAACAGGTCAGGCCCTCTGCTCCCACAGTGCCAACCTCCGAGCGCAGTATTGTGAACAGGTAACAGAACAGGGTAACCCTCCTGCCTGCTTGTGAGTCAAATCACCTTTAGTCTCAAGTTCTGGGGGGTTCAAACTGTGAACCTTATGTTAACGTACCCAAATGTGCAGGCTCAGGTAATTTGCTCTTCGGGTGGATGCCAGATATCTTTTGCCTAAGGGCACCTAACCAGGTATCCAAAATGAACCCTCAAACTATATAAAAGACTTTAGGTATATTCTTACCTTTTCCCAGTTTGATAGCACCATCAAGCTCTGAACAGTTTTTGTCAATCTTAACTCTCTATATGTCAACATGCAAAAAGAACTTCGAAGACACACCCAGGCAGTCTTTCAAATGAAAGGTTTACTTAAAAACGGATAAAAATATGTAAAATGTAAACACAGAACAATATATCACAAAGCATACAATCACTTAAAAGAAAACAAAGAAAACTACAGACAGACTCCTACCAACATACAGTTAGACTTTTTCTATCTAATGTATTACCTCTTTACAGTACTTAAGTTAGATTTTGTTTCTTAAGAGCCCAAAAAGATATTTCACACAGTTGAAACACAGAATACAGTTTAAAACTCTGTGTTTCCACCCCTTCTATGATGTCATCTAGCTCCTCCTTTTAGAATATAAAAATTATACAAACGACGATCTTCCTATCAGGAGATATTTTAAATACTGTGACTTCAGCAAAAACTAATTTCCCAATATGACTCCTTAATTAACATCCCCTTTGATCTCGAGCAGTTCCTCTTCCCAGGGCACATCAAAGGATTTTGACTTTTAGCACCATAGTGATATAAATGGAAATTACGTACCTATCGTAATTCTGATCTTTCTGTGCATCTTCACCATTCATCACCTTTGGGGTTCTGACCAGAGGTCACAATCCCGTGGGAGCCCTTTTTTTTTTTTGGATGGGCGGAGTCAACTCACCATCAGCGCCGCCCTCGAGGCCGACGCACTGCGTGGCGCTCACGGGTTGGACGTTAGGTGTTGTCGACTCCGCCCTCCCGCCAGTTCCAGTCGCACGACAGTAAGAAAGGGCTGGGAGGGAGGGACAAGAAGTCCAAGGGACAGACAAAGGAAAAAAATACATAAACTAAAAGGGAGAATTAAATGACTGAGAGGACAGAATAAGTTTGAAAAACTAAGGGGATTGGGTAGGGGCCCCAATCTCTGGAAGTAGAAAAAGAAGGAGGGAGGGTTAAGGAATTTAGAGATAAGGATGTGAGAAGGGGGAGAAAGGGAACACACTCTGGAACCTTGACCGGTCTCCAGATTGTATAGCAACTGCGAAGGAGTAGCCAAAAAGACTAACTTCCAGAATTCAAGGCACAGAATCACTGGCAATAACTCCAACATAAGCAGAATCCGCTATTCTGGAAGAAAAGACAGGATACAGGGATATCTCCCCCCACCTCAAAAAGAAATTGTTGGTGTAAGAAGCCTAGTTTTTTAAATTAATTTGAGGTTGTGTCCAAAGGACAAGGAAATCAAGGTAAGTTGAAGGGGAGAAGGAAATAAGAGAGGGCAACTACTAACCCCCCATCCCACAGGGGTGGAGCCGAGGCACTGAAGAAGTAGTGCTCCCCATCCTGACCACTCTACCCCTAGAGAAAATTATCCCCCTATGTGCCCCAAGTCACTCCACTCCTGACTAAACAGAAAAGAGGGGGGGCGAAGGAGGAGGCACAGAGAGGGAGGTGGACCCAGAGACTGAGGCCCCAGGGGGATGGACGGCGGAATTGTGATGAATGGTGAAGATACACAGAATGATCAGAATTATGGTAGGTACGTAATTTCCATATCTTATCTGTGTCAATCTTCACCATTTATCACCTTTGGGTGAGTGCCCGAGCCCCCAAGGGGGCCCTAACCCTAAAGGACGAAGTCCCTTAGCTCTCAGTGGGGCATACCAAGAGACAGTACCTTCATTGGCCTGGAGAGGCCCGAGAGCGTGGAGAGTGAGACAGGGACTGCTCGGAAGGAGTAGGAAATTGCCCCAACAGACGCCGTCTCACCCTACGGGAAAAAAGATGGGTTCTCTGGTAGGGGGAGGAAATCACCCTACGCCAGGCCAAGGGTGACAACTGGGAAAGACGCCGCCATGCCGTCCGCCTAGTGCAGATCGCTGTCCCTACAACCCTGGAAGCTACCTTGTTGGCATCGTAAGACGCCCTAGCTTGGTGCCTTGCTAGCTCCAGGCCACGTGTAGAGAGTGCAATGGCTTGTCTGGTTACCTCCGTGTCAGACAAAGTGGCTAGGAATTGACCTAGTCTGGACCACAGGAACCTATCATAGGCAGCATAGTGGGCTTGATGTGCTGAAATAGAGAGCAGCAACTGTGCCGGGTAGAACATCCTCCTCCCCCAGAAGTCAAAATTCATAGAATCTTGATCTGGGGGGCCGGTCACGGTGAGGGGCGCGAAGTCCATCAGGAGTGTCCAGCTGCATCAATCCTGACTGAGGATGAGGCATGGAACCTGGAGACTCCAGGGAGGGAACAATACCGCTGGCAGAGATGCCTAGGGGCTGGGACTCTGGAAAAGGGTCTCTGCCAGAAAAGCAATTATGCCTTCCGAAAGGGAGCATACCAGGGGGCACCACAAGGGTGTCCAAACTGAAATCGCCTAGAAAGGCATGCACCACGTGCTCTGGATTGTGCTGTGTGGGTGGGGTGATGTGCAGGTCCTCCAACATCCTCACGAGGAATCACTGATACTCTGTGAGATCAGCAGCTGGGGAGATGTGGACAGACAGTTCCTCTCCCCAGAAGCGGGAGATGAAGAGTCAGGGGACCTCAAGAGTTCAGAAGCTGACTGCTCAGGGGGAGGTTGAAAAACCTGTCTGTCCACAGCCCTGACATAAGTGGGAAATTGAGCAGCCACAGCTCTGAACTGCTCCCAAGAGAGAGGACCGCTAGGACCAAAAATCCCCTGGAATGCAGGAGAACAAAAAAAAAAAATTACTCACCATAGTAATGTTGTTTATTCTAATGGAGTCTTGCTGTATTCTGACTATATGCAGTTAGCTACAACACTTGAACTGCTCCAGAGAGTAAAGGGTTAACTCTATGCAAAGGCATAGAACGTTGAGCTCGAGTTCGGTTTTCAGACCTCTGTCTGTGGTACTCTGAAGTGTAACAGTCAGATTCTTACGAGCAGTAAACTAACTAACTCAAAGTAAGAAACTGTTTCAAACTTTTTGTGCCAAATGGCAAAACAAGGCTTAGGGTCAAAGACTCAAGTCGAAAAAAAACCCCAAAAGAACACAACAGGTAGTGATTCACCAAACTAAAAGAAAAAAAACCCTAAGAGATGGAGGCATGTCCAGAACACCTCTGGGGTGCAGCACTGACTGCCCCACCACATCCCAAAACTACTAGGCTCCAAGAGAGGAGGTAGGGAGGGAGGTCAGAATACAGCAAGACTCCATTAGAAGAAACAACATTACTATGGTGAATAAATACAGGTTACTCACCTGTAACAGGAGTTCTAGGAATGGTATATGTTGTTCATCCACACTGTCTGGCAGGTTCCTTGCCACTTTAAATCTTGTTGGAAGGTCTTCAAGCTGGCTCCTCCCACCCACCCGGGTGGTAAAACTGTCGGCTCCACCCCATGAAGCCAGATCTAGCCCGCTGAAAGCCAGGTTGTGCGTCGAAGCCGGGGAGGCGGGTGGGTCGTGTGGATGAACAACATATACCATTCCTAGAACTCCTGTTACAGGTGAGTAACCTGTATTTCTAGGGACATGGATATGTTGTTCATCCACACCATCTGGCAGACTCCTAGCAGTTCTCCGGGAGGAGGGAGGCAAGCGACACCCCTACTTAGGAAATAAAGACTGGAGAACCGAGGCCCCAAAACCAGCATCCCGGCGTGACTCAAGGTTGATGCGGTAGTGGGTGATGAAGGTGTATGCTGACTTCCAGGTAGCAGCCCTGCAGATTTCCTGGATAGGGACGTTCCTGGAAGCAGCCACCAAAGCAGCGGTATGGCGGGTAGAATGAGCTCTTATCCCTCTGGGAGGCTCCATGCCAGCCAACCTATGGCAGAGATCTATGCAGGAGGTGACTCACCAGTCTATCGTCCGCTTGGCTGTAGGTCTGCCAGGTGCAGCTTCAGCGTAGGTGACAAACAGCTGGCGAACCTCTCCCCGAACTTCAGCCGTCCGCTCCTTATAATAAGCGAGCGCTCTTCTAGGGTCCAAAGTATGGAGCCTATATTCGGCCTCCGAGGTGTGACTGGGGTAGAACACCGGCAGAGTCAACACCTGGTTAAGGTGAAACTCCGACACCACCTTCGGAAGGAATTTCGGGTGGGGGCGCAGGACAACCTCGTCCCTGTGGAAGACCAGATAAGGAGACTCGATGGAAAGCACCTGGGGCTCTCCCATCCTTCTGGCTTACGTGATAGCCACCAAGAAGGCCGTCTTCCACGACAGGTGAGAGATGTCACACCTGTGCATCGGTTTGAGTGGCTTGCCCATGAGCTTAGCCAATACCAGCAGTAGATCCCACGGAGGTGGAAGTTCTCGCACCGGAGGGGATACGTGATCAAGGCCTTTGAAAAAGCGCCCAACCACCTTCTCCTGCGCCACCGACTGCTTCCCGGCCCGCGCCCGGTAAGCAGAGATGGCTGCCAGGTGCACCTTAAGGGTCGTCGACCGAAGCCCTTGCTGAGAAAGGGACCACAGGTAGTCCAGAATGCTTGCCAAGGAACAGGAGGAAGGGTCCAGGCCCTTGCCCTGACACCAAATGGAGAATCTCTTCCATTTGAAGGCATAGCATTTTCTGGTCGACTCCTTATGGGATGCCTCAACAATGTTGAGGACCTCGTCAGAAAGACCCAAGGCCTTAAACTCTAGCCGCTCAGGAACCAGGCCGTCAGGAGCAGGGATTGAAGGTCCAGATGGAATACCTTCCCCTGATTGACTGAGATCAGGTCCGGGTGGGCTGGAAGCCGCCTCGGGAGCCTGGAGCTGAGACTGAGGAGATCTGGATACCAGAACTGGCGGGGCCAGTCTGGGGCTACCAGAATTACCTGTGCCTTGTCCCTCCTCGCCTTGAGGAGCACCTTGTAGATCAAGGGAAATGGGAGAAAGGATTAGAAGAGGCCCGGGGTCCACGGCCTCGAGAAGGTATCCCCCTGCAGCGAGCCCTGCTGAGGGGAGCGGGCATGAAACAGTCTCAGCTTCACATTCTCCCTAGAGGTAAACAGGTCCACCTGAAGCATGCCACAGTGGGAGAACAGATCTTGTACTACCTCCGGCAGGAGAGACCACTCGTAGGACGCAGCCCCTATCCGGCTTAGGGCATCGGCCAGAATGTTGGAGGCTCCTGCCATATGGATGGCAAGGAGATCCACCTCCAGGCTGCGCATGAGGGACAAGATGTGGAGAGCTTCCCTGCACAGAGGCATGGAGCGCGTCCCGCCCTGGCAGTTTAGGTAGTACATGGTCATGGTATTGTCTGTCTGGACCTGGACCACTTGACCCATGTGATAAATGGGCGAAGGCAGTGAGAGCTAGACAGACACTTCAAAGCTCCAGCAGGTTGATGTGGCATCGTGATCCCGGGGGACCAGAGGCCATGCGCTCTGTGCTCCCCCAGATGGGTACCCCAACCCATCAGAGAGGCATCAGTCGATAGAGAGACCATCGGCTCGGGGCAGACAAATGGGATGCCCTCCTGCAGATGTGCTGGAACGGTCCACCACTGGAGGGCGTTCCATATCCCCTGGGTCACTGTCACTAGCTGATCCAAGAGATCGGAGTGCTGTGACCATTGGCTGGCCAGCCCCCATTGAAGGGGACGCCTGTACCAACGGGCACAACAGACCACGCTGGTGCAGGCCGCCATGAGGCCCAGGAGGCGCAGGAAGTCCCGGGCAGGGCACAATTGCCCAACCTGAAATGACTGGGCAAAGGAAGAAAGAACCTCTGCCCTGTCCGGCAGGAGACATGCTCTGGCTCGTAGAGAGTTGAGCTCTGCCCCGATGAATTGTATCACCTGCTTTGGCACGAGTTCCAACTTGGCCTCGTTGATGAGGAGGCCAACCTGAGAGCAAACCTGGAGGGCCAGATCTCTGGACCGCTCCACCTCCATTCTGGAAGAGGCTGCAATCAGCCAGTTGTCCAAGTAGGGGTACACCCGGACCCTTCGGCGCGGCAGGAATGCTGTCACCACTGCCATGCATTTGGTGAAGACCCTGGGAGCTAGGGAAAGGCCGAAGGGCATGGCCCCAGAACTCGAGAGGGATCTCTCCCTGAAGTGGAGGAATCTCTGGTGGGACAGACGGATTGGGACATGAAAGAACGCGTCTTGGAGGTCCAGAGAACAGAACCACACGCCTCGTTCCAAGGATGGAATGATCTGAGCCAGAGTGACAATCCTGAAGGTTCGAGACCTTAGGAACCTGTTCAGGTCGTGCAGGTCTAGAATGGGGCGCCAGCCACCAGTCCGTTTTGGGACCAGAAAGTACCTGGACACAAACCCTGGGTCTGGTGGAGGATCCACCACCTTCCTGATCATCTCTTTTTTGAGGAGCAGGGCGATGTCGGCTCGGCGAGCCGACAGAGAGGCTGCAGACCCCGTAGCCCCCGAGGGGCGACGGCTCAGAAGGGAAGGACCTGCTTGAACTCCAGAGGCAGGCCCTTTCCTACCACTTCAACACCCAGCGGTCCGTGGTGATAGCGGACCAGGCGGGAAAGGAAGTGGGCGGGCCATCCCCACGGGGAAACCCGGGGAGTGACGAGGCTGGGGCGACACCTCAACCTGTCCACTGGGCAGGCTTGGAGAAGGGACCGACGAGGGACGCCCTGGGCCTTTTCCTCCCTGCTTCCTGTTAGAGGAAGCCGCAGGCTTGGCTTTGGGATGCGTAAGCGAGCCTGCGGGCCCCTGATGCTGGTGTTGTTGGCTGGACGGCAGGCGCAGAAGGCAAAGGGACCTATGTTGTTGACGACGGCCCTTGTCCTTCTGGGCAAAGCTGACCGAGTCCAGGGTAGCACTGGACTTTTTGATCTGCTGGAGGTGGCCTTCCACTCCAGGGCCGAACAGGTCAGTCCCCAAGGAGGGGACGTCCGCCAGTTTATGCTGGGTATCCGCTGTGAAGGTGGATATCCTCAGCCATGCTCTGCAGCGCATGGCCACTGCGGCCGCAACTGGTCTGGCACAGGAGTCTCCAATGTCCAGAGCCATTTGGAGCTGCTATTTTGCCACCGCCCTTCCCTGGTCCCGCACCTGCTTGACCGTGGTCTGCAGGTCGGCCAGGAGATGAAGGATCACCTCATTCAGGGAGCCCATGAGGGCGTGGGAGAAGTGTGCCATCAGCACGGCCGAGCTGGCCTGGCAGAGGCCTAGGGAGGATGCAGCGTACACCTTGTGCCCGGCATAGTCCAGCTTTTTGGACTCCTTGTCGGGGGGCTTATCCACATCCCTAGCGTTCCCGGAACGCCGGAAAACTCTATCGGTGACTAACCCCTCTGCAGAGGGGTGCTCCTAAAAACCAGACAAAGAGCCGGTAGGGAACGCATACTTCCTGGCTATCCTGGCCGAAGGCACAGGGCAGGAAGCCAGCCGCTGCCAGAGCTCCAAGGCTGGGCCAACAATGGCTTCAGCCACTAGAAAGGCCTCCGTGGGTGAATCCCCTCGGTCCAGTATCTCCATCAGGGGATACTTGGCCCGCTTGGATACGGGCTCGAGCTGCATCCCGGTGGACTCCGAGATGAGCCGAAGCAGACCCAAGAAGGACGATGGGCTCTTGTCCATCGACTGCCCTCCTGGAGGACTCCAGGTCAAGGGGCCTGGAAAACAGGGAGGAGTTGTCGGACTCCGAGGAGTCCGCGAAGAGCTGCCTAAGGCCTGAGCCACCCTCCACCTGCCGAGGACAGTCGGGAGTGAGGGTGACTGACAACCTGTGGCAGACCCTGACCCGACCGAGAGTCCTTGGTCGGCACCTCCGATTTCGGTTGTGGAGGCGGAGGTTCCACCAATCGGTGGGAGTAGCTGGTTTCGGTTGAACAACCGGCCAGGCTTGGGCACCTCGACTACAGCAAGGGGTTGTTTCAGCCGTTCGGGTGACAGCCACTTGATGGCCAGGAAAGGCGACGGCATCGGCTTGTTCCCGGACAAAAGTAACTGCTGCCACATTAAGTCCTCGTAGCGTTGATGCAATTGCGCAAGCCTCTCTTCTGAGGAGGAAGATAAGGACGCAGCGGCATCGCCGCTTACCGTGTCGAGATCCAGACCGAAGCGATGTCGGGCGGGATCGGCTGTGGACCGAGACGAGGTCCCAGACCGAGACCCTTGGTGTTTCCGAGAGGACTGGGAAGGGCGGGGACACCCGCTCTTCCCTCGGCTCAGGAGCCTTGACCGGGACTCCGCACAGGAGGTGCAGGCAAGTCCTCGTCTCCACCGGGGAACAGGTGAAGAAGAGTTGTCGGCTTCACCAGTCGGCACAGCCCGGGTCCGCGGGTCAAAAAATCTCGACCCGGCCGACGGGTGTCTCAGCCCGGCTGACCTGGGGGGACACCGTGGAAGCCAGCGGCTTAGCCGCAACTTCGACTGAAGTAGAGTGTCAACTGTCCGGGGAAGGGGACCTCTCCCGCTCCCACGAACGCCAACGGTGGGACTTACCTTTCGAGTCCTTCTTTTCGGACCGAGAAGAGTGTCCAAATGGCCCCTCTCCCTTTGTGGAAAGGGATTGGCAAAGCTCCTTAAAAGAAGCTGTGTAGGAGGATCCCAGAGAAAGCGGGATAAATGCCGCGACCGAGGAAGATGAAGATGTGGCCTGTGCCGCCTCCTCCTCGAGGGCGATCACCTGCTCGAGTTGCTCAGCCGAGCCAGCCGCAGTGGACACTGCCCAATGGGCCTCCTTGGACTTCACCGGTGGGTATCGCTTCACGGGGCGTCCAAGCTGTAACCGGGCAGCGCAGTCTTCCAGGACGTTGGCCAAAAACGAACGGCATAACTTGCAGGCCTGTGGGTCATGATCTAGGCCGAGGCAGTAGACGCATGTGGAGTGCGGATCCGTCCTGGACATTTTCTGCCCGCATGGGCACCGCCAAAATCCGAGAGTCAATTTGTCCATCGCAGCCGTGAGGGAGTAATTAGACCGAAGTCTTGAAAACTTCAGAATTCGTTTCGGGTGAACCCAAGAATTAGGATCCAGTCTATACGCAGAGCGTTAAGGAGGGAACCTGAGCTTCCAAGCGGTAAGGAAGATCTGGTGTCATGGGGCGGAGCCGAGAGTTTTACCACCCAGGTAGGTGGGGGGAGCCAGCTTGAAGACCTTCCAGCAAGATTTAAAGCGGCAAGGAACCTGCCAGACAGTGTGGATGAACAACATATCCATGTCCCTAGAATTCTTTCTTCAAACAACATGAAGTCTTGCTGTATTCTGACTATATGCAGACTACCAAGCAGTACCCCCTCGGAGGAGGGACTCACAGAACCTATTTTGGGAACAGGCTCTGCAGCACAGCTGTGCCAAACTTAGCATCACTTCTTGACTGAATATCCAGAGAGTAATGCTTGGTAAATGTGTGAACAGTTTTCCAGGTGGCTGCTTTACAGATTTCCACTAAAGGTATATCTCTAGCTGCTGCGACTGAAGCAGCTGTACCTCTGGTAGAATGAGCCCTCAGGCCTGAGGGGGGCTCCTTCCTAAGTTTAGAGTAGCAGAATTGAATACAAGAGACAATCCACCTGACAATAGACCTCTTGGTAGCAGGCTTGCCCTTTCCCACCTCACCATAAGTGTGAAACAACTGAGAACAATCCTTCCTATGGGCCTTAGTATGCTCAATACAGCAACTAAGATCCATTTTCACATCTAGTCTGTGTAACCACCTCTCTCCAGAGGAAGAATGATCAGTGAAAAAGACAGGCAAAGACAAAGACTGGTTCAGGTGAAAGCCTGACACCACCTTGGGAAGGAACTTTCTATTGGTGCGGAGGACCACCTTGTCCCTATGAAAGGAAATTAAATCAGGTTCCACAGACAAGGCCTGTAGTTCACTGATCCTCCTTGCAGAGGTAATGGCCACCAGGAATACAGTTTTCCAAGTCAGGTATTTCAGCTCAGCTGAAGATAAAGGTTCAAAAGGGGGCTTCATAAGCTGAGCAATACAGATGTTCAGGTCCCAAGAAGAAGTAGACTCCCGAAAGGGAGGATTGACATGGACCAAGCCTTTGAAGAATTGCTTGAAAACTGGATCAGAAGCTAGGGAAGAGCCCTTATCAGCCGAAAGAATGGCAGACACAGCTGCCAAATGTACTTTAAGAGTAGCAGTCCGGAGGCCTAAACTGTTAAGATATACCAAATAGTCCAAAACAGTGGCAATATCAGCCAGCTCTGGCTTAGTATGCCTACTAGAGCACCAAAACCTAAATCTTTTCCATTTGGAGTTGCAAGTCTTTCTAGTAGCAGGCTTCCTGCTAACTTTTGAAATATCCAAGACTGACTGGGAAAGATGCAAGCTTGCATATTCTAGCTCTTCAAGAGCCAGGCTTTGAGCCTGACAGTCTGAAGTTTGGGGTGCAGAATCCTCCCGAGAGGAGGTGAGGAGATTGTACTGCCTGGGAAGACACAAGGGCAGTGTTACTGACAGTGACAACAGTAGAGGATACCAAGGCTGTCTGGCCCAGTCTGGAGCCACAAGAATCACCTTGCAAGGCTGGGACCTGATTTTTATCAGGACCCTGAATATCTGAGGAAAAGGAGGAAATGCATACAGAAACCTGCTTGTCCAATTTAGCAGAAGAGCATCCAGGGGAACAGGACCCAGAAGGGGTGGTCTGCAACAATAAAGAGGGAGTTGATGATTGTCCAGGGCTGCAAAGAGATCTATCTCCAGGGTGCCCAATCTCCTGAAAATGACTTGAAGAATGGCAGGGTTCAGGGCCATCTGGGTTAGCGGACTTCTCGGCCTCCCTCTCCCTTAGTCTACTCAAACGTTTATCCAGAGTGGCTTTGGGAAAGTTCTACATACTTGGCAGTTTTCCTTGAGGTGGTCAAACCCCAGACCATACACACAGACAAGGTGAGGATCAGCCTTAGCAAAGGTCTCCTTACACTCGGTACAGTGCTGAAACCCAGTGGGTCCGGTTTTCTTGGGTTTCTCAGACATGCCTTCAACCAGAAAACCACCTTACACAGCGGTTAAGCCAGGTGATTACAATCTCGATGGTTCCAACCATGTCACAGGTCGGTTAAAAAATCCTAAAATATCGGATTTTTTTAGGAACCAATCGATGAATACTGGAAAAACCACACACACAAGTACAATAAAGAATAAAAGATGAGCTTCGGTTCTGAACCGGAGAGACTGGCAAAGAACCAAATAAAACAATTTCTTAGGTAAAACACAGAAAATAACCACTACCTACAACTACCACTTACTGGTACCGAGACAGAGGCAAGAATACTGAATTACAGACGACCACGGTTTGAAAAAAACGACCGATTCGAACTAGACCGAACCGAGAGTGCAGGGAGGATCTCAGGTGACTTCCTGCAATCTGGGCAGATAAAGAATCGGCGGTTACCACAGACAGAAGTTTGAAAACCGAGCTTAGGCGCCAATGTTCTATGCCTTTGCATAGAGTTAACCCTTTACTCACCGGAGCAGTTCAAGTGCTGGGGCTAACTGCATATAGTCAGAATACAGCAAGACTTCATGTTGTTTGAATGTGGCAGAGGAGAAGGGGCAGAGCCGACAACAGGAATCGGCTGTCCTTAGCCTGGGCTAGGGAGCGCACCAGGAGCCCTAAGGAAAGAAGGAGCCCCGGAAAACTCCACAGCCGACAGCTGGTCAACCAAACTGGAACTGCCTAGGCTGCGCCCTGAAGAATCCCCCCTGTGAGGTGACCGGGGCCGTGAAAGTCCAGAAGGACAGTCCCCCACCTCCAAAGAAAGGGTCCCTCTTGAGGAAACTGAAAGGGAAGGGCAGAGATCCGCGCTACGACTTCTCCCAGAGCCCGGGTGGGTTCCAGAAAAAGGCCGCCACGTGGAACCCATAACCTGACCCCTCGGAATCCGAAAGTGCCCTCCTCCTCGAAAGAGCCAGCCTAAGCAGCTGGCAACCTTAGTCGGCCCCCAAAGGGGTCATCCAGGGAGCAGCACCCTCCCCTCCTGTGGGTGCTCCGATCGGCCCCAAAGTTGGGCAATCCAGGAACACCACCTGAGGGGGTATACCACTACTAAGGGGTCAGAAAACCCACTGAGACCAGGCTGCACAGCAATGGTGACCCGCACCACTGCCTGCTGATCAGCACCCCTGACCCTGGTCCCAGGAGCAACTGTCCTCTCCTCAGAAGGGGGCTGGTTCCGGCCTGTTGAGGACACTACCAAGGTGTCCACGTGAGCAGCCAACTCCAAAGAGCCAGACTGCCTGTCTGACTCAGAATACGATTCCCCCTCTGGGCAGGTGGAGACCGAAGTTCTGTGCCCAACGGTACGTGGATGCCTGCTGCCATCCCGACGGAAAGAGGCACCAGAGTAACTGCACCAGAATTGGCGCAGAGGCCCTCAGCCGCACTGCAAAAGGTGCGCAAAGAGGACACGGCGCTAACAACGGCAGTAGCATTGAGTTGGGGCCTGCAAGCAGCACTGAGCCCAGAGACGGCGCCAGTGACTGCTCCGACCGCGCTCTCGGTGAAACTGTTTTCTGTCAGGTAACTCTATGTTATAGTTCACATCATTTACCTTCCTAAGTACTTTGTACGGTCCTGCCCACTCAGCCTGCAGCTTGTCTTTCCGGACCAGAATAAGGACCATGACTTCCTGACCCACCATGTATGATTGAGCTCTAGCTCTGCAGTCATACCACACTTTTTGTTTCTGTTGGAGCAGCTGCCAGGTTGCTCTGGGCTGTCCCCATAAGCTCCTTCAGCCTTTCCTTAAACCTAAGGATGTAATCCACTATGGCAGTTCCCTGGATGGCATGCTTGCCTTCCCAGTCCTCCCAAATCAAGTCTAGGGGCACATGTACCCGGCGTCCATATAAAAGTATGAAGGGGTAAAATCCTGTCGACTCTTAGGGCACCTCCCTGTATGCAAACAACAGGTGGGGAAGGTATTTCTCCCAGTCCCTCCTATGCTGTTCAGAAAATGCTTGGAGCATTGACTTCAGGGTACCATTAAATCCTTCCACAAGCTTACTGGCTTGCGGGTGATAAGGTGTCGTGCGTCTCGGCACCGCCCCACACTTCTCCCACAAACATTTCATCAGGTCCAACATGAAAGAACCCCCTCCATCGGTGATAACCTCCTGCGGAAACCCAACACGGGAGAAAATCCCAAGTAAGGTATCTGCCACTCTGTTTGTCCTCAGTGAGGACAGGGCGACTGCCTCGGGGTACCGGGTGGCATAATCCACCACAGTCAGGATGAAAAAATTACTCACCATAGTAATGTTGTTTCTTCTAATGGAGTCTTGCTGTATTCAGACATAATGCAGTTAGCCCCAGCACACTTGAACTGCCCCGGAGAGGAAAGAGTTAACTCTCTGCAGAAGCATAGAACGTTGAGCTCAAGCTCGGTTTTCAAACCTGTCTGTGGTACTTCACAGTGTAACCATCAGATTCTTACGAGCCAACTAACTAGTAACTAAAGTATGGAAATTGTTCAAATATAGCCAAAGGGCAAAATATATCTTCTTGGGCCCCAAAAGACTCAAGTCGAGAAGCCAAGAAGGAAAGGTAGTGACAATATTTAGTAAAACACCAGAAAAAAATAATAACATCTACCCCACCCAAGAGGACGGGTACAAGGTACACCCCTGAGGTGCAACACCGTACATGCCAGCCCACTTCCCAAAACCAGGTTCTGAGAGGTGAGACTGGGGATCAATACAGCAAGACTCCATTAGAAGAACCAACATTACTATGGTGAGTAATTTTTTCTTCAAACAACATGAAGTCTTGCTGTATTCAGACATAATGCAGACTACCAAGCAGTTCCCTATGGAGGAGGGAATGCAGAACCTACTTTGGGAAGAGGCTCTGCAGTACTACTGTACCAAACCTAGCATCACTCCTAGCCTGGATGTCCAGGGAGTAATGTTTGGTGAAAGTCTGTACTGTTTTCCAGGTGGCTGCTTTACAGATCTCCAACAAAGGTATATCTCTGGCTGCAGCTAGAGAGGCAGCTGTACCCCTGGTCGAATGAGCCCTCAGGCCTGAAGGGGGCACCCTACCCAACTTGTCATAACAAAATTGTATACATGAAACAATCCACCTGGCAATAGTTCTCTTAGTGGCAGGCTTACCCTTTCCCACTTCACCATAAGTGAGAAACAATTGAAGACAGTCATTTCTATGTGCCTTGGCATGCTCAATGTAGTAGCTAAGGGCTCTCTTAACATACAGACTGTGTAACCTTCTTTCACCTGAAGAAGAATGGTCAGTGAAAAACACAGGGAGAGATATAGACTGGTTCAGATGAAAATCTGAAACCACTTTGGGCAAGAACCTCCTATTGGTTCTGAGGACTACTTGGTCCCTATGGAAGGAGATGAAGTCAGGTTCCAATGACAGAGCCTGTAACTCACTAATCCGCCTGGCAGAAGTAATAGCAACCAGGAACACAGTTTTCCAGGTCAAGTACTTCAATTCGGCAGAAGCCAGAGGTTCAAAGGGTGGCTGCATTAGCTGAGCTATGCAGACATTAAGATCCCATGGCGGAGTGGGCTCCCTAAAGGGAGGGTTAATGTGAACCAGACCTTTGAAAAACTTTCTGAAAACAGGATGAGATGCCAGGGAAGAGCCCTTCCCTGCTGAGAGGAATGCAGAGACAGCTGCTAGATGAACCTTCCGAGTGGCAGACCTAAGGCCTAAACCACTGAGATGAACTAGATAGTCTAAGATTGTGGAAATGTCTGCAGAATCAGGCAGGATGCCTTTCTGAGAGCACCAAATACTGAACCTTTTCCATTTGGAGTTGTAAGTTTTTCTAGTGGAAGTTTTCCTAGAGACCTTCAGAATATCCAGAACTCCCTGAGAAAGATGTAGAGCTGCATATTCTAACTCTTCAAGAGCCAGGCCTTGAGATAGAGAGACTGGAGATTGGGGTACCAGATCCGCCCCGGGAGCAGGACAGGAGATTGTATGTCCTGGGCAGAGACAGGGGATGTGACACTGACAAGGACAGCAGTAGAGGATACCAAGGCTGTCTGGCCCAATCTGGAGCCACCAGTATCACTGTGCAGAGTTGAGTCCTGATCTTGATCAGAACTCTGAACAGCAGAGGGAAGGGAGGGAAGGCATAGAGAAACCTGCCCTTCCAGTCCAAAAAGAGAGCATCCTGGAGAACTGTCCCAAGGACTGGAGGTCTGCAACAAAACAGAGGAAGTTGATGATTGTCCGGTGCTGCAAAGAGATCTATCTCTGGAGTGCCCCACCTGGAGAAGATGACCTTCAGTATGTGAGGATCCAGGGACCATTCGGTGTCCCTGTGAAATTCTGCTCAGAGCATCTGCTAGTATGTTGTCCTTCCTGGAAGGTGAACTGCTACCAGAGAAGTCTGAAGAGAACAGGCCAGAGACCATAGCTTCTGTGCACAAAGCCGAGGACCGAGTGCCTCCTGCTTGTTGATGTACCACATTGTGGTGGTGCTGTCCTTTCTGACTTGGACCACCTTGCCCTTGACTGAATCCGAGAAGCTCTGCAGGGCTAGGAAAACTGCCCTGAGTTCCAGGAGATTGATATGAAGGAGAGACTCCTGTGGAGACCAGAGCCCTTGAGCTGTCAGGGCTCCCAGGTGGGCTCCCCACCCTAGGAGAGAAGCATCTGTAGTTAAAACTACTGATGGGACTTGAGGGAGAAATGGAACCCCTTGTCTGAGGTTGTCCTGGTCCAGCCACCACTGGAGAGCTTGGACCAGAGTCTGAGTCACTGGAATCAGTTTGGTAAGTGAATCTTTCTTTTGAGACCAAAAAAGACCTCAGATGAAACTGAATGTCCCTCATCTGGAACCTTGCTCCCTGCACCACTGCCGTGGAAGCTGCCATGTGGCCCAGGAGCTGGAGGAACTGTCTTGCTGGGCGGGAGATCTGAGGTCGAAAGGAGGAAGCAAGATCCACTAGGGCCTTTACCCTTGCCAGGGAAAGGATGGCTTTTTGCTTGTACAGTGTCCAACTCTATGCCTATAAAGGTGAGAAGTTGAACTGGTTCAAGTACAGACTTCGGAAGATTGAGAAGAAAACCCAAGGAGCTGAGTAGGTCCTGGGTAGTTTGAAGAGCAGACTTGACCTGTAAATGAGACTGACCCACTAACAGCCAGTCGTCCAGATACGGAAAGATGGTGATACCTTGTCTTCTGAGGTAAGTCACCACTACTGCAAGGCACTTTGTGAACATCCTTGGAGCTGATGTTAGACTGAATGGCATGGCTCTGAATTGGTAATGGCCTGAAGGCGACTCAAACCCGAGGTATTTTCTGTGAGAGCACCCAATAGGAATATGGAAGTAGGCATCCTTGAGGTCCAGAGTTGTTAGCCAATCCCCTGGCCTTAGAGAGGGAAGGATTATTCCCAGAGTTACCATTTTGAATTTGGGCTTTGAAATGTGTTCGTTCAGATACCTTAGGACTAGGATGGGTCGCCACTCACCTGTTTTCTTTGGGGTAAGGACGTACCTGGAATACAGTCCTTTTCCCTTGTGCTGAGTAGGAACCTTCTCTATAGCTCTGAGAGCTAGAAGAGAGGAAACTTCTGCCTCTAGGGCAAGGGTTTCTGAGACTGATGCAGGTGAAAAAGACGTGGCCCTTCTTTTTGGAAATTTTTTGAAGTTGAGGGCCAGTCCCTGGCTTACTACTTCCAGGACCCACTTGTCTGAGGTCACAGACTTCCAGGTCTGGAAGTAGTAAGCCAGCCTGCCTCCTACTAGAAATGGGGAGTCGACCCTGGCTGACACGTCAGGGTGTCTGCCTGACAGAAGCTTTAGACTGAGAGGAGGAGGGAGCAGCCCTGCTCATCCCCCTCCTGCCCCTTCCTTGGAAAAAAACCTTTGTGGGTAAGAAGAGGAGGCCTGGGCTTGGTAAAAAGGCCTGCCCCTGCCCCTGGACTGCTGCTTTTGAGGAGTGGCTTGCCTTTCCTTGTCCTGTGCACTCCTGTAAGTTGTCCTGTATTCATCCATTTTCTTCATGTAAGCCTCTGTCTGCTCCCCAAACAGAGAGTTACCAACATACGAGAAAATCCATAGCCTTAGACTGGGTGTCCTGTGATAGGCTAGTACATCTGAGCCAAGCATGCCTCCTGAGAGACACAGATGTAGCCATGACTCTGGATGCCACATCATTGGAGTCCACAGCAGCGTGAAATTGTACTTTGGATGCCTCAATTCCATCTCCAGCCACCTCCTCCAGCTCTTTGGCTAGCTGGGGGAGGCCTGTTGAGCCAGTTTCAGAACCGTATCCCACCTGGACTTCTGGTACCTGGCTGTACAGGCCATATAATTTGCCTGCCTGGGTCCCAAGGAGGATGCCAAGTATAGTTTTTGGCCATGGCATCAACTTTCCTGGAGTCCTCGTCTGGGGGTGTGAAGCTAAAGGAATGTTTCCCCTGTCACAGGCTGCAGCCTGACACTACTAACATGGCTGCAATATGAATAAAGGAACTCCATAGCTGAGTCTGATAACATATACCTCCTATCCATTCTTTTATCAACAGGAGGTAAAGAGTTAGGAGTCTGTAGAATCTTTTGTGTCCGTTTCCCCAAGGACTTATGAGAGGGGATAGACAACCTTTTGGACTCTGGGATGTCCACCATCTCCACAAAACCAGGCTCTTCTTCCTCCTCAGCAGCTTCAACCATAGGGAACTGGAGGATTTGGGCCACCTTCTTGTAAAACAAGAAGTGTGAAGGGGGCTGAGAGAGCCTGGGAGGAGAGATATTCGAGGGCCTGTCTGTGGAGATGTCCGGTTCAATGGGCACATCCAGAGCCCCCTGGTCGTCATTGTCGGGATAATCTTCGTCTCCCTGCCACTCCTCATAGAGAGCATTTTGATTGTAATCTGAAGGAGCCGGTTCAGACCAAACTGACCACCTAACCGTGGTGCCGATTCGGACAGAACCGGGTAAAGCGACTGGACAATACTAATCGCTTTGGCTATCTCACCTGCGGTTGGAGTATGCGGTACTGGATCTGAACCGGCAGACTTTCGTTTCTTTTTTGACAGAACTGACCCCTCAGAGTTGGCTCTCCTTTTGCCCGAGGAGGTATCGCCCAGGTTAGTAGGCGCCTCCTCAGGTTCGGCCACAACCGAACCGGGCTGGTCATCCGGATCCACGGACTTCTCGGCCTCCCTTTCCCTCAACCTACTCAGTCTTTTTCCTAGAGTGGTTTTGGGAAAGTTTTGCAAATTTGGCAGTCTGACTAGAGGTGGTCAAACCCCAGACAATAAACACAGATGAGGTGGGGGTTGGCCTTGGCAAAGGCCTCCCCACACTCAGTACAGTGTGGAAACCCAGTGGGATCGGTTTTCTTTTTGGGTTTCTCAGACATGGCCAACCTACCAAAATTACCCTATAGAAGCTTTCAAGCCAGGTAATACCAACCGATCGGTAACAACTGTGTCACAGGTTTGGAAAAGAACCGAGAAAAAGCGCAGTTCTTTTGAAACCGATCGGTACCAGAACACCACACTAATCCCAGAAATATATTATTTAAAATTAGAGAATTCACAAGGTAGGTTCCTAACCGGACCGACCGAAAAGAACCACAGTTAAATAAAATTAAAACACAGTCACTACCTATCTACAACACTACCTGTACCGTAGACAGAGGCTGGAAATCTGAAAAAAACAATGAAGAAATGGTTTTTAAAACCGAACGCTTTACTATACCAAACCGAGCAGAGGAAATCTCTGGAGCGACTTCACTGTTAGGCGAAGTAAAGAATCTGACGGTTACACTGGGAAGTACCACAGACAGAGGTTTGAAAACCGAGCTCGAGCTCAACGTTCTATGCTTCTGCATAGAGTTAACTCTTTCCTCTCCAGGGCAGTTCAAGTGTGCTGGGGCTAACTGCATTATACCTGAATACAGCAAGACTTCATGTTGTTTGAAGAACCTCTTCCGGAGGAGCTGGAGTATTAAAGGCCCCACAATATCCATTCCGCCCTCTGGAATGGATCCTCCACTATGGGCAATGGAATTAGGGTGGCTTGAGTGTTCTTACCTGCCTTTCCCATTTCTTGGCACTGGTGACAAGACCTGTAATACTCCTTCACTTGCTGGGTGAAGTTGGGCCAATAGAAATTCTGGGCCAACCACTCGTAGTGCGTCACGATTCCCAGATGAACAGACAAGGGAATATCATGTACAATCTTGAGCAACTGCTCACGGTACCCCTGGGGAACGACAAGCTGCTTGCTGATCACCCCTCCCTCTGACTTCACAGCCTGAGTATACATCAGTCCATTTTCCCAATAAACCTTATGTTTACCATCACCTCCTTGTGCTCAGTCAGAGTCTGCCCTAGCCCTCAGCTACTCTAGACTAGGGTCACTTTTCTGAGCAGCTGCAAACTCCTTACATATTCCCAATCATGAGACAGGTCCCCTTCAGTCTCTAAACTAGGGTCCCTAGTACTAGTGTCAGGGCACTCAGGGTCACTGTCATCCCTAACCCTCTGACAATGGGTCCTCCTCCCTCTTTGAAGTAACCTCCATGGCTGTGTGGTTAACTGCTACTGGGAAATTTCTACCCCTTTTCATTAGTCTCCTATCAGGAGACACAGGCTGGGGAACCAGCCTCCCAGTGCAGGGTTTTAAATAACTGATTAGCAGTTTTTTCTTGGGATGATACTAACTGTACAGAAAGTATTTATATAGATTTTCTAGAAGTGCTGTGTTTGTTAAACACAGTGAGGCAAAACTATGCATTTTCACAAAGTTTTAGCACTTTTATGATCAAAACACTAATCAATTTTAGAGTTAAATAAAACCCTGCAGTAGTTTCACAATGGCTTCTGTGGGGTCCAGGGAACTACAATTTTCTCTTGCCGCTTGACTACGAGCAACTGCACACACCATCCTATTTAAGATTACTGCCAAGGATGACGTCCACTGTTAATGTTTTGGCTACAGCCACCTGTTGCACAGTTCCCCGTTTCACCCCAGTCTAGGAGAACACTAGCGAGTGGCAATGTTTTCTCCTCACCAGTGAAGTCTTGTACAGTGACATATTTTTTTTTTCTCCAACTGTTTAACCAGGTGAGACACACTAAGCTGAAAGCTTTTTTACAGGTGCAACCTGGGAGCACAGGGAAGTTAAGTGACTTGCTCAGGGTCACACAGTATATGCAAGTGTGGGCTGTGGGATTCAAACCCAGGTCTCCAGATTTGCAGCTCAGAGCCTTAAACCACTGCGCTATACTGCCTCCCCATATTTACTGGGTACAAGCTGACCAGGCTCTACCAGATCCCCTTTTACCAATGTCAGGGATGACCCGGTGTCCCTTAACCCTTGTGTCTGTACACCATTCACCGTGACTGGGTGCATGTGTTCCCCCATGTTCACAGGCATGCTTCCAGGGACACACAAACAACCCACTTCTTTCCTAGCCCCATGTTGCATATTGCTCACCCTTTTGGGACACTGTCTGGCAATATGCCTAGTTTCTTTACAAACCCAACATTCATTCTTTTCTCAGAGAAATCTTTTCTCTGAAACCTGGGGCTAACTGGTTTCAGTGGAGGCAGTGAGGGTTTTAGCTGCCCTGAATGCGCACTTTTCCCTTTCTGTGCTGCCCTGCCCACCCCATTCGCTCTCAGAGCAGGTCTGCTCTTGGCATAGCAGTCCGAGAGTTCAGCAGCCTCTTGCACTGTTTTGGGATCTTGGTCCTCCAGCCAGGTTTTCAGCTCCGCTGGGCATGCCCAAAAAAACTGTTCTAACAAAGTAGCATTTTCAATTTTATCTACAGAGTTTGCTTCAATTCCTTCCTCCAACGTTTTAAAAACTGATGTTGTTTTGTGGCTAGCTTCTCGTAGCTCATATCAGGGCTTCTCCTGCACTTACGGAATTTAGCTCTGTATGCTTCAGCAGTTAAATAAAACTTTTTTAAAAGTGCAGCTTTAAGTTTGCTGTAATCATTACTGACCTTATTGTCCATTTGACCCAATGCATCCTGAACTTTCTCGGTAAGTAGCCGGGATAGCTGGAAGCTCCAGGACCCTCTAGGAATTTTAGCCTGAATACAAGTTTTTTCAAAGGAATTTAAAAAGGCATCCATATCCTCCCCCTCTTTAAATTTAGCTATCAACTTGGAATTCAATTTGTAACCCAGTCCTGTAGTTCCAGTTAAACCCAAGCCACTTTTCTGCTCTGGTGTTGGTGGTTGGAGTCGTAGCTTCTCCAGTTCATGTCACCTCTGGCACTAACACTCCTCACGGTCCGCCTCTCGCTGTTCATGCTCCCTCTTCTCCTCTGCAGCTCGTCTCTCTTGCTCTGCTTCTCACTCCTTCTCCTCTGCGGCTCGCTGGCACTCACACTCTTCACGGTCAGCCTTTCGCTGTTCTCGCTCCCTCTTCTCCTGGAACTCCAGCTCCATTCTGCACAACTCAATCTGCAGCCTGACTGTGTCTGGCTCCAGAATGCTGGTGACCTTCCCCTGCTGCTGCTGCTGTGGCCCTTCACTGGCACTGGCCCTGCTGTCATCCTCACGGATATGAAAATTACATACCTACCGTAATTCTGATCTTTCTGTGTATCTTCACCATTCATCACCTTTGGGTATAGTGGCGGGGTCATGACCCAAGGGAGCTCCTTTTTGGGGGGATGGTAGGAGTCGTCGCTGGTCTCGCCTCGAGGCTGACACACTGCGTGGCTCACGGGTTGACTGTACGTGTGTGGTCGCCCCACCCTCCTGCCAGTTCTGAGTCACCGAGAGAAAGGAAAGGTTGGGAGGGAGGGACAAGGGAGTCCAAGGGACAGATAAAGGAAAGGATATACAAATTAAAAGGAGAAATAAACGACTGAGAGGACAGAATAAAGATGGAAAACTAAAGGGAACTGGGAGGGGCCCCAATCTCCTGAAGTAGAAAGGAGGGAGGAGGGAGGGTTAAGAATTTAAATAAGTATGCAGGGGGGACACCTACCCTGGAACCTTGACCTGTCTCCAGCTTGTATAGGAACTGCGAAGGAGTAGCCAGAAGGCTAAACTGCAAGAATTCAAGGCACAGAAGAAAAAATTACTCACCTTAGTAATTATGTTTCTTCTATTAGAGTCTTGCTGTATTCTGACAAGTGCAGTTAGCCCCAGCCTTTAAACTGCCCCGGAGAACAAAGGGTTAATCCTTCTATGCAGCGCATAGAATGCTGAGTTCGAGCTCGGTTGATGTCTCTGTTTCCCTCTGAAAGCTAACCGCCAGATTCTTAGAGCAACACTCTAATAGCTATTCTATGTGAAATTGTAAAATATTTTAATAGCCAACTGGCAACAAAAGTTTTGGATTACCAAAGAAGACCCAAGTCAGGAAACCCAAAACTCAAAACCAAAACCAAACAGAAATATAATAAAATAAACACCCAAACAAAGAAGAGGGTGAAAAGGAGCACCCTGAGGTGCAACACTGCACCTGCCCACCCACTTCCCAAAACCAGGTTCTGAGAGGGGAGGCAGGGAGGGAGGTCAGAAGACAGCAAGACTCCAATAGAAGAAACATAATTACTAAGGAGAGTAATTTTTTCTTCAAACAACTTGAAGTCTTGCTGTATTCTAACAAGTGCAGACTACCAAGCAGTACCTCCATGGAGGAGGGACAGAACCTACTTTGGGAACAGGCTCTGAAGTATTGCTGTGCCAAACCGAGCATCACTCCTAGCCTGGATATCCAGAGAGTAATGCTTGGTAAAGATATGGACTGTTTTCCAGGTGGCTGCTTGACACATTTCTAAGAGTGGGATATCCCTGGCAGCAGCCAGAGAGGCAGCTATACCTCTTGTAGAGTGAGACCTCAGGCCTGAGGGTGGCATCTTTCCCAGTTTTTCATAGCAGAACTGTATACAAGACACAATCCACCTGGTAACAGTTCTCTTGGTGGCAGGTTTGCCCTTTCCCACTTCTCCATAAGGGAGGAACAACTGGAGGGAGTCAAACCTGTGACCCTTGGTATGCTCTATGTAGTAACATCTAAACTGTGTAGCCTCCTCTCTCCTGAGGAAGAATGATAAGTGAAGAAAACAGGAAGAGACATAGACTGGTTTAAATGGAAGTCTGAAACCACTTTGGGCAAGAACCTTCTATTGGTTCTAAGGACCACTTTATCCCTGTGAAAGGAGATAAAATCAGGTTCCACTGACAGGGCTTGCAATTCACTGATACACCTGGCAGAGGTAATGTCTACCAAGAACACAGCTTTCCAAGTCAAGTACTTAAGCTCTGCTGAGGACATAGGCTCAAAAGGAGGTTGCATAAGTTGAGCAATGCAAACATTCAAATCCCAGGCAGGGTCAGGGTCTCTAAAAGGAGGATTGGTGTGAAGCAATCCTTTAAAAAATTTACAGAACACAGGATGAGAAGATAGTGAGGAAGACTTTCTTACAGACAGAAACACAGAAACAGCTGACAAGTGTACCTTGAGAGTAGCTGGTCTGAGGCCTAGGCCATTAAGATGGACCAAATAATCCAGAACCGCAGGCAATTCAGCAGTATCTGGGGAAATATGCTTCTTAGAACACCAAGAAAAAATTACTCACCTTAGTAATCTTGTTTCTTCTAATGGAGTCTTGCTGTATTCTGAGTATTGCAGTTAGGTCCTGCCTTTCAACTGCCCCGGAGAACAAAGAGTTAACTTTCCATGGCCAGCATGGACGTTCAGCTACAACCTCGGTTGAAGCCCTGTCTGCTGCTGTTTAAACTCCAACCGTCAGATCTTACTGACAATACTCACTAGAAGTTCTGTGTGGAAACTGTAAAACTCACACTAGCCAACTGGCAACTAAATTTATTAAAAGGGGTTTTTTGGGTTCAAAGCAAAGACTCAAGTCAGGAAACCCAAAAAACAAAACACAACACACACCCAAAGTAAAGGAGGGTGAAAAAGGGACACCCCTAGGGTGCCAACACTGCTCCTGCCCACCCACATCACAAAAACCAGGTTCTGAGAGGGGTGGCGGGGGGGAGGTCAGAATACAGCAAGACTCCATTAGAAGAAACATTACTAAGGTGAGTAATTTTTTCTTCAAACAACGTGAAGTCTTGCTGTATTCTGACTACTTGCAGACTACTGACAGTACCTCCATAGAGGAGGGACAGAACCTACTTTGGGAATAGGCTGTGAAGTACTGTTGTGCCAAACCGAGCATCACTCCTAGCCTGGATATCCAGAAAGTAATGCTTGGTGAATGTAAGGACTGTTTCCAGGTGGCTGCTTGGCAAATTTCTAAGATAGGAATATCCCTGGCAGCAGCCAGGGAAGCAGCTGTACCTCTAGCAGAGTGAGTCCTCAGGCCTGAGGGTGGGGTTCTACCCAGTTTTTCATAGCAGAATTGTATACAAGAGAAACCTCTCCATATGTGAGGAACTGGAGGGACTCAAACCTGTGACCCTTGGTGCACTCTATGTAGTAGCTGAGGGCCCTTTTAACATCCAAGCTGTGCAGCCTCCTCTCTCCAGAGGAGGAATGGTCAGTGAAGAAAACAGGGAGAGACACAAACTGATTAAGGTGAAAATCTGAAAACCACCTTAGGCAAAAACTTCCTGTTAGTTCTTAGGACCACTTTATCTCTATGGAAAGAGATGAAATCAGGCTCCACTGACAGGGCTTGCAATTCACTGATACACCTGGCAGAGGTAATGGCTACCAAAACACAGTTTTCCAAGTCAAGTACCTAAGCTCTGCAGAGGACAAAGGCTCAAGGGGTTGCATAAGCTGAGCAATGCAAACATTAAGGTCCCAAGCAGGAGCAGGGTCCCTAAAGGGGGGATTAGTGTGCAGCAATCCCTTGAAGAACTTACAAAACACAGGATGGGCTGACAGAGGAGAGGGCTTGCCTACTGACAAGAAGGCAGAAACAGCTGCCAAATGCACTTTAAGTGTAGCTGGCCTAAGTCCTAAGCCATTAAGATGGATCATATAGTCCAGAACTGTAGGCAACCCAGCAGATTCTGGAGAAATATGTTCATTAGAGCACCAAACAGTGAACCTTTTCCATTTGGAGTTGTAAGTCTTTCTGGTGGAAGGCTTTCGAGAAGCCTTAAGGATATCCAGAACCCCTTGAGAAAGGTGCAGATCAGCAAACTCTAACTCTTCAAGAGCCATGCCTTGAGATTGAGAGACTTGAGGTTCGGATACCAAATCCTCCCCTGGTAGGACATCAACAAGTTGTAATTCCTGGGAAGAGACAGGGGAAGGTGGACTGCTAAGGACAGCAACAGGGGGTACCAGGGCTGGCTGGCCCAGTCTGGAGCAATCAGAATCACTTTGATCACTTTGCATAGTTGTGACCTGATCTTGACTAACACTTTGAACAGGAGAGGGAAGGTGGGGGAAGCATACAGAGATTTCCCTTCCCAATTCAGAATCAGAGCATCCAGGGGGACTGAGCCCAAGACTGGGGGTCTGCAACAAAAGAGAGGAAGTTGGTGATTGTCTCGTGCTGCAAAAAGATCTATCTGTGGAGTGCCCCATCTCGAGAAAATCACTTTCAAAACTAGGGGATACAGGGTCCATTCGTGATGGCCCTGGGATATCCTGCTGACAGCATCTGCTAGGACATTGTCCTTCCCTGGGAGGTGAACTGCTATCAGAGAGGTTTGCAGGGAATAGGCCAGGGACCACAACTTCATTGCTTCTGTGCACAAGGCCGTAGACCGAGTGCCTCCTTGCTTGTTGATGTACCACATTGTGGTGGTATTGTCTGTTCTGATCTGGACCACCTTGTTCTGTACAGATTTGGAAAAGGCTTGCAGTGCCAGAAACACTGCTCTGAGTTCCAAGAGACTGATGTGAAGCAGAGATTCTTGAGGTGACCACAGCCCTTGGACTGGTAAGATCCCCCAGGTGGGCTCCCCAGCCCAGCAGGGAGGCATCTGTGGTGAGTATCACTGAATGAGGCTGAGTGACAAGAGGAACTCCTTGTCTCAAATTGTCCTGATCCTGCCACCACTGCAAAGCCTGGATCAGGGTTCGAGTCACTGGGACTAGTTTGGTAAGGGAATCCTTTCTTTGGGACCAGAAGGCTCTTAAGTGGAACTGAATGTTTCTCATCTGAAATCTTGCTCCCTGGACCACTGCTGTAGGGGCTGCCATGTGGCCCAGAAGCTGCAGGAAATGCCTTGCTGGTGGAGACACCTGAAGGGTGAATGAAGAGGCCAGCTCCATGAGGTCCTTACCCTGTCCAGGGGCAGGAAGGCTCTTGCCCTTATTGTATCCAGCTCCGCCCCTATGAAGGTGAGGAGCTGTACTGGCTTGAGAACAGACTTTGGAAGGTTGAGGAGGAATCCTAAGGAAGTGAGCACTTGCTGAGTTATTTGCAGATGTGACTTGACTTGGTCTGGAGACTTGACCCACTATGAGCCAGTCGTCCAAGTATGGAAAGATGGAGATCTTTTTTTCTCCTTAGGAAAGCAACCACTACTGCCAGGCACTTTATGAACACTCTTGGGACTGATGTTAGGCCAAAGGGCATTGCTCTGAACTGATAGTGGCCAGGGGGCAACTTGAACCTGAGGTACTTTCTGTGGGAGCACCTGATGGGAATGTGAAAATAGGCATCTTTGAGGTCCAGGGAGGCTAGCCAGTCCCCTGGCCTTAGAGAGGGCAGAATTATTCCCAGAGTCACCATTTTGAACTTTGGTTTTAAAAGGTGCTTGTTCAGATATCTTAGATCCAGGATGGGCCGCCATTCTCCTGTTTTTTGGGGGGTTAGGAAGTACCTGGGAGTACAATCCTTTGCCCTTGTGTAGGGTAGGAACCCTCTCTATGGCTCTGAGAACCAGGAGGGAAGAAACCTCTGCCTCTAGGGCAAGAGTCTCTGATGGACTTGCAGGTGGAAAGGATCTGGTTCTCATCTTGGGAAATTTTTTGAAGCTGAGAACCAGTCCATGGCTTACTACTTCCAGGACCCACTTGTCTGATGTCAGAGACTTCCAGTCCTGAACAAAGTAAGCCAGCCTGCCCCCTACAGGTACTGGAGAATCGGCCCGGGCAGACCCATCAGGGTGTCTGGCAGGGGCTTTAGGCTGAGGGGTGGAAGCAGGCCTGCTCATTCCCCGTTTGCCTCTCCCTCTGAAGAACCCCCTCTCAGCAGAGGAAGAAGAGAAGGCCTGGGCTTGGTAAAAAGGCCTTTGAAAAGGCCTGCCCCTGCCCCTGGACTGCTGCCTTTGAGGAGTGGCTTGCCTTTCTTTGGCCTGAGCACTCCTGTAGGTGGTCCTGTACTTGTCCATCTTTTTCATGTAGTTCTCTGTCTGCTCCCCAAACAGAGAATTACCAATGACAGGGACATCCATGGCCTTAGCCTGGGTATCCTGTAATAGGCTAGTACATCTGAGCCAAGCCATCCTCCGAAGGGCCACAGATGTAGCCATGACTCTAGATGAAACAACACTGGAGTCCACAGCAGCATGAAACTGCACCTTGGATGCCCCAATCCCATCTGCAGCCACCTGCTCCAGCTCCTTGGCAAGCTGGTCAGGGGCCTGATTAGCCAGAACCAGCACAGTGTCCCATCTGGACTTCCGGTATCCAGCTGAGTAGGCCATATAGTTAGCCTGCCTGAGTCTCAAAGATGCTGCCATGTACTGCTTCTTTGCCATGGCATCAATCCTCCTGGAGTCCTTATCTGGGGAGTGTGATGCCAAAGGAATATTTGCCTTATCACAGGCAGCAGCCTGCACTACCCCAACATGGCTGCATTGCTGAGAAAGGAACTCCGTGTCCGAGCCTGAAAGGGTGTACCTCTTGTCCATTCGTCTGTCCACAGGAGGTATGGAGTTAGGAGTCTTTAGAAATTTAATTGTCTGTTTCCCAAAAGATTTATGGAGGGGAATAGACAGTCTCCTGGACTCTGGGATGTCCATCATTTCAACAAAATCAGGCTCCTCCTGATCCTCTACTGCTTCTTCCATTGGAAGCTGGAGGGTTTCAGCCACTTTTTTGTAAAACATAAAGTGGGAAGGGACTCAGAAAGCCTAGGAGGAGAAACACCTGAAGGTCTGTCTGGGGAGATGTCTGGGTCAATAGGCACATCCAGACTTTCATAATCACCATCATCATCCTCATACTCTCCCTCCTCCTCCTCTGGTTCATAAAATTCTTCTGAAGTGTAATCCGGAACTGGGGGAACCGACTTGAACCGAGCCCCTGCCAGATGGTGCCGGTTCGGCCGGAACCGAAGTTAGCGACTGCACTATTCTTATTGCTTTGGCTATCTCATCAGCAGTCGGAGTATGAATTTCTGGATCCGAACCGGATGATTTCTCTCTTCTCTTCCTTTTAACTGGAACCAACTCCTCAGAATCGGCTCTCCTTTTGCCCGAAGAAGTTTTGCCCTGGTCAGAGGGCACTCCTTCTGGTTCGGTCGGAACCGAACCGGGCTGGCCATCCGGGTCAGCGGACTTCTCGGCCTCCCTTTCCCTCAGTCTACCTACTCTCTTATCCAGGGTAGCTTTGGGAAAATTCTTACAAATTTGGCAGTCTGAATCGAGGTGGTCAAACCCCAGACAATAAACACAGGTGGTGTGGGATCAGCCTTAGCAAAGGCTTCCCCACACACACTGCAGTGTTGAAACCCAGTGGGCCCGTTTTTTCTTGGGTTTCTCAGACATGGCCAATCCTATCCAAAACTTACCCTTTTTTCGGCAATCCACCAGGCAAGACTCCTATCGGTTCCTGACCGTTATCGGTCTTGGAAAAAGCTGCATTAAATCCGCTTTTTAGAACCGATAATGGACCGGTTACCACACTCTAAGTAAATTCACAAACTTTTTAAACTAAACTAATCAGTTCAGCGAACCAATCCGAAATTTACAAGTTCCACACAGAAACTAAATGTAAAACCGATCTAGTACTCACGGTACCACAGACACAGACTTAAACCAACAGATTTGGTAGCAGAAATATGGTAGAAACTGAGCAAAACGACACTTTAACCAACTTTTTGACCCGAGCAAAGGAGAAATCTCGGAGCGACAGTTCAGTGAGGATGGCAAAAGAATCTGACGGTTGAGTTTAAACAACAGCAGACAGAGGCTTCAACCGAGTCAGATTGAGCTGCTCCATGCTGGCCATGGAAAGTTAACTCTTTGTTCTCCGGGGCAGTTGAAAGGCAGGACCTAACTGCAATAGTCAAAATACAGCAAGACTTCATGTTGTTTGAACGTGTTTGACCTGTGCCAGGCAGCCAGAGTGGCATCCTCCAAAGCAGGTAGTACAGGAGGAATAATGATGGGTGGGGAATAGGGCAATTCCAGGAACTACACCAAACTTCTCTTGGTGATGTCCTGTTCTGGTTCAAACCCATGGCAGTCTGAAGATTGTGCAAAATGGAAACGAATGATGGGTCTTCAGGAGGAGACCTTGGTGTATACACTAGAGTTCTCTCTCCCTGTAGAGATAGTGGAACTGGACCTCTCACATGAGCTCTCCACATACTCTTCCTCCTGCATGATGAGCTCAGGGTTATACTCCTGATCCTTTTGACGTGGTCAGTAGGCCTTAACAGTGAGCAGGAGAATATGTCAACGCCCGAGAAAGTAAGTGGCACATCGGCCTGACAGGCGTGGTGCTGGAGCTTGCCGAAGTTGCTCCATCAACACAGCTCCTGTTACAGAAGGAGGAAGTAGCAAGCACTGCAAATGTCCATGAAAGATGAGATTACCACCTGAACGTCGGCACCTGCATGGACTGCAGGAACGCCAGGTGATGTCGACAGGGGTGGCACCGTTGGCAGCTGGCAATGTCGCTGCTGGGGTGGTCAATGGTGCAGAAGCGTTCGCACTGGGGCAACTGGGAGCAAACCGGGGAGGTTTTCTCCTTACCGTGTTTCCTCACCCAGTGCTTGTGTTTATGCTGACCCGAAGCTTTCTCCCGGATCTTCGAGAAAAGATAGCCCAAGAAACAGGCCAGCGACAAGGTGAAGCTCTTTTCCTGGAACTCTTTTTCCATCCTGGCTACCTGCTGTTTAAGTAGGTGGGTCCCCAAGGCGTTCTTTCTGCGTCACCGGGCAGTGGTATTAAATTTAAGGCAAATCTGGCAGGCCTTCACGTTATGGACCACGCCAATGCAGCACACGCAGACACTGTGTGAGTTGTCCGAATATATCTTCTCACTGCATTCGCAGTATCTGAAGAGCTTTGACAGTTCTTTAGTTGACATGCATGATGTCTGGTATAACTTATGAAAAGTGATAATGAACTAGGGAGAAATAACTATAACAGCGGTGGAACAATAGTGGTGTTGTTTCCATATAGGTCCATCGATTATGGTCGATGGCAGGAAAAGAACTGAGGAGGGAAGCGCTGCCCACGCTTATATGGGAAGTGCTGACGGGGACGGTGTCATGGGCAGCCCCTAATAGACTGCTTGCAAAGTTTCCATGTGGTCCTAGTGCCTGGTGGCTGTAGTTCCACAGGTGTGGCCTAATTAAAGAGATACCTTCTAAGAAAATTAGTATTTCTTATGCTCCTACTGCCTGTCGTCAATCACACCACATCTGACAACATTAACACAAAAGTAACTCTGTGCTCCATCTAATGGGACCTGGTGCACGACAGGGTGGCCAACCCTCCTTAGCAACACAGCATATCAACAGTTAGTATATGCACCTGTTTGGTGGTGCAGCCACAGTTAGTAGTCACATTAATGACTTTACAGAGATTACAGCTTTATGCAGAAATCAGTGTTCTTTTAATGCCATAAGTTACAAGTAAAGTGCATACATATTTTCTTCTGCAAACAATTTGTGCCTTTTCAACTGCTCTGCAGACCAATTAGGTAATCAGCTTTACTGCCCTAGCGCTCTGGTCAGTACAGCTTCATCGGGGGTCCTAAGGAAATCTGTGTAAAGTCACTGACATGAGGACTAACTGGCTGCACCACAATTCGAGTGCACATTCTAACTGTTGACACATCCGGCAATCTCCCAACCCACCTCTGGAAATACAGGTTACTCACCTGTAACAGGAGTTCTAGGAATGGTATATGTTGTTCATCCACACTCATTGGCAGTATCCTTGCCGCTTTAAATCTTGCCGGAAGGTCTTCAAGCTTGCTCCTCCCACCCACCCGGGTGGTATAACTCTCGGCTCCGCCCCATGACGCCAGATCTGCCCGCTGGAAGCTCAGTGGTCAGCGTCAAGCCGGGAGGTCGGAGGTAGGGATGAACAATATATACCATTCCTAGAACTCCTGTTACAGGTGAGTAAACTGTATTTCTAGGGACATGGATATGTTGTTCATCCACACTCATTGGCAGACTCCTAGCAGTTCTCCGGGAGGAGGGAGGCAAGACCCATACCCTTATACATACTACTTGGAAAGAGAGACTGAGAACCGAGGCCCCAAAACCAGCATCCGGCGTGACTCCAAGGTCGATGTGGTAGTGGGTAATGAAGGTGTTTGCTGACTTCCAGGTAGCAGCCCTGCAGATTTCCTGGATAGGGACGTCCCTGGAAGCAGCCACCGTTGCAGCAGTATGGCGGGTAGAATGAGCTCTTATCCCTCTGGGAGGCTCCATGCCCGCTAACCTATAGCAGAGATCTATGCAGGAGGTTACCCATCTGGCTTATCGTCCGCTTGGCTGCAGGTCTGCCAGATGCAGCTTCAGCGTAGGTGACAAACAGCTGGCGAACCTCTCCCCGAATTTCAGCCGTGCGCTCCTTATAATAAGCGAGCGCCCTTCTAGGGTCCAGAGTATGGAGCCTATATTCGGCCTCCGAGGTGTGAATGGGGTAGAACACCGGCAGAGTCAACACCTGGTTAAGGTGAAACTCCGACACCACCTTCGGAAGGAATTTCGGGTGGGGGCGCAGGACAACCTTGTCCCTGTGGAAGACCAGGTAAGGAGACTCGATGGAAAGCGCCTGGAGCTCCCATCCTTCTGGCTGACGTGATAGCCACCAAGAAGGCGGTCTTCCACGACAGGTGAGAGAGAGCACACCTGTGCATAGGTTCCGAATAAGCTTGCCCATGAGCTTTGCCAGTACCAGCAGTAGATCCCACGGAGGTGGGGGTTCGCACTGGAGGGAAATGTGATCAAGGCCTTTGAAAAGCGCCAGACCACCTTCTCCTGCGCCACCGACTGCTTCCCGCCCGCCTCGTAAGCAGAGATGGCTGCCAGGTGCACCCTTAGGGTCGCCGACCTAAGCCCTTGACTAGAAAGGGACCAAATAGTCCAAGATGCTTGCCAAGGAACAGGAGGAAGGGTCCAAGCCCTTGCTCCTGACACCAAAATGGAAAACCTTTTCCATTTGAAGGCATAGCATTTTCTGGTCGACCTACGGGACGCCCAACTACATTGAGGACCTCGTCGGAAAGACCCAAAGCCTGGAACTCTAGCAGCTCAGGAACCAGGCCGCCAGGTGCAGGGATTGAAGGTCGGATGGAACACCTTCCCTGATTGACTGAGAGCAGGTCGGCGAGCTGGAAGCTGCCGGAGTCCTGGAGCTGAGACTGAGGAGATCTGGGTACCAGAACTGGCGAGGCCAGTCTGGGGCTATCAGAATCACCCGCGCCTTGTCCCTCCTGCCTGGAGAAGCACCTTGTGGATCAAGGGAAATGGGGAAAGGCGAAAGAGGCCGGGGTCCATTGCCTCGAGAAGGCATCCCCTGCAGCGAGCCCTGCTGAGGGGCGGGCATGGAACAGACTCAGCTTCCGCTCTCCATGGAGGGCAAACAGGTCCACCTGAGGTGTGCCCCAAAGGGAGAACAGATGCTGTACTACCTCCGCAGGAGAGACCACTCTGTGGGATGCAGCCTCATCCGGCTCAGGGCATCGGCCAGGGTGTTGGAGGCTCCTGCCACGTGAATGGCTAGGAGATCCGCCTCCAGGCTGCGCAGAGTGACCAAATGCGGAGGCTTCCTTGCATAGAAGCATGGGCGCGTCCCGCCCTGGCGGTTTAGATGATACATGGTGGTGGTATTGTCCGTCTGGACTGGACCACTTGACCCCGGAGGAACGAGCAAAAGCGGTGAGAGCTAGGGCGGACCGCCCCAGAGCTCCAGCAGGTTGATGTGGCATCGGGACTCCCGCGGGACCAGAGGCCATGAGCCGTGTTTCCCCCAGATGGGCACCCCCAACCCATCAGAGAGGCATCGGGTCGACAGAGACCCGTCGGCTCGGGCGGACGAGCAGGATGCCCTCCTGCAAATGATCTGGAGCGGTCCACCACTGGGAGAGCATTCCACATCCCTGTGTCACCGGCCTAAGCTGGTCAAGGGATCGCAGCGTTGTGAGCCACTGGGCTGGCCAGTCCCCACTGAAGGACGCATGTTCAAGCAGACCAACGGATACCTTCGCTGAGCCGCCATGAGACAGGGCGCAGGAGTCCGGGCAGGCGCAATTGCCCAACCAGAAATGATCGGGCAAAGGAGGAAAGAACCTCGGCCTGTCCGCCGGGAGCCGCTCAGCTCGAAGAGAGTCGAGCTGCGCCCGATGAATAAAATCACCTGCTTCGGCTCGAGTTCCGGCTTGGCCTCGTTGATAAGGAGGCCCAGTTGAGAAGCAGACCTGGAGGGCCAGATCTCTGGACCACTCGCCTCCTTCACGGAGGGCTGCTTCCAGCCAGTCGTCCAGGTGAGTGCACCGGACCCCTCGGCGCCGCATGGGAATGCTGTCACCACTGCCATGCATTTGGTGAACCTGGGAGCTGGAGACAAGCGAGAAGGGCATGGCTTGGAACTGAGAGAGATCCTTCCGCTTTCGGGCGGAGAATCTCTGGTGAAGACAGACCCGGATAAGGACGTGAAAAAGCAGCGTCCTGCAAGTCAGAGAGCAGAACCACCGCGGCGTTCAAGGATGGTATTATCTGAGCCAGAGTGACCATCCTGAAGGTTCGAGACCAGGAACTTGTTTGAGTCGTGTGGAATGCGAGAATGGGCGCCAACCCCGTCCGTTCGGAACCAGGAAGTACCTGGACACAAACCCACAGTCTGAATGGAGGTCCTACACTCTCTTACCACCTCCTTTGGGAGGAGGAGAGTGATGTCGGCTCGGCAGGCGCCAGTGAGCTGAGGATCCCGAAGCCCCGAGGCGACGGCTCTGAAGGGTGGTGCCTGCTCAATTCCAGAGGCAGGCCTCTTCCCACCACCTCCAAGACCCACCTGTCCGTGGTAACAGCGGACCAGGCGGAGGCGGGAAGTGCGGAGCCGCCCCACGGGGACCAGGGAATAGTGGCAGGGATGGGGCGACACCCACTTCAGCCCCGTCACTGGAGCGGAAAACGGAGGAGGACCGGCCGAGGGACCTCTGAGCCCTTCCTCCCTGCCTCCTGTTAGAGGAAGCCGCGGCTTGGGTTTGGGATGCCAAGGCCGAGCCTGCTGGCCCTGGCGTTACTGGGCGGGCGCCGAGGCACAGAAGGACGAAAGGAGCTTAGGCTGTGGTTTCTTGACCTTTGTCCTTCTGAAGAGACCCGAGTCCAAGGTGGCATTGGACTACTCGATCCTCTGCAGGTGACCTTCCACCCCAGGGCGAAGGTCAGTCCCCAAAGGAACATCCGCCAACTTGCGCGGTATCAGTAAGGTGGATATCCTCAGCCAAGCCACATGACGCATAGCCACTGCGGCAGCACCGATCTGGCACATGAGTCCCCTACATCCAAAGCAGTCTGGAGCTGCTGTTTGGCCACTGCCCTGCCCTGGTCCCGCACCTGCTTAACCGTAGTCTGCAGATCGTGCGGAAGATGAGGGATGACCTCATCCAGGGCCCAACAGGGCATGAGAAAATGTGCCATGAGGGGCGGCAGACTGGCCTGACGAAGGCGAGAGAAGGGCATAGCGTGAGACTTTTCGCCCGACATAGTCCAATTTCTTGGACTCCTTGTCAGGAGGTTGTCCACATCCCTGGCGTTGCCGTGCACACGCTGTCGGTTGCCAACCCCTCAGCAGAGGGGTGTTCCGAAAAACCGGACAAGGAAACGGTAGGGACCGCATACTTCCTGGCCATCCTGGCCGAAGGCGCAGGGCAGGAAGCGGGGCGCTGCCAAAGCTCCAGTGCCGGACCCACTATGGCCTCGGCCACCGGAAAGGCCTCCGTCGGAGAATCCCCTCGGTCCAGAATCTCCGTGAGGGGATACCTGGCCCGTTTGGAAACGGGTTCGAGCTCCATCCCGGTAGACTCCGAGATGAGCCGAAGCAGTCCTAGGAAGGACGACGGGCTGATCGTCCATTGACTGACCTCCTGAAGACTCCAAGTCAAGTCGCTTGGAGAAGAAGGAGGAATCATCTCGGACTCGGAAGAGTCCTCGAAGAAACTGCCTCTGGCCTGAGCCACCCTTCACCTGCCGAGGAGTCGGTCGGAGTGGGGTAACTGACAGCCGATGGGGTAAACCCTTAGCCGACCGAGAATCCTTGGTCCGGACCCAATTCGTGGCTGTGGAGGCGGAGGTTCCACGAATCGGTGGAGCAGCTGGTTTGGACCGAACAACCGGCCTGGGTATAGGCTCCTCGGACAAGTCGGGGGTTGTGTCGACCGTTCGGTGACAGCCATTAATGGCGGGAAGGCGCGTCGGCTTATTCCGGCCAGGAGGAGCTGTTGCAACATAAGGTCCTCGTACGTCGGCGTAATTTACGCGAAGCCTCCCCTCATCGAGGAGGAGGGAGGCGAGACGGCCGACGCCCGCTTATCGACCGGTGCGAGACAGGACTAGCCTATATGGCGGTGGGAGCGGCTGGACAGCGAAGAGGTCGAACCGAGACCGAGAGTCTGGAATTTCGGGGAGTCGGTGCGAGGAGGTGCCGGCGGAACCGCACCTCCGGCTCGGAAAGGTCCATCCGAGGGCTCCGGAACCGGAGGCACAGACGAGCCCACGGGATCCTCAACTCCTCCCGGGGAACGTGGGAGAGGGAATCTCGGCTGCTAAGGGCGGCAGCCCGTACAGCAATAGGTCGAGAAAATCTCGACTTCATCAGTGGGAGTCTCGGTCAACTGACCTGGCGGGGACACGTGAGGCCCAGTGGCGACAAGCCGGCGGTCGGCCAACCGACAGACGGCGGCCGGGGAGGGACCTTTCCACGCTCCAAAAGAGCGTCGGCGGAGGGACTACCCTTGTCCCTCTTTTTGGACCGAAAAAAGGTCCAGCAGGCATGACCCTTCTCCTTTAGTGGAGAGGGACGAGACAAAGCTCCTAAAAGAAACCGTGTAGGAAGAACCCAGAGAGGCGGGATAAATGCGCGGCCGAGGAAGATACTGACCAGCGCCGCCTCCTCTTCGAGGGCGACCATCCGCTCGAGCTGATCCATGACAACCTGCCGCAGACACCGCCAACCGGGCCTCCTTGGACTTCACCGAGGGAAACGCTTCGGAGCGCCCCAGTTGCAATCGGGCAGCACGGTCTTGAGGGCGTATGAGAAGATGAGCACAGGTCGCAAGCCTGCGCGGGTCGTGCTCAAGCCTGGGCAGTAGACACCGTGGGTGTGGATCCGTCCAGACATCTTCTGCCGCATGGGCATCTCCAACCGAGTCGATTGTCCATCGCAGCCGCTGGGATCAAGACTGAAGTCTTTGCAAAATTTTTATTTTAAATCCATAAGCGGGAGAAATAGGAACCAGTCACAAGCGCAGAGCGTTAAGGAGGAACCTGAGCTTCAAGCGGTAAGGAAGATCTAGCGCTCATGGGGCGGAGCCGAGGTTATACCACCGGGTGGGTGGGAGGAGCAAGCTTGAAGACCTTCCGGCAAGATTTAAAGCGGCAAGGATACTGCCAATGAGTGTGGATGAACAACATATCCATGTCCCTAGAATAGGCCTTTGCACAACAGAGTGCTTTTAGTGGGAACTGACCATGCAGGGGCCATTATCAGACATCTGTGGACGTGTTCCTGGTTCTCCATTCCTTCCTCCAATCTTGCAGCCTACCCTGACTCCACAGCAACCCTTCCTAAGGCCACAAGTGTAACTACTGGCAGCACACCTAGTCCTTAGGCTGCAGAAAGAAACACCTGGGCTCATTCCTAAACCCAGGTTGCCTGCAACCTCTGGGCTGTCAGCATGACCCAAACATTTGACACATTTATTCCAAGTTTCTCTCCTCAAAACATTAACCAGCATCTCATTTGCAAGGAAGTCCTGGGAGCATGGCGACATCAGAGTTACAGAGGTAGACAATAAGAAATGAATCACGCAACCTCAGTACTCCACTGAAGTTCAGCACATTTTGTTTCTTACCTATTGTGGGTCATGTGACTCTTAACTAGGTGCCCCGCTTCCAACGCTGCCATGAGAGAGAGTTCTCCTGCCATCACTGTACCACATACAATTCTTGCTAGCTGACGTGCATTCGCACCAGGTTCATCATTACTTGCTCCCTGGACTCCAAGCATCTGCAACCATTGACAAGACAGTTACTTGCCTACAGATTTTAAAGATGCTCTGGCCATTATATTTCAGATACAATTTAGGATGTACATATAAATAAATAAAACATGTATGGTAATAAGAATAAAACATGTAAGAGATCAGCCACCACCCAAAATCAGCTCAAAAAGCTAACATTTTTGAAAGTACATAAGGCAATTGTTACTGAGTGGACAACAGGAAACGATAAAGACAGGTGATCTGCTAGCCTGTGTATTTGTTTTGATCTTTTCCTGTGGTCCAAAAGGAGAGGTCATGTACCACCAATCTGTTAGTATTCTATAACCAAATCAGTAAGAATTGTGACCAAGGTATTCCATCTGATGTTATACTTCTTGATTTTGCTAAAGTATTCAACAAAGTTTCCATAATAAATTGGTCACCACACTATTAGAGTTCAGAATAGATAAAAAAATAGTCAGATGGATTAATAGTTGGTTACTGGACAGAATCCTGAATGTGGTGCTGCCTTGCATCATGACGCTCAGTGAAGAAGTGGTTGGCAGTGGAGTTCCCCAGGGCTCTGTTCTGGAGCAAACACTGTTCAATATTTATGTCAGTGATATGAACAAGGATCTTGAAAATATAATAATCAAGTTTGTGGATGATATCAAACTGGGGGGCAAAGTAGACTCAATTGGTAATCACCTCTATTTAATTAGAGATTTGTGAAAAATTGAGAATTGGGCAAAAATTAATGGAATGCTCCTTAATGCTGATAAATGGGCAGTTATGCACTTTGAGTACAACAATTCTAACTACTCATATATTCTTAACCAAAAAATTCTTAGAAGCTCGAACCTTGAACAGGATTTAGATATACTGATTAATAATAATTTGACACCATCTCACCACTGTATGTCTATTACAAAAAAGCAAAAGGAATGATAAGTAGATTTAGAAAGCCCTTTATATGCAAGTCAGAGCAATTTATCATACCCATTTATTTGTTTATTTTTAAACTTGAAAAGTAGCGCTTGGTTTTTATTTACGTGGTATTTTTTTTTGTACTTTTTTTTTACTACAATTAATATATATGGACACAAAAGAACAGTCTGTACATTAAGTAACATCTTCCATGTCAAATAAGCTTCACTACATGTACATAGTGTTATTACAATTAGTAAGCATAAAATCAAAAATCTAAATACAATCTACTACACGAATTTGTAGAAATACACACCAAGAGGAATATCTCATTAGGATAGTAACAAGTAAGCATTGTTGAAGTAGCTACGTAGATGGTAGTGGACGTACTTCTTGTAATTGTATAGGAAGATATACATTATTGTGTTATACAACTGAATATACAGGAAAATGTAGATATAGTGTTATATTATTGGATATTAGACCATGTGGGGGAAATGAAGAAGACAGTTGAAAAGGATATTGCTTACGTAATAATAATGGAAAGAGTAATGTTTGTGTTAAGTTAAGGGTTAGCTGAGATATTAATGTAATTGAAATAGTTCTGCCAGCATCTATCATATACTGCAATTTGATCAGAAGAGACACGGATAATCGGTCCAAAGAAGCTTATTGGGAGAGATTTTGAAGAATGTCTGTCAAAGTTGGCACAGTATTTGACTTCCAATTCATAAGAATGGGGTGTTTAACTGATAAAAATAGAATATTCAACCACCTGAAATGAGCATGGGATAAAGTAGGATTATTTGGGGTAAGAATACCCAGTAGAAAGACTTTAGGGTCAAACTATTTGTTTTCCAATTATTTTAATAGCAAACAAGTATATTTTCCTCCATAGTTTGTTAATGGGGATGCAGGACCAAAGAATATGAAGTAAATCACCACTAGGTGAATTACAATGCCAACATTTATTACTGTTTATAAGTCCCATACGTTGTAATACAGAGGGGTTCTATACCATAAATGTAAGATTTTGATTTGAATTAAAGAGCTATGAGTGTCCTTAAAATTTTATGAGGTAGGCACCAACAGGTGTGCCATTGTGTTTGAGAAATATTATTATTAGGAGAGTACTCCATTTATGTTTTGCAGATAAGGATTGATCTGTAATGTTGTCTCTAATATTTTTATATATTGTACTATTACATTTGGCTGATAGTTTAATCCAGTGAGAAATATACAAGTCGTAGAGTATTTTTATTCATATGATGAGAGATAGAGTTATAGTTGTTCTAAGTTGCAGGTATTTCCAGAAGTCTTGCTTTGGAATACCCCAAATTTGTTGTAGGTCAGAATAGGATTTTAGTCTTAAAGTATTTGTTTCTAGAATATCACCCATAAGAATATACCTCTATTTTGCCAGGTATGACAAAATAAGTGCTTAAAGTCCAGAGATAGGGTTATACCCCACAGAGGGGTATAAAAAACAAGCTGGGTTGGATTTTAGAAATTTATGAGTTAGTTTCCAATAAAAGGTAGAGGATGATATAGTAGGGTGGGATTTTAGTGTAGGAAGAAGGGGATTGAAAATAAAGGAAGTAGGGATCGCATCTGAAGATAGAGAGGACTCCATTATAACCCATAAAGGTGTATATGGGGTAGGTTTAGAAAACCATTTAATGGTTTGTGTATTTCTGAAGGCCCATAAATAGGCTTTAAACTATGGGAGGTTAAATCTCCCTTTATTCTGGTGGGTACGAAGTTTAATAGGCCTAAATCTTGGTCTGTTATTACCCCAAATGAAACTGCCAATTAGTTTATCGAGTTTAGGAAGGTATCAGGTAATATAAAGGAGAGACTGGAAAATAAATATAGTACTTTAGGCGATACAGTCATCTTGATTGCGGTAATTTTCCCCATAAAGGAAAGATTTAAAAGTTTCCATCTTTCTAAAGTTGTTCTGATATTGGTTAACAAAGAATTAAAATTTGCTTCCCAGATTTTATCCAAATTATAGGTTATCTTTATGCCTAGGTATGTTATGTGGCGCCCAGTGAAATCCCAGTGGTGCATTCATAGATGGCTTACGATGATTACTGAGGGGAAATGTTTCAGATTTATTATAATTTAGGGCAAGGCTAGAAATTTCTGTAAATTGCTTAAGCAATTTTATCAACGGGATACCAGCTTCATTTAGGTTTTCGAGGAGAATTAACAAATCATCTGCTTAAGAAAGAGATACATATCTAGAGTTTCCAATAGGGATACCTTTGATATCGATAGCTTGACGTAAACTGGCAGTTAAGGGTTCCAAAGCTATGAATAATAAAGGTGATAGGGGTCATCCGTGTCTCGTACCTCTCTCCAAATTGAAAGATTGTGAGAGGGTAGAATTAGTGAGTACTTTTGCAGAGGGAGAGGTATATAATAATTTGATCCAAGAGCAAAAGATTGGGGAGAGTCCAAAATGGGATAAGACTAAATATAAATAGCTCCAATTTAGAGAGTCAAATGCTTTTTCAAAATCAACAGCAACTGTGACGGCAGGTGAATTGATAGATTTGGCCTTATGTATTAAGTTAAATAATGAACGTAAATGGTCAGAGCCATTTCTATTTTTAACAAAGCCCGCTTGAAAGCAATGAATTAGTTTGGGAAGAAAGGGTTCCAGACGAGCAGATAGCAGTTTTGCAAAAATCTTTCCATCAGTATTAATTAATGAGATTGGTCTGTAGCTAGCAGGAAGGGAGGGGTCTTTGTCTTTTTTTGGAATTAAAGTGTTGATTGCTTCTGTACAAGTAGGAGGAAGTTTGCCCTTATCGGTAGCTTCTTAAAAAACATTGAAAAGTAAGGGGCAAATTGTATCTGAGAGTGACTTATAAAAGTCTACGGGGAATCCATCCCCGCCAGGAGTTACCAGATTTTAAAGTATCTAGGGCTTTCTGAATTTCTTGAAGAGTAAAAGGTTTGTCCAGAATGTTTTTATCTGAGACAGAAAGGTGGGGTAAATGTAGGTTACTTAAGAATTTTTGTATATGTAATTCTGATGAAGATTTTTTAGAATATAACTTCTGGTAGAAAGATCTCATGACAAGATTAATTGATGACTCGTCGGTTTGTATTTTGCCTTGTGGGTCTTTGAGATTTGAGATGTGCCAATCAGACTGTTGAACTTTTAATTGATACGAAAGAAGTTTGCCATTTTTATCGCCATGTTCCCAGTATTTGTGTTTTAATCTAAACATAGCGAATTCTGTTTTACGGGAGATAAGTTCGTTAATTTTAATTTTTAATTGTAAAATCTCAAAATGAAGGGGGGGGGTTCAGATTAGGGTTTTTAGTTTTAAAGTATAAGTTCTTTTGGCATTGAGAGTATTTTCTAAGTCCGCTAATTGTTGTTCTCTTGATTTTTCCTATGGGCCATGAACTAATAATTTCCCATGAATTGTGGTTTTTAAAGCTTCCCAGATATTACTCATAGAAGTATCTGCAGGGTTGTTAAAGAAAAGAAGGTCGTTAATCTTGGATTTAACCCAAGGTATAAAATCGGAATCTTTAAGGAAGAGAGGGTCCAGGCGTCAAGAAGAAGATTTGGGAAGAGAAGGGCCCCATAAAAGTTGTAGTTTAATTGGAGAATGGTCTGAAGTGATTATTGGAAGAATGGAAGATTCAATAATTTTCCCAACAATAGGAGGAGATACAAACCAGTAATCAATACAGCTATATGTTTTATGTAGGTCTGAATAAAAAGTAAAGTCCCGTTCACGGGGATGTAAGATTCGCCAAACGTCTGTTAATACTTCTAGGGTGTGAGTCTATAGTTGTATTACTTCTATCCATGTGGGCATCCATCGTGAGGTTGAAATCTCCTCCAAGAATCATGGGAATGTTGTGTGTATTGTTAGAAAGTATTTGATGAGCTAAGTTATGAAAAAATTCAAGGGAATCTGAATTAGGGGCATATACATTATTAACCAGCATAAGGGCACCAGATGGTGTGTCTAAAATAGTTATTAGCCATCTGCCTTCTGTATCTGAGATAGATTTTGTAAGAGACCATTTGAGATTTTTATGAATTAATATAACTACTCTCCTTTTTTAAGAAGAAAATGATGATTCAAAAACTTGACCTACCCAGTCTTTTTTAAGTCTGGTGACGTCATCTACCAATAATTTAGTTTCTTGTAAGAAAGCAATATGTGTTCTGTGTTTCTTAAGGTAAGAAAGAACTTGCTTTCATTTACAAGGAGAGTTGAGTCCCTTCACATTCCATGTATATATCAATAAGTCACTCATAATATCATTTAAAGGAGATTAACAATGACCGGAATAGTGAGGGACTTTGAAGTATAATGAAGAGGACGTCCCAGAGGTATATGGTTGAATAGATGCATTTGTAAAAGGTGGCAGATTCATTAAGGTATATCAGGTGTAAAAAGCAATATAATAAGATCATAAATATCTCTCTGAAATAACAGTCTTTAAAGAGAAAGTGAAAGTCGATAGTAATAACAAAGATAGTAACCATACAACAATACTATACTATAACAATCGAGAAGAAATTACTTGTGAGTGTGGGGAGAAATGAGTCAGTACATTGTACCAAGGACTCTCTCACCACACACTTGGGCGTGGATAGAAGAAGTAGATCTAGAGGAACACACCTAAGGGGAAAAAAAGGGGTTGTCTCTAAGATCTAAACCTTATAAATGCAATTAAATAGCAAATTTACAGTAAATACTCAAGCAGGTATCAAAAATCTATAAAGAGAATAGGGAACCAGTTATTAACCTCATTACAGAGAACAAGTCTAATATAGAATTGTAAAGAGTAGGATATCAAACCATACTAAGATAACGTGTAGCTGTGGTAAAAAGAAATTTGACAACCTGATTAGAAGGTTAACTGTGTTAGGTGTGTTGGAGACCTATATTGCCACAAGAAAAAAAATCAAAGGGACCAGCTGTCTAACCAGACATATTATCTGTAAAATATAAATGTTCAGTAGATACATCTGTCAAGACTCCATTTGGGTAAATCATAGGTGTAATGTAACAAGCTGTTTGAAGCATGTAATACTAATATAAATATTGACTAATAATCTGAGAATAGAATAGCGTAGGGTTCATGTGTTGATAGTCAATAATAGGAAAGCAGGTTGTAAGTGAAAGCCAGCTTCAGTACATCAGGAATTATAGAAAGTTATGTTCAAGGGATAAGTGACTAAACTCGAAAATTGCCTTGATATAGTTACAATGGGTTAACTGGATCTAGAATATAAACCCAGTAAACCCAAAGAATGAAAGAGAAATCAAATTTAGAGGTCCTCCTAATCAGGCTTCGAGTTAGTATATTTTATCATATATATTGTGTTAGGGTAATGTACATTATCTGAGTACCGAAAGATTGCTGGATACAAATACATATTTATACGTATATATTGATATACAGAAATCGTGGTAGAATCTAAATGGGCGTTCCAAATTTGTCATTGTGAAAAGCTCACAGAAAAGAGGTTACATTAGCCAACTAGAGATATGAATTTGCAAATAAATACAGCATAAGGGCCAGTAAAATTACAAGGTTTCATTGTAGGAATCTTATAACATTTTAATTAGGGTCTTATAATGAGTTTGTAGATATTTTAAAAAGATATCAGTATTTAAATGTATAAATGATGGGTTAGATATGTATATTACTGCACACAAACATGTTACAATTGTATATTAAAAGTAAAATTTAGGTTTTCCAAATGGATGAAATTCTGTTAAGTTCCAACCGCAACGTACAGCCTTCTAAAAACGCAGCCTGTTGGGAGTGATAGATTAGTGCAGTGAGGCTTGTACAACGTGAGGGGAAGCAAAACGAAAAACGTCTTGTCTCCTTCACACTGACATCTAGGACGTAACTTATCACTAGAATGTCACTAGAAACCTTTATAAATAACAAAACAAGGATTTTAAGTTCAAGTCACCATTGACTTGAAAGCTTTACTAGCTGTAGTAGAAGCTTTGTGTTTAGCTCTGGCTTTGAGCTTCTTTTTTGGCAGTTCAAGAGATTTGTGAGGAGAACTAGTGACTGCTTCGGTCCATGAGGAGTCAGCTGAAACATTCCCTTGAAGTGCAGAGCTTGGATCTGCTGTCTGTTCATCCACAGGCTGTAGGCTGATGTCTTCGTGCGAGGGATGTAGCTCGTTCGACAGGAGGGCATATTTATTAGAAAGAGGGATGGAAGTGTGGATTTGCTCCAGAGTTTTTGCAGTAGAAGGAGTAACTGAGGGATCTTTATTAAGGCAGCATGATCTGCTTTTAATATACGATTCTGAAGACTGTCTATCTTTTATTCTGCTCGATTGTCTCGGGAGGAGTTTGTCAGACATTACTGAGTTAGGGGCAGCTAACTGAACTGTGCTTTCTCTGTTGGTTTGCATTACAACTTCACCAGTCAAGACACAGTTACTCCCTTCTAGGTTGCAGTCGGTCTCGGCAGGATCACCCGAGGTAGGAGAAGTCGTTTCAATGTTCAGAAATGTGGCTAATACTTCAGGGGTGTTAAAGTCTTTGAAAGTAGATCCCAAGTAAAGATGCATATTGGAGGGATAGCGAAGAGCAAACTTAATTCCTCGCTGATGGAGTATGATTTTTAAATAGTTATATGCTTTCCTTTTAATACATAGTTCTTTGGAAAAGTCACAATAAATTGAGATCTTGAACTCTTGCCATGTTAAAGCCCCTATTTCTCTAGCTCATTTTAAGATGATTTCATGTGAGCAAAGTTTAGAAAACAGGCTACAATAGGTCTGAGGCATTGATCTTGACCAGGCCTGAGTCGAGAGAACGGTGAGACCGCTCAATTATCAACTGCATGTCTGAAGGTAACTTTAACTTTGCTGAAGAATGTAATAATAATGCAGTAGTATCCCCAAGTTCTGTCCTTCAGGAATCCAAAGAAGCGTAAGTTATTTCTGCAATTCGATTTTCAATATCATCCAGTTTATACTGTAAGGATTTGATAGTGCGATCCTGGTTTCTAATAGTAGCTTGTAAACTTTGAATAGTATCTCTATTTTGAGCAGATTTAGTTTCGTAGTGACAACTCGTATATCAAATGATTCTAGTGAAGTTGCAGTTTGTTGTGATGTTACTTTTAAATCATTGATGTCATCAATTATTTTTGAAAACATTGCTTCTATTCTGGTTAGAGAACCGGATTGTACATGGGAGTCTGCCTGCTGGAGATTGTGTAGGCCCAGCTCAAAGAAGAGATAAATTGACAGATTCAGGCTGAATATGCAATTAAAATAATTACAGCAGGCCACAGGACGTTGCTGATTGTTAGATCTTCAGGGTTGTCATAAAAAGTACGGTCTGTAAGGTGATGGATGAGGGTTTGATATGGCAGTTCCTTTGAGTAAAGGATTTAGGCAACCATCTTCTGTTGGGCAAGCCACACCCCGAACATACCCATTTATAAAAGCTATGTCAAGACATTTATTAGACTATGGTTCCCAGGTATGGTCTCCCTCGTTAATAAAAGACATCAAGTTACTGGAAGGGGTACAGAGATCTATAACTAAACTTGTTCCACGACTCAAAGGTAGCCTGTATCATGAAAGAATTTCAGCTGTAGGACTTCATTCTCTCCAGGCAAGAAGAGAGAGGAGCGATTTGCTTCTCCTTTTCAAATTACTACAGTCCCCTGAACTTATGGCCAATCTGGAGATAGAGTACAACACAACGCAGTCTAACTTAAGATCTCATAATAAAAACGTGTTCTTCCATATACTAAAATCAACAAGAGGAAAACGCTCTATACCATCAGAACTCTCAAGGCCTGGAAGAGGTTAACACAAGATATTGTAGACAATGAAATCTTTGACAACTTTAAAAATTCTTGACAACTTTTTAATCTGAATATTTTCTGGTTTGAATGTCACACTAGTGTGGGGGATTCCCGATGGGCTGTTGCACCCCCTTATGTCCTATTTTCCCAGCAATCCCTAGTAACCCCATGTCCACTCACCAAAAAAAAATAAAATAAAAAATCGCCTTATGCATGTTTAAAGTCTGTAGCTGCTTGTGTCCATTTTTGGGTGCTGACTGCCCAATTTCTTTCATGTTTAATGGTGCTTTAAACAATGAACAACTGGCTCCCAGTGCAACTTCATTTTGGTTTATGGTAATAAGAATGACACAAATGGGCACCAAAGGTCAATGCAAGTGTGGACCAGACAGGGCAAAACTGTAGGGCAGGAGTTTGTCCTAAAACAATAACCTCCAGTTCACTGGCTGGTGGGGTACCCAGAAATATGCACAGTTTGAAATTGTTCAATGAAGTAGATAACTGATCCTGAAAAAAAAAGAAGGTCTAGGACTACTGGAAAGAGAAAGTTGCCTCTAGGCCAGAGAGGAGTACATAAAAACAAGTTACTCACCTGTAACAGTAGTTCTAGGAGTTGTATATGTTGTTCATCCACACTTATTGGCATGTCCCTTTCCCCTTTAAGGATCACTGGAAGTCTTCAAGCTAGCTCCTCCCACCCACCGACCCGGGTGGTATAACCCTCGGTTCTGCCCCATGATGCCAGATCTTAGCCCGCTGGAAGCCAGGTTTGTGCATCTGCAGCCAGGGAGGTTCAGGAGTCATAGGATGAACAATATAGTCGCTCCTAGAACTACTGTTACAGGTGAGTAAATACAGGTTACTCACCTGCAACAGGAGTTCTAGGAATGGTATATGTTGTTCATCCACACTCATTGGCAGTATCCTTGCCGCTTAAATCTTGCCGGAAGGTCTTCAAGCTTGCTCCTCCCACCCACCCGGGTGGTATAACTTCGGCTCCGCCCCATGGCGCCAGATCTGGCCCGCTGGAAGCCTGTGGCCAGGTCAAGCCGGAGGTGGTATCGTGGTGGATGAACAACATATACCATTCCTAGAACTCCTGTTACAGGTGAGTAACCTGTATTTCTTAGGGACATGGATATGTTGTTCATCCACACTCATTGGCAGACTTCTAGCAGTTCTCCGGAGGAGGGAGGCAAGACGACACCCCCATATACTTACTTGGGAAGAGAGACTGAGAACCGAGGCCCCAAAACCAGCATCCCGGCGTGACTCAAGGTCGATGTGGTAGTGGGTAATGAAGGTGTTTGCTGACTTCCAGGTAGCAGCCCTGCAGATTTCCTGGATAGGGACGTCCCTGGAAGCAGCCACTGCACAGAGCAGTATGGCGGGTAGAATGAGTCTTATCCCTCTGGGAGGCTCCATGCCCGCCAACTTATAGCAGAGATCTATGCAGAGGTTACCCACCTGCTTATCGTCCGCTTGGCTGCAGGTCTGCCAGATGCTGCTTCAGCGTGAGGTGACAAACAGCTGGCGAACCTCTCCCGATTTCAGCCGTGGCGCTCCTTATAATAAGCGACGCCTTCTAGGGTCCAGAGTATGAGCCTATATTCGGCCTCCGAGGTGTGATTGGGGTAGAACACCGTGCAGAGTCAACACCTGGTTAAGGTGAAACTCCGACACCACCTTCGGAAGGAATTTCGGTGGGGGCGTGAGGACAACCTTGTCCTGTGGAAGACCAGGTAAGGAGACTCGATGGAAAGCGCCTGAGCTCTCCCATCCTTCTGGCTGACGGATAGCCACCAAGAAGGCGGTCTTCCACGACAGGTGAGAGAGCACACACCTGCATAGGTTCGAATGGGTTGCCCATGAGCTTTGCCAGTACCAGCAGTAGATCCCACGGAGGTGGGGGTTCCCACTGAGGGGAAATGTGATCAAGGCCTTTGAAAGCGCCAGACCACCTTCCTCCTGCGCCATCGACTGCTTCCCCGCCCGCCCGTAAGCAGAGATGGCTGCCAGGTGCACCCTTAGGCCGCCGACCCAAGCCCTTGACTAGAAAGGGACCATAAATAGTCCAAGATGCTTGCCAAGGAACAGGAGGAAGGGTCCAAGCCTTGTTCTGACACCAAATGGAAAACCTTTTCCATTTGAAGGCATAGCATTTTCTGGTCGACTCTACGGGACGCCTCAACTACATTGAGGACCTCGTCGGAAAGACCCAAAGCCTGGAACTCTAGCCGCCGGAACCAGGCCGCTAGGTGCAGGGATTGAAGGTCCGATGGAACACCTTCCCTGATTGACTGAGAGCAGGTCCGGCGAGCTGGAAGCTGCCGCGAGTCCTGGAGCTGAGACTGAGGAGATCTGGTACCAGAACTGCGAGGCCAGTCTGGGGCTATCAGAATCACCTGCGCCTTGTCCCTCCTCGCCTTGAGAAGCACCTTGTGGATCAAGGGAAATGGGGGAAAGGCGTAAAAGAGGCCCGGGGTCCATTGCCTCGAGAAGGCATCCCCCTGCAGCGAGCCCTGCTGAGGGGGGCGGGCATGAAACAGACTCAGCTTCGCTGCCTCCATGGAGGCAAACAGGTCCACCTGAGGTGCCCTAAAGGGAGAACAGATGCTGTACTACCTCCCCTAGGGGAGAGACCACTGTGGGATGCAGCCCTATCCGCCTAGGGCATCGGCCAGGTGTTGGAGGCTCCTGCCACGTGGAATGGCCAGGAGATCCGCCCAGGCTGCGAGACGAGTGACCAAATGCGGAGAGCTTCCTGCATAGAAGCATGGAGCGTCTCCGCCCTGGCGGTTTAGATAGTACATGGTCGGGTATTGTCCGCCTGGACTCGGACCACTTGGACCCCGGAGGAACGGAGCAAAGGCGGTGAGAGCTAGCGGACTGCCGGAGCTCCAGCAGGTTGATGTGGCATCGACTCCCTGGGACCAGAGGCCATGAGCCTGTGTTCCCCAGATGGGCACCCCAACCCATCAGAGAGGCATCGGTCGGACAGAGAGACCGCCGCTCGGGCGGACGAACGGGATGCCCTCCTGCAAATGATCTGGAACGGTCCACCACTGGAGAGCTGCCCACATCCCCTGTGTCACCCGCCAAGCTGGGTCCAAGGGATCGCAAGGCCAGGACCACTGGCTGGCCAGTCCCCACTGAAGGACGCATGTTCCAGCCGGCCCAACGGACCACGCTGGTACAGGCCGCCATGAGACCCAGGAGGCGCAGGAAGTCCCGGCAGGGGCAATTGCCCAACCAGAAATGATCGGGCAAAGGAGGAAAGAACCTCGCCCTGTCCGGCTGGAGCCGCTTCTGGCTCAAGAGAGTCGAGCCGCGCTGCATGAATAAAATCACCTGCTCGCTCCGAAGTCCGACTTGGCCTCGCTGATAAGGAGGCCCAGTTGAGAGCAGACCTGGAGGGCCAGATCTCTGACCACCCGCCCTTCCTGAGTGGGAGCTGCCATCAGCCAGTCGCCCAGGTAAGGGTACACCCGGACTTCGGCCAAGAGAGGAATGCTGTCACCACTGCCATGCATTTGTGAAGACTTGAGCTGGAGATGTCAAGGGCATGGCTTGAATCAAGAGAGATCCTTCCGCCGGAAGCTTAAGGAATCTCTGGTGAGACGGACGGATAGGACGGAAAAACGCTGGCCCTGCAAGTCCAGAGAGCAGAACCCACACGCCTGCTCCAAGGATGGTATTATCTGAGCCAGAGTGACCATCCTGAAGGTTCGAGACCTTAAGAACTTGTTTAGGTCGTAGTCGAGAATGGGGCGCCAGCCCCCCGTCCGTTTCGGAACCAGGAAGTACCTGGACACAAACCCTGGGTCTGAAAGAGGGTCCACCACCTCTCTTACCACCTCCTTCTGGAGGAGGAGAGCGATGTCGGCTCGACGAGCCGCCAGTGAGGCTGGGGATCCCAAGTCTCCCGAGGGCGACGGTGCCTGAAGGGTGGTGCCTGCTCGACCCAGAGGCAGGCCTCTTCCCACCACCTCCAAGACCCACCTGTCCGTTGGTAACAGCGGACCAGGCGGAACGGAAGTGCTGGAGCCGCCTCTCACCGGGGACCTAGGGTAAGGTGACGGGATGGGGCGACACCCCAGCCTGTCACTGGGCAGGCTTGGAGGAGGGACCGCCGAGGGACCTCCTGGGCCCTTTCCTCCCTGCTCCTGTTAGAGGAAGCCATGTTTGGGTTTGGGATGCTATACGAGCCTGCTGGCCCTGACGTTGTTGGGTCGGCGCGCTCGGGGCACAGAAGGACGCAGCGGCTTGAAGCTGTGGTCTGCGCCCTTTGTCCTTCTGACGCGGAAGAGGACCGAATCCAAGGTGGTACTGGACTTCTATCCTCTGCAGGTGACCTTCCACCCAGGGTCAAGAGGTCAGTCCCCAAAAGGGAACATCCGCCAACTTGTGCTGGGTATCCAAGTAAAGGTGGATATCCTCAGCTGAGCCCGCCCGATGACAGCCACTGCTGCCGCCACCGATCTGGCACATGAGTCCCTACATCCAAAGCAGTCTGAGCTGCTGTTTGGCCACTGCTCCTGCTCCTGGTCCCGCACCTGCTTAACCGTAGTCTGCAGATCGGGCGGGAAGATGAGGGATGACCTCATCCAGGAGCCCAACAGGGCATGAGAAAATGTGCCATGAGGGACGTCAACTGGCCTGACGTAAGGGGTCGGTGAGGACGAATGCAGACTTTCACCTCGGCTACAGTCCAATTTCTTGACTCGTCGGAGGTTTGTCCACATCCCTGGGCTACCGGGCGCTACCGAAAACGCTTGTCGTAACCAACCCCTCAGCAGAGGGTGTCCCAAAACCGACAATGAACCGGGGACCGATACTTCCTGGCCATCCTGGCCGAGGCGAGGGCAGGAAGCAGGGCGCCGCCAAAGTTCCAGCGCTGGACCCACTATGGCCCCGGCCACCGGAAAGGCCTCCGTCGGAGAACCTCGTCCAGAATTCCGCGGAGGATACCCGGGTCTGCTTGGAACGGGTTCGAGCTCCATCCCGGTAGACCAGATGAGCCGGCTAGTCCTAGGGAAGGACGACGGCTATCGTCCATTGGCTGACCTCCTGAAGACTCCAAGTCCAGTCGCTTGAGAAGAAGGAGGAATCATCTTCGACTCGAAGAGTCCTCAAGAGCTGCCTCTGGCCTGAACTACACCTTCACCTGCCGAGGTCGGTCGTGAGTGAGGGTAACTGACAGCCGGCGGGTAAACCCTTAGCCGACCGAGAATCTGTGGTCGGAGCCCCAACTGGTGGCTGGAGGCGAGGTTCCACCGCAATCGGTGGAGCAGCTGGTTTTGGCCGAATAACCGCCTGTATAGGCCCTCGGCAAGTCGAGGGTTGGTGTCGGCTGCCCGTGACAGCTACTTAATGGCCGGGAAGGCACCGGAGTCGGCTTATTCCCGGCCAGAGGAGCTGAGAACATAAGGTCTCGCATCGTCGACGACGATACCGAAGCCTCCTCATCCGAGGAGGAGGACGAGGACGAGCGGGCGACGCCGCCATACCGCGTGCCGAGACCGAGACCGCCCTATGACGTGGAACTGGTCTGACTTAAGAGGTCCGAGACCAGACCGAGTCCCGAATTTCGGTCGGTGGCAGGAGGCGCGGCCGAACCGACACCCTTCGCTCGGAAGGTCCATCCGAGGGCTCTGGAACCGGAGGCACAGGCGAGCCCATCGATCCTCAACTCTCCCCGGGGAACTGGAGAGGGGAATCCTCGCGTTAAAGGCGACAGTCTGTTCAATGGGTCGAGAAAATCTCGACTTCCATCAGTGCGGGAGTCTCGGTCAACTGACCTGACGGGGACACCGTGAGGCCAGTGGTCGGTTTAGCGGTCGGATCGGCCGACGGTCGACGCCCGGGAGAGGGATCCTTCCGCCTCCCCAAGAGCGCCGACGGAGGGACTTTACCTTTGTCCTCTTTTGGACCGAGAAAAGGTCCAGCAGACGCAGGCCCTTCCTTTAGTGAGAGGGACAGACAAAGCTCCTTAAAGGAAGCCTGTAGGAAGAACCCAGAGAGAGCGGGATAAATGCCGGCCGAGGAAGACGTACGTCTCGCTACCGCCTCCTCTTCGAGGGATTTACCATCCTACCGTTGACATCCGCCGAGTCTGGCCACCGCTGGACACCGCTTAACCGGGCCTGGACTTTCACCGGTGGAAACGCTTCGGACGGCCCAGTTGCAATCGGGCAGCACGTCTCTCGAGGACGAGGTCGAGAAAGATGAGCACAGGTCGCAAGCCCGCGGGTCGTGCTTCAAGGCCTTGCATGGTAGACACACGTGGAGTGTGGATCCGTCCGAGACATCTTCTGCCCGCATGGGCATCTCCAACCGAGTCGATTTATCCATCGCAGCCGCGAGGATCAAGACTGAAGTCTTTGCAAAATATTATTTTAAATCGCAAACGGAGAAATAGGAACCAGTCACAAACGAGGCGCTATGAGGGAAACCTGAGCTTCCAGCGGTAAGGAAGATCTAGCGCCATGGGGAGGGCGAGTTATACCACCCGGTGGGTGGAGGAGCAAGCTTGAAGACCTTCCGCAAGATTTAAGCGGTAAGGATACTGCTTATCGAGTGGATGAACAACATATCCATGTCCCTAGAACCTGTTTTTCTAGGATCGTGGATATGTTGTTCATCCACACTACTGGCAGACTCTAGCAGTTCTCTCGGGAGAAGGAGGCAGGTTACTTCCACAGATACTCACTCGGAAACAGAGATTGAGAACTGAGGCCCCAAACCAGCATCCGGCGTGACTCAAGGTCGATGTGGTAATGGGTAATAAGGTGTTTACGAATTCCATGTAGCAGCTCCACAGATTTGCAGGATAGTGATGTCCCCGGAAGCAGCCACCGACAGCGTACATGCGGGTAGAATGAGCTCTTATCCCTCTGGGAGGCTCCGCGTCCGCCAATCCCTCATAACATAGACTTATGCAAGATGTAATCCACCCTGCAACAGTCCATTTTGCTGCAGGTCTGCCAGAAGCTGCTTCAACATAGGTGAAAACAGCTGAGTGAACCTCTCCCCGACCGTCCCTATCCTCGCTTTAATAGGAGAGGGCTGCTCTCAGGTCCAGGGTATGGAGCCTGTATTCGGCCCGAGGTGTAATTAGGGTAGTATACAGGCAGAGTTAACACCTGGTTAAGGTGAAATTCTGACACCACCTTCGGAAGGAATTTCGGGTGGGGACGTAGGACAATCTTGTCCCTGTGGAAGACCAGATAAGGGGGGTCCACTGAAAGCACCTGGAGCTCCCCTGTCCTTCTGGAAGATGTGACAACCAACAGGAAGGCCATTTTCCACAAGTGTGACAACGCACACTTGTCCACTGGTTTGAATGGCTTGCCCATGAGCTTTGCCAGTACCAGCAGTAGATCCCATGGAGGTGGAGGTTCACGCACCGGAGGGAATATGTGATCCAGGCCTTTGAAAAAGTGCCCAACCACTGTCTCCTGCGCCAACATCGGCTGACTGGTCTGCGCCTGGTAAGCAGAGATGGCTGCCAGGTGCACCCTAAGGGTAGATGACCAAAGACCCCCTTTGGACAGGGACCAAAGGTAGTTGAGAATGTTAGCCACTGGACAGGACAGAGGGTCCAGGCCCTTGCCCTGACACCAAATACAAAACCTTTTCCATTTGAAGGCATAACACTTTCTGGTCGCTCCCTTTCTGGATGCCTCCACCATGGTGAGACATCCTCGAAAGACCCAAAGCCTGGAACCCCAGCCAGGTACCAGGTTGTGGTGCAGGGATTGAAGGTCTGGATGGGTACCTTCCCTGATTGAGAGAGATCAGGTCCTGGCATGCTGGGAGCCGCTCTGGGGGCCTGCAGCTGAGGCTGAGGAGATCTGGATACCAGAACTGGCGTGGCCAGTCTGGGGCTACCAGAATCACCTTCGCCTTGTCCCTCCTCACCTTGAGAAGCACCTTGTGGATCAAGGAAATGAGGGAAGGCGAAGAAGAGCCCTGGGATCCACGGCCTCGAGAAGGCATTACCCTGCAGCAAGCCCTGCTGAGGGGGGCGGGCATGAAACAGCCTCAGCTTGGTATTTTCCCAGGAGGCAAATGGGTCCACCATCGGTTTGCCGCAGTGGGAGAAGAGGCTGTAGCTACTTCCAGGTGGAGAGACCACTCGTGGGATGTCTCGCCTAAGCGGCTGAGAGCATCGGCCAGATGGTTTGAGGCTCCTGCCACATGAATGGCTAGGAGATCTGACTCCAGAAAGATGACAAGGGTCAAGATGCGGAGCACCTCCCTGCAAAGCAGACGGGAGTACGTGCTGCTCTGTTTGTTGAGATAGTACATGGTTGTGGTATTGTCCATCTGGAATTGAACCACTTGACTCCAGAGCTGAGGAGCGAAAGCTGGCAGTGCCAGTCTGACTGCTCTGAGCTCCAACAGGTTGATGTAGTATCGGGACTCCTCGGGGGTCCAGAACCCATGGGCCCTTTTGTCACCCATGAGAGAGGCATCGGTCGTGAGGACGGCCGTCGGCTCAGGGCGGACAAATGGGATCCCTTCCTGCAACCGGTCTGGGGCGGTCCACCACTGGAGAGCGTCCCACATCTTCTGGGTTACAGTGATCAGCTGGTGGATATGACTGTGGCGCTGAGTCCACTGGGCAGCCAGCTCTCATTGGAGGGGGCACATGTGACACCGGGCCCAATGGACCACGGAGGTGCATGCCGCCATGTAACCCAGAAGGCACAAGTCCCGGGCAGGATGCAACTGCCCAACCAGAAATGACCGGGCAAAGGAGGAGAGAACCGCAGCCCTGTCCGCCAACAGCCGAGCTCTGGCTTGACGAGAGCCGAGCTCTGCCCTAATGAAGCACATCACCAGGAGGAGGAAGGCAAGTGCACACCCCCTACTTAGGGAACAGGGGCTGGAGAACCGGTTCCGAAACCAGCATCCAGCATCCTGCATCCTGGTGTGACTCAAGGTCAATGTTGTAATGGGAAATGAAGGTTTGTGATGACTTCCAGATAGCAGCCCTGCAGATTTCCTGGATAGCGATGTCCCTAGAAGCAGCCACCGACGCAGTGGTATGATGGGTCGAATGAGCCCTAAGCCCTACTGGAGGCTCCCTACCCGCCAACCTATAGCAGAGATCAATGCAGGAAGTGATCCACCTGCCACTCATCCGCTTAGCTGCAGGTCTGCCAGGTGTGGCTTCAGCGTAGGCTACAAACAGCTGGCAAACCTCTCCCCGAACTTCCACTCCTTGTTGTAAGAGAACACTCGTCTCAGGTTCAAAGTATGGAGCCTGTACTCGGCCTCCGAGATGTGACTGGGGTAGAACACCAGCAGAGTCGACACCTGATTCAGGTGAAACTCTGACATCACCTTCGGAAGATATTTCGGGGTGGGGGCGCAGGACAATCTTGTCCCTGTGGAAGACCAGGTAGGGAGATTCAATGGAAAGTGCCTGGAGCTTCTCAATCCTTCTGGCTGACGGGATAGCCACCAAGAAGGCGGTCTTCCACTCCAAAGTGTGAGAGCTCACACTTGTGCATGGGTTCGGATGGGTTGCCCATGAGCTTCTGCCAAACCAGCAAAAGATCCCATGGAGGTGGAGGTTCACGGACTGGAGGGGATATGTGATTCCAGGCCTTGAAAAGCGCCCCAACCACTGACTCCTCGTGCCAAGCGCACTGACCGCCTCGCCTGTAAGCGGAAATGGCTGCCAGATGCACCCTAAGGGTTTCGATGACTCGCAGACCCCTTGGAGAGAGACCAAAGGTGGTCTAAAATGTTAGCCACAGAGCACGATCAGGGTCCAGACTCTTACCCCTGACACCAAACGGAAAACCTTTTCCATTTGAAGGCATAACATATCCTGGTCGATTCCTTACGAGATGCCTGCACAACTGTGTAGATATCCTCGGAAAGACCCAGAGCCTGGAACTCTAGCCGCTCAGGTACCAGGTTGTGAGGTGCAAGGATTGAAGGTCCGGATGGAATACCTTCCCCTGGTTCAATGATATCAGGTCCGGGCATGTACAAAGCCACTCTGGGGCCCTGCAGCTGAGGCTGAGGAGATCTGGATACCAAAACTGGCGGGGCCGATTTGGGGCTGTCAGGATCACATTTGCCTTGTCCCTCCTCACCTTGAGTAACACCTAGTGGATCAAGGGAAATGGAGGGAAGGCGTAGAGGAGGCCTGGGGTCCACGGCCTCAAGAAGGCATCCCCCTGAAGCGAGCCCTGCTGAGGGGGGCGGGCATGGTATAGTCTCAGCTTGGTGTTCTCCCTGGAGGCAAACAGGTCCACCAATGGTTCTCCCCAACGGGAGAACAGATTGTAAGCTACCTCTGGATGGAGAGACAGTTCATGGGATGTCTGGCCTATGTGGCTGAGAGCATCCGCCAGTTAGTTCGTGACTCCTGCCACATGGATGGCAAGGAGATCCGCCTCCAACCGGCTGACGAAGGTCCAGAAACGGAGCACCTCCTTGCATAGCAGACGGGAGTGTGTGCCGCCCTGTTTGTTGAGGTAATACATGGTCATGGTATTGTCCGTCTGAACTTGAACCACTTGACCCCGGAGCTGAGGAGCGAAAGCTGACAGTGCCAGTCTGACTGCTATGAGCTCCAGCACGTTGATGTGGCATCGGGACTCCTCGGGGGTCCAGAACCCATGAGCTCTGTTGTCCCCAATGTGGGCTCCCCAGCCCATGAGAGAGGCATCGGTCGTGAGAACGACCACTGGCTTGAGGCGGACAAACGGGATCCCTTCCTGCAGATGACCTGGGACGGTCCACCCTTGGAGAGCGTCCCACATCTTCTGGGTGACAGTGACCAGCTGGTCGAAATTACCCTGATGCTGAGTCCACTGAGCGGCCAGCTCCCACTGGAGGAGGTGCATGTGCAATCTGGCCCAACGGACCACTGAAGTGCACGCCGCCATGTAACCCAGAAGGCACAGGAAGTCCCGGGCAGGGCCCAAGTGCCCAACCAAAAATGATTGGGCAAAGGAGGAAAGAACCTCCGCCCTGTCCGCTGGGACCCGAGCTCTGGTTTGACGAGAGTCGAGCTCTGCCCCAATAAAGCCCATCGCCTGAGAGGGCATGAGTTCCGACTTGGCCTCGTTGATCAGGAGGCCTAACTGGGAACAGGTTCGGAGGGCCAGGTCCCTGGACCTTTCCACCTCCTGCAAGGAGGAACCTGCCAGGAGCCAATCGTCGAGGTAGGGGTATATCCAAACCCCTTGACGCCGTAGATGGGCCGCCACCACTGCAATGCACTTGGTGAAGACCCGAGGGGCCGCTGACAGGGCGAATGGCATGGCTTGGAACTCGTACAGGGTCCCTTCCGCCTGAAGCCAAGAACTGCTGATGGGACGGACGGATTGGGACGTGAAAACGATCCTGTAGATCCAGTGAATAGTACCACATGTTTCACTCCAGCGATGGTATGATCTGATTCAGAGTTACCATCCGGAAGGTGCGAGACCAGAGATATTGATTCAGGTCGTGGAGATCTAGGATGGGGCACCAACCCCCCATCCGCTTGGGCACCAGGAAGTATCTGGACACGAAGCCTGGGTCTGTAGGAGGATCTGGCACTGGAGCTATCGCCTCCTTGTGGAGGAGCTGAGCAATGTCGTCCCGAAGGGCCGACTGAGTGCAAACTGAGATCCTTTCCTCCCGAGGGGCACGGGCTCAGCAGGGAGGGTACTGCTCAATTCTAGAGGCAGTCCCGCACCAACCACTTCCAGGACCCACCTGTCCGAAGTGATACCGGACCAGGCGGAAGGAAAGTGGCAGAGCCGGCCCCCCACGGGAGGACCCAGAACTGGTGTGACGGGTGTATGGGTGGCCACCCCGACCCATCACTGAGCAGGCTTAGAGGAGGAGGAGGAGGAGGCTCTGAACTGGCACCTCAACCTCCTTTGCGGGGCTGTTGGGGAACCAGCTTCGGCCTGGGGTGCCAAGCTTCAGCCTGCTGTTGCTGCTGACCTCCCTGGAAGGAGGGCTGTCTAACCGCAGGAGAAGAGTGCCAAAAAGGCTTCTTCTTGTGCTTCTGCTGGTTCTTGCTGAAGAACCCTTTGCAGAAGTGGCATCCAAGGTGGAATTGGACTGCTCTTTGCGCTGGAGGTGACCTGCCACTCCCGGACCGAAGAGATCTGTGCCAAGGAAGGGCACGTCAGCCAACTTGTGCTGAGTATCTGCTGGGAAAGAGGATAACCTCAGCCAGGCCCTGCAGCGAGTGGTCATTGCGGCTGCTAGCGAGCGGGCACAGGAATCTCCAATATCCAAGGCCGTCTGGAGCTGCTGTTTTGCAACAGCACGGCTCTGGTCACAGACCTGCTTAACCGTGGTCTGCATGTCCGCTGGGAGATGAGGGAGGACTTCATCTAGTGACCTCAAGAGGGCGTGAGAGAAGTGTGTATGATCACTGCCGAGCTGGCCTGACGAAGGCCCAAGAATGAGGCCGCATACACCTTCCAGGCAGAATGGTCCATATTCTTGGACTCCTTGTCCGGAGGGTGGTCAGTATCCGCTGAGCTACCCGTGCGTCTAAACACAGAGGCAGTCACAAGGCTCTCGGCCAAGGGATGCTCTGTGAAACCCACCAAGGACCCCATGGGTACAGTGTATTTGCGAGCCATGCGGGCAGACAGAGCCGGGCAAGAGGCAGGGTGCTGCCATAGCTCAAGGGCCGGGCCAACACTGGCTTCGGCCACTGGGAAGGCCTCCGTCGGGGTATCCCCCCTCTTAAGGATATCCGTGAGAGGATATTCCACCTTCTTTTGGATAGGCTCCAAGGGCATACCGGTTGGCTCTGAAATAAGGTGGAGGATGCCCTGGAAAGAGGAAGGACCTTCCTCCAAGCCTGTCACTGACAACTCATCATCGGGCTGTGAGTGTAGACCAGTGGTATCAGAGTCTGAAGACTCGGGATACAAGGGTCTCCCGCCTACGTCCCCTTCAACACGCCCAGGGCGATTGGGGGCAACAGTGATGGACAGACGACGGGGCAGGCCCGTATCTGTTCGGTCCTCTTTCGAGGGAGCCCCGCCCTAAGGCTGCTTACGTGGTGGCTTCACCAAAATTGGTGGGGAGACCGGAACAGGCTGAACAGGAATGTGTGCCGGTCCTACCGGAGGAAGAACTGGAGTCTTCCATTCCGGAGGGGTCGGGGTCGGCCTAAGAGGCTGGGGCCAAGTAATGGCTGGTGTAGCCGGCAGAGCCGGCTTATGACCGGTCAGAATTAGCTGTTGCCACATAAGTTCCTCATAACGCCGGAGCGTCCGTTGAAGTCTCTCCTCATCCGAGGAGGATGAAGATCGGTGGCGATACCTCTTCCGAGAGTGTTTAGACTCTTTTCGTTTTTCAACCGAAGGGGTCCTGGTCCTCGATCGAGACAGACGGGGTCGCTTGTTCGATCGGGAGAGGCTGGAGTCGGTGAAAACCGAGGTTCCGGCTCCTGTCCCTCGATCGGGATACCCAAGGGCTGGGTCTCCACGTCGGGGAAGGAAAGAATAGGTGTCCTCTCCAATGAGTCGTCGACCAGGGTCGGCGATAACGGCTCGATCGGGTCGAGAGATATCTCGGCCGTTTCCTTGGCCTCAGTGCCTTGGCCTGATGGAAGGTCCGAGAAACCGAGGCCGAGACCACAAGGTCCTGGGATTCAGACCCCTCTCGGTCCCAGGAACGTCCTCTCCGAGAAGAAGACTTAGGGTCCTTGTCCCGTATTCTAGGGCTGGAGGAGTACATGCCCAAGGGCGCCTCACCCCTGGTGGGGAGAGACTGGCACAGCTCCCGAAAGGATTCGGTGAAGGTAGAGCCAAGGTTTAGCGGCACGAAAAAACCTCGGCTGGCCGAGGCTTGGGCAGCTTCTTCTTCAAATGCCGCCATCTGGTCGAGCTGCTCAGCGGATCCCGCGGCCGCGGAAACCACCCACCTTGCCTCCTTTGATTTCACCGTGGATTGCGGTTCGGTCTCCCCAGCTTAAGGCGCCTTGCGGTCATCCAGAACGTTGGGATGGAAGGCCAAGCAGATGGTGCACGAAGAGGTGTCATGCACGACACCCAAACAATAAACACACGAGAGGTGGGGATTGTGCATGACATTTTCTGTCCGCAGGGACACCAGCGAAACCCAGGGGACGACTTGTCCTCCATGTCCGATACGCTCGGATCGGAATCGTAAACTCGTACGAGTTTCAAAGAAAGCTATTGCGGTGAAAACCGTTGATTAGTATCCAGGGCCTACGATACTGCAGAAGTAGCACGAGGGAACCTGAATCGTCCAGCGGAAAGGAAGATCTGGCGTCATGGGGCGGAGCCGAGGTATTTACCACCTGGGTGGGTGGGAGGAGCCAGCTTGAAGACTTCCAGCCAGATTTAAAGGGGAAAGGGACATGCCAAAGAATGTGGATGAACAACTTATCCATGCTCCTAGAACAGATTCTGCCATGGCAGACTGAATACATCATGACAGAAAAGGCCAGGTCCTGAATTTCTGCAGCAGAACTGAGGCATTTTGGTGTTCAGTGTGGAAGCAAAAGGTCCACATATGGGGTTTCTCACGCGTCAAGAGTAATCTCACAACATCTGGTACTAGTGACCACTGATTGGGGATCTACCTCTGTTCAACTTAACTCGCCTGCCAGAAAGTCTTGGATTCCTCGCAGACTGATTGCCAGGTGCAAGATCCCCTGCTCCAGAAACCATTCCCACACTCACACTGACTCTGCAGAGATGGTAAGAATGCGCTCCTCCTTGCTTGTTGATATAGTACAGGACAGCCTTTTTGTCCATCTGGAGAATTGTCTTTCAGCTAACTAAGTCCACTAGAGTGTTCTGACCATACAGAATTGCACACATCTCTAACACATTCATGTGGAGATGTGTTTTTCTGATGAGACCCAGACACCCTGCATCTGGAGACACTGGCAGGGGCTCACGACTCCTAGCAGGGAGGCATTTGTGGCAAAGTTATTTCTGGCTCCAGCAGGAGAAGAGAAGTCCTGGAGCAGGCTTTCCTCCACTGTCCACTACATTAGGCACCTTACAAGGTTTTGGTCACCTGAATGAGGTAGTTTTGAGGACGTGATGCTTATGACCACTGGGTACTGAGCATCCACTGAGTTGTCCTCAAATGCAGCCTTGCCAGAGGCACTATAAACGCTGAGGAGGTCATGGGGCCCAGGACATGTTGCATGGAATGGGCTAGCACGGTCTTGCATTCCATAATTTAACATGCCATCTGTAAGACTGCCCACTATCTGGAAGGAAGGTCTGGGCCCAGGTTGTTGTTCAGAACAGCCCCAATGAACAGCAGTGCCTGGAAGGGCTCCAGCTGAAACTCTGCAGGGTTCAGCAGGACTCCCATGGATGCTAGGAATTGAGAGCAGTGACCACTTTCTGTTCTGTCTCCTGTCTGAAGAGGCTTGAAATTAGCCAGTCCTCCAGATACAGGAAGACTAGGAGTCCTAGCTTTCTGAGGTGCGCAGTGAGTGCTGCAAATCACTTTCTGAGACTCAAGGTGCCAAGCAAAGCCAAAAAGGTAGGATTCTGAACTGGTAGTGTTGCCCTTTCACGCAGAAGTAGAGGTACCTGTAGTTGGTGGTGCGCACCAGAATGTACTGGTATGTGCCCTGCATATCCAGTGATGCTAGTAAACCCTGATGCTTCAGGTAAGGTAGCAAAGATCCCAGAGAAATCATCTTGAATTTTTCTTTAGCCATGTGTGTGAGTGTGTATACACACAAACGCACACATATTTAGCTATTTATCACCTCCTTAGCAGGGGTTGTACTTTTGGGTTCCCCCATCCGGCAGCACAGGCGACACTGTATCGGCTACAGCTCCTGTGGTCAACCCCTGCCTTTCTCCAGGCCATGTCACAATGTGAACACAGGCCAGGCAGACCGAGGCTGACCAGGGAGCAGCTGGGATGCGTCCAGAGCAGAGCCAACAGATACCAGTCCTTAAGAGTGCAGGAGGATTGTGGGTTCCCCCTTAGTCTCCCCACGGTGAGAGAGCGTGCGATGCCAATGGCAAGCCGCGCATGCTGCCACATGCCATGTGACCACCCTCATCATCCCCATGCTGTGTCGGCTAATGCATCGGCCCCCAGCCACTGCCAGAGGTTGGTACAGTATCAGCCGAAACCCCCTCTACCTCCCTGAAGGACAGCCATCCATGGGATGCTCGATCCTCCTTCCTTGGCCGACCCCGAGTCATCCATGCCACAAGCGGTAGCACTACTGCTACGCCGGTGGGCCAGCATTTGTTGAGTTTTCTTAGACTGGAGATGGGGCACATGCTCCCTGATTTCTTTGATACCAGGAAGAAATGGGAGCAGAACTCTGTGTTCCACTCTGGCTCTGGCATTATTTTCAGTGCCCTATTTCTTAGAAGGCCCGAAATCTCCTGTGCCAGAAGATCTGGCATATGAGCTGACAAGGAGAGTTGCCTTCTAGGAGTATTGTCCAGGGGGTGGGGCAACAAAGACAGGGAGTACCCCTCTCAGATAATCCTTAGAACCCACTTGTTCACTGAGATGGATTACCAGTGATGGTAGAAGTGGGTGAAGCATGAGCCGGCCCACCGGCGCATACCGCTTACGATGCCAAACACCTGGGTTCGAAAGCAAGCCTTGGCATTGGAGGGTTGGCCAGGGTGGGGGGGGGATGACTGAGCATTCCATGGACTGCTCTCCTCCTCCAGGGGAGGGTGGGTGAAGCTCCCGGCGTTCACCCGACCTCTAGTGGAAACCAGGGGTCCGACAGCCGGAGCTAGCATCTACTGGAAGCGGGGCAGACATCAGCGTGCGTGCCCCGATGTCATGGCATGCCCTGCCTCCCAGGGAAGAGAGAGTGGAAAAACTCAGGCTGAGCAGGATACCGCCCACCTCGTGCCGCAGGCCCCGCACCACTGACCTGTGCCACCCTTGGAAACTGAGTTTGGTCGTCCACCAGGAGGAAGGGCCCCCTCCCAAAGGCCCCACCCTGGGCACAGGGTAGGGATGATGGGGAGGGGGGTGGAGCATAAATAATACACAACTTACAAAAAAAATAAACAAATGAACTGGTTAAGGCGTCCCTCTACTGGGGATGAGTGGTCTGCCTTGGGCAGCTGAAGCGGACCTGGAGCTTCACATGGTGACACTGAGCATTTTCGGCACTTGTGCCTTTGGCTAGGCTTTCTTCTGGGCCTGGGGAGGCAGGGACATAATGTTTTCGGCTCCCCAGCCTCTACCACGAAAGGAGTGCTTGTTGTGAAAGAAGCCACGTCCTCTAACCTTTTGTGGTTTATAATCTTAAAAGTCATTCTCGTTTTATTAAAGAGACTGCTCCACCTGTTGTCCAAACAGACAAGTACCATCGAATGGTGCATTCATGATCTGTTGCTGGACATCTGGGGCGAAGCCAGCAGTTCGCAGCCAGGAAGGCCATCAGATACAAATACCTACAATTGTAGAACAAGCTGCTGCATCAAAGGCATCCACAGATGCTTTAAGGTAGTGGCTGTTAGATTCATTTAACAGCAACAGCATCTCCTGTTTTGCCTCTGTGTCTGGCAGGACTTCTGCCAGAGACTTTAGCTTGCTCCAGAGGTCATACTCGTATGTAAGAGAAGTAGCCTTGGTAGTTAGCTGTCCTCATACCAAGGGTAGCCAAGGCACAGATCTCTTTGCCCAATGTGCCTATGTTGTGCAACTCCTTGTTAGTGATGTGTGTGGTGACCTCCTTGGACACTATGACTGTCATTCTCAGTCAGAATAACGAAGGCATCCGCTATTGACTGAGTGAAATACATGGGCTTAGATTAAGGCAATGCATATTTCTTATCCACCTCTTTGGGGACAGTGCCACAGTAGCAGGCCTCCCCCAAACCGCCTCAGAGAATGCCTGCAGGCCTCGCTAGGTGAGAGGAACTACAAAGACCATGATATTAGGCATGTTTTGAAACTCCAGTTGGAGGGGCCTAGCCTGGTCTGTGGCTGCTGGCTCAAAATTCAGTGCAGAATGCATATTACTGAGCAGATCCTGAAAGGAGAGCTACTCCTAAGGTACAGTGACAGGAACCAGTTCCAGTTTCTCTGGACCGTAGAACTAGTCATCGTTGTCACCATCACAGATTATAAGGTCAGGATCTGACTAGTCTCCCTGTACTCCTTCCACACCCAGAAGGTAATAAAGAGGAGAGGTCGAAAGAGTGACAGTGCAGGTCATGGCAACACAAGACACAGGTGTGGCCACGGTAACAGTGCCGTTGGTGGTACAGACGATGTCCCTGGGTCCAGTTCTGAAGGGAATGATCTCAGCACCAAAGACCAATGCGGCACTGCTGGTGCCAGAGAAGGTCCCAAAGAGCCAAACCCCAGTGCCAGACATGGCACTGCTAACACTGTTGACCATCCTGCAGGCCCCGAGGGAACCAGCGGAAGCACAATGGCTATTCCCGTTCCTGGAATGATCAAAGAAGACACAAGTGGGGATTGCTGTGGTGGTGGTGCCAAAATCAGCTCCAGCCCAGAGGCTGGGGTCAGAGTCAGCTGCGTGCCTAGGTTAAGTGGCACAGTGGACAGCGCTAGCTCAACTGACCCTGAGAGGTCACGAGGTGTCACCAAAAATGGCACCAATTCAGTTACACACTGCACTCGCTGCTCTATAAGAGCTGCCAGTTGACCAAACTGCCCACCGGGATCCCATCTATTGGACAAAGGAGGGCTACAGGACAGAGTCCTCGGCCTCGAATGATCGAGTATTTCCCATGTTGTTGGTGATGACAGTGGAGTGCCTGGGTCTACAGAAGTCGAGAGTCACACAGCAGAATGACCAGAGGATAACCTTGACTGGTGCTGTTTCTTCCCTGTATGCATTTTTGCGGGGAGAGGTCGAAGCTGAATGGTGCAAAGACCCCAATGCAGAGCATGTACGGGATCTAGACATTTCTTTTTATGACTCTGAGAAGGCTGCCTGTCCTCCTGGGCATTAGACTGCCTGTTGCCAGAGCACCCGCCCAGAGAGCGGTGGAGGCCATATACAGCCCTGTTGCTGGAATAACTTGCCTTTTCAGACTCCCTGCCTTTTTTTTTTTTGTACTCCCTCCCTCTCTCTGCACACTGTCTCCACTCCTTCAGGAGACATAATGTGGTATCCCCGCACACACGGCCTACCTGAACTCCTGACTTGTCCCCGTGGAACCTTGGCTATACCCCCCAGGCAGGTATAGCGGGTACGGGGCGGGACAGCACACCCCAATGCTTCAGTATTTTGTCGGACCTCCTCGGGCAGTCAGGCAGGTGCATGGGCAATCAGCGACTCCGCATACAGTGCTCCATTATCTAGGAGACTGTGTGCTGTTTTTCCCTGTTCGGGGGAGTGGCTGGAACCCAACGTCATGGCATCACCGCCAGCATAGCTACTCCCCATCCCCTTGCAGCTAACTCTATGCTTGCTGAACCTCGGATCTCCACCAGAGGCCAGCCAGGTGCCGAGCACTACCCCCAGAAAGGAGAGCAGTCCATCGGATGCTCAATCCTCTCCCTCCCCTGCCGACCCCTGAAGGCTCGGGCTCGTCGGCGTGACACGAGGTGTGATGTCCAGCACCTCAACACTCAGCACCACCGGGCCGGCCCCTACCTTCTTCTTTGGGCACTGTCATAACCATTACCTTTAAGTGTCTTTGCAAGACCACCCAAGGCTGGAGGAGACACCACCACAGCTCTTTGCACAGACTGCTGATTGCTGATGGGAAGCACGGCCACTACAGGCAGCAGATCTACTAAACCAGCCCCTACTACAGCCCCTGGCAGCTGAGGGGTCAGAGATTTGAGTGAACTTAAAGTCATTTTGGAGGATAAAAGCTCACGTACAGCATTCTCAACATCACTCTGAGACATCTTGGAGCCTTAAAAGAAGCATTCAGCACAACCTTTTGTACATCGGTAGGAAAGCCACCTACCCCAAACCAGGAATATCTCCAAAGGCATATGCCAGAGGCAACTGACCTGGTAGAGGTTCGGTCATGCATGTGACGTCACACCAAGGTGGGGTTTTCACCTGTTTGGAAGTTTTGCAAGTTACTACTTTTCATCTGTTTTCGACAGCAAATGGATTTGTTTTAAGCTGTGCCAGGAATAAAAGAGTACTGGACTTAAAATAAATGAACCACACTCAGAACAGTAGACTTACAATTTGATTTTGAATGGTCGGCTTCTTTATTGTATTGGTGTGCTTACTAACTGTAGCCGCCTCTGTGCAGTTTGTACTGATTTGGAACAGGTACTGTTTCTCAGTTTTCCTAGGCATACAGCTCAGACACAAAGGCAACCCTAGGAGGCATTCGCCAAGTACAGTCCAGCCCCAAGCCTTACTGTCTGCTGAGCTTCACTGATCTTCACCGACTGGGAGAGAGATCAATGACGGAGGAAGGCAGACTCAATCAATCAATCAATCAATCAAATCTTTATTTATTCAGGCGAGCATCATTGAGCAAGGCTCATTTACAAGATGAACCTGATAAGGTCAAGGTTCAATAGTTGATACAGCAAAATCATACGCTTTATAAGACAGTTATACATACAGAGAAAAATAATGTTTATAACACAATGTACAGTGAATTCACATGTTAATACTCGGTTAAAGGAAGGTTAAGCTAATATCTACAGTATGTACAGTACATACATATCCCAATGGGGGCCATGACAGACACACAGCATAATGAGTACTAGGATGGTGAAGGTATTATTGGGTGCCATAAGCTGGGGTGTCTGACTGGAAGGAATATGCCATATATGATTGGAAGCCAGATTTGTAGGATGATTAATCTAGCTCTAGCGGTAGCAACTGCATTTCTCTGTGAAGAGGGCTGTACAATGCTGTTTAAAGGATGCAAATGGAATGATAATGGACAGTTTTAGGGATTTTTGTAGGGTGTTCCATGCTATAGCTAGAGAATAGCTGATTGCTGCCCTCCCTAGTCTGGTGCTGACTTTGGGCAATTTGAGCAGAATGATATTGTTGCTTCTTAGGGCATAGGAGCTAGGAGTGGTCTGGTTGAAGCAGTCCAGGATATAGTTTGGGAGTTTTTTTGATAAAGCTCTGTAAATCCATAGAGCTGCATTTCTGCTCCTCCTGATATGAAGGGAAACCCATCCAACTGCGTCATAAAGAGAGCAATGGTGGTATTATATGGCAGATCTGTAATGAACCTTATTGCTCTATGATATAAGGCATCCAGCTTGTGAAGGTAGGAGATGGGGCAGTGACTATAAAGGAAGTCTGCATAGTCAATAACTGATAGAAAGATGGCCTGGACTAACCTCATCTTTGAGTCTCTGTTAAGGAAGGGTTTTAATCTATAGAGGAGGCCAAGCCTTTGGCTGCTTTTTTTGACAGTTCTCCTAGATGATGAGTGAAGTTGAGTCTGTTGTCAATCCACACACCTAGGTATTTGAAGTTTTCAACATACTCCAGATTTTCTCAAGTATAGTGCAGAGCTGGGGAGAGTGATTGAAGAGGATGTGCTGGTGGAGTTTTGAGTTGTGAACATCATTGCTTTATTTTCTTTGCATTTAGCAGAAGCTTTTTCTCGAGTAGTTGATGTTGTAACAAGGAGAATTCTGTTTGTAGGATTTCATGAGCAACTGTAGGCAAAGGGTTGCTGACATACAGAACAGAGTCATCAGCAAAGAGGTGTACTGAGGACTTGCTAAGGGTTGGATCAATGTTATTTATATAAATGGCAAAGAGGATAGGACCCAGAATAGAGCCTTGGGGGACTCCTCTTGACAGTGGTCTTAATGGGGATAGGTCACCTTCAGCTTTTACCTGCTGTGACCTACCGGAGAGGTAGCATCTGAACCACTTAAGGAAGGGTGGATCTATGCCAAGGGAGTGCAGGGATGAGAGTAGCAGCTCATGGTCCACAGTATCGAATGCTTTGCTCAGGTCCAGGAATACTGCACAGACATTATTCTTTTTATCCAATTCGATTTGCCAGTCATTTGTGACCTTGGCTAATGCAGTGATAGTGCTATGTTTGGCCCTGAATCCAGATTGAGCTGGATTTAATAGGTTAGCATTGTCAAGATATTCCCTTAGCTGATTACTCGCTAATTTCTCCAGCATCTTGGATAGCACAGGTAGAATGGAAATGGGCCTGTAATTATTAAGATCCATAAGACTCCGACAGGTGCAGAAGCAGGGATTCCTTGACAGCAGTTTTACCTGGCTGAATCTCCCTTGCAGTGCACAGTCTGGGATGTCTCCACTGAGGTGACTTCTCTCCTCGATCGCTCTCACTCAGAACCAGCCAGTGCGCTGCCTCTTCTGCTGAGCTTCACTGATCTTCACCGACTGGGGGAGAGAGAGAGACCAATCACGGAGGGAAGGCAGACTCTGATAGGTGCAGAAGCAGGAATTCCTTGACAGTAGTTCTACCTGCCTGAATCCCCCTTGGAGTGCACAGTCCAGGCTCCCATCTCTGCTGAGGCAACTTCTCTCCTCGATTGCTCTGCTCAGACCCAGCCAGCGGCTGCACTCTCAGCATAAGAAGTAGTTGGAACACTTACCCAGAATTCCTAGCTGTTGTATGTAAATCAGCATTTGTACTGCTGTACCACTACTGAAATAGTGGCCGACAAATAGAAAGCTCTCAGCTGGAAACAACAGCTCAGACACAAAGAGCACCCCTAGGAGGCATACCAAAAGAGCGGTCCAGCCCCTAGCCTTACTGTCTGCTGTACCCACCACTGTAATAGTGATCCTATTATACACTGCATTGCAGTATTCGCAACTGACAAAATCATAATTTTTTTTTTTTGTTTTAGTTGAGAGATGGTGCTGATTCCTGTTTCTTGGCAGGAAGTGTGGACAAATGTGTCGAGAGTAGAAAGCTCTCAGTCAGAAACAACCAGAAGCAACAGCTCAGAAACAAAGGGCACCCTTAGAAGGCATATGCCAAGTGCGGTCCAGCCCATAGCCTTACTGTCTGCTGAGCTTCACTGATCTTCACCGACTGGAAAAGAAACTTCCTCTCCTCCAGTCTCTAGTTGTGCTACTAAATGGCAGGAAGGAGTAACAAGGTTCCATCTCGCCGCTGGCTTCTACTCTCATCGGCAGCTTCTGCTGCAGCAGTTCCCTGGGCACTCCAGCATTTGAGAAGGGCGGATATTGTCCTGCAGCCAGTGGATCAGTCCCCTCTCCTTCACAGCAGCAGGGACTGTTCATCCTCATCCTCTTTGTGCAAGGACCACAGGCAGTTTTTTTTTTTTTACTGCAGGCAGCAGGGACTCCACGGAGATGTTCTGAGCCAAAGGGCAGAACAACTGAGCTAGTAACCAGATTCCTTCTTACCTTGCAGGAGTACAAGCTAGACCTCGTCTGTTCAAAAGCTACCTGACTGTGTTCTACAGCATACAGGGAACAGTCAGATACACCCACCCACCCTCTCCAGAGTGCTCTTGCTTTATAGGCATGTAGCGTCACCCACAACACCTGATAGGAGGTAGTAAGGTACAACCCCTCCCCCAAATAAAAACCCTCACTGTTCTGTTTTCTTTTTTGTCCACACATCCTACCAAGAAACAGGAATTAGCACCATCTCTCAACTAAAACAAAAAAAAAAATTATGATTTTGTCAGTTGCGAATACTGCAATGCAGTGTATAATAGGATCTACAAACGGCAACCAGGACCCTGCCATGCATTCTGCACCATAGCAGATCTTGCAGCCCAACTACAGGACGTCTGGACTGTAATATACGACCTCCAATACAGGGACCTCTATAGCACACCTCCTCAACCCTCCTGCCACCAGTACCTGCATGTCAGCCAGGGGACAGGACTCGAGGCAGGGCCTAGAGACTGGCAGGTGGTAAGAAAAAAGAGGCATCATAGGAGGCCCAGGAAGGAAGCCAAAAACCAGGAGCATTTCCTGGCCATCCAAAGAAAAAAAACAGGTTCGCTCCACTGCTACCAACCACAGACAAAGTAATACAAGATAAAGAAATCAAACCACCAAAAGAAGGCTAATACGCCAATTAAAACAAATACAAACTACGATAAAAACAAAAACACTAAAACTCAAAATAAAAACGACAGAAATATAAACAAAAGCAAAATTCTCATAATCGGGGATTCCATGATCCGAGAAGTGGAACACCACCTAACACAAAATGTTAAAAGCAACATCATGGCAAAGTGTTTACCAGGAGCCTCTGCAAGCAGGGACACTAACCGCATAAAGACAATGGTGCAGGAATTGGGGGATGTTACACATAAACAATACACCTTGGTACCAATTACTTGGCAAATCACACAGTTCAGGAGGCCAAGAAACATTTCGAGGACCTGGCCAACAAACTTTCTTCCCTTCCATCCAAATTAGCCTTCTCAGAAGTGCTGCCTGTGTGGGAAAAAGGAAAAAGCACCTAGTGAGTCAGAGAGATTAAAATAGGTGAATTCAACTCATGGCTGCGTGATTGGTGCCAAGACAAGGGATACCACTACATAGGGAACTGGCACAACTTTTGGGAAAGAGCTTTTTTTTAAATACAATGGATTGCACCTAAACAGAGAAGGTGTGTGAGCACTCGGACAAAAATTTGATGTCTATACAGGTAGTTAAATAAAGGGAGTATGATACAGCTCACACCCCTGCCGTCGGTGGGCTGGTCATCACCCCCAAAATGGCAAATGCCAGATACATCCTCAGAAAACAAATCAGAGCCAACATCCATCCGAGCCAGAAACCTCCATAAAGTCTTGGCTGGAAAGAAAACTGGAGCAGTCCAGGAAGAGGGACAACCTCGCTCAAGAGGATGAACAGTCCTGGAAGACAATGGTTGCAAATACTAGGAGCCTAATCAATGAACTTTCCGAACTAACAGCCATCTTGGAAACAGAAAGGTTGGACTGGGTGGCTGTACAGAACGTGATTCACAGAAAAGCACAGATGGGACATGGCCATTCCCAGATAGGAAGGCAAAAAAAGGGGGCGTGAAATTTACTTTCGGAGAAAATAAAAGCCACAGAAGTAAAGGGCAAAATAGGGACTTGGTCACTGTGGCTAACAGTAGACACGGGCAAGGAAAATCTTTCCAAATTGGACGTCGTCTTAAGCCCCCAAATCAAGGAGATAACGGAGACAAAGACCTAATAAAGGAAATCCACAAAATGTCTGATAAAGGTGAAGTAATACTGGTGGGGACTTCAGCATACCAGATATTAACTGGAGCACACTAACAGCAGCAACAAGAAGAAGTAGGGACTTTATTGTCACTACAAGGTGCAGGACTGTGCCAACTTGTTAAAACCCCAACAAAGGAGATGCCATTCTCGATCTTGACCACACAAACTCAGAAAGGATCAAGGACATCGAAGGGGATGTCATATGGGCAACTTGCGACCATCACATGGTAAGCTTTAAAGGTAAACATAACACAGGACACCAACCACTCAAAGACACTGTGGGGGGATTCAAGAATGCATGGGATAGACATGAGGGAGCCCTGACTACAAAAGGCGACTAGAGTGTCAAAACACGTCTAAAACAAATGGGCAGACTAGATGGACTAGCGGTCTCCTTCTGCCATCAACTTCAACGTTTCTGTTTCTACTGCAGGCAAGGTATTAGGACTATGCCAGCCAGCAAAAGCAGCACCCTCTATGGAAGTTTATATAGGAGGAACCACAATGGAGAGTGCAGTGAAAGCCTCCAAGAACTCCATTCAATTTTTCTTAGTAGAGTCTTCCAAGATCTGGAAGTATATACCAAACAGTCCTCACTGCATGAGGGGATGGTAGACGTGGAAGGCCAATCCCCTCATAGGGATCATTCTTCCCACTGTCATCATTGTCCAAATCCTCCTTTTTAACGGGCAGACTGGATGGGCCAATGTGTCATTCTCTGCTGTCAAATTCTAGGTTTCCTCCATATTAAGAGGATCAGGATTGTATTCTACCTTATCTGCAATAATGATAGCAGCAACTAATGGAGCCAGTGACGGAAAAATTATAGGTTTGCTCTTGGATCCAACAGGGAAGGCCCAGTCAGCAGGACAGCCATTATCATCAGCGGAAGCAATGCTAACAGGTGTGGAAACAGTTCAGAGGATACCACCACCACAACCTGGGAGATGAAAACACTCTGCAAAGGGTCCGGTACAACCAACATTGAAGGGGTAGAACTTGACAACGGGACTGCATGCTGTCTATAGTAGGTATGGTAGTGCCAGAGTCAGACCATGATCTCAGTGTCTCATCGAAGGGCAAGGGAGGAGGTTGGCTGTAGTCAACACTGCCGGATCAGACGATGAAAAGGTTACCCTTCAACAATGGAGACCTGGACCTCACCAGCAAAGCAGCAGCTTTAGCTTTATGCTTGTGGTGATGGCAGAAGAGGAGGAATGTGATGCCTTATTTGTGTCATTGTCCTTGATAACAGCATCACCGAACACCAAGGAGTTCCCTTCCCTGAACAAGAGGGAGAAGCCAGTTTTGAACAGGCAACCTTTTTTTTTAACCTTATTTTATCCTCCTTGCATATACCATCCCTCCACTCAATCAGAACCCCTCAAGCTGCCTTCACAATGTCCCTTGACACCCCCAGGAGTCTGCTCTCAAGAGTGTTCGCCCGCTCAGAGATCCCTAGATATGCCTGTATACCCCCCGGGCGGGGTGACGGAAGGACTCCCCTAACCTTCCCCCGAACAACAGTGGAGCGGGCAGGACACAGCGGAGTCTGCCCCGGTGAGCGCTGATGACGTGGTCCGGCACTGGCGGAGTCGTCACCTAGGAGTGTCGGGCTCCATTTTTCCTCTTTTCTAGTAAGCCCATACCCCGCAGTCACCAACACGCTAGGAGAGCCAACTGGGAGGCATGCGTCGAGACGCAACTCCTCCCCGGTCTTTCAGCTGACGCTGCCCCTCCCGCTTTGTGTCCTGACCTGCGTCGCCAATCCCAGGTTCACCCAGGAGATGATGCAGCAGGACAGACCTGCAACCCTCCCCAGAGAGGAGAGCCACCACTGGGTGCTCAATCCTCTCTCCCTGCCGACTCTCCGGCCCTGAGTCCGTCCACCGAACCCAGGTCGCCAGTATGGAGCAAGGTGTGGCATCCAGCGCCTCAACCTCAGCCCCACCGGGCCGGACGAACATGCAGCCTTTGACTTGAGCTTCCATGGCCTTTCATAGCAATGAAGATTTCTAAAGCCTTCTTCGACTTCTCCTTGTGGCCCAGATAGATTCCTGTCAGATCTTGCAGGATCCAACACTGAGGGGCAGGTTCAAACAGAAAAACACAAACCGTGTAGCATTGCCCTACGAGATTTTGTAACCACAGGTACAAAACCTAAATAAAGGTTCTTTCGATGTGGCATAAAAAGGACAATGTGGACAAGGTAAAATTTAGAAAATAATAAAGTTGAAAAAATACAGGTTACTCACCTGTAACAGGAGTTCTAGGAATGGTATATGTTGTTCATCCACACTTGCTGGCAGGTTCCTTGCCGCTTTAAATCTTGCAGGAAGGTCTTCAAGCTGGCTCCTCCCACCCACCCGGGTGGTAAAACTCTCGGCTCTGCCCCATGATGCCAGATCTAGCCCGCTGGAAGCCAGGCTGTGTGTCGAAGCCGGGAGTCGGGTGGGTCATGTGGATGAACAACATATACCATTCCTAGAACTCCTGTTACAGGTGAGTAACCTGTATTTCTAGGGGCATGGATATGTTGTTCAATCCACACTAACTGGCAGACTCCTAGCAGTTCTCCGGGAGGAGGGAGGCAAGGCGCACACCTCCGATACTTACTTGGGGAAAAAGAGACTGGAGAACTGAGGCCCCAAAACCAGCATCCCGGCGTGACTCAAGGTCGATGTGGTAGTGGGTAATAAAGGTATGTGCTGACTTCCAGGTAGCAGCCCTGCAGATATCCTGGATAGGAACATCCCTGGAAGCAGCTACCGATGCAGCGGTATGGCGGGTAGAATGAGCTCTTATCCCTCTGGGAGGCTCCATGCCTGCCAACCTATAGCAGAGCTCTATGCAGGAGGTGACCTACCTGCTTATCGTCCACTTGGCTACAGGTCTGCCAGGTGCGGCTTCAGCATAGGCAACAAACAGCTGGCAAACCCTCCTCAACTTCAGCCGTCCACCTTATAGGCTGCTTAGTTACTGCCTAGGGTCCAAAGTATGGAGCCTATATTCGGCCTCCGAGGCGTGACTGGGGTAGAACACCGGCAGAGTCAACACCTGGTTAAGGTGAAACTCCGACACCACCTTCGGAAGGAATTTCGGGTGGGGGCGCAGGACAACCTTGTCCCTGTGGAAGACCACATAAGGAGACTCGATGGAAAGCGCCTGGAGCTCTCCCTTCCTTCTGGCTGACGTGACAGCCACCAAGAAGGCGGTCTTCCATGACAGGTGGGAAATATCGCACCTGTGCATCGGTTCGAATGGCTTGAACATGAGCTTGGCCAATACCAGCAGTAGATCCCACGGAGGTGGAGGTTCTCGCACGGAAGGGGAAATGTGGTCAAGGCCTTTGAAAAAGCGCCCGACCACCTTCTCCTGCGCCACCGACTGCTTCCTGGCCCGCGCCCGGTAAGCAGAGATGGCTGCCAGGTGCACCTTAAAGGTCGTCGAACGAAGTCCTTGCTGAGAAAGGGACCACAGGTAGTCCAGAATGCTTGCCAAGGGACAGGCGGAAGGGTCCAAGCCCTTCCCCTGACACCAAATGGAGAATCTCTTCCATCTGAAGGGGTAGCATTTCCTGGTCGACTCCTTATGGGACACCTCAACGACGTTGAGGACCTCATCGGAAAGACCCAAGGCCTGGAACTCTAGCCGCTCAGGAACCAGGCTGTCACGTGCAGGGACTGAAGGTCTGGATGGAATACCTTCCCCTGGTTGACTGAGATCAGGTCCGGGTGGGCTGGAAGCCGCCTCGGGAGCCTGGAGTTGAGGCTGAGGAGATCTGGATACCAGAACTGGCGGGGCCAGTCTGGGGCTACCAGAATCACCTGCACCTTGTCCCTCCTCGCCTTGAGAAGCACCTTGTGGATCAAGGGAAATGGGGAAAGGCGAAGAGGCCGGGGTCCATGGCCTCAGAAGGCATCCCCTGCAGCTAGCCCTGCTGAGGGGGCGGGCATGGAACAGACTCAGCTTTGCATTCTCCCTGGAGGCAAACAGGTCCACCTGAGGCGTGCCCCAGTGGGAGAACAGGTCTTGTACTACCTCCGGCAGGAGAGACCACTCGTGAGATGCAGCCCCTATCCGGCTTAGGGCATCAGCCAGAGTGTTGGAGGCTCCTGCCACGTGAACGACTAGGAGATCCGCCTCCAGGCTGCGCGTGAGGAACCATATGCAGAGAGCTTCCTTGCATAACAGCATGGAGCGCGTCCCGCCCTGGCGGTTCAGAGAGTACCTGGTCGTGGTATTGTCCGTCTGGACCTGAACCACTTGACCCCGTAGAAACGGAGCGAAGGTGGTGACAGCCAGACAGACCGCTCGGAGCTCCAGCAGGCTGCTATGGCATCGGGACTCCCGAGGGGACGAGAGGCCGTGCGCTCGGTGCTCCCCCAGATGGGCACCCCAACCCATCAGAGATGCATCGGTCGACAGAGAGACCGTCGGCTCGTGGACGAACGGGATGCCCTCTTGCAGATGTGCCGAATGATCCACCACTGGAGAGCGCTCCACATCTCCTGGGTCACTGTCATGGGCTGGTCCAACGGATCGCAGTGTTGTGACCACTGGCTGGCCAGCCCACATTGAAGGGGCATGTACCAATGGGCCCAACGGACCACGCTGGTGCAGGCCGCCATGAGGCCCAGGAGGTGCAGGAAGTCCCGGGCAGGCACAATTGCCAACCAGAAATGATTGGGCAAGGAGGAAGAACCTCGGCCCTGTCCGCCGGAAGCCGTGCTCTGGCTCGTGAGAGTCGAGCTCAGCCCGATGAATTGTATCACCTGCTTTATGCGAGGTTCCGACTGGCCCTCGTTGATGGGGAGGCCAATCTGAGAAACAAACCTGGAGGGCCAGATCTCTGGACGCTCGCCTCAGCTCTGGAGGGGTTGCAATCAGCCAGTCGTCCAGGCAGGGGTACACCCGGACCCTTCGGCACTGCAGGAACGCTGACACCATTGCCATGTATTTGGTGAAGACCCTGGGAGCTAGGGAGAGGCCGAAGGGCATGGCCCGGAACTTGTAAAGGATCCCTCCGCTCTGAAGCGGAGGAAGCTCTGATGGGACGGACGGATTGGGACGTGAAAGAATGCATCCTGGAGGTCCAGGGAACAGAACCACACGCCTCGTTCCAAGGATGGGATTATTTGAGCCAGAGTGACCATCCTGAAGGTCCGAGACCTTAGGAACTTGATCAGGTCGTGCAGGTCGAGAATGGGGCGCCAGCCCCCCGTCCGTTTTGGGACCAGGAAGTACCTGGACACAAACCCCGGGTCTGGAGGAGGATCCGCCACCTGCCTGATCACCTCTTTTTCGAGGAGCAGGGCAATATTGGCTCGGCAGGCCAATAGCAAGGCTGCGGACCCCGTGGCCCCCCGAGGGGCGATAGCTCGAAAGGGTGGAGCCTGCTCGAACTCCAGAGGCAGGCCTTTTCCCACCACCTCCACACCCAACGGTCCGTGGGTACAGGACCAGGCGGAAAGGAAGTGGCGGGCCGTGTCCCACAGAGGGACCCAGGGGAGTGACGAGGCTGAGCGGCACCTCAACCCGTCACTGGGCAGGCTTGGAGAGGAACTGGCCGAGGGACCTCCTGGGCCTTTACCTCCTTGCTTCCTGTTGGAGGGAAGCCTGCCAGGCTTGGTTGGGATGCGCGCGAGCCTGCTGGCCCTGTTGCTGGTGCTGCTGGGCCGGTCGAGATGCAGGGCCCAAGGGACGAAAGGACTTCTACTGCCTACAGCGGCCTTTGTCCCTCTGGGTGGAGGTGACCGAGTCTAGGGTGGCATTGGACTTCGATCCGCTGGAGGTGTCCCTCCACTCCAGGGCCGAAGAGGTCAGTCCCCAAGAAGGGGACATCCGCCAACTTGTGCTGGGTATCCACCGTGAAGGTGGATATCCTCAGCCACGCCCTGCGGCATGGCCACCGCGGCCGCTGCTGACCTAGCACAGGAATCACCTATGTCCAGAGCAGTCTGAAGCTGCTGCTTCGCCACCGCCCTACCCTGGTCCCGCACCTGGTGGACCGTGGTCTGCAGGTCAGTCGGGAGATGAGGAACAACCTCATCCAGGGAGCCCAAGAGGGCGTGGGAGAAGTGTGCCATCAGCACGGCTGAGCTGGCCTGTTGGAGGCCGAGGGAGGACGCAGCGTACACCTTGCGCCCGGCAAAGTCCAGCTTTTTGGACTCTTTGTCGGGGGGCTTATCCACATCCCGAGCGTTACCGGAACGCCGGAAAACGCTGTCGGTGACTAACCCCTCAGCAGAGGGGTGCTCCGAGAAACCGGGCAAAGAGCCGGTAGGGACGGCATACTTCCTGGCCATCCTGGCTGAGGGCGCAGGACAGGAAGCAGGCCGCTGCCAAAGCTCCAAGGCTGGGCCGACAATGGCCTCAGCCACCGGAAGGGCCTCTGTGGGGGAATCCCTGGGTCCAGTATCTCCGTCGAGGATGCTTGGCCCGTTGGACACGGGCTCAAGCTGCATCCCGGTGGACTCTGAGATGAGTCAAAGCAGACCCAAGAAGGACGATGGGCTATAGTCCAATGACTGGCCCCTGGAGGACTCCAGGTCGACCTGCCTGGAGAACAGGGAGGAGTCGTCGTCGGATTCCAAAGAGTCTGCGAAGAGCTGCCTCAGCCCTGAGCCACCCTCCACCTGCCGAGGACGGTCGGGAGTGAGGGTGACCGACAACCTGTGGAGCAGGCCGTGATCCGACCGAGAATCCTTGGTCGGTGCCCCCGACTTCAGTTGTGGAGGCGGAGGTTCCATCACAATCGGTGGAGCAGCTGGTTTTGGCTGAGCAACCGGCCCTGGAGCGGGCAACTCGACTGGGGCGAGTGGTTGCTTCAGTCGTTCAGGCGACAGCCACTTGATGGCCGGGGTCTGGACCAGGGTCAGCTTAGGCCCGGACAACAGCAACTGCTGCCACATAAGCTCCTCGTAGCGCCGGCGTAATTTACGCCGAAGCCTCCCCTCATCCGAGGAAGAGGACGAGGAGGAACAGTGTCACCACTTACTTCAGTATCAAGACCAAGACCACCGATGTCGGCGGGAACGGCTAGACCGAGAAGAGGTCCGAGACCGAGACCCTCTGGGGGACTGAGGGTGGGTATGGGAAGGGGTGGGACACCGCTCTTCCCTCAGCTGGGCACTTTAACCCGAGTGACTGCGGCCGGAAGGCACAGGCAGATCCTCGGTATCCACCGGGAAACCCGGTGAAGGAGGGTTGTCGGCTTCCAGCCTACGCCCGCCTAACAGATCAAGAAAATCTCAACTGCCGACGGGAGTCTCGGCAGGCTGGGCTGGACGGGGCATCAGAAGCCAGGCCTCAGCCGCAACCTCGACCGGTTCGACGGGTCGCTGTCCGGGAAGGGGACCTCCCGCCTCCCACGAACGCCGACGGTGGGATCGCGATTTTCGACTCCTTCTTCATGGGCCGAGAAGAATGTCCCGATGGCCCTTCTCCCTTCGTGGAAAGGGACTGACAAAGCTCCTTGAACAAAGCCGTATACGAGGAACTCGGAGAGAGTGGGATAATGCCGTGGCTGAGGAGGAGGAAGATGCGGCCTGGGCCGCCTCCTCCTCGAGGGCGATCATCTGCTCGAGCTGCTCAGCCGAGCCAGCCGCTGCGGACACCGCCTAGCGAGCCTCTTTTGATTTTTACGGTGGGGAAACGTTTCTGGGGGCGGAGCTTCAATCGGCAGCGTCGTCAGGATGTTGGCGAGAAAGAGCGCACAACTCGCAGGCCTGGCGGGTCGTGATCAGGCCTAGGTAGTAGACGCACGTGAGTGCGGATCTGTCCTGGACATCTTTTATTCAAAGGGCACCTCCAAGCCGAATAGATTTGTCCACGCAGCTGCGAGGGAAGATGAAGACCCAAGTTTAGAAACTTCAAAACCAATTTCGACGAACCTAAGAGTTAGGATTCAGTCTAAAGCGCAGGCTAAGGAGGAACCTGAGCTTCAGCGGTAAGGAAGATCTGGCGTCATGGGGCGGGAGCCGAGAGTTTCACCGGGTGGGTGGGAGGAGCCAGCTGGAAGACCTTCCGGCAAGATTTAAAGCGGCAAGGAACCTGCCAATAAGTGTGGATTGAACATATCCATGTCCCTAGAACAACAGCGTTGTTTCTCTAGAGGTCCGATCAGCAGTTAACAGCAGCGGAAAGAACTAAGAAGCAATGGGGCCATCCACGATTATACATGCGCCAATGTTGCACATCATCATGGGCTACCCACAGCTAGCAAAGTTTACAAGTCGTCATGGTGGCAACAATTTACAGTTCCACATATGTGGTTCAATGGAAGAGATAGCCTTGTTGAAGCTCAACCAGCTGTATCAGCAATTCTACAGAACATCAGCAATCACATGTTTTTAAACCAGCGATCATTTATTTATTTATTTTATTTAGTTTTTGTTGACCGGGAAAGGAGGACTAGAAAGTTCTGCCTATTTTTAGCCTCGTCCCGGGGGAGGGGGATATAGATGTATGCCAACTGACACTGAACCAGATTAAGCTGTTGGTGGTTATTTTTAGTGAATGGGAGAAATTTGGCCAGGAAACCAGGGAAATTCCCCTACTCTGCCTGCAGGGGTGCTGTCACATCCTGTAGACAGGATGGAGGGGCCCATTTTGGAACAGGACAGAGGAGAAGGAGGTGAACACAATGAGCAGGCAAACAATCTGGGCTTGGCGTCAAAGGCCAAAACTACAGGTTTTGGAGAGGAACAGACAGAAATAGAGTCTGGGACTGAAGAAAATACAGGTTACTCCCCTGTAACAGGAGTTCTAGGAATGGTATATGTTGTTCATCCACACTTCATGGCAGGTTCCTTGCCGCTTTAAATCTTGATGGAAGGTCTTCAAGCTGGCTCCTCCCACCCACCCGGGTGGTAAAACTCTCGGCTCCACCCCATGACACCAGATCTAGCCCGCTGGCAGCCAGGTTGTGCGTCGAAGCCGGGGAGGCCGGGTGGGTTGTGTGGATGAACAACATATATCATTTCTAGAACTCCTGTTACAGATGAGTAACCTGTATTTCTAGGGACATGGATATGTTGTTCAATCCACACTTCATGGCAGACTCCTAGCAGTTCTCCAGGAGGAGGGAGGCAAGCCGCACACCCCCTACTTAGGGAACAAGGACTGGAGAACGGAGGTCCCAAAACCAGCATCCCGGCATGACTCAAGGTCGATGTGGTAATGGGTAATAAAGGTGTGTACTGACTTCAAGGTAGCAGCCCTGCAGATTTCCTGGATAGGGACGTCCCTGGAAGCAGCCACCGATGCAGCGGTATGGCGGGTAGAATGAGCTCTTATCCCTTTGGAAGGCTCCATGCCCGCCAACCTGTAGCAGAGATCTATGCAGGAGGTGACCCACCTGCCTATCATCTGCTTCGCTGCAGGTTTGCCAGGTGCGCTTCTGCGTAGGTGACAAACAGCTGGCGAACCTCTCCCCGAACTTCAGCTGTTCGCTCCTTATAATAAGAGAGCGCTCTTCTAGGGTCCAAAGTATGGAGCCTATATTCGGCCTCCGAGATGTGACTGGGGTAGAACACCGGCAGAGTCAACACCTGGTTAAGGTGAAACTTCGACACCACCTTCGGAAGGAATTTCGGGTGGGGGCGCAGGACAACCCTGTCCCTGTGGAAGACCAGATAGGGAGGCTCGATGGAAAGCGCCTGGAGCTTACTCCCATCCTTCTGGCTGACGTGATAACCACTAAGAAGGCGGTCTTCCACGACAGGTGAGAGATGTCACACCTGTGCATCGGTTTGAAATGGCTTGTCCATGAGCTTAGCCAATACCAGCAGTAGATCCCACGGAGGTGGGAGATTCTCGCACCGAAAGGGATATGTGATCAAAGGCCTTTGAGAAAGCGCCCGACCACCTTCTCCTGCGCCACCGACTGCTTTCCGGCCCATGCCCGGTAAGCAGAGATCGCTGCCAGGGGCACCTTAAGGGTCGTCAACTGAAGCCCTAGCTGAGAAAGGGACCACAGGTAGTCCAGAATGCTTGCCAAGGAACAGGAGGAAGGGTCCAACCCCTTGCCCTGACACCAAATGGAGAACCTCTTCCATTTGAAGGCATAGCATTTCCTGGTCAACTCCTTACGGGATGCCTCAACAACGTTGAGGACCTCGTCGGAAAGACCCAAGGCCTGGAACTCTAGCCGCTCAGGAACCAGGCAGTCAGGAGCAGGGACTGAAGGTCTGGGTGGAGAACCTTCCCCTGGTTGACTGAGATCAGGGCTGGGAGCCGCCTCGGGAGCCTGTAGCTGAGGCTGAGGAGATCTGGATACCAGAACTGGTGGGGCCAGTCTGGGGCTACCAGAATCACCTGCACCTTGTTCCTCCTCGCCCTGAGAAGCACCTTGTGGATCAAGGGAAATGGAGGAAAGGCGTAAAACAGGCCCAGGGTCCATGGCCTCGAGAAGGCATCCCCCTGCTGAGGGGGGCGGGCATGAAACAGCCTCAGTTTCGCAATCTCCCTGGACGCAAACAGGTCCACCTGAGGCGTGCCCCAGTGGGAGAACAGATCTTGTACTACCTCTGGCAGGAGAGACCACTCGTGAGACACAGCCCGTATCTGGCTGAGGGCACTGGCCAGAGTGTTGGAGGCTCCTGCCACACCACCTCCAGTCTGCTCAAGAGAGACCAAGTGCGGAGAGCCTCCTTGCACAGAGGCAAGGAGTGCGTCCCGCCCTGGTGGTTTAGATAGTACATGGTATTGGTGTTGTCCATCTGGACCTGGACTACTTGACCCCGCACAAACGGAGCGGAGGCGGTGAGGGCTAGGCGGACCTCTTGAAGCTCCAGCAGGTTGATGTGGCATCGAGACTCCTGAGGGGACCAGACGCCATGCACTCTGAGTTCCCCAGATGGGCACCCCAACTCATCAGAGAGGCGTCAGTCGTCAGAGTGACCATCGGCTCCGGGCAGACAAACGAGATACCCTCCTGCAGATGAGCTGGAACGAGCCACCGCTGGAGACCGTTCCACATCTCCTGGGTCACTGTCACTGGCTGGTCCAGAGGACCTGAGCGTTGTGACCATTGGTGGGCCAGCCCCCACTGCAGGGGACGCATGTGCCAGCGGGCCCAACGTACCACGCTGGTGCAGGCCGCCAGGAGGCGCAAGAAGTCCCGGGCAGGGCGCAACTGCCCAACCAGAAATTATTGAGCAAAGGAGGAAAGGACCTCGGCCCTGTCCGCCGGGAGTCGAGCTCTGCCCCGATGAACTGAATCACCTGCATTGGCACGAGTTCAGATTTGGCCTCGTTGATGAGGAGGCCAATCTGAGAGCAGACCTGGAGGGCCAGATCCCTGGACCGCTCCACCTCCAACTTGGAGGGGGCTGCAATCAGCCAATCGTCCAGGTAAGGGTGCACCCGGACCCTTCGGCACCGCAGGAATGCTGTCACCACTGCCATGCATTTGGTGAAGACCCTGGGAGCTAGAGAGAGAGGCCAAAGGGCATGGCCCGGAACTCGTAAAGGGATCCCTCTGCCCTGAAGCAGAGGAATCGCTGGTGAGACGGACGGATTGGGACATGAAAGAACGCGTCCTGGAGGTCCAGAGAACAGAACCACATGCCTCGTTCCAAGGATGGAATGATCTGAGCCAGAGTGACCTTCCTGAAGATCCAAGACCTTAGGAACTTGTTCAGGTTGTGTAGGTCTAGAATGGGGTGCCAACCCCCCGTCCGTTTTGGGACCAGGAAGTACCTGGACACAAACCGTGGGTCTGGTGGAGGATCTGCCACCTCCCTGATCACCTCCTTCTGGAGGAGCAGGGCAATGTCGGCTCGACGAGCCAACAGAGAGGCTGTGGAACCCCTAGCCCCCCAGTAGGGTGACGGCTCAACAGGGTGGGGACTGCTCGAATTCCAGAGGCAGGCCCTTTCCTACCACTTCCAACACCCAGTGATCCATGGTGATATCGGACCAGGCGGAAAGGAAGTGGCGAAGCAGTCCCCCCACGGGCGGAACCCGGGAAGGAGCAACGAGGTTGGGGGAAGACATCCCTCAACCAGTCACTGGGCAGGCTTGGAGGAAGGGCCGGCCGAGGAGCCGCCTGGACCTTTTCCTCCCAGCTTCCTGCTAGAGGAAGCAGCAGGTTTGGCTTTGGGGTGTCAAGTGCGAGCCTGCTGGCCCTGATGCTGGTGTTGCTGGGCCGGACGTGCCGCAGGGGCTGAAGGACGAAAGGGCTTACGCTGCTGCTTGCGGCCTTTGTCCTTCCAGGCAGACGTGACAGAGTCCAAGGTGGCATTGGACTTCTCAGTCCGTTACAGATGACCCTCCACCCCGGGACTGAACAAGTCGGTACCCGAGAAGGGAATGTCTGCCAGCTTGTGCTGGGTAGCCACCGTAAATGTGGCGATCCCCAGCCAAGCTCTGCAGCGCATGGCCACTGCGGCCGCTACTGACCGGGCACACGAGTCAGCGATGTCCAAAGAAGTTTGGAGCTGCTGTTTGGCCACCGCCCTTCCCTGATCCCGCACCTGCTTGACCGTCGTTTGAAGGTTAGCCGGGAGATGAGGAATCATCTTATCCAGGGAGCCCAAAAGGGCATGTGAAAAGTGTGCCATCAGGATGGCCGAGCTGGCCTGATGAAGGCCTAGGGAGTAAGCAGCATAGACTTTCCGCCCGGAGTAGTCCAATTTCTTGGACTCCTTATCGGGTGGCTTGTCCACATCCCAAGCATTCCCGGAGCACTGGAAAACGCTGTCGGTCACTAGCCCCTCAGCAGAGTGGTGCTCTGAGAAACCGGAGAGTGAACCGGTGGGAACAGCATACTTCCAAGCCATCCCAGCCAAAGGTGCTGGACAAGAAGCTGGCCGCTGCCATAGAGCCACGGCCGGGCCAACAATGGCTTCGGCCACCAGGAAGACCTCCGTAGGGGAATCCCCTCGGTCCAGTACCTCTGTGAGGGGATACTCGGCCCGTTTTGAAACGGGTTCGAGCTTCATCCCAGTGGACTCTGAGACGAGTCGAAGCATTCCAAGGAACGAGGATGGGCTCTCGTCCACCGACTGACCCCCAGCGGACTCCAAGTCAAGCGGCCTGGAGAATAAGGAGTAGTCGTCGTCAAACTCCAAGGAGTCTGTGAACAGCTGCCAAGCACCTGAGCCACCCTCCACCTGCCGAGGTCGATGGGAGTGAGGGTGACCGACAACCGGTGAGGCAAGCCCTGACCCAACCGAAAATCCCTGGTCGGGGCAGCAATTTTTGGTTGTGGAGGCAGGGTTTCCAACACAATGGGTGGCGCAAACGGTTTTGGCCGAACAATCGGTGCCAGCTTTAGCTCCTCGACTACTACGAGGGGTTGTTTTGGCCACTCCGTTGACAGCCACTTAATGGCTGGTGAAGGCGACGGAGTCGTCTTCTTCCCGGACAATATGAGCTGCTGCCACATTAGATCCTCATAGTGCCGATGCAATTTATGCTGGAGCCTATCCTCCGAGGTGCTGAGACCGAGACCGCCGACGTCGGTGGGACCGGCTAGATCTTGAAGAGGTCCAAGACCGAGACCTTTGGGGATTCCGAGGATGGGTCTGAGAGGGGGTTTGGTTCAGGGACCTTAACCGGGGACTCCGGCACAGGAGGCACAGGCAAGTCCTCGGTTTCCACTGAGGGAACTGGTGAAGAAGGGTTGTCAGCTTCTCCAGTCGACAGACCGTCCGACGGGTCGAGAAAAATCTCGACCGCGTCGACGGATGTCTTGGCCGGCTGACCTGTTGGGGACACCATGAAGCCAGCGGCCTTAGTCACAACCTCGACCGAAGTAGAGTGTTGACTCTTCGGGGAAGGGGACCTCTCCCGCTCCCACGAACGTCGAAGGTGGGACTTACCTTTAGAGTCCTTCTTTTTGGACCAAGAGGAATGTCCCAAAGGCCCTTCTCCCTTGGTGGAGAGGGATTGGCAAAGCTCCTTGAAAGAAGCTGTGTAGGAGGAGCCCAAGGAGAGCGGGATAAATGCAGCGACCGAGGATGATGATGATGCAGCCTGGGCCGCCTCCTCCTCAAGGGCGATCATCTGTTCGAGCTGTTCAGCCAAGCCAGCAGCCAGGACACCGTAGCGGGCCCAACAGCAGGCGGGCAGTCGGGTCCTCCAAGACCCGAAGCCGAAAGGATTTGCAGAACACAAGCCTGTGAGTCATGGGCACGAGTCAAGGCAATAGCATGTGAGTGCGATTGTCCGGGACATCTTTCTCTGCCTACAGGCAAGCACCGACGCAAAACGAGTTGATTTGTCCATTGGAGTCACAGGTAAAGAGAAGACCGAAGTCTTTTGAATTTAAGAATAAGTTTTGGATTGACCGAAGGTGTGGATCCAGGCCTAAAGCATGAAGCGTAGGAGGAACCTGAACTTCCAAGCGTGAAGATCTGGCGTCATGGGGTGGAGCCGAGGGTTTTACCACCCGGGTGGGTGGGAGGAGCCAGCTTGAAGACCTTCCGGCAAGATTTAAAGCGGCAAGGAACCTGCACTAAGTGTGGCTTGAACAACATATCCACGTCCCTAGAAATAAAGTTTTAGCACATGCAGATGATGTGGTCCTGACAATACAAAAATACTCATATGAAGACAGTTTGAAACAGGTATTAGAACACTACTCCGAGGTATCCGGATCAAGAATTAATGTAAACAAGAGCACAGGATACTACATAGGTAAGATAGGAGATACCCCAATAACAAGTACAGCAGGTATTGCAGTACAGGATCAAGATATCAAAATACTAGGAATTACATTGGGTAGGCAAAATATGGAAGAAAAAAACTGGGAAGCATGTTTAAATATAGCAAGCCAGGTAGGGTCATGGAAGAATAAAAGAATATCCAAGATAAAAAGAATAATGTTAATAAAAAACCTGATTATTCCATTTTGTTTTGTATTTATGTTTTTCCCCATACCCCACAAGCTAGAAACAAGTGTTAAATGTGTTCTTCCAGGGATTATGGGGTAGCAGGTTAAACCCGATAAAGAGAAATACTAAGTATAGAAAAAGGAAGGAGGGTGGTTGTGGAATGGTAAACCCGATAGTTTTTTTCACAGCATTTTTATTGTGTATAATTTAGGCAACATCATGAGGGCAACCAAGAAAATCTGGGGACCAGGGGTCTTGGAATGGTTAGAAACCTTTTTTAAAGAGTGACAGGCAGACAAACAAATGACAGTAAAAAAATGGGTGAAGATGCCGGTATACATGCATGATGTAATTAGAAATATAAAGCAATGGAAAATAAATAAGCAGACAGTTTTAATGTTTAATAGGAAAACACTGTATCAGAATGTACAAAGAGAGAACTTTTATGGAGAACTAGAAATACCTCAATGTACAGATCAGAAAAAGCAGGATGTACTACCATACATGAATAATGATAGAATACCTTTTTTATATGGGATGTAAATTGGTTAACAATCCACGGGAGGCTGGGTGTAAGAAACATACACGAGCACAAGCAGATAAGTGAGCATTATTGTATAAGGAATTGCTGTATATAGCAATTAGAGGCACAAGACCATTTATATTTTAAGTGTCCAGTAGTACAAGATTTCTGGAAATTTGGGGGGCAAAGATGGCAAGAACCATTGTATGAGGAAATAAAGTAAGAGGAACTAATATTGGGGCTATACAGTGCAGAATGGAGTAAATATGAACTAGGGACCACACAACTGATTGAGGCTTTGATAAAATATTATATATGGCAAGCCAGGTGTGCACGGGTATTGCAGCAAAAGCAAGTAACAAATGAAGAACTGGCTATTATGATTGAAAATGAATTGGGAAAAATATACTGTCAGGAACTGAAAACTGTAAATAGAAATAAGCATGCAAAGAGGTGGAAGCACATTATCTTCATAAATAATTGAATATGGTATTTTGAAGAAAGTATATGAGACAGTATGCATGAAAGAAGTATGGAAGTATGTTTGATTATATTTAAAGATTGTGTATTGTAAAGAATGTACAGTTGGTATATACCAAATAAAAATTCCCCTACTCTTTTCGAGAAGTGCCATGAGATCTTTAACATCCACGGGAATTACCACCAAAACAGGCAGATGTGACCTCGGCTTGATGTCTCCTCCGAAAGACGGCACCTCAGGAGTCCAGCATCCCATGCTGTACCACAATGTCAGTATTCGGATTTAACCCAAGAGCCTGGTGTGGGGATAGAACCCACAGCCTTCTGATCTTCCGGCCTCAGAGGTGAGTGTGCAACCTGATGAGCCACTCACACTTTGATGCAGGGTGTGTGTGTGTGTGTGTGTGTGTGTTACTGTCCATTTCAATATTAGTTTCTAGGGGCACCCGACACCGAACTCTTATTTATTTTGATCTTCTGTTTTACTTTTACATATCTCTACTGCTTGCTCTTTATTTCTACCCATGTTCAGATTCCAATGAAATACAAACATAACTAGATCTATTACAGACTCAAAACACCGTATCAATTTTATATAAACGTTTCACTATGACAGTCATACCTTCAAACAGGATTGCTGTGGTAGAAGGGTAGTTCCTCCCCCAACAGTGCCAATCTCAATAGATGGCATGGTGCAAGTGATGTGCAGGTCTTCATTTGTAGGACCGGTAGACTCCATTAATGTGATGCAGTTTGAACTGCCTACATTCTGTGCTGGATCCTGAAATCAAAACACATCCCCGTTAAGAAAGTTAATTAGACAAACAAAGAGGTTTTAGGGACAGGTTCAATACTGGGTCTTTTCTTATTATATCAATTTTAGAGCAATTATCTGAACTTTTATGGCAATCAGGTGAACTTCAATTGTTTCTTAAGTTGTTAACTAAATAACGGTTATGACCTGAATTGCCCTTTTACTATAAGATGAGCATGCCAGTTTAACAAAATATTGTTTAGATTATTGATTATATATGCTGAATGTAAGCTGCTCGATGTTTATAAAACTGCTTATAACTGTCTACCTTATATGAAAACTCAAAAGACGTATTTAAAAAAAAAAAAAAGAGGGAGGAAGAGGAGGAAGAAGAAGAAGAAAGTACAGTTACGTAAGAACTTACCGTAACAGTACATCTTCGAACAGCTCTTGCAGCAGGTTACACCATTAGGACTGAAGCGACGAGGCATCAGGACGGAATTTCTAGCTAGCAGTATTCAGCTGGGACCGCCCCCACGCCAGTCCCGCCCCCGACGTCAGGCATCGTATAAAAGGAGGCGTTCCCCCAGAATCCCTAGTTCTCCCGCCGGAGACTCCTGGCCGCTGGATGACATCAGAAAAGGAGACTGAGGAATAGGATCCGCCATCAAATGGCAATCAGAGTGGAGTTAGAAACACCTAATCCTAGGAGAAGGATATCAGAACAAGTCTACCTCCAGCGGGGATGGTGGGAGGGAAAGTACCTGCTGCCAGAGCTGTTCTCGAAGATCTACTGTTACGGTAAGTTCTTACGTAACTGTACTATCTTACTTCGAGAAACAGCTCTTGCAGCCGGTTGCACCATTAGGACTGATTCCCAAGCAATACTGGAAATCCCTCACCGGTGGGAGGAGGAAAGGTAGAGATCACTAGTTGTACTGAAGCCTAGAATAGGAGGGACTGCTAGACCAAAACCTGCTCTTTGCCTCGATGCAACGTCCAGGCTATAATGCCTGATCAAGGTGTGCACAGTGCTCCAAGTAGCTGCTGCAAAGATTGCTGAAGTGGACACGTTCTTCATGGCCACAAAGGAGGTAGCCACCCTCCTTGTGGAATGACCCTTAACCGAGCCCAGTAAGGGTTTTCTACACTTCTGGTAACAGAGCATGATACAATGTATAAGCCACCTGGACAGCGATTGTTTCGAAACGGGAGCTCCCATCATCCTGTGGGTGAAGGAGACGAAAAGCTGATCAGATTTTCAGTGGTGTTTGGTTCTGGTCAGGTAGTATCGAAGACACCTACGCACATCTAAAGTGTGCAACAGGGCCTCTCCTCTATTAGAATATTTAGGAAAGTACACTGGTAGATTTATGTCCTGATTAAGGGTGAGAGCTGAGACCACCTTAGGTAGAAAATACAGGTTACTCACCTGTAACAGGAGTTCTAGGAATGGTATATGTTGTTCATCCACACTCATTGGCAGTATCCTTGCCGCTTTAAATCTTGCCGGAAGGTCTTCAAGCTTGCTCCTCCCACCCACCCGGGTGGTATAACTCTCGGCTCCGCCCCATGACGCCAGATCTGGCCCGCTGGAAGCTCAGGTTGTGCGTCGAAGCCGGGGAGGTCGGGTGGGTCGTGTGGATGAACAACATATACCATTCCTAGAACTCCTGTTACAGGTGAGTAACCTGTATTTCTAGGGACATGGATATGTTGTTCATCCACACTCATTGGCAGACTCCTAGCAGTTCTCCGGGAGGAGGGAGGCAAGACGACAACCCCCATATACTTACTTGGGAAAGAGAGACTGGAGAACGAGGCCCCAAAACCAGCATCCCGGCGTGACTCAAGGTCGATGTGGTAGTGGGTAATGAAGGTGTTTGCTGACTTCCAGGTAGCAGCCCTGCAGATTTCCTGGATAGGGACGTCCCTGGAAGCAGCCACCATGCAGCAGTATGGCGGGTAGAATGAGCTCTTATCCTCTGGGAGGCTCCATGCCCGCCAACTTATAGCAGAGAGATCTATGCAGGAGGTTACCCACCTGCTTATCGTCCGCTGGCTGCAGGTCTGCCAGATGCGGCTTCAGCGTGAGGTGACAAACAGCTGGCGAACCTCTCCCCGATCTTCAGCCGGCGCTCCTTATAATAAGCGAGCCTTCTAGGGTCCAGAGTGGAGCCTATATCTCGGCCTCCGAGGTGTGATTGGGGTAGAACACCGGCAGAGTCAACACCTGGTTAAGGTGAAACTCGACACCACCTTCGAAGGAATTTCGGTGGGGGCGCAGGACAACCTTGTCCCTGTGGAAGACCAGGTAAGGAGACTCGATGGAAAGCGCCTGGAGCTCTCCCATCCTTCTGGCTGACGGATAGCCACCAAGAAGGCGGTCTTCCACGACAGGTGAGAGAAAGCACACCTGTGCATAGGTTCGAATGGCTGCCCATGAGCTTTGCCAGTACTAGCAGTAGATCCCACGGAGGTGGGGTTCCCGTGACTGGAGGGAATGTGATCAAGGCCTTTGAAAAGCGCCAGACCACCTTTCTCCTGCGCCATCGACCGCTTCCCCGCCCGCGTCAAGCAGAGATGGCTGCCAGGTGCACCCTAGGGTCGTCGACCTAAGCCCTTGACTAGAAAGGGACCATAAATAGTCCAAGATGCTTGCCAAGGAACAGGAGGAAGGGTCCAAGCCCTGTCCTGACACCAAATGGAAAACCTTTCCATTTGAAGGCATAACATTTTCTGGTCGACTCCTTACGGGACGCCTCAACTACATTGAGGACCTACCGGAAAGACCCAAGGCCTGGAACTCTAGCCGCCAGGAACCAGGGTCGTCAGGCGCAGGGGATTGAAGGTCCGGATGGAACACCTTCCCTGATTGACTGAGAGCAGGTCCGGGCGAGCTGAAGCCGCGGAGTCCTGGAGCTGAGACTGAGGAGATCTGGGTACTAGAACTGGCGAGGCCAGTCTGGGGCTATCAGAATCACCTGCGCCTTGTCCTCCCTCGCTTTGAGAAGCACCTTGTGGATCAAGGGAAATGGGGAAAGGCTAAAAGAGGCCCGGGGTCCATTGCCCGAGAAGGCATCCCCTGCAGCGAGCCCTGCTGAGGGGGCGGGCATGGAACAGACTCAGCTTCTGCTCTCCATGGAGGCAAACAGGTCCACCTGAGGTGTGCCCCAAAGGGAGAACAGATGCTGTACTACCTCCGCAGGAGAGACCACTCGTGGGATGCAGCCTATCCGCTCAGGGCATCGGGCCAGGTGTTGGAGGCTCCTGCCACGTGGAATGGCTAGAGATCTGCCCAGGCCGCGCACGAGTGACCAAATGCGAGAGCTTCCTGCACAGAAGCATGGAGCGCTGGCCCCGCCCCTGGCGTGTTTAGGGATAGTACATGGTCGTGGTATTGTCCGTCTGGACTCGGACCACTTGACCCCGGAGGAACGGAGCAAAGGCGGTGAGAGCTAGGCGGACCGCTTCGAGCTCCAGCAGGTGGATGTGGCATCGGGACTCCCGCGGGGACCAGAGGCCATGAGCCCGGTGTTCCCCCAGATGGGCACCCCAACCCATCAGAGAGGCATCGGTCGATAGAGAGACCGTCGGCTGCTCGGGCGGACGAACGGGATGCCTCTCCGCAAATGATCTGGAACGTCCACCACTGGAGAGCTGCCACATCCCCTGTGTCACCGGCACAAGCTGGTCCAAGGATCGCAGCGTTGTGACCACTGGCTGGCCAGTCCTCACTGAAGGGGACGATGTTCCAGCGGGCCCAACGGACCACGCTGGCAGAGCCATGAGACCCAGGAGGCAGGAAGTCCCGGCAGGGCGAATTGCCTAACCAGAAAATGATCGGGCAAAGGAGGAAAAGAACTCGCCCCGTCTCGCCGGGAGCCGCTGGCCTATTACTCAAGAGAGTCGAGCTGCCCTGGCTGAATAGAATCACCTGCTTGCGCTCGAGTTCCACTTGGCCTCGCTTGATAAGGAGGCCCAGTTGAGAGCAGACCGGGAGGGCCAGATCTCTGACCACCCGCCCTTCCTGGAGGGAGCTGCCATCAGCCAGTCGTCCAGGTAAGGGTACACCCGACCGGCGCCAGGAATGCTGCTTCACCACTGCCATGCATTTGGGGAAGACCCTGGGAGCTGGAGACATGTCAAGGGCATGGTTGAACTCAAGAGAGATCCTCCTACCGGAAGCGAAGGAATCTCGGTGAGACGGACGGATAGGGACGGAAAAACGCTGCCCTGCAAGTCCAGAGAGCAGAACCACACGCCCGCTCCAAGGATGGTATATCTGAGCCAGAGTGACCATCCTGGAAGGCTCGAGACCTTAGAACTTGTTTAGGTCAGTAGGTCGGCAATGGGGCGCCAGCTCCCCTGGTCTCACGCTTCGGAACCAGGAAGTACCTGGACACAAACCCTGGTCTGAAGGAGGTCCACCACCTCTTACCACCTCCTTCTGGAGGAGGAGGCGATGCTCGGCTCGCCGAGCCGCCAGTGAGGCTGGGGATCGGCGCCGCTCCCGAGGGCGACGGCCTGAAGGGTGGTGCCTGCTCTGATCCAGAGGCAGGCCTCTTCCCACCACTCTAAGACCCACCTGTCCGTGGTAACAGCGGGACCAGGTGGAACGAAAGTGCTGGAGCTGCCTCTCTAATGGGGACCCAGGGGTGGTAGACGGGATGGGGCGATACCCTCAGCCCGTCACTGTGCTTGGAGTGAGGGACCGCCGAGGGACCTCCTGGGCCCCTTTCTCCCTGCCTCCTGCCAGAGGAAATGGCGGCTTGGGTTTGGGATGCCAAGGCCGAGCTCGCTGGGCCCTTGACGCTGCTGGGTCAAGGCTGCCGGGGGCACAGAAGACCTAAAGGGCTAGGCTGTGGTTTGCGGCCTTTGTCCTTCTGAGCTGAAGAGACCGAGTCCAAGGTGGCATTGACTCCCCTCGATCTCTGCAGGTGACCTTCCACCCCAGGGCCAAGAGGTCAGTCCCCCAAAGGGAACATCCGCCAACTTGTGCTGTATCCAAGGCGGATATCCTCAGCTGCTCGCCGACGATAGCCACCGCGGCCGCACCGATCTGGCAAACATGAGTCCCTATGGCGTCCAAAGCAGTCTGAGCTGCTGTTTGGCCACTGCTCCCTGCCCTTGTCCCGCACCTGCTTAACCGTAGTCTGCAGATGCGGGAAGATGAGGGATGACCTCATCCAGGAGCCCAACAGGCATGAGAAAATGTGCCGCGAGGACGGCCGGGCTGGCCTGGACGGGCCGAGAGGACGCAGCTTAGGACTTTTCGCCGACGGTCCAATTTCTTGACTCTTTGTCGGGAGGTTTGTCTACATCCCTGGCGCGCAGCGGCGCTGCTGAAAACGCTTGTCGGCAACCAACCCCCAGCAGAGGGGCGGTGTGCAAAGAGATCTATCTCTGGAGTGCCCCACCTGGAGAAGATGACCTTCAGTATGTGAGGATCCAGGGACCATTCGTGGTGTCCCTGTGAAATTCTGCTCAGAGCATCTGCTAGTATGTTGTCCTTCCCTGGAAGGTGAACTGCTACCAGAGAAGTCTGAAGAGAACAGGCCAGAGACCATAGCTTCTGTGCACAAAGCCGAGGACCGAGTGCCTCCCTGCTTGTTGATGTACCACATTGTGGTGGTGCTGTCCTTTCTGACTTGGACCACCTTGCCCTTGACTGAATCAGAGAAGCTCTGCAGGGCTAGGAAAACTTCCCTGAGTTCCAGGAGATTGATATGAAGGAGAGACTCCTGTGGAGACCAGAGCCCTTGAGCTGTCAGGGCTCCCAGGTGGGCTCCCCACCCTAGGAGAGAAGCATCTGTAGTTAAAACTACTGATGGGACTTGAGGGAGAAATGGAACCCCTTGTCTGAGGTTGTCCTGGTCCAGCCACCACTGGAGAGCTTGGACCAGAGTCTGAGTCACTGGAATCAGTTTGGTAAGTGAATCTTTCTTTTGAGACCAAAAAGACCTCAGATGAAACTGAATGTCCCTCATCTGGAACCTTGCTGCCTGCACCACTGCCGTGGAAGCTGCCATGTGGCCCAGGAGCTGGAGGAACTGTCTTGCTGGGCGGGAGATCTGAGGTCGAAAGGAGGAAGCAAGATCCACTAGGGCCTTTACCCTTGCCAGGGAAAGGATGGCTTTTGCTTGTACAGTGTCCAACTCTATGCCTATAAAGGTGAGAAGTTGAACTGGTTCAAGTACAGACTTGGAAGATTGAGAAGAAAACCCAAGGAGCTGAGTAGGTCCTGGGTAGTTTGAAGAGCAGACTTGACCTGTAAATGAGACTGACCCACTAACAGCCAGTCGTCCAGATACGGAAAGATGGTGATACCTTGTCTTCTGAGGTAAGTCACCACTACTGCAAGGCACTTTGTGAACATCCTTGGAGCTGATGTTAGACTGAATGGCATGGCTCTGAATTGGTAATGGCCTGAAGGCGACTCAAACCCGAGGTATTTTCTGTGAGAGCACCCAATAGGAATATGGAAGTAGGCATCCTTGAGGTCCAAAGTTGTTAGCCAATCCCCTGGCCTTAGAGAGGAAGGATTATTCCCAGAGTTACCATTTTGAATTTGGGCTTTGAAATGTGTTCGTTCAGATACCTTAGGACTAGGATGGGTCGCCACTCACCTGTTTTCTTTGGGGGTAGGGCGGTACCTGGAATACAGTCCTTTTCCCTTGTGCTGAGTAGGAACCTTCTCTATAGCTCTGAGAGCTAGAAGAGAGGAAACTTCTGCCTCTAGGGCAAGGGTTTCTGAGACTGATGCAGGTGAAAAAGACGTGGCCCTTCTTTTTGGAAATTTTTTGAAGTTGAGGGCCAGTCCCTGGCTTACTACTTCCAGGACCCACTTGTCTGAGGTCACAGACTTCCAGGTCTGGAAGTAGTAAGCCAGCCTGCCTCCTACTAGAAATGGGGAGTCGACCCTGGCTGACACGTCAGGGTGTCTGCCTGACAGAAGCTTTAGACTGAGAGGAGGAGGGAGCAGCCCTGCTCATCCCCCTCCTGCCCCTTCCTTGGAAAAAAACCTTTGTGGGTAAGAAGAGGAGGCCTGGGCTTGGTAAAAAGGCCTGCCCTGCCCTGGACTGCTGCTTTTGAGGAGTGGCTTGCCTTTCCTTGTCCTGTGCACTCCTGTAAGTTGTCCTGTATTCATCCATTTTCTTCATGTAAGCCTCTGTCTGCTCCCCAAACAGAGAGTTACCAACATACGAAAATCCATAGCCTTAGACTGGGTGTCCTGTGATAGGCTAGTACATCTGAGCCAAGCATGCCTCCTGAGAGACACAGATGTAGCCATGACTCTGGATGCCACATCATTGGAGTCCACAGCAGCGTGAAATTGTACTTTGGATGCCTCAATTCCATCTCCAGCCACCTCCTCCAGCTCTTTGGCTAGCTGGGGGAGGCCTGTTGAGCCAGTTTCAGAACCGTATCCCACCTGGACTTCTGGTACCTGGCTGTACAGGCCATATAATTTGCCTGCCTGGGTCCCAAGGAGGATGCCAAGTATAGTTTTTTGGCCATGGCATCAACTTTCCTGGAGTCCTCGTCTGGGGGGTGTGAAGCTAAAGGAATGTTTCCCCTGTCACAGGCTGCAGCCTGCACTACCCCAACATGGCTGCAATATGAATAAAGGAACTCCGCAGCTGAGTCTGATAACATATACCTCCTATCCATTCTTTTATCAACAGGAGGTAAAGAGTTAGGAGTCTGTAGAATCTTTTGTGTCCGTTTCCCCCAAGGACTTATGAAGGGGGATAGACAACCTTTTGGACTCTGGGATGTCCACCATCTCCACAAAACCAGGCTCTTCTTCCTCCTCAGCAGCTTCAACCATAGGGAACTGGAGGATTTGGGCCACCTTCTTGTAAAACAAGAAGTGTGAAGGGGGCTGAGAGAGCCTGGGAGGAGAGATATTCGAGGGCCTGTCTGTGGAGATGTCCGGTTCAATGGGCACATCCAGAGCCCCCTGGTCGTCATTGTCGGGATAATCTTCGTCTCCCTGCCACTCCTCATAGAGAGCATTTTGATTGTAATCTGAAGGAGCCGGTTCAGACCAAACTGACCACCTAACCGGTGGTGCCGATTCGGACAGAACCGGGTAAAGCGACTGGACAATACTAATCGCTTTGGCTATCTCACCTGCGGTTGGAGTATGCGGTACTGGATCTGAACCGGCAGACTTTCGTTTCTTTTTTGACAGAACTGACCCCTCAGAGTTGGCTCTCCTTTTGCCCGAGGAGGTATCGCCCAGGTTAGTAGGCGCCTCCTCAGGTTCGGCCACAACCGAACCGGGCTGGTCATCCGATCCACGGACTTCTCGGCCTCCTCTTCTTCAACCTACTCAGTCTTTTTCCTAGAGTGGTTTTGGGAAAGTTTGCAAATTGGCAGTCTGACTAGAGGTGGTCAAACCCCAGACAATAAACACAGATGAGGTGGGGGTTGGCCTTGGCGAAAACCTCCCACACTCAGTACAGTGTGGAAACCCAGTGGGATCGGTTTTCTTTTGGGTTTCTCAGACATGGCCAACCTACCAAAATTACCCTATAGAAGCTTTCAAGCCAGGTAATACCAACCGATCGGTAACAACTGTGTCACAGGTTTGGAAAGAACCGAGAAAAAGCGCAGTTCTTTTGAAACCGATCGGTCTCAGAACACCACACACTAATCCCAGAAATATATTATTTAAAATTAGAGAATTCACAAGGTAGGTTCCTAACGGACGACCGAAAGAACCACAGTTAAATAAAATTAAAACACAGTCACTACCTATCTACAACACTACCTGTACCGTAGACAGAGGCTGGAAATCCGAAAAACAATAGAGAAATGTTTTTTAAAACCAAACGTTTTACTATAACAAACCGAGCAGAGGAAATCTCTGGAGCGACTTCACTGTTAGGCGAAGTAAAGAATCTGACGGTTACACTGGGAAGTACCACAGACAGAGGTTTGAAAACCGAGCTCGAGCTCAACGTTCTATGCTTCTGCATAGAGTTAACTCTTTCCTCTCCAGGGCAGTTCAAGTGTGCTGGGGCTAACTGCATTATACCTGAATACAGCAAGACTTCATGTTGTTTGAAGAACCTCTTCCCGGAGGAGCTGGAGTATTTAAAGGCCCCACAATATCCATTCCCGCCCTCTGGAATGGATCCTCCACTATGGGCAATGGAATTAGGGTGGCTTGAGTGTTCTTACCTGCCTTTCCCATTTCTTGGCACTGGTGACAAGACCTGTAATACTCCTTCACTTGCTGGGTGAAGTTGGGCCAATAGAAATTCTGGGCCAACCACTACGTAGTGCGTGCGATTCCCAGATGAACAGACAAGGGAATATCATGTACAATCTTGAGCAACTGCTCACGGTACCCCTGGGGAACGACAAGCTGCTTGCTGATCACCCCTCCCTCTGACTTCACAGCCTGAGTATACATCAGTCCATTTTCCCAATAAACCTTATGTTTACCATCACCTCCTTGTGCTCAGTCAGAGTCTGCCCTAGCCCTCAGCTACTCTAGACTAGGGTCACTTTTCTGAGCAGCTGCAAACTCCTTACATATTCCCAATCATGAGACAGGTCCCCTTCAGTCTCTAAACTAGGGTCCCTAGTACTAGTGTCAGGGCACTCAGGGTCACTGTCATCCCTAACCCTCTGACAATGGGTCACTCCTCCCTCTTTGAAGTAACCCTCCATAGCTGTGTGGTTAACTGCTACTGGGGAAATTTCTACCCCCTTTTCATTAGTCTCCCTATCAGGAGACACAGGCTGGGGAACCAGCCTCCCAGTGCAGGGTTTTAAATAACTGATTAGCAGTTTTTTCTTGGGATGATACTAACTGTACAGAAAGTATTTATATAGATTTTCTAGAAGTGCTGTGTTTGTTAAACACAGTGAGGCAAGAGCTATGCATTTTCACAAAGTTTTAGCACTTTTATGATCAAAACACTAATCAATTTTTAGAGTTAAATAAAACCCTGCAGTAGTTTCCACAATGGCTTCTGTGGGGTCCAGGGAACTACAATTTTCTCTTGCCGCTTGACTACGAGCAACTGCACACACCATCCTATTTAAGATTACTGCCAAGGATGACGTCCACTGTTAATGTTTTGGCTACAGCCACCTGTTGCACAGTTCCCCGTTTCACCCCAGTCTAGGAGAACACTAGCGAGTGGCAATGTTTTCTCCTCACCAGTGAAGTCTTGTACAGTGACATATTTTTTTTCTCCAACTGTTTAACCAGGTGACACACTAAGCTGAAAGCTTTTTACAGGTGCAACCTGGGAGCACAGGGAAGTTAAGTGACTTGCTCAGGGTCACACAGTATATGCAAGTGTGGGCTGTGGGATTCAAACCCAGGTCTCAGATTTGCAGCTCAGAGCCTTAAACCACTGCGCTATACTGCCTCCCCATATTTACTGGGTACAAGCTGACCAGGCTCTACCAGATCCCCTTTTACCAATGTCAGGGATGACCCGGTGTCCCTTAACCCTTGTGTCTGTACACCATTCACCGTGACTGGGTGCATGTGTTCCCCCATGTTCACAGGCATGCTTCCAGGGACACACAAACAACCCACTTCTTTCCTAGCCCCATGTTGCATATTGCTCACCCTTTTGGGACACTGTCTGGCAATATGCCTAGTTTCTTCTAAACCCAACATTCATTCTTTCTCAGAGAAATCTTTTCTCTGAAACCTGGGGCTAACTGGTTTCAGTGGAGGCAGTGAGGGTTTTAGCTGCCCTGAATGCGCACTTTTCCCTTTCTGTGCTGCCCTGCCCACCCCATTCGCTCTCAGAGCAGGTCTGCTCTTGGCATAGCAGTCCGAGAGTTCAGCAGCCTCTTGCACTGTTTTGGGATCTTGGTCCTCCAGCCAGGTTTTCAGCTCCGCTGGGCATGCCCAAAAAAACTGTTCTAACAAAGTAGCATTTTCAATTTTATCTACAGAGTTTGCTTCAATTCCTTCCACCAACGTTTTAAAAACTGATGTTGTTTTGTGGCTAGCTTCTCGTAGCTCATATCAGGGCTTCTCCTGCACTTACGGAATTTAGCTCTGTATGCTTCAGCAGTTAAATAAAACTTTTTTAAAAGTGCAGCTTTAAGTTTGCTGTAATCATTACTGACCTTATTGTCCATTTGACCCAATGCATCCTGAACTTTCTGAGTAGCGGGATAGCTGGAAGCTCAGGACCCTCTAGGAATTTTAGCCTGAATACAAGTTTTTCAAAGGAATTTAAAAGGCATCCATATCCTCCCCTCTTTAAATTTAGCTATCAACTTGGAATTCAATTTGTAACTCAGTCCTGTAGTTCCAGTTAAACCAAGCCACTTTTCTGCTCTGGTGTTGGTGGTTGGAGTCGTAGCTTCTCCAGTTCATGTCACCTCTGGCACTAACACTCCTCACGGTCCGCCTCCGCTGTTCATGCTCCCTCTTCTCCTCTGCAGCTCGTCTCTCTTGCTCTGCTTCTCACTCCTTCTCCTCTGCGGCTCGCTGGCACTCACACTCTTCACGGTCAGCCTTTCGCTGTTCTCGCTCCCTCTTCTCCTGGAACTCCAGCTCCATTCTGCACAACTCAATCTGCAGCCTGACTGTGTCTGGCTCCAGAATGCTGGTGACCTTCCTGCTGCTGCTGCTGCTGTGGCCCTTCACTGGCACTGGCCCTGCTGTCATCCTCACCGGATATGAAAATTACATACCTACCGTAATTCTGATCTTTCTGTGTATCTTCACCATTCATCACCTTTGGGTATAGTGGCCGGGGGTCATGACCCCAAGGGAGCTCCTTTTGGGGGGATGGGCGGTCGGCTGCACCATCTGCCTCCCTCGGGGCTGACACACTGCGTGAGCTCCTCAGGTTTGACTGTTACGTGTAGTCGACCCACCCTCCTGCCAGTTCTGAGTCACCGCAGAGAAAGGAAAGGTTGGGAGGGAGGGACAAGGGAGTCCAAGGGACAGATAAAGGAAAGGATATACAAATTAAAGGAGAAATAAACGACTGAGAGGACAGAATAAAGATGGAAAACTAAAGGAACTGGGAGGGGCCCCAATCTCCTGAAGTAGAAAGGGAGGAGGGAGGGAGGGTTAGGAATTTAAAGTAGTATGCTTGGGGGGACACATACCCTGGAACCTTGACCTGTCTCCAGCTTGTATAGGAACTGTGAAGGAGTAGCCAGAAGGCTAAACTGCAAGAATTCAAGGCACAGAAGAAAAAATTACTCACCTTAGTAATTATGTTTCTTCTATTAGAGTCTTGCTGTATTCTGACAAGTGCAGTTAGCCCCAGCCTTTAAACTGCCCCGGAGAACAAAGGGTTAATCCTTCTATGCAGCGCATAGAATGCTGAGTTCGAGCTCGGTTGATGTCTCTGTTTCCCTCTGAAAGCTAACCGTCAGATTCTTACGAGCAACACTCTAATAGCTATTCTATGTGGAAATTGTAAAATATTTTTAATAGCCAACTGGCAACAAAAAGTTTTGGATTACCAAAAGAAGACCCAAGTCAGGAAACCCAAAACTCAAAACCAAAACCAAACAGAAATATAATAAAATAAACACCCAAACAAAAGAAGAGGGTGTAAAAGGAGCACCCCTGAGGTGCAACACTGCACCTGCCCACCCACTTCCCAAAACCAGGTTCTGAGAGGGGAGGCAGGGAGGGAGGTCAGAAGACAGCAAGACTCCAATAGAAGAAACATAATTACTAAGGTGAGTAATTTTTTCTTCAAACAACTTGAAGTCTTGCTGTATTCTAACAAGTGCAGACTACCAAGCAGTACCTCCATGGAGGAGGGACAGAACCTACTTTGGGAACAGGCTCTGAAGTATTGCTGTGCCAAACCGAGCATCACTCCTAGCCTGGATATCCAGAGAGTAATGCTTGGTAAAGATATGGACTGTTTTCCAGGTGGCTGCTTGACACATTTCTAAGAGTGGGATATCCCTGGCAGCAGCCAGAGAGGCAGCTATACCTCTTGTAGAGTGAGACCTCAGGCCTGAGGGTGGCATCTTTCCCAGTTTTTCATAGCAGAACTGTATACAAGACACAATCCACCTGGTAACAGTTTCTTGGTGGCAGGTTTGCCCTTTCCCACTTCTCCATAAGGGAGGAACAACTGGAGGGAGTCAAACCTGTGACCCTTGGTATGCTCTATGTAGTAACATCTAAACTGTGTAGCCTCCTCTCCTGAGGAAGAATGATAAGTGAAGAAAACAGGAAGAGACATAGACTGGTTTAAATGGAAGTCTGAAACCACTTTGGGCAAGAACTTCTATTGGTTCTAAGGACCACTTTATCCCTGTGAAAGGAGATAAAATCAGGTTCCACTGACAGGGCTTGCAATTCACTGATACACCTGGCAGAGGTAATGTCTACCAAGAACACAGCTTTCCAAGTCAAGTACTTAAGCTCTGCTGAGGACATAGGCTCAAAAGGAGGTTGCATAAGTTGAGCAATGCAAACATTCAAATCCCAGGCAGGGTCAGGGTCTCTAAAAGGAGGATTGGTGTGAAGCAATCCTTTAAAAAATTTACAGAACACAGGATGAGAAGATAGTGAGGAAGACTTTCTTACAGACAGAAACACAGAAACAGCTGACAAGTGTACCTTGAGAGTAGCTGGTCTGAGGCCTAGGCCATTAAGATGGACCAAATAATCCAGAACCGCAGGCAATTCAGCAGTATCTGGGGAAATATGCTTCTTAGAACACCAAGAAAAAATTACTCACCTTAGTAATCTTGTTTCTTCTAATGGAGTCTTGCTGTATTCTGAGTATTGCAGTTAGGTCCTGCCTTTCAACTGCCCCGGAGAACAAAGAGTTAACTTTCCATGGCCAGCATGGAACGTTCAGCACAAGCTCGGTTGAAGCCCTGTCTGCTGCTGTTTAAACTCCAACGTCAGATCTTTACGAGCAATACTACTAGAAGTTCTGTGTGAAACTGTAAAACTCACACTAGCCAACTGGCAACTAAATTTATTAAAAGGGTTTTTGGTTCAAAGCAAAGACTCAAGTCAGGAAACCCAAAAAACAAAACACAACACACACCCAAAGTAAAGGAGGGTGAAAAAGGGACACCCCTAGGGTGCCAACACTGCTCCTGCCCACCCACATCCCAAAAACCAGGTTCTGAGAGGGTGGGGGAGAGGTCAGAATACAGCAAGACTCCATTAGAAGAAACATTACTAAGGTGAGTAATTTTTTCTTCAAACAACGTGAAGTCTTGCTGTATTCTGACTATTGCAGACTACCATGCAGTACCTCCATAGAGGAGGGACAGAACCTACTTTGGGAATAGGCTGTGAAGTACTGTTGTGCCAAACCGAGCATCACTCCTAGCCTGGATATCCAGAAAGTAATGCTTGGTGAATGTAAGGACTGTTTCCAGGTGGCTGCTTGGCAAATTTCTAAGATAGGAATATCCCTGGCAGCAGCCAGGGAAGCAGCTGTACCTCTAGCAGAGTGAGTCCTCAGGCCTGAGGGTGGGGTTCTACCCAGTTTTTCATAGCAGAATTGTATACAAGAGAAACCTCTCCATATGTGAGGAACTGGAGGGACTCAAACCTGTGACCCTTGGTGCACTCTATGTAGTAGCTGAGGGCCTCTTTAACATCCAGCTGTGCAGCCTCCTCTCCAGAGGAGGAATGGATCAGTGAAGAAAACAGGAGAGACACAAACTGATTAAGGTGAAAATCTGAAACCACCTTAGGCAAAACTTCCTGTTAGTTCTTAGGACCACTTTATCTCTATGGAAAGAGATGAAATCAGGCTCCACTGACAGGGCTTGCAATTCACTGATACACCTGGCAGAGGTAATGGCTACCAAAACACAGTTTTCCAAGTCAAGTACTAAGCTCTGCAGAGGACAAAGGCTCAAAGGGGTTGCATAAGCTGAGCAATGCAAACATTAAGGTCCCCAAGCAGGAGCAGGGTCCCTAAAAGGGGATTAGTGTGCAGCAATCCCTTGAAGAACTTACAAAACACAGGATGGGCTGACAGAGGAGAGGGTTTGCCTACTGACAAGAAGGCAGAAACAGCTGCCAAATGCACTTTAAGTGTAGCTGGCCTAAGTCCTAAGCCATTAAGATGGATTCATATAGTCCAGAACTGTAGGCAACCCAGCAGATTCTGGAGAAATATGTTCATTAGAGCACCAAACAGTGAACCTTTTCCATTTGGAGTTGTAAGTCTTTCTGGTGGAAGGCTTTCGAGAAGCCTTAAGGATGTCCAGAACCCCTTGAGAAAGGTGCAGATCAGCAAACTCTAACTCTTCAAGAGCCATGCCTTGAGATTGAGAGACTTGAGGTCTGGATACCAAATCCCTCCCTGGTAGGACATCAACAAGTTGTAATTCCTGGGAAGAGACAGGGGAAGGTGGACTGCTAAGGACAGCAACAGGGGTACCAGGGCTGGCTGGCCCAGTCTGGAGCAATCAGAATCACTTTGATCACTTTGCATAGTTGTGACCTGATCTTGACTAACACTTTGAACAGGAGAGGAAGGTGGGGAAGCATACAGAGATTTCCCTTCCCAATTCAGAATCAGAGCATCCAGGGGACTGAGCCCAAGACTGGGGGTCTGCAACAAAAGAGAGGAAGTTGGTGATTGTCTCAGTGCTGCAAAAGATCTATCTGTGGAGTGCCCCATCTCGAGAAAATCACTTTCAAAACTAGGGATACAGGGTCCATCTGCGATGGCCCTGGGATATCCTGCTGACAGCATCTGCTAGGACATTGTCCTTCCCTGGGAGGTGAACTGCTATCAGAGAGGTCTGCAGGGAATAGGCCAGGGACCACAACTTCATTGCTTCTGTGCACAAGGCCGTAGACCGAGTGCCTCCTTGTTTGTTGATGTACCACATTGTGGTGGTATTGTCTGTTCTGATCTGGACCACCTTGTTCTGTACAGATTTGGAAAGGCTTGCAGTGCCAGAAACACTGCTCTGAGTTCCAAGAGACTGATGTGAAGCAGAGATTCTTGAGGTGACCACAGCCCTTGACTGGTAAGATCCCCAGGTGGGCTCCCAGCCCAGCAGGAGGCATCTGTGGTGAGTATCACTGAATGAGGCTGAGTGACAAGAGGAACTCCTTGTCTCAAATTGTCCTGATCCTGCCACCACTGCAAAGCCTGGATCAGGGTTCGAGTCACTGGGACTAGTTTGGTAAGGGAATCCTTTCTTTGGGACCAGAAGGCTCTTAAGTGGAACTGAATGTTTCTCATCTGAAATCTTGCTCCCTGGACCACTGCTGTAGAGGCTGCCATGTGGCCCAGAAGCTGCAGGAAATGCCTTGCTGGTCGAGACACCTGAAGGGTGAATGAAGAGGCCAGCTCCATAAGGGTCCTTACCCTGTCCAGGGGCAGGAAGGCTCTTGCCCTTATTGTATCCAGCTCCGCCCCTATGAAGGTGAGGAGCTGTACTGGCTTGAGAACAGACTTTGGAAGGTTGAGGAGGAATCCTAAGGAAGTGAGCACTTGCTGAGTTATTTGCAGATGTGACTTGACTTGGTCTGGAGACTTGACCCACTATGAGCCAGTCGTCCAAGTATGGAAAGATGGAGATCTTTTTTCTCCTTAGGAAAGCAACCACTACTGCCAGGCACTTTATGAACACTCTTGGGACTGATGTTAGGCCAAAGGGCATTGCTCTGAACTGATAGTGGCCAGGGGGCAACTTGAACCTGAGGTACTTTCTGTGGGAGCACCTGATGGGAATGTGAAAATAGGCATCTTTGAGGTCCAGGGAGGCTAGCCAGTCCCCTGGCCTTAGAGAGGGCAGAATTATTCCCAGAGTCACCATTTTGAACTTTGGTTTTAAAAGGTGCTTGTTCAGATATCTTAGATCCAGGATGGGCCGCCATTCTCCTGTTTTTTGGGGGGTTAGGAAGTACCTGGAGTACAATCCTTTGCCCTTGTGTAGGGTAGGAACCCTCTCTATGGCTCTGAGAACCAGGAGGGAAGAAACCTCTGCCTCTAGGGCAAGAGTCTCTGATGGACTTGCAGGTGGAAAGGATCTGGTTCTCATCTTGGGAAATTTTTTGAAGCTGAGAACCAGTCCATGGCTTACTACTTCCAGGACCCACTTGTCTGATGTCAGAGACTTCCAGTCCTGAACAAAGTAAGCCAGCCTGCCCCCTACAGGTACTGGAGAATCGGCCCGGCAGACCCATCAGGGTGTCTGGCAGGGCTTTAGGCTGAGGGGTGGAAGCAGGCCTGCTCATTCCCGCTTGCCTCTCTCCCTCTGAAGAACCCCTCTCAGCAGAGGAAGAAGAGAAGGCCTGGCTTGGTAAAAGGCCTTTGAAAAGGCCTGCCCCTGCCCTGGACTGCTGCCTTTGGAGGAGTGGCTTGCCTTTCTTTGGCCTGAGCACTCCTGTAGGTGGTCCTGTACTTGTCCATCTTTCATGTAGTTCTCTGTCTGCTCCCAAACAGAGAATTACCAATGACAGGGACATCCATGGCCTTAGCCTGGGTATCCTGTAATAGGCTAGTACATCTGAGCCAAGCCATCCTCGAAGGGCCACAGATGTAGCCATGACTCTAGATGAAACAACACTGGAGTCCACAGCAGCATGAAACTGCACCTTGGATGCCCCAATCCCATCTGCAGCCACCTGCTCCAGCTCCTTGGCAAGCTGGTCAGGGGCCTGATTAGCCAGAACCAGCACAGTGTCCCATCTGGACTTCCGGTATCCAGCTGAGTAGGCCATATAGTTAGCCTGCCTGAGTCTCAAAGATGCTGCCATGTACTGCTTCTTTGCCATGGCATCAATCCTCCTGGAGTCCTTATCTGGGGAGTGTGATGCCAAAGGAATATTTGCCTTATCACAGGCAGCAGCCTGCACTACCCCAACATGGCTGCATTGCTGAGAAAGGAACTCCGTGTCCGAGCCTGAAAGGGTGTACCTCTTGTCCATTCGTCTGTCCACAGGAGGTATGGAGTTAGGAGTCTTTAGAAATTTAATTGTCTGTTTCCCAAAAGATTTATGGAGGGGAATAGACAGTCTCCTGGACTCTGGGATGTCCATCATTTCAACAAAATCAGGCTCCTCCTGATCCTCTACTGCTTCTTCCATTGGAAGCTGGAGGGTTTCAGCCACTTTTTTGTAAAACATAAAGTGGGAAGGGGACTCAGAAAGCCTAGGAGGAGAAACACCTGAAGGTCTGTCTGGGGAGATGTCTGGGTCAATAGGCACATCCAGACTTTCATAATCACCATCATCATCCTCATACTCTCCCTCCTCCTCCTCTGGTTCATAAAATTCTTCTGAAGTGTAATCCGGAACTGGGGGAACCGACTTGAACCGAGCCCCTGCCAGATGGTGCCGGGTTCGCCGGAACCGAGGTTAGCGATTGCACTATTCTTATTGCTTTGGCTATCTCATCAGCAGTCGGAGTATGAATTTCTGGATCCGAACCGGATGATTTCTCTCTTCTCTTCCTTTTAACTGGAACCAACTCCTCAGAATCGGCTCTCCTTTTGCCCGAAGAAGTTTTGCCCTGGTCAGAGGGCACTCCTTCTGGTTCGGTCGGAACCGAACCGGGCTGGCCATCCGGGTCAGCGGACTTCTCGGCCTCCCTTTCCCTCAGTCTACCTACTCTCTTATCCAGGGTAGCTTTGGGAAAATTCTTACAAATTTGGCAGTCTGAATCGAGGTGGTCAAACCCCAGACAATAAACACAGGTGGTGTGGGGATCAGCCTTAGCAAAGGCTTCCCACACCACACTGCAGTTTTGAAACCCAGTGGGCCGTTTTTCTTGGGTTTCTCAGACATGGCCAATCCTATCCAAAACTTACCCTTTTTTGCAATCCGCCAGGCAAGACTCCCCTATCGGTTCCTGACCCTGCTACTGGTCTTGGAAAAAAGCGTAATAAAATCCGTCTTTTTAGAACCGATACGGACCGGTTACCACACTCTAAGTAAATTCACAAACTTTTTTAAACTAAACTAATCAGTTCAGCCGAACCAATCCGAAATTTACAAGTTCCACACAGAAACTAAATGTAAAACCGATCTAGTACTCACGGTACCACAGACACAGACTTAAACCAACAGATTTGGTAGCAGAAATATGGTAGAAACTGAGCGTAAAACGACACTTTAACCAACTTTTTTGACCCGAGCAAAGGAGAAATCTCCGGAGCGACAGTTCAGTGAGGCGAAGTAAAGAATCTGACGGTTGGAGTTTAAACAACAGCAGACAGAGGCTTCAACCGAGCTCGCACTGAGCGTTCCATGCTGGCCATGGAAAGTTAACTCTTTGTTCTCCGGGGCAGTTGAAAGGCAGGACCTAACTGCAATAGTCAAAATACAGCAAGACTTCATGTTGTTTGAACGTGTTTGACCTGTGCCAGGCAGCCAGAGTGGCATCCTCCAAAGCAGGTAGTACAGGAGGAATAATGATGGGTGGGAATAGGCAATTCCAGGAACTACACCAAACTTCTCTTGGTGATGTCCTGTTCTGGTTCAAACCCATGGCAGTCTGAAGATTGTGCAAAATGGAAACGAATGATGGGTCTTCAGGAGGAGACCTTGGTGTATACACTAGAGTTCTCTCTCCCTGTAGAGATAGTGGAACTGGACCTCTCACATGAGCTCTCCACATACTCTTCCTCCTGCATGATGAGCTCAGGGTTATACTCCTGATCCTTTTTGACGTGGTCAGTAGGCCTTAACGAGTGAGCAGGAGAATATGTCAACGCCCGAGAAAGTAAGTGGCACATCGGCCTGACAGGCGTGGTGCTGGAGCTTGCCGAAGTTGCTCCATCAACACAGCTCCTGTTACAGAAGGAGGAAGTAGCAAGCACTGCAAATGTCCATGAAAGATGAGATTACCACCTGAACGTCGGCACCTGCATGGACTGCAGGAACGCCAGGTGATGTCGACAGGGTGGCACCGCTGGCAGCTGGCAAATGTCGCTGCTGGGGTGGTCAATGGTGCAGAAGCGTAGCATGATTGGGGCAACTGGGAGCAAACCGGGAGTTCTTCCTTACCGTGTTTCTCACCCAGTGCTTGTGTTTATGCTGACCAAGCTTTCTCCGGATCTTCGAGAAAAGATAGCCCAAGAAACAGGCCAGCGACAAAGGTGAAGCTCTTTTCCTGGAACTCTTTTTCCATCCTGGCTACCTGCTGTTTAAGTAGGTGGGTCCCTAGCGCTCTTTTCTGCGCCACCGGCAGTGGTATTAAATTTAAGGCAAATCTGGCAGGCCTTCACGTTATGGACCACGCTAATGCAGCACACGAGACACTGTGTGAGTTGTCCGAATATATCTTCTCACTGCATTCGCAGTATCTGAAGAGCTTTGACAGTTCTTTAGTTGACATGCATGATGTCTGGTATAACTTATGAAAAGTGATAATGAACTAGGGAGAGAAATAACTATAACAGCGGTCGACAATAGTGGTGTTGTTTCCATATAGGTCCATCGATTATGGTCGATGGCAGGAAAAGAACTGAGGAGGGAAGCGGCTGCCCACGTTTATATGGGAAGTGCTGACGTAGGACGGTGTCATGGGCAGCCCCTAATAGACTGCTTGCAAAGTTTCCATGTGGTCCTAGTGCCTGGTGGCTGTAGTTCCACAGGTGTGGCCTAATTAAAGAGATACCTTCTAAGAAAATTAGTATTTCTTATGCTCCTACTGCCTGTCGTCAATCACACACATCTGACAACATTAACACAAAGTAACTCTGTGCTCCATCTAATGGGACCTGGTGCACGATAGGGTCTAACCCTCCTTAGCAACACAGCATATCAACAGTTAGTATATGCACCTGTTTGGTGGTGCAGCCACAGTTAGTAGTCACATTAATGACTTTACAGAGATTACAGCTTTATGCAGAAATCAGTGTTCTTTAATGCCATAAGTTACAAGTAAAGTGCATACATATTTTCTTCTGCAAACAATTTGTGCCTTTTCAACTGCTCTGCAGACCAATTAGGTAATCAGCTTTACTGCCCTAGCGCTCTGGTCAGTACAGCTTCATCGGGGGTCCTAAGGAAATCTGTGTAAAGTCACTGACATGAGGACTAACTGGCTGCACCACAATTCGAGTGCACATTCTAACTGTTGACACATCCGGCAATCTCCCAACCCACCTCTGGAATAGGCCTTTGCACAACAGAGTGCTTTTAGTGTGGGAACTGACCATGCAGGGGCCATTATCAGACATCTGTGGACGTGTTCCTGGTTCTCCATTCCTTCCTCCAATCTTGCAGCCTACCCTGACTCCACAGCAACCCTTCCTAAGGCCACACCGTGCAACTACTGGCAGCACACCTAGTCCTTAGGCTGCAGAAAAGCAAACACCTGGGCTCATTCCTAAACCCAGGTTGCCTGCAACCTCTGGGCTGTCAGCATGACCCAAACATTTGACACATTTATTCCAAGTTTCTCTCCTCAAAACATTAACCAGCATCTCATTTGGTAAGGAAGTCCTGGGAGCATGGCTACATCAGAGTTACAGAGGTAGACAATAAGAAATGAATCACGCAACCTCAGTACTCCACTGAAGTTCAGCACATTTTGTTTCTTACCTATTGTGGGTCATGTGACTCTTAACTAGGTGCCCTGCTATAGCGCTGCGCCAGAGAGAGTTCTCCTGCCATCACTGTACCACATACAATTCTTGCTAGCTGACGTGCATTCGCACCAGGTTCATCATTACTTGCTCCCTGGACTCCAAGCATCTGCAACCATTGACAAGACAGTTACTTGCCTACAGATTTTAAAGATGCTCTGGCCATTATATTTCAGATACAATTTAGGATGTACATATAAATAAATAAAACATGTATGGTAATAAGAATAAAACATGTAAGAGATCAGCCACCACCCAAAATCAGCTCAAAAAGCTAACATTTTTGAAAGTACATAAGGCAATTGTTACTGAGTGGACAACAGGAAACGATAAAGACAGGTGATCTGCTAGCCTGTGTATTTGTTTTGATCTTTTCCTGTGGTCCAAAAGGAGAGGTCATGTACCACCAATCTGTTAGTATTCTATAACCAAATCAGTAAGAATTGTGACCAAGGTATTCCATCTGATGTTATACTTCTTGATTTTGCTAAAGTATTCAACAAAGTTTCCCATAATAAATTGGTCACCACACTATTAGAGTTCAGAATAGATAAAAAAAATAGTCAGATGGATTAATAGTTGGTTACTGGACAGAACCCAATGTGTGCGCCTTAATGGCGCACGTTCTAGTGAAGAAGTGGTTGGCAGTGGAGTTCCCCAGGGCTCTGTTCTGGAGCAAACACTGTTCAATATTTATGTCAGTGATATGAACAAGGATCTTGAAAATATAATAATCAAGTTTGTGGATGATATCAAACTGGGGGGCAAAGTAGACTCAATTGGTAATCACCTCTATTTAATTAGAGATTTGTGAAAAATTGAGAATTGGGCAAAAATTAATGGAATGCTCCTTAATGCTGATAAATGGGCAGTTATGCACTTTGAGTACAACAATTCTAACTACTCATATATTCTTAACCAAAAAATTCTTAGAAGCTCAACCTTGAACAGGATTTAGATATACTGATTAATAATAATTTGACACCATCTCACCACTGTATGTCTATTACAAAAAGCAAAAGGAATGATAAGTAGATTTAGAAAGCCCTTTATATGCAAGTCAGAGCAATTTATCATACCCATTTATTTGTTTATTTTAAACTTGAAAAGTAGCGCTTGGTTTTTATTTACGTGGTATTTTTTTTGTACTTTTTTTTTACTACAATTAATATATATGGACACAAAAGAACAGTCTGTACATTAAGTAACATCTTCCATGTCAAATAAGCTTCACTACATGTACATAGTGTTATTACAATTAGTAAGCATAAAATCAAAATCTAAATACAATCTACTACCGAATTTGTAGAAATACACACCAAGAGGAATATCTCATTAGGATAGTAACAAGTAAGCATTGTTGAAGTAGCTACGTAGATGGTAGTGGACGTACTTCTTGTAATTGTATAGGAAGATATACATTATTGTGTTATACAACTGAATATACAGGAAAATGTAGATATAGTGTTATATTATTGGATATTAGACCATGTGGGGGAAATGAAGAAGACAGTTGAAAAGGATATTGCTTACGTAATAATAATGGAAAGAGTAATGTTTGTGTTAAGTTAAGGGTTAGCTGAGATATTAATGTAATTGAAATAGTTCTGCCAGCATCTATCATATACTGCAATTTGATCAGAAGAGACACGAGATAATCGGTCCAAAGAAGCTTATTGGGAGAGATTTTGAAGAATGTCTGTCAAAGTTGGCACAGTATTTGACTTCCAATTCATAAGAATGGGGTGTTTAACTGATAAAAATAGAATATTCAACCACCTGAAATGAGCATGGGATAAAGTAGGATTATTTGGGGGTAAGAATACCCAGTAGAAAGACTTTAGGGTCAAACTATTTGTTTTCCAATTATTTTAATAGCAAACAAGTATATTTTCCTCCATAGTTTGTTAATGGGGATGCAGGACCAAAGAATATGAAGTAAATCACCACTAGGTGAATTACAATGCCAACATTTATTACTGTTTATAAGTCCCATACGTTGTAATACAGAGGGGGTTCTATACCATAAATGTAAGATTTTGATTTGAATTAAAGAGCTATGAGTGTCCTTAAAAATTTTATGAGGTAGGCACCAACAGGTGTGCCATTGTGTTTGAGAAATATTATTATTAAGGAGAGTACTCCATTTATGTTTTGCAGATAAGGATTGATCTGGTAAGTTGTCTCTAATATTTTTATATATTGTACTATTACATTTGGCTGATAGTTTAATCCAGTGAGAAATATACAAGTCGTGTAGAGTATTTTTATTCATATGATGAGAGATAGAGTTATAAGCGGTTCTAAGTTGCAGGTATTTCCAGAAGTCTTGCTTTGGAATACCCCAAATTTGTTGTAGGTCAGAATAGGATTTTAGTCTTAAAGTATTTGTTTCTAGAATATCACCCATAAAGAATATACCTCTATTTTGCCAGGTATGACAAAATAAGTGCTTAAAGTCCAGAGATAGGTTGGGGTTACCCCATAGAGGGGTATAAAAAAAACAAGCTGGGTTGGATTTTAGAAATTTATGAGTTAGTTTCCAATAAAAGGTAGAGGATGATATAGTAGGGTGGGATTTTAGTGTAGGAAGAAGGGGATTGAAAATAAAGGAAGTAGGGATCGCATCTGAAGATAGAGAGGACTCCATTATAACCCATAAAGGTGTATATGGGGTAGGTTTAGAAAACCATTTAATGGTTTGTGTATTTCTGAAGGCCCATAAATAGGCTTTAAACTATGGGAGGTTAAATCTCCTTTATTCTGTGGTACAAGTTTAATCGCCTAAATCTTGGTCTGTTATTACCCAAATGAAAGCTGCCAATTAGTTTATCGAGTTTAGGAAGGTATCAGGTAATATAAAGGAGAGACTGGAAAATAAATATAGTACTTTAGCGATACAGTCATCTTGATTGCGGTAATTTTCCCCATAAAGGAAAGATTTAAAGTTTCCATCTTTCTAAAGTTGTTCTGATATTGGTTAACAAAAATTTGCTTCCCAGATTTTATCAAATTATAGGTTATCTTTATGCCTAGGTATGTTATGTGGGCCCAGTGAAATCCCAGTGGTGCATTCATAGATGGCTTCGATGATTACTGAGGGAAATGTTTCAGATTTATTATAATTTAGGCAAGGCTAGAAATTTCTGTAAATTGCTTAAGCAATTTTATCAACGGGATACCAGCTTCATTTAGGTTTTCGAGGAGAATTAACAAATCATCTGCTTAGAAAGAGATACATATCTAGAGTTTCCAATAGGATACCTTTGATATCGATAATAGCGTAAACTGGCAGTTAAGGTTCCAAAGTTATGAATAATAAAGGTGATAGGGGCATCCAAGTCTAGTACCTCTCTCCAAATTGAAAGATTGTGAGAGGGTAGAATTAGTAAGTACTTTGCAGAGGGAGAGGTATATAATAATTTGATCCAAGAGCAAAAGATTGGGGAGAGTCCAAAATGGGATAAGACTAAATATAAATAGCTCCAATTTAGAGAGTCAAATGCTTTTCAAAATCAACAGCAACTGTGGCGGCAGGTGAATTGATAGATTTGGCCTTATGTATTAAGTTAAATAATGAGCGTAAATGGTCAGAGCCATTTCTATTTTTAACAAAGCCCGCTTGAAAGCAATGAATTAGTTTGGGAAAAGGGTTCCAGACGCAGCAGATAGCAGTTTTCAAAATCTTTCCATCAGTATTAATAATGAGATTGGTCTGTAGCTAGCAGGAAGGAGGGTCTTTGTCTTTTTTTGGAATTAAAGTGTTGATTGCTTCTGTACAAGTAGGAGGAAGTTTGCCCTTATCGGTAGCTTCTTAAAAAACATTGAAAAGTAAGGGGCAAATTGTATCTGAGAGTGACTTATAAAAGTCTACGGGGAATCCATCCCCGCCAGGGGAGTTACCAGATTTTAAAGTATCTAGGGCTTTCTGAATTTCTTGAAGAGTAAAAGGTTTGTCCAGAATGTTTTTATCTGAGACAGAAAGGTGGGGTAAATGTAGGTTACTTAAGAATTTTTGTATATGTAATTCTGATGAAGATTTTTTAGAATATAACTTCTGGTAGAAAGATCTCATGACAAGATTAATTGATGACTCGTCGGTTTGTATTTTGCCTTGTGGGTCTTTGAGATTTGAGATGTCCAATCAGACTGTTGAACTTTTAATTGATACGAAAGAAGTTTGCCATTTTTATCGCCATGTTCCCAGTATTTGTGTTTTAATCTAAACATAGCGAATTCTGTTTTACGGGAGATAAGTTCGTTAATTTTAATTTTTAATTGTAAAATCTCAAAATGAAGGGGGGGGGTTCAGATTAGGGTTTTTAGTTTTAAAGTATAAGTTCTTTTTGGCATTGAGAGTATTTTCTAAGTCCGCTAATTGTTGTTCTCTTGATTTTTTCCTATGGGCTGCGTAACTAATAATTTCCCCATGAATTGTGGTTTTTAAAGCTTCCCAGATATTACTCATAGAAGTATCTGCAGGGTTGTTAAAGAAAAGAAGGTCGTTAATCTTGGATTTAACCCAAGGTATAAAATCGGAATCTTTAAGGAAGAGAGGGTCCAGGCGTCAAGAAGAAGATTTGGGAAGAGAAGGGCCCCATAAAAGTTGTAGTTTAATTGGAGAATGGTCTGAAGTGATTATTGGAAGAATGGAAGATTCAATAATTTTCCCAACAATAGGAGATACAAACCAGTAATCAATACAGCTATATGTTTTATGTAGGTCTGAATAAAAGTAAAGTCCCGTTCACGGGGATGTAAGATTCGACAAACGTCTGTTAATACTTCTAGGGTGTGAGTCTATAGTTGTATTACTTCTATCCATGTGGGCATCCATCGTGAGGTTGAAATCTCCTCCAAGAATCATGGGAATGTTGTGTGTATTGTTAGAAAGTATTTGATGAGCTAAGTTATGAAAAAATTCAAGGGAATCTGAATTAGAGGCATATACATTATTAACCAGCATAAGGGCACCAGATGGTGTGTCTAAAATAGTTATTAGCCATCTGCCTTCTGTATCTGAGATAGATTTTGTAAGAGACCATTTGAGATTTTTATGAATTAATATAACTTCTCTCCTTTTTTAAGAAGAAAATGATGATTCAAAAACTTGACCTACCCAGTCTTTTTTAAGTCTGGTGACGTCATCTACCAATAATTTAGTTTCTTGTAAGAAAGCAATATGTGTTCTGTGTTTCTTAAGGTAAGAAAGAACTTGCTTTCATTTACAAGGAGAGTTGAGTCCCTTCACATTCCATGTATATATCAATAAGTCACTCATAATATCATTTAAAGGAGATTAACAATGACCGGAATAGTGAGGGACTTTGAAGTATAATGAAGAGGGCGTCCCAGAGGTATATGGTTGAATAGATGCATTTGTAAAAGGTGGCAGATTCATAAAAGTATATCAAGGTGTAAAAGCAATATAATAAGATCATAAATATCTCTCTGAAATAACAGTCTTTAAAGAGAAAGTGAAAGATAGTAATAACAAAGATAGTAACCATACAACAATACTATACTATAACAATCGAGAAGAAATTACTTGTGAGCGTGGGGAGAAATGAGTCAGTACATTGTACCAAGGACTCTCTCACCACACACTTGGGCATGGATAGAAGAAGTAGATCTAGAGGAACAAACCTGAGGGAAAAAAAGGGTTGTCTCTAAGATCTAAACCTTATAAATGCAATTAAATAGCAAATTTACAGTAAATACTCAAGCAGGTATCAAAAATTTATAAAGAGGATAAGGAACCAGTTATTAACCTCATTACAGAGAACAAGTCTAATATAAATTGTAAAGAGTAGGATATCAAAACCATACTAAGATAACGTGTAGCTGTTGGTAAAAGAAATTTGACAACCTGATTAGAAGGTTAACTATGTTAGAGTGTTGAGACCTATATTCTCACAAGAAAAAAATCAAGGGACCAGCTGTCTAACCAGACATATTATCTGTAAAATATAAATGTTCAGTAGATACATCTGTCAAGACTCCATTTGGGTAAATCATAGGTGTAATGTAACAAGCTGTTTGAAGCATGTAATACTAATATAAATATTGACTAATAATCTGAGAATAGAATAGCGTAGGGTTCATGTGTTGATAGTCAATAATAGGAAAGCAGGTTGTAAGTGAAAGCCAGCTTCAGTACATCAGGAATTATAGAAAGTTATGTTCAAGGGATAAGTGACTAAACTCGAAAATTGCCTTGATATAGTTACAATGGGTTAACTGGATCTAGAATATAAACCCAGTAAACCCAAAGAATGAAAAGAAATCAAATTTAGAGGTCCTCTAATCAGGCTTGAGTTAGTATATTTTATCATATATATTGTGTTAGGGTAATGTACATTATCTGAGTACCGAAAGATTGCTGGATACAAATACATATTTATCACGTATATATTGATATACGAAATCGTGGTAGAATCTAAATGGCTCCAAATTTGTCATTGTGAAAAGCTCACAGAAAAGAGGTTACATTAGCCAACTAGAGATATGAATTTGCAAATAAATACAGCATAAGGGCCAGTAAAATTACAAGGTTTCATTGTAGGAATCTTATAACATTTTAATTAGGGTCTTATAATGAGTTTGTAGATATTTTAAAAAGATATCAGTATTTAAATGTATAAATGATGGGTTAGATATGTATATTACTGCACACAAACATGTTACAATTGTATATTAAAAGTAAAATTTAGGTTTTCCAAATGGATGAAATTCTGTTAAGTTCCAACCGCAACGTACAGCCTTCTAAAAACGCAGCCTGTTGGGAGTGATAGATTAGTGCAGTGAGGCTTGTACAACGTGAGGGGAAGCAAAACGAAAAACGTCTTGTCTCCTTCACACTGACATCTAGGACGTAACTTATCACTAGAATGTCACTAGAAACCTTTATAAATAACAAAACAAGGATTTTAAGTCTAGTCACCATTGACTTGAAAGCTTTACTAGCTGTAGTAGAAGCTTTGTGTTTAGCTCTGGCTTTGAGCTTCTTTTGGCAGTTCAAGAGATTTGTGAGGAGAACTAGTGACTGCTTGGGTCCATGAGGAGTCAGCTGAAACATTCCCTTGAAGTGCAGAGCTTGGATCTGCTGTCTGTTCATCCACAGGCTGTAGGCTGATGTCTTCGATGCGGGATGTAGCTTGCTCATCAGGAGGGCATATTTATTGGAAAGAGGGATGGAAGTGGATTTGCCCAGAGTTTTGCAGAAGGAGTAACTGAGGATCTTTATTAAGGCAGCATGATCTGCTTTTAATATACGATTCTGAAGACTGTCTATCTTTTATTCTGCTCGATTGTCTCGGGAGGAGTTTGTCAGACATTACTGAGTTAGGGGCAGCTAACTGAACTGTGCTTTCTCTGTTGGTTTGCATTACAACTTCACCAGTCAAGACACAGTTACTCCCTTCATGGTTGCAGTCGGTCTCGGCAGGATCACCCGAGGTAGGAGAAGTCGTTTCAATGTTCAGAAATGTGGCTAATACTTCAGGGGTGTTAAAGTCTTTGAAAGTAGATCCCAAGTAAAGATGCATATTGGAGGGATAGCGAAGAGCAAACTTAATTCCTCGCTGATGGAGTATGATTTTTAAATAGTTATATGCTTTCCTTTTAATACATAGTTCTTTGGAAAAGTCACAATAAATTGAGATCTTGAACTCTTGCCATGTTAAAGCCCCTATTTCTCTAGCTCATTTTAAGATGATTTCTGCGTGAGCAAAGTTTAGAAAACGGGCTACAATAGGTCTGAGGCATTGATCTTGACCAGGCCTGGGGCCGAGAGAACGGTGAGACCGTTCAATTATCAACTGCATGTCTGAAGGTAACTTTAACTTTGCTGGAAGAATGTGTAATAATAATGCAGTAGTATCCCCAAGTTCTGTCCCTTCAGGGAATCCAAAGAAGCGTAAGTTATTTCTGCAATTACGATTTTCAATATCATCCAGTTTATACTGTAAGGATTTGATAGTGCGATCCTGGTTTCTAATAGTAGCTTGTAAACTTTGAATAGTATCTCTATTTTGAGCAGATTTAGTTTCGGTAGTGACAACTCGTACATCAAATGATTCTAGTGAAGTTGCAGTTTGTTGTGATGTTACTTTTAAATCATTGATGTCATCAATTATTTTTGAAAACATTGCTTCTATTCTGGTTAGAGAACCGGATTGTACATGGGAGTCTGCCATGCTGGAGATTGTGTAGGCCCAGCTCAAAGAAGAGATAAATTGACAGATTCAGGCTGAATATGCAATTAAAATAATTACAGCAGGCTCACAGGACGTTGCTGATTGTTAGATCTTCAGGGTTGTCATAAAAAGTACGGTCTGTAAGGTGATGGATGAGGTTTGATATGGCAGTTCCCTTTGAGTAAAGGATTTAGGCAACCATCTTCTGCTTGGGCAAGCCACACCCCGAACATACCCATTTATAAAAGCTATGTCAAGACATTTATTAGACTATGGTTCCCAGGTATGGTCTCCCTCGTTAATAAAAGACATCAAGTTACTGGAAGGGGTACAGAGATCTATAACTAAACTTGTTCCACGACTCAAAGGTAGCCTGTATCATGAAAGAATTTCAGCTGTAGGACTTCATTCTCTCCAGGCAAGAAGAGAGAGGAGCGATTTGCTTCTCCTTTTCAAATTACTACAGTCCCCTGAACTTATGGCCAATCTGGAGATAGAGTACAACACAACGCAGTCTAACTTAAGATCTCATAATAAAAAAACGTGTTCTTCCATATACTAAAATCAACAAGAGGGAAAACGTCTATACCATCAGAACTCTCAAGGCCTGGAAGAGGTTAACACAAGATATTGTAGACAATGAAATCTTTGACAACTTTAAAAAATTCTTGGACAACTTTTTTAATCTGAATATTTTCTGGTTTGAATGTCACACTAGTGTGGGGGGCATTCCCGATGGGCTGTTGCACCCCCTTATGTCCTATTTTCCCAGCAATCCCTAGTAACCCCATGTCCACTCAACAAAAAAAAATAAAATAAAAAATCGCCTTATGCATGTTTAAAGTCTGTAGCTGCTTGTGTCCATTTTTGGGTGCTGACTGCCCAATTTCTTTCATGTTTAATGGTGCTTTAAACAATGAACAACTGGCTCCCCGTGCAACTTCATTTTGGTTTATGGTAATAAGAATGACACAAATGGGCACCAAAGGTCAATGCAAGTGTGGACCAGACAGGGCAAAACTGTAGGGCAGGAGTTTGTCCTAAAACAATAACCTAGTCACTGGCTGGTGGGGTACCCAGAAATATGCACAGTTTGAAATTGTTCAATGAAGTAGATAACTGATCCTGAAAAAAAGAAGGTCTAGGACTACTGGAAAGAAAGTTGCCTCTAGGCCAGAGAGGAGTACATAAAACAAGTTACTCACCTGTAACAGTAGTTCTAGGAGTTGTATATGTTGTTCATCCACACTTATTGGCATGTCCCTTTCCCTTTAAGGATCACTGGAAGTCTTCAAGCTAGCTCCTCCCACCCACCGACCCGGTGGTATAACCTCGGTTCTGCCCCTGATGCCAGATCTTAGCCCGCTGGAAGCCAGGTTTGTGCATCTGCAGCCAGGGAGGTTCAGGGTCTAGGTGGATGAACAACATATACTGCTCCTAGAACTACTGTTACAGGTGAGTAACCTGTTTTTCTAGGATCGTGGATATGTTGTTCATCCACACCCTACTGGCAGACTCCTAGCAGTTCTCCGGGAGAAGGAGGCAAGGTGCACCCCCCCACTGATACTCACTGGAAACAGAGATTGGAGAACTGAGGCCCCAAAACCAGCATCCCGGCGTGACTCAAGGTCGATGTGGTAATGGGTAATAAAGGTGTTTGCTGAATTCCATGTAGCAGCTCCACAGATTTCCAGGATAGTGATGTCCCTGGAAGCAGCCACCGATACAGCGGTATGGCGGGTAGAATGAGCTCTTATCCCTCTGGGAGGCTCCGTGCCCGCCAACTCATAACACAGACTTATGCAAGATGTAATCCACCTTGCAACAGTCCATTTTGCTGCAGGTCTGCCAGAAGCGGCTTCAACATAGGTGAAAAACAGCTGGTGAACCTCTCCCCGAACGTCCGCTATCCTCGCCTTGTAATAGGAGAGGGCTCGTCTCAGGTTCAGGGTATGGAGCCTGTATTCGGCCTCCGAGGTGTAATTAGGGTAGTATACAGGCAGAGTTAACACCTGGTTAAGGTGAAATTCTGACACCACCTTCGGAAGGAATTTCGGGTGGGGACGTAGGACAATCTTGTCCCTGTGGAAGACCAGATAAGGGGGGTCCACTGAAAGCACCTGGAGCTCCCCTGTCCTTCTGGAAGATGTGACAACCAACAGGAAGGCCATTTTCCACAAGTGTGACAACGCACACTTGTCCACTGGTTTGAATGGCTTGCCCATGAGCTTTGCCAGTACCAGCAGTAGATCCCATGGAGGTGGAGGTTCACGCACCGGAGGGAATATGTGATCCAGGCCTTTGAAAAAGTGCCCAACTACAGTGCCTGCGCCAACATCGGCTGACTGGTCTGCGCCTGGTAAGCAGAGATGGCTGCCAGGTGCACCTAAGGGTAGATGACCACAAAGACCCCTTGGACAGGGACCAAAGGTAGTTGAGAATGTTAGCCACTGACAGGACAGAGGGTCCAGGCCCTTGCCTTGACACCAAATACAAAACCTTTCCATTTGAAGGCATAACACTTTCTGGTCGCTTCCTTTCTGGATGCCTCCACCATGGTGAGGACATCCTCGGAAAGACCCAAAGCCTGGAACTCTAGCCGCTCAGGTACCAGGTTGTGAGGTGCAGGGATTGAAGGTCTGGAAGGTATACCTTCCTGATTGAGAGAGATCAGGTCCTGGCATGCTGGGAGCCGCCTGGGGCCTGCAGCTGAGGCTGAGGGGAGATCTGGATACTAGAATCATGGCGCAAGTCTGGGGTTACTAGAATCACCGCCTTGTCCCTCCTCACCTTGAGAAGCACCTTGTGGATCATGTTTGAGGGAAGGCGAAGAGCCCTGGGATCCACGGCCTCTAGAAGGCATTACTTCCTGCGCAAGTCCTGCTGAGGGCGTGGGCATGAAACAGCCTCAGCTTGGTATTTTCCAGGAGGCAAACGGGTCCACCCATCGGTTTGCCCGTGGGGAAGAGGCTGTAGCTACTTCCAGGTGGAGAGACCACTGGGATGTCTCGCCCAAGCGGCTGAGAGCATCCGCCAGATGGTTTGAGTGTCTCTGCCATGAATGGCTAGAGATCTGACTCCAGAAAGATGACAGTGGTCAAGATGCGAGGCACCTCCCAGCAGACGGGAGGCGTCAGCCTGTTTGTTGAGATAGTACATGGTTGTGGTATTGTCCATCTGGAATTGAACCACTTGACCCAGAGCTGAGGAGAAGAAAAGCAGTCTGACTGCCTTGAGCTCCAACAGGTTGATGTAGTATCGGACCTCGGGGTCCAGAACCCATAGGGCCCTTTGTCACCTATGTGAGAGGCATCGGTCGTGAGGACGGGCCAGGCTCAGGGCATGACAAATGGGATCCCTTCTGCAACCGGTTCTGGGCGGTCCACCACTGGAGAGCGGCCCCACATCTTCTGGGTTAGCAGGATCAGCTGGATATGACTGTGGAATGTGGCGCTGAGTCCACTGGGCAGCCAGCTCTGATTGGAGGCATGTGACACTGGCCCACTGGACCACGGAGGTGCATGCCGCCATGTAACCCAGAAGCGCATGTCCGGCAGGATGCAAATCGCTCCAAACTCAGAAATGACCGGGCAAAGGAGGAGAGTAACCGATTCTGTCTCGCAACAATGCGAGCTCTGGCTTGACGAGAGCCGAGCTCTGCCCTAATGAAGCATATCACCAGGAGGAGGAAGGCAAGACACTCTTACTTAGGGAACAGGGCTGGAGAACTGGTTCTCAAACCAGCATCCAGCATCCTGCATCCTGGTGTGACTCAAGGTCAATGTTGTAATGGGAAATGAAGGTTTGTGATGACTTCCAGATAGCAGCCCTGCAGATTTCCTGATATGCTGTCCCTAGAAGCAGCCACTGACGGAGTGGTATGATGGGTCTAATGAGCCCAAGCTTCACTGGAGGCTCCTACCCGCCAACCTATAGCAGAGATCAATGCAGGAAGTGATCCACCTGCCACTCATCCGCTTAGCTGCAGGTCTGCCAGTGTGGCTTCAGCGAGAGGCTACAAACAGCTGGCAAACCCTCTCCCGAACTTCCACTCCTTGTTGTAAGAGAGAACACCTGCCCAGGTTCAAAGTGCATGAGCTCAGACTGCCTCCTAGAGTGACTGGGGTAGAACACCAGCAGAGTCGACACCTGATTCAGGTGAAACTCTGACATCACCTTCGGAAGATATTTCTGGGTGGGGGGTGAGGACAATCTGTCCCCAGGGAAGACCAGGTAGGAGATTCAATGAAAGTGCCTGAGCTCAATCCTATTGACGGATAGTCACCAAGAAGGCGGTCCTTCCACGATAAGTGTGAGAGCCTCACTTGTGCATGTGGTTTCGAATGGGTTGCCCATGAGCTTTGCCAAACCAGCAAAAGATCCTATGGAGGGTGGAGGGTTCACGACTGGAGGATATGTGATTCAGGCCTTGAAAAGCTCCAACCACTGACTCTGTGCTAATCGTCCACTGACCGCCCGCCCTGTAAGCCGGAAATGGCTGCCAGATGCACCCTAAGGGTCGATGACCTGAGACCCTTTGGAGAGAGACCAAAGGTAGTCTAAATGTTAGCCACAGAGCACGATAAGGGGTCCAGACTTTACTCCTGACACCAAACGGAACCTTTCCATTTGAAGGCAATATATCCTGGTCGATTCCTTACTAGATGCCTAAAGAACTGTGTAGATATCCTCGAAAGACCCAGAGCCTGGAACCTAGCCATTAGGTACCAGGTTGTGAGGTAAGGATTGAAGGTCCGATGGAACACCTTCTGGTTCAATGATATCAGGTCCGGCATGTACAAAGCCACTCTGGGGCCCTGCAGCTGAGGCTGAGGAGATCTGGATACTCAAAGAACTGGCGGGCCGATTTGGGGCCAGCTCAGGATCACATTTGCCTTGTCCCCTCCTCACCTTGGAGTAAATAAATTTAGTGGATCAAGGGAAATGGAGGAAGGAAGGAGAGGAGGCCTGGGGTCCACGGCCTCAAGAAGGCATCCCCTGAAGCGGCCCCGCTGAGGGGGCGGGTATGGTATAGTCTCAGCTTATGTTCTCCTGAGGCAAACAGGTTCATCAATGGTTCTCCTAACGGGAGAACAGATTGTAAGCTACCTCTGGATGGAGAGATAGTTCATGGGATGTCTGGCCTATGGCTGAGAGCATCCGCCAGTTGTTCGTGACTTGCCACATGGATGGTAAGGAGATCCGCCTCCAACTGCTGATTTAAGGTCCAGGAACGGAGCACCCTGCATAGCAGACGGGAGGTGTCACCCTGTTTGTTGAGGTAATACATGGTCATGGTATTGTCCGTTCGAACTTGGAACCACTTGACCTCGAGCTGAGGAGCCAAAGCTGACAGTGCCAGTCTGACTGCTATGAGCTCCAGCACGCTGATGGGTATCGACCTCGGGGTCCAGAACCCATGAGCTCTGTTGTCCCCTGTGCGGTCCTCAGCCCATGAGAGAGGCATCGGTCGTGGAGGAACGACTCACTGGTTTGAGGCGGATAAACGGGATCCTTCCTAGATGACCTGGGACGGTCTTACCTTGAGAGCGGCCCCACATCTTCTGGGTGATAGCATCAGCTGGTCGAAATTACCCTGATGCTGGAGTCCACTGGATGTCAGCTCCCACTGGAGAGGTGCATGTAATCTGGTCAACGGACCACTGAAGTGCACGCCGCCATGTAACCCAGAAGGCACAGGAAGTCCCGGGCAGGGCGCAAGTGCCCAACCAAAAATGATTGGGCAAAGGAGGAAAGAACCTCCGCCCTGTCCGCTGGGACCCGAGCTCTGGTTTGACGAGAGTCGAGCTCTGCCCCAATAAAGCCCATCGCCTGAGAGGGCATGAGTTCCGACTTGGCCTCGTTGATCAGGAGGCCTAACTGGGAACAGGTTCGAGGGCCAGGTCCCTGACCTTTCCACCTCCTGCAAGTGAGGAACCTGCCAGGAGCCAATCGTCGGTGTGGGTATATCCAAACTCCTTGACGCTGTAGATGGGCCGCTGCCACTGCAATGTGCACTTGGTGAAGACCCGAGGGGCCGCACAGGGCGAATGGCATGGCTTGAACTCGATAGGGTCCCTTCCGCCTGAAGCAAGAACTGCTGATGGGACGGACGGATTGGGACGGAAAACGATCCTGTAGATCCAGTGAATAGTACCACATGTTTCGCTCCAGCGATGGTATGATCTGATTCAGAGTTACCATCCGGAAGGTGCGAGACCAGAGATATTGATTCAGGTCGTGGAGATCTAGGATGGGGCACCAACCCCCCATCCGCTTGGGCACCAGGAAGTATCTGGACACGAAGCCTGGGTCTGTAGGAGGATCTGGCACTGGAGCTATCGCCTCCTTGTGGAGGAGCTGAGCAATGTCGTCCCGAAGGGCCGACTGAGTGCAAACTGAGATCCTTTCCTCCCGAGGGGCACGGGCTCAGCAGGGAGGGTACTGCTCGAATTCTAGAGGCAGTCCCCGACCAACCACTTCCAGGACCCACCTGTCCGAAGTGATACCGGACCAGGCGGAAGGAAAGTGGCAGAGCCGGCCCCCCACGGGAGGACCCAGAACTGGTGTGACGGGTGTATGGGTGGCCACCCCGACCCATCACTGAGCAGGCTTAGAGGAGGAGGAGGAGGAGGCTCCTGAACTGGCACCTCAACCTCCTTTGCTGGGCTGTTGGGGAACCAGCTTCGGCCTGGGGTGCCAAGCTTCAGCCTGCTGTTGCTGCTGACCTCCCTGGAAGGAGGGCTGTCTAACCGCAGGAGAAGAGTGCCAAAAAGGCTTCTTCTTGTGCTTCTGCTGGTTCTTGCTGAAGAACCCTTTGCAGAAGTGGCATCCAAGGTGGAATTGGACTGCTCTTTGCGCTGGAGGTGACCTGCCACTCCCGGACCGAAGAGATCTGTGCCAAGGAAGGGCACGTCAGCCAACTTGTGCTGAGTATCTGCTGGGAAAGAGGATAACCTCAGCCAGGCCCTGCAGCGAGTGGTCACTGCGGCTGCTAGCGAGCGGGCACAGGAATCTCCAATATCCAAGGCCGTCTGGAGCTGCTGTTTTGCAACAGCACGGCTCTGGTCACAGACCTGCTTAACCGTGGTCTGCATGTCCGCTGGGAGATGAGGGAGGACTTCATCTAGTGACCTCAAGAGGGCGTGAGAGAAGTGTGTATGATCACTGCCGAGCTGGCCTGGATTAAGGCCCAAGAATGAGGCGCATACACCTTCCAGGCAGAATGGTCCATATTCTTGACTCCTTGTCCGGAGGGTGGTCAGTATCCGCTGAGCTACCCGTGCCTAAACACAGAGGCAGTCACAAGGCTCGCCAAGGGATGCTCTGTGAAACCCACCAAGGACCCTATGGGTCAGTGTATTTGCGAGCCATGGCAGACAGAGCTGGCAAGAGGCAGGGTGCTGCCATAGCTCAAGGGCCGGGCTAACACTGGCTTCGCCACTGGGAGGCCTCCGCCGGGTATCCTCTTAAGGATATCCGGTGAGGATATTCCACCTTCTTTTGGATAGGCTCCAAGGGCATACCGGTTGGCTCTGAAATAAGGTGGAGGATGCCCTGGAAAGAGGAAGGACCTTCCTCCAAGCCTGTCACTGACAACTCATCATCGGGCTGTGAGTGTAGACCAGTGGTATCAGAGTCTGAAGACTCGGGATACAAGGGTCTCCCGCCTACGTCCCCTTCAACACGCCGAGGGCGATTGGGGGCAACAGTGATGGACAGACGACGGGCAGGCCCAGATTCGTTCGGTCCCTCTTCGAGAGCCCCGCCTCAAGGCTGCTTACGTGGTGGCTTCACCAAAATTGGTGGGGAGACCGGAACAGGCTGAACAGGAATGTGTGCCGGTCCTACCGGAGGAAGAACTGGAGTCTTCCATTCCGGAGGGGTCGGGGTCGGCCTAAGAGGCTGGGGCCAAGTAATGGCTGGTGTAGCCGGCAGAGCCGGCTTATGACCGGTCAGAATTAGCTGTTGCCACATAAGTTCCTCATAACGCCGGAGCGTCCGTTGAAGTCTCTCCTCATCCGAGGAGGATGAAGATCGTATGCATACCCTTCCGAGAGTGTTTAGACTCTTTTCGTTTTTCAACCGAAGGGGTCCTGGTCCTCGATCGAGACAGACGGGGTCGGCTTGTTCGATCGGGAGAGGCTGGAGTCGGTGAAAACCGAGGTTCCGGCTCCTGTCCCTCGATCGGGATACCCAAGGGCTGGGTCTCCACGTCGGGGAAGGAAAGAATAGGTGTCCTCTCCAATGAGTCGTCGACCAGGGTCGGCGATAACGGCTCGATCGGGTCGAGAGATATCTCGGCCGTTTCCTTGGCCTCAGTGCCTTGGCCTGATGGAAGGTCCGAGAAACCGAGGCCGAGACCACAAGGTCCTGGGATTCAGACCCTCTCGGTCCCAGGAACGCCTTCCCAGAAGAAGACTTAGGGTCCTTTGTCCCGTATTCTAGGGCTGGAGGAGTACATGCCTGGCGCCTCACCCCTGGTGGGGGAGACTGGCACAGCTCCCAAAGGATTCGTGAAGGTAGAGCCAAGGTTTGCGGCACGAAAAAACTCGGCTGGCCGAGGCTTGGGCAGCTTCTTCTTCAAATGCCAATCTGGTCGAGCTGCTCAGCGGATCCATGTCAAGGAAACCACCCACCTTGCCTCCTTTGATTTCACCGTGGATTGCGGTTCGTCTCCCCAGCTTAAGGCGCCTTTGCGGTCATCCAGAACGCTGGGATGGAAGGCCAAGCAGATGGTGCACGAAGAGGTGTCATGCACGACACCCAAACAATAAACACACGAGAGGTGGGGATTGTGCATGACATTTTCTGTCCGCAGGGACACCAGCGAAACCTAGGGGACGACTTGTCCTCCATGTCCGATACGCTCGGATCGGAATCGTAAACTTCGCATTTGTGCTCTAAAGAAAGCTATTGGTGAAAACTGCTGATTAGTATCCAGGGCCTACGATACTGCAGAAGTAGCACGAGGGAACCTGAATCGTCCAGCGGAAAGGAAGATCTGGCGTCATGGGGCGGAGCCGAGGTATTTACCACCTGGGTGGGTGGGAGGAGCCAGCTTGAAGACTTCCAGCCAGATTTAAAGGGGAAAGGGACATGCCAAAGAATGTGGATGAACAACTTATCCATGCTCCTAGAACAGATTCTGCCATGGCAGACTGAATACATCATGACAGAAAAGGCCAGGTCCTGAATTTCTGCAGCAGAACTGAGGCATTTTGGTGTTCAGTGTGGAAGCAAAAAGGTCCACATATGGGGTTTCCCACGTGTCGAAGAGTAATCTCACAACATCTGGTACTAGTGACCACTGATTGGGGATCTACCTCTGTTCAACTTAACTCGCCTGCCAGAAAGTCTTGGATTCCTCGCAGACTGATTGCCAGGTGCAAGATCCCCTGCTCCAGAAACCATTCCCACACTCACACTGACTCTGCAGAGATGGTAAGAATGCGCTCCTCCTTGCTTGTTGATATAGTACAGGACAGCCTTTTTGTCCATCTGGAGAATTGTCTTTCAGCTAACTAAGTCCACTAGAGTGTTCTGACCATACAGAATTGCACACATCTCTAACACATTCATGTGGAGATGTGTTTTTCTGATGAGACCCAGACACCCTGCATCTGGAGACACTGGCAGGGGGCTCACGACCCTAGCAGGGAGGCATTTGTGGCAAAAGTTATTTCTGGCTCCAGCAGGGAGAAGAGGAAGTCCTGGAGCAGGCTTTCCTCCACTGTCCACTACATTAGGCACCTTACAAGGTTTTGGTCACCTGAATGAGGTAGTTTTGAGGACGTGATGCTTATGACCACTGGGTACTGAGCATCCACTGAGTTGTCCTCAAATGCAGCCTTGCCAGAGGCACTATAAACGCTGAGGAGGTCATGGGGCCCAGGACATGTTGCATGGAATGGGCTAGCACGGTCTTGCATTCCATAATTTAACATGCCATCTGTAAGACTGCCCACTATCTGGAAGGAAGGTCTGGGCCCAGGTTGTTGTTCAGAACAGCCCCAATGAACAGCAGTGCCTGGAAGGGCTCCAGCTGAAACTCTGCAGGGTTCAGCAGGACTCCCATGGATGCTAGGAATTGAGAGGCAGTGACCACTTTCTGTTCTGTCTCCTGTCTGAAGAGGCTTGAAATTAGCCAGTCCTCCAGATACAGGAAGACTAGGAGTCCTAGCTTTCTGAGGTGCGCAGTGAGTGCTGCAAATCACTTTCTGAGACTCAAGGTGCCAAGCAAAGCCAAAAAGGTAGGATTCTGAACTGGTAGTGTTGCCCTTTCACGTGAAGTAGAGGTACCTGTAGTTGGTGGTGCGCACAGAATGTACTGGTATGTGCCCTGCATATCCAGTGATGCTAGTAAACCCTGATGCTTCAGGTAAGGTAGCAAAGATCCCAGAGAAATCATCTTGAATTTTCTTTACTATGTGTGAGTGTGTATACACACACAACACTCATATTTAGCTATTTATCACCTCCTTAGCAGGGGTTGTACTTTTGTCCCCCATCCGCAGCACAGGCGACACTGTATCGGACAGCTCCTGTGGTCAACCCCTGCCTTTCTCCAGGCCATGTCACAATGTGAACACAGGCCGGGCAGACCGAGGCTGACCAGGGAGCAGCTAAAAGCCCCAGAGCAGAGCCAACAGATACCAGTCCTTAAGAGTGCAGGAGGATTGTGGGTTCCCCTAGTCTCCCCACGGTGAGAGGCGCAAGTGCCAATGGCAAGCCGCGCGATGCTGCCACATGCCATGTGACCACCCTCATCATCCCCATGCTGTGTCGGCTAATGCATCGGCCCCCAGCCACTGCCAGAGGTTGGTACAGTATCAGCCGAAACCCCCTCTACCTCCCTGAAGGACAGCCATCCATGGGATGCTCGATCCTCCTTCCTTGGCCGACCCCGAGTCATCCATGCCACAAGCGGTAGCACTACTGCTACGCCGGTGGGCCAGCATTTGTTGAGTTTTCTTAGACTGAGACTGGGGCACATGCTCCCTGATTTCTTTGATACCAGGAAGAAATGGGAGCAGAACTCTGTGTTCCACTCTGGCTCTGGCATTATTTTCAGTGCCCTATTTCTTAGAAGGCCCGAAATCTCCTGTGCCAGAAGATCTGGCATGAGCTGACAAGGAGAGTTGCCTTCTAGGAGTATTGTCCCGGGGGTGGGGCAACAAAGACAGGGAGTACCCCTCTCAGATAATCCTTAGAACCCACTTGTTCACTGAGATGGATTACCAGTGATGGTAGAAGTGGGTGAAGCATGAAGCCGACCCACCGGCGCATACCGCCACGATGCCAAACACCTGGGTTCGAAAGCAAGCCTTGGCACTGTACACCATGCGGAGGGTTGGCCAGGGTGGGGATGACTGAGCATTCCATGGACTGCTCTCCTCCTCCAGGAGGGTGGGTGAAGCTCCCCGCGCTCACCCACCTCTAGTGGAAACCAGGGTCCGACAGCGGAGCTAGCATCTACTGGAAGCGGGCAGACATCAGCGCAAGGCGTGCCCCGACTGTCATGGCATGCCCTGCCTCCAGGGAAGAGAGAGTGAAAACTCAGGCTGAGCAGGATACCGCCCACCTGCGCCGCAGGCCCCGCACCACTGACCTGTGCCACCCTTGAAACTGAGTTTGCCTGCCCACCGGAGGAAGGGCCCCTCCTCAAGGCCCCACCCTGGGTCACAGGGTAGGGATGATGGGGAGGGGGGTTTAAATAATACACAACTTACAAAAAAATAAACAAATGAACTGGTTAAGGCGCCCTCTACTGGGGATGAGTGGTCTGCCTTGGGCAGCTGAAGCGGACCTGGAGCTTCACATGGTGACACTGAGCATTTTCGGCACTTGTGCCTTTGGCTAGGCTTTCTTCTGGGCCTGGGGAGGCAGGGACATAATGTTTTCGGCTCCCCAGCCTCTACCACGAAAGGAGTGCTTGTTGTGAAAGAAGCCACGTCCTCTAACCTTTTGTGGTTTATAATCTTAAAAGTCATTCTCGTTTTATTAAAGAGACTGCTCCACCTGTTGTCCAAACAGACAAGTACCATCGAATGGTGCATTCATGATCTGTTGCTGGACATCTGGGGCGAAGCCAGCAGTTCGCAGCCAGGAAGGCCATCAGATACAAATACCTACAATTGTAGAACAAGCTGCTGCATCAAAGGCATCCACAGATGCTTTAAGGTAGTGGCTGTTAGATTCATTTAACAGCAACAGCATCTCCTGTTTTGCCTCTGTGTCTGGCAGGACTTCTGCCAGAGACTTTAGCTTGCTCCAGAGGTCATACTCGTATGTAAGAGAAGTAGCCTTGGTAGTTAGCTGTCCTCATACCAAGGGTAGCCAAGGCACAGATCTCTTTGCCCAATGTGCCTATGTTGTGCAACTCCTTGTTAGTGATGTGTGTGGTGACCTCCTTGGACACTATGACTGTCATTCTCAGTCAGAATAACGAAGGCATCCGCTATTGACTGAGTGAAATACATGGGCTTAGATTAAGGCAATGCATATTTCTTATCCACCTCCTTTGGGACAGTGCCACAGTAGCAGGCCTCCCCCAAACCGCCTCAGAGAATGCCTGCAGGCCTCGCTAGGTGAGAGGAACTACAAAGACCATGATATTAGGCATGTTTTGAAACTCCAGTTGGAGGGGCCTAGCCTGGTCTGTGGCTGCTGGCTCAAAATTCAGTGCAGAATGCATATTACTGAGCAGATCCTGAAAGGAGAGCTACTCCTAAGGTACAGTGACAGGAACCAGTTCCAGTTTCTCTGGACCGTAGAACTAGTCATCGTTGTCACCATCACAGATTATAAGGTCAGGATCTGACTAGTCTCCCTGTACTCCTTCCACACCCAGAAGGTAATAAAGAGGAGAGGTCGAAAGAGTGACAGTGCAGGTCATGGCAACACAAGACACAGGTGTGGCCACGGTAACAGTGCCGTTGGTGGTACAGACGATGTCCCTGGGTCCAGTTCTGAAGGGAATGATCTCAGCACCAAAGACCAATGCGGCACTGCTGGTGCCAGAGAAGGTCCCAAAAAGCCAAACCCCAGTGCCAGACATGGCACTGCTAACACTGTTGACCATCCTGCAGGCCCCGAGGGAACCAGCGGAAGCACAATGGCTATTCCCGTTCCTGGAATGATCAAAGAAGACACAAGTGGGGATTGCTGTGGTGGTGGTGCAAAATCAGCTCCAGCCCAGAGGCTGGGGTCAGAGTCAGCTGCGTGCCTAGGTTAAGTGGCACAGTGGACAGCGCTAGCTCAACTGACCCTGAGAGGTCACGAGGTGTCACCAAAAATGGCACCAATTCAGTTACACACTGCACTCGCTGCTCTATAAGAGCTGCCAGTTGACCAAACTGCCCACCGGGATCCCATCTATTGGACAAAGGAGGGCTACAGGACAGAGTCCTCGGCCTCGAATGATCGAGTATTTCCCATGTTGTTGGTGATGACAGTGGAGTGCCTGGGTCTACAGAAGTCGAGAGTCACACAGCAGAATGACCAGAGGATAACCTTGACTGGTGCTGTTTCTTCCCTGTATGCATTTTTGCGGGGAGAGGTCGAAGCTGAATGGTGCAAAGACCCCAATGCAGAGCATGTACGGGATCTAGACATTTCTTTTTATGACTCTGAGAAGGCTGCCTGTCCTCCTGGGCATTAGACTGCCTGTTGCCAGAGCACCCGCCCAGAGAGCGGTGGAGGCCATATACAGCCCTGTTGCTGGAATAACTTGCCTTTTCAGACTCCCTGCCTTTTTTTTTTTTGTACTCCCTCCCTCTCTCTGCACACTGTCTCCACTCCTTCAGGAGACATAATGTGGTATCCCCGCACACACGGCCTACCTGAACTCCTGACTTGTCCCCGTGGAACCTTGGCTACTCTCCAGGTACGGGGGCGACAGCACACCCCAATGCTTCAGTATTTTGTCGGACCTCCTCGGGCAGTCAGGCAGGTGCATGGGCAATCAGCGACTCCGCATACAGTGCTCCATTATCTAGGAGACTGTGTGCTGTTTTTCCCTGTTCGGGGGAGTGGCTGGAACCCAACGTCATGGCATCACCGCCAGCATAGCTACTCCCCATCCCCTTGCAGCTAACTCTATGCTTGCTGAACCTCGGATCTCCACCAGAGGCCAGCCAGGTGCCGAGCACTACCCCCCCCCCCCAGAAAGGAGAGCAGTCCATCGGATGCTCAATCCTCTCCCTCCCCTGCCGACCCCTGAAGGCTCGGGCTCGTCGGCGTGACACGAGGTGTGATGTCCAGCACCTCAACACTCCAGCACCAGCCGGCCCCTACCTTCTTCTTTAGGCACTGTCATAACCATTACCTTTAAGTGTCTTTGCAAGACCACCCAAGGCTGGAGGAGACACCACCACAGCTCTTTGCACAGACTGCTGATTGCTGATGGGAAGCACGGCCACTACAGGCAGCAGATCTACTAAACCAGCCCCTACTACAGCCCCTGGCAGCTGAGGGGTCAGAGATTTGAGTGAACTTAAAGTCATTTTGGAGGATAAAAGCTCACGTACAGCATTCTCAACATCACTCTGAGACATCTTGGAGCCTTAAAAGAAGCATTCAGCACAACCTTTTGTACATCGGTAGGAAAGCCACCTACCCCAAACCAGGAATATCTCCAAAGGCATATGCCAGAGGCAACTGACCTGGTAGAGGTTCGGTCATGCATGTGACGTCACACCAAGGTGGGGTTTTCACCTGTTTGGAAGTTTTGCAAGTTACTACTTTTCATCTGTTTTCGACAGCAAATGGATTTGTTTTAAGCTGTGCCAGGAATAAAAGAGTACTGGACTTAAAATAAATGAACCACACTCCAGAACAGTAGACTTACAATTTGATTTTGAATGGTCGGCTTCTTTATTGTATGGTAGTGTGCTTACTAACTGTAGCCGCCTCTGTGCAGTTTGCTTGTGATTTGGAACAGGGTACTGTTTCTCAGTTTTCCTAGGCATACAGCTCAGACACAAAGGCAACCCTAGGAGGCATTCGCCAAGTACAGTCCAGCCCCAAGCCTTACTGTCTGCTGAGCTTCACTGATCTTCACCGACTGGGAGAGAGATCAATGACGGAGGGAAGGCAGACTCAATCAATCAATCAATCAATCAAATCTTTATTTATTCAGGCGAGCATCATTGAGCAAGGCTCATTTACAAGATGAACCTGATAAGGTCAAGGTTCAATAGTTGATACACAGCAAAATCATACGCTTTATAAGACAGTTATACATACAGAGAAAAATAATGTTTATAACACAATGTACAGTGAATTCACATGTTAATACTCGGTTAAAGGAAGGTTAAGCTAATATCTACAGTATGTACAGTACATACATATCCCAATGGGGGCCATGACAGACACACAGCATAATGAGTACTAGGATGGTGAAGGTATTATTGGGTGCCATAAGCTGGGGTGTCTGACTGGAAGGAATATACCATATATGATTGGAAGCCAGATTTGTAGGATGATTAATCTAGCTCTAAGCAGTAGCAACTGCATTTCTCTGTGAAGAGGCTGTACAATGCTGTTTAAAGGATGCAAATGGAATGATAATGGACAGTTTTAGGGATTTTGTAGGGTGTTCCATGCTATAGCTAGAGAATAGCTGATTGCTGCCCTCCCTAGTCTGGTGCTGACTTTGGGCAATTTGAGCAGAATGATATTGTTGCTTCTTAGGGCATAGGAGCTAGGAGTGGTCTGGTTGAAGCAGTCCAGGATATAGTTTGGGAGTTTTTTTGATAAAGCTCTGCAAATCCATAGAGCTGCATTTCTGCTCCTCCTGATATGAAGGGAAACCCATCCAACTGCGTCATAAAGAGAGCAATGGTGGGTATTATATGGCAGATCTGTAATGAACCTTATTGCTCTATGATATAAGGCATCCAGCTTGTGAAGGTAGGAGATGGGGCAGTGACTATAAAGGAAGTCTGCATAGTCAATAACTGATAGAAAGATGGCCTGGACTAACCTCATCTTTGAGTCTCTGTTAAGGAAGGGTTTTAATCTATAGAGGAGGCCAAGCCTTTGGCGAAGCTTTTTTGACAGTTCTCCTAGATGATGAGTGAAGTTGAGTCTGTTGTCAATCCACACACCTAGGTATTTGAAGTTTTCAACATACTCCAGATTTTCTCCAAGTATAGTGCAGAGCTGGGGGAGAGTGATTGAAGAGGATGTGCTGGTGGAGTTTTGAGTTGTGAACATCATTGCTTTATTTTCTTTGCATTTAGCAGAAGCTTTTTCTCGAGTAGTTGATGTTGTAACAAGGAGAATTCTGTTTGTAGGATTTCATGAGCAACTGTAGGCAAAGGGTTGCTGACATACAGAACAGAGTCATCAGCAAAGAGGTGTACTGAGGACTTGCTAAGGGTTGGATCAATGTTATTTATATAAATGGCAAAGAGGATAGGACCCAGAATAGAGCCTTGGGGGACTCCTCTTGACAGTGGTCTTAATGGGGATAGGTCACCTCAGCTTTTACCTGCTGTGACCTACGGAGAGGTAGCATCTGAACCACTTAAGGAGGGTGGATCTATGCCAAGGGAGTGCAGGGATGGAGTAGCAGCTCATGGTCCACAGTATCGAATGCTTTGCTCAGGTCCAGGAATACTGCACAGACATTATTCTTTTTATCTAATTCGATTTGCCAGTCATTTGTGACCTTGGCTAATGCAGTGATAGTGCTATGTTTGGCCCTGAATCCAGATTGAGCTGGATTTAATAGGTTAGCATTGTCAAGATATTCCCTTAGCTGATTACTCGCTAATTTCTCCAGCATCTTGGATAGCACAGGTAGAATGGAAATGGGCCTGTAATTATTAAGATCCATAAGACTCCGACAGGTGCAGAAGCAGGGATTCCTTGACAGCAGTTTTACCTGGCTGAATCTCCCTTGCAGTGCACAGTCTGGGATGTCTCCACTGAGGTGACTTCTCTCCTCGATCGCTCTACTCAGAACCAGCCAGTGGCTGCTCTCTTCTGCTGAGCTTCACTGATCTTCACCGACTGGGGGAGAGAGAGAGACCAATCACGGAGGGAAGGCAGACTCTGATAGGTGCAGAAGCAGGAATTCCTTGACAGTAGTTCTACCTGCCTGAATTCCCCTTGGAGTGCACAGTCCAGGCTCCCATCTCTGCTGAGGCAACTTCTCTCCTCGATTGCTCTGCTCAGACCCAGCCAGCGGCTGCACTCTCAGCATAAGAAGTAGTTGGAACACTTACCCAGAATTCCTAGCTGTTGTATGTAAATCAGCATTTGTACTGCTGTACCACTACTGAAATAGTGGCCGACAAATAGAAAGCTCTCAGCTGGAAACAACAGCTCAGACACAAAGAGCACCCTAGGAGGCATACCAAAGAGCGGTCCAGCCTCAGCCTTACTGTCTGCTGTACCCACCACTGTAATAGTGATCCTATTATACACTGCATTGCAGTATTCGCAACTGACAAAATCATAATTTTTTTTTTTTGGTTTAGTTGAGAGATGGTGCTGATTCCTGTTTCTTGGCAGGAAGTGTGGACAAAGTGTGTCGGCGAGTAGAAAGCTCTCAGTCAGAAACAACCAGAAGCAACAGCTCAGAAACAAAGGGCACCCTTAGAAGGCATATGCCAAGTGCGGTCCAGCCCATAGCCTTACTGTCTGCTGAGCTTCACTGATCTTCACCGACTGGAAAAGAAACTTCCTCTCCTCCAGTCTCTAGTTGTGCTACTAAATGGCAGGAAGGAGTAACAAGGTTCCATCTCGCCGCTGGCTTCTACTCTCATCGGCAGCTTCTGCTGCAGCAGTTCCCTGGGCACTCCAGCATTTGAGAAGGGCGGATATTGTCCTGCAGCCAGTGGATCAGTCCCCTCTCCTTCACAGCAGCAGGGACTGTTCATCCTCATCCTCTTTGTGCAAGGACCACAGGCAGTTTTTTTTTTTTTACTGCAGGCAGCAGGGACTCCACGGAGATGTTCTGAGCCAAAGGGCAGAACAACTGAGCTAGTAACCAGATTCCTTCTTACCTTGCAGGAGTACAAGCTAGACCTCGTCTGTTCAAAAGCTACCTGACTGTGTTCTACAGCATACAGGGAACAGTCAGATACACCCACCCACCCTCTCCAGAGTGCTCTTGCTTTATAGGCATGTAGCGTCACCCACAACACCTGATAGGAGGTAGTAAGGTACAACCCCTCCCCCAAATAAAAACCCTCACTGTTCTGTTTTCTTTTTGTCCACACATCCTACCAAGAAACAGGAATTAGCACCATCTCTCAACTAAAACAAAAAAAAATTATGATTTTGTCAGTTGCGAATACTGCAATGCAGTGTATAATAGGATCTACAAGCAGGCAACCAGGACCCTGCCATGCATTCTGCACCATAGCAGATCTTGCAGCCCAACTACAGGACGTCTGGACTGTAATATCGACCTCCAATACAGGGACCCTATAGCACACTTCCTCAACCCTCCTGCCACCAGTACCTGCATGTCAGCCAGGGGACAGGACTCCGAGGCAGGGCCTAGAGACTGGCAGGTGGTAAGAAAAAGAGGCATCATAGGAGGCCCAGGAAGGAAGCCAAAACCAGGAGCATTTCCTGGCCATCCAAAGAAAAAAACAGGTTCGCTCCACTGCTACCAACCACAGACAAAGTAATACAAGATAAAGAAATCAAACCACCAAAAGAAGGCTAATTCGCCAATTAAAACAAATACAAACTACGATAAAAACAAAAACACTAAAACTCAAAATAAAAACGACAGAAATATAAACAAAAGCAAAATTCTCATAATCGGGGATTCCATGATCCGAGAAGTGGAACACCACCTAACACAAAATGTTAAAAGCAACATCATGGCAAAGTGTTTACCAGGAGCCTCTGCAAGCAGGGACACTAACCGCATAAAGACAATGGTGCAGGAATTGGGGGATGTTACACATAAACAATACACCTTGGTACCAATTACTTGGCAAATCACACAGTTCAGGAGGCCAAGAAACATTTCGAGGACCTGGCCAACAAACTTTCTTCCCTTCCATCCAAATTAGCCTTCTCAGAAGTGCTGCCTGTGTGGGAAAAAGGAAAAAGCACCTAGTGAGTCAGAGAGATTAAAATAGGTGAATTCAACTCATGGCTGCGTGATTGGTGCCAAGACAAGGGATACCACTACATAGGGGAACTGGCACAACTTTTGGGAAAGAGCTTTTTTTTTTAAATACAATGGATTGCACCTAAACAGAGAAGGTGTGTGAGCACTCGGACAAAAATTTGATGTCTATACAGGTAGTTAAATAAAGGGGAGTATGATACAGCTCACACCCCTGCCGTCGGTGGGCTGGTCATCACTCCCCAAAATGGCAAATGCGCGTATACATCCTCAGAAAACAAATCAGAGCCAACATCCATCCGAGCCAGAAACCTCCATAAAGTCTTGGCTGGAAAGAAAAAAACTGGAGCAGTCCAGGAAGAGGGTACAACCTCGCGCCAAAGAGGATGAACAGTCCTGGAAGACAATGGTTGCAAATACTAGGAGCCTAATCAATGAACTTTCCGAACTAACAGCCATCTTGGAAACAGAAAGGTTGGACTGGGTGGCTGTAACAGAAACGTGATTCACAGAAAAGCACAGATGGGACATGGCCATTCCCAGATAGGAAGGCAAAAAAAGAGGGGGGGGGGAAATTTACTTTCGGGAGAAAATAAAAGCCACAGAAGTAAAGGGCAAAATAGGGACTTCGAGTCACTGTGGCTAACAGTAGACACGGGCAAGGGAAAATCTTTCAGAATTGGCGTCGTGTACAGGCCCCCAAATCAAGGAGATAACGGAGACAAAGACCTAATAAAGGAAATCCACAAAATGTCTGATAAAGGTGAAGTAATACTGGTGGGGGACTTCAGCATACCAGATATTAACTGGAGCACACTAACAGCAGCAACAAGAAGAAGTAGGGACTTCTTATTGTCACTACAAGGTGCAGGACTGTGCCAACTTGTTAAAACCCCAACAAAGGGAGATGCCATTCTCGATCTTGACCACACAAACTCAGAAAGGATCAAGGACATCGAAGTGGGATGTCATATGGGCAACAGCGACCATCACATGGTAAGCTTTAAGGTAAACATAACACAGGACACCAACCACTCAAAGACACTGTGGGGGGATTCAAGAATGCATGGGATAGACATGAGGGAGCCCTGACTACAAAAGGCGACTAGAGTGTCAAAACACGTCTAAAACAAATGGGCAGACTAGATGGACTAGCGGTCTCCTTCTGCCATCAACTTCAACGTTTCTGTTTCTACTGCAGGCAGGTATTAGGACTATGCCAGCCAGCAAAAGCAGCACCCTCTATGGAAGTTTATATAGGAGGAACCACAATGGAGAGTGCAGTGAAAGCCTCCAAGAACTCCATTCAATTTTTCTTAGTAGAGTCTTCCAAGATCTGGAAGTATATACCAAACAGTCCTCACTGCATGAGGGGATGGTAGACGTGGAAGGCCAATCCCCCTCATAGGGATCATTCTTCCCACTGTCATCATTGTCCAAATCCTCCTTTTTAACGGGCAGACTGGATGGGCCAATGTGTCATTCTCTGCTGTCAAATTCTAGGTTTCCTCCATATTAAGAGGATCAGGATTGTATTCTACCTTATCTGCAATAATGATAGCAGCAACTAATGGAGCCAGTGACGGAAAAATTATAGGTTTGCTCTTGGATCCAACAGGGAAGGCCCAGTCAGCAGGACAGCCATTATCATCAGCGGAAGCAATGCTAACAGGTGTGGAAACAGTTCAGAGGATACCACCACCACAACCTGGGAGATGAAAACACTCTGCAAAGGGTCCGGTACAACCAACATTGAAGGGGTAGAACTTGACAACGGGGGACTGCATGCTGTCTATAGTAGGTATGGTAGTGCCAGAGTCAGACCATGATCTCAGTGTCTCATCGAAGGGCAAGGGAGGAGGTTGGCTGTAGTCAACACTGCCGGATCAGACGATGAAAAGGTTACCCTTCAACAATGGAGACCTGGACCTCACCAGCAAAGCAGCAGCTTTAGCTTTATGCTTGTGGTGATGGCAGAAGAGGAGGAATGTGATGCCTTATTTGTGTCATTGTCCTTGATAACAGCATCACGAACACCAAGTTCCCTTCCCGAACAAGAGGAGAAGCCAGTTTTGAACAGGCAACCTTTTTTTAACCTTATTTTATCCTCCTTGCATATACCATCCCTCCACTCAATCAGAACCCCTCAGCTGCCTTCACAATGTCCCTTGACACCCCAGGAGTCTGCTCTCAAGTGTTCGCCCGCTCAGAGATCCCTAGATATGCCTGTATACCCTCGGGGGTGACGGAAGGACTCCCTAACCTTCCCCGAACAACAGTGGAGCGGGCAGGACACAGCGGAGTCTGCCTCGTGAGCGCTGATGACGTGGTCCGCACTGGCGGAGTCGTCACCTAGATGTCGGGCTCCATTTTTCCTCTTTTCTAGTAAGCCCATACCCCGCAGTCACCAACACGCTAGGAGAGCCAACTGGGAGGCATGCGTCGAGACGCAACTCCTCCCCGGTCTTTCAGCTGACGCTGCCCCTCCCGCTTTGTGTCCTGACCTGCGTCGCCAATCCCAGGTTCACCCAGGAGATGATGCAGCAGGACAGACCTGCAACCCTCCCCAGAGAGGGAGAGCCACCACTGGGTGCTCAATCCCTCTCTCCCCTGCCGACTCTCCGGCGTCCTGAGTCCGTCACCGAACCCAGGTCGCCAGTATGGAGCAAGGTGTGGCATCCAGCGCCTCAACCCTCAGCCCCACCGGGCCGGACGAACATGCAGCCTTTGACTTGAGCTTCCATGGCCTTCATAGCAATGAAGATTTCTAAAGCCTTCTTTCGACTTCTCCTTGTGGCCCAGATAGATTCCTGTCAGATCTTGCAGGATCCAACACTGAGGGGCAGGTTCAAACAGAAAAACACAAACCGTGTGAGCATTGCCCTCGTAGATTTTGTAACCACAGGTATAAAACCTAAATAAAGGTTCTTTCGACAGTGGCATAAAAGGACAATGTGGACAAGGTAAAATTTAGAAAATAATAAAGTTGAAAAAATACAGGTTACTCACCTGTAACAGGAGTTCTAGGAATGGTATATGTTGTTCATCCACACTTGCTGGCAGGTTCTTGCCGCTTTAAATCTTGCAGGAAGGTCTTCAAGCTGGCTCCTCCCACCCACCCGGGTGGTAAAACTCTCGGCTCTGCCCCATGATGCCAGATCTAGCCCGCTGGAAGCCAGGTTGTGTGTCGAAGCCGGGGAGGTCGGGTGGGTCTGTGGATGAACAACATATACCATTCCTAGAACTCCTGTTACAGGTGAGTAACCTGTATTTCTAGGGGCATGGATATGTTGTTCAATCCACACTAACTGGCAGACTCCTAGCAGTTCTCCGGGAGGAGGGAGGCAAGGCGCACACCCCCGATACTTACTTGGGAAAAAGAGACTGGAGAACCGAGGCCCCAAAACCAGCATCCCGGCGTGACTCAAGGTCGATGTGGTAGTGGGTAATAAAGGTATGTGCTGACTTCCAGGTAGCAGCCCTGCAGATATCCTGGATAGGAACATCCCTGGAAGCAGCTACCGATGCAGCGGTATGGCGGGTAGAATGAGCTCTTATCCCTCTGGGAGGCTCCATGCCTGCCAACCTATAGCAGAGCTCTATGCAGGAGGTGACCTACCTGCTTATCGTCCACTTGGCTACAGGTCTGCCAGGTGCGGCTTCAGCATAGGCAACAAACAGCTGGCAAACCCCTTCCCGAACTTCAGCCGTCCACTCCTTATAATAAGCGAGCGCTCGTCTAGGGTCCAAAGTATGGAGCCTATATTCGGCCTCCGAGGCGTGACTGGGGTAGAACACCGGCAGAGTCAACACCTGGTTAAGGTGAAACTCCGACACCACCTTCGGAAGGAATTTCGGGTGGGGGCGCAGGACAACCTTGTCCCTGTGGAAGACCACATAAGGAGACTCGATGGAAAGCGCCTGGAGCTCTCCCTTCCTTCTGGCTGACGTGACAGCCACCAAGAAGGCGGTCTTCCATGACAGGTGGGAAATATCGCACCTGTGCATCGGTTCGAATGGCTTGCCCATGAGCTTGGCCAATACCAGCAGTAGATCCACGGAGGGGTGGAGGTTCTCGCACGGAAGGGGAAATGTGGTCAAGGCCTTTGAAAAAGCGCCCGACCACCTTCTCCTGCGCCACCGACTGCTTCCTGGCCCGCGCCCGGTAAGCAGAGATGGCTGCCAGGTGCACCTTAAAGGTCGTCGAACGAAGTCCTTGCTGAGAAAGGGACCACAGGTAGTCCAGAATGCTTGCCAAGGGACAGGCGGAAGGGTCCAAGCCCTTCCCCTGACACCAAATGGAGAATCTCTTCCATCTGAAGGGGTAGCATTTCCTGGTCGACTCCTTATGGGACACCTCAACGACGTTGAGGACCTCATCGGAAAGACCCAAGGCCTGGAACTCTAGCCGCTCAGGAACCAGGCTGTCACGTGCAGGGACTGAAGGTCTGGATGGAATACCTTCCCCTGGTTGACTGAGATCAGGTCCGGGTGGGCTGGAAGCCGCCTCGGGAGCCTGGAGTTGAGGCTGAGGAGATCTGGATACCAGAACTGGCGGGGCCAGTCTGGGGCTACCAGAATCACCTGCACCTTGTCCCTCCTCGCCTTGAGAAGCACCTTGTGGATCAAGGGAAATGGGGGAAAGGCGTAGAAGAGGCCCGGGGTCCATGGCCTCGAGAAGGCATCCCCCTGCAGCGAGCCCTGCTGAGGGGGGCGGGCATGGAACAGACTCAGCTTGCATTCTCCTGGAGGCAAAAGGTCCACCTGAGGTGCCCCAGTGGGAGAACAGGTCTTGTACTACCTCCGGCAGGAGACCACTCGTGAGATGCAGCCCCTATCCGGCTTAGGGCATCAGCCAGAGTGTTGGAGGCTCCTGCCACGTGAACGACTAGGAGATCCGCCTCCAGGCTGCGCGTGAGGAACCATATGCAGAGAGCTTCCTTGCATAACAGCATGGAGCGCGTCCCGCCCTGGCGGTTCAGAGAGTACCTGGTCGTGGTATTGTCCGTCTGGACCTGAACCACTTGACCCCGTAGAAACGGAGCGAAGGTGGTGACAGCCAGACAGACCGCTCGGAGCTCCAGCAGGCTGCTATGGCATCGGGACTCCCGAGGGGACGAGAGGCCGTGCGCTCGGTGCTCCCCCAGATGGGCACCCCAACCCATCAGAGATGCATCGGTCGACAGAGAGACCGTCGGCTCGGGGTGGACGAACGGGATGCCCTCTTGCAGATGTGCCGGAATGATCCACCACTGGAGAGCGTTCCACATCTCCTGGGTCACTGTCATGGGCTGGTCCAACGGATCGCAGTGTTGTGACCACTGGCTGGCCAGCCCACATTGAAGGGGACGCATGTACCAATGGGCCCAACGGACCACGCTGGTGCAGGCCGCCATGAGGCCCAGGAGGTGCAGGAAGTCCCGGGCAGGGCACAATTGCCCAACCAGAAATGATTGGGCAAAGGAGGAAAGAACCTCGGCCCTGTCCGCCGGGAGCCGTGCTCTGGCTCGTAGAGAGTCGAGCTCAGCCCCGATGAATTGTATCACCTGCTTTATGCGAGAGTTTCCGACTTGGCCTCGTTGATGAGGAGGCCAATCTGAGAGCAAACCTGGAGGGCCAGATCTCTGGACCGCTCCGCCTCCGCTCTGGAGGGGTTGCAATCAGCCAGTCGTCCAGGCAGGGGTACACCGGACCCTTCGGCACTGCAGGAACGCTGACACCATTGCCATGTATTTGGTGAAGACCCTGGGAGGGTACTTCTCCTATCCCTTCTGCCTGTGTCTTTTGTATTGCCTGAATGCTATCTTTTGGCTTTCACTTTCTTTGCTACCTCTTTGAAAACCATAATGGTCTCCTCTTCCTTTTCCCTCTTGCTAACCTCGTAATGCATAATTCTGTTGTTCTTATAATCCCCATTTTAAATACTGCCCTGTTCCTCAACCCCTGATTCCTGTCCCATTCCCTTAATGCCTCTTCCAAGTATTCCCTATTTTCCCAAAGTCTGCCCCTAAAATCCAGGATCGTGTTTTGTGTGGTTTGGTTCTGCTCTTTCTGTGATTTCAAACCACAGTGACTGGTAGTCACTGTTACCCAGGTGCTCCCCACTGTTACCCCCAGCACACTGTCCCTGTTTGTGAGCAGAAGGTCCAGTATTGCCTTCTGCCGAGTTGGTTCCATGACCAGTTGCTTGAGGAAGGCACCCTGAAGGGAGTCCAGGATAAATCTGCTCCTAGTTGATGCTGCTGCTGGGATGCTCCAGTCCACATCTGGAATACTGAAGTCTCCAACCAGTACTACCTCACCCTTGTCTGCCATCCTTTGGATGGCTAGCATCAACTCCTATCTGTTTCTTCCTTCTGGGCTGGTGGTCTATAGACCACACCTGTCTGAGATATTGGCCCATTTTCCTTTCTAGCTAACCCACAGTATCTCTCCCCATTTTGTTCCTCCTGGATCTCTGTGGCCCTTATGTCATTTTCACATACAGTGCCACTCCTCCTCCTCCCTTCCTGCCTGCTCTGTCTCTTCTGAATATGTTGTAGCCAGGTATGGCCATCTCCCAGTCATGGTTATCATTACACCAGGTTTCAGTGATGGCCACAATGTCCAGGTCTGACTGTACCATGACAGCCTCCAGATCTTCCATCTTGTTGCTAAGGCTCCTGGCATTTGCATATGGCTTTCCATGATTTGACCTCCCTAGTCTGCTTCACTGTTCTACTCCAGCCCTTCCTTGGTTGTCATTTATCCCTGGTTCTCCTTGCTGTCTGCCCTTCTGCTGAATTTTGCCCTTTTCTGCTTATCCACCTTTTGGACACTAATCTCCATCTTTTGCACACGCTTTGCAGAGATAGCCACTCCTCTGGTTCACTGGTTCCACTGCTAGCTGTGGGGGTGAGCAAATGGGTACCCTCCTTGCTGGCCTGCCACCCCCTTTGCTAGTTTAAATGCTTGTCAATGTAGCATTTAAACTTATCATTGAGTACTTGATTCCCTCCAGGATGGATGCAGGCCATCAGGCTTGAACAAACCTCCATCCCTCCAGGTGGGTCCCCAGTCACCAATGAATCCAAACCCTTCCTCACAGCACTAGTTCTTCAACCATGAGTTAAAGTTCCTGGTGCATGCACTCCTATGCTCTCCTTGCCTCTCACAGGTAGTACTTCTGAGAAAGTGACAGAAGTAGCTGCTTGCTTGAGACCCTCCCCAGTTCCTAAACTCTTCCTGAACTTCCTTTGGCTCCCCATTTGCCAAGTCATTGGTACCTAGGTGGATAATGACATCCAGCTCACCCTCCCGTCTTGCCTTCCCAGTGATCCCCAGTATCTTCCTTCCATCCCTCCATGCCGTGGCACCTGGTAGCACCTCACCTCCTGTCCTCTCCTCCTGTGTTCCTAGCTGGATCCTCTTATGATGGAGTCCCCACCAGGATTCGTTTCCTCCTCCTCTGGGGTCCACTGCTTTCCCACTGAGGTCACCTCCTTGGCTAACCTCCACATCCTTTCCTTCCACTTCTCTGGGTACCTCTATTTGGTTGTCCTCATTTGCCAGTGTGGCATATGAGTTCTTGAGAGGAATAGGATTGGGATGTGCCTCTGCCTGACTGCACTAACCCCCTGAGCCCTGTCATCCAAGTGCTCCCTCGTTCTCGGCATCTTTGAGGCAGCTGCATTGGACTGGTGGTCCCTGGATAGGGGTGATGGTACTCCTGACCCAGTTTACTTCGCTCTGAGTCTAGTTACCTCATCCGCGAGTCCAGAGAGATGCATGCAGATAGGGCAGCACCTCAGTGTCCAGAAGGTCTGCCTGAATATGGCTGCACCACAGCCACTGCATTGCACCACTCCCACATTATATTGCAATTCCACAACTTGTCTGCTACTGAAACTCTTAGTTCTCTTTTTATTAATTTACAGTACTAAAAATCCTGTAACTGATCCTCAGATATTTTTTTTTAAGGAAAAAGAAACCAATAAATAAATAAATGAGTCGAAACACTTGTCGTGCTGAGGGTGGGCTTCTTCCCCCTTAGGCCCCTCCTACTTCACACCTCTTACTATACCCTGTGTTTAGCTCCTGTCAATCAGATTTGTCAGGGCATATAATTAATTTGCAGCAATTAAAGACAGCACAGAATTACACCACCACTATGTTTTAAATTTTCAACAGCCCAAAAACAATTATAAGTAAAGACAACAAAGAAAGAAAGTATAGTGTCACTACAAGCCCACAATCTAAGTTTAAAAGAAAAATACCAATTACCAGTTACTCTAAAGCACTGAATTGAATATGTTTCCTTCCTTCTCCTTCTGGCTTCTTCTTACAGTTACAGATGAGCATTACAGGATTGACAGTATACAAGTAGGTACAGGACGATTTGTACAGTATGGTAACAGAGTCGGAACTAAGCAGAAGAAATCACTGTAGAGGCAAGCGGAGAAGAGAGTAGCATCATAGGTAGAGATAAGCAATAAGTTTCGAAGCCACTAAGGGAGCTTCAAAGTGCAGGTCTCCAGTTGACTGTAGGGTGGGGGCTGAGAGTGTCTCTCTCTGCCTGACTCTGTTCATTACCCTGTGGGTGGTGGTGACAGTGTGGTGAGGTGCATGATGATGTCAGCTACTGTGTGCGCAGAGCTAGGACTACTTGATTGAACATTGCTATTGTGATATCCTCTCTCTGTTTGGTGTGGGGGGGGCAGAAAGAGGAAGAGAGGAGGCTATGGTACAAAACAATGAGGGGGGTCTCACTGTAATGGCATTGCAGTCTTTTTTCTGCTGGGGAGCTGGAAGCAATGTGGGAGCAGGATAAATGAGCAATAATAAGAGTATTTCTTGGCTTTGCTTGCATTGTTTCCCATATAAGTGATCAAAATTTACCATTATAATTAAGGGCTAGTGCAACCATCTGCGGGCTAGTGCGATTTTGAATCAACTTGCCCTGCTGGCTAGTGCAAAAAAAGGTAAAGGTTGACCTCTGCCTTAGTTTCCCCTTTCCCCATCGACAGGAGTCCAGGCTGTGGTGTAGAAGCGCATGCTACTGCCAAGCACCTTACAGCTTCCTGCCCCTTCCACACTACAGCTGCTACATAATGACCTGTGTACCCACAGATGGCAGTAGTACAGCAAGGTGTTACTGCCCTCCCTTCCCGTCTGAGGAGAAGGTTCCCTGGGACACTTGATCGTCTTCCACCCAGCTGGCCCCATACTACAATGGCTTGATCCCAAACTCGGGTCATGGTGTTGCAAACAATAGCCCTACTGCTGTGTCAGCTGGCTGCATTCACACCATTTTTCTAAATGCTTTAGGAAGTAAAACTGCAAAGATGTACTGCTACTTCTAGTTTAGCACAAAATGACCAGGGATCCTGCATTCGCTCCAGCTGGGCAGGTGTATACTTCTCAACCTCCTGTCTCATAAATCAGGGACAAGTCTTAAAAGAATCAGGGACAAGGACCAAAATCAGGGACACATGTTCGAAATTAGAGATATCCACCCAGAAAACTGGTACAATATGGGGCTTAGTGCAAAATGCATTTTCTAAAGAAGAACAAGTCTATAACTTTAATGCTTGACATTGTTTTGTGCTTAAAGTCCCCACTGTTTAACCACAAAAACACAAATTTTAGGAGGGACAGAGCAAAATTTTGAGGCAAAATCAGGGACATCCCTGAAAATCAGGGACACTTGAGAGGTATGGGCAGGTGGCATGGGTGAGGTGCAACCTGCCCAGCCAGAGACAATGCAGGATGGGCAGGCTGACTGGGCATGGTGATCAGCTTCCATGAAGGGAGGCAGGGCATGGTCAGTCAGCCATTTATACAACCTGCCAGCTCCCAAACAAGGAACAGCCATGGAATCTGCTGTGAAAGCAGCTGTTCGCCTGCCCTTCCGGCTAAAGTAAGGTTGGTGCTTGACAATACCAACTGCCAGGATGGGAGAAGGAAGGGAATATAGGGGGAAAGAATGGGAAATCAAAAGAAATTTAAAAAAATGACTTGATACAATACATTTTTGAATATTACAACAGAAAATGAAGGGTCGATTCCTTTTTTTTTTTTAAATACACGTGCTACTTGCCTCACAGTTTTTACAGTTCTGCTTCACCCTCTCCCAGGTCATGCCTGAAAATAGGCAATTTTTGTCTAATGCACCCTGCCTGGTTAACAAAAACTAACTAAATAAATAAATACCCCTTAGACTGTCAGTAGAGTTGAAACATACTGGAATTCAGGTCTTCTACAAAACTCTACGACACAAGAAGTGAATAACTTCCTTAGCATAAAAACTTTTGCTAGGCGGTCAATGCCAAACATTAACTGACTAGACTTGTTTTCCATGACTGCCACTCTGGGGTCCTTTCCCTGCCAGGTCCCAGAGACCAGATGGGGCTGGGGGGCATTGGGACATTTCAAATAGCAAAAGCAGATGGCAGTGGAGCCCGCAGCAGGAGTACTGGGCAGGTAGGAAAGGGAAACCGCATTGGTGGCACTAACATTCTATAGGTACATTGAAGAATGGAGGAAAACAAAGGGAAAATCAGAGAAAGGGGAGGGTGTATTCACGTAGAGGAGGACTGACAAAGCGGACATAATGAACAGGTACTTCTGCTCAGTGATGCAGAGCAGGGGCGGGGCCAGGGCCAGAGATGCAGGGACAGGGGCATAACAGGCAGAGGGGTGGACACCCAACCTTTATAGAGGAAAGAGTCCTGAGTGAGTTAAAGAAGTTAAGGGTGGACAAGGCGATGGCATTGGACACAGTGCACCTCAGGGTGCTAAAGGAACTCCAGGAAGAGTTGGCTGCACCCCTCACGGAGTTGTTCAACCTATCGCTAGAGACAGGAGGAAGTGCCAGGTGAATGGAAGACAGGGTATGTAGTCTCACTTCGCAAAGGTGGTGATAGGGATGAGGTTGGAAATTACAGGCCGGTCAGCCAGACTTCAGTAGTGGGCAAGATAATGGAAACCCTGCTGAAGGAAAAGTTAACTGAATACCTTGATACGAATGGACTACTAGACCCAGGACAACATGGTTTCAGCAAGGGAAGGTCCTGCCAGACGAAACTAATAAGAGTTCTTTGACTGGGTGACTAGGGTGCTAGACCATGGTGGGGCGGTGGACATGGCCTATCTGGACTTCAGAAAGGCCTTCAAAGCCATCCCTCATAGCAGACTGATAAACTAGGTAACCTATAGGTGGATCCTAAAATAGTACTATGGGTAGAGAACTAGCTTACTGGCAGGAGTCAAAAGGTGGTAGTAAATGGGAAACACTCTGGGAAAGGAGAACTAACAAGTGGGGTGCTGCAGGGGTCAGTGTTGGGGCCGGTCCTCTTCAATATCTATACTGGGGACACTGCCAGAGTTGTTGGAGGGAAGGTATGTCTATTCGCGGATGACACGAAGGTATGCAATAGGGTGGATACGCTGGGAGGGGGGTTGAAAGATGAGGGAGGACCTTAAAAAACTGGAGGAACGGTCTGCAGCATGGAAGCTGGGATTCAGTGCAAAAAGTGCAGAATCATGCACACAGGGCAAAATTTTGTGCAAATCAGTTGAACAGTTGCAAAGTTATTAAAGTACAATGTTTGAGGTTTAACACAGAATCCCCTGCTCAACCCTAACTATAGTGGCGCTACTGTGTCACTACTATATACAGAGGATACATGATGGGCAGGAGTGTGCTATGGAAAATATTCTCACTCCTGCAGAGTGAGCTCTGGATACTCACGAGTGCCGAAGGCACGAGTGAAAATATCCAGAGTTCACTCTGCAGGAGTGAGAATATTTTTCCATAGCACACTCCTGCCCATCATGTGTGCTATTTATACAATGGGGTGGGAGTTCTTCTGTGATTTTTTTTTATTTTTGTGCTTTGTGCTGGTTTGTGTTGGTACTCTGAGTGAATGGCCATGAATGGGTTTGTATGAGGTTGTGATTGGTGGTTTTGTCTGTGTAATGATGATTGGTTGGTGCTAGCGTGAACATGGTGCATGATTAGCTGATGTCTCTGGGAGGTGGGAGTTTGTGTGGTGAGCTGGGACAGGGTGTGTTACTCAACCGATTTGTTTTGTATTTTTGTGTGTTTTGTGATAATTTGGCTGTTTCTTTGGCTTTTGCAGGTCGTGAGTGTTCTGGTTAGGCTAGTGTGAGTTTAATTTTGTTATTGTACGCTCCGGTTTGTGTCAGAGTTGTGTGCAACATCCACTGATAGCACTCATAAATGTTTTTTTTTTTGAAAGATTTGAAAGAGATCAGGACGCTGGTGTTTGTATGTTTCAGGCAGCAGTCTCGGGAAAGCACAAGACAGCAGATGGATTGTTGTCACATATTTCATGTGAGGCAATTATTGCACATGTAAATCGTGGAAGTAGAAAGTAGATTAGAGAATGAGGTTTATAGGACGCCTATGGAAACTAGTGGGCAGAGTGAAAATAACAGATGTTGCCATCAGCAGAGTATGTATAAACAGCATTCATAGATACATAGACAGTGTCAGCAGATAAGGGCCTGTGGCCCACCCAGTCTGCCCATTTGAGCTTGTAAGTTCAGTTTATATTTTCCTAGAAGTCTGTTGCCCCTTATCCCTGACCTCCAGAATTCCTTTATGTCTATCCCATGCATTCTTAAATCCCGTGATTGTTTCAGCCTCCACCACTTCCTCTGGCAGGGTGTTCCACTTGTCCACCACCCGTTCTGTGAATAAATTCTTCCTCATGTTTCCTCTGAATCGTCCTCCTCCAACTTCATCCCGTCCTCTAGTCCTGGAACATCTTTTCGCTTAAAATAGTGTATTCCTGCACCCTGTTCCTCCCTGTAAGATACTTGTATGCTCAATCATATCCCTCTCTCCTCCTCTCCTCCAGGAGTACATATTCAGTTCCTTCAACCTGTCCTCATAGGACTTGTGATGCAATCCATGTACCACCTTTGTTGCCCTCCTCCGAGACCTTCTACCCTGTCTATGTCCTTACGAGGTAAGGTCTCCAGAACTGTACACTGTACTCCAGGTGAGGCCTCACTAGGTGTCTTGTATAGCGGAATTATGACCTCCTTTTCTCCTACTGGTGATGCCCCTGCCTATGCATCCCAGAATCCTATTTGTTTTACCTGCTGCCTTTGTACACTGTTTCTACCTTGAGGTCATCAGAGATGATAACCCCAAGATCCCTTTCCTGCTTGGTGCATGCTATATCCTCACCCCCAACTGATATATTGTGCCAGGTTTTTGTGCCCCATATGCATTATCTTGCACTTCTTTGCATTGAATTTCAACTGCCAAACCCCTGACCATTCTTCAACATTCTGCAGGTCCTTCTCATTCTATCTACCTCCGATTGTGTCTACTCTGTTACAGAGCTTTGTGTCATCAGCGAACAGTGAAATTCTGCCTTCTAGGTCCTGCGCAATGTCACTGATGAAGATGTTGAATAGGGACCGGTCCCAGCACTGATCCCTATGGTACCCACTGGTCACTCTTCCCTCTGTGGAGTGACAACCATTTACCACCATCCTCTCGTGTCCTGCCGCCCAGCCAGTTACCTACCCACCACACTACTGTCTTGCCCACACCCATATTCCTCAGTTTGTGTAATAGTCTTCTATGTGCCACAGTGTCAAAGGCCTTGCTGAAGTCCAGATAAGCCATGTCCACTGCCCTCCCCTGATCCACCTCCCTAGTTCTACCCAGTCAAAAAATTCAACAAGGTTGGTCTGACATGACCGCCCCTGGTGAAACCATGCTGCCTTTGGTCCTGTAGTCCATTGACAACCAGATGTTCCACCAGTCTCTCCTTCAGTAGTGCTTCCATGATCTTCCCCACTACTGAGGTGAGGCTGACAACTAGTCTCTAGTTTCCCGCTTCCTCTTTGTTCCCACTTTTGTATAGGGGACTACATCTGCTGTTCTCCAGTCTTTGGGTACCTCCCTGTTTCCAGTGATCAGCTAAACAGGATAGCCAGAGGTTCAGCCACCACCTCTCTTAGTTCTTTAAGGACCTGGGGTGCACCCATCTGGCCCCATTGCTTTATCAACTTAATACTTCCAGGTCCTTCAGGACCCTTTCTCGAGTAAAGGGACTTGTATCCATTTCTGCACCATTCTCACCCTTGTACTCCTTCAGACCCATTACCTTCCTCTTCCTCAGTAAAGACTGAGCAGAAATACCTGTTCAATATGTCAGCTTTTACTGTTGTCATCCTCCATCACACTTCTCATCCTCCCCTTCAGTCTCACTACCCTCCTTTGCCTTTCTTTTTTTCACTTATGTACCTGTAAAAGGTTTTGTCCCTCTACCCACTGATTTTGCAATGTGTTCTTCTGTCTGAGCTTTGGCTTCCCTTACTGACCTCCTGCCTCCTTTGCTTCTCCTGGTACTTCTCCCTATCCCTTCTGCCTGTGTGTTTTTGTATTGCCTGAATGCAATCTTTTGGCTTTCACTTTCTTTGCTACCTCTTTGGAAAACCATAATGGTATCCTCTTCCTTTTCCTCTTGCTAACCTGCTTAATGTATAATTCTGTTGCTCTTGTAATCCCATTTTAAATACTGACCACTGTTCCTCAACCTCTGATTCCTGCCCCATTCCCTTAATGCCTCTTCAAGTATCTCCCCATTTTCCCAAAGTCTGCCCCTATTTTAGCTCTGCTAATGTCAGCTTCATTTATCACACTGCAGTGAAAAGAACAGGATTTATCATCAGCTTGGAGCTCCCAACCTCGTTGCATAAATATACTGTATACACACACACACACACACACACACCTATGCATATACATATACATATATACACACATATTCACACCTAAGACCCAATGGGGAAGGTAAAATAAAGACAATGGCATTATTGGCATATTACAGAGCACCACAATGCATTCCCAAAGTGAGCTGCTCAGAGTCCCTAGCTCCAGAAAGAGGGGACTGGTGGGCGGGTGTGTTACTTAATGGAAAAGACATTTTCTGAGATCACCAATTACATTAAGTACGGAACTTTTCAGTCTTCCAAAAATCAATCTTCTCCATCGATTTCCACTAATGGCTCAGACTACCAAGCTTCCCTACTAAACGAGGGAGGAACTGGCTCACTCCGAGGGTACGGAATACCCTCAGCCCCTGTGAATGTGTGTGGAAACCTGAGGTAGAGGGCTCTACCTGGTATGGCAAAACCTGTGACTGCTCAGGTCTAGGCAGGTGTTCTGTGGCACAGGAGCAGGAAGGTTCTCTAAAAGTTCCTGCCTGACTCTAGGGGAGAAGAAGTGAGCACCCTGGAAGTGAGAGTTAAGCACCTTGTGCCCGGCCAAAGGTGCCAGTCAAGGAAAGCAAAGCCACGCTGTCCTAAGACAAACTGTAGTGCCTACCAGTCTACAGGCCACCTCAGTATCATGAGATTCCCTCGATTGGTGCAGTGCTACCTAGTAATTATGGGCGGAAAGGTTGATGGCTTGCCTGACTGTCTCATTGTGGGACAGTGCAGCAAAAATGCTGTTTAGCAGCAACCATAGATGATGGCTGTAGGTTGCCATGTGGGCCTGATCTGCTGAGATGCACATAAGAGGGCATGCTGAGGTGAAAACCTTCCTCCAAATAGTATATGTTTGGGCAGAATACGCATGTGGGGGTTGGTGGGGCCTTAGGCTCTGAGGCCAAGATGGGGTCTGCAGTACATGAATTCCCGAAGTGGGGAGAGGTGCATGACCTGCAGACACTTTTGGTGCATGATACTACACACGGAGGTCCCTGGGGATGGCAGGAAAGGGAAAGTAATGCCTCTATAATGCCCTGGACACAGGCCCAATGGCAGGGCAACTAGGCTGTGGCTTGTGTATGCCAGAAGCCCAAGCGCCTAGAGCACCTCCACCAAGAATCTCTGGTACAGAATGTACTCAGCAGATGAGGCCAGGTGGAGGGATGATTCATTGTCCTCTGAGGAGAAAGTTGATGGAGAGGAGGTTTGACTCCAGGAAAGGGTCAGTGCTCAGGATAGAGTCCTGTTCTAGGGCCAGTCTGACTCCCAGCACCACTGGTCTATAGCACCAACAGGCCCGGTGAAGGTCCCAAGTCAGATACCCTGAAGGAGTATAGAATGAGGGTAACCTTTCAAATATACAGCAAGACCTTTCTACAGGGAACTGAGGCTCTTGGCCTTGTGGGTCCCGGCCCAGACTGTGAAATTCTGGCAGTGCCCTCGCCCTTGGGAAGGGTCGACCAGAGTTGCCCAATCATGGTCCAACTACATCTGAGGAGTAAGCAGATCAGTGCTCATGGGAGGAATGCCCCAGGTGAGGAGACCGGAGTATAAATGGTGCCAGGGAGAGACCCCCATTCACACGAGATCAACATCATAGCCGTCTTCGAGGAAATCCAGCTCTGAGCCATTGTCTAGCCCTGAGTCAGTGCTGCCCCTAGCTCTGGACTCAGGACCAGCGACTAACCCATAGGGCAGGAGTTCCTCCATCACTGTCCTGCTCTGTGTCATTTCACACCATGCCCAACATCAGTATTGATATTGGGCCGTGACATCTCTTTTCTTGGTACAGCAGGCAGCACTGAGGTAGGGATCATGCACCAGGCCAGCATCTCTGTCAGTGGCATACTCGGTATTGGGCCTAGATCCGACAGTATGGCCAGCGTCACAGCGGTCATCCAACTCAAAGCCATTCCCCTCCTCAGTGTCGTGAGTGACATCATAGGCAGGAATAGACCCTCAGCTGGTTCCTGCACCGACATCGGCCTCAGTGCCAGGCTCTTCCTCAACATCACAAACAGTTCTGGGGGGACGCCGGGTGTCCTCTCCAGTTCCGCCTGCAGAGTCACCACTGTGAACAGTGTCAACAGTACATGCGACACCAGAAGATGGCATCAAGGGGTCCTCAGGTGCGTATTGGATGCATAGCCACAATCTCAACATTGGAGGAATCTGTTGGTGATCACACTGTGGCAGGTCCTCAGCTGACCACTCAGGAGGAGTTGACTGTTCACCTGATCTTGCCACCGGGGTCTTTGACACCAGCATAGTGAGGGCAAAAGAGACCCAGGGGAAGTTCCAGTTTCTTTAACTTTGTCTTTTTTGAGTATGTAATAAAACATACACAATACGCAGTTCCAAGGAATAGAAATCCCCACCATAAACATTTTAACAAGGACCTATTCTCCTATCACTCAACATCACAGGTAGTGGTGTGAAATTAATAACAGGCAATTGACTAATTTATTTATTTATTTGCTTTTGGTAACCGGGTAAGCACACTAGACAGCTAGTGCCTATTTTCAGGTGCGACCTGGGAGAATTACAAGGTATACATGAGACAAATACATAGTCAACATTACAAACCAGAGCAACATGCTCCAACAGCGGAATAAACTGTGTAAGGTACATACAGGCTCAGAGAAGCATCTTGGGGGGGCATAAAACAACAAGACATAACCAGGGATTTTAAAGCAATAATACATAGCATAGGGATTAGAATAGATGCACCAACAGTGGGTCACACAGCATAGGGTACATACAGGCCCAAGGGGCATGATGGGGGAGCATAAGACATCCCCTAGGCATTTAGAGAAACAGTACATAGCTTAGCCATTGGAATAATCATTCACAAAGGTAGAGGGGCAGAAAGTGCCTAGCTGGGGTACCGTTGAGGGTAGGAGGGCTGTGGGACTGGGCATTAAGTGGCACACAGGCAGGTCGCAGCAGCTTTTAGGAAGTTCCAGAGGAAGTTTTGAAGGGTGGAGGGGAGGTACCTAGACCAGCCGGGAAGGGAGTTCCACAATTTGGCACGTAGGTGGTGAATGCCCGATCACCTGTGAGGGTGCGGGTCTTAGGGACCAGGCGAGTCTGGGACACGCAAGACCTGAGGTGGTAGATGGGGACGCATTTCAGGGGGAGGGCGAGCGAAGCAGGAGTGGCCGTACGAACTATGTTGTCAATGAAGTTTCCAAGGATGTAGGTCTGGTGTTTTTCAGGGGGAAGCCATTCCAATCGAGAGTAGAGCGTACAGCGGTGAGTGAGATGGGGAGCTGAGAGTGTGAAGTGGCAGATGTTGCTGTACGTGGTGTCCCACTTTGCTAGGCTTGAGGACGGGACAGCAGCAAAGGCAACGAGACCATAGGAGAGGGTAAAAAGTAATATCCCCCTAGCTATGGCCAGCGGGGCAGCAGGGGTAAGGCAGTCTTTTGCTCTGTATGCTAGGCCAAGCTTGCCATTTGTAGCTCTGTTACAGACCCACTTGCCCTGTACTGGTGTCCGCCTCAACCTCTCCCGTGGAGCTCGTCTTCTTGGTTCTTCCATGGCAATCTGCCCAACTGCCAGCCAGCCGGAGAGCCACTGTATACTTAATTGCAATATTGTCCTGAAGCATCCTGAATTTGCTATCAGCAATATGACCAGGGTCTTTTAAACTGATAATATTTCTATCTGATGCCTCCGGAGTGATAAACACTCTTTGAGTTGGTCTACCAAAGATCAAAAAGTACCAATATGTGATCATTTTCCTTGAAAAAAGATGGAATCTTCCAAGTCACTCCTCCAGCACATACCTATCAATAGAAATAAGTAACAGAGTTCAAACTTGTAAAGAAATGAAAACAGTTAAACTGCCATATTTGTATTACAGTCCCAATCTACAGTCCCCCTTCCCTATAGTTCAAAACCTAAAATTGGACTTTACTGGCAAGAAAGGTTAGCACAGATAACATCATTAAACTAATAAAAGTGAGTACAACATTTATTTATTGAATTTTGATGACCGGATAGGCCCACTGGGCCCCGAAGGTCCCTTTTTCAGGGGCGACCCGGGAATAACAATACAATAATAATTAAACAGTAGAACATAAGCAGATACAGGTTATCATGGGTATACAGTATTCAGCTGTGTACACATAGCAGTTGTAATAGTGGTTTCATATATGTAGTTGAAAAGTTGTTATTCCATTACATTACATTACAGTCTTCTTTGTCCTACATATTGTAGCGACAGTACTGGAGATTAGTTAGGGTATAATAGTTCTGGAGCATCGGGAGGGTTCAGAGAGGGAGGAAAGTTAGTGCTACCTTGTAGGGAGGGTTAGAGATTTTGGTTTGGTAAGTAGGCAAGTTGTGGTCAGTAGTAGTGTCAGGTGCGGTGGCACTGGCATACGCTTGTTGTCATAAGATAGGTCTTGAGTCTTGAGCGAAAGCTCGGCACGATTGGGTTTCTTACCTCCAGAGGAAGGTTGTTCCACAAGGCAGGGGCAGCGTATGGAAAGAATTCTGACCTGCCTTAGTCCTAACCTTGGGTACCTCTAGTAACGTTAGCCGGGGACCTTAGGCTGCGCTGGTTTCTTTTACTGTGAGGAGTCCCACTAGACTCAGGAGGCGTGGGGCTAATAATCTTCTTCAGTCAGACAGAGCACAGGGTAACTGAGGCGGGCTTCAGAGGATGGCCAGTTTAGCTAGCTAACGTCTCACAGTGGTGACTCCTGGAATGGGATAAGGTGGCAAGCGGGCCACCTTGTTGTATAGAGTACATAATTTCCTATACTCCAGCTTTGTAATACCCTGAATGACTGGGCAGCAATATGTTAGTGTTGGAAGTAGAACACTGGCTGCGATAGCAGTCCTGGCTTCTGGGGTTAACTGATCCTTAATCCGATACAGTAATCCGAGTTTTGTATGGATTACTTTAGTGACTTGTTCCACATGTTGTTTAAGCGTGAGACCTTGGTCGATGGTGAGGCAGTACTTTGTCGAGGGACTACTTCCAGCTTGTTGCCCTCAAGGGATGAAAGTTGGAGTAGTTGTGATCTATCTTGTCCAAGGGCTCTTGGTCCGAACAGCATGGCTTTGGTTTTGTTGGTATTGAGGACCATTTTATTCTTGATGAGCCACCTCTCCATGGCAAGAATATCCTCTTGGAGAGAAATGCGGAGGTCATCCAGGTTATCCGAGGTTTTGTAGATAACAGCATCATCCGCATATTGGATTAGGTTGCTGCTTCCACAGTGTTTGTGCAGTTCATTTACAAACAACGAGAACATAAGAGGCCCAAGTATAGACCCTTGGGGTACTCCGTCCATTAGGGGCTGTGGATTGGAGAGTTTATCCTGCCACTTAACCCTTTGTGTGCGATCTGAGAGATAGCTTTCCACCCATTTGAGGGAGTGGGCGTCTAGGCCTGTAAGGTGGAGTTTTTGGAGGAGTAGTCTGTGATCCACCCAGTCAAAGGCCTTGGAGAGGTCTATAAAAACCGCCCCTGTATTGGATCCGGAGTCTAGGTCTCTGAGTACGTCAGAGGAGAATTTGGTCAGGGCAGTGTCTGTCCCGTGGTTAGCTCTAAAGCCATGTTGCGAAGGAGACAACAGCATGTGTGCCTCCAGATATTCTCTAAGTTGGGCATAGACCAGTTTCTCCTGTATTTTGCCAGGGGTACACAGCAAGGAGATAGGCCTGTAGTTCTCAATTGGTTCTGCAGGCCCTCCTTATGAATCGGTACCACATCGCCTGCTTCCACAGCTCTGGGACCCGATCCTTCAAAATAAGGACCTATTGATCAGCCAGGTGAGTGGCTGCTGAGTGCCGTGGCCCCATCTTTTAGCAATCTAGCTTTGAGTCCATCTGGACCTCCTGAACCTCTTGTTTTCAGGGTTTTCAGGATGGCCAGAACCTCTTTATTTTGCCAGTCTCAGGTGAAAGGGTGGGTGGTTGAGCGTACAGGGATCCAGCTGAGCGGATTGGTTGTTGGATACCAATGACCCTGCCTGATGTTTATCAGGGTTTGAGAAGTATGTATTGAGGGACTCAGCAATTAGTGCCTCATCATGTAGGACCTGTCCATTAGCTGTGATAGGGCCCATGGCTGTCTTTTTTCCCCCTTCATCAGTTCATTGATGTGGGACCAGAAGGTCCTTGGGTTACCAAGGTTTGCTTTCTGGAGGTGGATGAGATACTCCTTTTTGCTAATTTGGTGGCCTGTTTACATTGGTTTGGAGGGTTCTATAGATGACCGGCTACTTGGAGAACCGTGTCCTGAACTTTTCAGGCTTTGTCCCGGCTCGTCATCAGAGCCTTTGGGGGTAATCCACTTGTAGCAGTGGCCCTTTACTCGGTAAGTTTTAATTGGGGCCAGGAGATCAGCGGCCCACAAGAGAGACCTGTTAAAGTAGTCAACCGCCCCTTCCAAGGTAGGGAGACTTCTTATCGGGCTCCAGTCCAAGTTGCATAAGAGAGTGTTGTAGTGCTCCAGGGAGAACTTTGAGTAGTCCTGAAGTGAGTATTCTGGGCGGGATCTTTACCGCCTTGTTTTTCCAAACACAGAAAGTGGCGAGTGGTCACTGAGAGCATCTGCCATGGTGCCAGCCGATTGCCCGTTATTTGGGTTGGACACCAGTACCAGTCGATGATTGAGTGGCTACCCGTTCTGTGTTCAACCTTGTGGGTTGGGTGATTATCTGGGAAAGGTTTGCCTCTTGTAGCATACCTATAATTGTGACCTAGCCTCTTTGGCCCAGTTCAGGTTGAAGTCTCCAAGGATGATGAGTTCAGATGCAAACTCAACTATTAGGTTTTTGAGAGTATCGAGGATAGGAGAGCATCCTTTGGTGGACTATAGACACACCCCACGTTAAGGTGTTTGGCACCACCGAGGGTGATACGCACAAAGATTGCTTCGATTTCAGGGGGCAGTGTTATTTGCAGGTTAATACGAGCAGAGACCAGGGTAGCCTTCACGTAGATGAGAACTCCACCCCCCCTTTTGTGGATTCTATCCTTGCGGAAACAGACATATCCTGGGGCGGCAAATTCGTGGTCTAGGATCGAAGGTTTTAACCAGGTCTCGGAGACTGCAAGCACATCAGGGTTATAGAGGGCTAGCCACGCTTGTACTTCCTGAGTTTTTGGTCTAAGGCTACAAGTATTCATGTGTGCTAACCTCAGGCTGGCTGCCCGTCCAGGTCGGTCTTTGGAGGAGATATGGTATTGTCAACACCTGGGCCAAGTTAGGTTGAATGTCCTCTGCCCACATTAGCAAGGCTGTTAGCGGAGGCTGAGAATAAAGTTAAGGGTGGGCATCTAATTTTTTAGGTTTGTTGGTCATTAGTAAGATAGCTCTGTAGCAGATCCCACTCCTGCTAAGCTAGCAAGTAGGAGGGCTGAGTTGTCGGTAGGGGTGGGCCATAGAGTGCCAGGTCTGGTGTGGTGCTGGTCCGTTAGGGGCTGTGTGACGGGGGCTTGTTTACCAGCTAGCCAGTCGACCCATAGTATTGCGGCGATGTACAGGGCAGTAGGGAGGAGACCCTTGTTTGGCCTGAGCTGGCCCGAGATACTAGTCTTCGGGGACCCTCTGACTGGCATTTTAACCTTATGTGGCATTATTAGGCTGGAGGAGCTTTGCCTTGTATTAAGGATTAGGGTGAGTTGAAGAGGAAAGGCTGGGTGCTGAGGGGAGCCAGGACAGTAAACTGTCTTGAGCCTAGTCAGATTATATCTCTTCTATTACTTTTACTATCTGCGTTTCAAACCCTTAACATTCAGCAACTTGTAGGATTATTAGAGGTATTGGTTACACTAACACTGGCGTGTGAGAGCACTAAAGCAACAGTACTGTGTAAAAGCCTCTCAGGGTGGTACCTGTTAAATGACTTTTACTGTCTTAGTTACAGATCCTAGACATTCAGTATACTTTATGATAATAGTATTGGTTACTAACTCCGATAAGGACTTTATAAGTAAGAGCACTGTAGCAACAGAACTGTATAAAAGTCAGCATGAGAATAACCCAGCGTAAAAGTCAGCTGGAGATAACTCAGTGACTGTATTTGCTGACTAGAGAAAAGAAACAAAAATAAAATAAAATAAAAAAAAAAAAAGGATTGAGCTAGCTGACTATCATGTTTATACCTTTCAGCATTAAACACTGTTAAGACCATATAGTCTACTGTATGATATCACCCTTTAACAGATTAGACTAGTGTGTGATATCAATCTTTAACAAATTAGTTCATCGTTCAACAGTTAGTCCATTAGTGTTCCGTTTAGGTAGCAGGAGAAAGGTAATGGGTAGTAGCAGACTGTGCTACTGGAGGCTCCTCCTCCTCGCTTCCTATAGGTGTAAGGCTCACAAGAGGCGGGCTGTGCTTCTATTTAACAATGCCCAGCGAACAGGGGCGGGTGGGCGCGCATTTCAAAAATCCACAGTCTGTTTGCAGTTGCAACGAGGGAGGTCCTCCGTACTCATTAAGCTCCCGGCGCCTCAACCCCGCAGTTTTGCGATAGTCCCTTGGCGATGCACTGGGGGGGCCCGATGCCGGCGGTCTCCCTCGCCACCCGGTCGCTCCGATAAGTCTGAGTGCTGAGAGGGGGGGGAAGCAGCCTATTTACCTGGCTGCACACCACGTCACTCCCCCTCTCTGCCAATGGGCTCAGGTCCAATTTTGAAATTTTCAGCTGGGGAAAAAAAGGCGCCAAGCAGGACCTGGGACACTGGATCTGGACAAAGGCTCCACCAGGAGCAAGGGGCTGATGCGGATGGTCTCATAATCTCCATTTCAGGCGTCCGGCGTGGCAGAGAGGTGGCTCTCAGAAAAATCCACAGTCTGTTTGCAGTTGCAACGGGGAGGTCCGCCGTACTCATTAAGCTCCCGCGCCTCAACCCCTGCAGTTTATGACAGTCCTTGGCGATGTAACTGGGGGCCTGATGTCATGTCTCCTCGCCACCCGGTCGCTCCTGATAAGTCTGAGTGCTGAGAGGGGGGAAGCAGCCTATTTACCTGGCTGCACACCACGTCACTCCCCCTCTCTGCCAATGGGCTCAGGTCCAATTTTGAAATTTTCAGCTGGGGAAAAAAAGGCGCCAAGCAGGACCTGGGACACTGGATCTGGACAAAGGCTCCACCAGGAGCAAGGGGCTGATGGCGGATGGTCTCACAATCTCCGTTTCGGCGGGCGTCCGGCGTGGCAGAGAGGTGGCTCTCAGAGAAAAATCCACAGTCTGTTTGCAGTTGCAACGGGGGAGGTCTGCCGTACTCATTAAGCTCCCAGCGCCTCAACCCCGCGGTTTTGCGATAGTCCCTTGGCGATGCACTGGGGGGGCCCGATGCCGGCGGTCTCCCTCGCCACCCGGTCGCTCCGATAAGTCTGAGTATGACAACATCATAGTAGTGCACTCCTTACTGCAATGAGTTGAGACAAAAGCACAGTAGCATTCACCTGGATTCAGTATATCGGTTCAGCAGGTCTCATGGTGAGGCTTTGTGCAGGCTAAGGGGGAAACACTTGCCCTGTACAGGTGTCCACCTCCAACCTCTCACACGGGAGCTGCGCCTTCTCCGGTGGCTCTTCCACGGCGACCTGCTCGACTGCCAGCCTGCCCAGAGACCCATCGCCACTTGCCCTGTACAGGCGTCCATCTCCAACCTCTCCCTTGGGAGCTCGCGCTTCTCGGGCGGCTCTTCCTGATGACCTGCCCGATGGTCAGCCAGCCCAGAGAGCCACATGCCACTTGCCCTGTACAGGTGTCCGCCTCCAACCTCTCCCGTGGGAGCTGCGTCTTCTCCGGCGGTTCTTCCATGGCAATCTGCCCAACTGCCAGCCAGCCCAGAGAGCCACAGGCCACTTGCCCTGTATAGGCATTTGCCTCCAACCTCTCCCGTGGGAGCTGCGCCTTCTCCAGCGGCTCTTCCACAGCAACCTGTCAGCCAGCGCAGAGACCCAAAGGTATGGACAAAGAGACACAGCCCGGCCTTTGGAGCTACCAGGCTTGAATATTGGCGCTTCCTGTCTCCACTGGCTGATCAGGGTCTGTATCTCAGTTCCTCAGCCTTGACTGGACACTTCACTTTCTCCTGCCCTCTTATTCACTACTACTGCTTTCACCTCCCTAATCTGCTTAGTTTGCACAAACATATATTGCTGTGTTGTATTTATTGCTCTGTATACTTTATTGATTCATCATTCTATTTTGTTTTTAATAATGCTTAGTGTCTACTCTGTGATATGAGGTGCCAAATATCGTTAGAGGTATAGTTTGTAACGCCTCCTTTTCTGCCCTGTAACATTGTCTGAGCTGATTTGAGTAGCGCTAAGCACTCCACGGCACCCTATATCCTCTCTTTCAATTTCTACTATTTAAATTAGTGTCCTGCATTTGCACTACCTTTCTGTCCTTAGCCCTGATTTTTCTTTTTTCCCTGTGGCTTTCCTCGTGCTTGCTAATTGTCTCTCGCCCCCCCATAGCCTAACGTGTTACAGCTTTTTGGCTTAATTTTAGAGCAATTTATTTTTATACTCCCCCCACAGGCACTGCATCATCAGGAATGTCAATGAGGCTGTCCCCCCACCTCTACCCTTACCTGACTTCGTCGAGCTCCCCACCGCCCAAGGAGCCTTGGTCTACCTCCGGGTGGGGACGAGGTGGGGCGGATTACACCCCGTACATTCTGCTGCATCAGAGATCGCAGAGTCAGGCAGGTGGGGGCAATGAGAGGACTGCCTCGACGCTCCGTCTCCCCGGAGCCTGCAGGGCATTTTTCCCTGTTTGTGGGGAAGTGGCACACAATCAGACGCCAAGGCATCACTGCCGAAGTCGCCACTGCCCATCCCTCAACATCAGTTCAGTGCTTGCTGCGCCCCTGGCTTCCGCCAGAGGACCAGTCAAGCGCGAACCATGGCCCCCCTCTCCGGAGAGAAGAGCTGTCCTCAGGCGCCGATCCTCTCCCCGCCGACCACCGACAGCCTGGGCTCATTCCCAAAGCCGGGTCACCAGCATGGCAGGGAGGTGGCATCCAGCACCTCAACCCTCCACGCCACTGGTCTGGCTATTTTAGAGCTATTTTTGTGCAGAGCTTTGTTATGCAATCCACCTTCCCACCTTCCTGGGGCCTAGGGGATTAGCTGCTATTGCCTTTGTATTTTTATTTTTATTTTATTCTCCTCTTGCTCCTCAGCCCTCTCAATCTGGGGGCCCAGCCCCATCACCCTGGCATCCACCAGCCAGCTTGCAGTACCCCAGGATTACCTCTCTGGGCGGGGTCAGCAGAGGGGCCCTTCCCACTGAGACTGGATTCGTATTCTGCTCTGTTACTAGCCAGGTGTGGGGCCTGCGAGCTCCCTCTCATCATCCTTTGGGAGCCTTTTTCCTTTTTTGCGGTGCGCAGCATGCAATGACGCCAGTGACTGGGTTCGCTCATGCTCCCTGCACGCCCCGGTCATGCATTTGCTGCCCCACCCCTGTGATGCAGCTCCATGCCATCGCGCCCCAGCCTCTGCTAGGTCAGGTAAGCACCTGCCCCCGTAATCCCCAGTCCCCGGAGATGGAGAGCAGTCCAGTGGACGCTCAATCCATCTCCTCCCAACAACCACAGCAACCCATGCCGTTTCCTGAACACGGATCGCTGGGCGTGGCGCGTTGTAGCATTCAACGCCCTCAACCCTCAGCACCACACGGGCCGACCCCACCTTTGTATTTTTTGCTTAATTAGACTGTCCCTTCTCCCTCACTGAGCCACTTGCCCTGTACAGGCATCCGCCTCCAACCTCTCCTGTGGGAGCTGCGCCTTCTCGGTGGCTCTTCCATGGTGACCTGCCACTGCTAGCCAGCCCAGAGACCCACAGATATGGACACAGAGCCTTGGCCCGGCCTTTGGAGCTACTGAGGCTTCAATCTTGGCGCTTCCTGTCTCCACTAGCTGATTTGGTTCTGTATCTCAGTTCCTTGGCCTTGACTGAACACTTCACCTTTCCTGCCCTCTTATTCATTGCTTTCATCTCCTTAAGCTGCTTAGTTTGCACAAACTTTTATATTGCTGGGTTGTACTTACTGCTCTGTTTCTTTTTGTGTCTGCTTTCCCATTTGCAAATTATACTGCAAAGCCACTAGAGGACAACAACTCAATTAACTTGCTACTGCTAGCAACTATTACTGTCCAACGCTACTCACAGTCACTTTATTTCTGCCAGTGCCACTGATCTTACTCCCTACTGCTGATTAGTATACCCTGATCTATTCTTGCTCCCCTGAGCCATACAATATGCCCACCCTTCCTTCACCACTTCCCTTCCTTCTCATTTGTCTATCAATTTTATCTACCTCAGCTCCGCACCCTCCTCAGTCTACTAAACCTTTCTCACCTTTCCCCTCTGCTCTCCTGGCACCTACCTTTATCATTGCCATAACTCCTACACCCCCTCAAATACTTTGGTCTCACTTTCCTCACCTTCCCCCTGCTACTCTATTCTCAGCACCTAGCCACGTAGCTGTCCTTCACCTCTTTATCTTCATTTCACCCTAGCCCCCAAAATACTTCCCAAATCCTCGGCCCATCACAAATGCCCTAAACTCCATAATAGCACTCCTCTTACTCGCATCTGGAATATTTCATCCAATTCTGGCCCCACTACCCCACCTCTGCCAGTTGCAATCCTCCCACTAACATATCAACTTCTGGCATCCCTTCTGCCCTCCCCAAGGGCCTGAAAATCCTCCACTTAAACATCTGCAGTCTTGTCTCAAAAATTGACCTTTTACATCCTATGGTAATCTCCCTCACACCTGATATTCTAATTTTAATGGAAACTTGGTTAAATGCTAAAATACCTGATCTCGACATCAATATCCCATGTTATTCCATAATCAGGCAGGATAGGACTGACGGGTGACAGAGTAGCCATGTATATCCTGTCCTCACTTCAGTTCACAACCATTATATCATCCTCATACCCTCCACCAATGAAGCACTTGTAGTAAACATTACCTTGCCTTTTTCCTCCCTTATCTTCATCTACTATCAACCTGGTTCCAAGGCACCTGATACTTCAGATTTCATTACTGCCATAACCTCCCTCTCAGATAAAGGCAAGCTATACATCTTGGGTGATGTAAACCTAAACTGGCTATCACCAACAACTGCCAAGACACGTAATGACATCACGGCCCTCAATCTCTCCCAGCTCACCCTGGAACCCACCCGCCTAAATCATAAAACCCTTAACCACTCCCTGATAGACTGGGCTCTCACCTCTCACCCCCACAGAGTCATTAAATCATGCATCCTCCCAGATGCCCTCAGTGATCATCACCCAATCTTCATAGTCAGGAAAGTCCATAGACCAAAACCGCCACACAAAATTCTGCAACTCCGCTCTTTCAGCTGTTAAACCTTAATCCCCTTCCTAACGAACTGGCCAGCTCCAATTGGTCCCCTAGTGCCTTTTCCCCTTCCATTGACCAAGCCCTCGCTTATTTTAAAGATAAATTTGTTACTACACAGAACTCCTACGCTCCATTCAAATGCACTAGAGTTTGTGGCAACCATCATCCCTAGGTCTCCTCCAAGTTACTGACCTGTCTCAGGGAGCGAGACAAAGCTTGGAGGAACCATAAGGCCTCCAAGCTTCCCCAGACTATGTCAGCTATCGCATGTTAAGAAATGCCTGCACAAAAGCTACCAGACTTGCCAAGTCTGAATATTGTAAATCATATTTTCTCAAAAACATCAAATCCCCCTCCAAATTCTGGAAAGTGGTCCATGCCCTATTCTCCCCACCTTCACATCCGCCTCCCCCCGAGCTTAAAATAAACAACTCATTGGTCTCTGAACCGTGCGCAGTGGCTCAAGAGTTTAACTTCTATTATACCTCCTGTGCCACAGCACTTCGAAAGTATCTCCCCTCTAGCCTCCCCCATCCCCATCCTCCCACACCAAGCACTCAACCCCTCCACACCCACCCTTCCTTCTCTGCTGTCTCCCCAGAGGAAACACTAACAGCCCTTCTCTCTCTCTCTCTCTTTCTTAATCCTTCTAAAGGCTCATCACTGGATGACCTTGACCCTAAACTCCTCTACCTTTCAGCTTCTGCTAAAGCCTACCCTCTCTCCTTAATCCTAAATCTTTCCTTCTCTTCCTCATCTGTCCCTTTGTCCAGGAAACATGCGGTGGTCCTCCCTCTCCCAAAGGGTGGTGACCCCTCCTCCCCTGCAAATTTTCGCCCAATCTCCCTCCTTCCTGCCCTTGCTAAGCTCCAAGAACACCTGATCCTCTCTCAACTAACCTCCTTCCTCGATGACTCTTCCTTTTTCACCTCGTTCTAATCTGGCTTTCAGAAGAACCACTCCATTACTACCTCCCTACTCAGGCTCACTGACTCCATCCTCCCCGGGATGGATAATGGCCTCACTGCCTCTGCCATCTTTGTTGACCTCGCCAAGGCTTTTGACACGGTCTCCCATGCCCTACGTCTTGACTCCCTTAGGGCTGCTAGGTTGTCTGCTTCTGCCAAAAACTGGTTTAGAGCTTACCTCTCAGGCAGAACACAATCAGTCAAGATCCAGGATACAATCTCTCCCCCCCTCCCAATTTCCACAGGAGTCCCACAGGGCCTGGTGCTTGGACCCATTCTCTTCCCCATCTTCCAAAATGACTTGCCCTCAGTATGTTCCCCCTCCTCCTCTATCCATATGTATGCCGACAACACCGTCCTGTTCTCCTCTGGCAAATGCTCCACCAATGTAGCAACCACCCTTCAGCATGACTTCCACCAGGTTCAGCTATGGTTTGCCTCACATCAACTATTCCTAAATGCCAAAAAGACCATCTCCATGACCTTTGGCACTAGGCAGAGACTCTCTGGGCTCCACCCTTTACCTTCTTTCCATATCCTTGATGGGAAAATCCTAGAGGACACCTCTTCATTCAGATACCTTGGGGTTTGGTTGGACCAACACCTCAGCTTCTCTGGCCACATTGATGCCATCCTGAAAAAACTGCGTCCCAAGCTTGGTGCCTTATTCAGGAACCGTAGTTGCATTCCCTCCTACAGCACGGTGTGAACTAGTCCAGAAGATGATCCTCCCCATTTTCGACTACTGTGAAGTAGTCTATGGTGCCGCTCCCAAATCCTCCCTAACTAGATTAGACACTCTCTTTAACTCCTTCTGTCGTTTTGCCCTTGATGCTCCATCACACACTCATCACTATGACCTCTACATGCCCTGTCCCTTCCCCCGCTTGCCAGTAGGTGCCTCACTCATTGTGCCAAACTCACTTCTAAATTTTGGTTAGGAGAACTTCCCCCATACCTCGCATGCTCCCTCTCTTCACTCTCTTCCCCCTCCCACTCTCTCAGATCCTCTGACACTTGCTCTTTGTTGGTCCCCCATCGAACCACTCTCATCGGTCAGTCAGGCTTCACCCATCGTTTCCCTCAAATCCGGAACTCCCTTCCCCCCAAATACGGCACTCCTCCTACTCCCTTGCCTCTGCCTTATATAACTTTCTCTCATCTAACTGCTCCTGCTTTAACCCTCCTTAACCGTCCTCCTATACCTCTGCTCCTCTCCATGACTCACATCACCCATTAAACCCCCCCCCCCGGGCCTGCTTCTCTGCAGGCTCTCCTTCCATCGCCACTTACCCCCTCACTCCTACCCCTAACCTTCTTCCATTACCAACTTGCTCCTGTTTAGTTTTGACCTCTGTCAGGGTTCTCACCGTCCTGGAGGGGTCTAGCACTGGGCAAGCCTCCTCCTTCCCTCCCTCCCTCCCTCTCCTTTCTACCAAACTTGTCCTCGCCTAAATATCTGCCCTCTGTTGGGAATCTTAGCACCCTGGCGATGTCTACTCTCAGATAAGTTTCTTCCTTCCCTCCTGTTTTTCCTTTCCTCTTCTACCCCCACCCCATTCTCACTTGCAACTTGTCCTCAGCTAATTCTATCCCTGGCAGGGGTTCTCTGTATCCTGAAGGGGCCCAGCACTCAGGCAATTACTCTTCCTTCACTCCGCCTCCATCCTTTCTACCCAACTAGTCCGCGCCCGATTCTGCGCTCTGACAGGGTTCTCAGCATCCTGGAGTGGCCTAGTCTTAAGCAAGCTTCTTCTTTCCCTCCTCTTCCCTCTTTTCCCTTCATCTATTCTTTTCTCTCTCTTCCCAACTTGTCCTCACCTAGTTCTGCCCCTGCAGGGTTTTCAGCATCCTGGAGGGGTCCAGCACTGTGAAATGTCTCTTTGTTCCCTTCCCTTTCCCCTCCATCCTTTCTACCTCACTCGTCCTCGCCTGACTCTGATCTCTGGCAGGGTTCACAGCATCCTGAAGAGGCCTAGTCTTAGGCAAGTTTCTCTCAGCCCTTCTCCTCCTTCCCTTTACCATCTCCTCTACCATCTCTACCCAATTTGTCGTTGTCTACTCCTGCCCCTTATTCTAAGTCCTCACCTCATTCTGCCACTGGCAGTGACCTCCGCACTCTGAAGGGGTAAGTTCCGGGTATGACTCGTCCTTCCTTACCCTATCCCTTACCCCCACCTCTCTCCTGCCCCCCTTTCTACCCCCTGCACTTAAAGGAATTAGTTCACTTGAGTCAATATTGCACTTTTTGTTCTGTCTGAGGTGCTTCCAGATTGCACTAGCCCTGTGTTAACTTGCCCCTCGCAACTGATTTTTTTTTTGCTCACTTTGCTCCAGTAATGTTCCCCCCATCTTCATCTTCTCCTTCCGCCAGCTGGTTTCCCCCCATCTACCCCTCTACCCTCCTTGATGTCCCCTCACTGCACCTCATTCATTCAATAATTGCTAAATAATCTGCCTCTTAAGTGTGATCCATTTCTGCAAGGAGTTGGCTCCAAGGCTACATTCAATTTCTGTACTATGTTCCTCAAATATGCTACTTGTAATTAAATGCATATTCCACAAGTATGATATACAGTATTTAACTGTGTTATGTCACAAATGTGACTGTATGATTATTTATATTTTTTAACTGTATGTCTTATTACAAATTTAATTGAATGTTTAATTTCTCTGGCTTCTTATATGTTAAACTGCATGTCTAATTCTTCATCCAACTGTACCCCCCCGCCCCAGGTGACACCGGGAGATGAGCAACTTGTTGTTCAGTGTGCCTTTCTGGAGAAACATTTCAATAAATAAATGGCACATGTAACGCTTCACAGGTGTTCAACCATGCAGCTGCGGCCATATTGGGATCGCTAGCTTCCACCAGCACACAAGAGAGAAGCCCAAATACTCTTGTTTAAATGGTTTACTAACCACTAAATCCCTTGCCCATATCATCATGAAAGAAACCTTCCTTCCCAGAAAAATTGAAACACCACTGGGCCGACATGAACCTCCTATGACAGAAACAGTGCTATTAGCATTATACACCTTTACTATTTAATGATTAGGGAACGAATATCAGGGAGAACATGGGTTCAGTTTCTTGTACTTGGATGTCCTGGTTCAACGCCGCCGGCCACTTAAGGTAGGTGTTGGGTGACCCCACTTCAACGCGCAAACTTCAAAGGTGCGGAAGTCCACAGAAAAGCAGGCGCTGCAGGTGTCCATGTCATGGGTTGGCCCAAGCCAGGAAAAATACAGCTCATGCTGGTCACTGGCTGAAATTTTCTTGCCACTGGGACACGAATGAAAAATAGAGGATTTCTTGGTCCTCTTCTTTGATGAACCAGGCACTTGGGGGGAAAAACAGAAGAAGAAAAAAAGTATGGTGAAGCAGCAGAACTGATGCTGCATACTCCTGCAGTGTGCACATGACAGCAGAAGGAATAGAAGTGAGGTAGGCAAGGTAGCTGCCAACGGTTATACGCAGGCGCACAGCACCACATGTGGGGCATGCAAGTGCTGTAACCAGTGTCCACTGTTGGCTCTCTGGCCAAAGATTTGCTCCTGCAGGGTCCCAGTGCCTCCAGCTTAGACCCATTAGTGGGACTATTCAGAACAGAACCCATAAGCATTAATATCCACTGAGCTTAATTGTTTGTCTAAATTTGTTTTAAATACTTCTACTAATATGCTACCCCTTAATATGCTATCATGTATGCTGGTAATGTATTCCAAAGACTAACTATTCTTTATGTAGACTCTCTTCAGTGTTGAAATGATGACCCTCATGGCGGAATTTGTGACTCCCTTCAATTTTATGCATACAGGGTCTAATAGCTCAGGGAGTCAAAGGGCTTTATGTTAATCATCGTCTTTACCATGAAAACAGATTCAGGTTCCTCATCCTTTCCTTGTACATTAGACTCTCTAAGCCTCTGACCATCATCCTTTGCACACCCTCCAATTTGCTGATGTCCCTTCTACGATAAGGTCACCAATACCACGCACAGTACTCCATTGTAGGCTGCACCAGGAATCTGGACAATGGTATCATCTCTATCTTGCTTCTGTTAGCAAAGCCCCTCAATACAACCTATAATCCCATGTGCTCTTTTAGTTGCTGCGTCACCGTGTGCACTGTTCTTAAGACTGGTGCTGATTAGGATACCCAGATCCTTTTCCTGGTTGGCTGTATTAAGTCTGACTCTGCATAAATAATATTCAAAATTTGGAGTTCTCCTTCTAAGATGAGGTACTTTGCATTTCTCCAGGTTGAACGTCATACGATTCTGTACTGTGCATTCCGACAAACTATCCAAATCTCTCTGCAGTACCTCCCCATTAGCAATAGTTACTACTTTCCTAACTACTTTGGTGTCATCAGCAAATTCTGGGGTCCATGCCTTAACATTCTTGTACAGGCCTCTTGTAAAGACTGTGAAGAGTGGAGGAATCAGTACCAATCCCTGTGGCACCCCACTTATCAACTGCCCCCAGGAAGCAGGGTTTTAAATAATTGATTAGCAGTTTTTTTCTTGGGACAATACTAACTGTACAGAAAGTATTTATATAGGTGTTCTAGAAGTGTTATGTTTGCTAAACACAGTGAGGCAAGTGCTATGTATTTTCATAATGTTTCACAGGGTTTTAAATAACTGATTAGCAGTTTTTATCTTGGGACTATACTAACTGTACAGAAAGTATTTATGTAGATTTTCTAGAAGTGCTGTGTTTGTTAAACACAGTGAGGCAAGAGCTATGCAGTTTCACAAAGATTTAGCACTTTTATGAGCAAAACGCTAATCAATTTTTAGAGTTAAATAAAACCCTGGGAAGATTTGTGCCCACTTATGATCACCTCCTGTCTCCTGTCAGCTATTAACTCATGCAATCACACTGTACTTGAACTCAAGTCCTTTAAGTAATGACACTAACTCGAGATGTGGTACAATATCAGTGGCGTTAGCAGAATCAAAATATATTACATTCAATGGACGGTTTTTGGCTAAAGCAATGCTAATTGGCTCATAGCAAACAATGAGATTGGTGGTGCATGACCTTAATTTCTGAAAACGATGCTGCAGCCTATCCCTTAGCCCTCATTGTTCCGTATGTTCTTCTATAACTGCTGATGATTTTTTTTTGTTTTTGTTAAATACAGACTATTGAGGTTAGGCTTATGTATCCAGGTTGCTCTTACAAAAGAGTCTCAACAGGACACTACCTGATAAAACACAGGTTACAGTGAATTAATCAATCAGAGGCTAGGAAGCCTGCACATGCCGTGAGATACTGTATGTTCAGTGCACTGATCTGGGGAGCTGCTGGATGTCAGGGTGGGCAGGAGCCCTCCCCTCATTAGTAATCTGGTGCGGGAAAAAAACCATCAAAAGCTGAGGTGTGTGCACTGTTCATACTAGCACACTGGCTCTGGGTGTAGATACTGTCATATGAAACCAGTGTTTTGCTTATTCATTTGTATTAGTATTTGATATATTTGAGTAACTGTATTGTGCACCATTTCTTATACTGTACATCAGTATTATTGTACTTCCATTTATAAATTATACCAATTTTTGTTCTTGCTCTACCTTCAGCTACCCCTTCCCCCGGATGCACTTATAAACGAGCCCCGGCTTAGTGTGATTTTCTCAGTCACCAATTTCTAAAGAAAAATAAAATACATGCTTTCAAGGCCTAGCTCCTGGAAGGGTGGGAGATTGTAGTCGCTCCAGTTCTGTCCAGTATTGGCAGACGTTGCAATAGGAGACCCTACTGGGTTGATATAAGAGGAAAACAAAAAAATCACAAATTAAATAAACAAAAACAAATCACCTGCACTGGCCGTAAGTGTAGTCTTTTGTTCAATCAGGAAGCGAATTTCACGTACAGCTTCCTCTGCTGAAACTCCAAATACCACTGCATTTTGTGGCAGCTGGCCTGTCTCTCCTCCAGACTGGACCGCATTGCCCTGTCTGAGTTTCTGCTGAGGTGAAGAAGAGGGACTATCCTCAAAAAGTACTGGGGAACTGGTTTCTTCATTCTTGTCCAGCTGTAGCTGCTCCTTTGCTTCTTCCTCTTCCTCCCCATTACCTATATAAAAAAGGATCTACAATTTAGCAGTTCAGGTGTTTTTTTTTTACTCAGCTGCTTTGGGTAAGATAAAAATTTCACTATGCGTACGATTCACAAAATCCCCACCATGACACCGAAAAAAGCTGCAAAGTTAGTGTGGAACTGCACAGGACATATGTCGGTCAGCTCTGCTGGCAAGCACAACCAAGGGGGTGTGGCAGCACAGGCCCACTGGCAAAGGTGTGTTAACCAGCACCAAATGAATGAAGTGCTTTAACTGGTAGTCTCTGCCCTGTTAGACACAGAGGCATCAATGGCATGCCACTTGAAGGGGAATGGGAGCTATTTTGAGTTGGTTGGGGCCAGTGGAGACCCAGCACTGATTTTTTAATGCATGCTATCATTCTGTACTCTGTTCTCCATGTGGTTATTATTGGCGTGCATGTGACTGGGTGCACATTTCTGCACTGTTGTGGTGTGGTGTGCAGTACTTCATTCGCTAGGGGATGTGGCATTAACAGCAAGACATACCATGATCTAGTTTACCAATTCAGGTTGCAATCACAATATCCTGTAACTGACATGTTTTTTTGCAGTTAGTGCTTTTTTTATTTCATCCCAGGCTGGCCCATCATCAGGGATCGACCCCACAGTCCCATCACCCCAGCCCCATATGGACTTGCTGTCCAGCTCCTGTCTTCCCCATGGCTTAACTCCCAATCCCCCATGGTGGGGGAGGTTCCCCCCTTGGCCATGTAATGGATCCTCAGATGGGAGGTGATCCATAGAGCCAGGTGTAGAGCCTACGAGGGTTTGAATACGTTATGTTAGCCAGCCATGTTTTCCTTGTCCTATTATGTTCCCAGGAGGGCAGACATGCAGTCCTGCCCAGACATGTCCGCACATGCACCTACATACAAGATGTGGACAGCTGCTGCTCCTGAGTGCCTGACCCACAGCCGCTGCTAGAGGTCAGTACTACACAGGGTGAATCAGACCTCCCTCCCTCCCTATGGATGGATCCTCAACCCGACCCTCCAGCAACCTCAATTCGCTCCTGAACCCAATTCGTCGGCTTTGCAAACAGCAGCTCTACCGCTGTGCTGGTGCACCGGCTCCCTGTAATTGACACTGTGCTTGTGTGTAACACAGACTCGAGCATGTGTAGATTTTGTGAATGTCCATCTGCTGTGCATTTACACGGGACAACTGATGGCATCGCTGTGTAATACTGTATGTTTGCATAGGCTGTGTAGGTTACATGATTTTGAGATGTTATCACTACGCACCAATAACACAGTGCATAAATGGCATATCCAGTTTCAGAACTCAGTGTCTGCAATGTAAAGTTGCTCATTTAAACCAAAATCCAATTGACTGCCTTAGTAGACAACCCCAGCTGACGCAGTGCACCCAACATCTTCTTCTCAAAACATATTAAAGAACTTCTCACCATTGAAGAAAAAAAAAATCAAAGCAAGCTGCAACAGATAGCTGTAAGAACTTTACTGTGATAGCTGCTGCACTGTCTTGTCAACTTCACTGTTAATATTTTTGGGTGACTATTGGTATCTATAATGTAATGCTACTCAAACTGTTATTTCTCATTCACCCCTTGCATCACTGCTTCAAACTGTTAGAGTGCTAGCAACTACAGGCCAATCAGTCTCACATTAGTGGTAAGAATATTAATGGAAAGTGATGAGAATATTAATGGAAGCCTTGTTAAAGGAAAGGTTGGCAGAGTATCTTGAATCCAGTGGGTTATATGACCAAAGGTAGCATGGATTCATGGTGGGAGGTAACACAGGACAAATCTGACTGATTTCTTCGACTGTGTGATGAGGGAAATAGATCGGGAAGGGCAGTGGATGTGGCCTATCTGGACTTTGTCAAGGCCTTCAACACTGTGCCGCACAGCCTAGGGGTGAGCGGCCTAGGGGTGGGATCCAAAGTGGTGCACTGGGTAATTTACTTATTTTTTTATTTACTGAAGTGTTTCACCAGGAAGGCACACTGAGCAACAAGTCGCTCGTCTCCCGGTTCAACCTGGGGGGAAGGGGTACAATAGGAATTAGACATTAAACATTCAATTTACAAGATCAACAATAGCATATAGTCGTAAGGCAGTTGTTATAAAAAGTGTTACAACAGTGTTAAGAATAACATGTAGAAAGAGTAGGTAATAATAAGTGCCAGGTTAATAAGTAAACAAGTGCTTACGTGAAAGAAAAGGGGGAAAGGGGAGGTGGGGAGAGGAGGAAGAATCATATCCCTGGATCCCCCCAACAGGGTGCGAGGAACCCTGCAATGGGACTGGTGGGACCAGAGAGAAGGGGATAATGCTGTGTACCAGAGAAACTCCTTTAGGATGATTGGGGAAGGTAGTAGATCAGAGATACAAGCCCCTTGGAGTGGTAAGTGAAGGTGAGGGTAGAGAGGTAGGGTTTGTCCAGGGCTTAGAGGAGGTAATTAGATAGGGACATGGGAGGAGCAGCTAGGTGCATGGTAATTATTGAGGGCACAGCTGAAGGAGTAGGCAGAGGATGAGTGCCAGATTTGAGGGGGGAGGGAATTCCAAATTTTTGGGAGGCGGTGAGAGAAACCAGATTGGCCAATTTGGGTGGATCTGCGGGGGACAACCAGGGTACGGGAATCGGATGATCTAAGGGAATGGGAGGATGGAGGGTGTGTTATAAATGAGGAGGTGGGGTAGGAAGGGAGCTCACCAAACCAGTGCTTGGAGGTGAATTTAGCACAGTGGGAGAATCGCCTATTTATAAGAGATGGGAAGGATAGGGCACGATAAAGATCGCAGTGATGGGTGCGGGGGCATCCAGGGCAAAGCGGAAGAAATTGAAGAGGGTGTCCAGTCTGGCCAGGGAAGACTTAGTGGCAGCACCACAGACTACAAGGAAATTGTTAATGGATAGGCAACAGAGAGTGGTGGTTAACGGTTCTCATTCTACTGAGGGAAGAGTGACCAGCAGAGAGCCACAGGGTTCAGTAATGAGACAGGCCCTTTTAATTGTCTTCATAAGTGACACTGCAAAAGAAATGGAAGGGAATGTATGCCTTTTTGCAGGTGACACTATAATCTGTGATATGATGGGCACTGGGGAGGGGTGGAGAGAATGTGCAAGGACCATCAGAAACTCGTGGAGTGATCAAGAGTATTTATTTATTTATTTAAAAGCTGATAACCAGGAAAGGCACCATGAGCAGAAGCTCGTTTCCAGGTGCGACCCAGAGGGAGGGGGAGACAGGAGGGTAAACGGATACAACAACAAATATAACACAATAACAGGCAGTGACAAGAAAGTAAAGTACAAAAGAAAGCTAGGAACTATGTACAATCATTTGTGAACTTGGAAACTATGTACAGAATAGATACAAATAAAAAACTATATACAGTAAATACGGTGAAAAGCGCTACAAATGTACAGTGGTATGTCCTATAAAGGAAAGGAACTGAGGCATATTGCAGTCCCAGGCTAGGAACGGGTACAGGTGCAGGAGATGACCGGTGTTGGTCTGAGAAGGCACTTGAGATAATGGAAGGAGGGTGAAAGACGGGTTGGGAAGGGGAAAGAGAGCTTACCAGCAAAGGTTTGGATATGAGGGAGAGAAACGGTGTGGGAACAGCTAGAACGAGAGCCGTATGTAGTATGGCAGTTTGAGTTCAATGCCAAAAAGTGCAAAATCATGCACCTAGGGCATAGGAACCCAGGTGCTAAGTACAGGATGGGGAGGAGGTACTGATAGTCACTAGGCAGGACTTGGGGTTGTCATATCTGATTACCTCAAAGCAGCAGGGCAGTGTGACAAAGCAGTGTGCAGGGCCAGTGGAATGCATAGGGAGAAGTAGCTCCAGCAAGAGGAGGGAGATGGTGTTGCCACTGTATAGGTCGCTGGTGAGACCCCACCTGGTGTATTATGTCTAGTTCTGGAGGCTGCACATCTGAAAGGAAATTGACAGGTTGAGGGCAGTCCAGAGGAGGACAACTAAAATGGTGCAGGGGTTGCATCAAAAGCCCTACAAGGAGAGACCGAGGGATCTCAACATGTACATCCTGGAAGAGAGGAGAGCAAGAGGGAACATGATAGAAACCTACAAGTACCTCACAGGGCTGAGCAGCGTGCAGGATGGGAGTCTCTTTCAAAAGAGAAAGAGCACCAGGACCATGAAGTGGGGATGGGGGGTTAAGAGGGATGTGAGGAAGTACTACTTCACTGAAAGAGTTGTGGATACATAGATACTGTCGGCAGATAATGGCCACAGACCCATCTAGTCTGCCCATTGGTGGATGCCTGGAACAGACTGCCAGTGGAAGTGGTGAAGGAGAGATCACTAGGGGACTTCCAGCATGTGTGGGATAGACATAGGGATATATCAATAAATAGGCAGGGAGGAGGGAGGGTCGCCTGAGACCAGTTAGAGTCTGTGGAGACAAACTAAGCAAGGACCATCTGGGCAGACTGTGTGGGCTAAGGGGTCCTTATCTCCTGAGAAATTCTATGTTTCTAAATGGAATGTTAATTCTGGTCTGCCAAATATACAAATACCATACATCTCCACAAGTGCGGTGGGTGCCCCTTCTAATAGTATCAGTAAAACACATACCATTTGTTGCTGCATTCTTTGGGCAGGTGTAACGGGTTCTCTTCGCTTCAGGCCAGCTCTGCCTTTCTTCTAAGTGCTCTGTTATATCTAAATAGGCTTCATCAAGGCTCATGGCCAGAAAGTTGGGGTCATAAGCCAACAGTATTTCTTGAACCTGGATAAGAAAGCAAGAGACACAGCACAGCTGTTTTAACTCCTCAATATTGATGGAGACACGCTGATATTCTAAAAGACATACTGTATTGGAGACTCATTCCAGAATTATAAAGTTAAAGACAAGATAATATAGACATTATAAAAATATAATACCCTACTTCCATTCCTGCTATTCATAAACATGACTCACATTTTTAGGTTTCAAGATCTACAGCCACTACAAAAAGATGGCACAGCACTCTATACAACACTGCTGTATTTACAAAACAATATATGACTAGATATAGTATATCGTGGGACATATTCATGCTCTGGTGCACTAAAGTTTTAAGTTTATTTTATATTTTAGCAGGATATGATCACTAGGCGAAGCCTGTTCTCAGGTCCATCCTGTATATAACAACAACATACATGGTACAGCGAAATATCAAAATAATAATACAGCCATGTAACAAGACAGTACACAATACAATCAGATCAGTATTCAAAAACACTACCATTTAAAAGGGCACCATTCAGAAAAAGCTGCGATATGTAACCGTGTTTCACAGTTTTGGAGTGAGGCAATTCCAGGCAGTTGTGGCAATGTAACCAAACGTCATCTATCCATATCTGGTTCTTGCCCTATGGACTTTTTTTTTGTAAAGTATTTCTATTAGATTAGGCAGTACCTTACAAACCGCTAAGTGCAACAATACAGTACACAAACAGACAAGTGTCACAGAAATCATTATACTGTAGTAGGATAAATAGACTGGTTATCCGGAGATCCCACATCTGAAAGGCAAAAGTCGACAATGTCCATTACATAAGGAAAATGTCCCAACAATGTGTGAAAACACATAGCATACACCACTGCTATAGGACAGACCTTCTTCACATGGTTACTGCACCATCTGCTGTAGGCTGCCAATTAAGCCACGTGGTCTTCATACCCATTAATGAAGTCATTTTACTACAAGACAGTCATTGCACTTTTCTATCTGACAGAACACACTGGTATAACAAACAAAACATATGAATTCAGCCTACAATATACAGGCATGAAAGCAGGACCTGCCGGCCCGTAAACATTGGTAACTGATAGCCATAGCAGCTCAACTATTTGATCTAGTCAGTTAATTACATAATGTTTGTAAACGTAAGCGGTTACATCATACCCCTGAGTACATAAACAGCATCAACACTGGGTATATAGGGAGAAGAACAATACTGAGCTGTCAAGTTACGAATGATGGGCTCCAAATCAGTAGAAGTAAAATAAACATGATCGTGTATATCAAGCCCCACAATCTGATATGGATCGGCACCTACTAGGTAGCAAGGGGGAGGGTGGATACACATCTTGAGTGCTTGCCTCTACCTACTGAAATGGGGACCAGAACTGTAAGCAACATATTATTAGGACAATATAAAATGTAAATAGTATAAAACATCAACCCAAAGCATGTAGCCCACTAGTCAGACACCTCCAGCTGGCCATGGAAGACTCCCACCCTCCCACAACCCCATGCCCGCTTACAGTGTGTAAAAGGGCTAGTATTTATTTATTTTGGTCCCAGGTCCCCAACCCTCCAGTGGGAGGTCAGACCTGCCGTCTCTGGTCTCCCCATTCCCAGAGCTACCCCCGGGTGTGGCTGGGAGGAGCTCCTGTAACTGACACTGTAGGCAACCCCAGCTTATCCCCGGATCAGGCCCATGGAACTGGGACACCCCTCAGGTGGACATCGAAGGCAGTGGAGATGGCGGCAGAGCAGATGGAGTCATGCCAAGGGCGGCTTTTCAATGCTTGCTTGATCCCTGGGGCGTGGACATGCAATGATATCCAGTGTCTGCCTCCACCCCCAAGGTGATGGCCGGCCACAATGGACCCCCAGCCTCTGCCAGGGTCCTTAAAGTGACGGACGCTCTTTCTCCCTCCCGAAGGAGGGACAGCAGTCTCCAGGATGCTCAATCCTTCTCTCCCCAGCTGGCCTCTGACTTCTGGGTCCATTCCAAACCCAGGTCGTCACAACGTCAGAGCAGAAATCAACGCTGTGCTGGCAGGCTGGCAAGGGCTAGTATTTATTCCAGTTCAACTTCCCTCTTCTTCATCGGCTGGTTTCTGGAATCCAAAGACCGACTGGATTTTTGTCCTGCAACTTTTTTGCATTGGATGGGTCACCACAGATGTACTGTTTTCCTGCCGGCTCCACACAGAGTTTGGTTGGTAATTGCATTGAGTGAGTCACACCATATGTCCAAAGCTGCACTCTAACAGCATCAAGCAATTTCCTCCTCTCCCGGGTTGCAAAACTGAGATCTGGGTAAATGAAGAGTTTCTTTCTCATCTCAGTCTCCATACTACCTGTAAAACACTGTCTTTGGTAGCAGGAGATAAATGTCGCTCGTAGCTGGCATTGCCAGCTGAGGGCCCTTTTTCTCTCCTCCATCTGGTTTCCTCAGATTCCCCATATATTAGGCACGCTAAAATTGACTTCCAAAAGGTAGGGCTGTTCCCAATACTCTATGCCACTGAATTAAGTGAAAATACTCAGCTAGAAAGTAAACAAATTTGAGTTTAATAGCAGTCTGAGGCAGCAGAGCAAAAATGTGTGTCTATTCCCACTAGTGACTAGCTTCGCCGCCCCCCCCCCCATCCTGGGGACTTTTAAGCCCCTTCCTGTGGCTTCACATAAAGAGTAACTGCAAAGTAACAGAGGTAACTTGTCAAAGAGATAAGAGGGTACCAAGCCCCTCATGCATTTGTAGAGGAAGCCATATAACAGCCTGTATTCGAATCTCTAAGAATGTCCAGTTTGGTTTAAGTAGTAATGCGCAGTGGTGCACCATTAAGGGTGGTCCAGTTAGACCCCAAATAATCTTGCCAGACGATATTACAGTTGGTCTAAGATCTACAGACTATTTTTGCCTGCCAAACAGTAAACAATACTGCCATAATCGACCACCGGTAGCATGACTGAAGTAACTATCTTAGCTCACATGTCATTTGTCAAACAACATTTGTGTCTCAGAAGGGCTGTGGGCATCCAGTTATTGGGAGGCTTTTGCACACACTTTTTCTATGTGACCATCGAATTTTAATTCAGGATCAACCCAGATGCCTAGGTATTTGTAGAAGCCAACCTGTTCAGTCCTAGACCCATTGCATGAAAATATATCAAGATGTGGCAAAGTGTTGCCCCCTTCTGCTCTGGTCCTAAACAGCAATTTAGAACAAATGAATTCTAAACTAACATATTTTCAAATTATTAAAATCATACTGTAGTGCTATTTTGACACTCTGTAGGTCAAATCCAACTCCCCTCCTGATTGGCTCTCGACAGCCGTGACGCCTGGGTCAGCCTAGATCTAAAAACTGAGATCGAACCACCATGCCATCACATCTCACCGTGTGCTCGGATGCTGCTGCTGGGGTGGAAAGGAGACCTGCTTGAGTGGTCTCCCGCCCCCCACCCTGGACTTGCTCGTTGTGAGCAAAGAAATCGCTTGGGTTGAGGCATCAACTGTTGGCTCAGCGCATGGCGGTCCTCCCCCACAGAAAGAATTTCAACCGCTGCATCATCGGGATTTTGTTGCTGAGGGAAACAGTTGTTGGAGAGTTGTGCTCATGAAGGTGGCTGCTGAGGTGCTCTCGAGGAGAATTTTGCTGCTGTTGGGGAAAGCCATCGGAAAATATCCTCACGGCTTTGGGCGCGAACTTTCAAAATCCAGCTCCCCTCCTGATTGGCTCTCGACAGCCGTGACGCCTGGCTCAGCCTAGATCTAAAAACTGAGATCGAGCCACCGCATCTCACCGTGTGCTCAGATCCTGCTGCTGGGGTGGAAAGGGAGAGCTGTTGGAGCGGTCCCCCACCCCCCGGACTTGCTCGTTGTGAGTGAAAGAAATTGCTGCAGGGTTGAGGCAGCAGCTGTTGGTTCAGCGCCAGGTGGACCTCCCTTGCAGAAAGAATTTCAACCGCTGCATCGTCGGGATTTTGCTGCTGAGGGAAACAGTTGTTGGGGAGTTGTGCTCATGAAGGTGGCTGCTGAGGTGCTCTCGGGGAGAATTTTCTCCCGCCCACCTGCCCCGTTCCCTCCTCCCGTTAAATGCACCAAAACCCCGCCCTCCAACCGTGGTTGGCCAATCTGATGAGTTGGTCCTCTCTCCCCTGTTCACCTTTGCCTAAATAGGAGACTCGCTGATCACGTTTCCCCCCACTAGACCCCTCAGTCTGTATCACACTGGTAACATAGTTTTGCTAAACTGTAACCCCCGCCTTAAATTACCGAATCTGTAATAACCCTTGAATCTGACTGAGCCTACTCCCTGCTGCCACCCCCATGGTGGTCACTTGAACTGCTTTAATTCATCACAACTGTTAGTAACAATGTTATGCTGAACTTTATAACCTTGTGGCTGGCTGTTCTTACTCTCTGCTGACTTGTGGTGTACATTAGAAATGCTTTAAACCTGAACTAGGGTACCTATTAACTGCACAATAGCTAATAACGTATCTGCCTGGTGTGGAGCAGAAATGTACTGTTGCTGCGTTTGCGCTCTCTGTGCTAGGCTCCTCTCTGCTATTACCTCCCTTCCTACTGCCTGGACTCACTACTAGCTAACCACTCTGCCCCCCCAGCATGCCTTCCCTCCTGTCCCGCCCCAGTGGCAGAATGCTAAGGACCTTAAATTGCCCCACCGCAATGTGCACAGCCTGCTAGCTAACCTTCCAGAGCGGACGGTCTGGGTTGCCCACTATAACCCAGGCATCCTGGGAATCTCCGAAACATGGCTTAAGGCAGCCTGACCAGACTCTGTCTGCACCATTCCTGGCTACTACGTTGTCAGGCAGGATAGAGCGGGAAACAAACGGGGGTGGGGTCTACTGCTTTATTGCAAAGTCCACCTTAAGGTGTCTGTCATGCCTCACCCCCCCCCCATTCCTGTGAGTTCCTGCATGCCCTTCTTCTGCTGAGCAATGCAAAAAAGCTCCACCTGGTCTATGTGTATAATCCTCCAAAAGGCAGTATCTGTGGCCTCTCTTTCCTCTTTGACTGTCTCAGTCCTAAGGTGGGACCTAGTGAACTACTAGTATTTGGGGATTTCAACCTAAATTGGCTGGATGACAACGCCAAACTTTATGAACCCCCTACTGTCTGACCTCGCCCTAGGACAAATTATCACCGGACCTACCAGATCCTCCTACTCGGGGGCAAAAGGTGCCCTTCTTGACTGGATGCTGAGCAACAGGCCGGATCGTATCACTGCTTCTGGCCTCTTCCCAGACTCCATCTCGGACCATTCCCCCACTTACTGTGTGTGGAAAGTCCTCACCCCCAGGGTTCCCCCTAAAGTCATCCAGATGAGGGACTACTGAAAATTTAACCCTAATGACTTCCTTGCTAACCTCCACCAGGCCGACTGGTCTCAGGTCACTGCTGTCAGTGATCCCTCCGCTGCCCTTGATGGCTTCCTCTCCATATTCAACCCCCTACAGGACAGACATGCCCCAGTCATAAAAAGAAGGGTGAGGGGCACTGTTACAAAATGGCTGCATGGTGGTCTGTTTGCCCTTATGAAGCTTAGGGTCAAATGTCGGCAGAAATTCAAAGTCACTGGTGACAGTTCGGACTTCAAAGAATACAGGCAGCTCAGGAACTCCTGTCAGAGGGTGATTCGCTCAGCAAAGATTGAATTCAGTAAATCCTCCCTTGAAGCATCTGCAAAGAATCCTAGGAATTCCGGCATACCATTAAACCCACAGTAAGTGGTCCTACCTCCCCCCAGGTCACTGACATGCTAATCGGCGGAGTCAGCTGTAACAATGCCCTGACCACAGCCAATGCTTTTAACGCTCAGTTCTCCGACCTGTCTGACTACATCCCCACATCTTCTGCAACTGAAGAACTGGCCCCTACTGGCATCGCTGTGCCCTCACATCCACCTCCTCCCCCCTTCTATTTTAAGGCTGTCTCCTGCAGTGAGACACGGAAGCTCCTGGCTGGTCTCTCCCCCCCTCACACTGGAGCTGGGCATGACAATCTCGAGCCCAAATTACTCTGCCTGGGGGCCTTTCACCTGTCCTGGCCTATCTCCCACATCCTCAACTCCCCCTCACATCTAGGACAATTCCTGACATATGGAAGGTGGCTCGTGTGGTCCCAGTCCTCAAACGCAGTGACCCCAAAATTCTTCAAAACTATCACCCCATAGCGATCTTATCTGCTGTGAGCAAACTGCTCGAGAAGGTGGTGGCCTCCCAGCTTGCTCTCTTCCTCCAAACCTAAGGCCTCCTCTCCCCAGCACAACATGGGTTCAGAAAAGGGCACAGCACCTCCACTGCCCTAGCACATCACCTTCGAAATCAGAACTGCAACTGACCAAGGCAAAATTACTGGCGCCATCTTCATAGACCTATCAAAGGCCTTTGATCTGGTTGATCACTCACTCCTGGATGCTGCCCTTCGGTCCCTCTGCCTTTCCCCTCCTGTGCTAGCCTGGTTTGCTAACTACCTATCGGGAAGGCAACAGTACACCAGCTTCCAAAAAGCCCTCTCCAAGCCTACACCTGTTTCATGTGGGGTGCCTCAGGGGTCCATCCTCAGCCCCATACTGTTCTCCCTCTTTGTCAACCAGCTGCCCTTGGTCCCTGCCTTTGGGCATGTCATCCTCTACACCGATGAGCTTGTGCTTCTAACTAGCTCATAGGACAGCAGTGCCATCAACTCTCAACTAAACTCTGATTTCAAGGGCATCTAATCCGGGCTTAAGACGTACAAGCTTGTCATCAACCTCCAGAAGACGCAGGCCATGCTATTTAGGTCTCTTGTCAAATTGAGAGCGTGCCCCGCCTCTCTCAAAGTCACTGGAGCAGATGGCACCACTATGCATACCTCTCAACCTTTAGTCACTGAAATGAGGGACATGGACATATTTGACACTCAAAATGAGGGACAATGAGGGACACAGACCCTTAGAATGAGGGACACATCCTCAAACGTGGAGATACAAGCTCAGAACACTGTGAATACCATAGTGTTTACTTGTATGAAGTTTATTTTGGAGTTAGTATTTTAGAATAGTAAGAGTTTCTGCTTTAAAGTTTGAATTTACAGCACATTCACTGTGTGGGCAGCACCTTTTCCTTTAGGGACAGAGCAATTGTAGGGGGCAAAATGAGAGATGTCCCTCATAATGAGGGACACTTGAGCGGTATACCCCTGTGCAAGTGGTTGACTCTTTCAAGTACCTGAGGGGTAACACTTGATCCTCAGCTCGACCTCTCCCTGCATATATGCAATTCCTGCAAGACCACCAACTGCAAGCTGGGTCTGGCATACAGGGCCAAAAGCTGCCTCACCCAGCTGCCAGACTTGCCCTTGCAAAGGGTTCTTCTCATCACGCTCAGCTATGGGCCACCCCATCGTGGAACGCTCCTAAATTTGGCTCACAAAATGGGACACAGCATATAATAACGTATGCCGCTCACCCTGTCAGCCCCGCCTCACCCATCACTGTCAGCTCTACTCCAGGCTAGGATGCCTCTCCCCCAACAACCACGATTATTTTCTTGGACAACTTCATGAACAATATCAACAGAATGTCCACCCACACGCACTTGCTGAGCTGCTCCAAGCCCCCCCCACCCCTACTGTCGAGTACAGAGACTCTCAGGCCCTCATGGTCCCTAAACTCGCCTCCCTTGCAGGGGATCGTGCCTCGCAGCCCTTGCTCCCAGAGCCTGGAACCAACTTCCTGCTCATGTAAAGACTGCCCCCTCCCACACCTGCTTCAGGTCCTCCCTCTGGGGCCACTTAAAACAAGCATCCTCCTGCCTTTGCTCATAGATCTGGGGCCACCTAATAACAAGTATTCCTCCTGCCCTCAGCATACATGGTGGGCCTGTGTCCCAATCTGTCAATTTTGTCTATGTGCATTTGCTGCCTATGTCTAGTAGTTCTGCCTTGCTGACTTATGTGTTGCCTTCTAGACTGCCCCCTGTTGCCACTATGCCTTGACTCTGTTTTTACCACTGTGATTGTTCTGACTGTACCTTGTTTATTGCTGTATCTTGACTCTGAGCTGTTATTACCTGCATCTTATTGATTGCTGTACCTTCTTATTTTTATTTATTTATTTATTGAGTGTTCAGAAATTATCTTTGAGTCAGAGACTCCTTTACAAAGGTTCCACACGTCACATAGTTTACATACATAGACATACAGGATATATAGCAGTACATTAGTACACAGTCAGGTTGTTACAGTTTAGCAGTACATCAGTACATAGTCAGGTTGTTACAGTAGCAGATTGTGAGGCTAACAGTGAAAAAACTAGGTTAGATCACACCAAACATATAGGACATGAACTAAGGACTAGGCTAGTCGGACACAGATTGGGAGGGGGGTAGGGTCGGAGAGGCCAGCCAGCGACCTTAGCCGGACCAAATAGTGGGGGGTGATTCATAGGTAGTCGCAGTGGTTTGAGGACTGTAACAGTTCTCTAAGAGAGGTTTTGAAGGGTCCAAGTCTTATCTCTTTAGCAAGTGGAGTAGGTAGGCTGTTTAACCAGATGGGGGCTCTATAGCTAAAGGATCTTTGAAATTGGGAGGTGCGACCATAGGGGACCGAGAGGAGTTGCTTTCCAGAGCCACGGGTTATCTTGTATGTCAGGGCCGGTCGAACTAGAGGGGTAAGTCCTGCGGGAGAGAGCCCCAGGGCAATTTTTTTTGCCATGAGACAGGTGTGGAACATTATCCTGTGTCAAGGTCCAGCCAGTTGGTGTCATTATATAGGGAGCAGGTGTGAGTTAGGCGGTCGCACCCCAGGGTGAGGCGACAGGCTTTATTTAGGGAGACACGAAGTCTTTGAAGGGCCGAGGTGTTTGCTGCCCCATAAAGGATTAAGCCATAGTCAAGCAGGGAGAGTACAGAGGGAGGAGACAGCTAGTCTCATTCGTTGGGGTAAGCAGTGTTTTGAGGCAATACAGGAGTCAGATCCGTACATTAAGGGCATTAGACAGAAGGTGGATATGTTGGTGGAAGGTAGGGGCAGGGTCAAGGGTAATGCCCAGGTATTTATAAGAGTCCACTTGCTCCAGAGGGGTCTGATTGGCAGTACGTATTTGAGGGTAGAGATTCTTTCTGGCGTTGCGTGGATGGGAAAAGAGCATAACCTTGGTTTTGCTATAGTTCAGGATAAGATGTTGTGAGGCGAACCACTTTCGGCTCCATTAAAGGAGGATTGCGGGGCGGTGTATATTCAAGGGTCGGAGTTGGAGGTATACAGGACGGCATCGTCCGCGATAGAGGAGTAGGTCTCTGGACAAGAACTGGGAGGGAGTTAAGAAAGAGGCTGAACAGTAGTGGGCCAAGGGACCGGACTTCACGGGACACCGGAGAGGACAGTAGCTTATTTGAGAGGGTGTTACTAATTTTAACCTGCTGGGAACAATTGGACAGGTAATCTGTAAACCAGCCAAGGGCATCCTGGGAGAATCCGGTGTTGATCAGCGTGGATATGAGGAGCAGATGGTTAACGATGTCAAAAACTTTTGTAAGGTCTAGGAAGACAGCCCCAGAGATCTGACCTTTATCTAATGCGGAGTGAATGTGTGTGGTGAGTTCCAAGAGTGCGGTTGTGGTGCTATGCCCCTTCCGGAAGCCATGTTGCTGCTTGTTAAGCAGGTTGTATTTGTTGAGGTGTTCTGTGAGTTGATCCGCTATGATCCTCTCAAGGGCCTTAGACAGGGGAGGGAGGATGGAGATAGGGCAGTAGTTGTTAGTGAGGGTGCGGTCCCCGTTTTTAAATACTGGAGTGATGTGACAGCTTTCCAGCGGGAGGGGAATTTTCCATGGCATAAGGAGTGGTTTAGTATATGAGTAAGAGGATTGAGCACCTCAGGGAGCAAAAGGCGAAGGAGTTTCAGGCCTAAGGTGTCACTACTGTATCATGAGTGACTTAGTGCTGTTCTGAGATACGGTTCTGCACCTTTATGCGAGATACAGCGCAGGACCTAAGGGAGGGGCTAATGGGGGGAGGCAGGGGTGACAGGGTGGGTCAAAGAAGTTAGTGGGGAGGACCCTGCTGAGGTTGGAGAACGTCATTGAATGCAGCGGCCATTTGGGCTGGATCCAGGACAGGTGCCCATCAACCATAATCTGATTAGGGGTTGTGTTGGGAACGTGCCACATAGGTCCTAATATTAGCCCAGAACTTTGACCTGATCCCGGGTGTTGGTTAGGGAGGTCTCGTAGTACTCTCCTTTGCTTTGCGTTAAAGACCAGGTGCATTTATTCCGAGCCTCTCTATATTTCTGTCCATCAGCGGGTAGGCCAGTCTCGTTAGAGAGGTGCCATAAAGAATCTCTGGTCCGCATGAGGTCCAGGAGTTTGTCAGTTTTACTGCCTGTACCTTGAAATTCTCAGCCTGTACCTCGACCCTGATCTGTTATTACCTGTACCTTGAAACCTGTACCTGATTGATTGCTGTACCTTGACCCTAAAATGTTACTGCCTGTACCCTGAAATTGTAATTCTCCCGGGTCGCACCCGAAAACAGGCACTTGCCTGTCTAGCGTGCTTAACCGGTAAACAAAAGCTAAATAAAATTGGCAGTAAAGAGCAGGATCATGTTGTCTGCATACATTTTCACTGTATATAACACCTTTGTAAGTTCATCAGTAAAAATAACAAACAAAAGAATGTACTTATCCTTGTGGGCCCCCTTTGTTCACTGCTCTTGCCTCTGAGAGTGTCCCACTTACAGCGACCATTTGAGAATGCCCATGTAGGAAGGATTTAAACCATGACAACACTTCATCACTAATACCCTTCAATGCCATTTTGTGTAACAATAGGGGGTGGTCCACTGAATCAAAGGCTTTTGTCAGATCAATGAACACTGCTCCCATGCACTGTTTATTTTGCACCACATAAAAGACGAACACCACTCCCATGCACTGTTTATTTTCCACCACATAGAAAATGAACACCACTCCCATGCACTGTTTATTTTCCACCACACAGAAGACGGTGTGCGTGAAATCCAACACTGCTGTTTGGGTGGAATGTAATGGACTGAAGCCAGACTACTGGGGAGAGAGTAGACTATTTTCAGATAAATAAGTGTAAAGTTGTCTGTGGGATTTCCTTCTCCAAGAGTTTGAAAGTAAGCCAAAGTACAGCTTTTGGCCTGTAGTTGTTAATTAAAGTTGAATCACCTTAAAAAACAGGCACAATTCTTGCAGACTTCCAAACTGTACTGAAAGAGCCACTTTTTGTAACATATTTTACCAGATAAGCAAGAAAAGTCCAAAAAGGGCCAGTTTCCAGCAACAACATTGGGTGGTGGGTCAGGAACCAGAATCAGGAAATACAAAAAAATCCAGTAGTAAAGATGTACAAGTCAATGTATATAGAAACATAGAAACATAGAAGTTGACGGCAGATAAGGACCGCAAGGCCCATCCAGTCTGCCCATTTCTTTTTCTACCTTACAAATGTGCTATCGGCCTTTGCTCTGACAGTGGCCTATCTATTCATAGTCATTTGTATTGCTCCCTTATGCCTATCCCATGCCTGTTTGAAGCCCTGCACTGTATTCATAGCCACCACTTCTTGTGGTAAGCCATTCCATGCATCCACCACCCTTTCTGTGAACATGGGATTGCGGAACAGAGGCGGAAGGGCGGTAGCCCCTCCACTTTTTATTTCTGTATGGCAAAAACTAATATAGAAAAAGTGCCCTTTGTTCCCTTATAAGTGCCCTTTTGATTCTCAGCCCCCTCAGCTTTTACCATCTTCCGGCACCCTTGTCTGTGAAAAAGAATTTCCTCACATTCCCCCTTAATCGGCCTCCCTCTAATCTCATGCTGTGTCCTCTTGTCCTGCTATTTTTCTTATATTTAAACATGTTAGACTCTTTCACCTTGTTTATGCCCTTAAGGTGTTTGAATGCCTCGATCATCACCTCTCTCCTCCTTTGCTCAAGGGTATACATAATGAGCTCGTTAATCTGTCTCTCATATATGTCTTTCTGATGCAGTCCCTGCACCATTTTGGTTGCCCTTCTCTGGACTGCCTCAATTTGGTTAATGTCTCGCTGAAGGTGTGGCTCAATACTGCGCGGTACTTCAGATGGGGCCTAACCGGTGTCTTGTACAGAGGGATTATTGCCTCCCTCTTACGACTTGTGATACCCTTACTAGCCACCTAACACCCCCTAGCCTTACCTCACTGCTTTAGAGGAATACTTGGATGATTTTAGAGTCATCGAGTGATGATGATACAAGTCTCTTTTTCCTTTGTGACTGCTAGCAACTCCCCTCCCAACCTATAGGTGGCTTCAGGTTTCTCTTCCTATGTGCATGATTTTGCACTTCTTTGCATTAAATCCCAGTTGCCACTCTTCTGACCATTCTGCTAGTTTATCCAGATCTCTTCTCATTCTTACACCCCATCTGGATCATCTACTCTGTTGCAGATCTTGGGTGTCTGCAACAAACAGACAAGCCTTACCCTCTAGTCCATCTGCCAAGGTCACTAATGAAGATGTTGAAGGACTGGCCCCAGGACTGATCCCTGAGGTTGCCCCACTTGTGACTTTTTCTCTTCTGACTGTATACCATTTACCACCACCTCTGTTTCTGCCCATCAACCAGTTTTGCACCCAGTTGACCAACCTGACCACCCAGCCTACCCAGCTTATTTATCAATCTTCTATGTGGAACAGTGTCCAAAAGCTTTGCTGAAGTCAAGGTAAGCTGACATCAACTGCTCCCCTTGGTCCACCACTCTGATTTACCCAGTCAAAAATCTATGAGATTGGTTGTAAGGACCTTCCACAATAAACCCATGCTGTCTTGGATCCTGTGCCCCTATAGTTCCAGGTGTTGCACTATCCTTTCCTTAAGGTGCCTCCATAATCTTGCCCACTACTGAGGTAAGACGGCGGTCTGTAGTTCCCCGCCTCCTCCCTGCTACCACTCTTGTGGGCAGCGATCACATGAGCCCTTCTCCAGTCTTCTGGGACCTCTCCTGTGCTCAGAGACTCACTAAACAATCTACCAATGGCTCTGCCAGTTCCTCCTTTAGCTCCTTAAGTACCCTGGGATGTATGCCATCAGGTCCCATTGCCTCGTATCCAACCCTGAGCTAGCAGTTTGTAGGACCTTTTCTTTTGTGAAGGGAGTAGTGTCACCTCCCTCCTGTGTCCATGATGCTGAGCTGTGGGCCCTGCCTACCTTCTCTTCAGTAAATACTGAGCAAAAGTATCTATTTAGGATGAGATGCCTTTACAGGAGTCCTCCTCCTCACATGCTCCCTTTTCTCCATTAAGCTTAGCAATACCCCTCTGGACTTTCTCCTTTCACTAATATGTCTATAGAAAGTCTTGTCACCTCTTTTACTGTTCGTGCTAGTGTGTTTCTCAGTTTGGGACTTTGCCTGTCTTACTGCCTTACCTGCTTCCCTTAGGGCAGTTGGTATGCCTCCCTATCTTCATCGCTGCCTTGTTCCCCTTATATTCCTGAGAGCCGTCTTTTGGCTCTGACCTTTTCTTCCTGTATTTGAGAACCAAAGTGGTTTCCTTCTTCTTTGCACTTCCTTTTCTGTTAACAACACAATGGGATGTTGTTTCAAGTATTGCATCCTAATGCTTGCCCACTTTGCCTATACCCCTCACCTGTGTTTCTTTTTGCCAGGGCTAGCTTAACTCTGTTGGCCATCTTATCAAAGTCAGCCCTCTGAAGTCCCATATTTTTGCCTGGAATGGGATGATTTAGATGTAGTAGCCAAATTGAACCATACCATGTGATGGTCACTGGCCCCCAGGTGACCTTCTACCTGGAGATCTGTGATCCCTGCTTGTTAGTCAGTACTAGATCTAGGATAGCCCCTGTCTCTTGTGAGGTTGCTGTACCAGTTGTTTGAGCCCTCCCTGCAGGGAATCCCATATGAGTCTAGTTCTGGCAGATGTTCTGCTGGTATTGACTCTAATCATGTCCGGCATGTTGAAGTCTCCATTATCAGAACCTCCCCAGCTGTCATGTTTTGTATATCTTCTAACAGTAATGTCTATGTCTACCCTCTGGTCTGGGGCCTGTAGACAACCCCAGTTCTTATGGCTGTCCTATTCCTGTTTCCAGGGTGACCCACAGTTCTTCTGGCTCCTTATGTGTATTCTGAATTTCTGTAGCTTTGATATTTTCATTAACATACAGCTCCCCCCCCTTTTTGCACCTGGGTCTCTTCTGAACAAGAAGCCAGGTACTGCAGTCTCCAAGGTGGTTACTGGAAGCCATGTCTCTAGTGCTACCATGTCCAGTTTAGCCTCTGACATTATGCCTGCAGGTCTGGGATCTTATTTCCCAGGCTGTGAGCATTGTGCACATGATTTTCCATTGGCCAGATTTTGGTGTGTTAGTTGTTGGGTGAAGTTTGGCATTACCCCTATCGCCGTATGGGGAGACAAACTTTCTTACCTGGTGATGCAAATGAGCGGCAAACATGCTGAATTCCTGTTTGACCACTAGCTGAGGGGAGGTGTTCTTCCATTCGACGTGTAGAAGTGCTGCACCCCTCCCCATTTGCTAGTTTAAATATTCTGCAAAGGCGTAACTTCTGCCCCAATGCACTGACTCCTCTTAGTCAGATGCAGTCCATCAAATTTAAAGAACTTTAAACTCCCAGAACTGTTGCCAGTTCCTACAAATCCGTGTCCTTTTCCTGGCACCCAGCCTTGAGCCACGTGTTTAGCTCCCCTATCTCCCTTCTCTGACCTTCCGTCCATCTGCCCCTCTCCCAGACTGGCAGGATCTCAGAGAAGGAGATGCCGGACGAAATAGATGATAGTTTGTCACCCAGCCTAGTCAGGTGTTCCTTGGTCTCCACAACTGACTGGCTGGCGAGATCATTAGTCCCTTGCGTGTACTAGGACATCAATGTTTTCTCCTGCTTTGTGAACAATTTTAGTAATGCGGTCAGTGTCTCTCCATGCTGATGTACCTGAGACATCTGACCATCACCCCTGGTTGAGATGGTATCAACTCCCGAATCATGGAGTCTCCTATGATCAGAAGTTTTTGATTCCTTTGTGCTTGTTTTGTTTTGGTTCCTGATTTGGGTGAGTTTTGTTGTGCTAGCTCCTGTGCCGCAGTGTCCTGCTCTGCAGTGTCTTCTGCCTCTTTATTTGATTTCAGAGATAGAGGCAGATACCTGTTTGTAGTGTTTATATGGTTTTGGAGGTAATGTGTTGGAGAGCAGAGAGTGATGGGCACCTGATTTGCTTCTCCTAACCACCTGCCAACCTCCTGGACCAACTACCTCTGCGGTCGAGGTTTTCTGTTGGATGCTGGGGAAATGATGGGTGGTTCTTATAATGTATTTCCTCTTCAATATGAAATTTGAGGTGTGCAATCTCTGCCCATGCTGCCCGGAGCTGAGCCCTAAGATCTCCAAAGGCCCAGCATGCAGGACAGTGTCCTAAATCCTGTAAGACTGTCCTTCTGAAAACTGTTCCACAGTACCTGCAGTTAATGAAATCAATTCCAAATAAGTTGCTGGGTTTGTAACCTAGTCAGAGTAATTAGAAGGAGAAAAAAAAGGAAAAAAAATGCAGGTAATGGTTTAATTGTGCTTTGTTTAACTTGTTATAACAAGTTAAATTACTAGTGCCCCTGTAAATTAGATCACCTTGTAGAGGCCCCACTGATCCGTCCCTTCCTGCTCTGCCACAGGAAATGTCACAGCTGTGGTACCCTATAAAAGGAGTGTAGCGTGGGATGGGTGGGTGGCTGGGCCCTTCCCCTGCCTAAAAAGAAGAACCACGGACGAAAGAACAAGGAGGTAAGAGCAGAAACAATCAGTCAACAACAAATGCAGTAACCCTGAAAGCTTATCCTAATGTTAGATAAAACTGTAAAACCTGTAAAGCACCACCTGTAATAATTTCAGAGAAGATATACGCTGTAAGAAACACTTTGCTCCAGAGAAAAATAAAGCAGTAACAGAAGATATACCTTGCAAAAGACAATTTGAATCAGAAGATTACAGGAGTAATCTGTTAGCACACACCTGTAGGCACACCTTGTAATAATGCAGAAGAAGGCATACCAGCAACAACAATTTGAATCAGAGAAAAATAAAGCAATGAAATGTTAGCAACAAACAGTAGCAATCCTGTGAGTAAAAAATAAAACACCACCACACAGTAAATCCGCTTAGCCAAACTAAGTCTTAATCCTTTCCCTTGCTCTGGTAAATTTCTACTCTGCCTTTCAAGCAGTCTTAGAAGGAAAGAGCTCAGGTGAAGCTAGGTGCCTTGGCCAGCAAAACCAAGTCTTCTACCTCCAAGATATCAACTAACCTGACTTTTAACCCTTCTTTCTGTTGGAAATTACTGACAGTTTGCCAGCTCCACCCCCACATACACACCTAATCCTTGGAAGAGCTGTGGGAGGAAAACAATTAGCCCTTCAATGTGAGAAGGAGACTGAACACCTCTGAGACAACAAACCTTTTCAACAAACAAGAATAAAATAAAACACAGTGTCAAACAGTAATTTTGCTTAGCCCAATGATAAAAAGTCACAAAATGTAAGCTCCACCTGTAATACAGTAATTTCAGAGAAGATATACCCTGTAAGAAACACTTTGCTCCAGAGAAAATAAAGCAGTAACAGAAGATATACCTTGCAAAAGACAAATTGAATCAGAAGATTACAGGAGTAATCTGTTAGCACACACCTGTAGGCACACCTTGTAATAATGCAGAAGGTATACCAGCAACAGCAATTTGAATCAGAGAAAAAATAAAGCAATGAAGTATATAGTACAAACTACTCCACAATCTTCTATTGAAAAGTCTTGTTAATGGCAATGCAATTATAGCAGCCTCTCCCTCAGCAGACTGGCCTCAAGGCTCCACCAGCTGACACCGTCAAGTGAACTTTGATAAAACGTAATATTTATACACAATTCAGCTTGTATTTTACATTAGTTTTGTATTTCTCCTCCCCTAAATTTATAACAGGTTATTTTCATGAAAACAGGATCTCTTCTCCTGAAGAGTTCATCTTTTCCTGTTGCTTTTTCCCTACCTGATGTCATAATGCACAGCTTGTGACATCACAGTTACTCCCATGGCAACAGATGGTGATGTCACAGCAGAAGATTATAGGGAGCAAGCTATAGTGGAGAAGAACTCTGAGGGATAAAGATCATGCAGTCATGCATATTTACTCAATAATAAATAAAAAGGAGGAAACATCTTTGGAACATTTATTTTATTTATTTATTTATTTATTTCAATCTAGGATTACAATACCTTTGAGCCGAGGCTTTTTACAAAGGTTCCACGTCAGCGCTGTAACAGTCATCATTTTAGTTACAAACATAAAGTCACTGACTTACAGACATGTAATAACCAGTACAAAGACTTGAGCTATGAGCAAGACAAGGAGGAGGGGGTCGATGGGGGGAGAAGTGAGGTAGGAGATCAAGGGGGTAGGAGGTGCAGGGGTAAGGGGAGCATGGAGGTGGGTGGGAGCAGGGGCAGGAGTGGAGATAAGGGGAGGTGGGCGAGGTGGGAGACAGTAGCTAGGGGCCTTGTCGAGGAATATGCCAGGTAAGGTGTTAGGGGCAAAGACTGGATTACGCGGTGGGTGCTGGGGCATGTGCAGCTGGAACGGTGGAAATGTTAAGATGGGCAATCGTGAGGATACAAGCAGTGAGAGGCTAACTTGACTTGAAAAGGCCGAGTGTTGGAGCGGCCACTATGCCGCTGCCAAGAGAGTTGAGCCAGTTGGATGCCCGATAGGCAAATGATCTTTGTCCTTGGTCGTCATGACATTATGGGATATGTAGTAGATGGAATTGATCTCCTTGTAGTGACATTCCTATGTCTAGGCTTAAGGAGGGCACAGACACCAGGTGGGGCAAGTCTCATTATGATTTTCTTGGCCGTGATGCAGGTTTGGTATTTTATGCTTGTCCAGTTGAAGCCATCCAGATTGGGAATAAAGGTCACATGTGGGTATGGTGAGCCAGTAATGAGACGACAGGCCTTATTCAGGAGGTCACGACACGCTTGAGAGCAGTGGTAGTTGCAGACCCATATATGATAAGACCATAGTCTATGATGCTGACAATGGAGCTTTGGACAGCCACTGACAGTGCTTCTGGGGTTAGGTGTTTCCTGTGCCGGAATAATATGCCTGACCTTGCATTGGCAGACTTTGCCACACTGTTAATATGGACAGCGTATGAGAGGTGGGGATCAAGGGTGATGCCAAGGTACTTGAACGATTGTGTTTGCTCTAGGATGGCTCCTTGTTCGGTTGCAATGAAGAGGTGGAATTGTTTGTTTTTGTTGTGGGGGCTGCAAAAGACCATAGACTTGTTTTTTTTCTGATTGAGAAGCAGTTTATGATTTAGGAACCAGGATTCAATGGAGGAGAAGGCCCGCTGAAGTTTGTTTTGTAATTGGTTTGGATCAGGGTCCGAAGTGAGGATCACAGCATCGTCGGCGTAGAGAATTATTTGTTCTGGGCAGCTGTCCGGTAGTGAGTTTGAGAATAGGCTGAAGAGGAGGGGTCCCAGAATGGAGCCCTGGGGGACTCCCGAGTGGACCGGTCTAGGGTCCGAGAGTGTATCAGCGATTTTTACTGTTTGGGACTGTTCCTCAAGGTAGCTCTTAAACCAGCCAATGGTGTCGGTTGACAGCCCAGTGTTCTGAAATTGGACAAGTAGGAGGCGGTGATTGACGTGTGTCAAGGCTTTAGTTAAGTCAATGTAGATTGAGTTTGGTAGTTCACCGGAATCAAGTGCATTGTGGATTGCGCCGTGAATTCAACTAGGCTGTGGAGGTGCTGTGACCTTTATGAACTCTGGTTGGGTTGCTTGCACAGGGTGTTGTACGTATCCAGGTATTCTGTGAGCTGGTCCGAGACGATGTGTTCTAGTGCCTTGGAGAGTGGGGTAGTAGGGAGATAGGTCTGTAGTTATCGTGGCAGTTTTGTCACCACTTTTATGGACTGGGTGACAGTGGCAGATTTCCATCTATCCGGAACTGGCTAAGGCTGAGAGAGGTTGAAAATTCTGGTCAGAGGACTAAGCACTTCATCAAGTGTGAGAGACAGGATTTTGAGATTGAGGAGTCATTACTGAATCTTGATTTACCAAGGGCTATGGTAACATATTTGCATACTTGGTGAGCCTTGACTGCTTTGAAGTAGAAGCAGGGGGAGCTGGTGGGAGTAGTGTTCATTGCAGACGGGGGCTACACCATCTTTGAAGTAGTCCTGAGGTAGGACAGCGTTGAGGTCGGTAAAGGCTTTGTTAAAGGTATCCGCAATGGTTTTTGGGTTGAGGGTTGTGGTTCCGTTGATGTTGAGTATTGATGGGGGGGTTTTGGGTGGATTCCCAGTGAGTTCCTTTATGTTCTTCCAGAATTCCCAACCACTGCCCCAGGAGTTTGTGAGGGCATGCTTATAGTAGACGGACTTCATTTGCCGGATGGTTTTGGTGCAGTCATTGAGGGCACGTTTGTAGTTTTGGATGTCGTTTTGCCTTCCAGAGTTTCTGGCCAGCTCCCATAGGTGGTCTCTTGTTTTTAGCATCCTGAGGAGGTCACCTGTGAGCCAAGGGTTACTCAGTGATTTGACTTTGCGTTTCTTAATAGGAGCATACTTGTCACAGGCCACAGTGAAGATGTTTATGAAATGTTCAAAGGCAGTGTTTACGTTGGTTGCACTGTAGATAGGGGACCAATCTTGGTGGAGGAGGTGGGATTTGAGTCGAGGAAGGTGACCACTGGGTAGAATCCGCTGGTGATTGTTTTGGTGGTTGTTTGATGAATTTATTTGACCAGGTGCAGCTAACAGAGGAGTGATCGCTGAGAGAGACAGGAGGACATTAGTGTTAGATATCCAATGGGTGACTGGTAAGGATCCAGTCCAAGAGTGTGCTGGTGCCAGTCCTGTAATTTTTCCTGGTTGGTGAGTCAACCATTTGTGTGAGGTTCACCGCAGCAACGGTATCCCTGTGTGCACCAGCATCGCCGCAGGGCCAGTTGATGTTGAAGTCGCCTAGGAGGATGGATTCGTGTCTGTGGGAGGACTTTACAAAGTCAAGAACAGCTGTTAGACCAGTTCCTGTTCTTTGGGAGGGATGTAGATGGTGGCAACAGTGAAGGTTTTGTTTTGGGCACCGAGGAGGATTCTGACTGGCAGTATCTGAGCAGTTGTGGGTTGGATTGAGGTAATGATGTGGTGCCCTTGTATGGAGTCTTTTAGGTAGAGAGCGCAGCCTCCACCTCTTTTGGAGAGGTGATCCAGCCTAAAGACGTTGTAGCCAGGAAGGCTGATTGCATGGTCCGGTACTGATTGCGTGAGCCAGGTTTCGACAACTGCCAGGATGTCAGGGCAGTGTTGGCTGGTGAAGGCCTGTAGGGCATCCATTTTAGGAAGGAGGCTGCAGATGTTGATTGATATGAATGAGAGGGCACCCGAAGGCTTGCTCAGATTAGTGGCTTTAGAGCAGAATTGGGCCAGGGTTTGGGTGCACGTTGCCTGACAGCATTAGGAGAAGGAGGAGGACTAGCCTCAAGGAGCTGCGGTGTATTTCTTTAAGGGAATGTTTTCGCCTGCTGGCATCTTGGGAAGTTGCCGAGCATCGACAATAGTGGGTGAGGGACATAGACAGGGGGGACCAGAGGAGGGCTAGGACCAGTGTGGGTGTAGGACAGTTTCATGGTGGAGGATGGACCATGGCAAGGGGCAGTGACCAGTGTGCAGCGTGCCTATGTGGAGGAAGGATGTAGGAATGTGGAAGCTGTGGGGAGGGAGGAAAGCAGGCTTTTGGGGAGTGCAGTAGAGGAAGACAGGCAAGAAGAAATAGAATAGGGGTAGAGAACTGTGGAGGCACATGATTAAAGTATGATTCGGGTTCAGGAAAATTTTACCCGGTTCGAGAGGATCTCGAGGGTGGGAAGGAAGGAAGGTATATATAGCAAGTAAAGAAACTGTGTCTTTCAGAGGGTAGACTTTTTTTTTCTCTTTTTTTTCTTCTAAATGAAAGAACAAGAATCCCTCTAGTGGCAGGTCTGTATAACCTGCTAATGGGAAACTAGCCACTTACAAAAAAAAAAAAAAAAAACTCCTATTACACACTTGAAATGTGTGTAGTTCTATCTAAAATCTATTTGTAAAAAGTGACAAAGCAGGTGGCAAAGCAGGGGAAAAATCCTGGCCAATCAGAACGGGTTTGCTGGAAGCGCCCGTTGCTGTACCTTCCAAGGAGCTGCAGGGGGTGTCCTAGTCTCGGTTGGTGGCTGTCTGGGCGCCGGCCGACCATGGGGGAGCTGAAGCAGCCCCATTCAAGGGCAGGCAGCTTCCAAGGAGCTGCAGGCGGTGTCCTAGTCTCGTCGGTGGCGTCTGGGTGCCGGCCACCGTGGGGAGTTGAAGCAGCCCTGCTCAAGGGCAGGCAGCTTCAAGGAGCTGCAGGCGGGTGTCCTAGTCTCAGTTGGTGGCTGTCTGGGTGCCGGCCGACCATGGGGGAGCTGAAGCAGCCCCATTCAAGGGCAGGCAGCTTCCAAGGAGCTGCAGGCGGGTGTCCTAGTCTTGGTCGGTGGCTGTCTGGGTGCTGGCCGACCGTGTGGGAGCTGAAGCAGCCCCGTTCAATACAAGCTTGAATACAAGCTGGGTTGTACCTAAATATTTAGTTTTTCAAAGTTTTCCTTGAGGTGTCAGCAGCTCCTTGACATTTAAAGAGTTCAGTTGCTTCCAGATATCCTTTGGATTCAGAATCTTAAATCTAAACTGGGGTCTACAATCTCCAAACCCATTCAACATTTTTGTTTCCCAGTCCAGCACAACATATCCTCCACAATCCTTCACTATCAAGGGTAAATTTGTAAACAAAACTATTAGTGACTTCTGCCATTGCTTATGGTTCTTGTACAACTGTCCCTCAATATTAAGGGTGTTAGAAGCTGAGTTAGAGTGGAGCTGACGGATTGAAGCTGTTTTATGGTCTTCCAGAAATCTCAAGACTTTGGTTACTGACTTAGATCTATTCTTACAGATACTTTCTTTTTCTTCCTAATCAATTTTTGACATTTATTTCTGCATTCCTTATAAGCATCCCATTTACTCTTCTAATTTAATTTACTTACAATGTTTGCTAATCTGTTTCTTATAAGAAAATGTTTCAAAATCTTGCCATTAGTCCTGGGCATACTGTTTTGTACACTGCTTTGGGGCAGAGGCATCACAGGTTTGCTGGAATTCAGTAATAAAGTATTTCACAGTATCCTCAAGGCCAGGTATGGGTATCCAATCGATACCATTTGACCTTTCTTAGGAAAGAATGCCAAACTACTCAAATTTGAAAGGGAAGGGCTTGTGAACTGTTTTTTCTTTAAATCTGAGCAGCCTGTGCCCTTAATCCCTTAACGTTTTTTCTGTGTTCCTTTAAGAAGCATCAGGATGTCAACTTAATTGGGTTCCAAAAGTCAGTTTAGCAAAATGTGAAAAAAAAACTGGCCAGAGCCATCTTGCAAGTCATGACCCCAGTCAGGAAATGCACCATGGGGTTTGGTATAGTTGCAGTCTGCTTTGGTTTCGACTCAGTTCCTTTTCAGATTTTCCCAAGGGTTATAGCTTTTACTTCAGTGCCTGTGTTCTTCCTCCAGTGCTGGTGCAGATTAAATTCAAAAGGTAAGTGCTTTCTTCTTTCATGGGAAGACTGTAAAACATGTGATAGATGCTTTCAAAACGTGTGTTGTTGTTTGGGTAGTTTCAACTGCTTTTGATCCAACTGCTGGGCTTATAATTGTTGGGATATCAGGACCCTGTGGTTGTTGCATTCACTCATATTGTTTAGAACTGTGTGTATCTCAGTATTCTAAGTAGATAAGATAACACTGTTTTGCAAGATGTGTGGTTGTTTAAGATGTATTTTATCTGCTCTTTGGTCACTGACTTGCTCAGATCACATTTTACTGTTTAGTGCCTCAGCATGCATTGCCTATGTGGCAGAGCTGTCAGAAACTGCAACCTTCTGTGTAGATTTTTTCACTTAGTGGACATTTGTAAGTAAAGTACGGCACACATGATCAAAATAAAGTTCCAGAAGGAGGTTTCATCTTTGAGCTAAGTAAATTTGCATCTGAGTGCAGACAGCAGCCATTCTTCTAACTCACTGTTTGGCACAGTGGCTTTTCGCAACTGTATTCAAGGCACATATAAACAATTTGAAAGCAGTTAATCCAGTTACACCAGTTTTTTTTTTTTTTTTTTTACAGTCTGTTTCTTCACTGCCTCTATGGGGAACTCTCTCTGGCATCCACCTTACCCCAACTCTACCTCCTAGCCTGAAACTCCCCCTAAGTCCCGGCACCAGCCCGGCTATCCCCTCGGCTCTGAGCTCCCCTCGGAAGGGCTGCCCTATCCGCCCAGGGTGCTCTATCTACAATTCGGGCCGGGCTGGGTTCAGCCCAGGACAGGAGGTAGTCTGGCCTGTGGAGTGTGGCTGAAGGTAGGTGGTGCCGCCGCCATCCCCGGAGGGCAGGGTATTTCCATTTTTCTTCCATTTTCCCCCAATGCTCAGTTGTGCAATGGCATTATCGGCACTATTGCCACGCCTGCCAGAGCACTGCCCCTCGCAATGTGTAGCAACGCAGACTCGGCATTCCCCAGGTCTCCACCAGAGGTTGCCCCTGTGCAACGATCCCCAGAGCCCTCCCTGAGAAGAGAAGCAGTCCTCCGGACGCTCGATCTCCTCCCTCCCCCGCCGATCCCAGACGACCTGAGCTCGTTCCTCAAATCAAGTCACCCGTGTGGCGCGAGGTGTGGCATCCAGCGCCTCAACCTCAGCGCCACTGGCCCCCCCAGTTACACCAGTTTTAACTTGTCTTTATTTCAGTACATCAGAAAAGCAGCATTTATGTGGGTTATTCTGGCACATTTTTTAAACTTGAAGCTTCACACTAGTAAACTTAGGCACATATATATTCGTGTTAGCCTATGAAAACGAAAGGAACCAAGTCGAAAATAAAGCTACTTTACATCACCAAACCCCATGGTGCATTGCATGACTAGGGTCATGACTTGCAAAATGGTTCTGAGCATTTTTTTTCACAATGATTTTTGGAACCTAATTAAAGTTGACATCCTGCTGCTTTTGAACGGAACAGAGAAAAACACTGAGGGATTAATGGTCCAGGCTGCACAGATTTAAAGAAAGAACATTTCACGAGCTCCTTCCTTTAAAGGACACTGTCAGTCATTTACTTATTTCTACTGAAGGTATCCATAAAAGTGCCTGCAGTAGTCCCTTTAGTGAAACAGTAGCCATAGCAGCAATATAATTGCACCAAAAGTTGTTACTTTTAATCATTTTAACCCAAAGCTAAACCTCTCTGTGCACTTATTTATTTAGTTATTTTTGTTTACTGGTAAGTGCACTAGACAAAAGCATTGCCTATTTTCAGGCACGACCAGGAGAGTTACAGACAGAGGCACAGCAATTACAGGTAACACGGCAGTATAAAACATCTAACAATGGATTAGACAAGACCAGAGTATCATAAAACAATGCAGAGTAAAAGCATTTCAGACGACAATCATCATAAATACAGTAAGTGCATAAATGCACTGTGAAGAGATGCCATGATAAACTTATTTATTTAGTTATATGTGCACTTATCTGTGCCCATGAGGAAGCTATGAAGTTCCTTCTCAAAACCTGTGTGTGTGTGTGTGGGGGGTGGCCAGCAGCTGAGTAGCATGCAGCAGGATTTTGCAGCTCAACAAGCAGAAGTTTTAAATTGCAGTAAATTGGAACTGCGATTCCCCAATCCAGTTACAAATACTAGATTCAGTGACAGCTTGTCCTACTGATCCTCTACATATCAAAATAACTGGATTCAGTAGGCATGAGGCGCCCAAAACAGCAACTGGAGCGTGACAGCACCAAATAGAAAGATACCCGGCCAGGCCTGAGCAAAGATGGAGACTCCTTATTCACCAATGTGAACTAACTGACCAACGCCTCACTACTAAAAGCTATCCAGGCTCTGGACAACAAAATGGATGACTTTACCACTAAAATGTTGGTGGTAGAGACAAAGCTGCAGTCGGTGGAAGATGAAGCTAAAGGGGCCTCCAGGTCAGCGGATAAGGCTATGGCGGCTACGGTGGGTCTCACACAAGGAAAACATGATGCTGAAACTATGGCTGGAAAATTTGGAGAATGGGAGTGGTGTCCCATATTCAGATTTTGGCTTACCAGAGGCAGCAGAAAGGGAAGATCTTGCTGTTTCCAGTCTCAGTGGCTTTAGGACACTCTACAGTTGTCATTATTTTATTTATTTATTTATTTATGTCTTTGGTTACCTATGCTTCTGTGGATTTACCGGATTACACCTCAGGGAGACCAAATCCATGCAGCAACTGACAGTCCTCCAGCCCGCACAGTTTTGGCAATAACGGGCTCTGTCAGGGAAAGAGACACTATCCTACAAGAGGCAAAGAAATGCAGACCACTCAGATGGCAAGACACCCTGGTTCATATCTTCCCTGACTTAAGTTTTGCTACACGGCAACGCCACAAAGGCTTCGACAGTGTATGCTCTAAACTGTGACAGCTCGGAGTCCACCATGTGCTCCTCATGCCGGCTGCCCTTTTAAAATTGTATACAGGAATAAAACGTACCACTTCTCCAACCCAGTAGATGCTGGGAAAGACTGAGCAAGACTGCATGGGCTGTGACTCCGGGTCAGATCTGGAAGTAGAGAGCAACCCCTGAGGTAAGAAACCACCACTCGAGCCCTTGAAGGCCTTGGGTCAAAGGGAAAACTGAATAGAAACTGAAGTGACTTTAATGATTTACTCCGCTCTAGTCATGCGCTTTTCTTAATGGAACTTTCTTGCAAGTTGATGTTTAGTTTAAAAATTTTAGCAATGTCAATAGTTCCAATGGAGAGTCTACTGGGAGTGAGGGTTCGGGATGTAAGTGCCCTTAATGATGCAGTTTTCCTCTGTTACTCTGCCTTACCTCTTCGCCGGAGTTTGTAGCTCGGAATTGGAAATAGCTATTCCCATTTTTATTTGTTCCTGGGCCCAGTTACTACTTGCCCCTCAGATGTTTTAAGCTTAATTTCCTATTACTGTTGTTTAATAATGCTAATTGCAATGAAGAAGGGAAGCTGAATATCTGTTCTATCCTGTCTGAAACTCAGATAGTTATAAGAAACTGCAAAGTTGCTCTGATATAAAGTTTTTTTTTCCCTGAGACAGGATATAGGGAATGGATAACCTATTAAATGGGTGATATGGTGGGACGTTTGTACTTATCTTGTTTTACCCCTCTCATGGCAGCAACAGCCTATGAATTTTTTATCTTAAATGTGGTATAATGCTGTAGAACCCCACCCCCCGTGATGTACCAATTGTAGGAGGACAAAGATGTGCTGTCACAATCTGGATATTACTCTTACTGTGCACCATCCTATGGGAAATGCTTGTATTGATTGCATTTTTAAAAATCAATAAATATAAGTTACAAAAAAAACTGGTGTGACTAGGAGTACCTTACAGATACTGACAATACTGGCTTGTATTCACCACACTGACTGCCAAAGCACGGTCACATTTCTAAATGGTGCTGAAGCACCTGGAGGCTTGTGCACCCCTCATTATACCAGAGTTCAGCTAAACACATATTTTAACAGTGTAAAGAAAACAGAACTCGAGAAAGTGCCAGTTAATTTGAAACGTGGACAAAGTCAGAAAATAGTCTGAAAGCTTTAACTGAGATATTGGTATGCACGCATGCATATACATAACCAAATGGATATGCATATGCATGCATGCTCAGTATCGCGTTCGGCTTTCAGACCCATATGTATGTGCGATGCTCCAGTATCGCTGCCTCGCTTTCAGGACCCATCTGCATGTGCACATGCCCAGTATCATGGTTCAGCTTTCAGACTGTGATTTTTCTAATTCTTAAGCCCTCCTTTCATTAACTGATATCTCCAGTTCAGCGTCCTTACACTGTTAAAATATGTGTTTAGCTGAACTCAAGTATAATGAGCCATGCACGAGCCTCCTGGCGCTTCAGCACCATTTAGAAAGGTTGTGCTTTGACAGCTGGCACGGTAAATACAAGAGGACCAAAAGGGGTTTGTTTTTGGTTAAAATTATAAAAAGTAACAACGTTTGGTGCGATAATATTGCTGCTATGGCTACTGTATCACTAAAGGGACTGCGGCAGGCACGGAAGGCACTTTTACGAATACTTTCAGTAGAAGTAAGTAAATGACTAACAGTGTCCCTTTAAGAATCTAAAGTCTGAAAAGGATGCTTGCACTGGCGTTCGACTATACTTCAATACAATTCGCTACTGACTTTCACAATGATAATGGAGGGTCACAGCTAGCCCACTTATACAGCAGTAGTGCTATCACTTGCAACGCTGGCAGCCCGGGTTGAGGAAGGAGCTTTGGCCACTGGAAGGGCAGCCGTGTGGAGAAGGATCAACATCCCAGCAGACATTCTCTTCTCCAGGCAGGGTAGTTATCATTTCACACTGCTCTATCGCCACCTGGTAACCACACGTGGCAGTGCAGGGAATGCAATGGAGAAGGGACCACTGGAGTGTGCCTGCAGATTGACTGAACCGGCCTTGCTGCAGCCAGTCAGTTATACATTCCTGATGGGGTGGGGAGGACAAGAAACAGTGCACATGACATTGGGAGAATGATGTACCACCAGCAGCCCATACCCACACGGGCCAAGTTGCAGCACTCTTAGGAGAATCCCTCACCTTCACCTCTGCCTCGGGTGGCCAGATATCTGTGGGGAAGAAATGCCAAAGGAGCTGAAGGCATACCCTGCCCAAGGGGTAAGCTGGGGAAAGCATAGAAGTGTGTCACAGATGGGTGGTGGGACCAGGAGCAGCCATAATGGAGCCTCGGTAGGGTGGGTCGCACGCATGGGGGTAGTGGAAAGAGGTCCTAGCCTGTAGCCCGAGGTGGAAAAAATACGTCAGAAAAAAAATTATGGAAGGCCAACTTCCCATTTTGATACTGTTAAGACTTTTATTTACAAAAAGTAGGTCAGTTAGCCTCCTAGTATCACCCATGTTACAAATTCTTGTGGAGGTCTCTATTATTTGAACAACATTCAGCACATCCAATACCTCCCTCAAACTTGCTCCTTTAAGACCTCCCCAGTGGCCATTAAAATCTCCCATAAGGATAACATTTTCAGTTTTTACCTCATTTTCCAGAAAACAAGCCAAATCATTAAAACTATGTGGGTTAATGTCAGGCAGAGAAAATAGCAGTTACGTAAGAACTTACTGCAACAGTAGATCTTCGAGAGAGGTTCCTGCAGTAGGTCTTTACATATAGGACTGCGCTCCCTGACGTCAGATCTGAACAGCAAACTTGTAGATAGCAATCATCAGCGGGGACTTCCCCCGACGTCAGCCCGACTATAAAAGGGCGGTCCTGTGCCCGCCGCCCAGTTCTTTTCCAATGGAGACCTATAGAAAGGTTAGAATAAGACCGGAGTAAAAACTCCTCAGACCCTGCTTCCACTGTAGTCCCGAAGGACTAGATAGGATGGAAAATAAGGATTAAACATCCAGAAACTGGGGGAAGGAGGGTGGGAAACTAGACCTACTGCAGGAACCTCTCTCGAAGATCTACTGTTACGGTAAGTTCTTACGTAACTGCTATATCTTACTTCGAGAGGGTTCCTGCAATAGGTCTTCACATATACGACTGAATACCAAGCAGTCCCTGAGAAAAAAACAAAACATAGGTGCATCCGGGAGGAGGAGAAGTCGCCATTAGAAATCACGACAGGAGGCCTTGCAAGACTGCAAGACCAAAGCCAGTTCTGTGCCTAGAGGCAATGTCCAGACTGTAATGCTTAGTGAAAGTGTGAACAGACGACCACGTGGCCACTGTACAGATCTCTGCCGTGGACACATTCCTAAAAAAGGCAGTAGAGGTCGCCACACTGCGGGTGGAGTGGCCTTTAACTGTCTCCGGAAGGGATTTCCATATTTACGTGTCGAAAAATGGATGCAGTTACTAGCCATCGAGAGATGGTTTGCTTGGATATAGACCTTGCCTTGGCACTGTGGAGCAAAAGCTATGAACAGCTGATTGGATTTATGAACCTCCTTAGTCCGGTTCGTGTAGTACCTCAGGATTTGGTGCACATGAAGGGTGTGCAGAAGGTATTCCCCCCGTTGGAATACTGTGGATAGTATACTGGTAATTCCACGCTCTGGTTCAAAGTGGTTTCCGAAACCACTTCAGGTAGGAAAGAAGGATTAGTCCGAAGGACTACTCTGTCCTTATGAAAAATCAAATAGGGTTCCGTACAGATGAAGGTCTGTAATTCGGAGACCCTTCTGGCTGAAGTAACTGCGACTGAAAATAAAGTCTTCCAGGAGAGGAAGCGTAAGTCACAGGAAAAAGCTGGTTCGAATGGGGATAAGGTCAGCTTCTCTAGCATGAAATTCAGGTCCCAGGGAGGACAAGGATTCCAGATCGTAGGTTTCAAATGAAAGATGCCTTTCAGAAAGGTTTTGGCAACCTCCAGCTGAGCCAAGGTTTTGCTCTCCACCAGGAGGTGGTAGGCTGACACCGTAGATAGGTGGACCTTAATGGAGGAGTAGCTAAGGCCTGCCTCAGACAGATGTGCGAGGTACTCTAGAACCTGGGAAGCCGAGCATGGAAATGGGTCCCAGCATCTTGCTTGGGCCCAAATCGTGAATCTTTTACACTTCATGGCGTAAGCGGATCTAGTGGAGGGTTTTCTAGCCTCCACTAAATTTCTTGTAACCTGCAAAGATACCCCATAACGAGAAATCGCTATGTCCACAGGTGCCACGCATGAAGATGGAGAGACTGAAGGTTCTGATGCACCAAGGTGCCCTGCTCCTGAGTCAGAAGGTCGTGGGAAATGGGCAAGAGAACCAGAGGTTCCAGTGCCAATTGTTGTAGCAGAGGATACCAAATTTGGCGTGGCCAAAGTGGAGCAATAAGAATGGTGTGAGCTCCCTCCTGTTGTAGTTTCACCAAGACCTTCCGAATGAGAGGAAAGGGAGGAAAGACACAAGAAACCTCCTGTCCATGAAAGAGACAGCGCTCTCGCCAAAAGCACCATGCCGGGAATGAGCAAGCAAAAGATGGGTAGTTTGCATTGTCTGGGAGGCGAACAGATCTATCTGGCGACCCCATCGAAGAAAAGTTCTTGACCACCTCTGACTTTAGTTCCCTCATGGGCCCTGGCCACTGATTGACTGAGACTGTCCGCCAGGACGTTGCTTAAGCCCGGAACGTGGACCACTGTCAAGTAAAGGCCATGCTGAATTGCCCAGTACCATACCCTCATTGCTTCTCTGCAAAGAGGATATGATCGGGTTCCTCCCTGTCTGTTTAGGTACCAGACTGTGGACATGTTGTCTGTCTGGACTAGAAGTGATCCCAGAACCAGGAGAGGCTGGAATGCCTGGAGTGCGTAAAGAACCGCCCTGGTCTCCAGAACATTGATGTGAAGCATAAGCTCCTGGTCGGACCAAGACCCCTGTGTCTTGTGAGTCCCCAGATGGGCTCCCCAGCCCAGATCTGAGGAGTCCGTGGTGAGGATTTGGGTTGGAACTGAAGGATGAAATGAAATTCCCTTCGATAGGTTTGATGGATCCTGCCACCAGCGAAGATCTCTCTGCAGACTGTTGTAGATCATGACCTTTTGGTTCATGTCATCCATCCTCTGGTCCCATTGGACTTGAAGAGACCACTGGGTGACTCTCGTGAAGCTTGGCCATGGGAACTGTTGAAATGGCGTCCGCCATCAGTCCCAAGAGACGGAGCACAGAGTGTGCCGGGATCCATCGGGCCTGGGCCATGAGAGTGACCTAAGAGGCTAAGGTCTTGGCCAGATCCGATGGCAGAAAAGCCTTGCCCTGAACTGTGTCTAGTACCGCTCCAATGAACTGGAGTCTCTGGGATGATACTAGCTGGGACTTGGGAAAAATGACTGTTATGCCCAGGAAACCAAACAAGTTCAGAGTGAAAGAGAGAGACTCTTTCAAGCTGGTAGGAGAGGGTGCTGCAAGGAGCCAGCCGTCCAGGTACAGGAAGACATAAATGCCCTGACGGCGTAAGAACGCCGCCACTACCGCTAGGCATTTGGAGAACACTCTGGGGGACGAAGAGAGGCCAAAGGGGAGGGCTCGGAATTGTAAATGGTTCTCCATAAAAACAAAACAGAGAAAGCGGAGGTGGGCCGGGAGGATAGGAATATGCAGGTAAGCATCCTGCATGTCCAGGGAGCACAGTCAAGAGTTCGGGTGGAGCAGAGGAAGAAGCCCTTGAAGAGTCAACATACAAAACTTCTTGTACTTGACGAAGACGTTTAGTGTGCTGAGGTCCAGGATCGGTCTCAGGTTGCCCGTTTCTTCGGTACCAGGAAGATGTGGGAGTAGAATTCCCTTCCTATTTGGTTCGATGGGATGGATTCTGTGGCCCTTTTTAGAAGAACAGCCTGAATTTCCTGAGAGACAATGGGGACCTGATCCCAAGGACAGAAGGACCGTCCCGGTGGTAGAGGGGCTGGAATCTCGCTGAATTCTATTGAGTGATCTTGCTGGATGAGCTGAAGCACCCAAACGTCTGCAGTGACGTACCTCCAACCGTCCAGGTGGAGGCCGGACCTCCCTCTGACCGGTTCCTCCTGTGTTACTGGAGGGAGCGGAAGGAGGGGAAAGGAGTCAGGACGCCAAGGGGAGGGGAGCTTTTGCCCCAGGGGCCTGTTTAGGAAATTTGGCCTGTGGCGCTTGAGCTCCAGAGCCAGGGGCGCTTCTTTTGCTTGGCGTTAGCCTGGGATTGTTCCACCTTCTTGGCGGCGAAAGGCTGCTTTTTCTGGCCCGTTTTAAACAAGGAACGGACGCCCTGCAAGGAACGCCCACTCTCCTGCAGCCCTGTAATGATATCCCTTGCACGCAGGAGTTCGAGGGATTGATGCACAAGGTGGGGTGGAAAGGATGAGAAGGGACTTGGCAAGGTTAGAGGAATGGTCAAATGTATGGCAGCTTAGATTCAATGCTAAGAAGTGCAAGGTAATGCACCTGGGAAACAAAAACCAGGGAAGAGTACACAATGGGGGTGAGCACTAACAACAACAAAATGGAAAGGACCTGGGGTAGTCATATCAGATGACCTAAAGGTGGGCAAGCAATGGAGAGGGCAGCAAGGAGGGTTAGGGAATACTGGGATGCATAGGATAGGCATCACCAGTAGAAAACAAGAAGTTATTATCCCTCTGTACAGACAGCTGGTGAGACCACATCTGGAGTATGCATGCAGTGCTGGAGACCCATTCTCCGCAAAGACATAGACAGGATGGAAGCTGTCCAGAGAGGGCAACTAAAATGGTGCAGGGTCTGCACCGAAGACATATGAAGAGAGACTTAAGGAGCTTAATATGTATAGCCTCGAGGAAAGGAGGGAGAGGGGGACATGATAGAAACTTTCATGGCACCTCAAGGACTCAACAAAGTCCAAGAGGGAGCATCTTTCAAAAAGAGGTGCAAGAACAAGGGGCACAATTTGAAGATAGAAGGGGCGGCTCAGAGGTAATTAAGGAAGTATTTTTCACAGAGAGGGTTGTGGATGCATGGAACGGCCTCCGGAGGAGGCTGTGGAGTCAAAAACAGTGGTGGAATTCAAGCATGCATGGGACAGTCATAAGGCAATTCTAGGGGGTGGGGGTAGGAAGAATTAGGCTGCTGGTTAACTAGGATCTGCAACTTATCTATCAGGTAGGGAAATGGGTAGACTGGGTGGGCCAAGCGGTCCTTATCTGCCGTCAAATTCTATGTTTCTATGTTATCGCTGCCAAAGAGGACAGCACCTCTAAAGGGGCATCCAAAAGGGAGCACTGTACATCCTGCGCCAAGGCCTGTTGCTCTGAGAAGCCAGGAGGCGGCGGAGACAGTTCCCGAGGCGCCGCCCTAGCCACCAAGTCCCACCGAGTCGTGAGTAGCCCGTAGAGCGTGACGACAAAGATGACTTCCCCCATCCTAACTCTATCCAACAACTTCTTTCTCAGGGTTTCATCCTGAACCTCTTGGAGGTCTCTTCCAGATCAAAGGGAGGCTTTGGAAACAACCATATCGATATAATTAAGGGATGTATTGCACATGAGGAAGAAGAATAGATTTTCGCCCAAACTGATGTAGCTGGCACGAATCTCTGTCAGGAGGCAAAGAGCTCAAGTGTTTGGGCTGGGCTGAACGGTCGTGAGTGGCCGTAATGACCACAGAGTCAGCCTTAGGATGGGAATTAAGATGGGAGATCCCTTTCAGGGGGTAATAGGTGCGGTCTGCTTTGTGAGAGACTGCTGGTATAGAGGACAGTTGTTGCCAAATCGTGGTCACTAGGTCCTCATGAAGCTCCATCCATGGGGGAATGGGGATAGGGTCAGAAGTGGCCAGATCCAGGTGTTCTTTGAGGGTCTACCTCTTTGGTCGGCCAGCCACCTGAATGGAATGCAGCAAGTCTCCGAAAGAGGGGTCCTCCGGTGGAGACTTGGGGGGAGTCTTTAGGGGGAACCTCTACGGGAGACCTGGGGTCCGACGGATCCGAGTCAGACTCGGTGTCAGAGGGCTCGGAACCACTGGGAACTGATGGGTCTGCTTCCGTGGAGCCAAAAGTTAAACAGCCCAAAGCTCTGGCCCGAGGAGGCAGCGGAGAGGTGACCCTGGGAGTGAGTGCCTCTCCCACTGACTGTCTAATCTCTGACAGAAGTTGCGTTCTGGCATCCTTCCACCAAAAGGGGACGGACTCGTGGTCTGGTACTGGAGGAGGAGGCTGAAGTTTGGATACCTCAGATACTGAGGGTACTGCCAAGAAGGACAGTAACAGAAGTACCTGGGATAACCCGTGTGGGGTGTCCTGGGTAGGATACCCCAAGGCCAGATATGACGGCGTCAGGAGGCCCGGCGTCGAGTAGTGAGTGGTCAATGGAAAGCTACCCAGAGGCGGGAAGGAGGGTTCAGGTTCTGGGAACCCAGCCGAAGGGCCCGCGGGGAGGCAGTGCCACAGCGCCAGCAGATGGTGCAGGATCTGGGAGCGTGCCCAAAATACCGGAGGGTGGAGGCTCCGTGGCAGGATCCCCAGCCGGCTACGGACTCCTGTCCAGGGACGGCGGAAGGCCCGGCAAGGGGGGGGGAGAGACCCGAGGGGCCCCCCAACGGCAGGTCAGAATGCAATCTAGCTAGTGTGAAAAGCAGAGGATCGGGTGGCAAGTCCCTGGGATGAAGAACCCTAGGGGACGACTGGTCGACTTGACCCTCACTCTGTCAGGCGTTGGGTGCCAAACTGGAGCCTGACGGGAGAGTGGATGGATCTGGGCGGACATCGGAGCAGCCGGCGTCCGACACAGCAGATCCGGCCGGGCTAGAGGCGGCTGGAAGGCCGCCGCTAGACTGATTGTCGGGGCGCCGGCCTCACTAGAAGCGAGGGGTGTCTTACCGCAGGACAAGGCAAAGAAATTACAACCTCCAGAGAGGCTACCCCCGGCTGCCCGCTCACCTTGGCAAGAGGGGGAGAAGGGACCCAGCCCAAAGAAGCGGACGGGGTGCCCAAAGAAGTACTCACACTTGCAGGCCTCTCATGTGGCGACGGACTCTGGTCCCAGCGCTTGTCTTTGCTTTACTTTTCGGGGCCGGCGACGACAACCTTTCCCTCAGTTTTTGGAGCTCCTTTTCCATAGATGCTAAGCGTCAGGTCAGAAGATGGGCCTCGAGGGACCGTTTACCCCTGCTTCTGGTCGCCTGGTTGAAGGCCTGGCAGATGGAACACTCCTGGATGTTGTATTTGGAACCAAGGCAAAGGAGGCAGCGGGAATGGTCGTCCCCGTGCAGAATTTGGGCACCACACTTAGAGCACTTTTTCTTCTGTCTAGAAGACATCAAATTGAAGAAAACTTTTTGAGAAAATACTAGTAAAAGGCGAAGAAAACTTCGACAAAAATCAACGTGGGCGTTGGATTGCTGTTCAAACACAAGCCAAACGTACTGAGGCAATGGCGGGAAAGAACTGAAGAGTGGGCGTGGGACCGCCCCTTTTATAGCTGGGCTGACATCACGCCACCTGACGTTGGGGGGGCGGTCCCCGCTGACGATTGCTATCTACAAGTTTGCCGTTCAGATCGGACGCCAGGTGGTGCAGTCCTATATGTGAAGATCTACTGCAGGAACCCTCTTGAAGTAAGATCACAGGTTATTCACCTGTAACAGTAGTTCTAAGAGTGGTATATGACGTTCATCCACACTTTCTGGCATTGTCCTTTCCCCTTTAAATCTTTCCAGAAGTCTTCAAGCTGGCTCCTCCCACTCACCCGGGTGGTATAACCCTTGGCTCTGCCACATGATGCCAGATCTCTGCCCACTGGAAGCAGAGGTTGTGCACCTGAGACTGGGGAGGTCAGGTGGGTCCGTGTGGATAAACATCATATACCACTCCTAGAATGTATCATTACGTAAGAACTTACCGCAACAGTAGATCTTCGAGGTACGGTCTCTTGCAGTAGGTTATTACTCTTGGGAGTCCGCTAGGTGGAGCTGTCACATGGTAGTTTCTTCCAGCAGTCTTCTATAGGGCTGCCTCCCATACATCACTTCCTCTGGCTACATACTGTTCCCCGCCAGCTGCAGCACGCAAAAGGCCAAGGACCGAGGGAAACCGAGGGACCAAGGAAAAAACCCATCCCAATGTCCTGAAATCCAAGGACCCTGGGGAAAAAAGGCAGGGGAATGGAGGATGGGATTGTACCTACTGCAAGAGACTGTACCTCGAAGATCTACTGTTACAGTAAGTTCTTAACGTAACAGTACTATCTTTTACAGACAGGTCTCTTGCAGTAAGTTATTACTCTTGGGAGAGTACCAAGCAGTTATACAAAAGGGAGGACACGCAGAGCATGAAGTCGGGATATAGGCCACGGCAATGTCGACACATCTGTGACAACAGAAAAGAGGCGCAAATAGGAACCAAGTGGAAGCCAGGAGGAGCTGCAGAACAAGTCAAAAGACGGCCGTGGTGATCCTGGAAAGGGATGGCATCACACAAAGTCCAAGTCAAGACATCAATCAATCAATCAATCAAAATCTTTATTTATCCAGGCGAACACCATTGAGCAGAGCTCTTTTGCAAGATGGACCTGGTTAGGATAGGATGGTACATATTTATATACATGACCAGACAAGGTATAAATATAGTTTACAATTTACAAAGCAACACACAACAAACATGGATAGGATAGCATACATTATTTACAGATGTAAATATGTACATAGCGATACTGCGGTGATATCAGATTAAGTGACTGTAGGACAAAATTTGAGTTTGGAAGGTGAAATAATACAGGTAGTGACTATGTGGGTCTTGGAGTACAAAGACAGTCAGTAGGGGGAAAGGACACCAGCTAAGCAGGACCAATAAGTATCATCCCTGATTTAGTGTTAAATAACTGTGATGACTACTGTGATGACGGTCGTGTAGATGAATTAACAGAAGTGGATAAACAGAAGTGGAAGGCAGTAGAAAGCAGTAGAGGGATGGTAATAAATGGATAATAGAGTAGGTTAAAAGACAGACAGCATGGAGATGTTGTAGGAGTTGATTCCAACTAGTGGCGTGGCGTGGATAGCACTTGCATGGTTCCTTCAGGAGACTAGAGTAGAGGGTCTTGAATGAAGCAATACTGATAAATGAGCTCAGTTTTAAAGTTTTCTGCAGGTTGTTCCACAGGGTTGGCAGTGCAAAGCTAATGGATGTTCTGCCCAGGCGAGAGTGAACTTTGGGAATTTTCAATAAGATAAAGGAGCAACTTCTCAGGGCATAGGTGCCTATTAGGTTTAGCGGGAGGCAATCAGAGATATATTGTGGACGTTTTTTTGAAATACCTCTGTAGGTCCATAAGGCGGCATTTTTTTCTCACCTAAACTGGAGGGAGGTCCATCCTACAACTGCATATAATGAGCAATGGTGCAGCGAGTGAAGGAAGACCGTAATAAATCTCAAAGCTCTGTGGTAGAGCGTATCTAGTTTTGAGAGGTGATAGGTAGGGTACTGACTATATAGGAAGTTCACATAGTCTGTTAGTGAAAGGAATGTTGCTTGTACCAGCCTCTTCTTGGCATTGCTTGTAAGAAGGTAGCTAATCCTAAAGTAGAGTCAGAGTCTCTGGTGTAGTCTTTTTAGCAAGTTCTCTAAGTGCATCTCAAACAACACCCAGTCGGGTGGACAAGCCAAAGGTGTGTGAGGAACAGAGTATTCCATGAAGGGAGAATAGGAACAGGGCCATGCCAATGATTCAACGTGCCGAGCAGGGGTGAAAAGGCAATGGTGTACAGCAAGTCCAGCAGGGCATCCAAAGCACTGTCAGAGACTGGCGGAGACATGTCGATGTGGAGACATGTCGATGCGGCCGACCAGGATGCAGGAGGCCATGCACAGTGATGCAATCCTGATGAGGCAGGGGTCGAATGGCCATGGCAAGAAAACATTAAATCCAGGAGAGTATGCCAAGCGTGTAGCGCGCCTGCAAGGAGAGGAAAGTACTGGGGCAAGGAGCACCGGGCAGGCCACAGCAAAGAACAACTGAGGGGACTCCAGGAGGGAGAACAGCAGGAGTTCCAAAAGGACCACAGAGAGGAGGGAAGCGACCAGGAGGAGGAAGCAGGCCTCCAAAGAAAAGGGTGAAGGAACACCCAGGCACCTCCGAGGCATGCGGAAGGAGGTGGGAGCAAGCCTGCACAGCGGTCAAGGAGGAGGGCAGGACCGGCCCCACCAGGAGGATGGAGCGGGATGGGGGCAGACACAGCTGCCCCACCAGAGACCCGAGCAGTACCCTGGGAAGATGACTGGAACTGGAGGGCAAGGAAGAGGTCCCGGACTGAGTGTCAGGCATGACCGAGCGGCAGGCAGCAAACCAGAAAGGCCTGGGGACCTGGACCAAAACTGTAGCACCACAAAAGGGGCGATGGCAGCTAATAGGCGGACGTCAGGTGCCAAGCCCGACATCCAAGGCCAGGCGGGGTGCCGGAAGGCGACTGCAGTGGCAGACAGACAGGCGGATGCAGCCATGGCAGCGGAGCCCGCAGGAAGCCGTTGTTGGGAAGGCATGGAATGGGCATATACGGGCAGCGCCAACAGGGCTGACCCCAGGCACGGGGGCAGTGGCGGAGAGAAGGCACCAAAGCCAAAACACATGAGGCACAGAGGCACCAGACCACGGGCCCCGTAGGAAAGGCTGCAAAACACCAAGGCGAGAGGGCAAACCTGGATGCCAAAGCACACCAGAACACATATGGTGAACAGGAACAGGCGTGGCGGGCACGTGGCTGGGTAGAAGCCCCGAGAAGCCTCGGAGGCAGCCACAAGACGGCAGTACAAAGGAAGGCCCGGCAGGGTGCTGCACAACTGGGAGGCCACGGGCATGATGGGAGGACGAGGGACGGCAAGCCCAGGCATGGGCAGAAAAATGCCCCAAGGAACCCCCAGGCATGGACCTCCAGAAACAGGAGGAGGAGGAGGAGGAACCAAGCGAGAAGAGAGCCCAAACTGGAGGATGGGAGGAGGGCATCCCGACCCCAGTGGTGGCACCAGAAGGGGCCGAGGAACGAGGCGAGACCAGGAACCCCATCCGAGGCACAAGGAAGGAAGCGACGGAGGGTACCACCAGTGATGCTGGAACAGGATGCTGTTGCCAGGATGGGAGGGGGAACTGGGTAGGTGACCCAGTGTGAAACCCTGTCAGCGACAAGGGAACCAGCCTCAGTGAAAGGGAGGATGGCAGGGACATCAGTTTGATGAAACAGCCCCATCAGCGATGAATGGAAATGGGGATGCCCCATCGACGGGGGGGAAGCAGCCCCATCGATGAGGAACACAAAACATGACGTCCCATCGACGAGGAGTGCCCCATCGACGGGGGAAGAGCCTCCGTCGATGAGAGAGAGTGAGCAGCACGCTCCGTCGACGGGGGAAATGCTCCCATCAATGAGGGAAGGAGAAAACATGCCCCGTCGAGAGGGGGATGCAGCCCCGTCGATGAGGAACACAAAACATGACTTCCCATTGATGCGGGAAGAGCCCCGTCGACGAGGAGTGCTCCATTGACAGGGGAAGAGCCTCCGTCAACAAGAGAGCGAGCAGCATGCTCCATCAATGGAGGAAATGCTCCCATCGACGAGGGAAGGACAAAACATGGCCCGTCGACAGGGGAAGCCTCCCCATCAATGAGGAGAGTGCCATTGATGGGAAAAGAGCCCCCGTTGATGAGAGAGCGCAGCTGCAAGCCCCGTTGACAGGGAAAGAGCTCCCGTCGATGAGGGACAGAAAGCAACATGCTCCATTAATGGGGAAGCCTCCCCGTTGATGAGGAACGTTCCGTCGACGGGGGGGAGATAGTGCCCGTCAACAAGAAACATCCAGAAATGCCAGGAGTGTGCTCTATCAACAGGGTATGGCCCCTTGATGAGGTAGAACGCGGAGGCCCCGTCAGCGATGAACACCCAGCGTTGGAGATGTATCAGCGGTAGGAATAAAGGCCCCGTCAGCGATGGAGGAGCCACCATTGAGGAAGCAGATCAGAGGTGGGAGTCCTGCTGCCCCTGATGCCGGGAACAAAAGGCTTGGGCCAGGGACCCTTAACACGGGTTCCCGAGGTCTGTCCTGGGATGGCTGCCTTGTCAGCCATGGACAGAGTCCCTGACCCAGCAAGAGAGCCTGGGCCAAGAAACAGCAAGGGTGCCATGAGTGAACACAGGCCTGCTGACACAAGGGGAGCCATGGGTACTGTGAGTGGATCACACGCCCAGTCCAGAAAGAAGGTAACAGAGACGGGGTCTGGTTGTGAGCCAGAGGCCCGGCACAGAGAAGAAAAATCGGGTTCAAGTTCATGTCAAGACTGCAAGCATGAAAATTGAGCTAGCTGCTGTGCAGGCTGAAGCAGGTGAGAAAATGAACAGCGTGTACCTGGGGCGGCCTTATAGAAGACTGCTGAAGAAGCTACTGTGTGACAGCTCCACCTAGCAGACTCTCAAGAGTAATAACCTACTGCAAGAGGCCTGTCCGTAGAAGATTTACTGTTACAGGTGAGTAACCTGTGTTTCTAGGGATGTGGATATGATGTTCTGTCTGCACTTTCTGGCAAACTCCTAGTAGTTCTCCAGGAAGAGGGAGGCAGGGCGCACACCCCCTAACTAGGAAAAAAGGATCAGAGAACTCAGGCCCTAAAACCAGCATCCCGGCGTGACTCTAAGTCAATGTGGTAATGGGAAATTAAGGTATGTGCTGACTTCCAGGTAGCAGCCCTGCAGACTTCGGACAGGACATCCTAGAAGCAGCCACCGATGCAGTGGCATGGCAGGTGGAATGAGCTCTAAACCCTCGGGAGCTCCCTACCCACCAACCTATAGCAGAGATCAATGCAGGAAGTAATCCACCTGCCAATCGTCTGCTTGGCTGCAGGTCTGCCAGGTGGGACTTCAGCGTGGGTGACAAACAGCTGGCGAACTTCTCCACAAACTCCACCCGTGCTCCCTTTGTAGTAAGCGAGCGTTCGCCTCAGGTCCAGAGTATGGAGCCTGCGTTCGGCCTCCAAGGTGTGATTTGGGAAGAACACCAGAAGAGTCATCACCTGGTTCAGGTGAAACTCTGACACAACCGTGAGGAACTTTGGGTTGGGGTGCAGGACAACCTTGTTCCTGTGGAAGACCAGGTAAGGAGACTCCACTGAGAGCACCTGGAGCTCACTGATCCTTCTGGCTGATGTGATAGCCATCAGGAAAGCGGTCTTCCACGACAGGTGAGACATGTCACACCGGTGCATCGAGTTCGAATAGCTTGGCCATGAGCTTTGCCAAAATCAGCAACAAGTCCCACAGTGGTGGTGGTTCATGCACTGGAGGGGAAATGCGATCTAGGCCTCTGAAAAAGCACCAGACCACCTTCTCCTGTGCCACCGACTGCTGACCGGCTCACACTCAGTAAACAGAGATGGCTGCCAGGTGCACCTTAAGGGTCGTTGACCAAAGTCCCCCTTGGGAGAGAGACCACAGGTAGTCCAAAATGCTAGCCACAGGACAGGTCAAAGGGTCCAACCCCTTGCCCTGACACCAAATGGAGAATCTCTTCCATTTGAAGGCATAGCATTTTCTGGTCTATTCCTTTCTAGATGCTTCCATGACCGTGAGGACATCCTCAGAGAGACACAAAGCCTGAAACTCTAGCCGCTCAGGAATCAGGCTGTCAGGTGCAGGGATTGAAGGTCCATGTGGAATACCTTCCTCTGATTGATGGACAGCAGGTCCGGGCGTATGGGAAGATGCCTCAGGAGTCTGTTGCGGATACTGAGGAGATCGGGGTATCAAAACTGGCAGAACCAGTCCAGAGCCACCAGGATTACCTGTGCCTTGTCCCTCCTGACCCTGAGCAGCACCTTGTGGATCAAGGGAAGTGGAGGAAGGCATAGAAGAGGCCTGGGATCCAAGGCCTCGAGGGACAGAGTTAAAATCCTGAAGATACGGGACCCGAGGAATTTGTTCAGGTCATGCAGATCTAGAATGGGGCGCCAGCCCCCCATCCGCTTTGGCACCAGTTAGTACCTGGAGACAAAACACAGAAACATAGACTTTGACGGCAGATAAGGACCACTTGGCCCACCTAGTCTGCCCATTTCCCTACCTACAGGATAGGCTGCAGATCCTAGTTAACCAACAGCCTATTTCTTCCTACCCCCCACAAGAATTGCCTTATGTCTGTCCCATGCATTCTTGAATTCTCCCACAGTTTTAGACCCCACAACCTCCTTGGAAAGGCTGTTCCATGCATCCACTACCCTCTCTGTGAAAAAATACTTCCTCCATTGCCCTGGAACTGCCCCCCCTCTACCTTTAAATTGTGTCCCCTTGTTCTTGCCGTCTCTTTTCTGAAAGATGCTACCCTCTTGGACTTTGTTGATTCCACTGAGGTACTCAAAAGTTTCTATCATGTCCCCCCTCTCCCTTCTTTCCTCAAGGGTATACATATTAAGCTCCTTTAATCTCTCCCTCATCGGCTTCTCTTGCAGACCCTGCACCATTTTAGTTGCCCTCCTCTGGACTGCCTCTATCCTGTCTATGTCCTTGCGTAGATGGGGTCTCAGAACTGGACTGAGTACTCCAGATGGGGTCTCACCAACTGTCTGTACAGAGGGACAACATCTTCCTGTTTTCTGCTGGTGATGCCTCTCCCTATGCATCCCAGTATACACCCAGCCCTCCCTACTGCCTTCTCACTGCTTGCTAACCTTAAGGTCATCTGATATGATTACCCCAGGTCCCTTTCCTTTTTGTTCTTGTTACTACCCCCCATTGTGTAATCTTCCCCTGGGTTCTTGTTTCCCAGGTGCATTATTTTGCACTTCTTTGCATTGAATCCTAGCTGCCATACTTCTGACCATTCCTCCAACCTTGCCAAGTCCCTTCTCATCCTTTCCACGCCTCCTTGTGTATCAACCCTGTTGCAGATCTTTGTGTCATCTGCAAAGAGGCATACTTTTCCTTCCAGTCCCTCTGCAATGTCACTTATAAAGACATTAAAAAGGACTGGACCCAGTACTGAACCCTGCGGTACCCTCTAGTAACCCCTCTTTCTTCAGAGTGGACTCCATTTACAATTACCTTCTGTGTCCTGTTGTCCAGCCAATGTTTTACCCAGGCTACCACCCTGGGACCCACTCCCAGGCTTGTTAATTTGACTATTAATCTTTTGTGTGGGACTGTGTCAAATGCCTTGCTAAAGTCTAGGTAGGCCATGTCCACAGCCCCTCCCTGGTCTACTACTTTGGTCACCCAGTCAAAGAAATCTATTAGATTCGTCTGACATGACCGTCCCGCAGTGAACCCATGCTGCCTTGGGTCCTGTGCCCCACTGCCCTCTAGGTACTCAGCAATTCTTTCCTTCAGTAGTGACTCCATCACTTTGCCTACCACAGAGGTCAAACTGACAGGTCTGTAGTTTCCTGCCTCTGTCTTGGTCCCACTTTTGTGAAGGGAATCACATCCGCCTTCCTCCAGTCCTAGGGTATCACACCATCCTCCCATGATTTATTAAAAACAGTAGTCAGTGGTTTCACTAGTTCCCACTTTAATTCTTTTAGAATTCTGGGGTGAATTCCATCTGGCCCACTGCTTTGTCCACCTTCCGGTTTTAGGAGTTCTTGCAGAACCCTTTCTTCTGTGAAAGGGCTGGGATCAACCCCTATCAAGAGTGCTTCTGTTAACTGGATTAGGCACTTCCCCTCCTCTTTTGTGAATACTGAGCAGAAATATTTGTTCAGTATCCCTGCTTTTCACTGTCCCCTCTGCCCACCCACCATTCATTCTATTCAGCCTCACTATCCCTCCCTTTGTCTTTCGCTCTCTGATGTACCAATAAAGGTTTTATCCCCCTTCTTAACCGAGTTGGCTATCTTTTCCTCAGTTTGGGCCTTTGCTATTCTGACTTCCTCCCTGCTTCCTTCTGCCTTAACTGGTATAGCTCTCTGTCCTGCTCCTTTTGTGTTTCCTTGTACTTCCTGAATGTTATCTTTTTTCTCCTGACTTTCCCAGCCACCTCTTTTTGAGAACCATAGTGGCTTTTCTTTCATTTTGATTTGTTCATTTGCTTCACACAAAGGCTTGCTGCCTCTGTGATGGCAGTTCTGATGATTCCCATTGTTGCTCCACCCTCCTTCTAGCCTGTTTGCTAGTGCTTTTCTGAGCACTCTTCCATCTTGCCAAAGTCAGCCCTCCTGAAGTCCAGTACCCTCACTTTTGTATGGCTTGACTCTGTAGCTGAGTTTAACGTGAACCACACTGTTTGATGGTCACTTGTTCCTAGATAGCAACCCACTTCTAGATCTGAGATCCTCTCTCACTGCCCCATTTGAGAGTATGAGATCTAAGATTGCTCCCTCACAAGTGGGTTCTGAAACTAGCTGTCTGAGGCCTGCCACCTGTAGGGCATCGAGAATGGCCCTGCTCTTGGATGTGGCTGCAGCAAATGTGCTCCAGTTTACATCTGGCATATTCAGGTCTCCCATCAACAGTATCTACCCTTTCTCTGCCATCCTAAGAATGCCTTCTATAACATCCTTGTCCATTCCCTCCCCCTGACATGGGGGTTTGTACACAACCCCTGTGCAGATTGTGGTGCCCTTTCCAGTCTCCAAGGTGACCCACAGTGCATCTTCTCCTCCCTGTTTACTCTTTTGTTCAGTTGCTTTTATCCCCTTCCTTTACATCGAGAGCTACTCCTCCCCCTCTTCTCCCCTGCCTGTCTCTACTGTAGGTTATGTATCCTGGTATGTTAACATCCAGTCATGGTTCTCTGTGTACCATGTTTCTGTGACTGCTACAATCTCAGGCATCCCTTCCATCAAGGCCACCAGCTCAGGGAGCTTGTTGCCCAGACTACGGGCATTGGTACTCATTACCCTCCATTTCCTGATGGCCTTACTCCTTTTTGCCTCATCTCTGTCCTTCTTGCCTTTGTCATTTTCCCCATTTACCCCTGCCCTTCTCCCTATCGACACCTCTATGTTGGTGTTTACCGTACTTACTACCATGATTTTTTGGGGGGGACTAGGATTTTCCTGCTCCTTTCCAGTGCCTCCCCCCTTGGCTAGTTTAAATGCTTGCCAGTAAAGCATTTAAACCTATCACCTAGGATCCTGGTTCCACTCCTGGACAGATGCAGCCCATCATGCCAGTATAGGCTTGCATCACTCCAGAGTGACCCCTGATCCCAATGAGCCAAATTCCTGAGCTCTGCAGCAGTTTTTCAACCACTGATTGAATCCCATGGTGCGGAACACCCTAGCCTCTCCTATGCCATAGATGGGCAGCACCTCCGAGAAGGTTACCGTGTGTGCTACTTGTCTAAGGCCCCTCCCCAATTCCACAAACTCTTCCTGCACTGCTTGAATTCCTTTCTTAGCCAGGTCATTCATCCCAAGGTGGACAATGACATCCAGCTCCCTCCCCTGTGCAGCTGCTCCAGCAATCCTGAGGATTCGCTCCCTGTCCCTCCAAGCCATGGCACCAGGCAGGCACCTCACCTCCCTCTCCCCTTCCTCCCCCAATTCTACCTTCCTAACAATGGAGTCCCCCACCAAGAGTTGTTTCCTTCCCCTGTGGGGTCCGATGCCACCCTCCTGTGGGTCTCCTTTGTGGAGGTTCCCAGCATCCTCCTTAGTCTCCACTGCAGGTGCCTCCATAGAGGAACCACACTTTGCAGGAATGGCATAGGAATTGTGGACAGGTACAGCTGGAGGGATCGCCTCTGTTCCACCACCCTCACCCTCCATGAGCCCACTGTGGTCCAACCACTCCTCTTTCTTGGCAACCTCTGAGGCAATGGCAGTGGCACTGGTGGTCCCTGGATGGAAGAGGAGGTCCTACAAATCCTGGCCAACTCAGCCTGGAGATAAGCAACCTCCTCCCTCAGCCCAGAGAGGTGCCTGCAGATGGGACAACACCGCATCCTCTAGAATGTCTCCCGGAAGACTGCTGCTCCACAGCCACTGCACTGCACCACTCCCATCATGTCTTATTTCTGGCCCCTTAACTGTTGTTTGGAATCCTTAGTCTTTCCTCTGTTTTTTTGGGTGTTCCAGAGCATCCACAACTCTGACCATGACCTCCTTGCAGAGAAGCTAGCCTATGTCATCTTGGAGAGCCAACCGAGTGTCTGTGGATACCATGTCCTCCTGTGAGTCACGGGCTCTGCTGGGAGGGTACTGCTCGAACTCTAGAGGCAGACCCTGACTGACCACTTCCAGAACCCATCTGTCCATGGTGACAGTGGACTGGGTGGAAAGAAAGTGGCGGAGCCGGCCCCCCACAGGAGGACCCAGGGAAGGCGTGATGGGCATGAGGGTGGCAACCCCCATCCCATCACTGAGCAGGCTTGGTGGAGGAAGAGGATCCGGCTGAGGAGCCACCGGGTCCTTTCTCACCGGGCATTCGGACCATTGAGGCCACTGATTTGGGCCTTGGTTGCCAGGACTGAGCCTGCTGGCCAGACTGATGCTGGGCTGGTTTTGCAGCAGGAGTGGAGGGCCAAAAGGGCTTATGCATCTGCTGCCTGGAGCCCTTAGGATCCTTTTGGGTGGACGTCATGGAGTCCAAGGTGGCACTGGACTTCTTGATACGCTTGAGGTGCCCCTCCACACCAGGCCAAAACAGGTCGGTGCACAAAAATGGGATGTCTGTCAGCTTGTGCTGAGTGTCAGATGTATAGGTCGAGATCCTCAGTCAAGCCCTACGGCACATGGCAACTGTGGTCACCACTGAGCGGGCACAGGAATCCCCTAAATCCAGAGCCATCTGAGGTTGCTGTTTGGCCACAGCACGACCCTGGTCCCGGACCTGCTTGACCAGAGTCTGGAGGTTCACGGGACGATGAGGAATCACCTCATCCAGACAGCCCAGAAGGGCATGGGAGAAGTGTGCAATCATGATGGCCGAGCTCACCTGGTGGAGGCTGAGTGAGTGGGCAGCACAGACCTTTTTAGCTGAGCGGTCCAATTTCTTGGACTCCTTACCCGGCAGTCTATCGACATCCCCTGAACTACCCATGTACCGAAACATGGAGTTGGTCACCAACCCTTCGGCCGAAGGGTGCTCTGTGAACCGGAGAGGGTACCAGCGGGCACCGTATATTTGCAGGCCATCTGGGCTGAGGGTGCAGGGCAGGAGGTGAGGTGCTACCAGAGCTCCAGGGCAGGGCCGACTATGGCCTCGGCCACTGGGAAAGCCTCCATCAGAGAGTCTCCTGTATCCAGAATCTCTGTGAGGGGATAGCGAGCCAGCATCTGGATGGGCTCCAATTTCATCCCCGTGGACTCTGAGATGAGATGGAGGATGCCCATGAAGGACGTGGGTCCATTCTCCATTGAAAGGTCCCCCACTGACTCCATGTTGATCGGATGGGAGTGCAGTGAGGAAACCTCGGACTCTGAGGAATCTGCATGGAGCGGCCTACCACCAGAGTTACTCCGGGCCTGCCACGGGAGGTCAGGTGTAAGAGTGACCCGACAGCTGATGGAGAAGTCCCCGAGCCAGCTGAGATTCCTTGCTCGGAGCACAGGTCGGTGGCTGTTGGGGCGACGACTCCACCACAATCGGTGGAGACGCCAACTTCTGCCAAACCGAGGTGGTCTGTACCAGCTCCGCTGGTGGAGAAGCAGTGTCAACCAGCCCTGCTGGGGGCACTGGTGTAGGCCTGTAGGGTGACAGCCAAGTGATGGCTGGTGTGGCAGCTGGGGTCCACTTCAGACTGGACAACACCAACTGTTGCCAGATTGGGTCTTCAAAGCGTTGACGCAGTTTGCACCAAAGCTTCTCCTCACCTGAGGATAACGAAGATGCGTAGCAGTGGCACTGCTTTCCATGGTGCCAAGAGCGAGACTGCCGACACCGGCAGGACCTACACGATCCACAGGATGAGAATGACCTCGACCGACAGGGGTGACTAGAGGGTCCGGCTCAGCGGGCTGAGCTGACTCTTCGATGGTCACCAGCAGGATCGGAATCCTGGACAAGGAGTTGTCGGCCTCTTGGACAATAACTGGGCAACTGGGTCAAGAAAAATCTCAGCCGCATCATCGGCTGGCGTCTCGACCAGCTGGCCTGATGGGGGCACAATGAAGCCAGCGGCCAAGGCTGTGGTTTTGATCATGGTCAAAATTTGGGATTCCTGAGACAGAGAACGTTCCCAGTCCCAAGAAGGTCGACTGTGAGTCTTCTCCTTTTCTTTCCTGGGCTCCTTCTTGTGTGATAAGAGCTGCGTGAACCCAAATGACCCTCTCTCTCTTAGTTGGGAGAGACTGGCACAGCTCTTAGAAGGAGCCTGAATAAGTGGAGCCCAACTTGAGTGAACAAAAGGCGAAGCCGAGGAGGACTCTGTGGCGGCCTGACCTGCCTTCTCCTCGAAGGCCTTAAGCTGCTCCTGCTGCTTGGCTGACCCCGCAGCCATGGAGACCACCCAATGGGTGTCCTTGGATTTGACCGGTGGAAGTCATTTTTCCAGGCAGCCTAATTTCAGGTGGGCAAGGCACTCCTTGATGACAGACGTGTGAAATGACTGGCAGATCTCGCAAGCCTGGGGATTGTGCTCGAGCCCCAGGCAGAAAATGCACATGGTGTGTGGTTTGGTACATGGCATCTTCTGCCTGCATGGGCACTGGTGAAATCCAGGTGAGGACTGGTCCTCCATCGCGGTCGCGATCAAAGATCGAACTGAAGACAAAACTCTGATGAGTTTAAGTTTTGGAAGTAAATCCGAAGATCTGAGCACCAGGGCCTACTCAACGCGGGAGCGGTAAGGAGTGAACCTGTTTTCTGCCAGCGGAAAGGAAGATCTGGCATCAGGAGGTGGAGCCAAGGGTTATACCACCCAGGTGGGTGGGAGGAGCCAGCTTGAAGACTTCCAGCAAGATTTAAAGGGGGAAGGACAATGCCAGAAAGTGTGGATAGAACATCATATCCACGGCCCTAAAATAGATGATTCCATTACGTCAGACTGAATTTACCCAACTCTAATAACATTCCTTCAATCCCTTGATACAAAAAGTGATTTTTAAAATCACATGAACCAAAATCTTCCCAAACATATGTAAGGACTACACCCACTTTGGATTCCTATCATTACGAAATTGGCTATATGCTTGAATTTTTATTTCTGTTTCAAAATAGTTTCATCTTGCCATGTTTTTTTTTTTTAATTTTTTTTATTTTACTATTTTTGGTGCCTGCCACCGCCGGCACCATCTGCCCAGTCACGGACCCTTGGCTGTGGCTTCCCACATTTAGCTGCCCTCCCGGTACCCCCTGGCTTGGCCCCTAGGGTGGGGTCGTGGCACCTGAAACCCTCTGAAGGACACTGCAATCGACGGGATAGGGCAGGAGTCAGCCTGGGAGCCAATGCAGCCGGGGCAGGTGTCATCAAGGCAGTGGGAAGGCAGGATTTTCTTCCCTGTAGCGGGGCAGGAGCATGCAATGACACCTGCATCCATCCCACCCCTCATATTCTGGTAGGTGCTGGTCGTCCGTGGTGCCCCTGGCCTCTGCCAGGGTCCCTCAAGCGCCGGTCACGTACCCCCGGAGAAGGAGAGCAATTGTGGGCGCCGATCCTTCTCTCCAGGCCAGCCCTGACGGCCCAGGTCCATTCCTCTTAACCCAGGTCGCTGTGTCGCAGGTGGAAATCCAATTGCTGCGCCTAACGGACGCTCCATCTTGCCATGTTTTTATTATTTTCATTATAGCAGGTCTACTCTGAGAACAGCAGATTCTCAATTCAACTGTCTTTGGCAAAATACTACAGGCATATGCATGATGAATTTTAATATCCATTACTTCTTTTGGCCCAGATGTGCCTCATTTACATTGTGAAGCATGGGGAAAAGCAGAGTACCTTTAGTCACTGCAGAAGTGAGTATAACCCACAATTTGGGCTGTCCTTTTGTCATGGTAAATCTGATTTGTCATTTTTTTATCTTTTATTTATTTATACCTTGATAACCAGATAGGTGCACTGGTGCCAGGTGCCTTTTTCAGGCATAGCCTGAGCACTAAAAGTACACTGCACGAAATACTACAATAATGCAGTACACAAAACAGTATAGTGCCACACAGTGAGAGTTTTCACATTTATGAGTTACTTGCTTATGTTAAACATACAAGACAGCCAAAGACATGGTGAGATATTTCCTAAAATTTTTGTGATATTTCTAGAGAAATCTCCCGGTTTCTGCAGCTCCACAGTAGGGGAAGCAGAGAGAAACTCTTTAGAAATTTCACAAAATATCTGGAAACATCTGACCATGTCTCTGGCAACTACTGTAATCAACAGTGAGCGGCTCATGCAAGTGTGCTGAATAAATGTTAGAGCAGGAGGCTTAGCTACAGGAATCAGGAACATGAACCAAGATCTAACAAGTAGTCCTTCATCTTTTGAGTACAATCTTTATAGGAGGAGGACTGCCTGATGGAGGCAGGTATGGAGGTCCATAGGGAGGCATCCCTGAATCTGAAAGGCTTCTGACACAACCCTGTCCACATAAGCGGGGTCAGGAGCACATTTAGTGACCACAGAACAGGAGTGAAGGAGGTTGAAAGGGGTGAGCAGCTCTTATAGGCACTGCGCATGTTATACAAAATCACACATGCCCCACAATACAAAGCATCATGGTCCATATGCAAAGCACCAGGTTTGGTGCATGTTGCTACACAGAGTCTTGTATACAAAGTTAGCCAGCATGAGTTGGGCCCTGTGCACTAGCTGCAGCCAACCCAGCTATGCTAGGCAGGTGCAGTGGTGGGACCCAGGCCATGTGAGGTGGCAAATCTGGCAACCTTATGATACAGGTATTTTTTCTTTGACCAGATTTTAGGGCAGTGTCTGTTACAATGGTCGCATAGTCTAGCAATGGAAGAAGGTTGCTTTGTGCGATCCTTACTTTGGTGCCTACTGTGAATAGCCTTTGGGTACAGTAGAGCTGCCCCAATTTTTGGTGAAATTGCAGTATAGTGCAGTGGTTTAAGGCTCTGAGCTGCAAATCTGGAGACCTGGGTTTGAATCTCATAGCCTCCATTTGCATACTGTGTGACCCTGAGCAAGTCACTTAACTTCCCTGTGCTCCCAGGTTGCACCTGTAAACAAGCTTCAGCTAGTGTGTCTCACCTGGTTAAACAATTGGTAAAAAAAAGCCATCATCTTGCCAATTTATCGAATTTAAGTGGACCAGTAGCTTCTGGACTTCCTTGATTTTGACTTTTTTAGATAGAAATGGAAAAAACTGGAGGAGTGGTCAAAGGTATGGCAGCTGGGTTTTAATGCAAAAAAGTGCAAAATAATGCATGTCGGCCATAGAAACCTTGGGTAGAGTACAAAATGGAGACACTGGCAACAACCAAACAGGAAAGAGACCTGGGGGTAATCATATCGGATGACCTAGATGTAGCCAGGCAGTGTGACAAGGCAGTCAGGAGGGCTAGTGGGATGCTGGGATACACAGGAAGGAGTATCACCATCAGAAAAAGGGAGGTGGTGCTGCCCCTGTATAGATCACTAGTAAGACCCCACCTTATTTATTGTGTCCAGTTCTGGACACCGCATCTCATGAAGGACATAGACAGTGTAGAGGCAGTCCAGAGGAGTTGTACCAAAATGGTGCAGGGTCTGCATCAAAAGCCCTACCAGAAGAGGCTAAAGAAGTTCAATACGTACACCCTGGAATAGAATAGAGAGCGGGAATAAGATAGAGACCTTTAAATTTATTTATTTATTTTGCTTTTGGTAACCGGGTAAGTGCACTAGGCATAAAATGCCTATTTTCAGGCACGACCCGGGAGAAGACAGTTTACAGACATACAAGATACATGACGAGCACATGAAAGCAGCACAAATCAGAGGAAATAACAATACTTGGAATGTAGAGACAATCGCATTGACAAAATGATAATGAAAGTTACAGTACTGTGAAAAATTATATTACAGATTGAATAGATAACACAGGAAAATAAATCAAAAGGAGATAGGCAGTGTAAGACAGTACAATAAGTGCCAAAAACTGAGAGGTTTGTGGCCAGGGAAGGAAGGAGAGATGGTAGAGAGAAAGAGAGGTGGTGAGAGAGTGGGCATGATAGGGACTAAGAGAGGAGGGAAGAGGTATCAAGGAGGTGGATTATCTAGAGATGAAGAAGAAAGCAGGGAGAAGTGAAGATTCAAGGTGGGTTAAAGCAAGTGCAGGGGTTCACGGTATGCAGGTGTTTACGGTGAAGTTTCTTGAAACTAACATGGGTGGTCACTTGACGGATAGAAGTGGGTATAGAGTTCCAGTATTTAGGAGCTGTACAAGAGAAGGTGCGTGCACCCATGTTTGATCTGCATCTTGGGACGTGCAGAAGGGCTTTGTCATTTGATCGATCGTAGCTCATAGGTGAGAGGTTGTGATTCCAGAGCAAAGGCAAGGTGGGGAATGCCTGTTCTGGCAACACAGTCAATTAATGAGCCAAAGGACTGGAGACGATAGGGCGGAGGGCAGAGCCATTTTAGGTCCATGTAGAGCTGGCAATGGTGCTTGTAACGGGTGATGCAGAGGCATAGTGGCAGATGCTATTGTGGGTGGTGTCCCATTTATGCAGGAAGACTTGATTCAGATAGGTAGATTGCAGAGCCATATGTTAGAGCCGTAGAAGAAGCCTTGTGCCACAGCTAGTCTGGCTAGGGGTGAGGCGTAGCTGGTGCGATAGGCACTTCCTATCTTAGCATTTCTGGACTTACAGATGATGGAAATGTGGAGGTCAAGGTCAAGAGATTCATCAAGGGTAACACCAAGATATTTAAAGGAATTGGCAGTAGTCGGAGGGGAGCCATCCGCACACGAGATAATAAGGGGATTGAAATTCGATTTGAGTCTGGCAGGTGAGCCAAAGAGCACTGAGTAGGACTTGCTAGAGTTGAGGACTAGTTTGTTGTCAGTGAGCCAGGACTGAATACTCATGAAGTCCACGGCAATGGGGTGGTTTAGGGCAGCAGCAGTTTTAGCACTGTGGTAGATAACTAAGTCATCAGGGTAGAGCAGAGATGTACCTCACGAGGGTTGATAAGGTACAGGAGGGGAGTATGTTTCAGAAAAAAAAGTGCTCTAGAACAAGGGGATATGCTATGAAGCTGGAGGGAGTAGATTCAGGAGAGATGCAAGGAAATATCTCTTCACAGAAAGAGTAGTGAATTCCTGGAACAGCCTTCCAGCAGAAGTAATGAGGGCAAAAACAGTGGTGGGGATCAAAAATGCATGGGATAGGCACAAGGGAATTGTAGGTGCGGGGGCACCATAGATCAGGTGGCTCTACAGCAAAAATGAAGGTAGGAAAAGAAAAAGAAATAAACAAATTGGGCAGACTGGGTGGGCCAAGCAGTCATTATTTGCTGTCAAATTCTAGGTTTCTAGGTTTCTGATTCTGTAAAGTCGCTGACTGATGGCGACTGCTTGGGAAGGACCAAAGCCAATCCACCATGACAGTGCTGGGTGGCCTGCTAGGTCGGTCATGCATGAGCCTGCGGGGTGGGGGTGGGGAAGGCACAGCCGCGGATCAGGGCTTTTCCTCCAGCTCCTGGTTTTCTCCTTGAGGGTGCCGGTGTGCAATGTCGTGCATGCATACATGCTTAACTACCAGCAGACACCCCTCACCTCATTATAGGTATTCCTGCTGTGTTGCCACTTGGCCTCCATTAGGTGGCAGTCAAGCAACGGAATGCAGCATCCCCCCTCCCTGAGGGAGAACTGTCCAGACACCTGATTCTCCTCTCCTGGCCCACGCCCAAACAACCATGACACGGGAAACTTTCTGTTCTTTTCAATCGTGCCATGGGATCTTAACTTCCACCCAGACAGTGACCAAAGATGAGCAGAAGGACACTCAGTTCAACATCTTATCCGAAGGACAGCATTTCAGCAGTGCAGCTACCCCCAGTACTGCATTACAGTGTCAGTTAAGGTCAGTCAAGGGCATTACCCCAAGGTCCTGGCATGGGGCTGCAACCAATTTTTAGACCCAGATTATTAGCAAGTTTGTCAATGTACTGTACATGTTTCATGTGAGAAGTGGGTCAACCTAGAAACCCAGATATCTGTAGTAATTCAGTAACAACCTCTGGAGGACCCATCTGCAGTAGTAGTAATCACCAGAGGGTCTTAGCTACCATAGCTCATCATTCGGGTGCAGAAACTAATACCACAGCCTTGGTCATACCTACATTTCATAACAGTTTTGAGTCATGGAGCTAGAACTCCAGCTCATAGAACCCCCTCTGGAGAGTGGTCTGTACAGCAGGAATAGCAGTGTCAGTGGCTCAGCAGGCAGCACACTTGCCTCTGAGGCCGGAGATCATGTAGCTGTTGGTTCTATCCCCACATCAGCACTTGGGTTAATATCCAATACTGACACTGTAGTGCAGCATGGGGGGTGCTGCACTCCTGAGATGCCATCTTTTGGATGAGACGTTAAACCAAGGTCCTATCTGCCTGTTCTGGTGGTAGTTCAGGTGGATGTCAAAGATCCCATGGCACTTCTCGAAAAGATCAGGGGAATTTCCCCGGTGCAATGGCCAAATTTCCTCCATTCACGAAAAATACCACCAACAGCTTAATCTGGTTCAAGGTCAGTTGGCATTCATTTGTATCCTCCTCCCCCCCCAGGTCATGCCTGAAAATAGGCAGGATTTGTCTAGTGCACTTACCTGGTCAACAAAAAATAAATAAATGTTAGCTTCAGAAGCATAGACAGAGCATCATATCGTCAGTGTATATTTGATAGTTCACGCCTGTAATGCACCGTCGTCTTTCATATATGGGAAAAAAGTAAGGGGCCAAGTACTGAGCCTTGTGGGACACCTTTTTTGGTTTTTACCTGGACTGGCCTGCACGCAACGCCATATAACCTGAATTTCTGATTCTGAATGATCGGGATCTCACCATTGCAGGGTATGTAATGTTTAGGAGAGACAGAGCGCGAGAAGGGGAAGGGTGGCGTTATACTAAGGAGGATATAAAAGCCCAGGGTCAAACACAGTGGGAGAGCAAGTAGATCAATATAGTGTGGGCAGGTACTCACATGTTGGGGAAAACATCAGGATAGGAAAGGTATATGGACCACCATCTCAGAAAGAGGCAGCTGATAGGGAACGGGGACAAAATAAAAGAGCAGCAAAACAGGGAGCGGTGCAGTTGATGGGTGACTTCAACATGACAGATGTGAACTGGAGATCACAACAGTAGGAAGTGCAAGGAATCTGCTAGCAGGAAGCCTTTCAGGAAGCATTCCTGATACTGAGGGTTGAGTAGCCTACAAGGGAGGTAACCACCTCTAATTTAGTCTTCATGTACTGATGAACCAGAGATAATATAGTGGAGATAACAGTGCAGGACCCACTGGGAACCAGCAATCACTGGACACAGTTATTTAATATCACATTAGAAGCGGAGAAGAAAGAGTCACAGATGGAAGTCCTAGACTCTAGGAGGGTAGAGTTTAGCAGAATACAGGGGCTGTTGCAGGAGAAACTAGAAGGGGTAATGATGGCCGAGGGGGTGAAAAAGAAGAGGGAGTTTATCAAGAACTAGATATTGGAAGCCATGAGTCTCTGTGTAAGGATGGTAGTGAAAGCAGGAGGGATAGGAAACCACTGAGATTCACAAAGGGGTGGAAGAGGCTGTGAGGGAGAAAAAGAGGCCTTCAAAATATACAACTCTAGCCAGGCAGAGGGGATGAGACCAAGAAGGCTGTGAGGAGGGCAAAGTCTGATGATGATTTGAGGATAGCAGAGGAATAAAGAAGGGACAAAACACTCTCTTACTACATGTGGGAGAAGTACAAAACAAAAAGGGATAGCGAGACTAAGGAAGGGGAAGGGGAGAAAAGGACAATAAAGGAAGGTTGACATACATACTGAACCAGTTTTCTGTTCACTATTCACAGTGGAGGATATAGGTTAATTGCCTGTGTCCTCAGGGCATGGGGGGGATGGGGGTGTCAATAAGGATCCAATTACAGAGACAAAGGTGTTGAAGGGATTAACTAGGGTTGCCACCTTTGGATGAGGCAAAAACCGGATCCTAAGCTCCGGCCCTAGCCCCATCACTTTTTATGACTCATCATGCACTGTTCCTCCAATAAAAGACAACACTTAAAGCAGCAGTTAAATAAAAATGTTAAGATACTGTACTGTGCCTCTTAAAGTTACTTTCCTAGGTTCTTCTTAATTATTTATTTACTTATTTATTTATTGGCATTCGTTAACCATACAAAGATAAAAGAAAACTCATTTACAGATATGATCTGGGGTATTAAACACACTGAAGGTGGATAAGATGATGGGCCCGGATGGGCTACATCACTGTGTGCTAAAGAAGATGGGACATGTCATAGCTGCACTGCTACTGCTTGAGCTCTCGAACAGATCGCTGGCGTGGAGGGTTGTACTCAGGAACTGGAGGACAGTGAATGTAGTTCCCCTGCAAATGAGCAGAAGTAGAGCTTAACCCAAGAATTACAGACCTGTCAGTCTGACGTACATAGTGGTGAAGCTACTAAAAAACTTAAGAAAGGTGAGGTTCTGGAGGGCCGGCAGGGGAGAGATGGCTTGAGTGTCCCACGACTGCTCGCCATCTCCCGGGAGGAAGGGAGGGCCACAACCCGGTGTTGGGTGACCGTTGGCGGAGGCCAGACATAGGGCAACAAGTCGGGATATTGCTAGAAAGCGTGATGGACATCTGCTTTTGCCCAGATGTCCTGGACATCACACTCCCAAGGGGAGAAAACAGGAAACACAGCTCAGTGCTGCTGGATGACAGCTGCCCAGTCTACAGCACTACCGAAAGCCTCCAGTGAGCCACCCCCCCACCTCAGCAGCCTCCCAGGGCCTAATGTGGACGAGCCAGGTAACCCCCAACTGGTGACTTCCCTTTAGGAGGAGGGGGACCCTCCTGGCCAAGGGTTACGCCGGGATACCCTGGGGGCAGCTGCAGTGTGAGGTTGTGGGTGGAGAGACCGAGGAGGTCAGTAGGGGTTAGCGGAGCCCCAGGGGCGCCTTGAAGGAGTGGGGTGCTGGAACCAAGGGCAAAAAAAAGGTCAGGGTTAGTGGGTTTCTGGAAGCAAACGTACTTCAGGATATCAGACACCATGGGTTTACGAGAGAGGCTGTGCCAAAGAAACAGGATCGACTTCTTTGGGCAATGAAGGTGGTGGACAAGGGTCAGGCAGTGGACATACTGTACCTTGACTTCAGCAAGGCCTTTGAATCTACCCCATATGGACAGCTGGTCAAGAAGTTAGATGATCAGAGGTATAAAAATCCCAAAATGAGTAGACAGACCCCAGAGGTTTGTCCTTAATGGGGAACACTCAGAGGTGAAAGTGGTCAACAGTGTTGTGCACTAGGGATCGGTCTTGGGAACTGTCCGCTTCAGCTTTTTTATCCGGGATACTGGAGTAGGGATCCAGGTGAAGATCTGCCTCTTCGGGGATGAAACTGTACCAAGATCTGCTTAAGAGTGGATAGCGAGGAAAGGGGTAAGAAATATATGGGGAAGACCTGGCAAGACTACAAAAGTGGTCAGGAGTATAGCAGCTGAAATTTAGTGCTAAGAATTATTAGTCTAATTAATTGTTCCTGGGTCAAACATGCACTATAACTGGCTGCTGTACCAGGCATTAATCCCTCAGAAATGGCCAGTACAGCTCTGAGCGGCACGAGCATTTGTACACATAATTTAAAAAGAGCCGTTTCCCCATTACTACTGTGATTAGACTTATAATCGCTATAATGACCTCGCAGCCTGTCATTTCATGAGTATTAAGAACCTGCACCTCAGGTCATCCCACCCAAGCCGATTGTTTATCCACAGGAAATACCAGCTGTTCGGTCATTATTGCTGAAGTGCAAAGCAATGGACACGGGCAAAAACAGTCCAAAAATAGAATACAAAAGGGGGTATTGTAAAGTAGGACAAAGGAGAGAAACCTGGGGTAATAATATCAAACAATTTGAAGACATCAGCACACTGCAACAGGGCAGTGTGAGGGCAAACAGGATGCTGGGATGTCTCTGCTTTGTCCTCACCTGGAGTACTGTATGCAATTCTGGGACCCACACTTGGAGAAAGACAGGAAAAGGGTGAAGGTGGTACAGAGGAGGGTAATCAAAATGACCCAGTGTCAGCAAAAAAAGACTTACATGGAGAGGTTGAAAGATCTTAACATGTACACACTACAGGCAAGAAGAGAGAGGGTAACATGATCGAGACATACAAATACCTCCACAGGATACTGTAGGTAGCAGATTTGTTCACATTGAGTGGGAACACAAGCACCAGGTGCAACTCACTCAATGATGCCGGTGGGTGGAAGATGTAGCTGAGGTGTCAAAAGCACTTCTTCATAGAGAGGGTGGTGGAGAGTAGAATAGACTACTAGAGACGTAGTCTATGCAAAATCAGTTGGGGGAGTTCAAACATGGGTAGAACAATCATATGTGGTTAGTAAAACCCAAGTAAAAGGAGCTGGAGACAAGAAAATACAGTTATGTAAGAACTTACGTCACAGTAGATCTTCGAGAGGAAGCTCTTGCAGCAGGCCACACTGGTAGGACTAAGCCGCCAGGCACTAGGATCACATGGAAAACTTCTAGCTAGTAATGTATCACGGGGGTCGACCTCCCACCAACACCAGTCTGCTGATGTCAGCCTAGCCTATATAGGAGGGAGGTCCCCCACACCTACCTCAGTTCTCCCGCCGGAGAACCCATACGGGAAACCAGTGAGAACTGAGGAGGTTTCCCCGAGAGTCAAAAGAAAGGCAGAAGTAGTGCGAGAGAAACAGAGTAGCAGGAGGAAGGAGGGAGGGAAAGCAGGGCCTGCTGCAAGAGTTTCTCTCAGAGATCTACTGTTACAGTAAGTTCTTATGTAACTGTACTATCTTACTTTGAAGAAGGCTCTTACAGCAGGCCACACTGGTAGGACTGAGTATCAAGCAGTACTGGGTATCACCAGAATAACACCACCGGGAGGAGGAGGACAAGATCAGCAGCCCAGAGCTCAAGAGAAGGCCAAAAGAACTGCCAGGCTGAAACTGGCCCTGCGCGGAGCGATGTCAAGCTGTAATGCTTGGTGAAAGTGGGGACAGAACACCAGGTGACAGCTGAACAGATGTCAGCAGCAGACACATTTCTGAAGCAAGCTGTGGAGGCAACCATACCCTAGTGGAATGGCCTCTGACCACCCCAGAAGGGGTTTGCTGTACTTGTGGTAGCAATAAACAATACAATTCGCTACCACTTAGACAAACACTGTTTGGAAACTGGAGTACCTCTCTTGGGAGGAATTAAACAAACAACTGCTCAGATTTTCTGAAAGGCTGTGTGTGGTTCGTGTAGTACCACAAAATTCTATGTATATCCAATGTATGGGGCAACGCTTCCCTCTGATTAGAATATTCAGAAAAATAAACTGGCAGGTGGAGGGACTGATTTAAAGTAAATCCAGACACCACCTTAGGTATGAACTTAGGATGAGTACGCAAAGACACCCTGTCTTTGTGAAAAACCAAATAATTCTCCTTACACATGGGAGTCTGCAGTTTGAAAATCCTTCAAGCAGAAGTAACAGCAACTAAAAGAGCACTTTCCACAACAGAAAGTGCAACTTGCAATTCATGGCCAGTTCAAAGAGAGGCAAAGTGAGTTTCTCAAACATAAAACTGAGGTCCCATGGAGGGACTTGGTCCTGAATGGGAGGTTTCAGATGCAAAATGCCCCACAGGAATGTGCGGGACCTCAAGCTGGGCGACAGCTTCGCCCTCAATAGGTGCCTGGTATACTAACATACTAAAATGCCAGCAGAATAGGCCTAACGGTCTTTCGTGTCTGCTCGTTTGGTCAGCCCCCACCCTGGGTGCTGACCTTGCTGTCCCCCTCGCCTTCTCTGGCTTCTCCCTTCCCAGTTCCGGATATTCTTGCTGCATTGGATTTTGCTTCCAGAACCCTTCCCTGTACCTGTCCCACCCCTCTTGAACCCCTCCACTGTCTCTGCCTCCACCAGCCCCCTAGGCAGTGCATTCCATGGCTCTACCACCCTCTCAGTGAAGTAGCACCTCCTCCTCCTTTCTCCCTGAATCTTCCCCTCCAGCTTCCACCCATGCCTCTAGTGGCCCCTCCTCCTTCCTTCGAAGCACCCTGACTGTTCCTCCCCTATTTACCCTCTTCATGTACCTGAAGACCTCTATCATGTCCCCCCGGTCCCTTCTCTCTTCCAATGTGTACATATTTAGCTCTTCGAGCCTCTCCTCATAGGTCCTGTCCCCCAAGCCCCAAATCATTTTGGTTGCCCTCCTCTGGACCCTCTCCAGGAGGTTAATGTCCCTCTTTAAGTGTGGCCTCCAAAACTGCACACAGTACTCAAGGTGCGGCCTCACCAAGCAGTTATACAGAGGGAGTATCACTTCCCTCCTTCTGGAGGTGATCCCCCTAGCGATGCATCCCAGCATCCTGTTGGCCTTGGCTGCTGCCCTCCTACAAGTCTCAGAGTTGTTCATCTTGACATCCACCACCACCCCCAGGTCCCTCTCAGCCATCGAGACTTGTAGCCCCCAGGGTGTACACTTGGCCTGGGTTTCTGGCCCCCAGGTGGAGTACCTTGCATTTCCCTGCATTGAACCTCAGCTTCCACTTTCTAGACCATCTTTCCAGAGCCTCCAGGTCCCCCTGTAGGGCCACCCTTCCCTCCTCCCCATCCACCACGCCGCCCCCAGTTTAGTCATCTGCAAAGAGACTCATCTCACCTGATTCCTGTCCTTATGTCAGAAAGCGTAGGCGTTGAACAGAAGGGCCCAAGGACTGATCCCTGTGGGACCCACTAATGACCCTCCTTGGGGATGAGACTATCCCACCAACTTCCGGTCCTGGAGCCAATTGCCTATCCATCTGATCATCTGGTTCCCCACCCCCATTTCTCCCAGCTTATCCAACAGGCCCACATGAGGAACAGAGTCAAATGCCTTGCTGAAGTCTAGAAAGAGGACATCCACTGGTCTACCCAGGTCCAAGGCACTTGTCACCCAGTCATAGAACTCCACCAGGTTTATCTGGACACGATTTCCTGGGATGAATCCATGCTGTCTCATCGTCCAGGCACCCTGACTTATCCAGGTCCCCTCTAGCCTCTCCTTGACAATGCCCTCCATCACCTTGCCCACCACCGATGTCAGGCTGACAGGCCTATAGTTCCCTGCCACCTCCCTTGATGCCCCTTGTGGATAGGCACCATATGCTCCACCTTCCAGTCTTGGGGCACCACCCTGTCCTCAGAGAGATGGTGAAAAGCTCTGCCAGGGTTTCGCCAGGACATCTGCAAGTTCCTTCAGCACTCTGGGATGTAATTTATCCGGCCCCGTGCTTTCTCCATCTTAAGGAGCTGAGGCTTCCTCACTCTCTCTGCTGTGATTTCCACTTCCAGTACCTCTTCTCCTGCTTAGCCCTCCTCCCACCTGCCAGTGCCTCCCCTCTCCCCAGACCTGCCGATCGGTAGAGGGTCCCTCCTCAGTATCTCTGTCTCCTCCCATGTATGATGCAGCACCCCCATTTTCCCTGGTGAAAACTGAGGTGAAGTACTCATTTAGTACCTCAGCCTGCTCCCCCGGGTCTTGTGCCCATCTCTCCCCTGATTTAATCCTGCTAATCTGTCCCTTCACCCTTCGTCTTTCCCCAATGTATCTAAAGAACCCCTTGTTCCCTCTCCTAATTTCCCTGGCCAGGTTCTGCTCCTTCCTTGCCTTAGCCGCCCTCACCACTCTAGGTGGCCCTTCTAGCCATCAGCACCAAACCTCCCCTCGATCCCTTTCACTCCTTGAGCACTTGAATTGCTTATAGGCTGCTTTCTTTCCCTTTACCTCCTGGACCTCCTGGTCCACCAACAGGGTTTTGGGCCTACCGCATTTTCGTCTTACTCTTGCACAGGTAGCATCCTGCACCCCTCCTGATGATTTCCCACCTACTATCAGTCCATGTCTGACCCATCCCATCCAAGTGCTCCTTAAGGACCTTCCCATTTCTTAAAACCGCTCAAGTCGGTTACTTCCGCCTTTGTGCAGCCTTCTACCCTCCTAGGTCCAGGCAGAACCAGACCGTGGCATGGTCACTCCCTGCCAATGGGTCCCTTACCTCCAGGCCCCCAATCTGGTCACGTCTGCCAGGACCACATCCAGTACCCGTGCCTCCTGGTGGTTCCCTCACCTGCTGAGTTAGGAATCGGCTTGAAGACATCCAACAACCTATGTTCCCTGGTCACAGAGGATGTCATAGTCTCCCAGTCTGTTCCTGGCATGTTTAAGTCCCCAACACCACCACGTTCCTCTGCCCAGTCTTCAGTGTCTCCTAACATCTGCCACCAGACTGTCCTCCAGCTCCTCCGCCAGGGCAGGAGGTCTATACACCACTCCTATTTTTACTCTCTTGCCCCCCCTTGTTATCAAGGTGACCCAAATCGCCTCCACGGTTCCCTCCGCCTCCTCTACTCCCCCATGCCAATGGAGTTTTTGACTATCATTGCTACCCCTCCTCCCCTACCCTCTCCCCATCCTTCCTGAACATAGTGTAACCCTCCAGGTTCAGGTCCCAGTCATGTCTTGCAGTGGCCCAAGTCTCAGTGACCGCTGCCACATCCACTGCTCCCTCATTTAGCATCACCTGGAGCTCAGGCATTTATTGCCCAAGCTCCTGGCATTTAGCAGGACTACCTTCCACCCTTTCCCTATACTTCCATTTCCCCTGCTCGTGTTCCCATGGGGATTCTGTTTTCCCCTGGTCTGCACTTTGCCAGTTGACCTTTTCCTGCAATCCTCCTGGTCCCCAGGGGGGTGGAGACAGAGTCCCTCCTTTATCGGTACCCCCTTGACAGCCTTTTCTCCCATCCCTCCCCTTCACAAGTTTAAACCCCACTTTTCACCAATGAACCCCTCTATTTTCAACTTAAGGATTCCCCTCCCCTCCAAATTGAGATGGAGTCTATCTCTAGCATACAGCTCCTTATCCTCCCAGGTCTCCCCCCAATCCCCCATCAACCCATACCCTCTGGCCTCACACCACTCCCTGAGCCACTGGTTTATCTCCTAATTTTCCTTTTGTGTTCCCCACTAGCTCTTGGCACTGGCAGGATTTCTGAGAAGGAAACTGTGCATCCTATGTCATGACCAGACCCTGGCGAGCTCCTGAATCTTGCCTGTATCTCTAGTCGCCATTTCCCTCAATGTCATTTGTACCCAGGTGGACCAGTATGTCTGGGAACCCCACAATCCTTTGCCAGCTGATATACCTTGTGCTTAGCCCTGTGCACTGTTAGTCCAGGAAGCATCTTGTTCTAACTGGCCAGGCTTCTCCCTCCCTATCCCATTTGATACCCCTGATCATAGAATCCCCCAGCAGGAGCACTCTGACCACTCCTTTTCCTCCATTCCCCCCCTTCCATGTCCCTCATCCTTTCTACAGGCTCCTCCACCCAGCTGGCTCCTTGTTCCTCCCCCTATCTGGGTGCCACATGCCACCCCCTCCTTATTTACCATGGCCACCCCCTCTCCTCCAATCCTATGCCTCTCCTCCTCCCGAGTATCCTTCTGTACCTTGCTAATTCCCCCCTCACTGCTCGCAACTGGTCCTTCTCCCCCATCTGCTAAACTAGCCTGGCTCATCCTCCCTTCCTTCCTGTCTCCATTTAGTTCCTCCTTGCTCGTCGTGCTCCCCTGGCCTAAACCCTCAGCTCCCTTTACTGAATCCTCCTTGTACTTCTGGTCCTTCTCCTTTACCTTTCCTCCCAACTGGTCCTTCTCCTTGCGTTTTCCTCCCTCTTCCCCCTGCCCCTCCTGTGCTGATTCACTGCTCCCCCCATTCTCCTGCATTCCAGGTCCCCCCCTGTTCTTCCTGCTATCTGGCCCCTGCCTCCTGCCTCCCACTCCCTTTCAGTCTCTAACCACCTCTGTCGTGGCTACATCACCCCCCTCATCCTTGAGCAGAAGAAGAGAACTGAAGCGGTTACTGAGTGTAAGTTCTGATCCACCTCCCGCCTTGCTTCCTTCTGTCCAGCCCTGGCCATCTGCCTACTTCCCTGAGAATGTTGTCCTCCATCCCCTTGTGAGGGTCCCCAGTTACCTGCCTGCTTCCTTGGTAGTGTCCTTTTGGACCCCTCTGCCAGGGTCTATGTGACCCTGAGTATTCAGAGATAACAGAAAGGTGCACTTAAGGAGGAGTACCCCAGGCCTGAATCCAAAAGGAAAAGGAGGTACTCCAGCAACTGACTCACCGGGCAGGTGAAAGGATTCAAATGGCGAGCAGTGACTCAAATGGAGGAGTGCTTCCATTCATAGCATAAGTGGCCCTGGTGGAAGGTTTTCTGGCAGCCACCAGAATGTCAGCGACCCTAGAAAATACCCCAAAGTGGGCAATAGCCAGGTCTGCTGGAGCCATACATGAAGATGCAGGGACTTGAGGTCCGGATGGACTAGTGTGCCCTGATCCTGGGACAGCAAGCCGGTGCACAGGGGCAGAGGCATCGGAGGCTCCACTGCCAGCTGTTGCAGTAACAGGAACCAAATCAGGCGTGGTCAGAAGGGGGCTATGAGAATCACCTCTGCGCCTTCCAACCTGGAGCTTGAGCAGAGCCGTCTTCAGGAGCGGGAAGGGAGGAAAGGCGTACAGAAACCTCCCCTTCCAGGAGAGGGACAAAGCATCTTGCCAGAAAACTCCAGGTCCGGGATAGAGTGAGCAAAAAAGTGGCAGTTTTGCATTGACTGGGGACACAAAGATGTTCAACTCTGGATGGCCCCACTTGTCGAAGAGGTCTTCGAACTCTGAGGTTGGAAGCTCCCACTTGTGATCCAGCAACCTGGAGCATCTGAGACTGTCGGTCAAGATGTTTTGAACGCTTGGAACATGAACAGCTGAGAGCTCCAGACTGTGCTCAATGGCCCACTATCAGACTCTCATCACCTCCCAACACGGGGTAAGAATGGGCCCCCACCCTGTCTGTTGATGTAGTACACCACATACGCTTGTCCATCTGCACCAGCAGCGAACCTGGGAGGAGATGAGTCTGAAAGACCTGCAGGGCATAAAGAACCGACCACATCTCCAGGATGTTGATATGAAAATCCTGCTCTACATCCGTCCAGGTACCCTGGGTCTGGTGATTGGCCAGATGAACACCCCAGTCCAGCCCGGATACGTCTGTCTATCTGTTGGGGGGTCGGGAGCAGAAAAGAGATCCCCGAAGGAGGTTGGCCGGATCGAGCCACCACCTCCAGACTGGGTCGGACATCAGGACCAACTGGTCCAGGCAGTCTGTGCGTTGGTCCCACTGGCCTCTCAAGGTCCACTGAGGAACCCGCATATGTAGGCAGGCCAGAGGAGCCATGGCAATTGCCACTGCCATGTGGCCCAAAAGGCGCAGGAAAACCCTGGCAGGGACCTGCTGGCTGGAGGAAACCAGATGGGTCTGCTCTATCAGCTGCTCCGCTCTGTCCTCGGGCTAAAAAGACCTTGCCCTGGCTGGAGTCCAGGACCGCCCCTATGTATTGAAGGTGCTGGCAAGGGGGAAGGCAGGACTTCAGCTGATTTACAGTGATCCCCAGGGCCTGGAAGAGACAGAAGGTGTACTCCAGGGTCTGAACTAAACGGTCCCTGGAAGGAGCTGCTAACAGCCTGTCATCCTGGTAGGGGAACACATACAAGCCCTGCCTCTGCAATGTGGCTGCCACCACTGCCAGGCATTTGATAAATACCTGGGGGGGCCGAGGAGAGGCCAAAAGGGAGGGCCCAGAATTAGAAATGTGCTCCCTGAAAGTGGAAGCGGAGGAAGTGATGATGTGCAGGTAAGAAGCCTGCATTTCCAGTGAACAGAGCCATTCTCTTTGGTGCAGGAGGGGTAACAGCCCCTGGAGAGAGAGACCATCCTGAAGCACTTGTACTCATATAGATACAGATGGCTCATGTCCAGGATGAGACGGAGATCCCAGGTCTTCTTGGGGATGATGAAGAAGTGGGAGCAAAACCCCCTTTCCCACTGAGCCTGAGGGACGGACTCTATGGCTCTTTTTTGAAGAACAGACTGAATTTCCTCCCAAACCAGATAAAGGAGAGTAGGGGTAGGTGGAGTGGACAGGAGGATTTTCGTGTGGCCACTCTAGGAACTCCAGAGTGTGACTGTGTTCTATAATCTGGAGCACTCAGTTGTCTGTGTACACCCCCTGCCACCACTCTAGGTGGAGGGAGAACCAATCCCCGACCGCCTCCCTTGGATCCTCCACTGCGGGGGGGAAGGGGGAAGCTAAGGAGTCAGGAGATAGGGGAGGGCACAGGCAGTGGGGCCACGGGGGCCCTAGGGGCTCTGGCGGCGGCAGGGGCCACTGTAGCCTTATGCTTGTGCTGACCCTTGGCAGGCTGGTTCTGAGACTGCTTGCAGGAGGACCTGCAAAAGGACTGATGTTGGCCTGCTCTACGTTAGGTGTGATGCAGAATGGACCCACTTGAGGGCCCACCTGACTCCTGCAGGAAATGATGTCCTGGGCATCCCCCAAAGGACCAATCCCCAGAAGGGGGCACCCAAAATGCTTTCCTGCACACCCCAGGCAAAGCTGGATACCTGGAACCAAGAATGGCGACGGAGACGGACCCCAGCAGGCCCCCCCCAGGACATGACTACCAATGTCTAAGCCCAACTTCATAAGCTGGGTGAGCTGCGACTTAGTGGGGGTCCTCTGGTCATCTCTGTACCAGGTTCCTGGCTTGGTCCCAAAGAATATTCTGGTATTGGACCATGTGGGCCAGATAATTTATAGCCCGGATAGTCAGAGTAGTGGAAGCAAAAAACCCATTTGCCAGGGCGATTCAGCTGCCTGGACTCCCAGTCCAGGGCAAGGGTACTATGGTGTTTGGATTTCTTAGTATGGTCATGTGCCACATTATCACCGAATCCGCCTTAAGGTGGCTCCCCAGAAAAGGCTTGCCAACTGGGGTGTGGTAACAGCCATCTTCCTTTTTAGACAGAGCAGTGGTGGTAGAAGTGTGGTTCCAGGCCGCCTTATTGACATCCTCGTAGGAGTCAGTCAAAGAGGGCACCACCACTGGGAGGGCATCCTGCTGCTGGAGGTAGATGGCCAAACGGCGTCTCTCCGGGTCCTGTTCTTCCGTTTCCCAGCCCATAATGGACTGGATGTGGCACATGACATCCATAAAGGATGAATCATCAGGGCTGGACTTGGGCATCTCTTTAGCTGATCATCCCCTTCCGAAGACTCCGCTGGAGAAGAGGAAGACCCCGAAGAGTCATCCTTAGTAGTATCACTATCTAGGACTGATGCCGGGGGCCAGCGATTGTCCCTTCTAGAACGTGAACTGATGTCAGGTCGAGCCCTGAGGACCCCGACCTATGGGGTTCACTCGGACCAGCGCAATCTGGATTTTGGTGCTAGGGATCCTGAGGAGGATGGAGGGGGGATGCTGGAGGCGGGCCCGGAAGGGCAGGGGTTTGCTTTTACATGAAGGAATACCACACCGAAAAAAAGAGCATTATAATCCACCTGGGGTGTTATATTATACATCAGCAGTAATGGAAAAGAAGGCACTGGGGAAGGGTATGATGGTTTGGGAGCCGACGAAGAGTACCCCAGCATAGGTCCACCAGGCGCTAGGCACATGTTGAGGCAGGGGAGACTACGGAGTCAGGCCCATAGGTTGGGGCTGCGGCATTACTGATGGCGGCCCAAGTGACGACTGCCTGGAGCACCCGGGCAAAGGATCCACTGGCGCCAACTCAGCTGGAGAAGCTGGCACCTAAGGGGATGGAGACTCCGGAATTAAGGGCAGAGGTGATGCTGGTGAGGAAGAGATGGCGGTGGCCTGCTGTGGGCGTTGCCTGGCAGGACTCACACTGATCCCAGTGATGGAAGCCGACTAAGGCAGCGCCGAGGCTGGGGGGGGCGACAGTTGTAGAGCCGACATCCAATAGACCAACACAGACCAAGCCACTTAGCTGAAAGCCCGTGGAAGATATGGGCCTGAGCGCCAGAGACTGGGGGACAGGAGACTATGTCCCCTGCTCCAAAGAGCAACTGCCAGAACTGGAAATAAGGGCGAGAGGCAGATCCACTGGAAACCCAGAGGAAGTGAGGGCTGAAGGAGTGGACCCAACATGGGGGGGGGGGCAACTCTGCCGCAGTCAATGGTTTGTGGGGTGACCGCGAATGGGAAGCTAACCAGGCCCGGTCCCAGAGTTTATCCTGGTGCTTATGCTTCCCGGACTTCTCCTTGTGAGAAGATGAAGAGGCCCTGGAGGACTGTGCTGGCAAGGCTGAAGAACTCCTGGCCTGCAGCTCTTTCTCTATGCGACCAACTTCTGCTTCAAAAGATGGCTCTCCAGAGTTTTTTAAACGACCTCCAAGTGGCCTGGTTGAATTTTTGACAAAACTGGTAGGCTTCGGTGTCGTGACTTGGGCCTAGGCAGATGAGACACGCAGAGTGACCATACTTTTCAGGGATCTGTTTGCCACAGGCACACTTCGAGGAGCGGTCAGAAGACGAGGCTGGTGGAGAAGACAAACTCGTTGATCAGAACTCCGAAAATTCAATGTTTTACACTAAAGAAAAATTAAAAAGCACAGTAAGTGAGGGGAATGGCAGTCGACTGTAGCTACGGCATCCGCTAAGGTCCAACATACATGGGTCAACAGTGGAGAAGAACTGGGGTAGGTGGGGACCGCCTCTTCTATACAGGCTAGGCTGATGTCAGCTGACTGACGTCGGCAGGTGGTGGTTCCCTGTGATAGACTGATAGCTAGAAGTTTTCCGTGTGGTCCTAGTGCTGGCAGCTTAGCCCTACTGGTGTGGCCTGCTGCAAGAGCCTTTCTCGAAGTAACTGGAAGGGGACAGGATCAGGACAGGATCAGTTGTGTTCCAGGACAGTAGCTGCTTCTTGTTGTTTTCACAGGGTTCTTGTGGATTTTACTTGGTAGAAGGTTATTTCTTTTCTTTCTTACTTCTAAGGGGCTAGCAGGGTATTGTTTTGGGGGCCGTTGGAAGTTTGAAAACTGATTTGGTGGCTGTAAGTGGGCTCATTTGTTGGATGTTTCACTGTGTAACAGGCTGCGCTGGTGGAGGCCTATTTCTTCTGATTTAAAACCTATTTGGTGGGAGTTGCTTGGGCCTGGGTATTTGAATGGGAGACCTATATCTGTCAATTTCAAACCTATTTTGATGTGTTGTTAGTGAAGCTGATTAAATTGGAGACCTGTTTCCTTTGGCAGCAAACATATTTTGGGGGCTTTGAGTTGAATTTTGATTCATTGTTGCTGACTTCAGTAGCTGCAAAGATTACTGCATAGTGGGGAAGGTGTTAATGGTCTGGGTTTCACTCAGCTAATTGACTGGAGGCAAAGCTGAATCAGGTTTATGGTGTTGGCTGCTTTGTCTTCTCAGAAGGAACTGAAGGGACAGGATCAGTTGTGTTCCAGGACAGTAGCTGCTTCTTGTTGTTTCACAGGGTTCTTGTGGATTTTACTTGGTAGAAGGTTATTTCTTTTCTTTCTTACTTCTAAGGGGCTAGCAGGGTATTGTTTTGGGGGCTGTTGGAAGTTTGAAAACTGGTTTGGTGGCTGTAAGTGGGCTCATTTGTTGGATGTTTCACTGTGTAACAGGCTGTGCTGATAGAGGCATATTTCTTCTGATTTAAAACCTATTTGGTGGGATTTGCTTGGGCCTGGTTCTTTGGCTGCTGGGCTTGGAGGGGAGACACAGGGCTGATACACTCTCTCTCGAGTTGGGTGTCTGCCCAAAACCCACCCTCCCTCGAGTTGGGTGTCTGCCCAAAACCCACCCTCCCAGAGTTCTGTTAATTTATAGGGGAACACCTGCCCTGCAATTGGAGGAAAAGGCTGCAGGTGCAGCTCATGTAGTTCTAGCCACTGGGGGTTGTATTTAAAGGCTGGGAGAGAGGAGCTTAGGGAGTTGTTCATTTCCCTTATAAGTTTACTGTGTTGTACTGCACCTAGTAACAGGGTTATCGGTGTACTGTGGGACTGTATCTAAGATTAGTGGGTGATCTGATTAGGCAGTAGGGGTGTATCTTGGACTGGAGGGAACCTGGTGGCTCACCCAAGGAAACCTACTTGGAAGGGGATGGAACCACATGGCATTAGGGCCGGCATCTTTGGGAGGGTGGTGGGGTGCACAGAGTGTGGAGCAGCCATGATACTGGACTGGGCTTGGAAGTTTGGCGGGTTGCCCAGTGTGCTACCAGCTGGCACAGCTTAGGGAGGAGGTTGCGGGGATTAGGAAACTGCTGGGGGAAGGGGGGAGGTATGGTTGGGGAAGGGGGCAGGGGATCTCCCACAGGGTTGCACCAAGCACTGGGGGCGGCGGCATAGGGAAAGGAGTGCAGGAGAATACTCAGGGGTCACATAGGGACCCTGGCAGAGGGGCTCCAAAAGGACACTACCAAGGAAGCAGGCAGGTAACTGGGGACCCTCACAAAGGAGGGACAGTGGGACAACATTCTCAGGGAAGTAGGCAGATGGCCAGGGCTGGACAGAAGGAAGCAAGGCGGGGAGGTGGATCAGAACTTACACTCAGTAACCGCTTCAATTCTCTTCATCTGCTCGAGGATGAGGGGGGTGATGTAGCCATGACAGGGGTGGTTAGAGACGGAAAGGGAGTGGGGGGTAGGAGGCAGGGGCCAGATAGCAGGAAGAACAGGGGAACCTGGAATGCAGGAAATGGAGGAGCAGTGAATCAGAGCAGGAGGGGCAGGGGAAGAGGAGGAAAGCAAGGAGAAGGACCAGTTGGGAGGAAAGGTAAGGAGAAGGACCAGAAGTACAAGGAGGATTCAGTAAAGGGAGCTGAGGGTTTAGTCCAGGGAGCACAAAAAGCAAGGAGGGACTAAATGGAGACAGCAAGGAAGGGAGGACGAGCCAGGCTAGTTTAGCAGATGGGGAGAAGGACCAGTTGCAGCAGTGAGGGGAGTTAGCAAGGTACAGAAGGATACTCAGGAGGAGGAGAGGCATAGGATTGGAGGGAGGGGTGGCCAGGGGTAAATAAGGAGGGTGGCATGTGGCACCCAGATAGGGGGAGGAACAAGGCCGGCTGGGTGAAGGGGCGGTAGAAAGGATGAGGGACATGGAAGGAGGAAATGGAGGAAAAGGAGTGGTCAGAGTGCTGCTGTTGGGGGATTCTATGATCAGGGGTATCAAATGGGATAGGGAGGGAGAAGCCTGGCCAGTTAGAACAAAATGCTTCCCTGGACTAACGGTGCACAGGGCTAAGCATGAGGTATATCAGCTGGCAAAGGATTGTGGGGGTTCCCCAGACATACTGGTCCACCTGGGTACAAATGACATTGAGGGAAATAGCGAGCTAGAGATACAGGCAAGATTCAGGGAGCTTGCCAGAGTCTGTCATGACATAGGATGCACAGTTTCCTTCTCAGAAATCCTGTCGGTGCCAAGGGCTAGTGAGGAGCACAAAAGGAAGATTAGTGAGATTAACCAGTGGCTCAGGGAGTGGTGTGAGGCCAGAGGGTATGGGTTGATGGGGGATTGGGGGGAGACCTGGGAGGATAAGGAGCTGTATGCTAGAGATAGACTCCATCTCAATTTGGAGGGGAAGGGAATCCTTAAGTTGAAAATAGAGGGGTTCATTGGTGAAAAGTGGGGTTTAAACTTGTGAAGGGGGGAGGGATGGGAGAAAAGGCTGTCAAGGGGGTGCCGATAAAGGAGGGACTCTGTCTCCACCGCCGTGGGGAGCTGGAGGATTGCGGGAAAAGGCCGACTGGTAAAGTGCAGACCAGGGGAAAACAGAATCCCCATGGAAACACGAGCAGGGGAAATGGAAGTATAGGAAAAGGGTGGAAGGTAGTCCTGCTAAATACCAGGAGCTTGGGAAATAAAATGCCTGAGCTCCAGGCAATGCTAACTGAGGGAGCAGTGGATGTGGCAGCGTCACTGAGACCTGGGCCACTGCAGGACATGACTGGGACCTGAACCTGGAGGGTTACACTATGTTCAGGAAGGACAGGGGAGGAAGGAGAGGAGGGGTAGCAAAGATAGTCAAAAACTGCATTGGCATAGGGGAGTAGAGGAGGCGGAGGGAACCGTGGAGGCGATTTGGGTCACCTTGATAACAAGGGGGGGGGCCAAGAGAGTAAAAATAGGAGTGGTGTATAGACCCCCTGCCCTGGAGGAGAGTCTGGTGGCAAACATTGGGAGACACTGCAGACTGGGCAGAGGAACAGTGGTGGTGTTGGGGGACTTAAACATGCCAGGAACAGACTGGGAGACTATGACATCTTCTGTGACCAGGAAACAGAGGTTGTTGGATGTCTTTCAAGACGCATTCTTAACTCAGCAGGTGGGGGAACCGACCAGGGAGGCGCGGGTACTGGATGTGGTCCTGGCAGACAGTGACCAGATTAGGGGCCTGGAGGTAAGGGACCCGTTGGCGGGGAGTGATCACGCCACGGTCTGGTTCTGCCTGGACCTAGGAGGGTTAGAAGGCTGCACAAAGACGGAGGTAACTGACTTCAGGGGAACAGATTTTAAGGAAATGGAAAGGATCCTTAAGGAGCATTTGGATGTGATTGGGTCAGACATGGACGCTGATAGTAGGTGGGAAATCATCAGGAGAGGGGTGCAAGATGCTACCAGCACCTGTGCAAGAGTAAGACGAAAATGCGGTAGGGCCCGAAAACCCTGCTGGTGGACCAGGGAGGTCCAGGAGGTGGTGCGGGGAAAGAAGGCAGCCTATAGGCAATTCAAGTGCTCAGGAGTGAAAGGGATCGAGGGAGTATGAGCTGATGGCTAGAAGGGCCACTAGGGTGGTGAGGCGGCTAAGGCAAGGAAGGAGCAGAACCTGGCCAGGAAATCAGGAGGGAACAAGGGTTCTTTGGATACATTGGGGAAAACGAAGGTGAAGGGAGATTAGCAGGATTAAATCAGGGAGAGATGGGCACAAGACCCGGGGAGCAGGCTGAGGTATAAATGAGTACTTCACCTCAGTTTTCACCAAGGAAAATGAGGGTGCTGCATCATACATGGGAGGAGAAAGAGATACTGAGGAGGGGGGACCCCACCGATTAGGCGGGTCTGGGGAGAGGGGAGGCATCACTGGCAGGAGAGGGAAGGCTAAGCAGGAGAAGAGGTGGCGAAGTGGAAATCACAGCAGAGAGAGTGAGGAAGCCCTCAGCTCCCCTTAAGACGGAGAAAGCACCAGGGCCAGATAAAATTACATCCCAGACTGCTGAAAGAACTTACGGATGTCCTGGCGAAACCCTGGCGGAGCTTTCACCATCTCTCTAAGGACAGGGTGGGTGCCCCAGGACTGGAAGGTGGCATATAGTGCCCTATCTACAAGGGGATCAAGGAGGTGGCAGGGAACTACAGGCCTGTCAGTCTGACATTGGTGGTGGGCAAGGTGATGGAGGGCATTGTCAAGGAGAGGCTGGGGGGACCTGGAAAAGTCAGGGTGCCTGGACGATAGGCAGCATGGATTCGTCCTGGGAAATCGTGTCAGACAAACCTTGTGGAGTTCTATGACTGGGTGGCGAGTGCCTTGGACCTGGGTAGACCAGTGGACGTCTCTTTCTAGACTTCAGCAAGGCATTTGACTCTGTTCCTCACATGGGCCTGTTGGATAAGCTGGGAGAAATGGGGGTGGGGAACCAGATGATCAGATGGATAGGCAATTGGCTCCAGGACCGGACCCAGAGGGTCGTAGTTGGCAGGATAGTCTCATCCCCAAGGAGGGTCATTAGTGGGGTCCCACAGGGATCAGTCCTTGGGCCCCTCCTGTTCAGCGCCTACGTCTCTGACATAAGGACAGGAATCAGGAGTGAGATGAGTCTCTTTGCGGATGACTCAAAACTGGGGGCGGTGGTGGATGGGGAGGAGGGGAGGGTGGCCCTACAGGGGGACCTGGAAGCTCTGGAAAGATGGTCTAGAAAGTGGAAGCTGAGGTTCAATGCAAGAAATGCAAGGTACTCCACCTGGGGGCCGGAAACCCGGGCCAAGTGTACACCCTGGGGGGAAAATGCTACAAGTCTCGATGGCTGAGAGGGACCTGGGGGTGGTGGTGGATGTCAAGATGAACAACTCGGAGACTTGTAGGAGGGCAGCAGCCAAGGACCACAGGATGCTGGGATGCATCGCTAGGGGGAATCACCTCCAGAAGGAGGGAAGTGATACTCCCTCTGTATAACTGCTTGGTGAGGCCACACCTTGAGTACTGCGTGCAGTTTTGGAGGCCACACTTAAAGATGGACATTAAACTCCTAGAGAGGGTCAGAGGAGGGCAACCAAAATGATTTGGGGCTTAGGGACAGGACCTATAGAGGAGACTGAAGAGCTTAATATGTACACATTGGAAGAGAGAAGGGACCGGGGGACATGATAGAGGTCTTCAGGTACATGAAGAGGGTAAATAGGGAGGAACAGTCAGGGTGCTTGAAGGAAGGAGGAGGGGCCACTAGGGGCATGGGTGGAAGCTGGAGGGGAAGATTCAGGAGAAAGGAGGAGTTGCTACTTCACTGAGAGGGTGGTGGAGCCATGGAATGCACTGCCTAGGAGGCTGGTGGAGGCAGAGACGATGGAGGGTTCAAGAGGGGCTGGGACAGGTACAGGGCAAGGGTTCTGGAAGCAAAATCCAATGCAGCAAGAATATCTGGAACTGGGAAGGGAGAAGCCAGAGAAGGCGAGAGGGGCAGCAAGGTCAGCACCCAGGGTGGGGGCTGACCAATCGAGCAGACTCGAAAGACCATTAGGCCTATTCTGCTGGCATTTTAGTATGTTAGTAAGTAAGAGCTCCAGCTTAGCCAACCTCAGACTAGAAAAGAGACTTGTTTAAGGGGAGAGGCTTGTTCCACTCAGGACAAAGTAACACTACCAAACAGATTGGAAAGAGAACCACTCATCACCAAGTAATAAGGATTCTCAATTTACTGTATTCACAAATACAGAAACCAGATGTGTTGGTATGAGTACCACCAACACTAAACCAACATTTTGGAACTTAGAAACTCCTCCTTCAGGGATTTCTGGTGCTAATTTGTGTCATACAAGAAAATATTCACTACCCCTTTAAGAAAATATGTCTGCTTTCTTGAAGCTTTATAATATTTTCATAAAATGCACTCCTTGGTAATATCTTAACCCCAGCAAACAATCTTTACACTGTTTCCCATTTTATCCTCTGTGCAAATCAGGCTGCCAGGTTTTATTTATTTGAAAATTGGTAACTGGGAAAGGTACACTGAGCTAAGGCTCGTTTCCAGGTGCGACCTGGAGGAAGTGAGTACAGGAGAAATAGTGAACACAACACAGTCACATTTCCTGGCGTGGTTCCATGTCAATATGACAACATCGCTGTCGAAATCCCAAACATCAACGGAAGAATGCAGACATTCGCATTGTTCCCATTGGGAAGAAATGTTTTTTTGTGGGGGGCTTTGCCCCCCGCACTTCTCATCTCTAAATGACTCTCCCAGGAAGCAGCTGTGACATGGCTCCTTACCAATCAGCCACACCACAGCAACCCACCCGCCAGCATCTTTGCCCAGCATTCCTCCGACCCAGCGCACCTCTCCCAGGAAGCGGCCACGACACGGCTCCTTACCGCTCAGGCAGCACCACAGCACCGCCCCAGCATCTATGCCCAGCATTCGCCCAAACCGGGTGCACCCCTCCCAGGAAGCGGCCGTGACACGGTTCCTCACCGTTGGTTTGACCACAGCAACCAGTCCTCCAGCATCTTTGCCCAGGTACGCCGCAGCCTTCTGCAGCAACAACGGGAATCAAAAGCCTGCTATACTACTGGTTCCTGCTTCTCTCCAGCTTGCAAGCCATTGGCTGCATCTCTCTTATCAGCCAATACGGATTGGCTGTTCTATTTTTACTGGGGGGGTGGGCTAGGACCCGATTTTAAATTTATCTTGGACTATAACTTAAATTTTCAACTGGGAACTTAGCTCTTTTCCTGAGGCTTTTACAGTTACCTACTAATGTTTTCTACAGAACTGCTTTGATCTTGTGGTTAGCCTGTCTGCATGATTTATCACCAGCTTCCTAGATAGCCTGCACAGTGAATTTTGTATGCTTGGCTAAAGTCGATTGTTGCTAAATGTAAAGTACTGCTGCTATACCCCATCTCTTGCTTCTCAACTGCCTCCTACTCTCACTCTGCTGATGCTCACTAAACCTGCCTTCTCCTCCTTCATACCAGCCCTGGGCACTTGATTTGTTTTCAGCGATCGCTCATTCCTAAAATTGTTCTTTGCATTTCTCTCTCTCTCTCACCCTCTCGCTCCAATAATGCCTATCATTTAAAACTCTATCTTTTGTAACTCCTGAAACTCCTTTCAGCTCCGCTCTCATGCCACTAATTGCCTCTGTATTAAACTCCCTCCTGTGAAACTCCTCTCCCTCCCCCACCCAGCTACGACTTGCCCGATAATTGGACCTTTTTGAATCTCAATAGGCTCATTCCTCTGACACCTCTTGAGCAGACACCCCCTCCCTCCTGAGCACCTCTACTATCGATTCTTGCTTCTTTGCTTAAGCCTATCTACCCCCATCCCCTCATTTCTCCTTCATTGTTACTCCTAAACCCTCCCACCGTTTAACCTCTCGGCCGACCCAGCAGCTGCTTAAAAAAAGCTAACTCCCTCTCCTTTTTCCCCTTTCAGCATTCTTCCAGACCAGGCGCACCTCTCCCAGGAAGCAGCTGCAACATGGCTCTTTACCGGTCGGCCACACCATAGCAACCAGCCCGCCAGCATATTTGCCCAAGTACGCTACTGCCCTCTGCAGCAACAATGGGAATCAAAAGCCTGCTGTACTATTGGTTCCTGCTTTCTCCAGCTAGCAAGCCATTAGCTGCAGCTCCTACCTCGCACTCTTTAAATCCACTTTCCGCCCAGTGCACTCGTCCTCCTCTGTGCTGATTTGACACTGAAATTATCAAGGGACCATCCTCTTAAATAAGTGCTACAACCCTCTTAAGGAGATCATAGCTTTGCCTTAAGAGCCTGCTTCCTCTTACATTTTTAGTTTTAATTAATTCCCCTACTCCAATAATAATAGTGCATCATGAAGTCATTATTCGTCTCCTCGTAGCATTATCCATGACAATACCCTTGTCAATTAACTCCTCCTCAAGTGACAATGTTGTTGGAATAACACTGCATAGTGCACGGTGCCCAAACTCTACATCAGCCCCACCGCTCTCATCATTTGATGCTTGTCTCTTCAACCAGTTGGACTGGCTGTTAACTAACCACGCTGAACAAATCATCAGCGTTGATGTTCTCCCTGATTCCATAAGAAATCATTCCCCTATACTCTGTACCTGGACTAATAAGTCTCCAAAACTCCCTGCAAAAAAGTTACTACCCGGGTCTTTTTTTCTGTGTGTATTATTTCTTTTCTCCCCTACTTGCATCCATGCCAGCCTCTCCTCCTTTGTGAGCCAAAGGCTTCTACTGACCCGTCCTGTCCCCGAGCCTCAGCTCTCAAATGACAGCCATCTCCCGGGTAACCCGGCGTATCCCTTCGCGAGCAGGTCCCTCCTCTGAGGGGAAAGCACCAGCCAGGGGATGAAGACCAGCACATCATTTGGCCCAGGGAGACACTGCTGGTGGAAGGCTACAGAGGCATTGACAGGCTCGGAGAGCCAGGCAGCCATCATCCGGCGTGACTTGGGCGTTTTTCATGCTTTTCTATGTACGTCCCTCCTTCGCCATCACGCGGTGCTCCTGGTATCCACCAGAGGCTGCTGCCAACCGGCGACTCCCCAACTCACCCCCGGGAGAGAAGAGCAGTCCCTATGGATGCTCAATCCTCTCCTGCCCTGCCAGCCCCGGCGACCCAAGTCTGTTCCCAACCGCGGTCGCGCGTGGAGTCCAGGTAAGTCGCACCTCAACCCTCTATGTCACTGGGCCGGCTACTACCCAGGTCTTAAGAAAAGGGCAACTAGGTCCCCTAAAAGAATACCTAAGACAGCTAAGTTGGTCTGCAATCTACTCTGCAGTTGATGTCGGTACTGCATTAGACTGCGTCATTCAGAATTTCAATGCTGCCTGTGACATCTTCTCCCCCACCACCACAACGAAGGTTAAAGGTTCCCAGAACTCCTGGATAACCGCTGCCCTTATTGCCCAAATGCGCTCCAGGAAAACCCTCTGGCATAAGGCTAAAAGCACAGGCTCCCTCACTGATCTCCAAAACTACAGGTCGTCCCACAACAAATGCACCCAGGCCATATGTCTGGCCAAAACCAACCACTTTAGGTCTGAATTCGACAACTCCTGGGGCAATAGCTGCAAATTCTGGGCTAATACACAGGCTACAACAGGGAAACCTAATAAATCACCACTGCTATACTGAATCTAAACAGGCAGTTAACACAGGATCCTATGATCATTGCCAATACCTTCAAAAAGACCTTCACAAACCTCAGTGGAGTGCTCCCTGCAGAATAGGCCTGGACCTCAAATTAGTTTTACTCACTCTAGATGTTATCCTGGCTCCTATAATGAGTACTCTGAATCTCTCACTTATCACTGGGCAGTTCCCAAAGCTATGGAAAGCCGTGTTAGTTACCCTGTTTTAAAAATGTAGAGAGGATGTTACAAACTAACTACCGACCAATCTTCATCTTACCACCACTTTCTAAAGCCCTTGAATGTGTCGGTCTACTATCAGCTTGTTGACCACCTTGACAAACAGAAAGCAACATAGTACAACAACAGCCCTAGTTGAATTTACAAGTTTAATACACGACACCCTTGATCAGGGGCATAGTAGGGGCTACTTTCATTGACCTCACTAAGGCCTTGACATAGTCAATCACGAACTGCCAAATCAACTAGGGAATCTACCGTGTCCTCCACCTCGCTAAACTGGTTTTGTAGTTACCTCTCCAGGAGGGTTCAGCAGGTTAAGATCGGCAGTACTCTGTCTGCCTGCCAAAATGTAACACCAGTGTTCATCAAGAGTCCATCCTGGGCCCACTGCTATTTAGATTTTTTTTAAAACCACCTGCCCCGAGTGTGTCAGGACAACATACTCCTATACACAGCCGATGCCGTCCTCTTTTCAAGCCATCCAGACCTGGTTGCCCTCAAACGACGACTGCAGAGTAACTTCAAACTAGTTGAAGATTGGTTCTCTAATTCCCGACTGCTACTAAACTACAAGAAAACAAAAACAATAATGTTCGCCTCTACAAAGCAAGCATAAAACTTTCAAATTATCTATCCAACAATAAACTAAATGAAATCCTCGAGATGGTCCACTCATTCAAATACCTTGGGGCAACACTTGCCACCTCCTTTTCTTACTCATTACACATTGACCAGGTATCCAGAGCAGCAAATAGAAAGATCGGTCTGCTGTATAGACACAGACATTGCCTTACTGAGGAAGCCATTAAACTTGCCATTAATAGTTCTGTATTCTCAATCATAGATCACGGCCTTGTTGTTTATCGTTTGGCCAATGACTCATCCTTAAAAAGAATAGCCCTTACACTGAATAAGGCATGCAGGCTACTCCTGTGAGCTCCACGCTTTACCCACACCTGCTGGTTGGACTTGGAAAACCGTTGTCAGCTCCTTCTTCTTGCCAGAAAGCTACCGTTAGCCTTACCTCACCTGGGTCCAAGCCACACTAAGCCTGGCTGCACTCACTAGGCTGACCCGAGGGTCACATAACAACCCATTCAAGGTTCCATTCTGCCACACCTTTAAAGGACAGTGATCCTTTGGATACCGTGCTCCATACTTGCTCAACTCCCTTCCGTGAGACCTCCTAGCTGAACCTAAAATTGGGCCATTTAAATCTAAATTACGGGCTTCCGGTGACATCACCGATCAGCATGGCTGCTTAAGCCAGAGTTCCAAGATGACAGTGGTAGACTCTAAATCCATCTGGTGCCTACAGACTTCCGGAAATGCCAGAAAACAAAATCCTGGATCACAATGAGCCAAAAGCCAAGAATAGGGAAAATTTAGCAAAAGGAGTGATAGGAGATGATCGAGAATAGACCGCAGCCCCAGTGCATCCCTCTCCCAGGCTTCTCAATCAGCCATTCGTGTGGTGGTGGAAGATGAAACAACCTCGTGGTAACAGCTCCCTAGACGGTAGGGCAACGGCACACACATTAAAATGCCCCAAAATTGATACTAATGTCAAAGATATCAAACAGGACTTAAAGAAATTAGAGAGGCATACATCAGACCTGGAAACCAATGTGGATGGTCTCCGGGAGGACACACTGAAGCTTAGCCGCATGGTGGTGTTTTGGGCAAAACGGGAACGTGAACTGACACTCAAAGTGGAGGATGCTGAATCAAGAGGCCGTAGAAAAACTATACTTATTTTCGGTTTTCCGGAAGGTGGTGAGCAAGATAACCCCCTCCGAATTTATCCGCTCCTGGCTGAGACAAGAACTGGCCATCCCTGAGACTGATCCCCGGTGATCGATCCTGGTTAAATTCAACAGATACCGTGAAGGAAATGATCCTATGAAAGGCTTGGACAAAAGAGATTTAAATCTTAATGGCAAGAGAGTGTATGTAGACCAAGATTTCCCACCCACCACTATGCAAAAAAAGTCCTGCCAATTATTAAACAGCCACGGGACAAGAAGATTAAAGCTCAACTCCAATACCCAGCAAAGATTCTGATCCATTGGGAGGAAGGAAGCAAACTATACAACTCACTCTCTCAGGCCAGCAAACCGCTCTCCAAAATGGGGATCGTGGTCCCAGACTGCCAGCAGGAACTGACAAAGCAGACCCTTCCTCAGCTTCAGTGGGCAACTGCAGGCAAGAGGGGACAGAGAGCCAAGGGTCGAGAAGCTGCAGAGTCAGATGAACAGCTATGCCAGGACCTGGTCCATCTTAGCAAAACGCTGACCAAGCAAGTAGCCACCTTACTTTAATTACTTGTGGGATTTTGGTTAGCAGAGGAGAGCCGGGAGAGATGGGTGTAGCTGGGAGGCTTTTCTTTTTCCCTTTTTCTGAACTGTGTGGATGCGAGAGGAAGCAGAGCGTAATGGAGGACTAACTGCTTCCCGAGTTGCAAACTGTTCACAGTAATGTTTTGCTGTATCGCATACTGGATTAAAGGACTGGTAGAAACCACTTATTAGGTGGACTGATGGAAAGAACTGTTGGCTGCCTTGTAAAACCCAGGGGTAATACAGCGCTATGGCTCACCGCAGAGCAGCGTGATTGTTGTTGCTGTCTTTCAGCTTTAAATGTGCCAAGAGTTGCAGTGGAGAAAACAGCACGAACATAGCTGGGTGTCTAACTACCACCCCTAATGGAAGGGAGGGGGAAGAGGTGGGGACTCGCCTCTCGCGGGTGGGTCGGCTCATCCCCCACTTAAAGTGTGGGAATTCTGAGTTTTTCCTGAGTAGTTAATGCCACTGATATATTAGCCTTACTCATCTGTACAGGTAATAGGTTTCCATGAAAGGGTAAAAAGGGGGGAGGGAGGAGGACCCTCCATCTGCCAGGCCTCACTGTCAATTCTACAATGATTATAGAGCTGGAGTTTAGGGAATACTGATGCAGAGGCTGCAGTGGAGCATCGCAACGGGGGGTTCTGTGGAGCCGGATGGTATCTGAAGAAACGGAGGAGGGGGGGGACCCAGGGAAATGCCTTGTTGCTGGGACTCCGGCCCTCTCCAGCAAGAACCTGATCACTGGAAGTTGGGGCGGCGGAGCCAGCTTCTCTTACAGAGCTCACCCTAGCATCTGGCAGGAGACTCAGAGGGGGAGCTTTAATTCCCTGCTGCCCACATCTGGAGACTGCACACCCTCACCACCCTAGAAAAAGTGAGAGTGACGAGGAGCCAGAGTTTCTTGGCTCGCATTCCAGGTCAGAAGGAGTATCCTTCCGCTTATGGTCTCATGGAGTGTACTACTTTTGGGGCTAACAATGGGGTTCGTGTTATGTACATAGTTCTAGTTCTCTGTTTGTTGGGGATTGTGGGAGGGTGGGCAAAATTTAATGATTACTTTTGGGAAATTGGGTTGCAGCAGTGAATTACAATTAAGGTACAGTCTGATAGTTCTTACAATTTAACAGCAGATGGTAAAACCTGAAGCTAAGGGCGAAATCAATACTGACACACGCAGGGTTTCAGTGCCACTCATGGGAGGGAAGCCACCTGGACATGGATTAAATAGGTTCACTAAAGATACAGTCCCTAAATGTGAAGGAACTCAATACCCCAACTAAACGCTTTGCTAGCTTAGGATCTAGCCCGGTCACAATGTGACATAGGATTACTGCAGGAGGCCCTCCCCGAGCACTCAAGTTGCAAGCGCTTGTGGGTGGGAGACATGGTAGCTCTCACATCCTACAGCTAAAGGCCGGGTTGCCATCTTGATCAGGAAAGGCCTTGGATTCAAGAAGCTCAACTCCTTTGCAGATACAGAGGGTAGGATAGTTGCCATTTCGGGAAAACAGCGATAGGGTTATTCATGTAATCAATGTTTACACTCCCACCCCATGCGTCCCACTGTTTTTCAGACAGGCATTTGGCTACATGGCCTCACTGGAAGAAGATCAGATCATTGTAGGAGATGACTGGAACTGTGTAGAATGTGCCCAGCAGGACCGTTCCAGCAGGAGCCAAGTGGCTGAGGGAGTAGCCCCCAGGGTTCTGGCCCACCTGAGGAAGGAAGCAGGCATGGTAGACGCATGGAGGGAGAAATTCCCTACCAGCAGAGACTACACATTTTATTCCCATGCCCAAAATACATATTCCCGAATTGATAGATTTTATATGCTGAAGTCCTGGTTGCATACAGTTGCAGACCAAGAGATTTATCCTATTTGCCTTTCTGACCGTAGTAAAGTAGGTTTGACGTTGGACCTGGGACCAGTGGGTAAGCAAAATGTGTGGTGCCTAAATGTGGGGCTCCTGAAGGACCCAGTTTATGTATCTAAAATTAAAGAGGTCCTGACCAATTATTTCACAGAAAATGCGGGTACGACCTCCAAAACTAAATATCTGTGGGATGGTATGAAGGCAGTGGGGGGGGGGAGGCTATTGCGTTTGAGGCATATAAGAAGAAAGCACTACGACAACAACGAAATAGCCTGAAATAGCTGATCAGGGAACTTGAAATAAAACACAAAAGAGGGGAACTAGCGGATATCCAGGACGAACTTAAAAAAGCAAGTGAGACACTGCAGCAAACTGTAACAGCCCAGACAGAAAACGCTCTTCAGTTCCTGGCCCAAAAGTATTATGAAGGAGGAAACAGGGCAGGGAGGCTACTGGCCTTCAGGCTCCATAAAATGGCAGATAGACATGTACCAGTAATTAAAAATCCTAGAGCACTCAGAAAGTTAGAAACCAAGCCTCAGGAGATAGCAAGGTGTTTTCAGTGGTTTTATGAAACCCTTTACACCTAAGAAGCACCCACGGATCAGGAAAATAAAATAAAAGAATTTTTAAGTAAACTGGAGCTCCCCAGTCTTTCATCCCCACAGGAACAACTGCTGGAACACCCCTTTACCCAGGAGGAACTAGCACTGGTTATTAAAAATTTAAAACATAATAAGTCCCCAGGCCCAGATGGCTTCATCAGTGAATACTACCAAAAATTCCTGAAGGAACTGTCCCCAGTTTTGCTCCAAGTATGTAATTCAGTCCATAAGCCTCGAAGCCCCAGATACTTGGGCAAGGGCCCTGATATCAGTAATACCTAAACAAGGCAAAGATTTAGACACTGTGCAGTAGCTATTGGCCTATTTCACTTTTAAATGTGGATGTTAAGATTTTGCCAAGCTGATTGCCAATCCCTTCAGTTGGTGGTTACCCAGCTGGTCCATCCAGACTAGGCTGGCTTCATGCCAGGGAGACAACTCCATGATAATGTTAAAAGATTGCTTTCCATAATGACACTGGCACATGAGAAGTTGGGGGATAAACCGGCAGTAGTGGTCACATTGGATGCTGAAAAAGCGTTTGACCACTTATAATGGTAGTTTTTAACAGCAGTCCTAAAGAAGTTTAACTTTGGTCCCAAAGTTTAGAGCCTGGATCGCTGTGCTTTACACCAGCCCAAGGGCCCAGGTGAGGGTCAATGGAGCTCTCTCACGGCCCTTCACCACTAGAAGGGGAATCAGACAGGAGTGTGCTCCCCCCTCCTCCCACACACACACACACTTTTTGCGCGGCAGCCTTTCGCTCATCCCCCACTATAAAAGGTACAGAGATAGGCTTGGTGGACAACTGGGTCTCACTCTATGCAGATGACACTCTCCTTTACTTAAGAGACCTGGAGGCTTCTCTCCCAAATGCCATGGCCCTATTGGAGGAATACGGAACATCTCAGGTTCAAGATAAATGAGACAAAATCAGAGATTATGGCAATTACGGGTACATGTCCCCACAAGTAAGGTCACTGACAAACCTGAAATGGGTGGTGGAAGCTTCAGATATTTAGGCATACAGATTCCCTAGACATGACCAAACTATACCAGATCAATCATTTGAGGTTGCTCAAGGAAATAAGGAAAGACTGTAGAGAGATGAGCGGTGCTCCTGCTTTCTATCTCTGGCAGTGTCGAGACAGTTAGAATGAATATTCTGCACAGAATGTTGTTTCAATTTGATTCCATCCCCTAAGTCCACCAAAAGAATTCTGGGATGCAAGCCATAAATATTCCAGAGGTACATATGAGCTGGGAGGAAGCCCAGGTTGAGGTGGGCGTTACTTAAACTGGATAAAGGCAAAGGAGGATTGGGAGTGCCGGATTTAAAGGGTTATTGTAAAGCAGCACAGCTGCAACACCTGGCAACCTATCAGACCACTCAGAACAGACCTAGCTGGGCTATCATGGAGTTGGAAGACTCCTAATGTTATATAAAAGGCCCAATCATGTTTAGTAGGCAGACCCTGAGGCTGCTGAAGGCCCTTCCAACACCCGGATTTAAAAATGTGATGAAAGTATGGCATTTGACACTGAGGGAATTCAAGCTCTAGGAGGTGATACCTCTGCACGGAAGATTGTTCACTCCATAGATCTTCTCCGGGAGGGAGAACCCTGATCTTCAGGAAGTGGGCGGGTCTAGGTCTAAAATTTTTCACAGGTGTACAAAAGTGACACACTGAAGAGTTACACTCAAATGAGACAGGAGTTCAACCTACCACAGGCAGACTTCTATGCCTACCTACAATTAAGACACTTTCTGCAAACCGCTTTCAAGGGATCTTGCTTTCCCCACATCCCAACCCCCAGGTGATGGAATTCCTTCTTAATATTGCCAGGAGCTCGGTCTCGAAATCCCACCTAATATCAACAACTTATAAAATGTGCAGAGGCAATCGCGGGCGGGCGGGCGGCATCTCCAGCCGGCGCTTAGCTCCACAGAGCCGGAGAGACCCTCCAGGGAACGTACGGCAAAGCCGCAACCAATCGGAAGGCGAGTGCCTTCCATGGCTTCGCATCCGATTGGTCCCCGCTGCTCCTGGTTTCTTCCTTGCTAGATTTGCTTTTTATGTTCGGGAAAAGTTTTGCTTAGGGTATTTTGTGTACAGATTTCCACAAAAAGAGCTGAACACTGTAATTGTGGGGAGGGGGACATTGTGAGAGGTGTTGCTTGTTAAAAAAAAATAGTAATTACAGCCTTCCTGTGTTTGTGTGCATAGCCAGACGCTTTGGCGCCTCTACCCCCATCCCTAGCCTTTCTAATGTTAATTTTGGCCCCCTGCTGCTCTGCCTGTGCCTGAGCTGTACAATTCCTTTAAATTCTACCTGCTCTCTCTTGTCTCCCCGAGGAGGACCCTTGCTGCGCCCCCGCACCGGCGCGAGGCGAGTCTCCGCCAGCAGGCGGGCGGCATCTCCAGCTCAAGGCTGGCTCCACAGAGCCGAGAGACCTCCAGGGAAGGTACGTGCAAAGCCGCAATTTTATGCCCACCCGCTTTCCCTCTTCTACACTTTCTTAAATAGACACTTTCCCGCCAACGTTATTAAAACCACGCCCACTGCGTCCTGCTAAACCTATAGCCTGCCTTATATTCCTCATTGATACTATACAGTCGATTACCATATTACTACCTATGCTGTCTACTCTGATGCCTCAACTAGACTGGGTTTCCACCTAGCATCAGATAAGGCACACTACCCTAGCCATCTTATACTTCACCTTTATTTCAGTCCAAAAAATTCTTGTATCTCACTGCTTACCAAACCTCTTATCCCATTGCTAGACTAAACACCCTCCTCTAATATCTGAGTAGGCACCCAGTATGAGCTAAGTATACCACCTTTATAGTCTACGACACAGGCAACTACTGTGAGCAAATCATAAGATATTACCTATAAAATCTCTGGTCACCTTCATAATGAGGAACTTTCATTGGAGCCTCCTTATACTACTACTATTACCTGAACTAAGTAAAAGATGCAGACTTCCACAGGATGCCAAGCAGAGTGCATATACCACATTCTCGTCTTGCTGCGATTCTACAACAACCCCAAGAGATTGGATATGTACCTATGACCTTCCATTGATACGATGCTACCCATTTATTCTTTACTACGGAGGGACACAGTCAGAATTGCATTTGTCTGGTGTCTGTCTCCAACTGTATACAGAACAAGATCCCACGACTATCTCTGTTAAAGTATTAATCCTTTCTTCTACAAGAGGACGAAAAACCGAATCTGGATGGCAATTAAGAATTCCACAGAATAAAAAAAAGAAATAAAAGGCATCTATAAGAACTTATACCCTATCTCTGGCAACTATGAAACTACTGCTCCTACTACTAATATGCTCAGGGAATGTGGAACTTAACCTGGGCCACCAAGGACTATCACTGCACCTTCAGAACTAGCAAAGATTAAAGGACTAAGCCTTCTACATATTAATGCATGTAGCCTTTTAAAAAAAATCACATTGTTCCAAGCCTGGGTTAGCCACTCACTACCTGATATCCTGGTAGTCTCTGAGACATGGCTTAGACCTGATACAGCCGACAGAGATATAAACTTACTTAACTACCAAACAGTCAGAGCTGATAGACGGACAAGAGGAGGAGGGGTAGCAATATATGTAAAGGCCAACCTACCTGCAATTTGTCTTGCCTCTTATTCTATGGCAAAAGAATTTGAGTGCCTATCCCTTAAAATAACCCTTTCCAAAAATACTTCACTGCAGCTGATCGGCTGTTACAGACCTCCCTTAGCTGGCCTCAAGATACTATCCTACTTGGGTGACTTTATTAAACAAGGGAATGAAGAAACCATAATTATAGGTGATTTAAACCTAAACTGGCTTTCTAAGGCAGCTACACCTCTAATTTATTCTCATGACATGCATGGGCTTACACAGCTTATAAATGAACCTACTAGAATAAACAAAAGAACCCCAAAATAGCACGCTTTTTGATGTACTATTAGTGAGTAAACCTCACCTCTTCTCACACACTGGAGTACTGTTCAACGACATTAGTGATCATTGTTCTATTGGCGGCATTAGGTCAGCATGTAAGATTTTATTCTACAAAATTCTTGTTGAGGAGATCAAAAGAACTTCAACATTGAGGCATACCTGGACGATATTAAATACTCCACAAGATGGCAAGAATTCTATCTAGCGAACACAACGGAGATTGCATATGGTGTTCTAAATGACATTATCACAAATGCTCTAAACGCTCATGCACCAGTCTCTAAACTACATATTAAAAATAAAACCTGTCGTTGGTTCAATTCTGACCTTAAATCCACCTCTTCTCGAAAGGGACAAGCTTTGGAAAAAGCCCTAAAACTAAATTAGCTCTGACTGGGAGCAATTCAGAAAAGCCAGGAATCTCTGCACCAAGAAAGTGCGAGACACAAAAGCTGCATATTACATGGCTGAATTAGATTCCTCATACTACAACCTTGCCAAGTTTTGGAACACTATAAAAGATATAACTGGCCATGTCCCAAGTAACTCACTCCCAGCAAAACTACAATGTGGAAACAGAACCATCAGTGACAAAATAGAAGTATTGGAAGCCTTCAACAATCATTTTACAACTGCTGGGCTAGCATTCACTCTCTCCAGCCAACCAATTGAGAGTACTATAGGGATTGAGAACACTGATGCAAGGGTGACTGACTCCACTTTCTCCTTCAATCCAGCCACGCTGAAGCAAGTCGAAGAACTAATCTTACAGTTGGACATAAAAAAGAGTGCAGGCGCAGACTCCCTTGACCCATACTTTTTAAAAATTGCCATACACGTATTAGCAGTACCAGTAACACATCTGTTTAACCTTTCTCTACAGTCTGGAGTCATCCCATCAATCTGGAAAACCGCTGATTCCACTTTGAAAGCCGGGATCCCACAGACCTTAATAACTACAGACCAATTTCCATTCTTACTGTGCTGTCTAAACTACTTGAAAAAATTGTGAGCACCCAGCTAAGAGAATATCTAGAAGCCAACAATCTACTAAACCCAGCACAATCTGGTTTCAGAGCAAACCACAGTACCATAACAGCTCTTGCAAAAGTTACCAATGACTGGCAACTTGAATTGGATAAAAAAAATTGTGTATGTGCTGTCTTCTTAGACCTAAGCAAGGCCTTTGACACGGTTGACCATGACCTGCTCCTCTCCTCACTGAGGTCTATTGGACTTGACACTAATTCCATTAGATGGTTTAACAACTATCTTACAGGAAGAACCCAGCAGGTAAAGGCTGAAGGAGATATATCCCCACTCAGACCACTTCAAAGAGGAGTACCACAAGGATCTATTCTTGGCCCTATCCTCTTTGCCATATATATCAATAGCATTGACACAAATCTTACCAAAGCCACTGTACACCTGTTTGCTGATGATACAGAACTGTATGTCAGTCACCCTTCTCCTACAACAGCCTGCAAAGAACTACAAGCAGAATTCGACCTACTGCAACTCCAGCTGCTGAAAAAAAAACTATTATTGAATGCAAAAAAAACGAAGGCAATGTTCTTTTCCCCACAGGTGCAGGCAAGATACTCAATCCCAGTCGATCTCCCTAAATTATCCACTGCACTTGGTGAAAATCTCGAATATGTCACAAAATTCAAATACCTGGGGGTATAGCTAGATAGTAGATTAGACTATCTAGAACATCTGGAAGAGCTGCTAAAAAAGCTTAGACAAAGACTTGGACTTTACTATAGAATAAGTCACTTCCTTTCAAGTGATTCAAAAAAGAAGAAGGTCCAGGCCACATTCCTCTCAGTATTAGACTACGCTGACTTCCTATATAGTCGCTGCCCTACGGTATGCTTGAACAAATTAGATACACTATACCACAGAGCTCTGAGGTTTATCACAGACTTACCATACAGTACTCACCACTGCTTGCTACATATCCGTTGGTTGGCCCTCGCTCAATACAGAAGGATAGGAATGCATTACTATGGACTTACAGAGCAATATTACAGCAGCTTCCAAAATATATCTCAGACTGTTTTCTACAAGCCTCATCAAGTAATTATGCATTAAGAAGCCTGAACTTCATTACTCTTAAAGTGCCTAAGTTCCACTCTCGACATGGCAGACATGCTGTTAGTTATGTGTTATCTACCCTATGGAACACAATGCAAAAGACACTGAAAGTGAACAAGCTCATATCTATTACAGCCTTTAAATATCTATACAACAAAATATTCAAAGAAAAATGTAACTGCTTCCGCCAACATTAGACTAACCCTCCATCTTTCCTACCAGCTAGACGACTATTCAAGGTAGCTCTCAGCACCCTCCGAGCAGTTACTTCACATTTCATAAACCTTACTACAATCCTTCCTTCTTAAGCATTATATACTTAGTCTCCTTATATTTTCAGTTTTACTCCCCGCCCAACCCCTCCCCTTGACCTACTATTGATCCCTCTTTGACACTGCCTTTTCCACTCCTTCCTTTCACCACCCTGGCCACAACATTCTGTATACACCTTTCATCCCCTGTCACTGCTTCCAGCCGTATTTGCCTCCTACAAATCACTCCCTGTAGACATATCTTCCAGATGTCCATACAGCTCATTACCCGAGTTTAAAAACTATCTAATAATTCCCCTGACACATTTAACCTTCACCAAAAAGTGCTAGTTTCTAAAGTGTCCTCCACTAACAAGCTGGCTATTTGTTGAATCATGTATATATGTGATATATATTTTTCTTGTTATTAGCTGTTCAAAGCACTCTGTCTTGGAGTTGTTGTTTCTGTATTCATTTGCTATCCTCTCAAAGTTGTGTATTCTTTGCATGTTATATGTCATACAAATTGTATCTTGACCTTACCAGGTCCATCTTGCAATGAGCATTGCTCAATGATGTTCGCCTGGATAAATAAAGATTTGATTGATTGATTGAAAACCACCATAGGGAACCTATTCAACAAGGGTGGGAAACATAATTAAATCTGATGGAAAATGAGATAAACTGAGAGATGGTTTGGAGTCTGGCACGAGGACCACTGCCTCCTTTCTGGAGGAGTTTCTGGCAGATGTTGACAAGGTATTTCAGAACCCTGGTGATCATGAAGCACTTTGGGGACGACCTCAGAGAGCTGCTGGAGAGACTTCGGCCAGAGGGGGGACACACAAGCATATTTTTTGGAGCTGCCCAAAACTAAGAGGTTTCTGGAGTCTAGTGGCCCAATGTATGACCTCCATTTTACAGGTTCAGGTGCCAGGAGACCCCTGTCATCTGTTACTGGAGGAACCTTCACCAGGGCTGAAGGGCTCTAAAGCCAAGTACTTGTTCCCTATTCTGATCACGGCAGCCCAAAAGGCCATAACCAAGTTATGGCTGACTGACAAATCTCCAACAGAAAACCAATGGCTGGTGAACTGTAAGCAAACCAAGGGTATGGAACAACTTACTGCTAACCTGTGCTTTCAGCAGGAACTACACAAAGCAAGATGGCTGCCCTACCTTGAGTTCATAAGTAAACAGGAGGAGGTTTCAATAATAGAAATACTGGCCAGATACTTCCTTGGAAGATAAGTCCTTATCTCTGGCTTCCACCTGGAGATTGCTTTGTTTCTAACTACATTATTTATTAACCATCCTCACCCAACTGTAAGATGATACTGCTGCGGGGAGTTGTTTTGGTATGTATACGTTTTTGTAGGTCTGTCTAAAGTTGATTGTTTGTTAGGCTTATTTGTGTTCTGACAGCAGTGGAGCGACTGGAGATGTATTACTTTAATGAAGCAATTAGCTCCCATTCAGCTTTGTAAAATGTTAGAAGCTACACTGTTATTGTTTAATCAATTACAACTGTTGCCAGGTATTATCTTTATTTCGCTAAATGTCACAGGCTAACCGACTACCTGGCAGGGCCACCTCCGAACAGTCAGATGTTGGTACTGCAAGGATCACTACCCCCATCCCCTCCTGCCCCTATTCTCTACCCCTGGCCATCCCCGGCCAGGGACCGTTATCGAAACTTATGCCCAGTCTCGGAACCGCGAGCCCGGCTGCATGTACCTTCCTATAACCACTAAAGCCGTAAGTGCGCTATCACTACCCCTGGCCGTCCCCGGCCAGGGACCGTTATCGGATCTTATGCCCAGTCTCGGAACCGCGAGCCCGGCTGCACGTACCTTCCTATAACCGCTAAAGCCGTAAGTGCGCCGAATCTTTCTCTCTCGCCTCCAACCTCCCTTTCTCTCATGCCCAATAGCGGGACCATGATCCCGGCGCTCCCCCTAGCTCGCTACCGCTAAAGCCGTAGGCTTATCCTATAGTCCCCAGAAACCACGGGCTACCTGCTGCCGTTCATCCATCTACGGCACCTCCCCACCAAGCTCAGCTTTCTAACCTGCTGCCTTAGCCTCCGGCTGGGTGCCTTAAATTCTCCCCCCCCTTATCGCTCTCCTTACCTCCTCCGTTCCACGATACCGTTTGATGACCCGCCATAGTCTAAATGGCTTGTGCCCCTCCCAGCCGCTTTCCTCACCTTCTTGCCCAGTGGGGAAACCACAAGCCCAGCTACTACCTTTTGCTTTTACTTCACCAAAGCCGTAAGCATACCTTACGGCCCCCAGATCTCTTTGCTGATCGCCGCTTGCACTCCTTACCACGGTACCCATTGGCTACCCGTCCCATCCCCTACCCTGGCCGGGTGCCATGATTTTTTTCCTCCAACTGTCCCTCTTTGGCCCTGGGGAGCATGCTTCCCGAACCTGGAGCCCGGTCCTCTCTACCACACTCCCTCCTCCCCCCACCTTTCTCCTCACCTTGGATACTTTTCCCTGAGGAATGAGTCTAGACCTTGTCCTTATACCAGTACCAACACTCCCTGTTAACCTCTTGTACTGACCTATTGTTTATTGCCCAGACTAGCCTACACCATGTTAGCCTAGTCAAGCTGCCTCCTGTATGAATGAATGTACTCTGTAATGATTGCCTCAAATTGTATTGTTGTTTGCTTCCTTGGTTATCCTGTATTGTACTCTCCGGTCGTGCCTGAAAATAGTCACCTGCTGGCTAGTGCACTTACCCGTAAACAAAAAGCTAAATAAATAAATAAACAGCGTATGCGTGATAAATTAACTGTTATAATTCTTTTTAAATTTTTGATGTATGTTGGTTTGGAAAAACTAAAAGGAAAAATTAATAAAATTACAATTAAAAAAAAATAAATTATGTACCCTCCTCTCAGTCAAAGGCGTGCTCCTGTTCCCCTTGGCGTGTACAAGCAGCTTGGCCTGACACTGTTCCAACCGTCAATCTCCCCAGGTATTCAACTCCTATTCTAGCACTCAACCCCTTTGACTGCTCCCTCTTTATCCATTCATGCCCCTCCTCTCTTTACTTTAAAACTCCTACTCTTCCCTCTGTAGCCACACTCTCATCCCCCTTCGCCCTCCCACCACCTTCTTCCACTACCTTTGTTTCCGTCTCCACCTTCCTACCCCTCCAATTCATACAGTCCTACCCTCTTCCCTTAACCTCCTCAACTTTTTCCACCTCCTCTCTACCACCACCACTCTTAACCCTTGCAGGGTCGTGGACTAATATATCAGTCCTAAATTCTTATACGTTTTAATTCTGTCAGCAGCCTAAGGGTTAACTCCTTTCCTTTCTAATCCTACCCTGCTCCCAAATCTCACCTTCTCTCCTAGACAAAGGAATCTGATTCTCCCTGCTAAGAACACCCCCACTTTCCTTTCCTCCATGGACACCTGTTTTACTCCCTTTCCTGTCGAACTTTGACCTCCCTATATCCTCTATAAAAACATTTTTGTCCACTATTTGTATTACTTTAAGTAACTATTTTATTCTGTATAACTTGCTATTCATATCATGCTTATTTGTTTTGTCACCTCTTGCTGCTTACCGGACATGGAACCTCTGTAAATGAGCTCTGAGCTCAAAGGTTGTAATCCGAGACTTGAATAAATAAATAAAATAAAAAATTAATAAACTCAGTAGGAGTTGGTTAGGGGTTGGGGTGCAACACCGGGAATTGCTGCATTGGTAGACAGCAGACCACCACAGCAACCTGCCGAGATTTTGTCACTGTGCTGGTGTTCACCGTAAAAAGTCATTGTGGTGGTGTGCTACCTCCTGGTGCAGAGTAAATTGCAGGCACATTACAATAATAAATGCTACAGAGTTACAAAACTTAGTGCAAGACTTAATACAATGTGCAGGTACAATGTGGCATGCTTACATAAGTGCCAAGTGCTGCACCAAGGCACGTGAGACAAGTACTGTAGTACACTAGAGACCTGAATGGCAGGAGGAGTGCCTTATTAGTTGTTTCAGGTGGGCCTATCTTTCCAATCTGTTTGATTGAAAGAAATGAAGAGCAACAAGGGCCCTCGCGAGTCAACATTAGAGAGGTAGGGCAGACCTGATGGGTCACAGGCTTTTTTCTGCCAACAACTTCAAGGCTTGTCGTTAGTTAAGTATCATAGAAGTACAGTAATCTGGTGGCAGAAAATGACCACTCTGGCCCATCTAGTCCACCCATCCCCCCACTTGTCACCTTTGTCAGGTGATATTCACCTCTGCCCACTGCTCAGTCCTTACGCCTGTCCCATGCCCTCATGAACTCTCTCCACTGTTTCAGCCTCCACCACCTCCTCAAGTAGTTTGTTCCAGGGCTCCACCACCCTGCCTGTGAAGTAACACCCCTACCACTGCCTTTGTATCTTCCTCCTCCGATCTTAAATTATGCCCTCTTGTTTTGGCTCCCACCTTCCTCTTAAATAAGCACCTTTCTTCACCTTGTTTATCCCCTTCATGTATTTAAAAGTTTCTATCATGTCCCCCCAGTCTCCAGTGGGTACAGATCCAGTTCTATCCACCTCATCTCATAGGGCTTCCTTTGCATACCCTGCACTATATTTGTTGCTCCTTTAACCCCTTCTATGCCATCTATGTCCTTGTGCAGATGAGGCCTCCAGAACTGGACCCCATACATAATATCAGAACCAGCTGGTAACTTTTTGACTCATATGCAACTTGGAAAGTCTGGTTACTAATATTCTGTTCAGATTCCTTCAACCACAGTAAAGGACTCTCCCACCCATTTTCTAATTGCTTTCATTTCTTATTCTGAAATACACTAGGAAAGGGTTGGAACCCTTTTGAGGATAGCAAAAAAGTGACTGTTGCTAACTGGTCATTGCAACCGTTTACTGTAGCAACAGCCCCTTGCGACTGAGAATCAGGACCCACAAGTATTTATCATGGCTCTTGGAGTCTCTGTTACTATGTCATGGCATGGTGTCCCCGAATGATATGGAATTGTTCCTTATTTTTTCTTACAGGAGTTCCCCATGTTTCCGCCTGAGGCCGAGGGGAGAGCTTGCACTGCTGTAGGAAAGTCTCCAATGACATCATAGTTCTGCTGCCTTTCAAGCTGTTCACCTGAGGTACTGATGTTGCAGAAGAGCAGTATCAAAGAGAAAATCATGGATCACAAAGCATCTGTTACCTGTTTGTTACAGCTTGATACTTGTCAGAGTTCAGAGGCACAATCACAAGATTTGGACAGAGTTTCTTTCCAATAAATCCAGGCATGGCTGCACGAACCCCATACTTTCTGGCATGGTAATTAGAAGTTGACTACAAAAAAAGGAAAGCTTTTTAGACACATTATACTTCACAGACCATGTAACAGACCTCAGACATACGTTGAAAAGCAGTTAAATATTAAGCTCATAGTAAAGAGGTTTAAGTATTACTGAGGCAATCAAGAGGCTACAGTAGCACATTGCTGCAACAGCAACAGTTTGCCAAGTCAAATGTATTTTGTAAGGCACATTTTCAAAAGCTCAAAGCGTTGCATTCAAATGATAAACAAAGCCATTTCAATTACAATACAGGTATAAATAAGGGAGACAGACAGAGCGATAGAAAACTTATTTTTATATAAGATCATTTTGTTAAGGACAAACCCTATTTTCAATAAAAGCCTGTGTATTACAAAGTACATAAAAGCATAACAAAGATGGTACAACTATAAATTACTTGTAACATGTTATAACAAAGAAATAAAAAATAAGAAACATAACTCACTATACATCACGTAGATATAAATATGGAGAGATACGCATTCATTGAATGATTTCACCGTAACATTCACACGGTAAATTCAATGCTTTCTGTGTTATGCCATGGCCCTAATGAAAAGATCACTACTGGCAACCCGGGTTCGGGAATGAGCCTGGATGAGGAGGACAATCGAGCATCCAATAGGATGTTCTCCTTTCCTGGGGAAGTGTCTCACTGCAGCACTGTCAGCTACAGATGTGGGTGGTAGGAGCATGGGACATGGGGAGGAAGGACACGCCGAGAGATGATTGTGAGCATGCCACTGCATGCCCACATCAAAGACAGAGTTCCAAAGCGCCCGGCGTCCGGGCGCGAGGTTGTGGGGAACTGAAGACTGGAATACACCATGGCTGGCAGGATGATCACCAGCCTCCACAGACCCGCCTCCCAGTGACTCAGGCTCCTCCAGTCTGAATCCAGGTTAGGAAATCCTCACGGAGGAAGCTTCATGGGGGACTCCGGGAAGAGGTAAGTCCTGGGAGAAGCCGGTATGACAGGGCTGGCAGGATCAGCAGGAAAGAGTGCCAGCCAGGGAGACAGGAGGAAAAACTGTAAATTACCACCCCCTATAAAAAGATCCCTGCTATTCTCCTGAATGCAGTTTGACCTTATGACATCACAGCTGACAAAGCCACGAGTGATATTAAAAGGTGAAACTGCACAAGGGAAAATATTTGTAAGTTTCATTTAGGGCATATCTGATACATGCCATGCCTTTTTTTCACTGTTTCTGTACTGGTACATGTACAGGCTTTATTACAGCTATACGTGTGTTCCTGGTTTTATTTTATGTTTTGTATTATACTAGTTGTGCTTCAGCAAGTGTGTATGAACAGCTGGTTCCAAAGAAGAAATTCTATCAGACTTCTATCAGACAGAATAAAGTTATGCAATAGGCATGGACTCAGAAGCCACTGAATAAATCCATTGATCTTCACAGCCAGTGAATAAATAAAATGTATTCATATAGTAGCTATGTCACAATCACTCCGGAACTCATTAAGAATGTTTGGCCTCAGAAGCAGTACTACCCATATTCAAATGCGAATAACTTTAAAATGAAAAAGATAGTATGGTACTGTGAGCATGAAAGTTGTTCAGCACAAAATTATCTACAAAATGAGTGGTGTTTCATTTATAGATACCGTACAGATTTTTTTTATAATTGGCAAAAAAGAGCAGAAAATGCAATTTTCTGTTCATTTTTGACAAACACATGCAAAAAAAGATAAACAATCAAAAGCAAATGTCCCTGCACTGACAGAAAGCATCCCTATTGCATAAATGAAATATACAATGGTGAGCTGTCAGTAAATGATTTATCTACACTTGTGCTGTTTGACCTCGGACACCTCACTCGTGGCATACGCCACTCGTGAGGTTACCCGAGGTCAAACAGCACTTGTGTAGATTAATCATTCATCTTACAGCTCTCCATTGTATATCCCATATTTATTTATTATTCTGTTAGCTCCTGCATTGCCTGTAGCTTAGAATGTTGATGTCCTCAGTGTTCTGACAGTCCAAGTTCCTTAGTATGTCTGTACCAGTGAAGGGTTTGCAGCTTCGAGACACAGTTCTTCACAGCAAGTATTATCGGAGTCTTTTTTTTTGTTTTGTTAAGGCACTTTTAGTAACTCTGGCAGGTAGGAGCTGTGTGTGTGTTTACAGGCAGCCTCCTTCTTATTTAAAGTCAAACCTGTTATTAAACTAATTCAGTTAATAGCCAGCAATGCCTTTCAGCTTCAATTTTTGGAGGTCTTACTGTCTTTGCCACTGCCTGGACAACATTTTGAGGTTCTGTTTATTAGATATTGGGTCTGGTTTTATGGTTTATGGTGTCTGGTGCCTGAGGTAAGTGAGGGATTTGTCTGCTGCTAGTCTCCCGCTCCCCATCTCACAACTTTCCAGTTCTTTCTCTACTTTGGCCCCCTCTTGGAATGTTTTTTGTGTCTTTTTAGTGCTTTTTCCCCATTTTCGATCTTCAGAATTTCACTTTGCTGAATATACTGTGGTGACTGGCAATATTTAGTGTGGGCGTCTTCACGCTCTTTTCAAATTGGCAGTCATGTGTCTCAGTGCATGCACAGTTGCACTGTGACTTTGCAGTGTAAGCATGCATTCCCAACATCAGGGGCACGTGTGCACACATCTGCGCATACGTGGACGCAGGACAGCTCACCATCATCACAGTTTCAGCATCATGAAGGAAACACTGGAAGTGAACAAGTTCTATTCCCCAGGTTAGCAGATGTCTTGAATGGTGGTTAGCCAGTTTTCTTTTCTTTTTTTTTTTTTTTTTGGTGGGGGGGTACCAGTTTTCTGGTACAGAGTTACTAGACTGTTTTTCTCTATTGTGTTGCTGACTTTGAGTTTGGTAGGGCTTAGAGCACTTTCTTTTGCCCTCTGTTGATGAGGCCTGTAATTGTCACAGCAAGGTATAAAAACCTCGCAGGCATACCTCTCAACAGCTATGAATTTTGCATAGCGCTATGATATTTACACTAAATTTACCCTGGCTCCACATAGGTTTACTGATATTTTTAATAATGTTAGAGCTATTTCTGGACACACAAACTATTAAATCACTGAACTAAGTTGACAGAAACATTCCTTAGCACTAACTATATGGGGCCCACTATTTTTAGACATATTATTCTTTAAAATAAGAAAGTGCTACACATTATGGCCATTTGCTATGATTTTGAAGGCCAGTGCTATGATTTTCAATGCTGAGAGGTTTGCTTGCAGGGACCAAAGCATTGGAGGTACAATGTTGCTTGAGCAATCACAGTGTCTGCACAGGGTTCCAGAAAAACACTTGTTCCCAAGTTTTGTCCAGGGTAGCACTTATAAACTGACGGCGCTGGCCCAGGGTCATGACTGATGTGAGTTCACTAACCAAGTACCCAGTTGGTCAAACAACTGATGAATCTGGCACAAAGTCTGTACTGTCGGGGGGTAGCCAGTCCAGACTAGCAGATGTACTTCAGGAGCTCACGCAATAAAGTTTACAAATTAAGATAAAAAGTCACAGCCAAATGAAAACAGACTGGCTGACTTGCATCTGTACTCACTTGAACAGAGAAGAGACAGGGGGCTATAATCAAAACATTTAAGTATATGAAGGGAATTAACATGGCCCAAAAGGAAAACCTGTTTCACATGGATTCAGAGAGTCGTACAAGAGGCCACAATATATGACTGGCAGGAGGTAAATTTAGGGGAAACATCAGGAAGTACTTTTTTCCCAGAGGGTGGTCGACCCTTGGAATAGCCTACCGCAAGAGGTAGTAGACTAAAAAAATGTAAGGGAATTCAAACTTGTGTGGGATAAACACTATACGCAAAAAAGGAAATAGTCTAAGAGGAGGGGGGTAGGTATTATGGGCAGTCTAGATGGATAAAGAGGTCCCCTTTTGCCGGCAAATTCTTATGTTCTTATTTTATTGTCTCTAATTGTGCCTTTCTCAATGGACAGAAAGCTGGTGCATGCTTTGGTATACTTTCCTGATGGAATGGTCTTTGAGCAATCCTTAGACACAGTCAAAATGACTGCTGGAGAAGTCTTGGGTCATGCAGATAAAGCAATGGCAGAAATGGTAACGAAGAGTACTAATCTCTGATTTCGCTTGGTACATGCGGAAAATCAGCTGCTGGGCAGCAACATCCAGATTTTGGGTCTGCAAGAGAGCATGGAGGCTGAGGACATTGTAGCAATCCTGCTGACCCATCAGTTTTAAAACCAAATCTGGGCAATAAGTAGCTCTCAGTGAAGACTGCTTACTGGATCTTACTTCAACAGCAGAAAAAGATCACCCCAAGTCATCCTTGGTGCTTTCTCCAGTCTTAAACAGAAGGAGTCCCTAGCTGTGGCGAGATCGCAGGGAAGCCAACAGGCAGAGGAGAGAAGATTTTATTCTTCCCCAACCTAAGCTATGTGATAAGACTGTGTTGCAAGGGACCTGAGCAGACAAGACCGCAACTTTGGGAGATGGAGATAACGATAACTGAAGATGTTACGCTTATTCAGCTAAAATGGCACTGAGGAGTTTACTTTTTGGCACAGCATAAGCTAATGCTGGGCATGTAATATTATGAATTTTAAGTAGTCTGACTGCAAATCTGCCAGATCCCTTAGTAATTTATCAAGATATAATGAAAATAAAAGAAGGGCTAAAACACACCCCTGACGACTTTTGTTAGTTCTAAATGGGAAGGACAGTCTCACACTGGTCCCTAATCTAATTTGAGCCCATGTGTTAGTAAAGAGACTTGAATTTATTGCTACCAATTTTCTATCAATTCCTTTCTCCAATAACTGTACCCAGAGGCGATTTCTTGACAACGAATCAAAGGCTGACGTATAATCGAGGAACATTGCATATAATTTTTGTTTTCTTAGAAATACAGGTTTCTCAATAAAATGTCTTAAAACAAAAATATTGTGTAATGTAGAGTATTGCACTCTGAATCCAGCTTGTAGACTGGATAACCCCCACCCCCGTAAGCTCAACATACTCTTTTAGTCTTTCCAAGAGTATTTTGGAGAAAATTTCAGGTTTATGTCCAAGATGCTTATTGACCTGTACATCGCAGGGGTCTATAAAACTGCCTTTTTGTGAATTGGAATAATATTAGAGCCAAACCAAGAGGTTAGAAAAAGGTTTGAGGCAGTGTCTCATAAAATACCCTTCTTTACCCATCTTGAGTCTGCATTAGCAATTTATTTTACATTTCAAATAATAAAAGGTGAATTCCTTTTAATATGGCTTGCCTAGGTTTACATCCACATTATCACTTGTGTTTGTGCACCTATTGTTCCATAAGGTCAGGGGGTATGGTCTGCTGTAAGTTACTTAATTTTAGTCACAAGAAAAGTGACATTAAACAATGGTACTTCTGCCAGCCCGGTGGCACTGAGGGTTGAGGCGCTGGATGCCACACCTTGTGCCATGCCAACGACCCAGGTTTGGAAATGTGCCTGGTCCATCGGGGGTTGGCTAGGGAGGGAAAGGACTGAGCATTCGATGGACTGCTCTCCTTTCCCTGGGGAGGGTTCAGGGCTCCCATCACTCCGCGGCAGCCCCCAATGGAAATTGGGGTCACTGCAGGGGTGGGGTGGTGCATTTGGGGATGAAGTGCGGTGGACATCGGCACCCTGTGCCTGGATGTCATTACATGTCCACACTTCAACGGGCATAAAAAAAACGGAGGAAAATGGCAGTCGGCCACGAAGCTTGATGGCTGTGCCTCTATATCCAGGAGGCTTGTCATGGAATCGCACTCTAGTAGTGGATCCCGGCCCAGCGAGAGGGAGTGGGGACCCCTCCATGGGCATGTAGCGTACCAGCCAGATGTGAGTGAGCCTGTGGGCTGACTGGAGGGAGGACGGCGGCTGGAGGTAAAGCAGACCTAGCTGCTGGAGAAGAAATAAGACATAAACCCCCCCCCCCCAAAAAAAAGGGTACTTAAACAAAATAACCAAAACAAAAATACTGATAAAAAGCTGGTCTGAGTCATATTAAAGGAGTGTTCTTTTTCAGATTTGATTGATTTGTTAAATCAGCAATACACCTTTAAGCTAATCACTCAGTTATAAAGGTTTCTTATCAAAAAATGGTTTACATAGCACTGGACATTAGAGAAATTTAACATTTGTTTACGACCTGCACCCATCCATAATTTACTGGGTTTATCCAGCTAAAATGGTGCTGAGGAGTTTAATTTGTGTTTATTATTTCAAATATAAAAGTGCTAGGGCAGATTCAAAATGGGGAAAAAGATATCACTGTATATTAGACAGAAGATGAGGAGAAATCTAAAATTGATTTAAAAAAAGTGCAGGTCAAAATTTTCAGTGCTATCATGCACTGCTGCTTTAGCATGGTTGAATAGCTATAAATATCATAGTTGTTTTATGAAATTATAGACATTCTCCAAAGTCCTGTAACACTAGAGGGGTTTTGACAAATCCTATCTAAACTATAATGGTGATAAATGTAATGGCTCTTCTGTAAATCTTTGTACTGCTTTAAGATGAAAACTATAAAAAGAAAGAAAAAAATAATTCTCTGTTACTGAGTCCCTGGAAGGCACCTTGATCAGCTAATCATCCAGGTTTGGGAACACATAAAGGGCTTCTCTGCGTGAGGCCGTGGCTACCACAGCCAAGCATTTGATGAAGATCTGACGTCCCCGAGGATAAGCCACAAAATTGGTAGTGCTGGCCTCCAACAGGAAGTGCAGATGTGCTGTATAACTGCATTGGATCCTGACGTGCAGACAGGCATACTGCATGTCCAGGGCACAAAGCCACTTTCATTGTAAGAGAAGAGGAAGCAGTGATTTAATCATGTTCATGTAAAACTTGTCATACATAATGTATTACTCAGGTCTCTTGAGGTCCATGACAGGCATAGACTGCCTGCCTCTTTGAGCAAGGAAGTAATGGGAATAGCTTCAAGCTATTGGAGAAGGAAATCCACAAGAAATTGTTTATTAGCTGTCCAACTGTGACCTGCTCTCCCATCAACAGTCTGGCTTCAGGCCACGCTACTCCATGCAGGTGGTGCTGCTGGATTTCAAGACACCATCTCCCATGCACTCAAAGAAAGAAGGTGTGTGGGAGCAGTGCTTGTGTATCTAACAAAAGCTTTTGATACAGTGGACCTCTAATATTGTTAAACACAATGGCCCATAAAAAAATTAATCCGTAAGTGTTGAAATTGGTGTGCTCTTATCTAAAAGATATATTCCAAGTAGTAGTGATACAGGATACATTATCTAGTCAGGAGTTGCCTACTTAGGGTAAAGTTTGGAAATAGGTGCATAGAAACCAGCAGCAGAGGCTATACTTGCAGTTAGAATTTAAAGATTAAACACAAGAAAACGTGTTACCTTGAACTCTTCAAACAGCTTTATAATATTTTATTATGGATTCAGAACAATTGTATGGGCTTTGTGTGCTGCTAGTTGCTGTTTCACTTAACAGATGACCTTTGATGTCTCATCTATGGGCACTGCTCTCAGCATTCTGAAAACTGAAGACACCTTCTTCCAACTCGTCCCTCGAATTAGTTTGGCTCTTGTCATTTGGAACTGTTCTATGGTCTTTGCTGGCTGCCGTTAATAGAGAGTTTTGGCTTTGTTTGGGAATACAGAGTGGAATCTATGCAGTGTATGGCTAACACTGTCGGGTGCTATCCCTATTTGAGACTGGACAGAAAAGGCAGGGGGAGAGCATACCTTGCTCCTTAAGGTGCCACTGTTGAAATACAACTGAAAGAAAAACCAAAAACAGCACACACAACTATGTTTAAAAACGATTTATTCTTTGCAAACTGCCAGGTGTCTACAGAATGCCGACCAGCTATTCCTACATATTGCCTCTCGTGGGAAGCTTCTTCAGGGGGTGTGGCTGGCTTGTAACATACAGTCATTTACACTTGTGGATATTACTAAATTGTGCAAGTGCTAATTAAAAAAGTAAAGTGTAAACCAGTTACAAGGAGTGTGCAAATCATTACACAGTGATAATAATAAAAAAAAAGCAGTAAAGTGATTTAAAAATAGATGTTACAATATTAGGCATATCCTGACAGTTAATTTATAATAGATTCTGATATTATACGACTGGTTTTCTTTTTATTTTGGTTTGTGCTCACGCCCTTCCTCTCCACGTCCTCTGGGACTCCTGTGGCGGGGCCCAGCCTAAGCCCTGGACTCGGTCTTTGGCCCCATCCTGCCACAGATCACCCCCAGGTGGGAAGCAGAAGGTCCAGTTGCCTCCTGCTTACTCCACATGTGTTGGAGCCTCCGACCGAGCCAGGACCATACTGCACCCCCAAGAGGGCCTGCTACAGGTAACTGTGGGGCCATTTTCTGTTTTCTCCCTGTATCCCCAAAGACGCCAGCGACCAAGGAGGTCCATGGAGACATGCACACGCTGAGATGCGATGCTGCTCTGGAACATAGCCAATGTCCTCCCTCCCACATGGCACTCTCCACTGCACCCCCAACCCGTGTGCACCCAGGTGGTGGCAGTGCGAGGGAGCGCATCCCACCCTCACCGGAGGAGAGTGCCTTGGGTGCTTGATCCTCCTCCCCGGCCGACCCTCCAGTTCCCAGGTGTTGCTCCGAATCTGGGTCACCAGCATCGCAAGAATAGTGGTACCGCTATGCCGCAGGCCGGCAACCTGACTGTTTTCAAGTCAAAAATGTCCTTATTGTCTTCCTTTTACTTGCTGCCCCCTCAGTGTTTTCAATCTATCCATGAAATTATATGTTTATTTTAAAAATGGTTCAAAACCTAATTATCTTCACCTTGAACATTTAAAGCCAATACGTGAGGCTCAAATCGTATATTTATTATGTAATGTTTTTGTACACTGAATCAATATATATTCTACTGTTATAACTGTAAATGTAATCATATACAATAAATAATTCCCCCAGGGCTGCTTCACTACATTGCTAATTGGATTATAGTAATTTCAGGCAGTATATGTTATGGTTTCCTTTAAGTCTGGATAACCGGTTTTCAGTGGTCCTTGTCTCTTGTCCCACCCCTTTTCAATGTTTTTTCTAGGCTCTTTTATTATAATGCATTATCATATCTACAAAAGATTGTATTACGTTTTGACCTCTCATACTCTTAACGCCCGACAACTGTTCTGAATCCAGAATAAAATATTGTAGAGTTATCTGAGGTAACACGTCTTCTTGTTTTCCACTCTTTAAATTCTAACTGCACGTATAGCCTCTGCTGCTGGTTTCTATGCACCTGTTTTCAAACTTTACCCTAAATAGGCAATTCCTGACTTGAAAACAGTCATGGTCATATATTTATACTGATATTTCTCTGACTCTATTATAAATTAACTGTCAGGATATGCCTAATATTGCAACTTGTCTTTTAGAATCATGTTACCGTTTATCATTATGTAATGGTTTGCACATTCCTTATGACTGGTTTTCACTTTATTTTTTAACTAACACTTGCACAATTGATAAATATGCACAAATATAAATGACTGTGTTACAAGCCTGCTACACCCCCTGAGGAGGCCTACCACCAGAGGAGTCATCGTAGCTCAGTTGGTAGCACATCTGCTTCTGGGCCAGAAGGTCATGGGTTCTAATCCCGCAGGATTAGGCTCATACCATAAACACTGGCATTTGAGTGCAGTACTGGGAGATGCTGTAATGTCAGGTATCATGGTAGAGGCAAGGGAGGATGTGGAGGTCCTCCATGGCAGAGAACTCAAGGAGGGTGGAAGAGGACCCCAGAGGAGGAGGAGGAAGCAACTTCTGGTGGGGAACTCGATTATGGGGGGGATAGATTTGGGAATAGGGAGGGGAGAGGGAGGTTAGGTGCCTACGTGGCGATACGGTCCAGAGTGAAGGGAAGTGGATCTTAAGGACCGCTACAGCTGCAGGATGGCAGGCAGAGTTGGATGTTATTGTGCGCCTGGGGACTAATGATCTGGCGAGGAATGGGGCTGGGACAGTGCAGAGGGAGTTGAGGGAGCTGGGGAGGGTCTAAGATAGGTAAATTGCTTAATGGCTTTCTGTGAGGTGCTGCCCATCTATGGGGAGGATCTCTACACCAGGTGCTTCAAACCATGGTTGAAAGAATGGCGCAGAGAGGAGGGATTCACTACATTGCAGACTGGGGACCCACTTGGGAGGATAAGAGCCTATACAGGGAGAAGGCCTGCATCCATCCAGGAGGAGAACCACAGTCTCAGTGGGTAGTTTAAATGTTACTTTAATGAACATTTAAACTGGCTGACTGGGTGGCGGAAGAGATCTGAGAACAGAAACTGCCACCCCACAGGCTGAATTAGTAGGGAGGCGCCAAGAGAGTAGAATCCCTGGGATGCAAATCAATATGAGAAGTAGGGTGGAAGAAATGAAGGGGTTGGGAGGGTACATTAAAAGAGAGGGGGTGAAAGAGGGAGTGAAGTGGTAACAAAACCTGAAAGCCAAGTGTGCAAATGCTAGAAGTATAGGAAATAAGACTCCAGACCTAGAGGCCACAATGTCAGAGGCTGACCTGAATAGTGTGACCATTACCAAGTCATGGTGCACGGAAAACCATGGCTGGAACATAGCCACTCTGGGCTATACTCTGTTCAGGAAGGAAAGGGGGGATGCTACTTTATGTGAGGGAAGGCATTAAAGTGATGGAGATACAGGGAATACTGGGAGGCAGAGGTACTGTGGGTCACCCTAGAGATGGGAAACAGAGTCTCTATTTGCACTAGTGTGATCTACACATCTCCAGCACAGGGGAAGGAGTTAGACAAGGTACTGATGATAGCCCTTAGCAAGATGGCAGAAAGGGGAGAGGTGCTGCTGGTGGGGGGACTTCAATCTTCCGGATTTAGATAGGGGCCTCCCAGCTGCGGCTTCAGCTAGATGCAGGGAAACCTTGGACTCCCTGCAGGGGGTGTTCCTCAGGCAAACAGTCAGAGAACCCACTCCTGACTGGACAATACTGGACCTGGAACTCACCAACAGGGACAGTGTTGCACATGTCAAGGTGGGAGGCAACCTGGGGGCCAGCTATCATTGTACAGTGTGGTTCAATATAAGGACAGCTGCGGAATCAAACCACACAAAAGCGAGGGTCCTGGACTTCAGGAGGGCAAATTTCAAAAAGATGGGTGAATGTGTCACGGATGAACTGGGTGAGGAGGAGGAACAGTGGGGAAACTAAAAGACCACAATGAAGGCAACAAACCTCTGCATTAAAGATCATGTGTAACGATTTTTACATATTTTTAATAAAAGCTTGAAAAGCTGACATTCAAGTCCCTGTGTCATGATTAGTGAGAATTCTGGAGAAAAAATGAGATTCCTGAGAATTTCATGCTGTTTGATTTTGTGGTTTCTTTAAATCAGCATTTGTTAATTTGATCTACAGTGGCTGAAAACAGTGGAATTATTTCTCAAATCAAATCAAATCAAAATTTATTTATAAAGCGCTTTTCAAAAAATCAAAGCGCTAATACAAAGCAGAGATAAAACATCAACAATAATAAATAAAAACATAAGAACAATAAAATAACCATAAAATAAACTAACCAAATGCCAGCAAAAATAGGTCCTCTCAGCCAAAATTAGAGTGCGATGACATCATTTTGGAGTAGCTTACTGTTTCAGATTTCCAATCAGTGCAGTACTTTGAAGAGTTAATGGTTTGCTGAGCTCTCCAAGTTTCTACAAACTCAGTCTCTGGTTTGTGTTTAGATTGATCAACTTAAAACATACCATTACCTTCTGATAAAAAGCTGATAATTTCAGTTTCAATACTGAATTGCAGTAGTGGGAATCTTCCTCTGTGAGAAATCAGCTTGTTTGTATCACAGCTTTCAGGTCTTTCTAATCAAAAATCTGATTTTTTTTTCTAACTATATAGCACATGGCTGTTTAATGAATATAAAATAAATCTAAATTTTGTTCATTCACAGAAACGGTTTGTCTTTGATGTAGCCTTCATAAATATGTTCATGCAAGAACATTTTTTTATATCAGATTGACAAACAGTACATGTGCTTGAAATACTGTAGCAGTGTGTGACAGGCACCTGTCTGAACTCACAAATGTCAGTTCTTTGGTGGTTTCTGTGTGAAAATATATAATGTACGTGTACAACCAGAAACACTGTGTGGCATCCCGATGCACCATATCTCTGCCCCACAGTTAAGGCAGCTGCAGTCTACTGCCACCTGTCCCTGCCCCCACAAGCCCCCTGCCTTCTGCTCCACATGCGAGACTGCTGCATCCTGCTGCCCACTGTCTTCTCCCACACAGTCGGGGATTGTGCACCCCACTGCCTCCATCCCCTGCCTAAAGAATCAGTGCTGCTGCACCCTACCACCCCTTGCCCAGACAGTTGGGGATGACGCACCCTGCTGCCCTCTCTTCCTCACCTTCACAGTTAGGGAAGCTGCACCTGTTGACCCCTGTTCTTGTCTCCACAGTCAAGGCTGCTGTGCCGTGCTAGCCCTAGTGTGCCAGGTCCCCTGCCTCCACAGCTGGGGCTGCTGTACTATGCTGCCCTAGCCACCAGAGGTGGGGCTTTTACTACACCCTGCTACCCACTTCCATTGCCCCAAATGGGCAGGGCTGCTGCACTATCTGACTGTACCCCATCTCATAGTCAGGGCTGCTGTACCCTGATGCCCCCTGTGTTCTGCACCACAGTCAAGACTTCTGCATCATGCTGTCCTCTATCCCTTGTCACCAGAGACAGGGCTGCTGCACCTGCTGCTTTCTACACAGTTGGTGTTGCCATGGCCTGCTGTGCCCTAGTTCCCCATGCCGCTGCGGTTGGGCTGCTGCACCATACTGCCACTGAGCAAGATGGTGGGCATTTGCTGTGCCCTGTTGCATGCCTCCACAGTTGAGGCAGTTGCACCCTATTGTATCCTGCCACCAGAGTCAGATCCTTTGCTATACCCCTGCTGCCCACATCCCTTGTCCCAGACAGGCATGGCTGCTGCACCTGTCCCACAGTGTGGGCTGCTGTATCCTGATGCCATCCCTATCTCCTGCCCAAACATTCAGGGCTGCTACACCTGCTGCCCTCTGTCCCCATGCTCACAGTCAGGCCACGGCACCCTGTTGCCCGCTGTCCCTGTCTCCACAGTCAGGCTGTTGTGCTGTGCTACACCCTAGAGTCTCATGCCGCCTGCATCCACATTTGGGGCTGCTGAGCCCTGCTACACATTTCCATTGCCCCAAATGGGCTGTGTGCTGCACAATGTACTCCTGTACCACTGTCAGGGCTGCTAATCCTGATGCCCACTGTGTCCTGGCCCCACAGTCAAGGCTTCTGCACTATGCTGTCCTTTGTCCCCTGTCACCGTTGTGTCCTGCTGCACCACACAGCCTCTTGCCTCCACAGGCAGGGGACAGGGTGCAGCAAATGCCCTTACTCTTGTGCTTCACCCTTTCCAAACAGTTGGGGTTGCTGCACCTTGCTGCTCTCTCTCTCTCTCTCACCCTCACAGTCAGGGACACTGCACATGTTGCCCCCTGTTCCTGTCTTAGCAAAGTGTAGCAAAGGATCTGACTCTGGTGGCAGGGGGACAGCAGGGTGCAACTGCCTCAACTGTGGAGGCATGTAACCGGGTGCAGCAAATGCCCTGAATCTTGTGGCAAGTAGCAGCATGGTGCAGCAGCCCTAACTGCAGAGGGATGGGGCTCTAGGGCACAGCAGGCCACAGCAACCACAACTGTGTAGAAAGGAGCAGGGTGCAGCAGCCCTGTCTGTGGTGATAGGTGATAGAAAACAGCATGGATCAGAAGCCTCGACTGTGGGGCAGGACACACGGGGCATCAGGGTACAGCAGCCCTGACTGTGAGATGGGGTACATGTGGTGCAGCAGCCCTTCTCTTGGAGGCAGGGAACTTGGCACATTAGGGCCTAGCGCAGCACAGCAACTTTGACTGTGGAGACAGGAACAGGGGGCAGCAGGTGCAGCTTCCCTAACTGTGAGGGCGGGGGGAGACAGGACAGCAGGGTGCAGCAACCCCAATTGTTTGGGCAGGGAGCAGCATGGTGCAGTAGTCCAGATTCTTTAGGCAGGGGATGGAGGCAGCAGGGTGCACAATCCATGATTGTGTGGGAGAAGACAGTGGGCAGCAGGGTGCAGCAGCCTCGAATGCAGAGCAGAAGGCAGAGGGCTTGGGGAGGCAGGGGACTGGTGGCAGTAGACTGCAGCTGCCTCAACTGTGGGGCAGAGACACAGTGCACCAGGATGCCACATAGTGGTTCTAGTTGTACACGTACGTGATGTATTTTCACACAGAAACCACCAAAGAGCTTACATTTGTGAGTTCTGACAGTAGATGTGCTTGAAATACTGTAGGAGAGTGTGACAAGCACCTGTTTGTCAATCTGACATGGAAAAAAAAATGTTCTTACATGATTGTATTTATGAAGGCTACATCAAAGACAAACTGTTTCTGTGAATGAACAAACTTTAGATTTATTTTATATTCATTAAACAGCCATGTCTTATATAGTTAGAAAAAAAATTGAGGTTTGATTAGAAAGAACAGAGCTGTGATACAGACAAGCTGATTTCTCACAGAAAAAGATTTCCACTACTTCAGTTCAGCACTGGAACGGAAATGATCAGCTTTATAAAGGAAGAGAATGATATATTTTAAGCTGATCTATCTAAACACGACTCAGAGACTGGGTCTGTAAGGAACCTGGAGAGCTCAGCAAACTATAAACTCTACAGAGTGCTGCTCTGATTGGGAATCTCAAACAGTAAGCTACTCCCAAATGATGTCATCGCACTCTTAAGTTTGACTGAGGACAGAAATAACTCCACTGTTTTCAGCCACTATAGAACAAGTTAACAAATGCTGATTTAAAGAAAACCACAAAACTAAACAACATGAAATTTTCAGGAAACACTAATCATGACACAAGGACTTGAATTTCAGCTTTTTAAGCTTTTATTAAAAATATGCAAAAACCGTTGCACATGATCTTTAAGCACTAGACAAGTGAGCAAAAGAAAGAGGAAACAAAGGCCGCTATGGTTCTCAAAAGAGGTGGCAGAAAAGGTAAAAGCTAAGAGGTAGCATTCAGAAGGTACAAGGAGATGCAGAGGGAGGAGATAGGAGGTGTATCAGGAAAAACGGAGGGAAGCAGGGAGAGCAGTAAGGAGTGCAAAGGGGCAAACTAAAGACAGAATAGCCAAGGCAGTAACAAAATACATTTTTAGATATATAAGTGAAAAAAGGGAGACCGGGTGGGATTGTAAGGTTAAGAAGGAAGGCGAGGGACTGTGCAGAAGGGTGAAAAGGCAGCCATCCTTAACAAATACTTTTGTTCAGTGTTCACAGAGGAAAGATATGGGGAGGGGCCACAAAAATGTCACAGGAGCATTGGAGGGAGAGAGGGAGGTGGGCACTAGTTCATTTTTGGATGAGAGAGTCCTGAAAGGACTTGCAAATCTGAAAGTGAACAAAGCAATGGAGCCAGACGGGGTTCAGCAAAGGGTATTGAGGGAGCTGAGAGAGGCACTGGCTGCACCTCTGATGGCCCGATTTATTTATTTAGTGATTACTTATTTAAATGTTTGATAATCGGGAAAGGCACACTGAGCCTAGGCTCATTTCCAAGTGCGACCCGGGGAGAGGGAGAAGGGAGTAGGCATACAGGCAATTACAATCATCAGAAGTGCAATAACGGCAAATTCAACTCAATTGGCAACAATGTAGAACAGCGGATATACAAGGGTTGCAAATGAGCTAAAAAGATCACACTATATACATGGGTAGACAGTACTAAATCTTGTAGATGAGACTGGGTGAGGTTGCCCTCCAGAGAGAGCAGACTGAGAGCAGAAGTACAGGACGCTGGGAAAGAAGAGCCTTAGGATAGATAGGAGAGTGGATGCTATGGTGAGAAAGGGAACAGAGGAATCAGGAGGGGTGACAGATGAAGAGGATAGAAGAGCAGGTTCCAAACGGAGCGGAGCTGGTAGGAGAAAGTGGCTTGACTGGTACATGAGCAAGGATGAGGAATAGAAAAGGTGTGAGTGTCTCTTGAGTGTCAAGAGTAAGGGGTGGGGAGAGGAGAGAAGATAGGTATGAGGAAGAGGCCAAACCAGTATTTGCAATGAGGGTAGTGCAGTGGGACTGGCAATGTAGGGGTAAGGGGAGATGGAAAGGGAGAAGTAGAGGGAGGAATAGTGGGTGCAAAGAGGATAGTTAGAGGCAAAGCGACAGAAAGCATTGCAGAGGGTATCCAGTCTGACAAGAGAAGAGGAAGGGTCAGAGCTATAGACTACATCCGTATAGTCAAGATGGGTGATAATTTTATTTAAAGATCATTAGAAACAGGAGTGGTCCTGGAGGACAGAAGATGTAGTTCCACTTCACAACAGCGGTAGAAGGAAGAGGCTGGCAGTTTTAGACAGTCAGCCTTACGTTGAATAGTGGGAAAGTTAATGGAATCAATGCTAAAAGAAAGAATTGTGGAACATCATGAATCCAATGGGCACAAGACCCAAGGCAACATGGATTCACGGTGGGGGCATGTAAGACGAATTTGATAGAATTCCTTGACTGGGTGTCCAAGGAGCTAGATCAGGGTACAGTGGTGGGCCTACCTAGATTTCAGTAAGGTGTCTGACACCATTCCATCTAAGAGACTAGTATGCAAGCTGGTAGCTTAGGAGTGGGTCCAAAGGTGGTAAACTGGGTAACAAATTGGTTAAGGGATAGGTGGCAGAGGGTGGTGGTAAACGGAGTTCATTCAGAGGAAGGGAGGGTGACCAAACGGGTGCCTCAGGGATCAGTGCTGGGACCGGTCCTCTTTAATGTCTTACACAGAAACACAGAATCTGACAGCAGACAAGAGCCACTTGGCCCACCCCACCTGCACACTTTTTCCCTGCCTACATTCTCACCGCAGACCCTACTATATCTACAGGTCTTTCTCCTTCTCCCCTTCCTTTACATTATGATTCCCTTATCCCTATCCCTCCCACACATTCTTAAACCCCTCCACAGTTTTCACCCCCACCACATCCACAGGAAGGCTGTTCCAGAAATCCACCACTCTTTCTGTGAAGAGGTACTTCCTCACTTCTCTCCTGAATCTACCCTCCTCCAACTTTATAGCATGTCTCCTTATTCTTGAGCACCTTCTCTTCTGAAAAAATACTTCCCTCCTGTACTTTATTTACCCCCATGAGGTATTTAAAGGTCTCTATCATATCCCCCCCCCAATGTGTACATATTGAAGTCCCTCAGTCTCTCCTTGCAGGGCTTTGGGTGCAGACCATGCAACATCTTAGTTGCCCTCCTCTGGACCACCTCCACTTTGTCCATGTCTTTCCAGAGATGCAGTCTCCAGAACTGGACACAGTACTCAAGGTGCAGTCGTACCAGTGATCTACACGGGGGTGGGCTAACACCACCTCCCTGTCTGCTGGTGACATCCCTTCCTATACATCCTAGAATCCCACTAGCCCTCCTCACTGCCTTGCTACCTTAAGGCCATCTGATATAATTACCCCAAGTCTCTTTCCTGCTTGGTAGTCGTCAATATGATGCCAACTATTTCATACTTTGCTCCTGTGTTTCTGTGCCACAAGAAAAAATTATTCACCTTAGTAATTGTGTTTCTTCTAATGGAGACTTGCTGTATTCTGACAATATGCAGTTAGCCCCAGCACTTGAACTGCTCCGGAGAGGAAAGAGTTAACTCTATGCCAGGGCATAGAACGTTGAGCTCGAGTTCGGTTCAGACCTCTGTCTGCTGCACTTCCAAGTGTAATCATCAGATTCTTACAAGCTAATACTAACTACCTACACCTGCTAGGTGTAAATTGTAAATTTACTAGCCAAAAAGACAACCAAATGTTTTGGGTCCCAAAAGACTCAAGTCGAGAACTCCAAAACAAAAACTAGGTAGTGAACAACATAACTATCAAACAACATAAACATAACGCACTCCCCCACTCTATACAGAGGGGAGTGCTAGATGCACCCCTGAGATGCAGCACTGTACCTGCCAGCCCACTTCCCAAAAACCAGGTTCTGAGAGGGGAGGCAGGTCAGAATACAGCAATACTCCATTAGAAGAAACACAGTTACCAAGGTGACTAATTTTTTCTTCAAACAACATGAAGTCTTGCTGTATTCCCGACAATATGCAGACTACCAAGCAGTACCTCCATGGAGGATGGACCAAACCTATTTTGGGAATAGGCTCTGCAGTACTGCTGTACCAAACCTAGCATCACTGCTAGCCTGGATATCCAGGGAGTAATGCTTGGTGAATGTATGGACTGTTTTCCAGGTGGCTGGTTTGCATATTTCTAATAGTAGTATATCTCTGGCAGCAGCCAGAGAAGCAGCTGTACCTCTAGTTGAATGAGCCCTCAGGCCTGAATGGGTATTTTGCCTAGCTTCATAGCAGAATTGTATACAAGAGACAATCCACCTGGCAACAGTCCTCTTAGTAGCAAGTCTGCCCTTTCCCACTTCACCATAAGTGAGAAACAACTGAGGACAGTCAAACCTAAGTGCCTTAGTGCGGTCAGTATAGTAGCTAAGTGCCCTCTTAACATCCAAGCTGTGTAACCTTCTCTCCCCTGAAGAAGAAGAATGATCAGTGAAGAAGACAGGAAGAGACATGGACTGGTTCAGATGAAAATCTGAAACCACTTTGAGTAAGAACCTCCTGTTAGTTCTAAGGACCACCTTATCTCTATGGAATGAGATAAAATCAGTCTCCACTGACAGAGCTTGTAATTCACTGATACACCTGGCAGAGGTAATAGCTACCAGGAACACAGCTTTCCAAGTCAAGTACTTAAGTTCTGCTGAGGCCAAAGGCTCAAAAGGTGGTTGCATAAGCTGAGCAATGCAAACATTAAGATCCCAAGCAGGAGTAGGATCCTTAAAAGGAGGATTGGTATAGAAACACAGAAACATAGAATTTGACGGCAGATAAGGACCGCTTGGCCCACCCAGTCTGCCCATTTCCCTACCTAATGGATAAGCTGCAGATCCTAGCTAACCAGCAGACTACTTCTTTCTACCCCCATCCCCTAGAATTGCCTTATGACTGTCCCATGCATGCTTGAATTCAACCACTGTTTTTGACTCCACAACCTCCTCCAGAAGGCCGTTCCATGCATCCACAACCATCTCTGTGAAAAAATACTTCCTTACATTACCTCTGAACCACCCCCCCTCTATCTTCAAATTGTGCCCCTTCATTCTTGCACACCTCTGTTTTTGAAAGATGCTACCCTCTTGGATTTTGTTGATTCCCGTGAGGTACCTGAAAGTTTCTATCACGTCCCCCCTCTCCCTCCTTTCTTCGAGGCTATACATATTATACTCCTTTAGTCTCTCTCCATATGTCTTCTGGTGCAGACCCTGCACCATTTTAGTTGCCCTCCTCTGGACAGCTTCCATCTTGTCTATGTCCTTGCTGAGACTGGGTCTCCAGAACTGCACACAGTACTCCAGATGGGGTCTCACCAGCTGTCTGTACAGAGGGATAACAACTTCCTGTTTTCTACCGGTGATGCCTCTCCCTATGCATCCCAGTATCGCCCCAGCCCTCCTTACTGCCCTCTCACGTTGCTTGCCCACCTTTAAGTCATCTGATATGACTACCCCGGTCCCTTTACATTTTTGTTGTTGTTAGTATCTCACCCCCATTGTGTACTCTTCCCCTGGGTTTTTGTTTCCCAGGTGCATTACCTTGCACTTCTTAGCATTGAATCTAAGCTGCCATACATTTGACCATTTCTCTAACCTTGCCAAGTCCCTTCTCATCCTTTCCACCCCACCTTGTGCATCAACTCTGTTGCAGATCTTTGTGTCATCTGCAAAGAGACATACTTTTCCTTCCAGTCCCTCTGCAATGTCGCTTATAAAGACATTGAAGAGGACCGGTCCTAATACTGAACCCTGCGGTACCCCACTAGTAACCCCCCTTCTTCAGAGTGGACTCCATTTACTATTACCCTCGTGTCCTGTTCTCCAGCCAATTCTTTACCCAGGCTATCATCTTGGGACCCACTCCCAGGCTGGCTAACTTGTATATTAATCTTTTGTGTGGGACTGTGTCAAATGCCTTGCTAAAGTCTAGGTAGGCCATGTCCACAGCCCCTCCCTGATCTACTACTTTGGTCACCCAGTCAAAGAAATCTATTAGATTTGTCTGGCATGACCTTCCTGCTGTGAATCCATGCTGCCTTGGGTCCTGTGCCCCTCTGGCCTCCAGGTACTTGACAATTCTTTCCTTCAGAAGTGATTCCATCATTTTCCCTATCACTGAGGTTAAACTAACAGGTCTGTAGTTTTCTGCTTCTGCCCTGCTCCCACTTTTGTGAAGGGGAATCACATCTGCCCTCCTCCAGTCCTCAGGTACCACCCCATCCTCCCATGATTTGTTAAACAGGGTAGTCAGTGGTGTTGCTAGTGCTACCCTTAGTTCTTTCAGAATTCTGGGATGAATCCCATCAGGCCCCATTGCTTTGTCCACCTTCAGTTTTTAGAGTTCTTTCAGAACCCTTTCTTCTGTAAATGGGCTGGTATCAACTTCTGTATCCAGAGTGTTTCTATTGTTTGTTTTAGGTACCTCCCCCTCTTCATTTGTAAATACTGAGCAAAAATATTTGTTTAGTATCTCTGCCTTTTCACCGTCACCCTCTGCCCACCCCCTCCCCTTTATTAAGCCTCACTATCCCTCCCTTAGTCTTCCTTCACTCCCTGATATACCTAAAAAAGGTTTTATCCCCCTTCTTAACTGAGTTGGCTATCTTTCCTTGGTTCGGGCCTTTGCTGTTCTGACTGCCTTCCCAGCCTTCTTTTGTTTTAACTGATACAATTCTCTGTCTTGCTATGGAGCAATCCTTTAAAGAATTTACAGAAAACAGGATGAGATGCCAGTGAGGAAGCCTTCCCCACTGACAGAAATGCAGAAACAGCTGACAAGTGTACTTTCAGAATAGCTGGTCTGAGGCCTAAGCCATTAAGATGAACCATACAATCCAGAACTGTAGCCAAATCAGCAGTATCTGGAGATATATGCTTATTGGAACACCAAATACTGAATCTTTTCCATTTGGAATTATAAGTTTTCTGGTGGCAGGTTTTAGAGGCTTTGAGAATATCCAGAACCCCTTGAGACAGATGCAGGCTTGCATATTCTAACTCTTCAAGAGCCATGCCTTGAGGTTGAGAGATCGAAGGTTGGGGTACCAAATCCTCCCCCTGAGATGAGGTTAACAGATTGTGATTCTTGGGAAGAGACAGGGGACTGAGTCCGAGAAAGCTTGTAGGGCCAGGTACATTGCCCTGAGCTCTAAAAGATTGATATGAAGTAGAGACTCCTGAGGGGACCACACTCTCTGTGCTGTGAGGACTCCCAAGTGAGCTCCCCACCCCAGAAGAGAAGCATCTGTGGTTAGTACCACAGAATGAGTCTGACTGATGAATGGGACTCGTCTGAGGCTGTCCTGATCCAACCACCATTGGAGAGCCTGGATCAGAGTCTGAGTCCCTGGAAGCAGTTTGGTTAGAGGATCTTTTTTCTGAGACCAAAAGCCCTCAAGTGGAACTGGATGTCCCTCATCTGAAATCTGCCCCTGTTACCACTGCAGTGGAAGCTGCCATGTGGCCCAGGAGCTGAAGAAAATGCCTTGCTGGTCGAGACACCAGAAGGCGAAAGGAAGAAGCCAGGTCTGTAAGGGCCTTTACCCTTGCCAAAGGAAGAAAGGCTCTTGCTAAGACAGTGTCCAGCTCTACCCCTATGAAGGTCAGGAGTTGCACTGGTTTGAGAACTGACTTTGGAAGATTGAGGAGGAATCCTAGAGAAGTGAGCAATTGCTTGGTCACTTGCAGATTTCACTTGACTTGGTCTGGAGACTGCCCCACAATGAGCCAGTCATCCAGGTATAGAAATATGGAAATGCTTTTTTTCTCCTTAGAAAGGCCACTACTACTGCTAGGCATTTTGTGAACACCCTTGGTGCTGATGTTAGTCCGAAGGGCATTGCTATGAATTGATAATGACAAGAAGGCAGTTCGAACTTGAGGTACTTTCTGTAGGAGCACCTGATGGGAATGTGAAAATAGGCATCCTTGCGGTCCAGGGAGGCTAACCAATCCCCTGGCCTTAGAGAGGGAAGAATTTTTCCCAGAGTCATCGTTTCGAATTTTGACTTGACTAGGTGCTTGTTTAAGTATCTTAGATCTAGGATGGACCGCCACTCCCCTGTCTTTTTTGGGGTAAGGAAGTATCTGGAATACAGTCCTTTGCCCCTATGTGTAGTAGGAACTCTCTCTATGACTCTGAAAGCTAGCAGAGAGGAAACCTCTGCCTCTAGGGCAATGGTTTTGGAGATGTTTGCAGGTGGAAAAGACCTGACCCTCAGCTTTGGGAATTTTTTGAAGCTGAGAGCCAGTCCCTGGCTTACTACCTCTAGGACCCACTTGTCTGAGGTAACAGACTTCCAGGCCTGGAAATAGTAAGCCAGCCTGCCTCCTATTGGAAAGGGGGAGTCGACCTGGGCTGGCACATCAGGGTGTCTGCTTGGCAGGAGCCTTGGACTGAGAGGAGGATGCAGCTTTGCTCATCCCCCTTCTGCCTCTTCCTCCGAAGAACTCCCTCTGAGGAAAAGGAGAGGAGGCCTGTGCCTGGTAGAAAGCCCTGTGAAAAAGCCGGCCCCTAGATTGCTGCTTTTGAGGAGTTGTCTGCCTTTCCTTGGCCTGTGCACTCCTGTAGGTAGTCCTATACTCGTCCATCTTTTTCATGTAATTCTCTGTCTGCTCCCCAAACAGAGAAGTACCTACCACAGGGAAATCCGTGGCCTTAGCCTGGGTGTCCTGTGAGAGGCTAATACATCTGAGCCAAGCAAATCTCCTAAGAGACACAGATGTAACCATGACTCGTGATGAAACATCATTAGAGTTCACAGCAGCATCAAATTGGACTTTGGATGCCTCAATCCAATCACCAGCCACCTCTTCCAGCTCTTTGGCTAGCTGGGGGGAAGCTTGTTTAGCCAGCTCCAGAACAGTATCCCACCTGGACTTCTGGTATCTGGCTGTGTAGGCCATTTAGTTCGCCTGTCTGAGTCCCAAGGAGGATGTCATGTCCTGTTTTTGGCCATAGCATTCACCTTCCTAGAGTCTTTATCTGGGGTGTGTGAAGCCAAGGTATATTAGCCTTGTCACAGGCTGCAGCCTGCACGACCCCAACATGGCTGCATTGTTGGAACAAGTATTCTGTACCTGAGCCTGACAGCATATACCTCCTGTCCATTCTCTTGTCCACCAGAGGTAATGAATTGGGTGTCTGAAGTAATTTTTGTGTCTGTTTCCCAAAAGATTTATGGAGGGCAAGAGACAGCCTTTTGGACTCTGGGATGTCCATCATCTCTACATAGTCAGGCTCTTCTTGTTCCTCAACAGCTTCGACCAGAGGGAGCTGAAGGGTCTCTGCCACTTTTTTGTAAAACAAATACTGGGAAGGGGACTCAGAAAGCCTAGGAGGGGAAACACTGGAAGGCCTGTCTGGGGAGATGTCCGGTTCAATGGGCTCATCCAGGCCTTCCACACCTCATCATCATCATCATCAAACCCTTCTTCTCCCTCCAAATCCAGTTTATAGTAATCTTCCGGAAAATATTCTGGAACCAGAGGAACCGACTGAACCGAGCGCCTTCCGAGCGGCGCCGGATCGGCTGGACCCGAACGGAGCGATTCCACTATACTAATCACCCTGGCAATTTCTTCGGCGCGGTTGGTCGTGACGGTTCTGGATACAAACCGGACGATTTCTTTTTCCTTTCTGATGGAACCCACCCCTCAGGATCGGCTCTCCTTTTGCCTGAGGAAGTATCACCAAGGTCAGTGGGCACTCCCTCAGGTTCCATCAGAACTGAACCGTGCTGGCCATCCGGATCAGCGGACTTCTCTGCCTCCTTTTCCCTAAGCCTACCCAATCTCTTGTCCAGGATGGCCTTCAGGAAATTCTTACAGGTCTGGCAGTCTGAATCTAGGTGGTCAAACCCCAGACAATACACACAGGTGGTGTGAGGATCTGCCTTGGCAAAGGCATCCCCACACTCACTACAGTGCTGAAACCCAGTGGGCCCGTTTCTTTTGAGTTTCTAGACATAGCCATCCTATCCACTTACCCTTTAGCAGCTTTAAGCCAGGCAAGACCCCTTTATCGGTTACCGTGTTATGGGCTGTGGAAAAGCATGTTAAAATCACGTTTTTTGACACCGATAAGGACCAGTACCTCCTAAAATAAGTAAAGCAAAGATTTTACAAATAGATAAAGAAAATCAATCGGTTCCAGCAGGACCGATTGAAGGTTTTACAATTTCCACACAGGAAAACAAACTAATGTCCACTACCTACACACTTACTGTACCGCAGACAGGGATCTAAACCAAAAATAATAAAATTCACGGTTTAAAAACAACGCTTTACTGAGACCGAACCAACAAGCTTAAAGAGATTTCTCCAGAGCGACTGCTCATTTAGGCAGAGTAAAGAATCTGATTGATACACTTGAAGTGCAGCAGACAGAGATTTGAACCAGGCTTGAGCTCAACATTCTATGCTCTGGCATAGCATTAACTCTTTCCTCTCCAGAGCAGTTCAAGTGCTGGGAACAACTGCATGTTGTCAGAATACAGAAAGACTTCATGTTGTTTGAAGTGTATTATTTTGTACTTTTTCACATTGAAACCTAGCTGCCATATCCTTGACCACCCTTGAGTTTTCTCAAGTCTCTATTCATTTCCACTCCCTGGGAATTTCCACCCTTTGCAGATCTTGGTGTCATTTGCAAAGAGGCAGACCTTATCTTCCAGCTCCTCTGTAATGTCACTTATAAAGACATTAAAAGGACCAATCCCAGTACTGATCCCTAAAGTACCCCGCTGGTTACTCTCCTTCCTCGGAGTAAACTCTGTTTACCATCACCCTCTGTTCCCTATCCTTTAACAAATTTCTTCCCATTTGCCACCTTATTTCCAACCCCTAAGCTACCCAGCTTGCTTACATAGTTTCCTATGTGGAATGGTGCTGAAAGCCTTGCTGAAATCCAGGTAAGCCAAATCCACCTCTCCTCCCTGATCCAATTCCTTGGTCACCCAGTTGAAGAAAGCTACCATATTTATTAGTGGCATTGCAGAGGAGCTGAAAGGAAGGTCTGCCTCTTTGCGAATGACACCAAACTCTGCAATAAGATGAACACTCTGGTGGGGTGGAAAGGATACGTAGCAAACTGAGAAAACTTGAGGAGTGGTCAACAGTATGGCAGCTGAATTTCAATGAAAAAGTGGAAAATAACGCACTTGGGGTACAGAAGCTCAGGGCAGAGTTCAAATGGGGAGCGGGGTGGTACGATCAACAAGCAAGAAAAGACCTGGGGATGATCATATTGAGTAACATAAAGGTGACCAGACAGTGTGACAAGGCAGTTGGGAGGGTAGATGGGATGTTGGGGTGCACAGAGAAGGGTATCACCAGCAGAAAGAGGGAGTGTTGTTGCCTGTATATAGATCACTGGTAAGACTGCATCTAGAGTACTGTGTACAGTTCTGGAGACCACATCACTGGAAGAACATAGACAGAGTGGAGGTGGTCCAAGGAGGGCAACTAAAATGGTGTAGGGTCTGCATCAGAAGCCCTATGAGGAATGATTAAAGGACCTAAATAGATACACCCTGGAAGGGGGAGAATATGATGGAGACCTTTAAATACCTAAAAGGGGCAAATAAGGTACAAGAGGAAAGTATCTTTCAGGAAAAATAGATGCTCAAGGACAAGAGGGTATGATAAGAAAATGGCGGTGGGTGGATAGATTTAGGAGAGATGTGAGGAAGTACTTCTTCACAGAAAGAGTGGTGAATTCCTGGCACAGTCTTCCAGCTGAGGTGGTGGGGGCGATAACAGTGGTGGGGTTCAAGGATGTATGGGATAAACATAAGGGAATCTTAGGGAAAGGGAAGAGGGGTGAATGGGCTGGAGATCAAGTAGGATCTGCAGTGATACTATTGGCAGGGAAAGATGGGCAGTCTAGGTGGGTCATCTGGTCCTCATATGCCACCCCCCCAAAAAAAAAATTCAATACGTAGGGGTAGGTGGTCAGCATTCTGTAGATACCGTGCAGTTTGGAAAGAATAGTTTTCGAACATAGTTAGGTGTGCTGTTTTTGGTTTTAGTTTTACTATGGTTGTATTTCAACAGTGGCACTTAAAGAGCAAGGTGGGCTCCCCCACCTTTCTGTCCAACTATGTCCAGAGGCTCTTGACCAAAAGGGTGCCAGAATGCCTAACTAAACTGGTATTCTGTAACAAAATATCATTTTCAGACGTCATTCTGAAAAGCTTCTCCAGATCCACGCCATGGATACCAAATTGGATTTTGTCCACTTACAACCCGAATCAAATTCCTGTCACCTAGCTCTATCCCACTATAAAAATTTTCAGTGCTGCACTCAACAGACACTATGTGGATAATTATAGCTGCTCTTGCTTTTTATAATACTTTGCCATTAATGTTTCAGTCAACTGGTCCTTAAATTTTGGAATAGGCTACCACGCCATTTTAGGGTTCCAATTATCAAACCCCTGTCTGTATCCTCACTAAAGACGTACTTGTTTTCATGTATCCAGACTTGTAAATGTTTCAGCTAGTGATATATATTTTTATGCATATCTGTTTATTGCACATTGTATGGTTTGATGTTGAATGTATGTATTTTATGTGAATACTAGGTTGCCATTGTGAATGAGCTTATGCTCAGTGGTTATTTCTAATAAACAACCACCACCACCACCTCCTCAGTGCCGTCTTCACTGTATCCTGTAATGTGTTGTTCTGTGTTATCATATGTTTTATTAAAGGAATAATGCATGACAGGGTGTGTGTCGTGCTGGGATCTCACGCCTGGGTTGATTAGGCACGAGGCTACAGGCCGAAAGTGCACTAATCATCCCAGAAGTGACATTATTCCAGCACATACACACACCCTGGAGTGCATTATTCCTATTATACAATGGTTTGTTGTTATATATAAATAAAAAATTATTTTAAAGAATGTTTTTATTAGTGTGGAAAATATTTTGTTTCTTAAGAGGAGATGGAAAAAGGTGCTGCTCATGATGTCCATATTGGTTCACAGTGCTGAGACTAGAGCTGTGATGTTATGCTGGATAACATAACACCCGTGATGTTATGCTGGGATAACATCATGGGTCCAGCCCCAGACTAACCAATCAGAATCTAGGAAATTTTCTTGCCATTGTATAATACAGTGTAATGTAATTCTGTGAGCAGTAATGAGATACGTAATCTGTATTCCATGTCATTGGCACTGTACATACTGTAAGATGTACTGTATCTGTGTAATGGTCTCTGCTGTAAATGGAACCTTGTTCCAGTGAGCTCACCCAGTAACCAAATAATACATAAATAAATAAATGAATAAATGGTGATTCAAGCTTGGGGGCATACCAGCATAGTGGCAAAGAACTCTTAAGGGCTGTGTGTAAATCACTGTTATCTGGAGAGAGGTAACATAGAAACATAAGACTTTGACAGCAGATAGGACTGCTTGGCCACCAATCTGCACATTTCCTACCTACTGGATAAGCCGCAGATTATAGTTTACCAACAGCCTACTTCCTCCTACTCCACCACTATAATTGCCTTATGGCTGTCCCATGCATTCTTGAATTCCCCCACTGTTTTTGGCCCCACAACCTCCTCAGGAAAGTGGTTCCATGCTTCCACCACTCTCTCCATGAAAAAATATTTCCTCACGTTGCCCCTGAGCCATCCCCCCTCTATCTTTAAACTGTGCTCCCTTTATTCTTGCATATCTCTTTTTCTGAAAGATGCTACATTCTTGGACTTTGTTGATTCCTTGCGGTACTTGAAAGTGTCTATCATGTCCCCCGACTCCTTCTTTAGGGTATACATATTAAGCTCTCTTAGTCTCTCTTCATATGGCTTCTGTTGCAGAACATGCACCATCTTAGTTGCCCTCCTCTGGACCGCCTCCATCCTGTCTATGTCCTTGCGGAGATGGGGTCTCCGAAAACTGCATGCAGTACTCCAGATGGGGTGTCACCAACTGTCTGTAGAGAGGGATAACAACTTCCTGTTTTCTACTGGTGATGCCTCTCCCTATAGAAACACAGAAACATAGACTTTGACGGCAGATAAGGACCGCTTGGCCCACCTAGTCTGCCCATTTCCCTACCTAGAGGATAAGCTGCAGATCCTATTTAACCAACAGCATATTTCTTTTACCCCCACAAAAATTGCCTTATGTCTGTCCCATGCATTCTTGAATTCTCCCATAGTTTTAGACCCTACAACCTCCTCAGGAAGGCTGTCCCATGCATCCACCACCCTCTCTGTGAAAAAATACTTCCTCACATTGCCCCTGAGCCGTCCCCTCTATCTTCAAATTGTGTCCCCTTGTTCTTGCACATCTCTTTTTCTGAAAGATGCTACCCTCTTGGACTTTGTTGATTCCACTGAGGTACTTAAACGTTTCTATCATGTCCCCCCTTTCCCTCCTTTCCTCAAGGGTATACATATTAAGCTCCTTTAGCCTCTCCTCATATGGCTTCTCTTGCAGACCCTGCACCATTTTAGTTGCCCTCCTCTGAACTGCCTCCATCCTGTCTATGTCCTTGCGGAGATGGGGTCTCCAGAACTGGACGCAGTACTCCAGATGGGGTCTCACCAACTGTCTGTACAGGGGGATAACAACTTCCTTTTTTTCTGCTGGTGATGCCTCTCCCTATACATCCCAGTATACCCCCAGCCCTCCCTAACGCCTTCTCACATTGCTTGCCAACCTTAAGGTCATCTGATATGATTATCCTCAGGTCTCTTTCCATTTTTGTTGTTGTTACTACTCCTCCCCCCCTCCCCATTGTGTAATCTTCCCCTGGGTTTTTGTTTCCCAGGTGCATTACTTTGCACTTCTTTGCATTGAATCCAAGCTGCCATACTTCTGACCATTCCTCCAACCTTGCCAAGTCCCTTCTCATCCTTTCCACGCCTCCTTGTGTATCAACCCTGTTGCAGATCTTTGTGTCATCTGCAAAGAGGCATACTTTTCCTTCCAGTTCCTCTGCAATGTCACTTATAAAGACATTAAAAAGGACTGGACCCAGTACTGAACCCTGCGGTACCCCACTAGTAACCCCTCTTTCTTCAGAGTGGACTCCATTTACAATTACCTTCTGCGTCCTGTTGTTCAGCCAATGTTTTACCAGGCTACCACCTTGTGGCCCACTCCAAGGCTGGTTAATTTGACTACTACTTTTGTGTCGGACTGTGTCAAATGCCTTGCTAAAGTCTAGGTAGGCAATGTCCACAGCCCCTCTCTTGGTCTGTATTTTGGTCACCCAGTTAAAGAAATCAATTAGATTCGTCTGACATGACCTTCCTGCCAGAAACCATGCTGCCTTGGGTCCTGGCCCCACTGGCCTCTAGGTACTCTACAATTCTTTCCTTCAGAAGTGATTCCATCACTTTCCTACCACAGAGGTCAAACTGACAGGTCTATAGTTTCTGCCTCTGTTTTGCCCCACTTTTGTGAAGGGAATCACATCAGCCTTCTTCCAATCCTCAGGTACCACACCATCCTCCCATGATTTGTTATAAAGGGTAGTAAGTGGTGTCACTAGTTCTCTGCTTAATTTTTTAAGAATTCTGGGGTGAATTTCATCTGGCCCCATTGTTCTGTCCACCTTCAGTTATAGGAGTTCTTTCAGAACCCTTTCTTCTGTGAAAGGACTGGGATCGACCCCCCCCCTCTCCAGAGTGCTTCTGTTATTTGGATTGGGCACCTCCCCCACTTCCTCTTTTGCGAATACTGAACAGAAGTATTCATTCAGTATCCCTGCATTTTCACGGTCACTCTCTGCCCACCCACCATCCATTCTATTCAGCCTCACTATCCCTCCCTTTGTCTTTCTACGCTCCCTGATATACCTATAAAAGGTTTTATCCCCCTTCTTAACCGAGTTGGCTATCTTTTCCTCAGTTTGTGCCTTTGCTATTCTGACTACCCTCCCTGCTTCCTTCTGCCTTAACTGGTACAGTTCTATGTCCTGCTCCTTCTGTGTTTCCTTATACTTCTAAATGCTATCTTTTTCTCCCTAACCTCACCGCCACTTCTTTTGAGAACCACAGTGGCTTTTTCTTTTCATTTTGATTTGTTTATTTGCTTCACACAAAGGCTTGTTGCCTCCATGATGGCAGTTTTGATATTTCCCATTGTTGCTCCACCCTCCTTCTAGCCTGTTTGCTAGTGCTTTTCTAAGGCACTCTCCCATCTTGCCAAAGTCAGCTCTCCTGAAGTCCAGAACCCTCACTTTTGTATGGCTTGACTTCAGTTGAGTTTATCGTGAACCACACTGTTTGGTGGTCACTTGTTCCCAAATGGCTACCCACTTCTAGATCTGAGATCCTCTCACTGTCCCCATTTGAGAGTACGAGGTCTAAGATTGCTCCCCTCAAGAGTAGGTTCCAAAACTAGCTGTCTGAGGCATGCCCGTGAAGGGCATCAAGAATGGCCCTGCTTTTGGATGTGGCTGCAGCAAAGGTGCTCCAGTTAACATCTGGCACATAAGGTCCCCATCAACACTATCTCCTTTCTCTGCCATCCTAAGTATGCCTTCTATCATATCCTTGTCCATTCCTCCCTGACATGGGGGTCTGTATACAACCCTGTGCGGACTGTGGTGCCATTTCCAGTCTCTAGGTGACCCACAGTGCCTCCTCCTCCCTGTTTACTCTTTGTTCAATTGCTTTTATCCCTTCCCTTACATACAGAGCTACTCCCCACTCTTCTGCCTCCCTGTCTCTCATGTAGGTTGTGTACTGGTATGTTAACATCCCAGTCATGGTTCTCTGTGTACCATGTTTCTGTGACTGCTACGATATCCAGGCATCCCTCTTCCATCAAGGCCACCAGTTCAGGGAGCTTGTTGCCCAGACTACGGGCGTTGGTACTCATCACCCTCCATTTCTTGATGGCCTCACCCCTTTTTGCCCCATCCCTGTCCTTATTGTGTTTGTTACTTTCTCCATTATCCCTGCACTTCTCCCTATTGACATCTCTATGTTGGTGTCTACCTCACTTAGTACCCTGATTTTTTGGGGAGGGCCACGATTTCCCTGTTCCTTTCCAGTGCCCCCCCCCCCCTTGGCTAGTTTAAATGCTTGCAATGCAGTATTTAAACCTATCACCTAGGATCCTGGTTCTTCTCCTGGACAGATGCAGACCATCAAGCCAGTTTAGGCCTGCATCCGTCCAGGTGGACCCCCAGTCCCCAGTGAAGCCAAATCCCTGAGCTCTGCACCAGTTTTTCAACCACTGATTGAATCCCATGGTGTGGAGCACCCTAGCCTCATCCGTGCCATAGACGGGCCGCACCTCCGAGAAGGTTACAGTGTGTGTTATTGGACTAAGGCCTTCCCCATCTCCACAAACGCTTCTTGCACTGCTCTGATCCCTTTCTTAGCCAGGTCATTTGTCCCTAGGTGGACAATGACATCCAGCTCCCTCCCCTGTGCAGTTGCTCCTGTGATCCTGAGGATTAGCTCCCTGTCCCTCCAAGCCATGGCACCAGGCAGGCACCTTACCTCCCTCTCCCCAGTTCTACCTTCCTAACAATGGAGTCTCCCACCAGGAGTTGTTTCCTTCCCCTGTGGGGTCCCATGCCACCCTCCTGTGGGTCTCCTTTGTGGAAGTTCCCAGCATCTTCCTTGGTCTCCACTGTGGGTGCCTCCATAGAGGACCCACACTTTTCCAGAATGGCACAGAAATTGTGGAGAGGTACAACTGGAGGGATGCGTCTCTGTTCCACCACCCTCATCCTCCCTGAGCCCACTGTAGTCCAACTGCTCCTCTTTCTTGGCAACCTCTGAGGCAACGGCAGTGACCCTGGTGGTCCCTGGGTGGGAGAGGAAGTCCCATAAATCCTGGCCAACTCAGCCTGGAGATTAGCAACCTCCTCCCTCAGCCCAGAGAGGTGCCTGCAGATGGGACAACACTGCATCCTCCACAACGTCTCCTGGAAGACTGCTGCTCCACAGCCACTGCACTGCACCACTCCCATCATGTATTTTTACTGGCCCCCTAACTGTTGTTTGGAATACTTACTCTTTTCTCTGTTTGTTTCTTTTCTTATTTTTTTCCTTCCCCTACTTACTTACTGCCTCTGTGCCCTTTTAGCTCCTGGTCTTCCTGTTCTGAGACAACAAGTTCCTATATTTCTCAGTAGTCACCTTACTTGCTCAGAGTCAGACCTCCAGCAGCTGGGGGACAGAGAGCTACTCTTGCCCTTATAGGATGGTGAGTCTTTGGTGGCTCTGTGATTACTCATTTCCTGCTCTCAAACAGGAAGTTCCTGTTGTCAGTTAAATCCTGTGCCTATAAAAGTAGAACTGGTTTAGGGTGGAGGGGAAGGAAGGAGGGCAATATAGTCCCAGTAGAGAAGTTTTAGTTATACCAGTAGCTCCTTCCTCCTGGTGTTCTGTCTGTTCTTTGGCAGAAGCTATCTAGAGCAGTGCTTAAATCTGGTTTTAACCTGGCTCCTTCTAGATAAGCCACTCCCCCTACTTTGCAAATCTTTCTACACTTAGTTAATTTCACAGATAACAATTCCCTTCTGACACCTCTGACAAGCACCTAGATAAGTACACAGATAACAGATAATAATTTTCTTCAACTACCTCTGACAAACACACCAACTTTTTTTTTCTTTTACCCTGAATTGAAGGTCCCAGTACAGGAGTTCTAGTTCTTAGTCCCAGTAGAGTTTTTAGTTATAACAGTAGCTCCTTCCTCCTGGTGTTCTGTCTGTTCTCTGGCATCCCAGTATCCACCCAGCTCTCCTTACTGCCTTCTGATATTGCTTGCCTACCTTAAGGTCATCGGATATGACTACCCCCAGGTCCCTTTCCATTTTTGTTGTTGTTAGTTCCTCCCCCCATTGTGTACTCTTCACCTGGGTTTTTGTTTCCCAGGTGCATTACTTCACACTGAATCTAAGCTACCATACATTTGACCATTTCACCAACCTTGCCAAGTCCCTTCTCATCCTTTCCACCCCTGTTGTGCATCAACTCTGTTGCAGATCTTTGTGTCATATGCAAAGAGGCACACATTTCCTTCCAGACCCTCTGCAATGTCTCCTATGAAGACATTAAAGAGGACTAGTCCCAGTACTGAACCCTGCGATACCCCACTAGCAACCCCTCTTTCTTCGGAGTGAGTTCCATTTACTATTACCCTCTGCATCCTGTTGTGCAGCCAATTTGTTACCCAGGCTACCACCCTGGGACCCACTCCCAGGCTGGCTAACTTGTTTATTAATCTTTTGTGTTGTATTGTGTCAAATGCCTTGCTAAAGTCTAGGTAGGCTATATCCACAGCACCTCCCTGGTCTACTACTTTGGTCACTCAGTCAAATAAATCAATTTGATTTGTCTGACATGACCTTCCTGCTGTGAATCAATGCTGCCTTGGGTCCTGTGCCCCACTGGCCTCTAGGTACTCAACAATTCTTTCTTTCAGAAGTGATTCCATCATTTTCCCTAACAATGAGGTCAAACTAACAGGTCTGTAATTTCCTGCCTCTGCCTTGCTCCCACTTTTGTAAAGAGGAATCACATCCGCCTTTCTCCAGTCCTCAGGTACCACCCCATCCTCCCATGATTTGTTAAAAAAAGTAGTCACTGGTGTCACTAGATCTCCCCTTAGTTCTTTTAGAATTCTGGGGTGAATCCTGTCAGGCCCCATTGCTTTGTCCACCTTGAGTTTTAAGAGTTCTTTCAGGACCCTTTCTTCTGTAAATGGACTGGTGTCAACCCCTCTGCCCAGACTGCTTCTACTGTTTGGTTTATGTAACTCCTCTTCTTCTTTTGTGAATACTAAGCAAAAGTATTCATTCTGTATCTCTGCCTTTTCACTGTCTCCCTCTGCCCACCTCCCTTCCCCTTTATTAAGCTTCACTATCCCTCCCTTGACCATTCGTTGCTCCCTAATGTACCTATAAAAGGTTTTATCCCCCTTCTTAACTGAGTTGGCTATCTTTTCCTTGGTTTGGGCCTTTGCTATTCTGACTGCCTTCTCCACTTCCTTCTGCTTTAACTGATACAGTTCCCTGTCATGCTCCTCCTGTGATTCCTTATACTTCATGAATGTTATCTTTCTCTCCCTAACCTTCCCCACCACCTCTTTTGAGGTATGTGTACTTTTCTTAACTATTTTAAGTAAACGTTTCATTTAAAACATAATATTAATCATAGTAACTCTGAAAGTTTATGCCTGACCATGACACTACCAGGTCATGAAAGTGTAAATATGTACATTCAGGTATTTCACATTATTTATGCAATGTTTGTATTAGAAAATACAATTGTGTTCAATAAAACAAAAATACTTGGTTGATTCTAATTTTGGTTTGGACAATCATCTTTGTGACTCCACCTCTTGTAAAGAAATTAACTTATAAAGAGGGTAAATAAATAACATTGCCCCATTATAGCTTAGAACGAGGTCAAAAGTAAAATAACAATAAGAGCTTGAAGAGCTTGAAGCTTAAACTACCCTGGTCAGATGTTTTATGAAAAAAAAGTCTTGTTAAATAAAGAGTAGTGAGGTTGATGGTTTGCCCTTAAATCAATGAAAATGCAGCTATCTGGGACAGAACAGGAAAAAAAAATCTCCTTATGAGGATCACTAGATAAGTGCTGGATTGGAAGCTAGAAGGTCACAGGAGACAGGCAGGGCACAAAATTTCACATCAGGGACTCGAGGGCAAACATTCCAACTCATACTGCAGAAATTTAACACAAATAACAGGACATTTCTTACACCTAGTGCATAATCAATTATTGGAATAAACTGCCATGTGACATCATAATTAGCTAAATAAAAAGAGAGTTTAAATCAAAATTAGATAAATACATCCTGGGAGGGTGGTAATATAAAGTATTACTCTTGAATATACAGGAGCTATTATGGGCCAATGTCTTTCTCTGCCCCTTCATTTTTAGTTTGAACTTTAGCACGAACCTCCAATTTGGAGAAGATCAAGAGGCATGTAGGGTGGAAATGCATCCCCTCAAGTGGGGACTGCAACTGAAACCCTACAGTTTTGGTGTAACCATCACTATATAATGTACTGTAATAACAAATATTTTGCTTCAGCTATTACTCCAACATGTAATGATGCAATTAAAATGTGTCAGTTCTACCAGTCCAATAACCCTGGTGAAGGGATGCCTTTCTAGCTTCTTCTTTTCCTACTGCAATCTGTTGTGCAACAGTATCTTCCTATACTATACTATACTTTACCTTTTCAACCCCTGGTGTAGGTTGGCCACCTACGTCAGTCTTTTCCATCTCTCACTAAACATTTTCCCTACTACTTTTATTTCTAATTTCCATATTTCCATCCCTCACCAAGAACTCTTAAAACCAGCTGGCAAGAATGAAATAAGGTGCATTTATGGCATTTAATGCCAAAGATGTAAAGTACCTTTAAGCATACAAGGTGCTGGTTGAATAAAGTGCATTTTGTGCCATATTATGAGCTTAAAGTGCTGCAGTGCTTAATTAAGTTAATGCTTATGCCATTTTTATGTATATGGTTCAGGAATGTTTAGAAATGTTTAAAGGGACACTAAATATTGCAGGGGTCACCCAAAACTACGAAAGTCCATGAAAAGATCTTTCAAATGAGGTACTGGGTTTACATGTAGGGGACAGGGGTCTTGAGATATGAATAGCTAAGTAATGTGTAAATCAAATCATAGCAACAGCCATTTCATGCAGTCTTGAAAACAGGAAGTGATGTCACTGAGGGGCTAGCTCTATGATGTTAATTACAGCTTGCCCCTCAGTGACATCACTTTCCATTGAAAGACTGCATGAAATGGCTGCTGCCTTGTTTTGATTTTCATATGATTTACATATTCATATCTTGGGACATCTGACCCCTACAAGGAAGCAAAATACCTCGTTCAGCATAACTCTGCATGAGCTTTCACAACTTGAGCAATCCCTGCAATGTGTACTGTCCCTTTAAAATAGCAGTTAAATACAAAATAACGTCCACTCTGTTAGGTGGAATATGAGTATAACGGAGCGGCATTATGTCTCCCTTGTTTAAATTATTTTGCTGCCGCTCTGTTGTTATGCAGAATGTTATGCCAAAGAAATCTTGCATCAAAGCAGGAACTGTTTGAACTGAAACTTTAACTTTTACTTTTGCTGCTGCTCGGTATCTGTGTAAATAATTACTGATGCCCTTGTATTATTAGAACTCCCGGCTATTGGCGTTGTATAAAATATGCTGTAGAATGGTACCAGCTAACCATGGAGGAGTCCGTGTCATGGGTGCAGCCAGTCAGGCTGCTAGAGAGGCAGACTTCCATGGGGCGGGAAACTTTCACTTTCAGCCGCCCACTTCCTGGAGTAATCTGTGCACTCTGAAAACGTGAAATAAAAGGACTTACCAAAGCTATGCAGAGCCCCAAAGCAGTGCAGCTGGATAATGATTGTATAGCAGTCTGCCACTCTGCTACAATATAGAAAACAATGATTTAACGGACAGGAATGTCCCTATGTATGTGGAAATGCTATACAGTTGAAGAAACTCTTAGAATAAGGAGATGGCTGCAAGATAAACTAAACACAATAAAGAAATTATACAAATTAAAGAATAAAGAGACACTATAGGTCTCTAAAGGAGCCCCATTATGTAAAGAGCCTTGAGATATAAATTAAAGGGCTAGTGTCCATATACTATAACGATACTACACGTGTATAAATAAAATAAATGTTTGCACTGTTTGCATATATAGAAAATATGTTGCCAACCTGTTAGCAAGACCTCAGGAAGGGTATTTCCCATAAGTAAAACCTCATTATGTAATAGAGGAGGAGTTTCCCTATTTTGGGACCATTCTAGAACTAATTGGATGTTATGGGAGGGACTTTCCCATAAGTGGGAGGGTTAAACCCTGCTCAAACACCAAAAGTCAGATTAGCTGCATAGCCAGTCTCACTTACCTGAAGGATGGTAAGCAGAAGGACTTGTGCCTGAACAGGAATTTATTTCTTAACAGCAGGAAAGTTGATGAATTGTTTTGAGATACCTGATGTAAGGTGAAATAGCCTTGAGCTATTGTTTATTTTCTTGTTCTGTTTGAACTGTTTTATTTCTATTTATTTATTTTTTCTACTTTTGTGCTTAAAATAAAACACACCGCAGGTGTGTTGCACACTATTACTGTGTCCAGTGTTATCTTTATACCCATGTACCTGCGACAGTCACTTTTCTGCACTATCCTATATGGATAGTGTTGTCGAGGCACAGGTCAGGAAGCATAAGATGACTAGGAGCAGTTTTAAAATTTGCAAATAGTGTTTGATTTTTCTGAATACTGTAACAGCAAAATAAAAATGATTCAGTATAACTATTTAAAAAGGCAGTGCAAACAGAGAAAACTAAGTCCTTCTGAGGGCATCTCAATTCCAAGTTTCAGTCTCACTCTCCTTGTCTCGCTAGCAAAAGCATTGCTGCTCTTTTCATAATTCTTTGTCTGGGAACCTCGTTAAGAGATGTACTGCTTCTCACAGAATGTTCTTGTCAGTTTCCTTGCAGGTGCAACAAATAGAATATAGTGACCCAGAACTGACCTCTTGGTCATAGCTCTGCAGAAAGTTTGCAAACTGCATCTTAGGTTAACCTCTTGAGTTCCAAATAGCTTTTTGCAATTATTCCAATGGTATAACTATATACAGTATTAAACAAAGGGATACAGTTTCAAACAAAGAGATCCCAGTATCATTTACAGTTTCACACAAAGATTTACATATGTTTTTATAACTGCAGATATGCAAGGGGGAAGAAAAGACAGAACAGCAAGTGAAGGCAGAGAATTGTGAAACCGTCTGAATGAGCAGTTCCTAGGTCTCACAAGAAAATTTGGTTGCACAACCAGACAGACAAGAGACAGAAAAGAAAAGGATAGAACAGACCCTTGCATTTAAAGTACTTCTGCATAACAAATGGGGCAGGGCCTTATTCAACCCTGTCACAGATAGGATATTACTAGAGCTGTTGCAATGTCACAGCAGGTATGGATTCCACGACTGTTGGCACTTTGAAAGGAAGGGCAGTGATGGCCAGGGAATAATATCAGAAACTTAAAAAACAAAGAAAGATTGTTATAGTAGGGTATCAGAATGTTCTTGACATCTTTGGTCTCCTCAAGGATTCCCAGCTCCTTAGCATCAGCATGGAAACATTTTCAGCTAGGATGTACTACACCCCCCCCCTTCAAAAATGAAAGCATCAACTGTCCTGGAAGCCCTTTCACTCACTACACTGGTGATCCGAGTTCGAGAACAGACTCTGATCACTCAAGGGGCCTGAAGGACCGAGCATCCCATGGACAATTTTCCACTGTGGGGGAATGAGGAAACTGTCCCACTGCTTGTCTGCTACTTGGCTGAAGCCAGGTGGAAGCACTAGCAGATGTATAGCATTACGGAGGAGTGATCGCCAAAAGCAAACACACATGTCACTGTGTGCATGCGTGTGCGTCACTGCATGCCGGCCACCCTCAGGGAACAAAGCAGGTGGAAATCCCCTTTGTTGGCAGGATGACACTGGCACTTTTGCAGACCTTGCATCATCCAAGAAGATAATGGTCCAGGGCAAGTGGTGGAGGTAAGTCCCGGGGAAGGTGGGAGACGGGGCATGAAGGGTACCAAAAGATCGGAGTAGGCCAGGCAGTATAAGGAGATAAACATATTATTTAAAAAAAAAATTTAAGCATCATCGTGACAACATTGCTTTCCAGGATCCCTGAGAGGTCACTCCCAAACCAGAGTTTCTCACTGTGCAGTTCATATCCACAGATTTCAATAAATTGTGCTGTATTTCCATGGCCTGGATTATTGTTACCATTACATGATCATGTCCCCAAATTACAGCCCTACTATTACCCCAGTCTCGGACTACTAATCTACAGGGATACTGTTACGAGGCATAGGTCCGGAAGCATAGGAAGACTAGGAGTAGTTATAAATTTGCAAGTAGCATTTTATTATTATCGATAACAGTAAAATAAAAAATAAAAATTGTTCAGAATATTTAAAAAGGCAGTACAAACAGAGACCACAAAGTCATTCGTCTAAGGGTATCTCTAATTCCAAGTTTCAGTCTCTCCCCAGCAAAAGATTACTGCTCTTTTTATAACAAGTCTTTGCCTGACAACTAACTTCTTTATTCTGAGCTTGTTAAGGAGACACCCTGTTTCTCACAAAATGTATCAGAGTTCTTATCAGTTTCTTTGCAGAGCAAGCTTGCAAATAGAACAGTGTCCCAAGCTGACCTCCTGCTGACAGTTCTGCAAGAGTTTGCAAACAAGCGTGAGAGGAGCACAAACTGCATCTCAGGTTAACCCCCTAAATTCCAAACAGCGTTTTGCAATCATTTCAATAGTATAACTATCTACATTTTGAACCAAGGGACCCCAGTTTCACATAAAGATTCACATATATTTTGTATAATAACCGGAGATATGCAAGGGGGAAGAAAAGTCAGAAACAGCAAGTGAAGGCAGAGAGCTAGTGAGAGGGGGAGACTCGTGAGACCATCAGAGTGATCACTTCCTAGGTCTCACGAGAACATTTGGTTGTGCAACCAAACAGATAAGAGACAGAAAAAGAGAGGGCTAGAACAGATTCTTGCGTTTAACTCTTTTGTATATCAAATGGGACAGGGTCTTATTCAACCCTGTCACAGATACACAAGATACAACTGAAATAATTACTATAAAGAGAAGCAAAGTACGTAAAATGTAACATTAATATGTTCTTACCAACATGCACATACTCCCTACAGCCATGGGTTTGTCTCTGAGGTCAGGGTTGTCCCTCATCTCTACCGCTGCATAGAAGGCATCCATGTCAATATGCACCACTGTACGGCTAAGGTCACGACCCTGCTCCAATTCACGTACAAGTCTGTCAACCTAAGACATAAACAGACAACTTACAATTACTCCACTCCACACAGCTCCTACCTCGTCACAGCATTCGTAAGTTTCTTTTGTTACAAACTGGCAGCTAATTTGTTTAAGTCGAATTTGATTATTGAAACTGCTGTTAAATATATATTTGGCTTACCACACTGAAGCCGCATCGCTATTCTGTTCCCAGGAATCCCAGATATGAACACACTGCCAGTACACCTGCAGTTTGTTGGGCATTGTGCTGCAAAGTTTTTTTGCCCGTTTAGGGTTCTGGGTCACTTGAGAGGAGCTTTTGTTTGTTGTTGGCTCCATATATTTGATACTGAGTGTGGCTGTCCTCACTGAGTGGAGTTGTGGCTGTTGGGGACGAGTGTTGCTATGTGGTAGATTAAGCTGGAGAAATGCCACGTCCAAGGGAATTTTGGCATTTGAGAGAGGAAAAGAGGATATCCAGGACGCTGATAGCACTTTTGATTCTGACAGGCTTGCTCTGCCTGTTAAAAGGTAAGCTAATGTTGCCTCGGGGGCTTGATTTCTCTTGGGTTTGGGTCTGGTAACCCCAAAGTTACTTCACTCAGTGGAGCGTTTTTCTCTGCTTAAACTACAGGTACAGGTGCAGCCACTTCAGAAGCAGAGAAGGGAGCCAAATGGAGACAACGTTCAGGTCGATGGGGAGTTGCAGAAAAGGTACAAGAATTCCTGGAGTGGGGAGAGCGTGTGTGGTAGACAGACCCTAAGGGACAACACACTACTTTACTAAAATGTTTGCTTAAGGGCAAGCTACAAAATCCCCAGTTGAGGCTAGAAAAGAAATAGCTCCCTACCTGACCCAAGAAACTTGTCAGGTAGGCGAACTGTCTTAATATATTTTCAACAATGGAGAGAACTAATGGAAAGCCCTCACTGTCTACAATATTTACAGCCCTTTGTTTTGACAACTAATCAGGAATCAGAAGTTAAGACTTTGACTGAATACTGAACTTTCACTAAGTGGAATAAATGAAGTTCGGCAGCCTTCTTATGTGTACTTATTTTTCTCAGAATACTGCTAATTCGGAAACTGCTGATTTTCAAATACAGGTTATTACCTCTTTTAAAAATTCCTCTATACCCAGAACATATATGGAGCTTTCGGCCCTATATATAATTTGCGGACTCCTGACCCAATGGCGTCATAAATCCCCAGTTTAAAATAACAAACTCCTGAGTACATTGGAGAAATAGCTTTTTATAAGGAATTTATTGTCCACAGGGCAGATTCTAGAAGCACCCCCATGCATGTCACAAGCTGCGACATACGAGGGGTGCAGTTGTGCCAAGGGACCAGTGCCTCATTCTGTAACAGGCAGGGTCCCTGCGGCTAAGTCCCATGATTTGCGCCAACCAGACTGGAACACCAAAAGAAGGGCATACCTGAACAGGTTGGTGCAAGCCGCACATCACCCAGATAAAGGGTGTAGGCGCTTCACCCCTAGTCCTGCACCCAGTATATATACAGAAATAGCCCTGCAAGGGCTACTGGACCTCCTCCTGCTCCCAGTATATATACAGTAATTGCCCACAGGGCTACTGGACCCCTCCTTCCAGTATATAGCATTGCCCCACAGGGCTTAGCGGACCCCCGTCCCAATCCCGAACCACAAGTGTGTCGATAATGTCATAAGGTATGGGACTTAAAAATATCCCATTATCCTAGTAGTCTAGTGGCCCCCCCCGGCAGTGCCAGACCACACCACTCCCCGCCCATCCCCAGCCGCGACTGGCACAGCCCATCTCTCTCACCACGGCCAGCCGCCAACTGCGCTCTGTATGAGTGCATACTACTGTAAATAGTACGCTGGCCATACAGAGCGCAGCTGGCTGTGGTGGAGAGAAGTAGACTGTGCCAGTCGCCGCCTGGGGTTGGTTGGGGGCAGGTGGTCTGGCACTGCCAGGCCACTAGACTACCAGGGATAATGGGTTATTTTTTAAGTCCTATACCTTTGTGCATTACCGCAAACACTTGTGGTCTCGGGATCGTATGGGGGGGGCACTAGCCCAGCAGAGCATGTTCTGTATATTTACTGGGAGTGGAGGGGGTCCAATATCCTTGTGGTGCAATTACTGTACATACACTGGGAGTGGAGGGGTCCATAGCCCTGTAAGCACAATTACTGTATATTTACTGGGAGTGGGGAGTTCACAGTTTCGCGGTGCAGTAATTTATACAGTGATGGGGGATGGGGGATGGGGGTTCCATAGCCCTGTGGGGCCTTTCTGTACTCATGTAGGGATGGGGAGCTTCAAGACTTCTGCGGCTTTTTCTACTGATTCAGGATGGGGTGTGGAAGGGTTGCTATATACTGGGGATCGGGCTGGCAGCGCAGGACACTTAAACCAGCAGTTTAACTGTGCTCTGATGGATGTCCTCCGGGGTTGTTCTAGAATAGCAAACTTGGACTTGGAGGCTGCCCTTCCAAAATAGGGCGCAACTGCTGTCGTAAACCCCCTAGCGCCATGTTGCAGGGCATTGATGGCATAACTGGTAGCGTAAGGCCACTTTTGCACAAGCAGCCTGCAGCACGTCGCAGGCTGCTCTGCAGAATGCCAAATGGCACAACTCCTGGTGTGAACTACTTGCACTATTTTTTGGGGCACAAGTCAGTTTACGCCAGGTGTATCCCTTTGAGAATTGGGCCCCACACTTTTTGACAACTGATTGGTTTGAAACGTATGTTTCTATATGATAGCCTAATATTTTTATCTCTATGTAATTTTGTCCTTATGTGTTAAAGCACGATTATACACAAATTTTAATCTCTCATAGGTGGCAGTAAGTACTGGTATTGATTCTTCCAGGATGTTCATAGTACTTTAGGTGTGGTGGCCTAACTGTCCCTCTAAATGTGAACTGCTCTAACCTTTCGTTTGGGGCAGAAAATTTAACATGTGGTTAGGCCCATTATCGATAAAGCACAGAATAAAATGACCCAAAGTAACAATACAGGTTTAGTACCATGGACCTATATTGGATGTCTACATTACAGTCCGACCAGGAATAAATGCCCGGCAGTCAGATATAGGAGCACAGAGCAGCATTCGTTGCAGGGTGCACCTTTCAGACCTCCTCAGAGTGGTAAATCCTGACTGGCAGCAAGAAAGGGATCAATTGGTGCTAGTGGCAGTGAGCTGTTAAATCCAATTGGGACAAAGTAGTAGTTGTAGTACCCCCGATTACTGGTATGAGGCCGGTTACCTGGGACTTGATCCTGTCCTTATATGGGGCATGTTGCTGTTCTACACTATGAGGTGTTTGTTGGCTTCTCTACTAATCTGCACTTGGGTACTAACATGGTAAAGGGAAGATGGCCTAATAGTATATTCAATCGTGAATGCTCTTGGCCCCTATTGGGATGAGGTACTCAAGACGTGATTTAGATCCAGTGCTGATTTTCTGGGTAAAGTACAGAACAAAATGACCTGAAGTGAGAGAACATGTTCAGTCCCGTTGACTTATATTGGATGTCCATGCACTAATCCAGTCTGGAAAAAATGTCCAGGGGGAAGGGAGTTACTGGAGTACGGAGCAGTATGTGTGTTGCAGGGTGCCCCTTACAGACCTCCCTAATGTGGCAGATCCTTTTGGGTGGTATGAGACGGACCCGTTTTTGTTCTACTGGCAGTAGCCTGTCAAATCATCCCCTTAGTTTTTCCCTCCCTCGCAGCCCCCTTATTTTGTATCTCAGCCCCCTTTTATACCTTTTTTACAGCTTTGCTTCCCCTGACCAAGACCTCCACATTATCTCCTAGCACTTACTTCTACCTCAACCACTCCTCCATACCTCCTACTACTAGTAGCCTTAGCCCCTATCTGAATCTCCCACCAGCTCCTCCATGTCATTCATCAGAGGCTGTTTATCATCATGTTTTTGCAGTCATCAATCATTATATCTGTTTGTCTGCATTAGTTTGCCCTGGAGCCTGCACTACCGGTTACCCTGTGTTGCGTGCTTGCTTTGGCTCCTCTATTGGGACTTGGACATTCTGGATTCTTCTAGTGTACTTTTACTGTACCCTACCTTGTCCTGTTAGGTTTTATCAACCTTTATCCTTCACTTGTATATATGTTTATATTACTGTATCTGTTTAAATACAAGTGTTCTGTATATGTCTGCTACTGTACCTACAATTTGATCCTTGACCTATCAGGTCCATCTTGTAAATGAGCTTTGAGGCATGACGAGCCCACGATCCTCAACTCCTCCTGGGAACCGGAGAGGGTCTCGGCTGCCAAAGGCGACACAGCCCGCCAATGGGTCGAGAAAATCTACCATCAGTGGAGTCTCGTCAACTGACCTGACGGGACACCGTGAGGCTGTGGTCGGGCCGAGCGGTCGACTGGGCCGACGGACGACGGCCCGGGGAGAGGGACCTTCTCGCCCCAAGAGCGCCGACGGAGGGACTTACCCTTGTCCTCTTTTTACCGAGAATAAGGCCCAGCAGACGCAGGCCCTCTCCTTAGTGAGAGGACAGACAAAGTCTTAAAGGAAGCCGTAGGAAGAACCCAGAGAGAGCGGGACAATGCCGCGGTGGTGAAGATATGGCTCGCGCCTCCTCTTCGAGGGCTACCATCCGCCGAGCTGATCCGCTGAGCCCGCCCCCGCGACACCGCCAACTCGGCCTCCTTGATTTCACCGAGGGAACGCCTCGGGGCGGCCCAGTTGCATCGGGCAGCAGTGCCGAGGCGTGGGCCGAAAGATGAGCACAGGTCGTAAGCCTGCGGGTCGTGCTCAGGCCTAAGTGTAGACACGGAGTGGATCCGTCTGACATCTTCACCGATGGGCATTCGAACTGAGTTTATTTGTCCATCGCAGTCCCAGGGACTAAGACTGAAGTCTTTGCAAATTATTTAAACCGAACCGAGAAATAGGGAACTAGTCGCAAACGCAGACGGCATGAGGAACCTGAGCCTGCGTAAGGAAGATCTGAGTCATGGGCGGAGTTATACCACCCGGTGGGTGGAGGAGCAAGCTGAAGACCTTCCGGCAAGATTTAAAGCGGCAAGGATACTGCCAATGAGTGTGGATGAACAACATATCCATGTCCCTAGAACTTCAAATTTGTCCACCCTGTCCTGGTGAAAAACCAAATAAGGTTCTTGCTGTGCTGCGTGAAGTTCAAAATTTCTGGGTCAATGGCGGCACTAAAATGCGTCTTCCATGTGGAGCTCAAGTCAATCGTGGCTGGGTTCAAAAGGTGACAGTGTGTTGTCGAGAAAAGGGTAACCTATGGAGGAATAGGATCCTTAATCGAGGTCTGGTGGAGGACATTTCAGAAGGCGATCTGTGTCCAACTGAGTTGTGGGACTCCTTAGGGTGTGATAGGCTGAGATGGCACAAAGGTGTACTTTTATCGAGGAGTAGGCCAAGCCTGTCTGAAAGAGAGAGAGGGGGTCCAGAACCGACCTTCGACAATCCATCGGTAAAACCTCATGCCTGAGTTCAGAGGCAAAATTTGTGCCATTCAGGTGTATGTAGCGTGAGTGTCTGCTTTTGGCCGCTGGAGACATCTGCACTTCTTGGGAGCCCTTACCGTATGATGGCTATGTCTCTGGGGCCAGGCGTGCAGGTTCAGAGATCAAGGTCGGATGGACCAAAGAGCCTGTCTCCAGACAATAAGGAGAGTTGATTGCAGAGGAACCTGAGGTTCAGGTGGTGTAGCAGAGGAACTAATCTGTCTGGGCCAAACGCACGATAAGACAGCATTGCTTGTTTCTGGAGTTCAAAAGGACCTCTGATCAACAGGAAGGAGGAAAGGCGAGAATCTGCCTATCCAGGGACAACGCGCTCTTGCCCGAAAACACCAGGCTCTGATCTAGCGAGCAGAACTGCAGTTTTGTGCTGCATGGGGACGCCAAGAGGTCTAACTCTGGTGTGCCCCATCTGTGAAACAGATCCTCATTACCTCCTGGATTAATCCCATCAGGACTCTGGCCTGAGAGCCACTGTCATGGCGATGTCCACCCTGGGACATGAACAGCACTGAGGTTTGCGCTGTTGTAGTACCCAATCCAACACCTCATGACCCCTGCAAAGCGGAATGGGTACCTTGTTTGTGGAGGTAATACTCACCGTGGTATTGTTTGCAACAGGAGAGCACCCAGTGACTCCGACTGGAAAACTGGAGGCGTGAAACCTGCTCATTCAGGATGTTAGGAGATGAGCTCTCGGGGCCACCCAAGTGCCTGACACTGAGGTGCTCCCAACCAACCCCTGAGGCGCCTGTGGAGAACGCCACAATTGGAGACGGCGGATGAAGGGGACCCTCATGACAGGTTCTTTAACTAGCCAATTACAATCCCGGATTACGCCTTCGATCCGGATTAGAAACTGCAATGTCTGCCTGATCCCATTAGGCCGGTAACATCCACTGGGTCACCCGATGTGGAGACAGGCTAACGGACTGTTGCAATGGCCGTAGTCATATGTATGCAGGAGGCAAAGACCAGTCTGGCTGGGATCCCTTTTGCCAAAATGTCCCTGAGGAGGATCTGATGTTCCGCCGTCCTGGGGTAGAAAAGCTCGACGGTGTCCAGAACTGCGCCATGAACTGCAGATTCTGACGGAACCAGGCGTGATTCCCGATTGATAATATGCCCAACGCCTCAACAGACTGGTACACGAATGGCGGACATCAGGGCCTCCCCTGAGAGGCGCCCATGAAAACCAGTCCAGGTAGGGGAACACGAGGGCTCGGTTCCTCAAGAGTCACCACACGCTGCCATGCACTCATAAACACTGAGGTGCCGGTGATGTCCGAAGGAGGGGTCCTGTGGCTAATCTGATCTAGAAATTGGCGCAGAACTTCCTGTGCGCTTGTTGGTATGTGCAGGCATCCTGCATGTCCAAGACGCTAGGAAGACGCCTGTTGAGTATGGGTATCAGACCTGAAAGGGTCACTGCGAAGGCTAGAGGACCAAGCATTGAGATCGCTGAGAATAAGTATCGGACTGAAGTCCTGTCCTTTGGGAACTGTGTAGTGGGCTAGTAACCCACCTTGGTCTCCGCTGTACGCGCTTCATATCTTCCTTTCAGAGAAGTTCGAGCATCTGCTGCTATATGAGCAGAGTGCTGACCGAATAACGGAAAGCAGGGAGGTCTTGACGGTGGTCGAGGAGTTCGGCAGTGACCTCTTGACTATCTGAAGTACCACTGGTCGTCATAATCGAATGCCACCCGAAAAGTGGCGAGCGATGCTACTTTCACCCTTTTCTGTCGTTGTTCCAGAGGATGTGGGGATGGAAGGAGTCGTTGTGGCAGCGTTGGTTCCAGGCTGGTCCGGTTTGGTATTCCACCGGCTTCTGCCTGGCTGCCGATGGAAATTGCCCCTGATGTTGCTGGCCGAACGCATGCCATTGTTGCCGGGTCAAGAACGGTTCTGTTCCTATGAAAGGAACCAGGTTTAGATCTGTACATGGCCTGTATGATCTTACTGTTTCCTGAAGCTTGGTGATCACCTTTCCGAGTGTTCACCAAACAGAATTTGCTGTTGTATGACGCCAAGAATGTTTTTCGTACATCTGGGGTAAAACCAGAGACATGGAGCGTGGAGTTCTCCAGACAGATGCCCGGTGCAGCTCTGGCAGACGAGTCCGAGATCGTGTCGTTTCAGTGCCTGGTCCCCATGTGGACCCTGTGGAGGGTTTAAGCCCGCCTTCTGTTCACCATCCAGCTTATCAATTAGGTCCTGACCTGCTCCCACAGGGCAATCTGAACCGAACCAGTGAGACAGATAGTTCAAGGACCTGATGGATATATAGCCGCCGTGCGCCCCCAGGGCATCCAACTGTTTGACCCTGGTCCGTGGCTGTGTGCCTATGTTGTGGTCGCTGGGACATGTCATGAGTAGTCATACGACCATAGTCAGCCAGAGGTTGTTGCGCGGGTACTGGTCCTCTTCGGGTCTTGTACAGGCGGTCAGCTTTTTTCGCAATGGGGTGGAGGATGTTCCACCTGTGTAGGTGTCCGTGAAAGTGTCCACCATGGTGGCACCACAGGCAGGATCTCTGAAGGTAACGAGCAAGACTTCCTCGGAGTCCAGATCTTCCGAATCCCATCCCATGTCTCTCCTGGATGTGCCTCAATCTTAGAGAAAGAGGGATAACTGAGGACCTGGGCAGTCTGTGGTTCAGGTGATGGGATGCTGAGGAGAAGGAGACTGGAGTGTCAGGTATCTGGTTAGGGTCCTCCTGGCAGTGTGCGTTTATCTGTCATGGGGCTGGGACCCTGAGGGAGACCTTTGAGGGAGGCCTTTCTCCGCTCCTTGGATCTTCCCCAGGAGGTGGAGTGCGCCCTGAAGTGGTGGTCGTCCTGCTGGCCTCTGCGGTGGAGGAGGGGAGTAGAGGTATGAGTAGGAGGAGGAGGTTTCACTGATCAGATCTTTCCTTATTGTGTCCCACCAGAAAGTGAAGAGATCTCTGACCCTGATGTTCATATACCTGAAGGGGTCACGGTCCGGCGCTCCGGATTGGCGATATTCCCTATGGAAGCCTGGCATCCTTGTTGTCGCCCGCCTGGGTCCTCAGGCAAAGTCAGGTCCTTCCAGGAAGTCCCGCGATCGATGCCCACCGGTGACGGGGGTCATCTTCAGCTCCGCTAACGTGTCACTGACGTTGGGCGCTGGTCGACGCTCGGGCTCTGGTGAACGCTTGACCGACATCTGGTGTTGGTCGGTGTCTGCTCGAACGCCTGGCTTACTTCGGTGTTTGGCCGACGTCAATGCTTGACAGACGTTGTCCATCGTCCGCCTAGGGATGTCAGGTCTTAGGCTTATTGTGTGTAACTGGTCCTGAGCTGTGAGTCCGATCTGAGTCAGGGTCCCAAGGCTTGTCTGATGAGGGCGACTGTTTGAGGACTTAATGAGGTCCGGGAGTGGAGGTCAAGGCTAGAAGTCTTATAGGCAGAGTAGTGAAGAGCCACCTGAAGCCTTACCACTACCGGGGTGTGGAGCGAGCCCTGGAGGAGAGCTCTGAGCTGTGAGCCTGAGTTGGCGGGCGAGTCCGAGTCCGGTCAGGGGATCTGACCTGGCTCTCCTGGTGCTTGGTCCTGTTTGGGCTTTGAGGTAGATTCACCCTGGAGGAAGGTTCATCTATTCAGCATAGTTTCTCTTCCAAGAGAACCCTCAGTGCCTTCATGTGGATCCTGTGCGACTGTTAAACCCCTGACAGAAGGAGCAGGCCTTGGTGTCGTGTCCGGCCTCTACACCGCAGGCAGGATGAATGAGAACTTGAAGGGATCTGTTTGCTGCAGGCACACTTGAAGGATGTCCTTGAAGAAGGGAGCGAGATGCCAAGATTTAGTGTTGGTAAACTACTTTATGAAAGTTCTTAGTCACAGCGCTAGAGGGACCGTGGAGGCCACGCTGGTGAGTCAACGTCAGGAGAAGTATAGTTGTTACGTAAGAACTTACCTCTGTAGTAGATCTTCGAGAACAGCTCTTGCAGCAGGTTACACCCATTGGACTGAAGCTGGCAGGCGCCAGGACACCGGAACCTTTTCATTAGTTATCTTCAGCGGGACCGCCCCGACGTCAGGTCCCGCCTCCGGGACGCTGCCAGGCGTGGGTACAAGCAAAAGGGAAGCAGTCCCGAGATCCCCAGTTCTCCCGGGCCAGAGACTCCTTCAACAGGATGACATCAGAAGGGAGACCGAGGATCCACTGCCAGAAGGCATTAAGGACAAAATCCTAACAGGATCGAAACAAATTCACTCTTCCCAAGTGAATATCCGACTTTCATCTGTTCAGCTGTTCGGAAGGAAACTGTTTTCCTTCTTTTTCTCTTTCCTTTCACTGTTTTGTTGTTTTGTTTTTTTTATTAAAACAACAACGAGCCATACTCTCCGTTGGGATACGAGGGTGGTGAAGGTAAAGAGCTGTTCTCGAAGATCTCACTGTTGCGCTACGTTCTTCACGTAACTGTGGACTATCTTACTTCAGACACACAGCTCTTGCAGCAGGTTACACCATTAGGACTGATTCCTAGCAATAATGCTGTCCCACAAACATTGGGAGGAGGAAGAGGAAGAAACGGAGAAAATCAAGCCAAGTCCTGACTCCAGGACAAGAGGCCCTGCAACACAGCCAGGTCGAAGCTGCCCTTCGCCTAGAGGCTATATCCAGACTGTAATGCCTGATAAAAGTATGCACAGAGCTCCAGTAGCAGCAGCTAAATGGCTGAGGTTGAGACATTTTTGAGAGCTGCAAAGGAAGTGGCCACACCTCTAGTGGAATGGCCCGGATGGAACCTGGAGGGGCTTTGCCAGATTGATAGCAATGAGAGATACACTGTACGAGCCAGCTGGATAAGGACTGCTTAGACACTGGCCGGCCTCTCATTCTCTGTGCGAAGAGACTAAGAGCTGGTCAGAACCCGAAAGGGCTTAGTTCTATTGAGGTAATACCTCAGGCTGCTGTGAATATCCAGAGTGTGGAGCAAAGCCTCCTCTATTCGAATAACTCGGGAATAGACCGGAAGGTCAATATCCTGATTTAAAGTGAGAGCTGGAAACCACCTTAGGCAAAAACGCCGGGTTTGTCCTCAGAGATACTCTGTCCCGGTGAAAAACAAATAAGGTTCTTTACACATGAGGGCATGAAGCTCAGAAATCCTTCTGGCTGAAGTGACGTAACTAAAAACAACGTCTTCCACGACAGAAAACATAGCTCGCAATCCGCTGGTTGGTTCAAAGGGAGAGCGTGAGCTGCCCAGGACAAAAGAGATCCCATGGAGGAACCGGGTCCTTGATAGGAGGCCTAGGTGTAACACCTCTCAGAAACTCCCGAGAAGCATCAAGCTGGAGCAATATACGCTGGCCCCACTCGGCAGATGATAGGCCTAAATAGCGCACAGGTGTATCTAATAGAGGAGTAGGCCAACCCCGAGTGAAAAGGGAAAGGAGGTAGTCCAGGACTGCCCCCACAGGACAACCTAAAGGGGAGAGGTCACGAGCCCGTGACCACAAACAAAACCGACGCCATTTCATGGCATATGTAGCATGTGTAGCCGGCTTCCTGGCTGCTGAGAGGACCTCCGCAACCTCTTGCGAGACCCCGTGTCGCAAAATGGCTACGTCTCTAGGAGCCATGCCTGCAGATTCAAAGAGCGAAGATCCGGGTGCCACAATGAACCTCACTCCTGAGACAGAAGGTGGGAACTGAGCGGCAGAGGGAGCGGAGGTTCTCGGATAGCTGAGCCAGCAATGGAACCAGATCTGTCCGGCCAAAATGGGGCTACCAGAATCAAGCGGCATGCTCCTGTGCAGTTTGAGAAGAACTCTGGATCAACGGGAAGGAGGAAAAGCGTGAGAGGAATCTGTTCACCCAGGAGAGGGATAACGCTGCTCGCCAGAAAACTCCAGGCCCTGGATCTAGCAGCAAAATTGGGCAGTTTTATGCTGAATGGGGATGCGAATAAGTCTAGCTCTGAGTTCCCCATCGAAGGAACAGATCCTCTGCCACTTCCTGAAGAAGTTCCCACTCTGGACTCTGGCCTGAGTGCAACTAGACCGCTCTTGCGATCGTGTTGTCCACACCGGAACATGTACCGCGATTAAGCTTACGCTGTCCGACACTCAATCCCACATCTGGCCTCCTGCAAAGGGGGTAAGAGTGGCTTCCTTGTTTGTTGAGGTAATACATCACTGCCGTGTTGTCCGCCTGAATCAGGATGGCACGGTGGGATCATGGACTGGAAAGCCTGGAGTGCATAGAGGACCGCCTCATCTCTAGAACACTGATGTGAAGATGAGCTCCAGTGGCTCCATACACCTTGAGACTTCACCCCATCCAGGTGAGCTCCCCACCCAAGACCTGAGGCGCCTGTGGTGAGGGTTATCTCCGAGGATGGCGCTGCAAAGGGACGCCCTTGAAAGCGACCCGCTAACCACCATTGCCAATCCTGAATCACCCGCCCTGTGATTCTGACTGGTGCTGCAAATGGTCTTGCCTTCTGGTCCCCACTGCGCCTGAGCATCCACTGCATTATTCGATGTGGAGTTGCGCCGAGGGGTACCGTGGGAATGGCCGCAGCCATGTGTCCGAAAGCAGACGCAAGGACCGACTCACGGAGCGGTTCTGATTCGCTGATAGGTCCCTGTGAGAGACCTGATGTGCTCCGCCTTGTCGACTGGGAGGAAAGCCCTCCCCTGGACCGTGTCCAGCAATGCACCTATAAATTGCAGGTTCTGCGATGGTACCGAGACCGACTTCGCTTGGTTTATGAGAATCCCCAGCGATCCGAACAAAACCTGGGTGTCCTGGATCGCTTGAAGGAGCGCCTCCCTGGAGACGGCCATGAGAAGTCAATCATCGAGGTATGGGAACACATAGTGGCCCTTTCTCCTCAGAGCAGCTGCCACGCATTTGGTAAAGACCCTTGGAGCGGATGACAGTCCGAAAGGGAGAGCCCGGAACTGAAAGTGGTGGCCTAGGACCTCGAAGCGCAGGAACCTCTGATGCGCCTGAGCTATAGGGATGTGCAGGTAGGCATCCTGCATGTCTAGGGACGCTAAATAGGCTTTGTTTAGCATGGGAATTAGACCTCGAAGGGTCACCATGCGGAATCTTTGTATGCATCGATAAGTTGAGGTCGCTTAGGGTCTAGAATAGGACGGAGGTCCCCTGTCTTTGGGGAACCAGGAAGAAGTGAGAATAGTACCCAGTCCTTCTGGTTTCCTGGGACATGCTGTATCGCCCCTTGCTTAGGAGTGCGATCACCTCTTGCCAAATTAAGGCGCGGTGCTGACCCGAATACCGGGAGAGCAGAGGAGGCCTTGAGGGTGGCTGTTCTGCGAACTCTAAAAAGTAGCCGATGCTGACCAGCTGAAGCACCCACCTGCCGGTGGTAACTGCCTGCCATCCCGACAGGAAGTTCGCAGTGCGAACCCCGACCGAAACATCCCGTTGATCCTGAGGGGTGGGGGCCGGAAAGGAGTCATGCTGTGGCGGCTGAAGGGCCCGCCGCTGGGAGGTCTTGGGGAGTGCATTGACCCCTGCTGGCGGACTGCTTCCCTGGGTCCTTCTAAAACCGGAGCCCCTGTGCGTGTGTGGCGGAACGGGCTGTTGCTCTGAGTCCCCGCCCCAATGAAGCTGCCTTGGGTCCCACGAAGGAACCACGCCCTCAGCCGGTACATCGCCTGGACCGACCGGACCGTCTTTCCGGCCTCTTGGAGTTTGGAAATGATCCTTTTGGATGGACTACCAAACAGAACCTCACCTTCAAAGGGGGCGTCCAGGATGTTCTTCTGGACGTCCGAGGTGAAACCGGAGACACGGAGCCATGACGCAGCCGCTCTGGCCGAAGAGTCCGCAGAGTCATGTGTGGCTCTAAGAACTTGGGTCCCCACGTCTGAACCCGTGCGGAGAAGCTGAAGCATCTCCTCCTCCTGCTCACCATCTGGCAGCCTCTCGGCCGCCTCTAGGCCCTGCTCCCACAGGGCGTTCTGGAACTGCACCATGTGAGTAAGGTAGTTCAAGGACCTAATGGCGCAAGTCACGGAAGCGTACGCGGCACTCTACTCCAAGGAGTCCAACTGCTTGGACTCAGGGTCCGGTGGCAGGGTGCTCAGATGCTGCGGCCTCTGAGACCGGTCATGTGAGGCTGTGATAACCAGAGAATCAGCCAGAGGGTGCTGTGACAGGTACTGGCCCCCCTTGGGAACCCTGTACAAACGGTCAGCCTTCTTCGGAACCACTGGTAGCGAGTGTGGACGCTTCCACGCAGCCTTGGTGACGTCCACAAAGGTGTCCATCAAGGGTGGCACCACCACAGGCTTAGGGTCCTTCTGCCGAAGGCACTTGGCCAGGCGTAACCTCTCGGGGTCCAATTCCTCAGCTTCCCACCCCATATTCTCCTGGATATGACGAGAATATCCATGAAGGAAGAGTCGTCCGAGGAGACCGTGGAGTCTCACGTGGTCCGCGAGGGAAGCGAGACCGAGACGGGATCTTGAAGTGGAAAAGGATGATCCCGTGTCTCTCCGTCGACGGCGACCACGTGTGTCTTCTGGATCTCTTGGGGCTGGGGTGATCCGAAGACTAAGATCTGGACGGAGGTCTCCTTTAGAATGACGGCCCTGGGAGGGACTCAGGTTCCCTGGGGACGGAACGCTGACTGACCTCACAGGTGGCTGTGGGCCGGGCCGGAGTAGGAACAGGAGGAGGAGGAAGGACTGGTGGTACCACGTCCTTCCTAATGGTGTCCCACCAATACGTAAAAAGGTCCTTCACCTCTGCCAATGACAACCCCGACGTCGGCTCCGAGGGCGAGGGCCGGTCATCGGGTCCCGGCGACGGCTCCGCGGGGGCCTCGGGCGGTGGTGAGGGACCCCTACGAGACTGCTCGAGGCCGGGAGCGCCCGTCTGGTCTTCGGGCTGGACTAATTCCTCCTCCGCGAGGGACTCCTGCCCAACGGCCGTCGGAGGCGCAGGAGCCCTCGGCTCAGGCAACACGGTGGACGCTGACCCCCACCGGCGTCCGATGCAGGATTTAGACCGGACGACGCCGGGCCGGGCCGACGACGGCCTGAGGAACGGTGGCGTGACGGGCCGACAGCAGTCTGGCCGACGCTGATCCACCGGCTTCTCAATGGCGCGCTGAACCAAGGTCTTCCGGGAAGAGGAAGATCAAGCCGGGGGCCGAGGAGCGGGAGCCCGACTTGTGGTGATGGTGGTGGCGTTTCCTCGACTTCGCCATGGCCTTCTGGGCTGAAGAAGACGGGCGGCCTGGCGGAAGAGGCCTGAGCAGGCTTAGAACTGGAGCCGCAGCCGGGAAGGGACGAGGCCCTAGACGGACCGTCCGACCGTGAACTGAGCTGCGGACTCGAGGCCCGAGGCCGCGACCGGGAGATCTCTCTCTTCTTCTTCTCCGCCGTGTCTGTGTGACGATTCCCCTTCGAGGACATGGCCCGAGCTGCTTTTCTTCTAACAAAATGCTTGGAGGGCCTTCTGCCGGCGGATCCTGGTGCGGCTGTTGAACCCCTGGCACAGGAAGCAGGCCTTGGTGTCGTGGTCTGGGCCCAGGCACCGGACGCATGCGGAATGCGGGTCCTTGAAGGGGATCTGTTTTCCACACGCGCACTTGGACGGATGACCGGAGGTCGGAGAGGACATCAGAGTTGATAAAATCTTGATTGGAGACAATTTCCCGAAGGAAGTTCTGGAACCACGCGTCGCGCGCTAGACTGTGACCGGAGGGTCGAGGCATGCAGTTCTACGGCAGGAAAGAACTGGGGATTCTGGCGGACCGCCCTTTTTACCACGCCTGACGCCGGAGGCGGACTGACGTCAAGTGTCCCTCAGCTTGAAGATAGCTAGCTAGAAAAGTTTCAGAGGGGTCCTAATGGTGTTACCTGCTGCAAGAGCTGTGTCTCGAAGTAAGATCTGGGGATTCTGGGGGACCACCCCCTTTTATACGATGCCTGATGACGGGGGCGGGACCGATGTCAGGGGCAGTCCCCGCTGAATACTGCTAGCTAGAAAAATTCTGTGGGGTCCTGGCACCTGCTGGCTTCAGTCCTAATGGTGTAACCTGCTGCAAGAGCTGTTTCTCCAAGTAAGATTTGTACTGTCTTACTTCAAGAAGGTTCCTTCATTAGGTCATTACATATAGGACTGAATCCCAAGCAGTCCCTCCTAAGAGAGACAGAGAGAAACAAGGGAGGAGGAGGAAAAAACTCCCAACAACAAAGGAAAAAAGCAGAGCGGAACCAACCTAGGACAGAAGGCCCTGCAGAACAGCTAGGCCAAAACCTGCCCTCCGCCTAGAACCAATGTCCAGACTGCAGTGTTTGGTAAAGGTATGGACAGAAAGTACAGTTACGTAAGAAAGTACAGTTATGTAAGAACTTACCGTAACAGTAGATCTTCGAGAACAGCTCTTGCAGCAGGTAACACCATTAGGACTGAAGCCGGCAGGCATCAGGACCCCATGGAAATCTTCTAGCTAGCAGTCTTCAGCGGGGACCGCCTCCGACGTCGGTCCCGCCCCCGACGTCAGACACAGTACATAAGGAGGCGGTCCTGCCAGATTCCCCAGTTCTCCCGGCGGAGACTCCCGGCCGCAGGATGACATCAGAAGGGGAGACCAAGGATCCGCCATCAGAAGAAAAGAGCTAAAGCTCCTGCCAAGGCCTGGTAGGCCGTACCTCCTCCAAGGGGGAATGGTGGGCGGGAAGGTACCTGCTGCAAGAGCTGTTCTCATAGATCTACTGTTACGGTAAGTTCTTACATAACTGTACTATCTTACTTCAAGATACAGCTCTTGCAGCAGGTAACACCATTAGGACTGATTCCCAAGCAGTAGCGCCTGAAAGCATTCTGGGAGAAGGAAATTAGGAGAGATCTTGAACAAGTCCTGACTCCAGGACAGGAGACCCTGTAGAACGGCTAGGCCGAAACCGGCTCTCCGCCGTGATGTAATATCCAGACTATAGTGCCTAACGAATGTGTGCACTGAGCTCCAAGTAGCTGCGGCACAAATGGCTGTGGTGGAGACGTTGCGCAGTGCTGCAAAGGAGGTAGCCACCCCCCCTTGTCGAGTGGCCCCGGACTGTACCCGGGAAGGGCTTATGTCTGTTGTTGTAGCAAAATGAAATACACTGGACAAGCCAGCGAGATAGGGTCTGCTTTGAGACTGGTTGGCCCAGCATCCTCTCCAGCGAAGGAAGCGAATAGTTGCTCCGACTTGCAAGCTGTTTAGTTCTATTCAGGTAGAACCCTTAGGAGCGGTGAACATCCAGGGTGTGAAGCAACGCCTCTCCTCTATTAGAGTACTTGGGGAAATACACAGGCAAATCGATGTCCTGGTTGAGAGTGAGGGCAGAGACCACCTTAGGCAGGAATTTAGGATTCGTCCTCAGAGACACTCTGTCCTGGTGAAAAGTTAAATAAGGCTCCTTGCACATTATAGCGTGAAGCTCGGAAACTCTCCTTGCTGACGTGACAGCAACTAAAAATAACGTTTTCCATGACAGAAAATGCAGCTCGCAATCCGCAGCAGGTTCAAAGGGGGGAAGCGCGAGTTGTTCCAGGACAAAGAGTAAGTCCCAAGGAGGAACGGGATCCTTGATGGGTGGCCTAAGGTGTAACATCCTCTCAGGAAGTCTCAAGAGGCATCAAGCTGTGCCACTGTGCGCTGTCCCACCGGGAAGTGGTATGCAGAGATTGTGCAGAGGTGCACTTTAATGGAGGAGTAGGCGAGACCCGAATGGAATAGGGAAAGAAGGTATTCCAGCACCCCTTTCACCAGGCATTCTAAAGGGGAAAGGCCGCGTGCCTGCGACCATAAGCAAAAACGGCGCCACTTCATGGCATACGCCACGCATGCCTCAGCTTTCTTCGTCACGGGAAAGGACTTCCACCTCTTGCGTAGACCCTCAGACGTGATAATGGCTATGTCTCTAGGAGCCATGCATGCAGCTTCAGTGAGCGTAAGTCTGGGTGGACTAGTGAATCTTCCTCCTGAGACAATAGGTGGGAGCTGAAAGGCAACGGAAATACGGGTTACTCACCTGTAACAGGAGTTCTAGGAATGGTATATGTTGTTCATCCACACTTATTGGCAGGTATCCTTGCTGCTTTAAATCTTGCCGGAAGGTCTTCAAGCTGGCTCCTCCCACCCACCTGAATGGTAAAACTCTCGGCTCCGCCCCATGACGCCAGATCTGGCCCGCGGAAGCTCAGGTTGTGCGGCCGAAGCCGGGAGGATGAGGGATTGTAGGATGAACAACATATACCATTCCTAGAACTCCTGTTACAGGTGAGTAACCTATATTCTAGGAACATGGATATGTTGTTCATCCACACTTATTGGCAGACTCTAGCAGTTCTCCGGGAGAAGGGAGGCAAGACGACACCCCTACTTAGGGAAAGAGACTGGAGAACCGAGGCCCCAAAACCAGCATCCCGAGTGACTCAAGGTCGATGTGGTAGTGGGTGATGAAGGTGCTGCTGACTTCAGGTAGCAGCCCTGCAGATTTCCTGGATAGGGACATCCCTGGAAGCAGCCACACGATGCAGCGGTATGGCGGGTAGAATGAGCTCTTATCCCTCTGGGAGGCTCCATGCCCGCCAACTTATAGCAGAGATCTATGCAGGAGGTGACCCACCTGCTTATCGCCCGCTTGACTGCAGGTCTGCCAGGTGCGGTTTCAGTGTAGGTGACTAACAGCTGGCTAACCTCTCCCGAATTTCAGCCGGCACTCCTTTATAGTAAGCGAGCGCCTTCTAGGGTCCAGAGTATGGAGCCTATATTCGCCTCCAAGGTGATTGGGGTAGAACACCGCAGAGTCAACACCTGGTTAAGGAGAAACTCCCAACCACCTTCCGGAAGGAATTTCGGGTGGGGGCGCAGGACAACCTTGTCCCTGTGGAAGACCAGGTAAGGAGACTCGATGGACAGCGCCTGGAGCGCTCCCATCCTTCTGGCTGACGTAATAGCCACCAAGAAGGCGGTCTTCCACAAGTAAGAGAGATCACACCTGTGCACTGGTTCGAATGGCTTGCCCATGAGCTTTGCCAGTACCAGCAGTAGATCCCACGGAGGTGGAGGTTCTCGCACTGGACGGGAAATGTGATCAAGGCCTTTGAAAAAGTGCCAGACCACCTTCTCCTGCGCCACCGACCGCTTCCCAGCCCGCGCCCGGTAAGCAGAGATGGCTGCCAGGTGCATCCTTAGGGTCGTCGACCTAAGCCCTTGCTGAGAAAGGGACCATAAATAGTCCAAGATGCTTGCCAAGGAACAGGAGGAAGGGTCCAGGCCCTTGCTCTGACACCAAATGGAAAAGGTTTTCCATTTGAAAGCATAGCATTTCCTGGTCGACTCCTTACGGGACGCCTCAACTACATTGAGGTCCTCTCGGAAAGACCCAAGGCCTGGAACTCTAGCCGCCCAGGAACCACGCCTGCCAGGTGCAGGGATTGAAGGTCCGGATGGAACACCTTCCCTGATTGACTGAAAGCAGGTCCGGCGAGCTGGAAGCTGCCTCGGGAGCCTGGAGCTGAGGCTGAGGAGATCTGGATACCAGCATTGGCGGGGCCAGTCTGAGGCTACCAGAATCACCTGCACCTTGTCCCTCCTCGCCTTGAGAAGCACCTTGTGGATCAAGGGAAATGGGGGAAAGGCGTAGAAGAGGCCCGGAGTCCATGGCCTCAAGAAGGCATCCCCCTGCAGCGAGCCCTGCTGAGGGGGGCAGGCATGGAACAGCCTCAGCCTCGCGTTCTCCCTGGAGGCAAACAGATCCACCTGAGGTGTGCCCCAATGGGAGAACAGATCTTGTACTACCACCGGCAGGAGAGACCACTCGTGGGACACAGCCCCTATCCAGCTTAGGACATCAGCCAGGGTGTTGGAGGCTCCTGCCACATGAATTGCTAGGAGATCCGCCTCCAGGCTGCGCACGAGAGACCAAATTCGGAGAGCTTCCTTGCACAGAGGCATGGAGTGCGTCCCGCCCTCGCGGTTTAGGTAGTACATGGTCGTGGTATTGTCCGTCTGGACCTGAACCACTTGACCCCGCAGAAACAGAGCGAAGGCAGTGAGAGCTAGGCGGACCACTCGGAGCTCCAGCAGGTTGATATGGCATCGGGACTCCCGTGGGGACCAGAGGCCGTACACTCTGTGCTCCCCCAGATGGGCACCCCAACCCATCAGAGAGGCGTCGGTCGATAGAGAGATCGTCGGCTCGGGGCGGACAAACGGGATGCCCTCCTGCAGATGAGCTGGAACGATCCACCACTGGAGAGCGTCCCACATCCCCTGGGTCACCGTCACTAGCTGGTCCAAGGGATCGCAGCGTTGAGACCACTGGCTAACCAGCCCCCATTGAAGGGGGTGCATGTTCCAGCGGGCACAACGGACCACACTGGTGCAGGCCGCCATGAGACCCAGGAGGCGAGGGAAGTCCCGGTAGGTGCGATTGCCCAACCAGAAATGATCGGGCAAAGGAGGAAAGAACTCGGTCCTGACGTCCGCGGAGCCGTGTTTGCCTCGAAGAGAGTCGAGCCTGCCTCGAAGAAGAGAATCACCTGCTTCAGTTCGAAGTTCGACTTGGCCTCGTTGATGAGGAGGCCGACTGAAAACAAACCTGAGGGCCAGATCTCTGACCGCCCTACCTCCTGTCTGGAGGGGCTGCTATCAGCCAATGCGCCCAGGTAAGGGTACACCTGACCGCCGCCGCAAGAGGGAATGCTGTCACCACTGCCATGCATTTGGTGAAGACCCTGGGTGCAAGAGACAGGCCAAGGGCATGGCTCAGGAACTCGGAAGGGATCCTTCCGCCGAAGCTTAAAGAATCTCTGGTGAGATGGACGGATAGGACGTGAAAACGCTGGCCCTGCAGGTCCAGAGAGCAGAACCACACGCTGCTCCAAGGATGGTATTATCTGAGCCAGAGTGACCATCCTGAAGGTCCTAGACCTTAGGAATCTTGTTTAGGTTGTGCAAGTTCTGAGAATGGGGGCGCCAGCTCCCGGTCTGCTTTTGGGACCAGGAAGTACCTGGACACAAACCCCAGGTTCGGAGGGTCCGCCACCTCTGATCACCTCTTTCTCGAGGAGCAGAGCCGATAGCCAGGCTGGGTGGCCCAGAGGCCTCTGGGGCGATGGTCGGAAGGGCGGGCCTGCTCAACTCCAGAGGCAGGTTCTTTCCTACCACTTCAACACCCACTTGTCTGTGGTTGTAGCAGACCAGGCGAAAGGAAGTAGTGGATCGCCTCCCACGGGGAACCTGGGGTGGGGTGACGAGGTTAGGGTGCACACCTCAACCCGTCACTGGGCAGGCTTTGGAGGAGGGACCAGCCGAGGGACCTCCTGGGCCTTACCTCCTTGCTTCCTGAAGAGGAAACCGTGGGCTTGATTTGGGACGCCAAGCTGCAGCCTGCTGGCCCTGATGCTGCTGGGTCGACGTACGCTGGCGAGACGGACGAAAGGGCTTGGCTGCGGTCTCGGGCCTTGTCCCTCTGGGTGGATGAGACCGAGTCCAGAGTGGCATTGGACTTTTGATCCTCTGAGGTGACCTTCCATCCAGGGTCGAAGAGGTCGGTCCCCAGGAAGGGGACATCCGCCAATTTGTGCTGGGTATCCGCCAGAAGGTGGATATCCTCAGCCATGCCCAACGGCACATAGCCACCGCGGCCGCCACTGACCTGGCGATGAGTCACCGGCGTCCAAAGCAGTCTGAAGTTGTTGCTTGGCACACTGCCCTGCTCCTGGTCCCCGCTACCTGCTTAACCGTGGTCTGCAGGTCAGCCAGGAGATGAGGGACTACCGCCCAGGGAGCACAACAGGGCATGAGAGAAATGTGCCATCAGCACGGCCGAGCTGGCCTGACGAAGGCCAAGGGAGGACGAGCTGCAGACTTTTCGCCTGCATAGTCCAACTTCTGACCTTGGGAAGTTTGTTCATCCCTGGCGCCTGCGCCGGAAGACACTGTCGGTAACCAACCCCCGGGTTGAGGGGTGTCCGAGAAACCGGATAGGGAACCGGTAGGGACCGTACACTTCATTGCCATCCTGGTCAAGGCGAGGGCAGGAAGCAGGACGCTGCCAGAGCTCCAAGGCAGACCTACAATGGCCTCGGCCACCGGAAAGACCTCTCAGAGAGAATCCCTCGGTCCAATATCTCCGGGTGGAGGGGATATTGGCCCGCTTGGATACGGGTTTCGAGCTGCATCCCGGGTGACTCGAGATGAGCCTAAGCAAACCCATGAAGGATGAAGGGCTATCGTCCAGTGACTGACATCCTGAGGACTCCATGTCGACCCACCTGGAGAACAGGGAGGAATCATCGTCGGACTCGGAGGAGTCCGCAAAGAGCTGCCTTGGGACTGAGCCACCCTCCACCTGCCGAGGGCGATCGGGAGTGAAGGTGACAGACAGCCTATGGGGCAGACCTTGGGCCGACCGAGAATTCTTGGTCGGAGCCCCAAACAACGGCTGTGGAGGCGGAGGTTCCACCGGAATCAGTGGGGCAGTCGGTTTCGGCCGAGCAACAGGCCTGGAAGCAGGCGCCTCGGCTAAGGCGAGAGGTTGCTTCGCCGCCCAGTGACACCCACTTGATAGCCGGGAAGGCGATGATGTCGGCTTGCTCCCTAGACAGAAGAAGCTGTTGCCACATGAGGTTCCTTATATCGCCGACGCAACTTGCGCCGGCTTCCTTCGGCCAGAGGAGGAGGAGGAGACAGCGGGCGCGCTGGGCACACGGTGCCGCCGAGACCAGACCGCCTCAGACAGCAGGATCGGCTGGACCGAGAAGAAGTCTGAGACCGAGACCACGAACCTCGGCTTTTCCGAGGAGGCTATGGAGGTAGGGCGGGGGAAACCCGCTCTCCACTCAGCTCGGAGGGCTCAACCGTGGACTCCGGAACCAGAGGCACGGGCAAGTCCACGGACACCTGAACTACCGCCGGGGGAACCGGGGAGTGAGGGTTTTTCGGCTTCACCGGTCAACAACCCGTCCAACGGGTCGAGAAAAATCTCGACTGGCATCGACGGAGTCCCCGGCCAACTGACCTGGACGGGACACCGTGAAGCCAGTGGCCAAAGCCGGCGGGATCGACCGGAAGTCGATATGGCTCCACTCGGAGAGAGGGACCTCTCCCGGGCCCCAAGAGCGCCAACAGAGGGACTTACCTTGTGGTCCTTCTTCCTGGACCGAGAGGAAGGCCCTGAAGATGCTGGCCCTCTCCTAGTGTGAGAGGAGACAGAGCTCTAAAGAAGCTGAATAGGAGGATCCCAGGAGAGCGGGACAAATGCCGCGCTGAGGAAGACGTAAGATGCGCCTGCGCCACCTCCTCCTCGGTGGGCGATTTCACCGTCTTCGTTAGCTCACGAGCTCGGCCAAGGAAAAAACCGCCAACCGGCCTCTTCGGATTTTACCTGAGAATAACATTTTCGAGTTGCCCAAGTTGTAGACGGGCGGCACGGCCTCCAGGACGAGGCCGTAAAAGAAGGGTCAGGTCGTAGCCTGGTGGTCGTGCCCAGGACCCAAGCAGTAGACGACGTGGAGTGCGGATCCGTCTGCAGACATCTTCTGCCTGCATGGGCACTCTCGAAACCGAGTCGATCGGTCCATCGTAGCCGCGAGGGAATTAAGGACCAAGTCTTGAAAACCTTAAAAGTACTTTGGAAAATCAAGAAATAGAAACCAGTCTTATATATCAGAGCGTTAAGGAGGGAACCTGAGCTCTAAGCGTAAGGAAGATCTGGCTGGCGGGGCGGAGCGTGAGTTTTACCACCCGGTGGTGGGAGGAGCCAGCTGAAGACCTTCCGCAAGATTTAAAGGCAAGGATACCTGCCAATAAGTGTGGATGAACAACATATCCATGTCCCTAGAACTGAGGTTCCCGGACAACTGCGCCAGCATGGGAACCAGATCTGCCTGGGCCAGAAAGGTGCTACCAGGATCATTGTTGCACGCCTCCCAGTAGTTTGAGAACTCCTCTCTGGATCAACGGGAAGGGAGGGAAAGCATAGAGGAATCTGTCTGCCCAGGAGAGGGACAACGCGTCTTGCCAGAAAACACCAGGCCCTGGATCTAGCGAGCAAAATTGGGCAGTTTTATGCTGGATGGGAAGCCAATAAGTCCAACTCTGGAGGCCTCATCTAAGAAACAGATCCTCTGCTACCTCCTGAAGAAGTTCCCACTCGTGGACTTTGGCCTGGGAATGATTCAGGCCGTCTGCGATTGTGTTGTCCACTCCGGGAACGTGAACTGCAATCAGGCTCGTGCCGTGTCGGATTACCCAATCCCACACCCTCATAGCCTCCCTGCATAGGGGGTAAGAGAGTGCGCCTCCTTGTTTGTTGAGGTAATACATTACCGCCGTGTTGTCTGTCTGAAGTAGAAGGGTACTCGACGGTATTTCTGACTGAAAGGTCTGCAGGGCGTAAAGGACCGCCCTCATCTCCAGCAAGTTGATGTGGAGGTGAGCTTCCTGAGGGGTCCATGTTCCCTGGGACCTCACCCCGTTCAGGTGCGCTAACCATCCCAGCCCTGAGGTGTCTGGAGAGGACTGCCTTCGGGGACGGCGCGGTAAACGGGGCACCCGCAGAAACTGTCCCTGGGTCTAGCATCACCATTGTCAGTTTCAATCACGCGTCCGTGATTCTGATCGGATGCTGCATGTGGTCTTGCCTTTGGTCCCACTGCACCTGAGCATCCACTGAGTTACCCGATGTGGAGCCTTGCCAAAGGACGTTGAACGTCCGCAGCTATGTGTCCGAGCAAGTTTAAGGACCAACCTGGCGGGACAGCCTTTTTGCTGAAAGATCCCTGATGAGGGATCTGATGTGTTCCGCTCTCAGAAGGAAGAAAGGCTTTCCTTGACGGTGTCCAGAACTGCGCCATGAACTGCAGCTTCTGGGACTGTACTAAGAGACTTCTGAGTTGATAAGAATGCCCAGAGACTGGAACAAGTCCTGTGCCTGAATAGCCATCAACAGTGCCTCTTGGAGGCGTGCCATGAGAAGCCAGTCCGCCCAGGCATTTGAACACGAGTGGCCCTGTCTCCCCAGAGACGCTGCCACGACTGCCATACACTTGGTAAAGACCCTGGGGCCAAGACAGTCCAAAATCGGAAGGGCCGGAATTGAAAAGTGGTGGCCGAGGAAACTCGAATCGCAGGAACCTCCCATGCGCTTGAGTTACTGGGATGTGCAGGTATGCCCAGATGTCCAGGGACGCTAAGAAGGCGCCCTTCAGCATGGGAATGAGACCTGAGGGTCACTATGCAAAGCGCTTAGGTATGCATCGACATGTTGAGGTCGCTGAGGTCCAGGATTTGACGGAGGTCCCTGTTTTTCTCGGAACCAGAAAGAAGTGGGAATAGTATCCGGATCCTATCTGGCTCTCTGGGACCTACCCACCGCCTCCTGCTTGCAGGAGCGCAAGTGCTCTTGCCTGATGAGTGATCTGTGCTGACCCGGTAACGGGAGAGCAGAGGAGGCCTTGTGGGTGGCTTGTCCACGAGTTCTATAAAGTGGCCTCTTTCGACTAACTGAAGGACCCACCTGTCGGTGGTTACGGGACTGCTACCCTGGCAGGTGGTTCGCGAATGCGCCCCGACCTTGGTGTCCTGCTGATCCTGAGGGGCGGGGCCGGAAGGAGTCATGCTGTGGCGGCTGAGGGTCCAGCGGGCTGGGTTGACTTAGCTGGTCGTTGACTTCGGCCCGCTGACGACTTCCCCTGGGCTCTGCGGGAGAAGGAGACCCTCTGTTGCAGACCGGCGTGGGACTGCTGTCTCTGCATCCGGCCTCGAAAACGGCTTTGATTCCTATGAAAGGAACTAAGCTTGGGTCTGTACATGGCCTGGACAGACCGTACCGCCTTCCCGGCCTCTTGGAGTTTGGTGAGGACCTTCTCCGAGGACTCACCAAAAAGAACTTCTCCATGAAACGAGGCATCCAGGATGTTCTTCTGGACGTCCGGGTGATCTGGAGACACGGAGCCATGAGTGTCTCCGAGGCATACGCCTGAAGCCGCCGGGCCTGGCCGAGGAGTCCGCAGAATCATACGTGGCTCGCAGCACCTGTGTTCTACGTGTCTGAACCCGCACGGTGAGAGTTGCAACTCCTCCTTCTACCTCACCTTCCGCATCTTTCCGCCAGATCCAGTCCCTGCTCCCGCAGCGCTTTGAAACTGTATCATGGGGTCGCGTAGTTGAGGGATCTGATGGCAGGTATGGATGCATACGCACGCTTCGCCCATAGCGCCTGCGCTGTTTGACTCCTGGGTCCAGTGGCAGGGTGCTCAAATGTTGCGGCCCTGGGACCGCCCGAGAGGCTGTAATGACCAGAGAATCGCCAGAGGATGTGATGCCAGGTACTGGTCCTCCCTAGGGCCTTGTACAGGCGGGTCAGCTTTCTTCGCACGCCGAAGCGAGTGTGGATGCTTCCATGCTGCCTTGGCGACGCCCACGAATGTGTCTACCCAACGTGGCACCACCACAGGCTTAGGATCTTTTGCCAAGATATCTGGCAAGGCGATCTCTCGGGGTCTAGTTCCTCTACGCCCCTGCTGCCATGTTCTCCTGGATATGCCTCCTAATCTCTGAGAACGAAGGGTCATCCGGAGGAGACTTTGGAAGCTCACGGGATCTGGAGAAGGGACGCTGATTGGAGAGGGGGATCTGATCCGTCTGAGTAGTCCGATCCCGTGTCCTCCGTCAAGGCTAACGGTGGCGCTTTCTGGGTCTCTTTTGGGGCTGGGTGACCCTGAAGAAGACTTGACGGAGGTCTCCTTTTTCTGTTCTCCACCCTAGGAGGATCTGTAGGCTCCTGGGAGAGGGTACTCGCCCGCATCCCTGGGTGAAGTAGGGCGCAATGCCGTGGAGTCGCATTACATGGAGGAGGAGTAGTGTGGGAACCATATCCTTCTTTGTGGTGTCCCACCTGCAGCAAACAGCCCGTGACCCTCGGATATGCTGAGGCCCGGACGATGGACCGGGCGCCAATGGCCAGCTCGCTGGTTTCTGGCGCTGGCTCCCAGGGGTCTCAGGTTCGGCGGTTCCCTGGGGTAAGACAGGAACGGTTCGGCCTGGCCTGGTCCTCGGCTGGGTCAGCCCTCCTCCATGATCGCTTCTTGACCGACGCCGGTGGAGGCGTAAGGGCCTTTCTTCGCAGGTACGGATGCCGGTCCTCTCGCCAGCGCCCGTGGAGGCAAAGGCTTAACCGTGACAGTGCCTGGCGGTCGCCGGTTGTCGGGACCGATGGTGTTTGGAGACGCCGGTGCTGGCATCGGGTCCGACGATCTTATGGAGCTGCCCTTGGTCTTCCGCTGGGGAGGAGGAGGCAAAGAACTGACCTGGTGTCGGGTTCCAAATGGCGGAGCCGACCTGTGATGGTGATGACGGTCCTCGACTTTACAGGGCCTTAGTGGCCGAGGACTAGGCAGTTCTGGAGGTCTTAGCCTGAGGAAGAGAGGAGGAACCCAAAGGAGTCTTCACTGGCTGCAGGGGAGGCTGAGAGCAGGCCCGGAAGGGGAGTAGTCCGGACCGGAGCCGGAGCTACGGGAGTCAGAGGCCCTAGTAGGGGACCTGGATCTCACTTTCCTATGCTTCGAGGTGTCTCCGGCCTTGTCGGAAGATTCCCTGAGGCTGCGCGTCATTGGCTTTAATCTTTTCTCGGCAGGAATGCCTGAAGGCCTTTCTGTGACGGATCCGGGTCCGCTGTTGAACCCTGGCAGAAGCGAGCAGGTCCCTGTATCGTGGTCTGGGCCTAGGCACCGGACGAAAATAATGCGGCTTTAAAATGGACGGTTTCTACAGGCTTACTGGCGATACCTTCACCTGAAGGAGAGGACATCAGACAGAACTGAGCAGAAAACAAACTTTTTTCCGGCGAAGAATTTAATCTGTGGCTGTGTCAAGAAGGCCAGAAACGAATCAAGGGTCAGAAACAAGTCAACGCATGGAAAGAACTGGGAATCTGGCGGATCATTCTGGCGTACCACGCCTGACGCTGAAGCGTGGACCGACGTCGGGGCGGGATCGACGCCGGAAGCGGTCCTCGTTGAAGATCAAGGCTAAGATTTTCGTGGTCCTGACGCTCATGGCTTCAGTCCTAATGAGGTTACCTCGGCTGCAAGAGCTGTTATCTCAAGTAAGATCTTACCGTGAATAGTAGATCTTCTCAAGAGAGGCTCTTTTGCAGGTAATTACATATGGGACTGACGCCGGGCCGGTGGCAGGACCCCACGGAAAATTTCTATTAGCAGTCCCTGCCAGGACCGCCTTATGTCAGGGTGACCATGGCCATACCGACGTTAGTATAAAGGGGCTGTCCCGACACCCGCCTTCCAGTTCTTTTTCCGCCACAGGCCCGGAAGGCCCGATGAGAGAGGCGACGTTTCCATTCCTGGAAAAAGAGCCGAGTTTGTGGGGATGGAGGGATGGAGCAGACATTTATCAGAAGAGTCTCTCTCAAGATCTACTGTTACAGCAAGTTCACGTAACTGCACGATCTTATCAGAGGGCTCTGCAGTAGGTAATTATATATAGACCGAATCCCAAGCAGTCTGGAACAAATAAAAGGCACCGGGAGGAGGAAATTACTCCTGAAAGTAGTAGTAGTAGCTCCTGCAGGCCTCAAGACAGGCGGCCTTGCAAAACAGCTAGCCCGAAGCTCGCTCTCTTACGGCGAGAGGCAATGTCCAAATCAGTAGTTTCGTGCAAGGTATGGATTTAGTCCAGGTTGCGTGGCAGCTTGATATGTCTGCCGCAGACACACTCTTGAAAATGTCGTAGAGGCCGCTATCCTGCTTGGCAGTGAGGACTTCGACTTGACCCGAAGGATCTCGCTGTGACTTGTCATAACAGAAAGTGACGCAATGATAATCCACTTGTACAGGCATTGCTTGGAAACAGCATGCCTTCCTTTTGTTAGCAAAAAGAGATTTAACAACTGGTCAGTTTTTCTGAGATCCTTGTCCCATCGGTGTAGTATCTCAGAACCGTGAACATCCATGGTATGGAGTAATATTCTCCTTGGTTGGAGTACTGTACGATAAAGGCAGGTAACTTATGGACTGATTTAAGGTAGACTTATACCACTTTAGGCAGAAACTTAGGTTCATGCGAAGAGCCACTCGCTCTTTGTGAAAATCAAATAGGGATTTTACATATATGGGCCTGAGCTCGGAAATTTTTCGAGCGGAAGTAATGGCCACTAAGAAGAGCTCTTCCAATGAAAGAACTTCAGATTCATGGATTTAGTAGGTTCAAAAGGAGGAAGGGTAAGTTTCTATAACAAAGTTCAAGTCCAAGTGGGGAGCAGGAGTCCGGATGGGGGCTCAGATGAAGGACCCTAAGAAAAGTCTTGACACCACTAATTGGGCAAAGGTTTATCACGAAGAACACAGGCGCTTAAACAGCGCCATGTGCACTTTCACAGAGTGGAAATGATTGAGACCCAGGTCAAGAGATGACATAACATTTTCTGGCAGAACTGCCACTGAACAGAAGAAAGGCCCACGCTCCTAGAAGCGCCCAAATAGAAAAATTCTTCCATTTCATGGCACAAGTGTACCTAGTGAGGGTTTTCTAGCTTTCACCAGACTCAGCCACCTTGGGAGAGACACCAAAGCGAGACTGAGCTATGTCTGCAGGAGCAAGCATGAAGTTAGGACTTGAGGCCCGGATGGACCAGGGTCCAGACTCTGAGTCAGCAAACCCTAGACAAAGGAAGAGGAAGAGGAGGAACCTCTGAGAATTGTTGAAGAGAACCAGATTTGCCTGGCCAGAAAGGAGCCGATCAGAATCATTCTGTTCTCTTCTGTTAGTTTCTGCACTACACGAGGGATCTGAGGAATTGGGGAAAAGCATAGATGAATCTGTCCTTCCAGTTTAGAGACAGAGCCGTCTTCCAGAGCACCTCACTTGGAACGAGTGAGCAAAGGTGGAAGTTTTGGTGCTTTTGGGAAGAGGCAAACAGGTTTACCTGTGGAGTCCCCAAGCAAGATGTTCTAGCCCTCTGGTCCAATTCCCACCTGTGGCAGGGCAGAGGTAGTTGGCTTGTCTGCCGGGTATTGTCGACTCCTGGGGCGTGAATCGCAGTGATTGAAGTTTGTGAAGAGTTGCCTGTCCCAAACCTCATTGCTTCCCTGCATAGAGGGTAGGATCGAGTCCCTCCTGCTTGTTGATGTACCACACCACGCACATGTTGTCCGGCCTGGACGGCTAGGGTGACCGGAAGCATGTGTTGGTGAAGGGCTTGGAGAGCATATAGTACTGCTCGAAGCTCGAGCACACTGATGTGGAGAGCTAGTTCCAATCTGGGCCATAACCCCTGGGTTCGGTGAGGACCCAGATGGGCTCCCCAACCTTCGCCTGATGCGTCTGTGGTAAGAGTCTAGGAGGGGGGGAAGATGACAGAAGGGGACCCCCCGAAACAGGTTCTCTCAAACCATCCACCATTGCAAGTCTTGTGCCATCGGCGAGGAGATCAGAATTAGATGATATAGGTCGTCTACTAGTTGATCCCACTGAGAGCGAAGAGTCCACTGAGAGATCCTCATGAGGAGCCGAGCGCGGGGAACTGTCGGGATGGCGGCCGCCATAAGCCCCAAGAGACGGAGAACCGACCTCGCTGGAAACTTCCTGCGTTCTGATAGCAGGGAAATCTGTGACTGAAGAGAGGCTGCCCTGTCCAGAGGCAGGAAGGCCTTGCTCACCATCGTATCGAGGATAGCCCCGATAAACTGTAGTCTCTGGGAGGGATCCAGATGAGACTTGGAATGGTTGATGGTAATACCCAGGCAGGTGAAGACCTGCTGGGTGAGGGAGAGAAAATGCAGGAGCTCCTCCCTGGATGAGGCTGCCAGGAGCCAGTCATCCAGGTAAGGGAACACCTGAACTCACATAGTACGCAGGTGGGCTGCTACCACAGCCAGGCATTTGGTAAAAACTTGGGGTGCTGAGGAAAGCCCAAATGGGAGTGCCCAGAACTGGTAATGGTCTCCCTGGAAAGCAAACCAAAGGTACTTGCGATGAGAGGGGCGGATGGGGATGTGCAGATATGCATCCTGCATATCCAGCGCACTAAGCCATTGACCCGGCCAAAGAAGGGGCAGAAGTTTCTGTAGGGAGAGCATCCTGAACCTTTTGTATTCCACGTAAAGGTTCAAAGAGCTGAGATCGAGAATGGGTCTGAGATCTCCCGTCTTCTTTGGGACCAGAAAGAAATGAGAATAGTAACCCGTCCTTGAAGGTGAGGAGGAACGGGTTCTATGGCCTGCTTCGCGAGAAGGGACGAGATTTCTTCCTGGACCAAAGGAAGATGGTCCCTTGCATAGGACGACTTCAGAGGGGGGTGGCAGGGTGGTTTCTGTAGAAACTCTATAGAGTGCCCTTCCGCTATAGTCTGAAGCACCCATGAATCCGTTGTTATCCTCTCCCAGCCCGGAAGGTGGAGGGAGAACCTCCCTCCTACCGGTTCCTCCGGTGTGTCCGCAGGCGGTGGGAGAGGGGAGGAGTCAGGTGGTGTGGGGCAGCGCTGCAGCTGGGGCACCCGCTGCTTTTTTGGGCGGGGGGGCCTGGCAGCTGCGGGGGCCCGACGTTTAGTGGCCCGCCTTCCTTGGGGTTTCACTTGTGGCCGACTGCATCTGCTAAAAGGACGGCGCTGTAGAGGATGGGGACGGTACATGGAATCCACGGATTTCAGGGCCGTCCCCTCCTCCTGCAAGTCGGTGATGATGTCCTTGACATCACCACCAAAAAGCACCGAACCCCTGAAAGGTGCTTCATGGATCGCTGACTGCACCTCCGGGACCAGACCTGACACGCGGAGCCAGGCATGACGCCAAAGGCTTACAGCGAAAGCGGAGCTCCACCCGGCAGTGTCCACTGCATCGTATGTCATCCGCAGAATGTGACGACTGGCCGAACGAGCAGAACGGACTAAGTCAGCTAACTCCTGCTTGACTTGAGAGTCAGGTAAGGAGTCAATCTTGGATTCCGCCTGGGTAAGGATGGCCTTCTGGTAATCCCCCATATGAGCAACATAATTCAGGGCTCGAATCCCCAGTGTGGAAGAGGCGATATCTTTCTTCCATACTGGTCTAGGAGGCGAGATTCCTTATCCGGAGGAGACAAGCTTAGGTGTCTAGGATGTGCCGACCGGCCGTGAGCGGCGCTAATCATGACCGGATCTGCACGAGGGTGAGAGTCCAAGAAATCTACACCCTCAGGAGCCTGGTATAGCCTGTTAGACTTCCTAGGAAGCGGGGCTAAAGCCGACGGTTGTTTTCAAATAGTGGGAAACAAGGTGGGCGTGAGGCTCGATCCAGGGTGGCACTAAAGTAGGAGCCGCCAGGGGCAGGTCCAGATGTTCGGCGAGTTTGACCCGCTGAGGATCTGGTTCCAATGAGCGCCACTGATGTACTTCCTGGATTTTTCTGAGCAACTCCGTGAAGGAAGGGTCCTCCGGAGGAGACTTCGGAGGAGTCCTCAGCCGGGGCTTGGACAGAGAGCGAGGCTCATCGTCTCTCTCGGAGCATCCGTCGGAAGAATCCGAGAGTGAAGAAGAATCAGAAGTAGAATAAGACTCCCTAACCCGGCTAGGGGGAGGAACGGGTTCCTTGGGGGGGATCCCTTGACGCGTGTCCTGCCCTCTCGGGATCCAGAGGGAAGGGCTCTGGAGTCTGGAGGCGGTGAGGGAGTGCCGCCTGCGCGACGGGGCCGTGGAGCACCATCACTGAGGCGGCTCTCTACTTCCTGTGAGCTGAGCCTTGGCCTCAGCCTACCAGGAAGCCAGAGTCTCCTGCAGATCCACCGGTGGCTGAGGGGGCAGTGGAGGTGGAGGAGGAGGGGGATAAGAATACGGATTGTATCCGTAAGGAGAGTATCTGAAGCCCGGCTGTGGGAAAACCGGTGCCGGGTATTGAGGCGTCTGGTACTGCGGCGTCAGAGGGATCGGCATCGGGTACTGTGGCACTGGATACTGCGGTCCCGGGTACGACGGCGTCGGATAAGACGGCGGGTACCCGGGTGCCAGAGGAGCTGCTGGAGCAGACGGCCCGGAAGGTGGCCCCATGGGCGGGTCAACAGTGAGAGGCCCGGGTGGGGGCAGGGCCCGACAGAAGGGGAATATCCCTGCCGGCGCCACAACCAGCGCCGGCGGGGTCGGCGTCCGGGGCCGGCCAGATCCGGGTTCCCTAGGAGGAGGGTCTGATGGAGGTGGAATATCACCCACATCACCCGGGACGGGGAGTCCCGGTTGGGCTGGGTGACTCGGCTCCCGGAAGGAAGCAAAGGCTGCGGGAACCGGGTACCACGGGGTTGAGGTTCATCGAGGGTTCCGCCGCCGCTACCGGAGGGCCGTATGCCTTATGGGGGTCCCTGGCCACATGTGGGCCGAGGGAGAGCGGCCCGGTCAGAGGGGACGAGGTCATGCGCCGCTCTGAAGGGTCGGGTGTCTTATCGACCTTCTCCCGGCGGATGTCGGAGGAGCCGACGCCTGACTTATGGGAGTCGCCTCGCACAGTAGGCCGCAGCCTGCGCGGAACTGGGGCGGAGACCTCTTGCCCGAGGCGCCTGTAAGGCCTGGAGCGCGAGCTCGATGCCTCCCTCCAAACCTTGAGGCTGCTGCCGGAAGGTCCCCTGGAGGATGTTACCAGGGCGTGACCGCAGGAGTCACGGGGCGAGAGGCTTCTCCCGGTGCCTTTCCTTGTCCCGCTTTTTATGATGCCCTTCTGGAGAAGTCGACGCCTGCCTGAACTTCTTCAATTCTTTTTCCATCAAAGACATCTTTTTCTTTAGAAGATGGGCTTCCAGGGACTGTTGGCGTTGTCTGCGGGTAGCCGCGTTGAAGTGAAGGCAATGTGGGCACTTGTCGACCAGGTGGTCGGGGCCTAGGCAGAAGAGGCAGAGGGAATGGCCGTCCTTGTGTGGCAGTTGGGCGCCGCACGAGTCGCACTTGTTTTTGTGCTCGGAAGATGTAGGGGACGACATACACCGACGACGACCTGACGATGAGAAGAAAAAATACTGAAAATCTCGGTAAAACCGACGAAAGAACAGGGCTGACTAAGCACGAACTTTATTGTGAGGCGCTGCACGAGCTAACGACGGGAAAGAACTGGAAGGCGGGCGTCCGGGACCACCTCTTTATACTGATGTCGATGACGCCGGGTCACCTGACGGGGGCGGTCCGCCAGGACCGCTAGCTAGAAATTTTTTTCTCATAGTCCTGCACCGTCAGGCCAGTCCTATATGTATTACCTACTGCAAGAGCCCTCTCGAATTAAGATCTCCATGTTGCTGCTGCACAGATATCAACTGATGACACGTTACACAAAAAAAGCTGTGAAAGCAGCCATGCCCCTAGCAGAATGACCTCTCACGGGCCCCGGCAGAGGCTTGTCATACTTCTGGTAGCAAAAGCGAATACCATTGCCCAACCAACTGGACAGGCACTGCTTAGAAACAGCTTTGCCCAACTATCTGGGGGCAAAGGAGACAAACAGTTGATCATCCTTACGGAACTGTTTTGTACGATGGGTATAGCATTGGAGAGCATGATACACGTTCAAAATGTGCAGGAGTGCCTCACCTCTATTCGAAATGGACGGAAAATACACAGGGAGCTCCACTGATTGATTCAGTGTGACCTCCAAAACCACCTTAGGCAAAAACTTAGGATTTGTCCTCAGGACCGGTTTACAATCAGCTCATGGTATGCCGAAATAGCTGAAAGATGGACCTTCAAGGAGGAATAAGACAGGCCCAAATCTGACACACGAAGGAGGTATTCCATGACTTGCAGGGCAGAACAAGAGAAAGGGTTCCAGTTTTTGGAAGCCGGCCAAATGGAAAAATGTTTCCACTTCATAGCATAGATGGAACGGATAGACTGCTTTCTAGCCTCAACCAGTATCTGAGTAACTCGAGAGGAGACCCCAAAGCGAGAGACTGCTATGTCTGCAGGAGCCACGAATGAAGATGCATGGACGAGATGACCTTGATTCTGTGTCAAGAGGTCGTGAGTCATAGGCACAGCTAACTGTTGCAGAAGCAGGAACCAAATCGGTCTCGGCCAGAGGGGGGCGATGAGGATCCTCCACGCCTTCACTGCCTGAAGCTTGAAGAGAACCCTCTGGAGAATGGGAAATGGAGGGAAGGAGTACAAAAATTTCCCTGTCCAAGAGAGAGAGAACGCATCATGCCAGAAAGCACCATGCCTTGGAATGAGAGAGCAAAAACTGTGAAGTTTTGTGTTGAATGTGGAGGCGAAAAGGTCGAGTTCCGGATGCCCCACCTTAGGAACAGAGACTGCCACTTCCTGACTTAGTTCCCCATTTGCGACTGAGGGTTCGAGATCTGCTGAGACTGTCTGCCAGGATGTTTTGAACGTCTGGAACATGCACAGCCACTAAGGATAGATCGTACTGGACTGCCCAGTTCCACACTCTCATTGTTTCCCTGCAGAGAGGGTACGAGCTAGTTCCTCCTTGTTTGTTGAGATACCAGACTACTGACATATTGTCCATCTGGATGAGCAGTGATCCCTGCTCTCATCTCCAGAACGTTGATGTGCAACAACGCCTCCGAGCTGGACCAAAGTCCCTGTGCTTGGTGTTCCCCCAAATACGCTCCCCCAGCCCACATTCGATGCATCTGTAGTCAGAGATGCTGAGGGGACAGGACTCCTGAATGGGAGACCCAAAGAAATGTTGCATGGATCCTTCCACCAAAGCAAGTCTTTCTGGACTGCCGACGATGCCAGGACTGGATAGTCAAGGTCGTCCAGGAGTTGATCCGACTGCACCCGCATGGACCACTGAGTGATTCTCATATGGAGCCTCGCCAGGGGAATGGTAGTGATGGAGGCCACCATCAGGCCGAGAAGACGAAGGACCTCCCTTGCTGCAACGTTCCTGGATGAGGCCACCACTGAAGCCTGACGGACCAAAGTTTCCACCCTGTCCGGAGGAAGGAAGGCCCTGCTCTGGACAGTGTCCAAGACTGCCACAATGAACTGAAGTCTCTGATTCAGTGAAAGAGAAATTGACAGTAATCCCCAACTTGGGAAACAGATCCAGAATGAAATGCAGAGCTTCCGAAAAACAATCCCTGGAAGGGGCTGAAATCAGCCAGTCATCCAGGTAAGGGAAAACTGCTATGCCCTGGCAATGCAGAAAGGCTGCCACCACCGCCAGGCACTTGGTAAAGAACCGAGGTGCCAAAGACAGACCAATGGGGAGGGCCCAGAACTGGAAATGCTCCCCCCTGGAAACAAAATGGCAGGAACCGGTGGTGGCTGGGGAAAACTGGAATGTGCAGGTAAACATCCTGCATAACCAGAGCACAAAGTCACTGGTTCTCCAGCAGGAGAGGGAAAAAGGTTTGGAGAGCCAGCATTCTGAATTTCTTGTACTCGACGAACAAGTTGAGACTGCTCAGGTCGAGAATGGGTCTTATGTCGCCTGACTTTTTTGGAACTAGGAAGAAGTGGGAGTAGAACCCCCTTTCCCTTTGCCGGAGGGGAATGCTCTCTATAGCCTCCTTGAGCAAAACAGAGTCGATTTCTTCTCTGACTAAAAGAGCCTGGTCTCGAGAGTAGGATGACCAGATTGGTGGAGAGTCTGGAGGAATCTCCAGAAACTCAATGGTGTGTCCGGCAGACACCAACTACAGGACCCATGTATCGGAGGTAATGCCCTGCAACTCCTGCACATGGCGGGCGAACCTCCTCCCACCGGCTCCTCGCACTGAGGCTGAGGAAGCGGGGTGAGACGAGGCAGTTAGTAGGAAGCAGGACAGTCAAGGGGAGGGTCCCCGAACGTTTCTGATACTTGGAGGCGGGAGGGGTGGTGGAACCCGTGGACTTACACTTGCCCTGGCAACGAGCCAAGGCCTGCTTCCTCTGCCTCCAGGTCCTTTTCCGAAAGGGCTGCTGCTGTTGTTGGGCACCCGATCGATACATGAACCGCACTGATCTCGGGGCCTGACCTTTATCCAGGAGATTGGTAATGATGTCTCTGGTGTCGCCGCCAAAGAGCACCAAGCCTTGAAAGGGGGCATCCTGAATCGCAGACTGGACCTCATTTGCGAGGCCAGAGATGCTAAGGCAGGCCTGTCGTCTCAAAGCAACAGCAGTAACCGAAGTGCGAGCTGCTGAATCGACAGAGTTGTAAGTAGCCTGCAAGAAAAGTGGGACAAGCAGAGTTTCTTGGCAAGCTCCTCCTTGAGATCTGGAGGTTCCACAGATTGACTCGGGCCTCAAGCCTGGCCAAGGTAGCTTTTTGGTGTGACACCATGTGGACAACATAATTAAGGGACCGAAGCACACATGTGGCCTAAGAATAGACCTTCTTACCAAACTGGTCCATCTGCCTCGACTCCTTGTCTAGAGGAGAGGTACTCATGTGCTTAGCTGCTGAAGAGTGGTCATGAGCCGTTGAAATCACGACAAGAGTCCATGTTCAGATGAGCACTGAGGAACGGAGCATCCTTGGGCACCCGGGTAAACCCTGGTCCGTGCTCCTGGAGACAACCCAGATGTAATGAGGTATCTGCCAGACCGCAGAAGTGAGGTCCTATCCATGGGGGAAAAGGGATCGGGGACAGAGACTCCAGGTCCAGGTGTTCGATGAGTCTCTGCCGCATAGGATCCTGCTCCTCCGACTCCCACTCAAAATAGTTCTGCATGGACCTCAGGAGGTCAGAAAAGGCAGAGTCCTTCGGTGGGGATTTGGGGGAACCTTGCCCATAAGGACCGTTAACTCGTGATCCGAGGGCTCCTCCGGCGACTCGTCGCCAACATCCTCATCATCATCATCATCATCATCCCCCACGTCCAGATGGCCTCCAAGATCCAGAAGAGTAATATTCTTGTGAGTGGTTCCCAGGCCGTGAACCATTGAAGGGGACGAATTCCTCAGGGACAGAGACCTAGGAGAGTGTTTTGGTGGGAGTCTGCTCTCTAGGTCAGATACCAGCTCCAAGCGCGCCCCCAGCCACCAAGGCTGAATAAGAGTCTTGAAGTCTGGTTGAACCAGGGCTTGTGGAGGAGGCGAAGGTTGGGAGGGGGGAGGAAGAGGGATTACCAGGGGAGGAGGGTAGTGATACCCATGGTAAACCGAATAGCCATATCCTGGGTACTGACCGTATCCCAGAAAATAATGCCCCGCACCACACAAATCTGGAGGAGGACCAGCCGGGAAATGGTCCCCAGGATACCCCGAGGGTACTGCGGGCTAGTTCGGGGTCGTGAGTAAAGGCCCAGCATCAGAAGATCTGGACGAGGGGATCCTCACAGGGCTCACAGTCGCAGAATCGGCAGCAGGTCCAGCATCGGGGAGCCAGCATCGGGCCACCATCGTTGGGACCGGCACCACCCCATCTAGCGCCCGGAACAGGGTTGGGCGTCGGAGGGGCAGCGCGGAGCTGGGCAGTGGGGACCTGACAAGGTACCGCACCTGGCACAGGAGTCAAAGGCTGGGGCAGACAACTTGGCCCAGGCTCACAGACCGTCATCGGGGGCCGGCGTTGAAGGAACCATTGCCGGATCCGGCAGGGGAATCTCGACCGGGACAGGCGTAGAGTCAGGAGTGATCCCACCAGAAGGGATAGGAGGGGCCTCTGGAGTAGGGCTAGATGACTGAGGAGGTGCCTCCTTCCCTGCGACCCCTTCAGGAGAGCGTGGAACAGACCCAGAGGTGTGGTCGATGTCCAGGGGTTCCGCACTATTGTCGCCCGAGGTAGCGGCCTGAACAGGGGAAGCTACCGGAGTGGAAGGGGGGAGAGGGGCAGTTTCCCCTCGGGCTCTGCCAGACTTCAGGTTGACCGCAGTTAGGCCCAAATGGGAGAGTCAAGATCTGAGTGCCCGGCTGGGACGGGCGCTTGATCAGACGGCCGGTTGGGAGGAGGAGGAGGAGCCCTGCCAACTTAGTGGCTGGTGCTGTGCGGGTCCCCGGAAGCCTGGGGAGCAGAATTCAGTGGCCGGGCGGGTCCCTGAGGAGAGCTGGGGCCAACTAACGGCAGGTGTGGTGTGGCTATCAGAGGAGCCAGAAGCAGACTTACCCACAGAGGAGAATTTGTCCAACTTACCATCCGGAGCCAGCTTGGCCTTAGGTGGCAGCTGGGAAGAAGCCTTGCTGTCGAGGGCCGAGAGGCCTTGGTCTGGGACACCTCGGTGGAGCGCTCCCGCTCCCTATGTTCCTCTTTCCTATGTTCTTTTTTGGAAGGAGACGAAGAAGAAGAAGATCAGCTCCGCTCCATCTGCTTTTCTAAAGACGCCAGCTGGGTCTTCAAAAGATGGGCCTCCAGAGCCTGCTGCCTCCTTTTTTGCGTGTGGCCTGGTTAAAAGGCTGGCAGTCCGGGCATGAAGAAACTGGGTGGTCTAGGCCTAAGCAGATCACACACTTCACGTGGCCGTCCTTATGTGAAATTTGTGTGCCACAGGTGGAACACTTCTTCGTGAAGACACAGAAGAAAATTCAAAACTTGAAGAAAAAACGCGTGAAAACTAAACGAGGAAAAAGACTTTCAACGACGCATCGCTTGGGAAGTCTGCAATCGACTGACACGAGAAGACTGCGGTAAAGAACTGGAAGGCGGGCATAGGGACCGTCCCACTATATAGCTGCCACGCGACGGCCGGGTGGGCCTCTGCCAGGTATTGCTAGAAAAAGTCTGCTGCATGGCCAGATACCAGGTGGCACTAGTCCTATATGTAATGACCTACTGAAGGAAACCTCTTGAAGTAAGATCTTTGTTTTTAGTGCTGGCATGAATCTGAACTCGGAGACAATCCCTAACTCACTACATCCAGGACCAGGACCACTTGTCTGTGGTGCCTGAAGTTCCCCTGCTGTGGGTACTGCCGATACGGAGGCACAGCCATGGCCTGATAAAAAAAGGCTTGATGTGAAATGATCTGCCTCTGCCTCCCCTTCCCTATTTTTCAGTGTATGGGGGGAAGTTTCAGGACTGCTACTGTAGGTGGTTTTGTATTCATCCACCTGTTTCATCAAGCCTTTATCTTTCTCCAAGAGGAATTACCCTTGACTGGGAAATCCACAGCCTTGGTTTGGGTATCCCGAGTTGAGTTTTGTTACTTACAGCCAGGCAAACCTCCTCTGAACCACTGTAACTGCCATCCATCTGGCAGCAGTGTCATTAGAGTCAGCAGCCATTTGAACTGGTATTTGGCTGCTCCCAAACCAAATGTAGCTGTTTCAGTGAGATCATCTAACAGAGAAGTCTGGGCCTTGACTGCCATAGCAAGGACAGACTGCCATAGTGACTTTTGGTATTGAGCAGCATAGGTTTGAAAGCATGTCTGCCTGATGATCAAGGAAGTAAATATCCCCTTTTTTTTTTTTTTTTTTAAATCTCTCTTTATTCACCTATCCCTGGCCTGCCACCCGCAACCCATCATGGGAGACACGGCAGACATCCCACTACCTGAAACCCTGCCCAGAACAGACCCCCCCCCCCAAGACCCCATGGAGCGTGGATGACTCCCGAGGCGGGGACAAAGGTGGAGGCACTGACACCCTGAAACTTGTGTTGCGTGGGTCTGGGCCCGCCGAGGCACAGGCAAATCGGGCATGTCTCCTGGCTCCCATCCTCTGGCGGTGGCAGACTCTTTCTTCTTCTCCCTCCCTACAGCGTGCAACTCCCCTGATGTCATGGTGCAAGTCGCGATGTCCACGCTTGTGCAGCATCCGCCCATCCCCTACAACTGGGGCTTGTAGTACTCTCTGAGCCTCCGCCTGGAGTCAGGCAAGTGCTCGGGCAACGGCCTCTTCCCTCCCTGAGAAGGCAAGCTGTCATGGGAGGCTCTGCCTATCTCCCCGGCCGACTCCACCAGTGACCTGAGTCCGCCCTGAACCCCAGGTCGCCGCTTGGGGTGAGGTGTGTATGCCCAGCGCCAACCTCAGTGCCATCGGGCCAGTTAAATATCTCTTTTTATTATGTTGTCAATTTCCTGGAATCCTTATTAGGAGGATAGGATGCCAGGGGTATTTTGCCTTGTCACAGGCTGCCACTTGTACTACTCCTTGAAGACAGGGTAGGGGGATAAAATTCAGTTCCCTCCCGTCCAACTGATATTTCTTATCCAGCCTCTTATCAAGAGGGGGCAGAGCTTGTTTGTAAAATCTTTAAATTATCTTTCCTGAATAATTTATTCACAGGAAGAAGAAGCTTTTAGTGGGTGTCAGCCCAATCATTTCTCACAAATCTGAAGAGGAATAATCCTCACATGCTCTGTGGGGACAGCCATATTCCTGTTCAGGGAAACCCCAGATTTAGTAGGTTCCCCTTCCTCCATTTCATCATAATCACATATTCTTCCCCTTAAATAATAGGAAGACTGAGCAGAGGAGGCAGACTGCTTTGCAGGGGTCTGCTGCTGAGAGGCAGACAGCCCTTGTAAGCCTGAATGACCTTAAAGGCCTGTGCAATTTCTGCAGGAGTTGTCAGGCTTCACAGCAGGCGCAGAAGTCCCCAAATGCTGTCCAGCAAGGGGTTCTGCGTGCTTAGTTTTCTTTGATTTATTTGAGGGAACCAGGAAGACAGCCGGTTCAACAAGCCTCTTAGGAACTGCTTGTATACCAATCTCAGGGGTAGCAGTTACAGTAATGGTTGTGGTTTCACCCACAGTAATTTGGGGTATCAGCTGGTCAGAGCTCGAGGGACCCTTAGGTGGTGACAGTGTTTTCTTTAGTCTTATCCAGGCATTTTTCAATAGTTTCACTTTGCTTTTAAATGTCCATGTAGGCAAAACAAAAGAATGTTTGCCTTAGCAAAATTTCACCATATTAAGTGCAAGGTTTTAAACTGGGATCACCAGTTTTCTTGTTTTTTTTTTACATTTTCAATGTAAAACTGATGAAAGTTGCAACCGCTAAAAAATGATGAGAAGAGGATCTCCGAGCATCTAGTCTTGACAGGCAGAGAGAGAAATCTGAGGGTTTAGAACTAAGGCAGTTAAGTAGAAGACAGCATTTGAAAAGTGGCTCATGCAAAGGATTCCATCATTTGCATCGTTCCATCTCTCTGGGCAGTTCTACTAGAAGACTTACTACATGAAATTAGGAATACCAGAGTATTACTGGGGTTAGTACTCACGCTCCGTTAGGAGATGATGAGGAGGCCCACAGTGAGGCCAAAGGCACTGTCACCTGGATCTAGGCCTGCAGATTATTCTGGGATCCACTGTGGACAAGAGGGTCCAAGTTCTCATCAAGGAGAAGGGTGAAGTCTTCTTCAATGAGACGTCATCTGCAATGAAAGACCCAATGCCACTGTCGAACTGAGGGTCGAAACCTACTGCGACCAGGGGGCCAAAGCCTTCCCCAATTAGAGTGGGGAAGCCTGTCGAGCCAGTGGCGATGAGAGGGTTCAGGAGCCATCATCAACGTGAGTCCATTGTTGATTGTGAGGGCGAAAACCCTCAACAACGAGAGTGACGAGGCCCATGGCAAGGAGAGGGCCAAAGCCCCCGACGAAGGGGCGGAGGCCATCGCCCAACGAAAGGGGCGGAGGCCATCATCCAATGAGAGGCGGAGGCCATCGCCAGCAAGAGGGCAGAAGCCATCATCGATGAGAAGGCAGAAGCCATCGTCAGCAAGAGGGCAGAAGCCATCGTCAATGAGAGGGCAGAAGCCATCGTCGATGAGAGGGCTAACGCCATCGTCGACGAGAGGGCAAAAGCCATCGTCGACGAGAGGGAGAAGCCATCGCCGATTTGGAGGGCAAAGCCATCACGACTTCAGAGGGCAGCCATCGTCGATGAGAGGGCAAAAGCCATCGTCGACGAGAGGGCAAAAGCCATCATCGAAAGGACTGAGGCCATAATCAATGGGAGGGCAAAAGCCATTGTCAACGAGACGGCAAAAGCCATCGTCAACGGGAGGGCGGAAGCCACCTTCAGCAATGCTGAAGATGTAATTATACTTACGAAAATTCAAAGTTATCTTCATCATCGTTGGTCTAGTAAAGACGGTCATTGACGACAAAAGTCAGTAGAAAAATTTTTTTTAAAAAAGGTGAAGGTACTGCTGTGCCAATCTCCAGGACAGATGTGTGCAGGTCGCAGAAAAGAAAGAACTGAGAAGTATTGGGACCGCCTTCTCTTTGATAGTGCACAACCTGGTCATGCGGTGCATGAGGGGGCGGTCCCAGGTACGACTGCTAAGAAGTCTTCCAGAAACAAGTACGTCTGGCAGAAGGTTCCCATGTGTTATGACCTGCTGCAAGAGATTGTCTCAAAAGATGATCAACATTCAGCAAAAGTAAAATGCGATTTACATTTACTTGTGTAGTCTGATTAAGTTTTGCTGTTGCTAAATATGCTCAGTGGCAATTACCATCTCAAAAACTAAAGGGTTTTAAATTTCTGTTGAAACCCTGTTCCGAGTCCTCTTTTGGTACCTACCTGTCCACAAGCAATGTAGATTGCAGTTACAATATTTGCTGCATGTGCATTGAATCCTCCAATACTGCCAGCCATGGCTGAGCCCACCAGATTCTTGTTGATGTTAACATCTACCAAGGCTTCCGTGCTTGTTTTTAATACCTAGAAATTGTTTGGGAAACACAAAGTTATACACATTTAGCTTAAGTAAAAGTAGCCTGCTCTTTATGTCGACAATGGTATCTGAATGGTTCTATGTTCTGTTTTGTTAAATTGATTACCCAGGATAGAACAACTGAGATAATGGAAGATTTGGTTTACAGGGGGTCCTGCTTTAACTCAGTTTTATAGCTGGAAAGGTTTGTGCATGGAGAGATCAAAAGTGACATACTCAAGGTTACAAAGCAAGTCCATGGCTCATGCGTGCAACCATGGCTAAAAGGTGGTGGTGGTGGGGTCCACATGGATTTCCTGAGCCTTTCCCGTCCATCCCAGTGTCACTGGCCATTTATCAGGGCCTAAAGGTTGATGGGGACTAGGCCCCTCATCTTTCCCCGTGGTTGAGCACCATGCCATGCCGGTGTGACCGACTTTGGGATCTCCTGGTTTGCTAGTTTCTCTAAGGATATAAGCTTACACTTTTACTGAGTACAGCAATCAAATCACTTTACTCTGCATGCGGCTACTGCTGCCGAGGTCTTCAAAAGACAAGTTCAACTGTCTCAGTCACACAAGGACTACATCAAAGTGTACTTAATCTTCTTTCTTTCTTGCAGTTTGACTTGCCATCATTATTAGCCTGTATCTCCTTGTCCCAAAAGTAGAAAGATTAACAAACTTACTTATGAAAAAAAGGTAAAGGTAAGCACACTGTATAAAGCTTGCCTGCATCTAGGATATTGGAAATTTCTTATAATGAATGAGCTACAGTGGTTGGGCAGTAGTGTAGTGCACTGTAGTGTTTCCAGGGCTAATTAAAGATGGGAGTTTTAGGAAGAAAATGTACTTACTAATATACAGTAAGTACATTACAACTCCGCTCATTGGCAGACAAGAAAAAATTACTCACCTTAGTAGTTATGGTTCTTCTAATGGAGTCTTGCTGTATTCTGACATATTGCGGTGATTTCCAACCTTTGAACTGCCCCGAAGAACAAAGAGTTAACTTTCTATGCAGGGCATAGAATGCTGAGCTCGAGCTCGGTTGAAATCTCTGTCTGGAGTGTTTCAAACTTAAACCGTCAGATTCTTACGAGCCCAACTAACTAAACATTCTATGTGGAAATTGTAAAAATTCCTACTAGCCAACTGGCCGAAAAAGGTTTTGGATTTACAGGGAAGACTCAAGTCAGGAAACCAAAACCAAAACCAATCTAATACAAATAACAATAATAAATCAGCACCCAAGCAAAAAGGAGGAGGGTGCAAACAAAAAAACACCCTGGGTGCAACACTGCACCTGCCCACCCACTTCCCAAAAACAGGTTCTGAGAGGGGAGGCAGGGAAGGAGGTCACAATACAGTAAGACTCCATTAGAAGAAACATAATTACTAAGGTGAGTAATTTTTTCTTCAAACAACATTAAGTCTTGCTGTATTCTGACATATTGCAGACCACCAAGCAGTACCTCCATGGAGGAGGGACAGAACCTACTTTGGGAATAGGCTCTGAAGTACTGCTGTGCCAAACCGAGCATCACTCCTAGCCTGGATATCCAGAGAGTAATGCTTGGTAAAAGTATGGACTGTTTTCCAGGTGGCTGCTTGACAAATTTCTAAGAGAGGGATATCCCTGGCAGCCAGGAAGCAGATGTACTCTGTAGGAACGAGCCCTCAGGCCTGAGGGTGAGTTTTTCCCAGTTTTTCATAGCAGAATTGTATACAAGACACAATCCACCTGGCAATAGATCTCTTAGTGGCAGGTCTGCTCTTTCCCACTTCTCCATAAGTGAAGAACAACTGGAGGAGTCAAACCCTGACCTTTGGTACGCCTCTATGTAGTAACTAAGGGCTCTTTTAACATTTAAACTGTGTAGCCTCCTCTCTCCTGAGGAAGAATGATCAGTGAAGAAAACAGGAAGAGACAGACTCTTTTAAATGCAAGTCTGAAACCACTTTGGGCAAGAACCTTCTATTGGTTCTAAGGACCACTTTATCCCTGTGAAATGAGATAAAATCAGGTTCCACTGACAGGGCTTGCAATTCACTGATATGCCTGGCAGAGGTAATGGCTACCAAGAAATACAGGTTACTCACCTGTAACAGGAGTTCTAGGAATGGTATATGTTGTTCATCCACACTTACTGGCAGGTATCCTGCCGCTTAAATCTTGCCGGAAGGTCTTCAGCTGGCTCCTCCCACCCACCGCGGTGGTAAACTCTCGGCTCCGCCCCATGACGCCAGGTCTGGCCGCTGGAAGCTCAGGGTCGTGGCATCAGCCGGGAGAAGTCGGAGAGCAGGATGAACACATATACCATTCCTAGAACCCTGTTACAGGTGGGTAACCTGTATTTCTAGGACATGGATATGTTGTTCATCCACACTTATTGGCAGACTCTAGCAGTTCTCCGGGAGGAGGGAGGCAAGGTGCACCCCCCCGAAACTTACTTGGGCAATAAAGACTGGAGAACAGAGGCCCCAAAACCAGCATCCCGGCGTGACTCAAGGTCGATGCGGTAGTGGGTGATGAAGGTGTGTGCTGACTTCCAGGTAGCAGCCCTGCAGATTTCCTGGATAGGGACGTCCCTGGAAGCAGCCACCGATGCAGCAGTATGGCGGGTAGAATGAGCTCTTATCCCTCTGGGAGGCTCCATGCCCGCCAACTTATAGCAGAGATCTATGCAGGAGGTGACCCACCTGCTTATCGTCCGCTTGGCTGCACGTCTGCCAGGTGCGGCTTCAGTGTAGGTGACAAACAGCTGACGAACCTCTCCCCGAATTCCAGCCATGAGCTCCTTATAGTAGGCGAGCGCCCTTCTAGGGTCCAGGGTATGGAGCCTATATTCGGCCTCCGAGGTGTGACTGGGGTAGAACACCGGCAGAGTCAACACCTGGTTAAGGTGAAACTCCGCCACCACCTTCGAAGTAATTTCTGGTGGGGCGCAGGACAACCCTTGTCCCTGTGGAAGACCAGGTAAGGAGACTCGGTGGAAAGCGCCTGGAGCTCTCCCATCCTTCTGGCTGACGTGATAGCCACCAAGAAGGCGGTCTTCCACGACAGGTGAGAGAGATCACACCTGTGCATTGGTTCGAATGCCCATGAGCTTTGCCAGTACCAGCAGTAGATCCCACGGAGGTGGAGGTTCTCGCACCGGAGGGGAAATGTGATCAACGCCTTTGAAAAAGCGCCCGACCACCTTTTCCTGCGTCACCGACTGCTTCCCGGCCCGCGCCCGGTAAGCAGAGATGGCTGCCAGGTGCACCTTAAGGGTCGCCGACCTAAGCCCTTGCTGAGAAAGGGACCACAGGTAGTCCAATATGCTCGCCAAGGAACAGGAGGAAGGGTCCAGGCCCTTGCCCTGACACCAAATGGAAAACCTCTTCCATTTGAAGGCGTAGCATTTCCTGGTCGATTCCTTATGGGACGCCTCAACTACATTGAGGACCTTGTCGGAGAGACCCAAGGCCTGGAACTCTAGCCGCTCAGGAACCAGGCCATCAGGTGCAGGGATTGAAGGTCCGGATGGAACACCTTCCCCTGATTGACTGAAAGCAGGTCCGGGCGAGCTGGAAGCTGCCTCGGGAGCCTGGAGCTGAGGCTGAGGAGATCTGGATACCAGCATTGGCGGGGCCAGTCTGGGGCTACCAGAATCACCTGCGCCTTGTCCCTCCTCGCTTTGAGAAGCATCTTGTGGATCAAGGGAAATGGGGGAAAGGCGTAGAAGAGGCCCGGGGTCCACGGCCTCGAGAAGGCATCCCCCTGCAGCGAGCCCTGCTGAGGGGGGGGCGGGCATGGAACAGCCTCAGCTTCAGCTCTCCCTGAGGCAAACAGGTCCACCTGAGGGTGCCCCAATGGGAGAACAGATCTTGTACTACCTCTGGGGCAGGAGAGACCACTGTGGGACACAGCCCTATCCGGCTTAGGGCATCGGGCAGGGTGTTGGAGGCTCCTGCCACATGAATGGCTAGGAGATCCGCCCAGGCTGCAGAGACGAGTGACCAGATGCGGAGAGCTTCCTGGCATAGGAAGCATGGAGCGATCCCGCCCCCTGGCGGGTTTAGACAGTACATGGTCGTGGTATTGTCCATCTGGACCGAACCACTTGACCCCAAGAAACGGAGCGAAGTCAGTGAGAGCTAGGCGGACCGCCGGAGCTCCAGCAGGTTGATATGGCATCGGACCCTCGGGGACCAGAGGCCGTGCGCTCGGTGTTCCCCTAGATGGGCACCCCAACCCATCAGAGAGGCATCGGTCGATAGAGAGACCGTCGGCTCGGGGCGGACAAATGGGATGCCCTCCTGCAGGTGCGCTGAAACGATCCACCACTGGAGAGCGTTCCACATCCCCTGGGTCATCATCACTAGCTGGTCCAAAGGATCGCAGCGTTGAGACCACTGGCTGGCCAGGCCCCACTGAAGGGGGCGCAAGTTCCAGCGGGCCCAACGGACCACGCTGGTACAGGCCGCCATGAGACCCAGGAGGCGCAGGAAGTCCCGGGCAGGGCGCGATTGCCCAACCAGAAATGATCGGGCAAAGGAGGAAAGAACCTCGGCCCTGTCCTCCGGGAGCCGTGCTCTGGCTCGAAGAGAGTCGAGCTCTGCCCCAATGAATTGTATCACCTGCTTTGGCACGAGTTCCGACTTGGCCTCGTTGACGAGGAGGCCGACTTGAGAGCAAACCTGGAGGGCCAGATCCCTGGACCGCTCCACCTCCTGCCTGGAGGGGGCTGCTATCAGCCAATCGTCCAGGTAAGGGTACACCCGGACCCCTCGGCGCCACAGGAATGCTGTCACCACTGCTATGCATTTGGTGAAGACCCTGGGAGCTTGAGACAAGCCGAAGGGCATGGCTCGGAACTCGAAAGGATCCCTCAACCAAAGCGAAGGAACCTCTGATCGACGGACGGATAGGGATGTGAAAGAACGCGTCCTGCAGGTCCAGAGAGCAGAACCACGCCCGCATTCCAAGGATGGTATTATCTGAGCCAGAGTAACCATCCTGAAGGTTCGAGATCTTAGGAACTTGTTTAGGTCGTAGTTCGAGAACGCTGGCGCCAGCCCCCATCTTCTTTGGGACCAGGAAGTACCTGGACACAAACCCGGGTTCGAGGGAGGGTCCGCCACCTCCTGATCACCTCCTTCTGGAGGAGGATGGTGTTGGCTCGGCGAGCCAACAGTGAGGCTGCGACCCGAGGCCCCCGAGTGCGGACGGCTCTGAAGGCGGGGCCTGCTCGAACTCCAGAGGCAGGCCTTTCACACCACCTCCAATACCATCTGTCCATGGTAATAACGGACCCAAGGCGGAAAGGAAGTGAGCCGTCCCCACAGGGGAACTGGGTAAGGCGACGAGGTTGGGGCGGCGCCTTTCAGCCGGCCACTGGGCAGGCTTGAGGAGGAACCGGCCGAGGGACCTCCTGGCCTTTACTTCCTTGTTTCCTGGAGGAGGAAGCCGCGGGCTTGGGTTTGGGGTGTAGCCGAGCCTGCTGGCCCGGATGTTGCTGGGCGGACGCTGGCGCAGCAGGACTAAAGGGTTTAGGCTGTGGCCTCGGCCTTTGTCCCTTTGTGGGAAGAGACCGAGTCCAGGGTAGCACTGGACTTCTCGATCCTCTGGAGGTAACCTTCCACCCAGGGCCGAAGAGGTCGGTCCCCAGGAAGGGGACATCCGCCAACTTGTGCCGGGTATCCGCTGTGAAGGTGGATATCCTCAGCCATGCCCGACGGCGCATGGCCACTGTGGCCGCGACTGACCTGGCGCATGAGTCACAGATGTCCAAAGCAGTCTGAAGTTGCTGCTTGGCCACTGCCCTGCCCTGGTCCCGCACCTGCTTAACGGTGGTCTGCAGGTCGGCCGGGAGATGAGGGACTACCTCGTCCAGGGAGCCCAACAGGGCATAAGAGAAGTGTGCCATCAGCACGGCCGAGCTGGCCTGACGAAGGCCGCGGGAGGACGCAGCGTAGACTTTTCGCCCGGCATAGTCCACCCTTGGACTCCTTGTCAGGAGGTTTGTCCATCGCCCCAGCATTTCCGGACACCGAAAACGCTGTCGGTAACCAACCTCGGCTGAAGGGTGTTCAAAAACGGACAGGGAACGGTAGGGACTGCACTTCCTGGCCATCCTGGCCAGGCGCAGGGCAGGAAGCAGGACGCTGCCAGAGCTCCAAGGCCGACCCACAATGGCCTCGGCTACCGGAAGGCTCCGTGAGGGAATCCTCGTCCAATATCTCCACGGGGCATTGGCCCGCTTAGATACCGGCTCGAGCTGCATCCCGTGGACTCCAGACGAGCCTAAGTAAGCCCAGAAAGGATGAAGGGCTCTCGTCCAATGACTGACCCCCAGAGGACTCCAAGTCCACCGCTTGGAGATAAGGGAGGAACTGCTGCCGGACTCAAGAGTCCGCAAAGAGCTGCCTCAGGCCTGAGCCACCTCCACCTGCCGAGGCCGATCGGGAGTGAGGGTGACAGACAGCCTATGGGCAGACCCTGAGCCGACTGAGAATTCTTGGTCGGAGCCCAAATAACGGCTGTGGAGGCGGGGTTCCACCGAATCGGGCGAGCAGCTGGTTTGGCCGAGCAGCCGCCTGGGAACAGGCGCCTGGAAGGTTGAGTGGTTGCTTCGGCCGCTCCGGTGACAGCCACTTAATGGCCGGGGAAGGCGACGGAGTCGGCTTGTTCCCGGTCAGAAGAAGCTGTTACCACATGAGGTCCTCGTACCGCCGACGTAATGGACGTCGGAGCCTCTCCTCGTCTGAGGAGGAGGATGAGGACGAGCGGCGCCGCCACTTGCCGTGGTGCCAAGACCGAGACCGCCTGTGACGGCGGGATCGGCTGGACCGCGAAGAACGGGCTCTCCCCTCGGCTCGGAAGGTTCACCCGAGGGCTCCGGAACCGGAGGCACTGGCAAGCCCACGGATCTCAACTCCCACCGGGGAACCGGGAGAGAGGATTTTGGCTTCACCAGTCGACAACCCGTCCAACGGATCGTGGAAATATCTTGACTGCGCGATGGGAGTCTCGGTCAACTGATCTGACGGGGATACCGTGAGACCAGTGGCCGAGTCGAAGGATCTCCACAGTCGATGGCCGACTACTCGGGAGAGGGACCTTTCCCGCTCCCAAGAGCGACGGAGGGACTTACTCCTGTCTTTTCTTTCTTTGGAACGAGAAGGTCCAGCAGACGTTGGGCCCCTCCCTTGGTGGAGAGGGACAGACAGAGCTCTTGAAGGAGGCCGAGTAAGAGGAACCCAGGAAAGCAGAATAAAAGCCGGCCAGGAAGGAGCAGCACGAGCCGCCTCTTCGAGGGCGATCATCTGCTCAAGCTGGACCGAGTCATGGAAACCGCCAACCGGCCTCTTTGACTTCACCGAGGAAACGCCTTTGGGACGCCCAAGTTGTGCAACGGGCAGCACGGTCTTCGAGAACGTGAGGCTGAGAAGGAAGGTCGCAGGCCCGCGTGGTCGCGTTTCAAGGCCCAAGCCAGTAGACGAGGCGGAGTGCGGATCCTTCAAGACATCTTCTGACTGCAAGGGCATCTCCAAAACCGGAGTCGATTTGTCCATCGCAGCCGCAAGGGATAGAAGACCGAAGTCTAAAGTTGAAAAACTTTTAAATTCGCTAAACCGAAGAATTAGGAACCAATCTTATACGCAGAGCGTTAAGGAGGGAACCTGAGCTTTCAAGCGGTAAGGAAGATCTGGCGTCATGGGGCGGAGCCGAGAGTTTTACCACCTGGGTGGGTGGGAGTAGCCAGCTTGAAGACCTTCCGGCAAGATTTAAAGCGGCAAGGATACCTCGCCAATAAGTGTGGATGAACAACATATCCATGTCCCTAGAACACAGTTTTCCAAGTCAAGTACTTAAACTCTGCTGAAGACATAGACTCAAAAGGGGGTTGCATAAGTTGAGCAATGCAAACATTCAAATCCCAGGCAGGGGCAGGGTCTCTAAAAGGAGGATTGATGTGAAGCAATCCTTTAAAAAATTTACAGAACACAGGATGAGAAGGTAGTGAGGAAGACTTCCCCACAGACAAAAACGCAGAAACAGCTGACAAGTGTACTTTAAGAGTAGCTGGTCTGAGGCCTAGGCCATTAAGAGGAACCATATAATCCAGAACCGTAGGCAATCCAGCAGTGTCTGGAGAAATATGCTTCTTAGAACACCAAATGTTAAATCTCTTCCATTTGGAGTTACAAGTCTTTCTGGTGGAGGGCTTTAGAAGCCTTGAGGATATCCAGAACCCTGGAAAAGATGCAGATCTGCAAACACTAACTCTTCAAGATCCATGCCTTGAGATTGAGAAACTGAAGATTGGCGTCAAATCCTCCCTGAGAGGATGTTAACAGGTTGTAATTCCTGGGAAGAGACAGAGGAAGATTGACTGCTAGGGACAGCAACAGGGGGTACTAGGCTGTCTGCCCCAATCTGGAGCAATCAGAATCACCTTGCAAGGTTGAGACCTTATTTTGACTAAATCTCTGAACAGGAGTGGGAAGGGGGGAAAAGCATACAGAAACTTCCCTGCCCAATTCAGAATCAGGGCATCCAGGGGGACTGAGCCCAAGACTGGAGGTCTGCAACAAAAGAGAGGGAGTTAGTGATTGTCTGAGGCTGCAAAGAGATCTATCTCTGGAGTGCCCCACCTTGAAAAAATCACTTTCAACACCTGAGGGTCCAGGGACCATTCGTGATGGCCCTGAGAGATCCTGCTCGGTGCATCTGCTAGCACATTGTCCTTCCCTGGAAGGTGAACTGTTACCAGAAAGGTTTGCAGGGAATAAGCCAGGGACCACAACTTCATGGCTTCTGTGCACAAGGCCATGGACCAAGTGCCTCCCTGCTTGTTGATATACCACATGGTCGTGGTGTTGTCCATTCTGACTTGAACCACCTCGTTCTGTACTGACTGAGAGAAAGCTTTTAGGACCAGAAAAACTGCCCTGAGCTCTAGGAGATTGATATGGAGAAGGGATTCTTGGGGGGACCACAGCCCCTGGGCAGTGAGGGACCCCAGATGGGCTCCCCAGCCCAGAAGAGAAGCATCCATGGTAAGGACCACTGAACAAGGCTGAGTAACAAAAGGAACACCTTGTCTTAAATCGTCCTGATTCTGCCACCATTGGAGGGCTTGGATCAAGGTCAGAGTTACTGGGATCAGTTTGGTAAGGGAATCCTTCCTCTGAGACCAAAAGCTCTCAGGTGGGACTGAATATCCTTCATCTCGATCTTGCCCTTGGACCACTGCTGTTGAAGCTGCCATGTGGTCCAAGAGCTGGAGGAAATGCCTTGCTGGTCGAGATACCCGAAGGCTGAAAGAAGAGGCTAGATCCATAAGAACCTTTGCCCTTTCTAAAGGAAGAAAGGCTCTTGCTCTGAGTGTGTCCAGTTCTGCCCCTATAAAGGTAAGAAGCTGGACTGGTTCGAGAACTGACTTGGGAAGGTTGAGAAGAAATCCTAGAGAAGTGAGCACTTGAGGGGGTCACTTGCAGGTGAGACTTGACTTGGTCTGGAGACTGACCCACTATTAGCCAATCATCCAGATATGGAAAAATGGAAATCTTTTACCTTCTTAGATTAGAAAGGCAACTACTACTGCCAGGCACTTTGTGAAAACCCTTGGGGCTGAGGTTAGGCCAAAGGGCATTGCTCTGAACCGACAGTGGCCTGAGGGCAACTCGAACCTGAGGTACTTTCTGTGGGAGCACCTGATGGGAATGCGAAAGTAGGCATCTTTGAGGTCCAGGGAGGTTAGCCAGTCCCCTGGCCTTAGAGAGGGAAGGATTATTCCCAGAGTTACCATCTTAAACTTTGGTTTTAAAAGATGTTTGTTTAGATATCTGAGGTCTAGGATGGGTTGCCACTCCCCTGTCTTTTTGGGGGTCAGGAAGTACCTGGACTACAGTCCTTTGCCCCAGTGTAGGGTATGTACTCCTCTCTATGGCTCTTAAGGCTAGAAGGGAAGAAACCTATGCCTCTAGAACAAGGGTTTCTGAGAGATTTGCAGGTGGAAAAGATCTGGCTCTCATCTTTGGAAATTTTCTGAAGCTGAGAAACAGTCCCTGGCTTACTACTTCCAGGACCCACTTGTCTGATGTAATAGACATCCAGTCCTGGACAAAGTAAGCCATCCTGACCCTACTGGAATAGGAGAGTCGACCCGGCAGGCCCATCAGGGTGTCTGCTTGGCAGGGGCTTTAGGCTGAGAAGTGGAGAGCCCTGCTCATCCCCTTCTGCCTCTCCCTCTGAAGAACCCCCTCTGAGAAAAGGAAGAAGAGGCCTGTGCTTGGTAAAAAGGCCTTTGAAAAGGCCTGCCCCTGCCCCTGGACTGCTGCCTTTGAGGAGTTGCCTGCCTCTCCTTGGCATGAGCACTCCTGTAAGTGGTCCTGTACTATCCATTTTTCATGTAATTCTCTGTCTGCTCCCAAACAGAGAATTACCCACCACAGAAAAAATCGCCTTACCGCTTGTGTCGTAGAGGCTAGACATCTGAGCCAAGCCATCCTCCAAGAGCCACAGATGTAGCCATGACTCTTGATGACACATCATTAGAGTCCCAGCAGCATGAAACTGAACATAGATGTTACGATCCCATCTGCAGCCACCGCCTCCAGCTCCTTGGCTAGCTGGGGAGGCCTGTTTAGCCAGTGCCAGTAGTGTCCCACCTGGACTTTTGGTACCTGGCTGTATAGGCCATGTAATTCGCCTGCCTGAGTCCCAAAGAAGATGCCATGTACTGTTTCTTTGCCATGGCATCAATCTTCCTGGAGTCCTTGTCTGGGGGTGTGAAGCCAGAGGAATATTTGCCTTGTCACATGCAGCAGCCTGCACTACCCCAACATGGCTGCATTGCTGATATAAGAACTCCGTGTCTGAGCCTGAAAGTGTATACCTCTTGTCCATTCTTCTATCCACAGGAGGTATAGTGTTAGGAGACTTTAGTGTTTTTTGTGTCTGTTTCCCAAAAGATTTGTGGAGGGGAATAATAGACAGTCTCCTAGACTCTGGGATGTCCATCATCTCTACATAATCAGGCTCCTCTTCATCTCCCACACCTTCCTCCATAGGAAGCTGGAGGGTTTCAGCCACCTTTCTGGTAGAACATAAAGTGAGAAGGGGACTCAGAAAGCCTAGGAGGGGAAACACCTGAAGGTTTGTCTGGGGAGATGTCCGGTTCCACAGGCACATCCAGACCCTCACTTTCACGATCATCATCATCCTCAAATTCCCCTTCCTATTCAAATTCCGGTTCATAAAAATTTTCAAGGGTATACTCTTGAACCGGGGGATCCAACCAAACCGAACCCCTGCCAGAAGGAGCCGGATCAGTCGGAACCAGACGGAGTGATTCCACAATCTGAATCGTCCTGGCTATCTCTTCGGCAGTCGGAACATGAACCTCTGGATCCGAAAAGGTTGATTTATCTTTGCGCTTTCTTTTTGTCGGAACCAATCCCTCAGAATCAGCTCTCCTTTTGCCCGAAGAAGTATCGCCCTGGTCAGAGGGCACTCCTTCTGGTTCGGTCGAAACCGAACCGGGCTGGCCATCCGGGTCAGCGGACTTCTCGGCCTCCCTTTCCCTCAGTCTATCTAATCGCTTCAAGGGTAGATCTGGGAAAGTTTTACATTTGGCAGTCTGAATCGAGGTGGTCAAACCTCAGACAATAAACACAGGTGGTGGGATCGGCCTTAGCAAAGACCTCCCACACTCACTGCAGTGTTGAAACCCAGTGGGCCTGGTTTTTCTTGGGTTTCTAGACATGGCCAAACTAACCAACTTACCCTTTTTATGGCAACCGCTAGGCAAGACTCATATTGGTTCCTAACTTGGTAATGATATTGGAAAAACGTAGTAAACACGTTTTTAGAACCGTAAGAACCGTAACCACACACTAAGTAAAACACAAAACACAAGATTTCACTATCAAATGGCCGGTTCAGCTGAACCGAGCCGCACTTTTACAAGTTCCACACAGAAAAACAGAACAATTCCTATCTAGTACTCACGGCACCACAGAGACTGAACAGACTATGCGGATAACTTTTTCCGGTTTAAAAAAAAACGACGAAAACTGAAACTTTAACTGACTTTCAAACCGAGCTGAAGGAGAAATCTCCGGAGCGACCGTTCAGTGAGGCGGAGTAAAGAATCTGATGGTTTAAGTTTGAAACACTCCAGACAGAGACTTCAACCGAGTTCGAGCTCAGCATTCTATGCCCTGCATAGAAAGTTAACTCTTTGTTCTCCAGGGCAGTTCAAAGGTTGGGAATCACTGCAATATGTCAGAATACAGCAAGACTTCATGTTTGAAAATCGCAGGTGCACCAATAGAAAATAACTATTTCCTTACTGCTTTTGTTTCCTTTGGAATGCCTCATCGAAGAATGAATTACCCTTTACTGGTTAAAAATCTATAGCATGCAGGAATCAAGATTACCATGAAACTGTCTGGAAGAAGAACTAAAATACCAAGACAATCAGTTTACCTTTCTAGGATAAAGGTGGTGGAAAAGTGGATAAAACCGTGAGGTCTTCTCCAGTGCATCCCTGAGGCACTGGGAAGACCATTTGGTGAAATTCAATTAACGTGAAAATGTCTCAATATAAAATTAGTAAGTGGTTGGCCAAAAATAAACAAGAATTCAAACAGAATAATTATTTGTTGCTTATTAAACATCCATCCCGTAGAAAATTATACACTAAATACAGGTTTGAGTACCACAAAAGCAAACGTTTAGACTTCCGGTGGAGCAATGGCGGTGAGCACATCAAGAAACGAGCCTCCCCATGGCATTGCTTTTAACAAATTGTCTCTCCCCACTAACTGACAAAACTTCTTGAAAGAGGCTTTCTTTACTGCTAACAACTAGGGAGAGACACTGCATACAATAAGGAGATAAGGTCAAGCTGGGTGTAGTATATAGGCCCCCCGGGATGGGTGATGTTCTGGAGGATGGTTTACTGGACAACATCATTGCCCAGTGTGGACCAAAAGGGGAAGGAGTGGTGTTGATGGGGGACCTTAATATGCCAGGTACAAACTGGGGAACCATGTCCTCTAAGGTGGCCAAGGAGCAGAGGCTGCTGGACGGCTTCCAGGATGTGTTCTTAACACAGCATGTGATGGAGCCCACAAGGGAGGGGCATGTCCTGGACGTGGTTCTGGCAGATGGGGATCTGGTAAGGGACCTGGTTGTAGAGGATCCCCTGACTGGGAGAGACCACAATACTGTCTGGTTTCAAATAAGCATGGGGGGTGAGATCTAGGACACTGGCAGTGGACTTCAGGGGGCAGACTTTGTGGGCATGGGAAATATTCTCAAGGATCACTTGAAGGAGATTACATCAATGATAAATGTGGAAAGGAGATGGGAGGTCATAAAACCGGGACTTCATGAGGCAGTCAGGACCTGCGCTAAGGTGAAACGTAAGGGAGCAAGGTCACATAAACCATGCTGGTGGTCCAGTGAGGTTCAGATAGCGGTCAAAGAAAAGAAGGGCCTACAAAAATATATATAACAACAACAAGAGGGATAGGGATAAGGAAATGTACCATCTTGCATATAGAAAAGTCACCCGGATGGTGAGGGGGGCAAAGTCCAGTAAAGAGCAGCGGCTGGCACAGGGGATACATGGAGGGGAAAAAGGGTTCTTCCGGTACATTGGGGAGCGGAGAAAAACTAAAGGCCATCTCAGCAGATTGAGATCAGAAGGAGGGTGGGTGGAAGAGGCGAGGGACCAGGCAGAGGTATTTAACGAGTACTTTGCCTCTGTGTTCACTAGGGAGGGGGATGGGATATCTACAAGGCAAGGCGTGATGGGGACAGAAGCGGCAGTGAGTGGGATCAGGGGAGCAACAGAAATGGAGCAAGAGGGAGGGAGAGGTACCCCAGGGGTGTCACATCAGGATAAGGATAAAAAGGCCAGTAAGGTGGAGGGGACGGATGATGCTATCTCCGCCAAAAGGGTGTGGTTAGCCCTCAAGGCCCTAAAGAAAGACAAATCTCCTGGGCCGGATGGCATTCATCCGAGAGTACTATGGGAATTGGCGGACATACTGGCTGCACCCCTGGCAGAGCTCTTCAACAGGTCACTTGAGACAGAGAGGGTACCTAGGGATTGGCGAGAAGCACATGTGGTGCCAATCCATAAAGGGGGGGTTGAGGGAAGTACCAGGTAACTACAGACCCATCAGTTTGACCTCAGTGGTGGGAAAATTAATGGAGAGTATACTTAAGGAATGATTGGGGATGTACTTGGAGGAGGTGGGAGGTCTGGATAGTCAGCAACATGGGTTTGTGCCAGGTAGATCATGTCAAACCAATTTTGTGGAGTTCTACGAATGGGTAACATCAGAACTGGACAGGGGAAAGCCTGTGGATATATTATTCTTGGACTTCAACAAGGTGTTTGACTCTGTCCCCCACAATGGTCTGGTGGAGAAACTGATGGGGTTGGGAGTAGGCCCTCTGATGGCCAGATGGATTGAAAACTGGCTAGCTGGACGTACCCAGAGAGTAGTGGTTGGTGGGGAGCTCTCGAACCCTAGAGAGGTTGGTAGTGGGGTACCGCAGGGCTCAGTCCTGGGTCCGATCCTGTTTAATGCATACATATCGGAAATCAGGGAGGGTATAGGGTGTGAAATGAGTCTCTTCGCTGATGACTCCAAGATGGGAGCAGTAGTTGAGGGAGAAATGGGGAGGTTGGCCCTGCAAGGGGAACCTGGACACCCTGGAAAGCTGGGCTCACACATGGAAACTAAATTTCAATATCACCAAGTGCAAGGTGTTACATCTTGGGCGGGGAAACCCTAAACACAGGTACACCCTGGGAGGGGAGGCGCTGGAGACCTCAAAAGGAGAAAAAGACCTAGGGGTCATGGTGGGTGCATGTATGAATAACTCTGAGCAGTGCAGGAGAGCGGCTAGCAAGGCAAACAGGATGCTGGGATGCATCGTAAGGGGGATCACCTCTAGGAGCAGGGAAGTGACTCTGCTGCTGTACAATGGACTGGTTAGACCACACCTTGAGTACTGTGTACAGTACTGGAGACCACACTTGAAGAGGGACATACAGCTCCTGGAGAGGGTACAGAGGAGGGCAACTAAGATGATACGAGGACTAGGGGATTTGACGTATGAGGACAGACTTGAGGAGCTCTGCCTGTTTTCACTGGAAGAGAGGAGAGACGGGGGGGACATGATTGAGATCTTCAAGTACCTCAAGGGAATAAACATGGTAAACATGGAGGGGATCTTTAGACTAAAGCAGGGAGGTATCACCAGAGGGCATGGTTTGAAGTTGGAAGGGTGAGGGGGGAAAAGAGGAGGAGGTTTTTCACTGAGAGGGTGGTGGATCCTTGGAATGCACTGCCTGTCGAGCTGGTTCAGAGATCCACAGTGGAGGGCTTCAATAGAGAGTGTGACAGACACAGAAAGTGGATGTATCCGATGATGGCCTGTCCCAAGGGGGTGGGGATGGATGATAGGGGTTTCTGGAACACAAGGGGGGACGGCCTCGGCAACCAACTAGGGATCTGAGTTTCGAGCAGACTCAATAGACCGTAAGGCCTAATCTGCTGGCAAATAGTATGTTAGTATGTAATAAAACTAGCTCCAGAGGTCATGGCATGCCAAGATAAAAATGGATTCCAAACTCTGCTGAATTTACCTGAGAACGAGGACGGCGGCCTGCATGATAGCGATACCTCCTCAAATTCAACCTCTCAGACAGACAGAAAACGGGGAAAGAGAAGCAAAAAAAAAAAAAAGAAAAAAAAAAAGGGGGCTTCCACAATTGAAAATTCACCCTCGGAAGCCATTCTTTCAGCTATTTTGGAATTCAGATCCAAAATGCGAGATGCTTTACGGGACATTCGAGCTGATTAGGGGAACTACAAACGAAGATGGCAGAGGCCGATTCTCAGATTACAGATAATACTGCTAAAATCACAGACCTGGAACAAGTGGTCTACTCTTTAGCTGAAGAACAGTTAAATTCACTATTGAGGCAAGAGGATGCGGAAAACAGGGGACGCAGCAAAAATATCAGACTCTACGGACTACCGGAGGGAGAGGAGGATAATGACCCCAATGCTTTTGCTGACTACTTTCTACTTTTAGTCCTGGATCTGGGCCCCGAATTCCAAATTGATATCGAGAGGGCGCATCGTGCGCTTGGGCCTCACCCCTCTAATCCCAATTCTAGGCCGAGATCTTTTGTAATCAGACTTGGCAGTTATTCACAAAAGGACCAAATCTTAACAAAAGCATGACGTAAACAGAAGGTCTTAGTGGGTGAACATCGCATCTTATTTGGTAATGACTACGCCCCAGCAACTCAGCGGTCCAGAAGGGAGTATTCTCCCATTTCCTTTATTAAGGGTTAAAAATTTGAAATTTTGCACCCCTTACCCAGCGAAACTGGTTGTTCTTTTTTCTGAGGGTCCAGTCACATACATTTCAGCGTTGGAGGCTTGAGCAGATTTGCTTCAAAGGGGAGTGATACTGGACAAGGATCTGAAGGCAATGTCGAAGGCTGGGCGTCCGCTTATAGGACATGAACCTCACGCCCTTGATCAGGCAAACATAGGAAACCAAAGAATCCAGCTACTACTCAATAAAATGAAAGCTCTCAGAAACCCAGCTTTATACCCTGCCTGAAAGCTAAGTACAATTCGAGAAATACGGGATTACTGTATTAGGGAATGGACGGGGGGGGTGAGATGCTGACTGTTTGCCCTTACATACAAGTTTGAGGGTCGAGAACATGCATAGTTCCACTAAGGGTAATATTAACATACTAAATAGTACCTACACTACATATAAGGCAACTATATACGCCCTATGGAATGCTTGGCTTTCCCTTCATCAGTTGTGGGGTGTTCTGTTGGCTCTCCCTTCCTTATCCCTATGGAGCTTTGCTCTCGCGTCTAGCCCCCTCTTCAGTGGGATTTCTTCCCACTTCCCTTGCTTCATGTTCAGAGTGTCCTGAGGTCAACTTTAACATCGGGAATCGGTTGGATGGAGAATGGATTGATTTTAAGAAAGGACATTTGATATATATATATATATACATACACATACACACACACACATATATACAGTATATGTTTTTTTTTTCTTCTCTCTCTCTCTCTCTTCATTTTATTCACAACCCCTTAAGTTAAAACTCCAATATAAGACTTTGCAAAACTGCATACAAGAAGATCGAACTGGAGCTTTGGTCATAAGACATTGTAGTTGATTAGTAGCTAAACCTCATCACTTGGAGCTAATTACAGTTTTTAATTAAAATAAGTTCCATAGTTAATAAATAGAATGTAGGGACGAGGTTAGTCCTACGATTTAGAATTCTGAAAGGTACAACTGACTAGACTTAAGATCATATAGCTCTTCCCCCTCCCCCACTTTCTCCCTTTTTTCTCTCTCACTCTCTCACTCATCTTATCCCTTTCCCAAGATTAACCCAGTAGATATTAATCCTGACAGTTGGGCCCAGTTTTAGATATAAAAATTAGAGGGCAATCTATGCAACTCCAAAGAGGTATAGAACTATATTTAAGGCCTATCGCTTGGTTTTTGTTTTCTTTAAAGAGGCCAGATTTATTAGTTTCATGCCCGGGGAGCTCTCCTCTTCTATGAAGGGTTATCATATGGCTTGACTGTACCCTAGAAGTTATGCTTCACCAATTCAGGAATAGGCTCCTATAGAACCTAATTCCTTGAGAGAGAATCTCCTTCTCGAGTGGGTGGAGACCCACATTCTGTGGATCGTTTCCCACTCACCTGGGTAGAGGTATTTTCTCCCCAGGACACGGGTAGCAGATGGACAAATCTCCCCCTACTGTGGAAGACCACCTGTACATAGTTCTTCCCTTGGGGATGTTGTTGACCCTAAAGGTTGTTGTTTATATGTTACTTTGTATAAATTTTTTAGTTCAATTTTTATTGTTGTCTTTAAAAATAGATGATGACAGTCCTTTAAGTAATACTATTGGGTTTCCCAATTCTGGATGGACGGGTTGCTCCACACAGGGCGTATACCTTTAAGGAACCCACTCACTCTGGTACTGCTGGGTTAGGTCTTATAGGACCGATGGAGTGTGAGCGGAATACACTACAAATAATGTTTTTTAAGTTCCTCCCTGTGCTTGTTCTAACAACTTCATCCTTTAATACAACCCTTTTTTTGGTAAGGGACTATGATTAATATTCCAGTAAAAATTTTCTCCCAGAATATGAATGGCTTACACTCTCCCATTAAACGTTACAGAATCATGCAACACCTAGAGAAAACAAAGGGCAGACATATTTTTTACAGGAGTCTCACCTCTCAGTATTGGAACACTCAAATTATATTGGGGAGGTAGATATTCAGTGTTTGCATCCTCCTATCCAAGGGGCCACAAAAGAGGTACTGTAATTCTGGTTCCTTCTACTACCCCACTTGAGATACAGGATTCTTATGCAGACCCTCAGGGAAGATATGTTATTCTAGTAGGCTCGCTTTATTCGCAAACTGTGACTCTGGTTAACACCTATCTTCCTCCACAGACGTCACTTCCAGTGGTGCGAATGTTTGTGCAAAAGGTGATGGAGAGGCTCAAGGGAATACTGATTATGGGCGGTGATTTTAATACCCCTTTTCACCCACATCTCAATTCCTCTAATCACAACCTAACTAGACTTTCTGGAACTACTAAGTATTTAAAGGGGAACTTTGCCCATTTGGGCACTGAAGACGCCTGGCGGAGATTATTTCCATCTGATCCAGGCTACACTTATTTTTCGGCTAGACACGGCACCTACTTCAGGCTAGATTATTTTTTTTATAACAGTAGAACATCTTAACGCTAATTCAGGACATAATACTGGAGCCCAGGGTATTTTCAGATCACAATCCCTTAATTCTAAAAATAGATTTGGGTAAACAAAAGAAGTCCAGGCTCTGGCATTTTGACACATCTTTCTCCGAGACCAAGAGGATCTCCTTATGAAACGATCCCTCAAGCAATCCAAGAAAATGCATCTCCAGAAATCTCTTGTTCTATACAATGGGACGCTTTGAAAGCCATTCTCCGGGGGTTGTTGGAATATACCTCCCACAGACAAAAAAAAAAAAAATGAATGCAAGATTTAAATTTTTGACAGATCTTTTAGAGTCGTATCAACTCTTGTACAGAGAAGGGGATTTGACTCTACAATGTAGAATAAGAGGACTAAAACAGGAGATTCAACAATTAATAGATTACCGAACTCTCCAGAGTCTGAATTATCTAAAACAATACAATTACGAGGGACGATCCAGGGGAGCAAGGGTTTTGGCTAGAAAACTCGGAGCAAACAAATGAGCTTCAACCATTTTAAAAATAAAAGCCAACGCCTCAAATAAAACTACTTATAAAGAAAACAAAATCAGACGCTTTTCAACTTTTTTATGAAACCTTATATAAAGCCCCCCGCCAGCCCCAAAACCACCTAGAGGCGATAGCAACCTTTTTGGATAAACTTTCATTACCTAAGTTAGCAGAACATCGTATCAAACAATTGGAGTCTCCAATTAGACCAGAGGAAATTTTACTACAAGTTAAAGAGCTGAAACCATTAAAATGCCCAGGCCCTGACAGCTTCAGTCCGGAATGGTATAAGGCCTTTATACCGCAGTTACTCTCTAGATTTCTTCCTGCATGCTGAGCGGTGTCTGAGGGCGAAACCCCGCCACCCTCCTGGAACTAGCCTGTACTCTCCCCTTTGTTAAAGCCCGATAAAGATCCCACTCTTCCACAGTCATATCGTTCCATTTCTATTTAAAATGTTGTCTACAAAATATTCATGGCTATACGGGCAAGGCGCACAGAACCTATACTGACATACCTTATTCATAACGATCAATCTGGCTTTATAAAATCTCGGAATACTTTTGATAATTTACGCCAAATTATGTTATTAATGGAATTTATACATATGAGAAAGATTCCCTCTACAATAATAAGTTTAGATGTGGACAAGGCGTTCGACAAGGTTAATTGGGAATTGGGAATATTTATGGGCCACCTTATCTAAATGTGCTTTTCCTAGCATTTCTATTTCTTGTATGAAAAATATTTACTCCCATCCCAAAGCCTATATACGACTTAACGGTTCCTTGTCTCAACCAATCATGATACAAAGGGGCACGAGACAGGGCTGCCCTTTGTCCCCATTACTTCTTGCCCTTTACATTGAACCCCTGGCTGAGACAATCTGGAATAATGCTCAAATTGAGGGCATCCCAGTGGTAAGTTCTTACATAACTGTACTATCTTACTTTGAGAAACAGCTCTTACAGCAGGTTACACCATAAGGACTGAGTTCCAAGCAGTACTGGAAAAAAACCCGTTTTGGGAGGGGGATGTCAAGAGAGAGAGAGAGAGAGAGAGAGAGAGGGGGGATCTCTTAAGAAAGCAGCCCCTGAAGGACTGCAAGTCCGAAACCCACCCTGAGCCTGGAAGCAATGTTCAAGCTATAGTGCTGGATGAAAGTGTGTACTGTGCTCCAGGTAGCTGCCGCACATATGGTTGAAGCGGATGCATTTCACATGGAAGCGAATGAAGTGGTTATCGCCCTGGTGGAATGACCTTTACCTGTCCAGGTAAAGGCTTGTTCTTGTGCTGGTAGGAAAGGTGACACATTCACCACCCACTTCATTAGTGTCTGCTTAGACACTGGAGCTCCGATCATTCTTTGAGCAAAGAATACAAAAACCTGATCTTTTTTCCGAAAGGCTGTGTCCTGCTCAGATAATATCTGAGCATTCTGTGAACATCCAGGGTGTGGAGGAGAGCCTCCCCTTTACTGGAGCATTTGGAGAAGCAGACCGGCAAGTCCATGTCCTGATTGAGTGTAAGTTCTGATACAACCTTGGGAAGGAACTTGGTATTAGTTCTCAAGGACACCCTGTCCTTATGAAAAATTAATTAGGGTTCCTTGAAACAGGACTTCCGGTGGAGACATGGCGGTGTGAGCACACGGGGGGATCGAGCTCCTACCCTACCACTGCTAAATTAAGCACTTTTTCCTGCTACAAAGACTATCTGCATAAAAACACCTCACATTTACCAAACGTCATCTCTGTAAAGTAATTTGAAGATATTTCATCCTCGGGGCATGGCACGACAAGAAAGAAACCGCTACCAGCCCTTGCAAAATCTACTGAGAAGGAGGACTGCGCCTGCTAGACACCAATGCATTCTCTCCACTGCCCCTCAATCAGACAGCAAAACGGGTAAAAGGGACAAAAAAGCCAATGCCTGACAACTTACAATCAGAGGGTATTCTCACTGCTACCTCGGAATTCGCACTGAAGTGAGGGACACTCAAAAGCGGGTAGCAGAAATGGATGCTTGATGCTCAGAGAACACAGACAAAATTGCCATCCTGGAATGAGCAGTTCAGGTTTTGGTTGAGGAGCAACTTCATACCTCTATGAGGCAAGAGAGATGGAAAACCGGGACGACAGAAAAACATTCAGGTGTATGGGATTCCAGAGGGAGAGAGGGGAATGACCCGTGGCCTTTGAGGACTTACTACGCTTGGTCCTGGATTTGGGCCCTGACTACCAGATCGACACAGAGATGGCATACTGGCGCTGGGTCCCCAACCTTCAAAACCTGAGGCCAGAGCCAGATCATTTGTCATGAGATTTTCCAACTTCTATCAAAAGGATCAACTGCTCATAAAAGTTTGGAGTAAATAAAAGGTGATGTTAGGAGACCATCGAATTATATTCGACAATGATTATGCACCCGCCACCCAACGCTTAAGAAGAGAGTATTCCTTCCTGTTTCCCCTCTTCAGGGCCAATAATTTAAGATTCCGCACTCCCTACCCAGCAAAATTAATTGTTCAGTATCCAAATGGTCCCATTACTTACAATACAGCTTCAGAGGCCAAAGCGGACTTGCTCCAGCAAGGTATTATATCTAACAACGACCCCAAACAAGTAGCAAGGGACCTAACAGCACTCCCAAGACTTGCTACCCAGGAAAAGCCCAGCATGGAGATCGCTGATCACCAGTTACAAAAATTATTTGACAGACTTCGTCTACTACAGAACCCGACACTGCAGGCCGATTAAGAATCTAAACATTCTATAAAGGTAGAATGGATGGGTGGTGGGGGTTTCCACATGCATGAAGATTGGGGTTGAGGACGGGCTGTTGCTCTTAGTTGTGGCCCCAATACCATTGAAAATAATAATAATAATAGCCTCTATCATTTATCTGGCTGATGGGCACGGCCCGTGGAGCGCCTTTGCTCTCTCCTTCCTCCATGTGGCTGGACTCGGTTAACCTTTACCTCCCCTCCTTCTGGACCGTGAGCCTGAAAGATTTACTCTCCCTACCCCTCTTGGGCTGCTGAACTTTATTTGGAGAGCGTTTTTCCTTTGGCTCCTACACGGAAAGGAACTGGAACTGAACTAATGAACCTAAATGTACTGTTTCCATTTTTATAGCAAGTAATTTAGGCGAATTTGAAGGAACATGTGCTGAAACAGCGACCTTGTGATTTCCTCACTTCGTTGAAGTGGATACAAATGAGAATACCCCATGCCTTCTAATGAAAGTGGAGTGGGGGGGGGGAGCCTGGAGCGGGGGCACTGGGTTATGATCGATTTGCCACCCCAACTGACTAGGATAGCCATTGGCAGGCATCTTTTACCCATAGCAGTAGCCCTGGCTTATTAGACTTGGCTGTGATGGGAGAGGAGACTCCCCCTCCTTGCCTCCAGGGTCGCTTCCCACATTTTGTGTTGTGGATCTCAGACTGGGTGCCCAACCCTGCCTCCTAGAACAAGCTCCGTCTGAGCTTCTGGATTTCAGCTTTTGAACGAGGGCTCCCAGCCTGACATCCAAGAGAAGGCCTATAATTTACATAATAAGGATTGTGGGGAGACACAATAAATGGAAATTACGACTTACCGTAATTATTCATCTTCTTGGACAGTCTCCATCACTCATTCACACTAATGGGATGGCGCCGGAGGTACTAGGACCAAGCGGGAGCCAAAATGTTTCAGAGGGGTCGGTGCCGAGACAGGACCACGCATGCGTGGCACCACGAGACTAGCTTGCGCCTGTGTAGGCTATCTCGGCGTCGACCCTCCAACCGCCTCAGTACCTTTACGACCAAGGAGGTGCAGCGTAACTAATGAGAATAACTTATCCTGAGTTTCTGGGCCTGAGAAGGCCCAGATGGCCCTTGCAAGAAGTGTCAACAAACAATGTCTTCACAGCCTGAACCATAGGATCATGAAGACCAGGAAAGAAAACGAGTGAACCCAGGGGATGGTGGTGGCAGTGAATGAGTGATGGAGACTGTTCAAGAAGATCTGTAATTACAGTAAGCATGAATTTCCATATCTTCCTGGACTAAGTCTCCATCACTCATTCACACTAATGGGAGAGTACCAAGCTAAAACCAACAACCCTGGGTAGGGTGGAGGAGATAGAGTTCACTCAGAAAGGACGGCCAAGGACTGTCCTGCTAATAAAAAGAGTTGTATTGGAAAGAGCATCTAGAATATTGTGCTTACGAGATAAGTGCTTGAGTTGTAACTCACCACTTTGCAGACGACTGCAATGGACACAAAATGAAACTCTGCCAGGAAGCCACAACCACTCTAGGAGAGCGGCGAAAAACCGGCCTCACAATTTGGTATAGGACCAAAATTAATATTGTCAAAGACATGTACTAATGTAACGCAAAAGGACGCTAGGAGCTGAAAAAGACGGAGATAAAGTCTACTTGTTCAGGGTAGACAAAAAAGCACAGATGGAAACCCCACTACCAAGAATGGCTAACCTGTGAAGAACAGGTCTAAGAGCACTTGAACTCTTTACTTGGTGAGCAAAGGGGGGGTCCGGGGTGGGTTTAGCCCATTAAGGAGAAAGGTTTCCACTTAGTCACTGAAACCTTCCTGATGGAAGGCCAAGCATGAGTTAAAAGCCTCTTGTGGTCTAGAAAAAACAGATCCTACCCACTTCATATTCCAAAAAGAAATCATCCTGTCCCTGTGTATACAACTGTAGTAGCAGTCTTTGAACTCAGGGAAGAAAGGAAAAAAGTGTACAGGAGGACATGTCCACTGCGGAAAAACATTCCAACAGAAAAAAAACCGGTTGGATTTCTAAGGCAAATGTGCGTCGAGGAGGACCAATTTAGGGCTAACCCATTCGTCGAAAGTGACTGAACAGTGGCAAAAGTGACTCAATGCAGTGAGGCACTACTCACTCTGGCCTCCCTGAAGGGGGTATGAAGGACTCTAGTTTGCTTTGCAGAAAAAACAAACCTCATAGCTCCATCACGCACTCAGAGAGGACAGCTTCGGAGCGACTGGCACGGAACCAGTGAGCAGGAACCGAAGGTGTGAATATTTGAGAAGCCATCTCAGAAAAGACCTATTTGACCTACGGTCAGGAAAGGAGCATGTCGTCTGTTAAGTTGAAGCAAGCAAAGAAGCAGGAAAGTACAGTTACGTAAGAACTTACCGTAACAGTAGATCTTCGAGAACAGCTCTTGCAGCAGGTAATACCATTAGGACTGAAGCCGGCAGGCATCAGGACCCCACGGAATTCTTCTAGCTCCGACGTCAGGCGTAGCACATAAGGGCGGTCCCGCCAGATTCCCTAGTTCTCCGCCCGGAGACTCCGCCGCAGTATGACATCAGAATGGGAGACCAAGGATCCACCATCAGAAGACAAAGAGGTGTAAGTCCCGTTAAAGGCTCGAGAAGCCATGCCTCCTCCAGGGGGGAAGGTGGGCGGGAAAGCACCTGCTGCAAGAGCTGTTCTCGAAGATCTACTGTTACGGTAAGTTCTTACGTAACTGTACTATCTTACTTCGAGATACAGCTCTTGCAGCAGGTAACACCATTAGGACTGATTTCCAAGCAGTAGCGCTTGCAAACACTCTGGGAGGAGGAAACTAGAAGGCTCACTCCAAGTCCTGGTTCTAGGACAGGAGACCCTGTAGCACGGCCAGGCCGGAAGCCTGGTCTGAAGCAATGTCTAGGCTATAATGCCTGATAAAGGTATGGACAGTGCTCCAAGTGGCTGCTGCACAAATGGCTGAGGTGGAGACGCTATGGCGTTGCAAAGGAGGTGGCCACTCCTCTAGTGGAATGACCCCGAACTGATCCCGGGAGGGGCTTCTTTTTGATATCATAGCAGTATGATATGCACTGGACAAGCCAGCAAGAAAGGGACTGTTTCGATACTGGCTGGCCCATCATCCTTTCAGTAAAGGAAACAAAAAGCTGAACGAAGAGAACTAATTTCCCGTAGGAAAACACTTTACCATGCGTCACGCGCTAGAATCTGAACCGAAGGGTCGAGACATGCAAGTCGACGGCAGGAAAGAACTGGGGAATCTGACGGGACCGCCCCTTATGTACTACACCTGAAGTCGGAGGCGGGACCGACGTCGGGGGCGGTCCCCGCTGAAGATAGCTAGCTAGAAGAATTCCGTGGGGTCCTGACGCCTGCCGGCTTCAGTCCTAATGGTGTTACCTGCTGCAAGAGCTGTATCTCGAAGTAAGATCCTGAGTTCTGACTCGCTGGAGAGTCACTTCTGTTGCTGCAAGGCTCTGATCAAGAGAAGAAAGCCTGATAAAAAAAGGGAGGCCAACAGACTGAGCAGTCGCCTAGCTCTAGGAAATATCTCAGAATAAGAAAAATCTCTCAGAGAAAAGAGATGACCCATACCTCCGCTGGATCGGACTGCCCCTAGGGGTAGAAGAAATCAGGTACTCTTTACCGTAGTTTTAGAGACGACTGCCTCAGGGGCTGAGGTGGAACCTGACCAGATCCAAAAGTGTGGTATTGGGTAATTCTTTGACCAGGCCCTGTGCTGTAATAATTCTAATTTTTTTTTAACCACTAGTCCGAGCTCTCCGACAAGGTTTCAGGCTGCTATTTCACAAGGATTGCCTGATACAAAAATGATGAAGATGTCATCCTCTGAGGGCAGGAGAAGCCTGAACATCCATAACTGAAATTGTGACCGGACTAATAATAACAGCTGAAAAGATGTTAACCACCTGTGTTGAAGAAGCCACTGAAGGGTAGTATCAGAAGAGGCTATATACCCCTATCAAAGGAGCGAAGAGTGTATGGCTCCCAACCATTTGAATTAGAATGTTCCACAGAGAGTAACTGTCTTGACGACTGAAAGAGTCTAGACGCAGAGGTATATGGTCCACGGATGCAGTCCAAATACTATGGTGGACCCCATTACTGAGGAACTACTGAAAAGATCTTCCATCACGGACTCTGATGATAGAGAGAGCGTGACCTTCAGAATATAAGATGAGTCATCCGCTGTATCACTGACCAGAAGAACAGGGAGAGACTCATTTAGATGCACTTCTACCCCAGAAGGACCCCTAAGGGAGGTCTAGGTAACAGCCACTAGAGACTCCGCCACCAGGAAGGATGTCAAGGAGCTTGGCACCACATAGGGAGATGAGAAAGTGCTGAGCAGAATGAGAAATTACGCTGGCAGAACAGAAGAGTTCCATCAGCGGACAACCGTTAGATGTCACAAATCTCTATCAGACCACCACCCACTAGATGTGTGGAAAAACAATCCACAGAACAGGACTACATTCTGTGGAAAATTCCTGCCACAAGTCACACGGAAAAGAGGTCTGCAGAAGGAAATCTGTCACTAGTTCTGCTGGACAGCACCAACTGGCACCCTGCACCAGCATCACTCGGACAGGAGGCACCAAGCAGTGCCTATGCCAACCTAGGTGACACCGAGAGCACCAGAGTGGTACCTGCAGGTACCCCCAGCACATGGCAGCAACAGCACCAGAGGGCACCCATGGTAGCAGTGGCATCTGAGGGCACCCATGGCACCAAGATATCCATGGCACCCAAGATAGCCATGGTGCCATGCGCAGGTGCCAGTGCTGCCCACAGCACCCGCGGGTGCCCGGCACCATCTGCGGCATCCGCGGCACTGGGAGACACCCACGGCACCGCCAGTGGCACCGGCAACCAAGGTAGCAACCAGAGCACCCATGGCGCCACACAGAGCCCACTGCACCGAGCCACGGCACCACACAGCATGAACAGAGCAGAGTATGGCGCCGACCAATGGCACCAAACCACAGCGCAGACTCCCAGCACCAACCCAAACACCAGCGGTGCTGCCTACAGCACCAACACCAAAACCAGTGGCCATGATGCCAGACCTGCGGCGCCACCCATGGCATCGGGCACTGCTCCAGGATGCCAATGGAGAATCCTGAGAAGAAGGGAAGAAGGAAAAAATGTGGTGCTCGTGCCAGCCCCTGCATGGAAAGAGTGAGGGGGGTAGGCATGAAGGGTTGACACGATGCGCAGGCACCAAGAGGGCACTGCACTCATCGTGATCCAATCGACCCGACTCTGGTCCAGCGGCTCCTAGGCCCGGAGGCCCCGAAATCAGGAACAATGGTCAGGAAAACTGGATAAGTCAAACCCCCTGATCCACAGGAGCGGCCCCGAAATGAAACTGCTCACCGGAGCTCCAACGAGACAGAGATGGAGTCCAGAGTCGAAGAATGCGGTTGGATTGGAGGCGGGGCCAGAGAACACCAAAGTCAGTTCAGGCCTATCACTGCCGAACAATCAACTGCAGATGTACCAGAGGGCAACCTCGAGTGGCACCGATTCTTCTTCCCCAGCGAGGATGAAGAGCTCGAGGTTAAGCTGAGCTGGATCACCAGAACTGCTAATTACGTGCTTTGGTGGACTGTCCTCCCCAAGCACAGGACTGTCTGTAGTCGGACCCCCCCACCCCCCATTCATCAAAGGCGCGGACGGACACAACCCCTCTGCCATAACAACTTTCAAGCGAAGTCTTCCTATACGTCACCGCTAAAGTCTAAGGACAACTCCGTTGATGGCAGGTGAGAATTTTTTTTTTTGCCAACCCTTGCGCTAAGGACGGCGCCGATAGGGTATGTGGCGCTGCAGATGGTGCCACCTCCACCCGTGGCGCCGAAAAGGACCTCGGCACCAGAAAAATCGACACCGCAATCGACGGCACCATCGCAGAAGTCTGAGAACTACAATTTGAAGGTAAAGGATGAAAAATGGCAGGAGATAAAGGCATAGGTGTGGACCCCTGCGCCGCAGTCATGTGAGGGGGATAGACACCGGAGCGCAGAGTCGATGGTACCGAAGAAGGCGCCGTGTGACTAGGAAGTTCTAACCGCCCTGCCCGCCAATCCAAAATCGACAGGCCCAAAGGCCCTGGCAACAAACTGGCCAGTTCAGGCAGTCAGGACAACCTCAGAGCCCACTGCTCCATAACAGCAGCCCAATGATGAAATTGCTCATCGGAAGCCCCTCCAATAGGTGGAGAGGAGCTTCTGTGTCAAAGAGGCCGACTACCAGAGACAGAAACCAGCGACTCCGAAAGAAGCGGAGACCGGCTCCTAACCCTAACAACCGACCGTCTATGCGCAGACGTACCAGAGGGTGACCTCAAGTGATGCCGTTTCTTCTTCGACCAGTGGGCCGAAGAAGAACTCGAGGTAGAACGGTGCCATGAATGGGACCGTTTCTTTTTATGCTTTCGAGGGGACCGCCCATCCTCCCCGAGCACTGGACCATCCATTGTCAGACACTCCCTCTGGAGAGGGCGGCAGACCAGACCCGGCCCGCTGACTGAACAGCTCACACGTGCTTCCCACCGCCACCTGCCCCACTCATGGTTGACTCGGTCAATGGAGGGCTGAAGACTTCTTTCTTGTACAAGTAAGAAATTTATTAAAATATAAATCGGTACTTGTGATAAAATACAAAATAATAAAACTGAAAACTAAGCTGCTAGTTTGAAGTTTGACTCACAGCGGGAAAGCGACATCGTCACTGAAGCACACTCGACGGCGGGAGAAAAGGAACTGAGGCAGTTGGAGGGTCGACGCCGAAATAGTCTATACCGCACAAGCCTAGCTCGAGGTGCTGCTTCCTCGCGACTCCATCTCAGCGCCGGCCCTCATGAAAAAGTCTGACTCATGCTGGGTCCTAGCGCCTCCGACATACTCCCATCAGTGTGAATGAGTAATTGAGACTTATGTCCAGGAAGATCTGGGAAAGGCAGGTGGGAGAAGGTCACATATATTTCAAAGTGAAATACCTTGCAAAGAAAAGACTGTATTAAGAAAAGAAAAGGAACTCACTTCTCTGACAACTTTGGAGGGATTGTTTTCACAAACAACAGATTTTCCTCTTCCCTCAATCCAATTAATAGCAGCAGGCTTCTTGTCTGTACAGTAATTACCACTAACTGCCAAGATCTGCAACTCTGGGAACTCTTCATGCAACCTGACAAGAGCCGTTCTGTACCCTAAAACAAGAAAAATGTTGGTTTAAAGAACAAGAGGTGATACGTGACATCTCATACAGCTTACTGGAGAATGAAAACCCTTGTGGACAGATGTAGCAGAAGGTTACAGCCAAATGGAGTATCAACTAAACTATTAGCATCATTGTAATTTAAGGTCTGAAGGGACACTATTTCCATCTGGCCCCTGACTGCTTCATTAGCTTGGATGAATCAGAATGTTGTGCAACATGTATTAATTTATAAGATTCTAGACTCAGTGTTACCAAGGGCATCCTTCTGTTCCCTTGGTAAGCAGACACTTGTCCATGCTTACCTAAAGGCCCATACAGTCTTCATATCCATGGTCTGTGCTGGTAAGCTGTTCCATATGTTCACCTCCGTCTGACAGAAGTACCTCCTAATGTTACCACTTAGCTTGCCACCTCTGAGCTTCAGGAAGTGTCCCATGGACTGCTTCAGAAGACCAGATTAAACATCTCCGCCTGTTCAATCTCAGTCGATACACTTGATGATGCAGAAGACTGGGATCATGTCTTCTCCGCCGCCTCCCCAAATGAGCATCGCTGGTCACCAGCTTCTCCCCATAGCTTTTTATCCCTATACCAACAAAGCATTTTGGTGACTTGATTTGCTCCCTCTCAACAGCTTCAGCATCCTTTTTTTATACTGAGGGCCTAGAACTGCAAACAGTACTTCAGGTGGTGACTGACAGGGGCCTTATAAAATGGTTTCTCCTGCTCTACTAGTCAACTCATGCCCCCTTTAATGCACCTCAGCATTTTGCCGGCCCTCTTGACAGCAGCCGCACACTGCTTGTGATGCTTCAGCCCACTGTCTATTATGGCCCTTAGGTCCTTTTCCTCCTCTGCTGAAGTAAAATAAGTCCCACAGAGTGTGCAGGCCCTCCTTCTGTTTTTCCCTTCTCAAGTGCACACTTTACTTTTGGCAACACTGAATCTGAGACTCTCAGAGTCTGACCCATCGCCCAGCTTTGTCTGTCCTCACCCTCAAGGAAGAGTAACACCCTGGCAAGCTCAAGATTATCTGCAATCTTAAGAAGTGTACTGGGAACCCAAACTTCCAGACCGTTGATGCAAATGTTGAACAGAAGCAACCCACAATATGCAAAGTTGCGGTTATGGGAAACAAACCCAAAACTGCTAATCTCCAGATTCACAGCTCAGTGCTCAAACCTCTAGGCTGTACTACCTCCCCAAAAGCATACTTAGCAGCACTGGGACCCAAAATCATGCCCCAGAAGTGACAGAAGCTTTAAAACAGCACTTTAAACAACTTAGCAATGCTACAATGCTACATGAAGGGCAAAAGGGAAATGCAGGAACTTAAATTTACCTTTGAGAGCATGTTCATTCCCATTGCATCTCCTGTCCTGGACTGAAAGCGAATGTATAGGTTGCGCCCAGCCAAAGCAATCTGAAGCTTTTCAAGTCGAGCAAACCTGGAAAAGCGAAATATACTTATTTAAATAGGCATTTTCAAAATGAAATAAACCGCCTTAAACCACGCAAGGGAGTCTTACAGAGCTACAAAGCTCTCGAGAAAAAACTTTGGAAATAATTTATAGAGTAGTGACAGGCAAGATAGCTGGGGCTGTTTGGATGCGTTCAGGATCTCCATGAATTTGACCTAGAAGATCCTGGCCAATTACGTCCTGCAGGGAGTCAAATCTGAATGCAGTCTGAGCCAGATATTAGGATATAGACAACTAAGGTGACACGTTCTCATTCAGAAGTGAAGCAGCTTGAATCTCCAGGAATTTGACTGCATGATCTTAGCCAATCCGAGTGTACCTGCCTGGTTTGCCTTCCTCACATTGAAGCAACTGTGCTTATAATTTACATATTTCCTTACAGACCCATCTTTATCCTTTCTTTTTTTCTTTTTTTTTTACCCTGCTTTAGATGGCAATCTCACAACCCTGTCCACCACAATCCTTGGCAGGCTGTTGCCCTGTGGGATCGATGCAGTGGCGGTACCCAGAAGTGCAGACAGCCATTAAAGAGACAGAAGGGCAGCGTTACCACTGTTTTCTCCCAAAGATTCCAATCTCCTTTGGCATCTTACCACAGTCTAGAATGGCCCCATGGGCTTCAGTCTCCTTGTGGCTGGGGTGTGTGGCTTCAGGGCTCAACAACAGCAGCTATTTGCTCGCCCGAATCAAGACGCTGCCCTCCCAGTTGAGGATGTGCTGCTGGCAGCATTCTCAAGCAGGGCTGCTCATATATCCCAGTCAAGAATGTTTACCTCAGCCCTCCAGCTAGTCTCTGTCCCAACACAGCTGAATGAGTTCCAGTCATCTAATGCCACTCCCTCTCACTCCTTTGGGTCCCCCTTCCCCAAGAAGTGGGCTTTCACCTCCTCACCAGGGGCCAACATGGGACAAGAACTTGCAACGTGGCTGCCAAGTATTATGCTGCTGTGCCCCATCCTCCAATTTACCCTCTCTTATAATCCCTCCCGCTTCTCCAGGGTGATCACCCACCTGCTGGTACTGTCAAATACTTCTTTAATGACAAGAAATCCTTCCGTGCTCTCAAGCCAAGCTTTCACTTCTGCAGCCTGACAAGCTGTAGGAAGCCTCACAACAGGCCCACGAGTCATTCCATCAGCCAGAATTCGACTGTTTGCTCCTCCACTCAACTTGGAATTAAAAAAAAAAAAAAAAAAAAAAAGGAACATTTAGATTCATGGCATGAAATAACATTAACGTTTTGGACTGTATACAAACTGATATTTTACTGATTGTTGATACAAACCAAAACAGATTTCAAGAGATTTTACTGTATGACAGATAGTAATGTTCCTTCGTCCCCAAAAATTAGAACAGTCAGATATTTTCATAAAATTGTTCTATACTTACAAATATTGCTCTACACCCTCTTGTGCTTTGCTACAAGGCAGCCTTCTGTTGTTGCTATGGGAACCTGAAACTCTTTTCCATCCAGATGCAGAGGCCCAGCTACTCCTACAGGGACAGGCATATAGCCAATTACGTTCTCACAGCATGCTCCCATGACCTGTAAAAATACTCCGCATGTCAGACCTGCATCATCTTACAGCAGTGAAAGACCGGAAATCTGTCTGCTGTGATACTGATGCTGAATAAGTCAGTACTATAGCAAAATGTTCACTGAAATGTCACGTTATCCACAGCAGCTCCAGTTCTCTCAGTCCCATTAGCAGCCAGAATGACTACATCCTTATTTTTTCCTTCAGTCAAGGTTTTGAATCCTACACTGCCTGGCTGCCCCCTTCTGACCTAAGCTCATTATATGAGATGCCCTTGATAAAGCCCAGGGTTACTGGGCATGAACTTTAAGTTCGGCCATGGAGTTTTGTTGTGCTGCTTGTACTGAAACAAATTCGTATTTTAGCCCGCATTAACTACAGCACTTCAAGCTACAGTATATGTTGATGCTTGACTGCGATTTTCTTGCATAGCTCCTGTTTTTGCCACGTCCACAACCAGTCCTGAGTGTCACTTGTATTTCTGTTTGGAAAGTTGAGTGCTATCTGACCTGACAAGTGTTGTTCAGTCTATGTTGTAGCCCAGTGCTCTTTTACATTACGGCAGTGCAGCTTTTGCTCACCTGTGCTGGAGTGTTCAGAAAAGAAACAGGAAGAGTCACGGACTGATTTAGGTGGAATTCTGAAACCACTTTAGATAGGAATTTCCTATTGATTCATAGGACTACCTTATCAATGGGGAATATAATGTAAATTGTATTTATATAAAGGGCTTGCCGTTCATTTACCCTCATGGCTACAAGGAAAGTTTTTCATGTGACATATTTAAAAGCTACTGTAGCCATAGGCTCAAAAGGGGCTTCTATCAGGTGGGAAAAGAACAGGTTACTCACCTGTAAAGTACAGTTACGTAAGAACTTACCGTAACAGTAGATTTTCGAGAACAGCTCTTGCAGCAGGTTACACCATTAGGACTGAAGCCGGCAGGCGCCAGGACCCCACGGAAAAATTCTAGCTAGCAGTATCCAGCGGGGGACCGGCCCCGACGTCGGCCCCTCCCCGACGTCAGGCATCACATAAAAGGGGGCGATCCCCCAGCATCCCCAGTTCTCCCGCCGGAGACTCCTGGCTCAAGTGTGACATCTGAAGGGGGAGACTGAGGATCCGCTTCCAAAGGAAGGTTAGAAAAAAGGCGCCAAAGGACGCTGTAGCCTAAAAACTAGGTCAGAAGACTCAACCTCCAGAGGGGAAGGTGGGAGAGAAACTATACTTGAGAAACAGCTCTTGCAGCAGGTTGCACCATTAGGACTGATTCCCAAGCAGTAAGGGAACTATTTGCTACCCGGGAGGAGGGTAGGAGAGATGACTCAGACTTTAGGACAAGAGTCCTTGAAGGACTGCCAAGCCGAATCCAGCTCTATGCCTAGAGGCAATGCCCAAACTGTAGTGTCTGATGAAAGTCTGCACAGTGCTCCAAGTCGATGCCGCACAGATGGCTGAAGTGGAGACAGTTTTGAGCGCAGCGAAAGAGGTAGCCATCCCCCTCGTAGAATGACCCTTCACCGGTCCCGGTAAGGGTTTATTGCGCTTCTGATAACAGAACATAATGCACTTGATCAACCATCTGGAAAGCGACTGTTTTGAAACAGGAGCACCGAGCATCTACTGTGCATAGGAAACAAAGAGCTGGTACGACTTACGATGGGCTTTTGGTTGTGGTCAGATAATATCCGAGACATCTATGCACATCTAGAGTGTGCAACAGGGCTTTCCCGTTACTGCACTCGGCAATACACCGGCAGGGCTATATCCTGGTTGAGTGTAACCGCTGAGACCACTTTGGGAAGGAACTTTGGATTTGTTCTTAAGGACACCCTGTCCTTGTGAAAAACCAAATAAGAATCCTTGCACATGAGTGCATGAAACTCAAAAACTCTTCTGGCAGAAGTAACAGCAACTAAAAGGAGTGTCTTCCGAGTGAGGAGACGCAGCTCGCAATCCGGGCTGGTTCAAAAGGAGGTAGAGTAAGCTGCTCTAAAACAAAGGGGAGATCCCAAGGTGGAACCGTGTCTCTGACAGGAGGTCTCAGGTGCAGAATGCCATGCAAAAAAGCACATGAAGCCTCTAGTTGAGCTAGAGAGCTATGACCTATCAGTGAATGATACGCCAAAATGGCGCATAGGTAAACCTTAATGGAAGAGTAGGCAAGGCCTGCCTCGTACAGGGTTAGAAGGTAGTCTAACACCGACCTCTCTGAACAATCCAATGGGGTCAATCCGCAAGCTTCAGCCCAGATGCAAAATCTGTGCCACTTCATGGCGTAAGTGACGTGAGTGGAGGGTTTTCGGGCTGCCGCCAGAATGTCCGCAACTTCCTGAGAGACCCCATATCTCAGGACTGCTATGTCTTTAGGAGCCAGGCATGCAGGTTCAGCGACCGAAGATCTGGATGGACTAAGGAGCCTGCCTCCTGGGACAGAAGTTGAGAGTTGAATGGCAGAGGCACCGGAGGTTCCTGGGTCAGCTGATGTAATAGCGTCCTTTTGGCCCAGGCAAATTTGGTTCCCTCTACCAGTATCAGTGACACCCGCTCTTGGAGCTTCAGTAAAACCCTCTGGATCAAAGTGAAGGGCGGGAAAGTGTAGAGGAATCTGCTCGTCCAAGAGAGGGACAACGCGTCTCGCCAGAAAACACTAGGCCCTGGATCTAGCGAGCAAAAACTGGGCAGTTTTGCATTGGATGGGGATGTGAAAAGGTCTAATTCTGGTATCCCCCATCTGCGAAACAGATCCTCTGCAACTTCCTGAAGCAGTTCCCATTCGTGAACTCTGCCCTGTGATCGGCTGAGACTGTAAGCGATTGTGTTGTCCACTCCGGGAACGTGCAATGCAATAATATCTGAGTGCTGCAGTACCCAATTCCAAACCCTTTGAGCCTCCTGCAAGGGTAGGAATGAGTGCCTCCTTGTTTGCATTGAGATAGTACATCACCACAGTATTGTCTGTTTGAATCAGAAGAGTACCTGGTAGAATGTCCGCCTGGAATGCTTGTAGGGCATAGAGGATGGCTCTCAACTCCAGAATATTTATGCAGATGGGACTCTAGAGACGACCATGAGCCTTGAGTCCTGACCCTGTTGAGGCACGCCCCCATCCGGATCCCGAGGCATCTGTGGAGAGTGTCACTAAAGGAGGTGGCCCATGAAGGGACTCTTCGAGAGATGGTCCGGGACGAGCCACCACTGCCACTCTCGGATGACGGCATTTGTGATCCGGACTGGATGCTGCATATGAACTTGCTTCTGGTCCCATTGAGCCTGCAACATCCACTGGGTAAGCCGCATATGGAGTCGGGCTAGGGGAACCGTCGCAATGGGAGCCGCCATATGTCCGAGCAGGCAAAGAACAATCCTGGCGGGCACCGTTGTCTTAGTCATTGTGTCCCGTTTGAGGGATCTAATGTGTTCCGCCCTGGCAAAAGGAAGAAATGCTCTCCCTTGAGTGGTGTCCAGAACTGCTCCAATAAACTGAGACGGGACAAAGTGCGACTTCTCCTGGTTGATGATGATGCCCAACGATTGCAAAAGAGAACGGGTATCCTGAATCGCAGACATCAGGGCCTCCCGAGAGGGTGCCATGAGGAGCCAGTCGCTCAGGTACGGAAAAACATAGTGGCCCTGCCTCCTGTGAGTTGCTGCCGCGACTGCCATGCACTTCATAAATACCCAAGGTGCGGAAGATGGTCCGAATGGGAGGCTCGAAATACAGGTTACTCACCTGTAACTGGAGTTCTAGGAATGGTATATGTTTTCATCCACACTGTTTGGCGGGTTCCTTGCCGCTTTAAATCTTGCTGGAAGGTCTTCAAGCTGGCTCCTCCTACCCATCCGGGTGGTAAAACTCTCGGCTCCGCCCAATGACACCAGATCTAGCCCGCTGGAAGCCAGGTTGTGTGTCGAAGCCGGGGAGGTCGATGAATGTGGTGGATGAACAACATATACCATTCCTAGAACTCCTGTTACAGGTGAGTAACCTGTATTAGGGACATGGGTATGTTGTTCATCCACACTGTCTGGCAGACTCCTAGCAGTTCTCTGGGAGCAGGGAGGCAAGGCGTACCCCCTACTTGGAGAATAATGACTGGAGAACGGAGGCCCCAAACCAGCATCCCGGGCGTGACTCAAGGTCGGTGGTAGTGAGTGATGAAGGTGCGGCATGACTTCCAGGTAGCAGACCTGCAGATTTCCTGGATAGGGACGTCCCTGGAAGCAGCCACCCATGCAGCGGTATGGCAGGTAGAATGAGCTCTTATCCTCAGGGAGGCTCCATGCTACAACCTATAGCAGAGATCTATGCAGGAGGTGACCCACCTGCCTATCGTCTGCTTGGCTGCAGGTCTGCATGCGGCTTCAGCATAGGTGACAAACAGCTGGCGAACCTCTCCCGAACTTCAGCCGTCCGCTCCTTGTAATAAGCGCAGCTCTTTAGGTCCAAGTATGGAGCCTATATTCGCCTCCAAAGTGTGATTGGGGTAGAACACTGGCAGAGTCAACACCTGGTTAAGGTGAAACTCCGACACCACCTTCGAAGGAATTTCGGTGGGGCACAGGACAACCTTGTCCCTGTGGAAGACCACATAAGGAGACCGATGGAAAGTGCCTGGAGCTCTCCCATCCTTCTGGCTGGCGTGATAGCCACCAAGAAGACGGTCTTCCACGACAGGTGAGAGATGTCACACCTGTGCATTGGTTCAATTGCTTGCCCATGAGCTTAGCCAATACCAACAGTAGATCCCACGGAGGTGGAGGTTCCCGTACCGAGGGATATGTGATCAAGCCTTTGAAAAAGCACCGACCACCTTCTCACCACAACGACTGCTCTGCCCGCGCCTGCAAGCAGAGATCGGCTAGGTACACCTTAAGGGTCGCCGATCAAGCCCTTGCTGAGAAAGGGACCACAGGTAGTCCAGAATGCTAGCTAAGGAACAGGAGAGAAGGGTCCAGACCTTTGCCCTGACACCAAATGGAGAATCTCTTCCATTTAAAGGCTTAGCATTTCCTGGTCGACTCCTTACGGGACGCCTCAACAACGTTGAGGACCTCATCGGAAAGACACAAGGCCTGGAACTCTAGCCGCTCAGGAACCAGGCCGTCAGGTACAGGGATTGAAGGTCCAGATGGAATACCTTCCCCTGATTGACTGAGATCAGGTCTGAGCGGGCTGGAAGCCGCCTCGGGAGCCTGGAGCTGAGACTGAGGAGATCTGGATACCAGAACTGGCAGGGCCAGTCTGGGACTACCAGAATCACCTGTGCCTTGTCCCTCCTCGCCTTGAGAAGCACCTTGTGGATCAAGGGAAATGGAGGAAAGGCGTAGAAGAGGCCCGGGGTCCACGGCCTCCAGAAGGCATCCCCCTGCAGCGAGCCCTGCTGACGGGGCGGCATGAAACAAGTCTCAGCTTTGCATTCTCCCTGGAGGCAAACAGGTCCACCTGAGGCATGCCCCAGTGGGAGAACAGATCTTGTACTACCTCCAGCAGGAGAGACCACTCGTGGGACACAGCCCCTATCCGGCTTAGGGCATCGGCCAGAATGTTGGAGGCTCCTGCCACATGGATGGCAAGGAGATCCGCCCAGGCTGCGCACGAGGGACCAAATGCGGAGAGCTTCCCTGCACAGAGGCATGGAGCACGTCCCGCCCTGGCGGTTTAGGTAGTACATGGTCGTGGTATTGTCTGTCTGGACCTGGACCACTTGACCCCATATAAATGGAACGAAGGCGGTGAGGGCTAGATGAACCGCTCGAAGCTCCAGCAGGTTGATGTGGCATCGGGACTCCCGAGGGGACCAGAGGCCGTGCGCTCTGTGCTCCCCCAGATGGGCACCCCAACACATCAGAGAGGCACTGGTCAATAGAGAGACCGTCGGCTTGGGGCGGGACGATGGGATGCCCTCCTGCAGATGTGCTGGAGCGGTCCACCACTGGAGGGCGTTCCACATCCCCTGGGTCAATGTCACTAGCTGATCCAAGGGATCGGATTGCGGTGACCATTGGCCGGCCAGCCCCCACTGAAGGGGACGCAAGTACCAACGGGCCCAATGGACCACGCTGGTGCAGGCTGCCAGGAGGCACAGGAAGTCCCGGGCAGGGCGCAGTTGCCCAACCTGAAATGATTGGGCAAAAGGAGGAAAGAACCTCGGCCCTGTCCTCCGGGAGCCGTGCTCTGGCTCGTAGAGTCGAGCTCTGCCCCGATGAACTGTATCACCTGCTTTGGCACGAGTTCCGACTTGGCCTCGTTGATGAGGAGGCCAACCTGAGAGCAAACCTGGAGGGCCAGATCCCTGGACCGCTCCACCTCCATTCTGGAGGAGGCTGCAATCAGCCAGTCGTCCAGGTAGGGTACACCCGTCCCTTTGGCTCCAGAATGCTGTCACCACTGCCATGCATTTGGTGAAGACCCTGGGAGCTAGGGAAAGGCCGAAGGGCATGGCCCAGAACTCGAGAGGGATCCTCTGCCCTGAAGTGGAGAACCTCTGGTGGACGGCGGATTGGGACATGAAAGAAAGCATCCTGAGGTCCAGACAACAGAACCACATGCCTCGTTCCAAGGATGGAATGATCTGAGCCAGAGTGACCATCCTGAAGGTTCAAGACCTTAGGAACCTGTTCAGGTCGTGCAGGTCTAGAATGGGGCGCCAGCCCCCCATCTGTTTCGGGACCAGGAAGTACCTGGACACAAACCCTGGGTCGGGTGGAGGATCCGCCACCTTCCTGATCACCTCTTTTTCCAAGAGCAGGGCAATGTCGGCTCAGCGAGCTGACAGAGAGGCTGCGGACCCCGTAGCCCCCCCGAGGGCGACGGCTCGGAAGGGCGGGGCCTGCTCAAATTCCTGAGGTAGGCCCTTTCCTACCACCTCCAACACCCAGCGGTCCGTGGTGATAGCGGACCAGGCGGAAAGGAAGTGGCAGAGCCGTCCCCCCACGGGGGGGGAACCCAAGGGGGAGTGACAAGGCTGGGGGCGACACCCCTCAACCCGTCACTGGGCAGGCTTGGAGGAGGGGCCGGCTGAGGGACCTCCTGGGCCTTTTCCTCCCTGCTTCCTATCAGAGGAAGCCGCAGGCTTGGCTTTGGGATGCCAAGCGCGAGCCTTCTGGCCCTGATGCTGGTGTTGCTGGGCTGGACGTGGCGCAGAAGGACGAAAGGACTTATGTTGTTGACGACGGCCCTTTTCCTTCTGGGCGGAGGTGACAGAGTCCAGGGTAGCACTGGACTTTTCAATCCGCTGGAGGTGGCCTTCCACTCCAGGGCCGAACAGGTCAGTCCCCAAGAAGGGGACATCCACCAGTTTATGCTGGGTATCTGCCAAGAAGGTGGATATTCTCAGCCATGCTCTGCGGCGCATGGCCACTGCAGCTGCTACTGATCTGGCACAGGAGTCTCCAATGTCCAGAGCCGTTTGGAGCTGCTGTTTCGCCACCGCCCTTCCCTGACCCCGCACCTGCTTGACCGTAGTCTGCAGGCTGGCCGGGAGATGAGGGATCACCTCATCCAGGTAGCCCATGAGGGCATGGGACAAGTGTGCCATCAGCACGGCCAAGCTGGCCTGGCGGAGGCCTAGGGAGGATGCAGCGTACACCTTGCGCCCCGCATAGTCCAGCTTTTTGGACTCCTTGTCGGGGGGCTTATCCGCATCCCTGGCGTTCCCCGAGCGCCGAAACGCTATCGGTGACTAACCCTCCACAGAGGGTGCTTCAAACCCGGACAAAGAGCTCTAGGGACTGCATACTTCCTGGCCATCCTGGCCGGGCGCAGGGCAGGAAGCGGCAGCTACCAGGCTCCAAGGCTGGGCCAACAATGGCTTCAGCCACGGAAAGGCATCAGTGGGCGAATCCCTTGGTCCATTATCTCCATCAGGGGATACTTGGCCAGCTTGGATACGGGCTCGAGCTGCATCCCGTGGACTCCGAGATGAGCCGAAGCAGACCCATGAACGACAATGGGCTCTCGTCCATTGACTGCCCCCTGGAGGACTCCAGGTCTAGGGGCCTGGAAAACAGGGAGGAGTCGTCGTCAGACTCCGAGGAGTCCGCAAAGAACTGCCTGGGGCCTGAGCCACCCTCCACCTGCCGAGGACGGTCGGGAGTGAGGGTGACCGACAACCTGTGGGGCAGACCCTGACCCGACAGAGAGTCCTTGGTCGGCATCCCCGATTTCGGTTGTGGAGGCGGAGGTTCCACTACAATCGGTGGGGCAGCTGGTTTCGGCCGAACAACCAGCCCAGGCTTGGGCACCTCGACTACAGCGAGGGGCTGTTTCAGCCTTTCGGGTGACAACCACTTGATGGCCAGGGAAGGCGACGGGGTTGGCTTGTTCCCGGACAAAAATAACTGCTGCCACATTAAGTCCTCATAGCAGCCTCTCCTCTTCCAAGGAGGAAGACGAGGACCAGTGGCACCGCTGCTTACCTTGGTGCCGAGACCGCCGATGTCAGCAGGATCGGCTGGACCGAGACAAGGTCCAAGACCGAGACCCTCGGTGTTTCCGAGGCGGGTCTGGGAGGGAGTGGGCGACACCAGCTCTTCCCTCGGCTCGAGATCCTTGACCAGGGACTCCGGCACAGGAGGCACAGGCAAGTCCTCGGTCTCCACCGGGGGAACCGGTGAAGAAGGGTTGTCAGCTTCACCAGTCGACAGCCCGTCCGACAAGTCGAGAAAAATCTCGACCGCGTTGATGGGTTTCTCGGCCGGCTGACCTGACAGGGACACCGTGAAGCCAGCGGCCTTAGCTGCAACTTCGACCGAAGTCGAGTGTCGACTGTCCGGGAAGGGGACCTCCCACCCTACCTAACGCCTATGATGGGACTACCTTCGAGCCATTCTTTTGGACCGAGAAGAGTGTCCCGATGGCCCCTCTCCCTTCGTGGAAAGGGATTGGCAAAGCTCCTTAAAAGAAGCTGTGTAGGAGGATCCCAGAGAGAGCGGGATAAATGCTGCGACCGAGGAAGATGAGGATGCGGCCTGGGCCGCCTCCTCCTCGAGGGCGATCATCTGCTCGAGTTGCTCAGCCGAGCCAGCGCCGCAGACACCGCCCAATGGGCCTCCTTGGACTTCACCGGCGGGTAGCACTTCTCGGGGCGCTCAAGCTGTAATCGGGCAGCATGGTCTTCTAGGACGTTACGAAAACGATCGTTACAACCTCCGCAGGCCCGCGGGTCATGATCTCAGGCCGAGGCAGTAGATGCATCGTGGAGTGCAGGTCTATCCTGACATCTTCTGCCCGCATGGGCACCGCTTGAAACCGGGAGTCGATTTGTCCATTGCAGCTGCGAGGGAATAATTAGACCGAAGTCTTGAGAACTTTAGAATTATTTTCAGGCGAACCGATGAATTAGGATACAGTCTATAAGCAGAGCGTTAAGAAGGGAACCTGAGCTTCCAAGCGGTAAGGAAGGTCCGGCATCATGGGGCGAAGCAGAGAGTTTTACCACCCGGGTGGGTGGAAGGAGTCAGCTTGAAGACCTTCCGGCAAGATTTAAAGTGGCAAGGAACCTGCCAGACAGTGTGGATGAACAACATTTCCATGTCCCTAGAACTGGTAGTGGCGTCCCAGAAACTCGAAGCTCAGAAACCTTTGATGCATCGAGCGATCGGAGATATAGGTAGCCCTCCCATGTCCAGCGACGCCTAGCCATGCGCCTTCTTTGAGCATGGGGATGAGACCCAGTAGGGTCACCATGCGGAAGCTTATATAACACAAACGTGTTGAGATTGCTGAGATCTAAGATCGCGCAAGTCCCCTGCTTTCTTTGGGACCAGGAAGAAGTGGGAATAACAACCTTTCCCTTCTGGTCCAGTGGAACGCATTTCACGGGCCTCCTTGTCCAGGAGGGCCAAGATCTCCTGCTGGATGAGCAGAGCACGCTGACCCGAGTAACGCCAGAGCAGGGGAGGTCTGGATGGTGGGTGGCTGAGGAACTCTATAGAGTGTCCTCACTATACCAACTGTAACACCCACCAGTCGGAGGTGATCCTCTGCCATCCCGGAAGGTAATGAGAGATGCGACCCCAACCTTTATCCTTTGATCCAGAGGAAGGGCGAGGGCTGGGAAGGGAGTCATGCTGTGGTAGATTAGTCCCATGGGCTGGGCTGCCTTGGGATGCTTTGAGCCCTGGCCCATGGGGAATCTGGCTTGACCTTTGCGACAAAATTGCCCCGGAGTTGTTGGTCGAACGTGGCTGCTGTCGTTGTTGCCTGCCACGAAATGGTTCTGGTTCCTCCGGAAGGAACTAGATTAGGGCCTGTACATAGCCTGTACAGTCCGAACTGCCTTCCCGGTGTCCTGTAGCTTGGTGATGACCTTCTCGGATTCCTCACCAAACAGGACAGCTTCGTTATAAGGGACGTCCAGGATATTCTTCTGAATGTCCGGGGTGAAACCGGAGACTCTCAACCAAGAGCATCTCCGAAGACAGACGCCAGTAGCTGCTCCCCTGGCGGCCAAGTCCACTGACTCGTAAGCAGCTCGGAGAACCTGGGTCCCCACGTCCGACCCAGTATGAAGGAGGTTGAGCAGCTCCTCCTTTTCGCCATCCAGAAAGTCCTTCAAAAGGTCTTGGCCCTGCTCCCAGAGGGAGTTTTGAAACTGCACCATGTGCGTGAGGTAATTCAAAGACCTTATCAAGCATGTAGCAGCCACATACATGCATCTTCCCATAGAATCTAATTGCTTAGATTCTTGGTCCGGAGGCTGGGTACTCAAGTGTTGCGGTCGTTGAGACCGATCATGAGACAATGTAATGACCAGTGAGTCTGCTAGGGTTGCTGCGCCAGATACAGGTCCTCCATAGGAGCTCTGCAGAGGTGGTCAGCCTTCTTAGGAACAGCTGGTGTCAGTGTGGACGCCACCAAGCCATCTTGGTGAAGTCCGTGAAGGTGTTCAATAGAGGTGGGACCACCACAGGCTTTGTGTCCTTTTGCCGAAGGTAACGGGCAAGACGTTGTCTCTCAGGGTCCAAGTCTTCAGTCTCCCATCCCATATTCTCCTGGATGTGCCTCTTGATTTCAGAGAAAGAGGGATCATCCGGTGGTGACCTTGGCTGGTCTCGTGGGGCTGGTGATGGGGGACTATAGGGGGATGGAGACCTGGAGGTATCGGACGTATCCGGTCTGGAGTCATCCCCCGGTGGGTGTCATCTGTCCCTCGGTTGTTTAGGGCTCAAAGACCCACAGGGAGACCGTGATGGGCATCTTTTTCTCTCTCTAGATCTGCCCCTAGGAATTGGAGTTGGCTCCTTAGGGGTCGGGGGTCTTGAGCCTTCACCCTCCCGAGGAGGGGGTGGAGGTGGAAGAGGCTTACTGGGGACCACGTCCTTTCTGATGGTCTCCCACCAGAAGGTGAACAATTCCTTCATCTCCTGAATGTTCATGCCCGACGACGGGCCCGGCATCGGTGTGGGTCTGTCACCGGGGTTGGGCGTCGGGTCCTGGGGAACCACCGGATCCGTCGACGGCTCCCAGGCGAGCCGGCATACTTCGCGTCGCCATCGGTCATCCGCAAGCAGCCTCCTCTCCTGAAGACCCTTGACGCTCCGTGTCACCCGCATTGGTACAACTGCTGTCGGGTCGGGAGTCCGCTTTTTGGGCATCAGGTCAGGCACCTTTTATTCTGTGACATCCGCTTAAGAGGCGCAGATCCTTGGTCTTCCTTTCCGGGACCTTGGGAGGCTGGGAACGGACCTGAGGTCGGTGTCAGGGGCGCGGCCTGACACCACTTAGACTATAAGGAAGACTTCCACGCTTTTTCTGACGAGTCAGGCCTGGTAGAAGAGTCAGGCACCCGATGGGTCTTAAGCGGGTGCAAGGAGGCTGAAGAACCCCCTGAAGACCTTACCTTAACTGGGGAAGGTTGGGAGCAGACCCGGGAAGGAGAATGGTCGGACCGCATAGAGCTGGAGCTGGCCCTGGATTCAGAGGCCCTGCTGGGGGATCCCGACCTACCCGAGTCCCAGTGCTTGTCCCGGTGCTTCCCGGTCTTATGGGAAGAATCCCCTTTGGAGGAAGGTCTTTTTTCCATTTTGCGAAGTTTCTCTTCAAGAAGGAACCCCTGAAGGGCCTTTTGGCGGAAGATCCTGGTCCTGCTAATAAATGGTTGGCAGATGGAGCAGGTCGGGGTGTCGTGTTCCAGGCCCAGGCACCTCACACAAGCCGAATGATGGTCGGCGAAGGGGATCTGCTTGCCGCAGGCACACTTTGAGGGGTGTCCTTCAAGAGAAGGAGTTGGAGAAGTAGACACAGATTTGTTTTGTAAAGATTTCGCACGTCATATCATTGATGCAGGCATCCGTGAGGTCGATGCTGGCGAGTCGACGGTGGGAAAAGAACTGGGGATGTTGGGGGACCGCCCCCTTTTATGTGATGCCTGGCGCCGGAGGGCCGACGTCGGGGGCGGTCCCCCGCTGGATACTTCTAGCTAGAATTTTTCTGTGGGGTCCTGGCACCTGCCGGCTTCAGTCCTAATGGTGTAACCTGCTGCAAGAGCTGTTTCTCGAAGTAAGATCAGTAGTTCTAGGAGTGGTATATGCTGTTCATCCACACTATTTGGCATGTCCCTTTCCCCTTTAAATCTTGCCAAAAGTCTTCAAGCTGGCTCCTCCCACCCACCCGGGTGGTATATACCTCAGCTCCACCCCATGATGTCAGATTTTAGCCCGCTGGAAGCCAGGTTGTGTGTATCCGCAGCCGGGGAGGTAGGGTGGGTCCGTGTGGATGAACAACATATACCACTCCTAGAAGAAAAAATTACTCACCTTAGTAATGTTGTTTCTTCTAATGGAGTCTTGCTATATTATGACATATGCAGTATAACCCCTGGTTAGAACTGCTCCGGAGGTGAAAGAGTTAACTTTCCATGCAGGGCATGGAACCTTGAGCGAGCTCAAGGAACACTCTGTCTGTTGTAGCTCAAACTTAAACTGTCAGATCTTACGAGCAAAACTCACTAAGGTTCTGTGTGGAAGCCAGAACTACACTAGCCCACTGGCTACTAACTACAAAAACACATTTTGTTCTTGATCCAAGACAAAGACTCAAGTCAGGGATTCAAGAAAGAAAAAAATAAGCATAACACCTAAGCACCCTAAGAAAAAGTGAAAATAAAGTGGGCATCTATGAAGTGCCAACATGGCACTGCCCACCCACATCCCAAAAATAGAGGTTCTGAGAGGGCAGGCTGGGGAGTCATAATATAGCAAGACTCCATTAGAAGAAACAACATTACTACGGTGAGTAATTTTTCTTCAAACAACATGAAGTCTTGCTATATTATGACTATATCTAGATCAGGTGTAGCCAAGTATTCAAATCTGCACACCAAGTGGACTCACTACTGCCCCGTTAGAGTAGCTACCCTCCGGGGTGTAGCCAGACAATATACAAGCGTACACCAGGACCGTGGTTTGTTGCCTCATTTGGCACAATAAATACAACTTTTATATCTCATGACAGTGGTTGTTGCCATGCATGGGTAAATACAAATGCCATGCATTGTTTCCTAAGACACCCACATACCAGCCCAGAGCCTGTAAAGTTGTATTGTCCTTGGGATGCAAAGAGAGTATTAGTGACCAGTCCTTCTAGTTTCGACTCCTATGAATAAAATTACAGAAAGATTCAGTATTTTCTTTGTTAGTTTTCATGGAAAAAGGAAGCAGTTCAGAGCCTATTTGCTATCCCCCCTTAAATAAAATTGCACACCATGGAGTGCTTGAGTATGCGTACGCCTACACCCATGATGCAGATTACACAGCAGTACCTCCATGGAGGAGTGGACAGAACCTACTTAGAAATCGGCTGTGAAGCACAGCTGTGTTAAATCGAGCATCACCCAGCCTGGATATCCAGGAGTAATGCTTTAGCAAAAAGTGTAAACTGTTTTCCAGGTAGCTGCTTGACATATCTCTAGGATAGGATGTCCCTGGCAGCAGCCAGAGACGAGCTGTACCTCTGGTAGAGTGAGCCCTCAGGCCTGAGGGAGGAACCTTACCCAGTTTTTCATAGCAAATTGATACAAGAGACAATCCACCTGGCAATGGATCTTTAGTGGCAGGTTTCCTTTACCAACCCTCACCATAAGTGAGGAACAATTGAGGATTCAAACCTGTGACCCTTGGTACATTCTATATAGTAACTAAGGGCTCTTTTGACATCTAAACTGTGCAATCTCCTCTCACCAGAGGAGGAATGGTCAGTGAAGTACACAGGAAGAGACATGGATTGATTAAGGTGGAAGTCTGAAACCACCTTAGGCAAAAACTTTCTGTTAGTCCTGAGGACCACCTTATCTCTGTGAAAGGAGATAAAATCAGGCTCCACTGACAATGCTTGTAGCTCACTTACGCGCCTAGAAGAGGTGATGGCTACCAGAAACACAGTTTTCCAAGTCACGTACTTAAGCTCTGCTGAAGACAATGGCTCAAAAGGGGGTTGCATAAGCTGGGCAATGCAAATATTAAGATCCCAAGCAGGGCAGGGTCCCTGAACGGAGGGTTGGTGAAGCAACCCTTAAAAAAACTTGGAGAACACAGGGTGAGCTGAAAAAGAAGGCGTTTACCTGTTGATAAGAAGACAGACACGGCTGCCATGCACTTTTAGGGTAGCTGGTCTCAGCCCCAAAGAATTCAAATGCACCAAATAATCCAGGATCGTGGCACGCCAGCAGATTCTGAGGAAATATGCTTACCAGCACACCATATGGAAAATCTTTTCCATTTTGAATTATAAGTAGCCCTGGTGGAAGGCTTCCTAGAGGCCTTCAAGATACCCAATACACCTTGGGAAAGGTGTAGGTCAGCAAACTCTAACTCTTCAAGAGCCATGCCTTGAGATTGAGAGATTTGAGGTTCGGATACCAAACTCTCCCCTGGGCACAGGTTAACAGGTTGTGATTCCTGGGAAGACACAGGGGAAGGTGGACTGCTGAGGACATGAGGAGTGGGTACCAGGGCTGTCTGGCCCAATCTGGAGCAATCAGGATCATCTTCCAGGGTTGAGATCTGATTTTGACTAGCACCTTGAAGAGAAGAGGGAAGGGGGGAAAAGCATAGAGAAACTTCCCTTCCCAACTGAGTAGGAAGGCATCCAGAGGGACTGAGCCCAACACTGGGGGCCTGCAGCAAAAAAGGGGAAGTTGGTGATTGTCTGGGGCTGCAAAGAGATCTATCTGCGGGGTGCCCCATCTGGCAAATACTACCTCCAGTACTAGGGGTCCAGTGCCCATTCATGATGGCCCTGGGAAATCCTGCTGAGAGCATCCGCTAGGACATTGTCCTTGCCTGGGAGGTGAACTGTCGTAAGGGAGGTGTTCAGAGAATAAGCCAGAGATCACAACTTCATTGCTTCGGTGCACAAGGCCGTAGACCGAGTGCCCCCTTGCTTGTTGATGTACCACATTGTAGTGGTATTGTCTGTTCTGAACAGATGTGGAAAAAACCTGGAGTGCTAGAAAAACTGTTCTGAGTTCCAACAAATTAATGTGGAGCAGAGATTCCTGAGGGGACCACAGCCCCTGGGTAGTAAGGTCGCCCATGTGAGCTCCCCACCCCAAGAGGGATGCATCTGTAGTAAGGGTCAAGGAGTGAGACTGGGGAGTGAAGGGAACCCCCTGTCTCAGATTGCTCTGGTCCTGCCACCACTGAAGGGCCTGGATCAGGGTTCGAGTCACTGGGATCAATTTGGTTAGAGGATCTGTCCTTTGAGACCAAAAGGCTCTCAAATGGAACTGGATGTCCCTCATCTGAAATCTTGCTCCCTGCACTACTGCTGTAAAGCAGCCATGTGCCCCAGGAGCTGTAGAAAATGCCTTGCTGGTCGAGAGACCTGCAGGGTGAAAGAAGAGGCCAGAGAGACCAAGGTCCTTGCTCTTTCCAGCGGGAGGAAGGCTCTGGCTTCTTTTGTGTTCAGTTCTGCGCCTATGAAGGTGAGAAGCTGGACAGGCTCCAGAACTGACTTTGGAAGACTGAGAAGGAAACCTAGAGATGTAAGCAGTTGCTGAGTTACTTGTAAGTGTAGTTTGACCTGTTCTGGAGACTGGCCTACAATGAGCCAATCGTCCAGATAAGGAAAGATGGCAATCTTTTGCCTTCTTAAGTGAGCAACTGCTACTGCCAGGCATTTTGTGAACACCCTCGGGACCGAGGTGAGGCCGAAGGGCATTGCTCTGAACTGGTAATGGCCTGAGGGCAGTTCAAATCTGAGGTACTTTCGATGGGAGCTCCGATGAGAACATGGAAGTAGGCATCCTTGAGGTCCAGGGAGGCTAGCCAGTCCCCTGGCCTTAGAGAGGGTAAAATAATTCCCAGAGTCACCATTTTGAACTTTGGTTTTAAAAGGTGCTTGTTTAGATACCTGAGATCCAGGATGGGCCGCCATTCTCCTGTCTTTTTTGGGGTAAGGAAGTACCTGAGTACAACCCTTTGCCCTGGTGTATGGGTGGAACCTTTCCACAGCTCTGAGAGCCAGGAGGGAAGAAACTCTGTTTCCAGGACAAGTGCTCTGATGGGTTTGCAGGTGGAAGGACTCTGCTCTCATCTTCGGAAATTTTCTGAAGCTGAGAACCAGACCCTGGCTTACTATTTCCAGGACCCACTTGTCTGATGTTAAAGACTTCCAGTCCTGGACAAAGTAAGCCAGCCTGCCCCCTACTGGTAGTGGAGAATCGGCCCTGGCCACCCCATTATGGAGCCTGTTTTGCAGGGGCTTTGGGTTGAGGGGTAGAAGCAGGCTTACTAGAACCCCTTCTGCCCCTTCCTCTAAAGAACCCCCTCTGGGCATAAGCAGAAGAGGAGGCCTGGGCTTGGTCAAAAGGCCTATGAAAAGGCCTGCCCCTGACGTGCTGCCTTTGAGGAGTGGTTTGCCTTTCTTTGGCCTGTGCACTCCTACAGGTGGTCCTATACTCATCCATTTTCTTCATATAATTCTCTGTCTGCTCCCCAAACAGAGAATTGCCCACAACAGGAAAATCCATAGCCTTAGACAGAGTATCCTGTGATAGGGCAGTACATCTGAGCCAGGCCATTCTGCGAAGAGACACAGATGTAGCCATGATTCTTGATGAAACATCATTAGAGTCTACTGCAGCATGAAATTGCAACTTGGATGCCTCAATACCGTCCGCAGCCACCTGCTCCAGCTCCCTGGCAAGCTGGTCAGGGGCCTGTTTTGCTAGGGCCAGCACAGTATCCCATTTGGATTTCCGGTACCTAGCTGCATAAGCCATATAATTTGCCTGTCTGAGTCCCAAATATGCTGCCATGTACTGTTTCTTTGCCATGGCATCCATCCTCCTGGAATCCTTTTCAGGAGGGTGAGAGGCTAGAAGAATATTAGCCTCGTCACAGGCTGCAGCCTGCACTACCCCCACATGGCTGCACTGCTGAGAGAGGAACTCCGAATCAGAGCCTGATAAAGCATACCTCTTGTCCATCCTTTTATCCACAGGGAGGATAGAATGAGGAGTTTTTAGAATTTTTACTGTCTGTTTCCTAAAGGATTTGTGCAAGGGAATAGACAGTCTCCTAGACTCTGGAATATCCATCATTTCCACATAATCAGGCTCTTCTTGGTCATCAACAGCTTCCTCAACAGGGAGTTGGAGAGTTTCAGCAACTTTCTTATAGAACATAAAATGGGAAGGGGACTCAGATAGCCTGGGGGGGGAACCCCTGATGGTCTGTCTGGAGAGATGTCCGTTCAATGGGCACATGCAGACCTTCAAAATCACATTCACTCTCCTCATACCCTCCTCCCCTTCCTCCTGTTCATAAAAATCCTCAAAATCATAATCTTGAACGGTGGAACCGTCCAACAGCGCTTCCCTGATGGTGTCGGTTTGGGACGGAACCGAGAAAGGACTGGACAATTTGAATAGCTTTAGCCATTTCCTCAGCGGTTGGAGAAAGAACTTTTGGCTCCACACTAGCTGACTTTTAGCCCTTTTAGTTGGAACCGGCTCCTCAGAGCTGGCTCTTCGTTTGCCCGAGGAAGCATTGCCCTGGTCAGAGGGCACTCCCTCAGTTCGGTTGGAACCGAACCGGGCTGGCCATCCGGGTCAGCGGACTTTTTGGCCTCCCTTTCCCTGAGCCTACCAACTCTCTCTTCCACGGTGGCAGCAGGAAAATTCTTACAAATCTGGCAGTCTGCACTGAGGTGGTCAAACCCCAGACAATATACACAGGTGGTGTGTGGGTCAGCCTTAGCAAAGGCTTCCCCACAGAGGCCACAGTGCTAAAACCCAGTGGGTCCAGTTTTTCTTTTGGGTTTCTCAGACATAGTGCCAGCCTAACCAAAACTTGCCCGTTAGTGGCAATCCGCCAAGCAAGACTCTCTTATCAGTTCCCAACCGTGTCACGGGTCGTGGAAAAAACAATAATGAAATCCATTTTTTTTTAGAACCGATAAGAACCGGGAACCGCACTCTAAAGGACTAGAAAGTTAATTTAAAACCAATCTGATCGGTTCAAACTGAACCGAAAAAGACGTTTACAAGTTCCACACAGAAGAAATAAACATAAGCCTATCTATTACTTACAATACCACAGACAGAGCTTGAACCGACCGACTGCGGTTTAATTTCGGTAAAATAAATCGAGAATTACACTTTTTAACCGACAAACGAACCGAGCAGCAGGAGAAATCTCCGGAGCGACTGTTCAGTGAGGCGGAGTAAAGAATCTGACAGTTTAAGTTTGAGCTACAACAGACAGAGTGTTCAACCGAGCTTGCGCTCAAGGTTCCATGCCCTGCATGGAAAGTTAGATCTTTCACCTCCGGAGCAGTTCTAACCTGGGGTTATACTGCATATGTAATAATATAGCAAGACTTCATGTTGTTTGAACTACTGTTACAGATGAGTAACCTGTTCTTATAGGATCGTGGATATGTTTGTCAGACTCCTAGCAGTTCTCTGGGAGGAGGGAGGCAAGGCGCACACCCCCTACTTAGGGAACAGAGATTGGAGAACTGAGGTCCCATAACCAGCATCCCGGCATGACTCAAGGTCGATGTGGTAGTGGGTAATGAAAGTGTTTGCTGACTTCCAGGTAGTAGCCCGACAGATTTCCTGGATAGGGATGTCCCTGGAAGCAGCCATCGATGCAGCAGTATGGCGGGTAGAATGAGCTCTTATCTCTCTGGGAGGCTACTTATCTGCCAACTCATAGCACAGACCTATGCATGATGTAGTCTATCTTGCAACAGTCTGCTTCGCTGCAGGTCTGCCAGAAGCGGCTTCAGAGTAGGTGACAAACAGCTGGCAAATTTCCGCCGTCCTCTCCTTATAATAAGAGAGAGTGCACATCTCAGGTCCAAAGTATGGAGCACGTACTCGGCCTCTGATGTGTAAATAGGGTAGTACACCGGCAGAGTCAACACCTGATTAAGGTGAAACTCTGACACCACATTTGGAAGGAATATCATGTGGGGGTGCAGGACAACTTTGTCCCTGTGGAAGACCAGATAAGGGGAGTCCACCAAAAGCGCCTGGAGCTCCCCTGTCCTTCTGGCAGACGTGCTAGCCGCCAGGAAGGCCGTCTTCCACAAGTGTGACAACTCACACTTGTGCAAAGGTTCGAATGGCTTGCCCATGAGTTTTGCCAGTACCAGCAGTAAATCCCACGGAGGTGGAGGTTCACACACCGGAGGGGATATGTGATCCAGGCCTTTGAAAAAGCGCCTGACCACTGTCTCTTGCACCAACATCAGCTGACCAGCCCACGCCCGATAAGCAGAGATGGCTGTCAGGTGCACCCTAATGGTCGATGACCAGAGACTCCCTTTGGAGAGAGACCAAAGGTAGTCAAGAATGTTAGCCACTGAACAGTATAAAGGGTCCAGGCTCTCACCCTGACACCAGATGGAAAACCTTTTCCATTTGAAGGTGTAACATTTCCTGGTCAATACCTTTCTGGATGCCTCCACCACGGTGTAGACATCTTCAGAAAGACCCAAAGCCTGGAACTCTAGCCGCTCAGAAACCAGGCTGTGAGGTGCAGGGACTGAAGTTCCGGATGGAATACCTTCCCCCTGACTGAGTGATATCAGCCGTGTGCAAAGCCGCTCCAGGTGCCTGCAACTGAGGCTGAGGAGATCTGGATACCAGAACTGGTGGGGCCAGTCTGGAGCTACCAGGATCACCTTCGCCTTGTCCCTCCTCACCTTGAGGAGCACCTGGTGGATCAAGGGAAATGGAGGGAAGGCGTAGAGGAGGCCTGGGGTCCACGGCCTCAAGAAGGCATCCCCATGCAGCGAGCCCTGCTGAGGGGGGCGGGCATGAAACAGCCTAAGCTTGGTGTTTTCCCTGGAGACAAACAGGTCCACCATGGGTTTACTCCAATGGGAGAACAGGCTGTAAGCTCCTGCCACATGGATGGCTAGCAGATCTGCCTCCAACCGGCTCACGAGGGACCAGCTGCAGAGTGCCTCCTTGCACAGTAAATGGGTGTGCGTGCCGCCCTGTTTGTTGAGGTAGTACATGGTCGTGGTAATGTCCGTCTGGACTTGAACCACTTGACTCTGGAGCTGAGGAGCGAAAGCTGACAGTGCCAGTCTGACTGCTCTGAGCTCCAACAGGTTGATGTGGCATCGGATTCCTCAGGGGTCCAGAGCCTGTGGGCCCTTTGTCCCCTGTGGGCCCCCAGCCCATGAGAGAGGCATCGTCGTGATGACGACCGCCGGTCTGGGCAGACAAACGGGATCCTTTCCTGCAACCTGTCTGGGGTGGTCCACCATTGGAGAGCCTCCCACATCTTCTGGGTTAGCAACCAGCTGGTCAAAATGACCATGCTGCTGAGTCCACTGGTGTGCCAGCTCCCATTGGAGGCGCATGTGCAACCGGGCCCAAGGACCACTGAGGTTCACGCCGCCAAGTAATCCAGAAAGTGCAGAAAGTCCCAGGCAGCGCAAGTGCCCAACCAGAAATGATTGGGCAAAGGAGGAAAGAACTCTGCCCTATCCGCCCGGGAGCCAAGCTGGCTTGACAAGAGTCGGGCTCTGCCCCGATGAAGCAGATCACCTGAGATGGCACGAGTTCTGACTTGGTCTCACTGATCAGGAGGCTGAGTTGGAAGCAGGTCTGAAGGGCCAGGTCCCTGGACCTCTCCACCTCCTGTTGGGTGGATCCTGCTAAGAGCCAATCATCGAGGTAAGGGTAAATCCTGACCCCCGACGCCTGAGATGGGCCACCACCACTGCAATGCATTTGGTGAAGACCCGTGGAGCTAATGACAGCCCGAATGGCATGGCTCGGAACTCGTACAGGGTCCCTTCGACCCTGAAGTGGAGGAACCGCTGATGGGACGGATGGATTGGGACATGAAAGAACGCATCCTGCAGATCCAGTGAACAGAACCACATTTTTCGCTCCAAGGATGGTGTGATCTGGGACAGAGTGACCATCCGAAAAGTGCATGACCTGAGATATTGATTCAGGTCGTGCAGTTCTAGAATGGGACACCAGCCCCCCGTCCACTTGGGCACCAGGAAGTACCTGGAGACAAAGCCTGGGTCTGCTGGAGGATCCGCCACTGGAACTACTGCCTCCTTGAGGAGGAGCTGAGCGATGTCATCTCAGAGCCGACTGGGTCTGAGCAGATGCTCTTTCCTCCCGAGGGGCATGGGCTCGGCTTGGGGGATACTGCTCGAATTCCAGAGGCAGTCCCCGACCGACCACTTCTAGAATCCACTTGTCCGTGGTGATAATCTGACTAGGAGGAAAGAAAGTGGCAGAGCCGGCACCCCACGGGAGGACCCAGAACTGGTGTGGCGGGAGAGGGGGTAGCTGCCCCACCCAGTCACTGAGCAGGCTTGGAGGAGGAGGCTCCAGGACCTGAACCTCGGCCTCTTTTATGGGACTGTTGGGGTCCAGGCTTGGGCCAAGGGCATCAAGCTTGAGCCTGCTGTTGATGTTGGTGCTGCTGTCCGCCTTGAAAAGGAGGACTGCTGAGCTGCAGTGGAAGAGTGCCGAAAAGGCTTCTTCTTTTTCTTCTGCTGGTTCTTGCCCGAAGAACTCTTAGCAGAAGTAGCATCCAAGGTGGCACTGGACTGCTCAATGTGCTGAAGGTGGCCAGTCACTCCTGGGCCGAACAAGTCAGTCCCAAGGAAAGGCACATCAGCTAGTTTGTGCTGGGTATCCACTGGGAAGGAGGAGAGCCTCAGCCAAGTCCTGCGACGAGAGGCAACCGTGAACTGTGGCAGCCATCGAATGGCACACGAATCCCCAATGTCCAGGGCCATCTGAAGCTGCTGTTTGCAACAGGTCAGCCCTGATCTGGACCTGCTTGACCGTGGTCTGCATGTCCGCGGGGAGGTGTGAGAACCGCGTCATCTAAACCTAGAAGGCGTGAGAGAAATGTGCCATGATGATGACGGGACTTGCCTGACGAAGGTCAAAGGAGGAAGCCGCACAGACCTTCCTGGCTGAATGGTCCAAGAGTTTGGACTCTTTATCAGGAGGTCGGTCAGTATCGGCAGAACTGCCAGTACATCTGAACACAGAGGCAGTCACCAGGCTCTCAGCCAAAGGATGCTCTGTGAACCCCGCTAGGGACCCCATGGGCACCACGTACTCGCGGGCCATGCAGGCAGACGGAACTGGACAAGAGGTAGGGCGCTGCCATAGTTCAAGGGCCGGGTCGACAATGGCCTCAGCCACCGGAAAGGCCTCCGTCAGGGTGCCCCTCTTTTCACAATGTCCATGAGAGGGTACTCCGCCTTTTTCTGGATTGGCTCCAGGGGCATCCCTGTAGACTCAGAGATGAGGCGAAGGATCACTTGAAAGAGCAGGGACCTCCCTCCGTCTCTAGGCCAGTGGTTGATTCATCATCACCTGGATGTGAATGCAAACCGCGCTGCCGGAATCGGGCACAATGGGTCCACCGCCCAGTCAATGAAAACCACGAGGGGCGTCAGGGGTGACCGTGACTGGATAAATGCCGGGAAGCCCAGTGTCTGGTCTTCTTCCTTGGAAGGAGCTCCTTCCCACAAGCTGTTCCACCACAATAGGTGGAGAGAGACCATTTTGGGCCGAACAGGTGGTCTTGCCAGCTCCAGAAGGTGGGAACCAATTTGGTCAGCCTTGAAGAAGTCTGCCTCGGCCTGGGAGGTGAAAGCCAAGTAATGGCCAGGGTGGAAGCCGTGGTAGGCTTATGCCCGGACAAAATCAGCTGCTGCCACATGAGGTCCTCGTAGCACCGCCGGAGTTTCTGACAGAGCCTCTCCTCATCCGAGGAGGATGAGGACGACCGATGGCGTCTCTTCTTTTTAGGAGCACTTACGGCTTTTCCTAGACCTGTCAGTCAAGGGGGTCCTAGACCTCGACCGAGATCAGGCAGGCCAACTTGGTCGGTCGGGAGACACCGGCGGGGCCGGTAACTTCCCAGAGTCCGGAATCGGTTCCTCGATGGGGACTCCAGCAGGCTAGGCCTCCTCATCAGGAAAACAAGGACTGGAGTTCTCTCAAGAGTCGGCGACAAAGGGGTCAATAGAATTCGATGGCAATTTCACAAACCCTCAGTAGACTAGCTTGGCGGCAAGTCCAAAAGCCAGGCCGGGAAGAAGCGATCTCGATCAAGTCAAGACAGCATGTCTCTCTCGCCCCAAGACCGCCTCTGTCGAGACCAAGACACCGGATCCTTCTTGCTTACGGGATCAAGAGGAGTGCATGTCCACAGGCACCTCTCCCTTAGTAGGAGAGACTGGCACAACTCCTAGAAGGAACCCAAGAAGGTGGAGCCCAGGTTGAGTGGGACAAAACCTCCGAGAAGACCTCGCGGCACGAGCCGCCTGCTCGAACACTTGCATGCTGCCCAACTGCCAGCCGGATCCCGTAGCTGCAGAAATTGCCCACCGAGCCTCCTTGCATTTCACAGGAGGTTTCTCTTCTCCAACCTCCCCAGTTTCAGGCATGCGAGATGGTCACTCGAGGACATTGGGATGAAAAGCCAAGCAAAAACTGCAAGACTAGGTGCCATGGCGACACCAAGGCAGTGAGCGCATACGCCAGTATGGGGATCCTTCTCTGACATCTTCTGGCCGCTGAGCACCTATGAAATCTGGGGGAAGATTTTTCTTCCATGATCGAAGCTACAAACTTGCGATCACTAACACGCACAATGCGAGGTTTCGGTAAAACCGAAGGTTTGAAAGCCAGGGCCTACAAAATGCGAGAGCATGAGGGAGGCAACCTGAATCTTCCAACGGAAAGGAAGATCTGGCGTCATGGGTGGAGCCAAGGTATATAGCACCCGGGTGGGTGGGAGGAGCCACTTTGAAGACTTCTGGTGAGATTTAAAGCGGAAGGAGACATGCCAAAGAGTGTGGATGAACAACATATCCATGTTCCTAGAAACAGCCTTTTCCAAAAGGGTTGTTTGTCCCTCTTATACATTTTTTTTGACGGACCAAATGGACTTCCAAGATTCTTGGAGATGAGTAATCAGTTTTTCCATTTCATCTCCAAAAAGGACTGAGCACTTAAAAGGGAGGTCCAGGATGCCCGACTGCAGATCCTGAGAGAATCCAGAGACTCTAAGCCAGGCATAGTGCCTGAGATAAATGCCATATGCCGCTGCTCTGGCTGCCGTATCGCAGTGTCATTGCGTGCCTACATCCGACCCCGATTACAGCAGGTTCAGGAGCTCAGTTTTCTGGGCCGAGACTGGAAGGGCTTGGGCTATCTCGAGACCTTTCTCCCACAGGGTAATCTGGTACTGCACTATGTGTGTGAGAAAGTTAAGGGACTGGATGGCGCTGGTAGAGGACGAGTAGACCTTTTTGCAGTTCCAGTCAATATATCTGGACTCCTGGTCGGGAGGCTGGGTGCTAAGGTGTTTTGGCTTCTTTGAACGATCATGAGCAGCCGTGATCACCGTTTAGTCCACCGTAGGGTGTTCCACCAGAAAAGGCTCCTCCCTAGGGGTTCTGTACAGCCTATCCGACTTTTTGGAAGAGGTGGAAGGATGCTTCCAGGTTAGTCTAGTCAGGTCTTGGAAGGTGTCTACCAAAGGAAGCACCACTAGAGGGTTAGGCTCCCTTTTGCCTCAGGTACCTAGCTAGCCTCCACTACTCCAGATCCAGGTCTTCAGTCTTTCATCCATTGGAAGCCTGGATGTGCCTCATGATGTCCATGAAATAGCAGTTACGTAAGAACTTACTGTAACAGTAGATCTTCAAGAGAGGTTCCCTGCGGTAGATCTTACATATAGGACTACGCCCCTGGCGTCAGGTCCCTTGCCAGCAAACCTGTAGATAGCAATCATCAGCGGGACCGCCTGACGCCAGGGGCCGTGACAGCCAGCCCGACTATAAAAGGGTGGTCCGCATCCGCTGTCCAGTTCTTTCCCAATGGACACCTAAGGATAGGTAAGGAGAAAACCAGAGTGAACTCCAAAGACCCTGCTTCCACTCTAGTCCAGCTGGACTAGACAGGATGGAAAGTAAAGCATCCAAAACTGGGGAAGGAGGAGAAACTAGACCTACTGCAGTAACCTCTCAAAGATCTACTGTTATGGCAAGTTCTTACGTAACTGCTATATCTTACTCAAGAGGGTTCCTGCAGGGTCTCACATATAGGACTGAATACCAAGCAGTCCCAAAGAAAAATAAGGCATAGGTGCATCTGGGAGGAGGAGGAGAAGTCGCCAAGAGTAATCACGACAGAAGGCCTTGCAGGACCACAAGTCCAAAAGCCAGTTCTGCGCCTAGAGGCAATGTCCAGACTCTAATGCTTAGCGAAGGTGTGAACACACGACAAGGTGGCCTAGCACAGATCTCTGCTGTGGACACATTTCTGAAAAAGGCAGTAAGGTAGCCATGCTATGGGTAGAGTGGCTTTGACTGCCCTGAAGGACTTCCATATTTCGTGTACGAAAAATGGATGCAGTTAGCTAGCCATCGGTAGATGGTCTGCTTGGAAATAGCCTTGCCCTGGCACTGAGGGGCAAAAGCTATGAACAGTTGATTAGATTTCCTAACCTCTTTAGTCCTGTTTGTGTAGTACCTCAGGATCCAGTGCACATCAAGCGTGTGCAGCAGGTGTTCCCCCCATTGGAATACTGTGGATAGTACACCGGTAATTCCACGCTCTGGTTCAAAGTGGTTTCTGAAACAACTATGGGCAGAAAAGAAGGGCTAGTCCGAAGGACTACTCGGTCCTTATGAAAAATCAAATAAGGTTCTTTACATACGAAGGCCTGTAGTTCGGAAACCTTTCTGGCCAAGTGACAGCGACTAAAAACAAAGTCTTCCAAGAGAGGACGCCAAGAATGCAAGAAGAAGCTGTCTAAACAGTGGTAAGGTCAGCTTCTACATAAAATTCAGGTCCTAGGTGGGCAAGGGTTCCGGATCGGAGGTTTCAAATGAAGGATGCCTTTTAAAAGGTTTTGGCAACCTCCATCTGAGCCAGGTTTGCCCTCCACTGGGAGGTGGTAGGCCGACACTGCAGAGAGGTGGACCTTAATGGAGGAATAGCTAAGGCCCACCTCAGACAGATGTGCAGGTACTCTAGAACCTGGGATAACGAGCACGAAAATGGATCCCAGCTCCTTGCTTGGGCCCATACGTGAATCTCTTCCACTTCATAGCATAAGTGGATCTAGTGGAGGTTTTCTGGCCTTCACTAGAATGTGCTAACCTGTGAAGAGACCCCATAGAGAAATCGCTATGTTCACAGGTGCCACACATGAAGATGGAGAGACTGAAGGCTCGGATGCACCAGGGTGCTCTGCTCCTGAGTCAGAAGGTTGTGAGAAATGGGCAGAGGAACCAGAGGCTCCAGTGCCAAGTGTCGCAGAAGAGGGAACCAAATTTGGCGTGCCCAAAGAGGAGCAATCAGGATTGCGTGGGCCCTCTCTTGTTGAAGTTTCACAAGGACCTTCTGAATTAGAGGAAAGGGAGGAAAGACGTACAGAAACCTCCCTGTCCACGAAAGAGATAGCGTGTCTTGCCAAAAAGCACCATGCCCAGGAACGAGCGAGCAGAAGACGGGTAGTTTTGCATTGTATGGGGAGGTAAACAGATCCATCTCTGGTTGACCCCATCGAAGAAAGAGGTCTTTGGCTACTTCTGACTTGAGCTCCCACTGGTGGGCCTGGGCCACTGATCGACAGACTGTCGGCCAGGACGTTGGTGACGCCCGTAACGTGAACTGCTGTCAGATAAAGGCTGTGCTGAATCGCCCAGTACCACACCCTCATGACTTCTCGGCAAAGAGGGTAGGATCTGGTTAGCCCCTGCTTGTTTATGTACCAGACAATGGACATGTTGTCCGTCTATACCAGGACAGATCCCAGAACCAGCAGCGACTGGAATGCCTGGAGTGCGTAAAGAACCGCCCTGGTCTCCAGAACACTGATGTGGAGCATCAGCTCCTGATCGAACCAAGACCCCTGTGTCTTGTGAGACCCCAGATGAGCACCCCAGCCTAGAGTTGGAACTGTCAGAAGGAAAGGGAACCCCTTCGACAAATTCGAGAGATCCTGCCACCAGCGTAGATCTCTCTGGAGGCTGTTGGAGATCATGACTCTTTGGTTCATGTCGTCCGTCCTCTAGTCCCATTGGACTCGAAGAGACCATTGGGGGACCCTCATGTGAAGCCTGGCCATTGGGACTGTCGAAATGGCGGCCGCCATCAGACCCAATAAACGAAGCATCGAGTGTGCAGGGATCCAACAGGCCTGTGCCACCAGTATGGCTTGAGAAGCAAGAGTCTCGGCCCGATCTGACAGTAGGAAAGCCTTGCCCTGAACTGTGTCTAGTACAGCTCCAATGAACTGGAGTTTCTGTGAGGGTACTAGCTGGGACTTGGGAAAACTGACTGTTATGCCCAGTAAAGCAAACAAGCTCAGGGTGAAAGAGAGAGCCTCTTTCAGGCTGGTAGGAGAGGGTGCTGAGAGGAGCCAGTCATCCAGGTACGGGAAGACAAATGCCCTGGAGGTGCAGAAAGGCCGCCACCACCGCTAGACATTTGGTGAACACTCGGGGGGGGCTGAAGAAAGGCCAAACGGGAGTGCTCGGGACTGAAAATGTTTCTTCTGGAAAACAAAGCGGAGAAAGCGACGGTGGGCCGGGAGCCATAGAGCCTGTCCCGTTGCCAGGTGCTCAGGAGAGACTTTAGACTCAACTGGTTCACCAAATTCGTCTTCCTTTTCATCATCCCACTCCTGGTCATAAAATGCCTCAGGGTCTTATGAACCGGAGGAGAGTGAAGTACCAGGCATTTGAACGTGAGTGTGAGCAGCGTGGAACTGCTGACCCGGTTCCCTAAACAGCTTTGTAAAGACTGAATAATACAAATGGCATTCGCAATGTCTTCAGCGTTTGGAACTGCAACTGCATGCTTCCTGGAGTTCAAACTGGCTGTTTTCTTTCTTTTTTTTTTGCAGAAAGTTTCAAAGGCCAGTTTCGTTACTCTTACTAGTAGAGGTCTTGCCCTGGTCAGAGGCTCCTTCCGGTTGCACCGGTTTATCCTTGGATGTGGAACCGGACTGAACTTCCATATCTTTTTCAGCCATTCTCTTCTGCAGTCTATTAAGTATCAAGCATAGATTGAGGGAGGTTTTTGCAAATTTCACAGTCTGCCTTATGGTGACCAAACTCCAGGCAGAACACACAAATCAGATGCGGGTCAGCCTTAGCAAATGGCTCACCACACTGTGCAATGCTGAAACCCAGTGGGACCGGTTATTTTCTTGGGTTTCTTTGACATAACCTCAAACAGCAGGAATTTAACACTTATCCACAGTTGGCGGTTAAGCCTGAATAAGGCAGAATAAAGTTTTTGGTTAACGGTCAGGTTAGCGACCAAGGAAAAAACAGAGAAAACCAGTTTTTTTAAATCAAAACCTTACCGGTCCCTGAACACAATATTTTAACAGAAAAACTTAAATTTTACCTCAAGAAAGTACATAAGTGTTTGATAAACTAACGAAACTTGGGAGCCGAGGAGAAATCTCCGAGGCAACCTCACAGGCAGGTGGAGTAAAGAATCTGTTACTTACACAGAATGTACCAGGAACAGTGGTTTGAAAACTGAGCTCGAGCCTATTGAACGTTCCACTATCAACATATAGGCTTTTAACTCTCATCTCCGGGGCTGTTCAACTGGAAGGGCTAACTGCACAAGTCAGAATACAGTAAGACTTCCTGGGGTTTGAAGAACCCCATGAACTGCCATGTGTACCACCCAGTTTCGGTCTTGAATGCTAACTATAAGCTATTCATGGCAGTCTTGGCTCAAAGACTGGATCCCCTCCTGCCATCACCGATACATTTGGACCAGTTTGTCAGGACCCACATCAAACTGGAGATCAAATCTGATGCACACTACATGTTCTACATCCGATAAATCTGAATCCACCCTTCTTCCTCACCAGTCTTAATGCTAAAAAGGCGTCTGATGGGGTGTCTTGCCCTCCTTCTTCGAAACCCTCCAGAAGTCTGGCTTCTCTTTGGACTATCACCCTTCTTGAGCAGGTATATGCCTCCCCACAAGTTTTGTTAAAATTAATGGGCATGCCTCCTCCTCTTTCCGGCTGGATAGGAGTACCTGCCAGGGCTGTCCCCTGTCCCTGCTTCTTTTCACCCTGTATACCGAACCCCTGGCTCAGACAGTTCGAGACAGTCCCCAAGTATGAGGAGTGACCCTGGGCAGCATGGAGCATCACATCGTGCCATATGCGGATAATGTTCTGTTACATATGACAGATCCAGACACAACACTGCCAAAGCTTTTTGACTCCTGAGGCCCTTCAGCAAGCTCTCGGACTACTGGTTAAATACTTCCAAAACAGAGGTCCCCCCCTCCATACTGGCCCTTTACACCCCTCCAATGGGTCCTGCATCCCTTTCAATGGGAACTACTGAGACCTACAAGACATCAAATACCTGGGTATTGAACTTCCCCTCCATTTAGACAGACTGTATGAGACAAATATTGGGTCCGTGACAGTGCAGCTGATGGTGGACCTTCAGGAGTAACATAACCTCCCCCTGAGCCTCATCCGCTGCATAGATATGGTGCGAATGGTAACTCTCCCACTTTGCCTCTATTTCAGAATGTCCCAATCCAGATTCCTGAGTGGGACTGGAGAAAGTGGCAGGTAGCCATATCACAGTTCATGTGGGCAGGGAAGCACCCCTGTATTTGCTTTCGAATCCTGATGTTATCAATGGCACAGGGAGGAATGGCCCTACCTGATCTAAGGACGTATCATATGGCTGCTCAGCTCCAGATCATCTACCAGTGGCATACAAAAAAAAAAAAAGCCCAGGTCCACCATGGCTTGACCTACAGAGAGATAGGCTTCCTTTTCGGTACAGGGCCTGCTACCTACATGGGACCCTCCCTGGGGACAGGACTTACACTCCTCGAACCCTTGGATCACGGAGGTGGGCCAGGTTTGGAGAGAGCTCCTCGCTGCATCTGGCCCTGCCACGATCTGGATCACCCCTATAACCTGCCTGGAGTGGTTCGTCCTGGCAACACAAGACTCTACATTCTGGAGATGACAAACGAAGAATTTGGTATGTTTATCCCAGTTCCGGGAAGGCCAGCAGACAAAGTCATTCACTGATATGCAAGCCCAGTCTGGACTAGTACAACAGGACTTCTACTGCCATATTCAGGCACGCCATTACTTGGAGACTTGACCTGCAGCTCTGAGGAAGATCTCTGGGCCACACACACACACACACACACACACCTTCACTGTTGGATGCTCAGATCACCTCCCAAATCACCAGACAATTTCCTTTATTTATCAAGCCATTCAAAGGACTCAGACCTACAACACACATTATCTCGCTGATAAATGGGGCATGGAATTGAGGAAGGAACTGTACCTCAAATCATGGAAAAGGGGTTGTTCTGAGGCATGCTGCCTTATGTCATCCCATGTATGAAGAGAGTATGGGTGGAAGCCTCAGGAGCCCAGTGGTTATAGCCCACTTTGGGCAGAGAACTAGTGCAACCTGCTGGTGGCAGCATGGGGAGGCCAGGGCCACTCACACTCATGTTTTATTGGCCATCCCCCTTCTGTCAACTTTTTACTGAGCCCTGGAGGCAGCCATCGCAGAAGTGCTGGGCCCTGGGATTAGACTAAGCCCAGAGCTCTGTATTTTGTTTCAATACCCCAGACACCTAAAGGGCAGACAGATCAAATACCTGTTAAGTATCATATTAGTGCTGGCCCCGAAGTGCATCACCATGAAGTGGCTTTCTCCTTAGACACCTACCTTGCATCATTGGTAGGATACAGTGAATCACATTTACAACATGGAGAGAAATACATAAACGACAGGGAGAAACAATTTATGTCAAGGTGGAATAAGTGGAATATGTATGTCTTGTAGGATGTTCCCACCATTGTCCGAGAAGGGGAGAGGGAGATATTTGGCAGTTTAGGGATGGTGGAAGGAATATGTTAAGGGATTATGCTTGTTACTGACCTCAGACCTGGTTCCCTCACTTAAGTGTGGAGATTGGATGGAGATACAAACTATTTAGAATCACTAATGGGTACACCACCACCCCAATGCTGTACCGGGGAGCTGGGGACCCTACGGTTTATCACTGTCTTCTGAGCAGTCACTGTCTAACAACACTGTCCTTTGAAGGTTCTGCACGGACTGTTATTCTGTCTTACAAGGCATTGTATTACATTACTAGAAATGTTAATAAAACATATATTTACGTTGTCCCGGTGGCGCTGAGGGTTGAGGCGCTGGCGGCCACACCTCGCACCATGCCGGCGACCCGGGTTGGGGCGGACTCAGGTGGTTGGTGGAGTGCGACGGGGGGAGATAGGCCTTGAGTGTCCAGCGACAGCTCGCCTTCTCCGGGAGGGATTAACCCGATGCCGACGCACATATTGACGCGGAGGCTCGAGGAACCTGCATCGGCCGGGGATGAGCAGCCATTGAGCAACATGCGCCGCGCGCGCGCTCATGACGCCGGGGAGGTTACCTGCTGCCGGGAGGAGAAAAACTGCGGAAAACAAGCCTGCCTCAGCCGGGAAGATGGGAGGACCATGGCCATGCCCACGATTTGCCTGTGCCCACCCAGCAGACCTCAGAGCGACGAAACGTAAGTAACGGGGTTTGAGCCCCCCGCCTCGTCCCACCGGGGGTAATCCGCGGCTCCATGGGGCCAGGGGTCTGCTTGGGTAGGGTTCCGGGCAGTGGGATGTCCAGTTGTCCCCCCTGAAGGGTCGGAGGTGGCAGGCTAGGGAGGAGGAATAAACAGAAATTAAAAAAAAAAAATAAAAGAAAGAAATCTTAAAATTTTAGCCATGTGAGCATTGGAACACTCTGGGGCAGCAGAGAGGAGGGAGGATGGGGCTTCCCAAGGACAGCTCTCCAGCCTTGGGGACAAGGGTCTGTCGTCCTGCTAGGTGGCTGCCACCTCAAGGTTCTAGGTGGCAGCACAGTGGGATGCCAGGGAAGGTGACCCACCCCTGGATGCTGGTAGGTCTCTTTGCCAAAGGGGAGCTTGCACAAAGCGTCACTGCACACACCATGGAAAACGTCAGACCAAAAAAAAAAAGGAACAACCAGCAGGATGAAGGCTCGGTCCCCACAGACCCCACACTGGCAGACCCTACACTGGCAACTGGGACTCCTGGTTCTCTGGCAGAGGACTGATACACAACTGGTACACCCAGAGAAGCTGGGTGATGGTCCTGGGGGACTGCTCTGGAACAGGGCCAGTTGGGAAGAGAAGTGATAAAATACTAATAGGGAAAAAACAAATTTAAAATTTTAACTCTTGAGGTACCAGACTGTTACATGACATGATTTCAGGTCTGGGTGAAACAACAAGGTCATGGCAGGAAACCGTAACTAGAGGACCAGGAACTGCAACATCAGTTTGCTTCAGCAGAAACAAAGATCTGCTCTTGGGAGCCTGGGTTTGTGTGACCAGCACAGTGTGAAGGCATTCTTTGAGTTTAACACTCTAAATTCCAGAACTCTTCTACTGCACAAGCAATAATGCAGCATAGCATTCAAGATGTTAGAAAGGAGGTACAGTGACAAAAGAATGGGGCACAATTCTGTCTATTGTAACTATTGTCAAGGTGTATAACAAGATCCCATAATATGAATGTAAGCAGCCGGTCAAGTTGAGCTGAGGGCTGAGGCGCTGGACACCACACCTTGTGCCACACCAGCGACCCAGGTTCGGGAACGGACTCGGACCGCTGGGGGTTGGCAGGGGAAGGAAGGGATTGAGCATCTGGGGGATCCAGGCCAGCACCGCCCCATAGCGTACCTGATGGAGATCAGGGGCAGTGCAAGGAACACGTGGTGCAGTGAATAGGGTGGAGCGGTGGAGGACATCGGCATGTTGGTGCCAGGACGCCATTGCACAACCACGCCCAGAGGGAAACTGTAATGCAACCAGGGAGGCGCAAGGCCCCAGAGACCCAGCCCACATCCCTGAAGCGCAAGCCCATCCCTCCAATGGTCCCCAAGGCCTCAACCAGACTGACCCTCGAATCACAGAAAAGGCCGCAAGGTAGGTGGGCGGACCTCCTGGGAGAGGGTGATCTGGGGGCTGGAAGGTCCTTTGGCAGGGTCCTGGAGGAGGGAGGTCTCAGGCAGGGCAGCAGAGGCAATGGTCGAGTAAGCGCTTCCGAGAGATGCCCTGGTCCACTGGAGCGAATAAACAGAATGCAAAAAACAAAACAAAAAATATATATGGATGTAAGCACTATTCTAGATTTTGAAAATCTGTTTTTTGTGTTTATTAATACATTTAAGTTAAAACAATACAAAAACTGAACTTGCGCTATAAATGCACCGCCCATGTACACTTACCAGTGAGTAGTCATAGTTTTTGTATGGCAGGAATTGTAGAGCTAAAGAATCCATGAGCCTATGGGACAGCATTTGTCTGCGAATGGACACCCCACGTTCAGCAGTTTCCATCATGTTTTCCAGTTTGTAGGCAGGAATGTGCTTAGTGCTGACCAAACGAATAACCTCAGCATCAGTCAGGAATCGAGCACCTTGCTGTGGAGAAGGGTTACAGCTGTATTAGAATTTTGCCATTTTAACAGTTATTTCAGCCAGAAAAAAAAAAAAAGTAAATCTGCCACTAAATGATTCTTCTTCTCTGATTCAAAGAAAATTAATTTAATATTTCAAAAATCAGCAGTCATATCTGACCACTCTCTTCATTTAGTAATAAATACATTCATAAATACAGCCAAGTTTATGGGAAAAGGCAGCACATACATGACAAAGACGACTGTGAAAAAGCAAGTTCCATTCCACATGCCTGTCCCATCCCTGCTTGAAGCTGCTGACTGATTTGGGCTGTACCAGTTCCTCCGGCAGCTTACCGTACTTGTCCACCGCCCTTTCCGTGAAGAAGTGCTTATGGACATCCTTTTTGAATCTCCCCATGAGCTTAAGTGAATTCCATCTCATTCCTGTATTTGAACTCAGGATGAGTTCCTTGATGTTCACCCTATTTATTCCATGCAGGTACTTATGTCTCTATCATGTCACCCTTCCCTTTTTTTCAATGGTGTACATGATTAAGTCCTGCACCCTCCTCTCGTATGTCTTTTTCCCCAAGACCATGGGCTACCTGTTACCCTGTGTTGTACTGCCTATCACCTTACTACAGTCTTTCCTCGGATGTGGATGCCAGTACCTTGTGCAGTATTCCAAGTATGATCACACCAGTGACCTGTACAGTGGGAGCCTCGCCTCCAGACTTCAAATGCTTATTGCCACTCCCTATGAATCCCAGCATTCTGTTCACTTTGCACAACACAATACTGCAGTATGCAGTCATTGTCAGGCTCTCTTAATATTTTTCCCCATGGGTCCTTTTGTTCTGTGGTGCTATACATCACCACCACCCCATTTCGTATTGCACCCTTGGGTTCCTTTTCCAAATGTGCATTACTTTACATTGTTTAACACTGAAATCCAGTTGCCAGATCTTTGATCAGCTCTTCAACCTACCCAGAGTTCCCTTCTTCCTTCTCTCCATTACTTTACCACCCAAGATCTTTGTGTCACCTGCAAAAGGCAGAGCACAGCCTTGATGCCCTCATCTGTGTCACAGATGACTATATTTAAGAGGACTGGCCCTAGTACTGACCCTGAGGCACCCCTTGTTACTTTCCTTACCTCTGAAAAGTCCCCCACTCTGTGTTCTTCTCCTCAGTCAGCTCCCCACTCAATTTACCAATTTTTCCTATACCCCTAGGTCTCTAATCTTTTTGACCAGCCTCCTGTTGAGGACTAGGCAAAAGGCCTTAATGAAGTCCAAGTATACTATGTACATCAACTGCCTGCACCTTCTCTGCTGTGGTCACCCACAGTTGAAAAAGTAGACCAACATTAGTCTGGCAAAACCTCTACCTCATGAAATCAAGCTGTCTGGGTTCCTGTGTTTATAAGCAAAAAAAAAATAAACAGTATTACCTAGGGAATTATTTGGGACTTAAGGAAAATGTGCATTTATTAAAAAAAAAATCACATGCATCCAAATGGCATACATATGGAACTGCCTATATTTTAATTTACTGGAATTTTTTTCCCAGGAGAGAATGCACGCAGTTGAAAACAGCTGCAAAATCAACAACTGATCCCCTAGACGCCTATAAACATGAACTGAGCTGAGTCAATGTGACTCAGCTGTAGCCCTCTTCTCCTCTGGGCCAAAGGTCTGAGAGGACTTGGATCCATGTACTACTGAGCTACTGGGGGCATGTACTACTACATGGTTATCAAACCTGGTACTGGCCTACTGATCAAATACTGGTAGATTCAGTATCGGACCAGTATTTATTTTATCACCAACTGATGCTTTTATAGGCATAGACTACGATAGCATCAGCTGATGCTTTTATAGGCATAGCCTGCAAAAGCTTGGGAAAACTTGGGGCTACCTGAAGGCATAAGGAGAATTTTAAGCAACACAATTAGACTACTTTAAAGGCACATTTCCAAATCAGACCATTCGTTTGTTTCCATATGAACAAAAACACCTGAAAATAGTAATTAAAAAAAAAAGTATTTTCAAAAAGTTTTATTGAACCTCTTTCTGTCAATATACTGTACTTCCTGTCTATCGCTATATTGAAAGCGTACTGAATGGAAGTACTTATGCGTACAGATTCCAGCTTTCAGTTAAAAAAAAAAAAAAAAAAGCTTCTAGCACCAAAAGTTCAAAATTTAGCCATTTTTAATGATTATTTTTTTTTTAAAAGGGTTAACATTCTAACTGTAAGGGTTAGGAAGTCTTTTTTGTTTATTTGAATAAAAGCCAGAGTCAGATCAATATATGGTAGTAACATTCTGTCGATATACTTTCAGTGCTTCAATATACCTCAATACAAATCAATATACTATAACAAAATTTGTTTGTTTTTGTTACTCTTTTTGTCAGCCCTGGCAGCGATGCCTATCGGCTCCCCAACCCGTCCCCTCTCGCAGCCTACCCTTCCAGCTGCCCCACAGCTTGCCCCTTGTGGTGGGGCAGCAGGGATCCCACAACCCGCCTAACTCGGATCCAGTGCTGGAAGGGTTACTGCCCATCGCGGGGCGGCACCTGTGGGGACCGACCGTCATTCTTGCAGCTCCAGTACCTTGATTTTTCCACCTGTGATTTTGTCCCCGTAGGCGAGGCATGCAATAACGCCGAAAGGGGCGAGCGCACACGCTCGTATATGCACATCTGTGAGAGTCTGCCTCGTCTACCCCACTTCTGTAGCGTTTTGGTGCGCCAGCCCCTAGCCAGGGGCCAGTCGTGCACCGAAGCGCTGGTGTCCCCCTTCCCCGGAAATGGAGAGCAGTCCTAGCAGTCCTACGGTCACTCAATCCCTCTCCTCTCCGCCAACCCCCGGCAGCCCGTGCTCGTTCCCGAACATGGGTCGCTGGCGTAGCACGAGGTAAGGTGACCAGCGCCTCAGCCCTCAGCGTTAACGGGGCTGGCTTATAATAAAAACATTTTTAATGTATCAGTATAGTAAAAGTGCATTTTTAGAATATTGATACACTGACAGTATCAGCAGGCTATCCATACTGCAAAACAATTAAGTTTGTGTCTCAAATTATGCCAAAGATAGACATTTCTAAGTTCTTCTGAGGACTATCTTCAACCATAAAGTAAAGAACTTGCCTTTTTTATTTATTTTTTAATTAAAGCTTGGAAGTGGTGCCAGTTGCATGGCGATGGCATGTATGCCTGCCATGCTGGGGCCAGTTTCAGGAATTAACTTGAGTTGCTGGGCATCAGCTGAGGGGTAGGAGAGGGGATCAAGTGCCCTGGAGGACTGCTTTCATCTCCTGGGGTGGGTGGACTCACCTTCTGCAGTGTGCCTGACACCCAGTAGAGGCTAGGGGGGATGTCAACAGACACTACATGTCACTGCATGTCGACATCCCTAGGGGCCACACAATAATGGAGGAAAAACTAACCTGAAGGAGGAAGACAAAAGTCCCTCCCCCAGGCCTGGTACCACCGACTGGGCACCACTGGATACTGCCTCAGGAGTGGGGAGGGCAATGGCAGGTCCCCCTCAATCCCACCACAAGGGGTAAGTCATTGGGGATGTCAGGTAAGTCCAATAGATGGTGGGTAACTGGGTTGGGAATGGCTGATCAGATGGGGTCGCAGGCAATACAAGGAAATAAACCTAAGACAGAAAAAAAATTAAAGCTTGAAATCAGATCAACATGCTTGCATCTATCCTTTCAATAGGTTTAATGTGTTGTTATATTTTGGTGTACATCAGAACACATAAGCGATGTTTATTTAGTTTCAAAAGAGTCAGAACACTTAGCATTATTAAAATAAATAAAGTAGGGTCAAACTTCTCCAAGAGGAGAGCAACATATAATACTAGCCGCATCAAAATATACTAGGGTATTCTATCAAGAAGAACCCCACTTGTTTTTCTAGTTTAACTAGTCCGCCAAGCTTGTGTTGGAGGAGGTACAATTTTAAAATGTGCACCAGTCAGATCAGTGAAATGTCTGTAGCACTTAGTGGATTTTCCCAGTTTTGATTCCTGATCTATGTGTTAATTATCAGACAAGGCCCATGTTATGTAATTTTACATCAAGAAGAAAAGGTCACTCTCAGTCACAGTACAGACTGCTTTTCTTGTAATGATGCGATGGATGTCACACTAAAACCTCTGCATGTAACCAGCACAAATGACTTTCAAAATGGTAAGGTCATCAGTTCTTGCTTACCTCAGGGTTTTTGAGTATAGCCAAGCACTTCAACTGGACGTGGTTCCAATGGCAGATAAATCTCAAGCTCAGTGGAACTATTATCGACCAAGTATCACAAGGGGTTACATCACCCACAACAAATTTGGGCTTAACTTGAGCTGCAGGGAAAACAAAAGATACTAGAATCCAAACTATAAAAGGAAGAATTATCTTTCAAACACCAGGCCAAAAGCAATTCAAGTTAAATTGGCAAGGGACTACAGTACCCTTCTCCTCTTTAGTAACTGGAACAGCTTCTACTACTGAAGGTTTCTTTTGGTCTTTAGACATCCATTTTCTTCCTGCAGCACTCATCTGTGATCTTTTTCTGCTGCACCACAGTGGATGTGATGGGATTCATTAGTGAGAGTGTTGATCTGGTCTCAGTCTGTTCGAAGAAGATATACTTAACAGCCAGGAAGAGGGCCAAACCAAGAGTAATTACTTGTTCGACATCCATGCTGCCCATTCTGTATAGGATTGAAGAATACTGGTTAATAGTACTAGAAGTTGAGAACTCAGGGTGCTGTACAGCAAGTTTCAGCCATAAGTAAAAAATATACTGCATCCACAGTGGAGCCAACCAGGATGCAAAGCAATACTGCAACAAGGCAATTTCAATGGCTGCTAATCCCTTTTATCACGCAGTGTCACAGGAGACATTGTTGCACCCTAGTGGGCTCCACTGTACCTACTCGGCATAATCCTCCACTAGAAAATGAACTGCAACTTAATAATGCTTATTTGCCTGGTAAGGTGCACCTCTTCAAATTTTATAAAAAACTAGATATTGCGTATGCTTGGACCAAATTGACGGTGTATCCAACAGTGAATTTCACTGCTGTATAGGAGAGTTTTGATCGTCAAGCCAGACTCCTGAGCAGGCTAGCAGGGACTTTAAGCACACTGGAAAGCCACTGTGTGCAAGTCCGGGAGGTAACAACTGACCGTGCTTGCACCACCAGCCCTCTTGGTGGACTTAATATGAGCCCCAGAACATGTACGTCTCGGAGAAGACATGGCCAGCTCAGTTCTCACACCTTTGACCTTCTGAGTGACAAGCAGCAAATGGATTCTGCTCCCAGTCATACACAACTACGACCAGTCATAGAAGAGCAAAAGAGAGTGTGTGTGTGGGGGGGGGGGGAGATTGTTGAGAGGCTAAGACAATGCCAACAGACTGGCTAGAAGGAAAATTGTAGAGGACTAGAAATACATTGCATCTGCTTTTTTTGTGTTCGCTACATATTTTGCTGCATTTGCGATAAAACAATACATTAGTCTCCAGGAGGGATGGTTCAAAGTTGCACAAAACAGCAGGTTATTGCATTTACATTTTTGTATACTTCATTACATTTTGCATAAAAAAAAAAGTGTTACATTATACAACTTCATCCGCCACGCAACAAATACAAACAAAACAAATAATAACAAATTAAACACTTCATTCCACACTCTTTAATGCAATATTTCTAGCTACACATTCTTTACTAGAGGAATTCACACTTACTACTAGAACTATATTTTCAGGAGTCATAGCACTGCAAGCTGCTTTTCAGTCCACTAGCGTAGAACTGCAGCTACAGAATCATTTATTTTACATTTCTTTTTGTCTCTGTCCCGCCTTAGTTCCTTTTTAGCTAGTACTTATCCTATCGTGCTTTGACCTGGGCTACTAACATGAGCCAGACCTCCAAGGCTTGTCCCTCCACATCAGTGCTGGGTCAGAGGCTTGCTGTGTGTTACACTGGGGTTAGGCCAGCAGAGCAGAGCCAGTTCCATTTTTCTAGGCACTTCTAACAAACCCCTAAAACAAACGTCACATGTCCCTTCCCAATACCATGCACTTCTCCATGGTTAGAGGTGCTGACATGTAATGTGTTAAGGAAATCCATTTATTTTTACTTTAGCGTCTCTACTGCCTAGCTCTCCTTCAATCCCCAACCTTCCCGCTCCCACCCAAGAAGCTGTGCTTCTCCCATCCTTGCCACCCTAGCTAGTTATACTCCTGCAGCTTACTTCCCCTGGTGGGGCCCAGTAAATACAACAGTTCCTGTCAGGAGACAGATCCAAGGCATCGGGTAAAGTAGCTAGAGACCAGTGAACCCTGCTCTAAATGGACACAGGAAAGAGAGACCTGTCATCTCCTTGCAACATCACCATTTTCAAATTACTCCTTCCTCTACTTAAGGCACAGACAATGTTGTCCCACTGCTCAAAGCCACCAAGGGGCAAACATGCAAATTATCCCACATCCCCAGAGGTGGAGTTCATCCTCTAGGACACTGCTTCCACTTTCTACTGGCCCGCACCCATGATCTGGGCTCATGTACCCAGGTTGCCGGCACGGCACACAGTTTCCTAGCTACAGCACTCTTGTGCTGGCTTTTGCAGGGGCACTGTTAAAGAAAATGTGTTCGCTGAAGGTGAGACCAGTTTACATGCATATATAGCAGCTTATTTTTTAAGTTATTAGCATGACTACAAAAATAATATTTTGTTTGTGTAAGCAGAACATGACAATCAGGCCATGGTGTTTTGCAACAGAAGCTCCTGAAGTCCCACATACACATAAAAACAAACAAAAACACACAAAAAAAATATCAAGAAACACATTTTAAGGTACCTGGAAATATAGAATTGCCAGAGAGGCATACCAGGTTCAATTCTCTTTGGTATATTCTCATCAAAGCCATGACCAACTTTGGAGGCTTCTACTGTATTATTCTGTGAAGATGGCTCTGCTATCCAAGCTATAGGCATGAACAAGAACTAAACCCAAGGACTACAAAAAAAACAGACAAAAAAATGTTGTTAGTTATGGATGAAGTAGAATCCCATGTCTTTTTATTCCATTACATATTGCCCTTTCTTGCTGAATGCCCCCCACTCCACCTTCCCCACTTACAAGACTTTTTTTTTTATTCTGAGAGCTTTAGTTTTGTAGCTAGAGTTCACCCTACTGCCTTGTGTCCCAGAGGGCCAAGGAAGAAGGGTCTGTTGCATGCTAGTTCATCTTAGTCGCAGGAATATAGATGTTACACAATGTTTTACAAACAATTAAAGACAAGTATAAGAAAACAATTCGTTAAAAAGTTAAACTATGGGTGTTCAAAATCAGCCGACAAAATCTGGGGGTAGCCATCTTTAAAAAGAGCTCTCCTTTACTGTTTTAAATCTAAAAAGAAAACAAAATGCTAAAGCACACTCCAAATGGGGAAAAGAAAAAAATTACTCACCATAGTAAAGAAACTTCTTCTAGAGGGTGTATTTAGCAGTCATACATTTTGCATCATCTTAGCCCTGAGGTGTTGCTCCAAAAATAGAATTTCAGAACATTAGAGTTCAAACTTTGTAATTTCATCCTGCTTCACCCGACTCCTTAACAGTGAATTCATAGCTGGAGAGCAGATGAGAGCAGTGATCGCCCAACTAAGCTATGCAATGTGTTAAGACATGTTAAAAATGTAACAGGAATTGATCAATCGCAAAATGAAAAACGTGTAAAAGTTACAAAGTTGAATGGCAAGAAGATTAATGAAATTTAAAATGCTCAAGCAGAAATTAAATCATTTTGATATATACTGTACATGTGAAACTAAAGAACGCTTTTTACTCTAGTCCTAGAAGGGGCAGTAGGGAGGGCTTGTATGACTCACAAATACACCCCCAAGAAAAAACAACATTACAGGGTGAGTAACTTTTTTTCCTAGCAACTAAAGTATATGTGTGATGTTGTACAATTTGCAGATTCCAAGCAGTACCTGGGAAACAGGGTCTAGGACCTAATTAGAAAAAAATGTTCTGAATTACTGAAGTATCAAACCTAGCATCCCTTCTAGCTTGGATGTACAGACAATAAATATAAGTGAAGATGTGTATTGTAGACTATGTGGCTGCTTTGTGCACCTCTATCAAAGGTATACACAGGTCTTACTGTTACTACTGTGGTAGATGTAGCCATAGTGGAACATGCCAGGATAGTAAACAGCACAGGTTCACGGCAGGGAGAACTTGTCAGACCAACCTGATAATATCCTTTGACCATGTAACCAGTGCAGCAGATAGGGGACATGCAGTAGATCTACTCTACTTCAACTTCAGCTAAGCATTTGACTCGGTGCCACACATAAGGTTGCTGTAGAAGCTAGAGGATATAGGTACGGCAAAGAACACTGTTAGATGGGTGGGTAGTTGGTTAGAAGGGAAAAGAGAAGAGGACAGTGATAAACAGATTCAAATCCAGGAGGAGAAAAGGGTCACAAGTTGGGTGCCACATGGTTCAGTTCTAGGCCCAGTCCTTTCTAATAAGTACATCAGCAACACAGGCAAAGGAATTCAGGGCAAGATGTGTCTCTTCATACATAACACAAAGTTCTTTGGTAGGGTAAACAGCGTGGGGGCTGCAAGAGAGTTGCAGACGAACCTGTAAAGGTTGGTGAGGGCGTCCAAGGTTTGGCAGCAGAAAAGCGTAAAATTATATGCATAGAGGACAAAACCCCCCAGGATGGAATACTGGATGGGAAGGATTAAGAGGGACACTACTAATGAGGAATGGGACCAAGGAGGAGCCATCACAAGTGACTCCCTAAAGCAATCTAGCCAATGTAACAAGGCCTACAGCAAGGCAACGAGGATGTATGGGTTCACAGATTATTTACAAGTGCAATGGGCTAAATGCCCTTTTAAGAGCTTGCCACTCATTTTAAGAGTAGTATTCATATTTTCTATCTGCCATATGTAAATCTAAAACTGTCTTAAAGGTTTCAAAATTAGGACTTGAAACTACATAAGATGGTAGACTGCTCCATGAACTTACAATTATTTGTGTAAAGAAATTACCTTGTTTTGTGGTTCTGATATTATCACCTAAAATCTTACATTCATTTTTTTTTTTTCTTTGTAAAAGGTTAATCCGATTGTTGATGCAAGATGGGTGTACTAGGAGTGGTTTTGACAGCAGGAGAAAGAGGTAATATACCTCTCTTTAGATCACTAGTGAAGCCACACCTGGAGCACTCTGCCCAACTGTGAAGTACTAAGCCCCATTCTGGAGTTTGCATCTGAAGAAAAAGAGAGACAGGCCGGAGATGATGCACCGTAGAGTATCCAAAATGATTCATGACCTGCAGGACAGTTTCTATGAGGAAGGGCTTAAGGTACTGAATATGTACACGCCGGACGCCAGAAGGGAGATATGATAAGAGACCTACAAGTTCTTGAAAGGAATGAACAAGGTAAAGTGAGAGGAAATATTCACCATGAATAGCGCACCTAGAATATAAGGGCATAAGTGTAAGCTTGCACGAAGAGGTCAGGAGGGACACGAGGAAATTCTGTTGTACACAGAGAGTGGTGGTACCATGAAACAGTCTGCCACCAAAACCATCAACAGCTTCAAACACAGTAGGGACATAGCTAAGGGCTTAATACTGTAGTGACCCAGGGGGTATGAGGTACAAGTAACCTTGGATAGACACAAGGTCTGAAGGTAGGATACGGTATTTCAGGCAGCCTGGATGGGCCAAAGGTATTTTTCTGCTACCATTTTCTATGTAGCAAAGGTTGTGGCCCTCTGCTTTTGCCAACCAATGTTCATAGGATTTACACTGTTTGAACTCTGCAGTCCCAGTTTTCTTTTTAGGCTTCTCTGTCAAGTCAATTTGTTAGGAGGCAAAAGAAGAATTTTAGGAGTTATGCAGTCCAGTAGAAAAAAAGTACAACCGTGTACAACAGAATTTCCTCACGTCCCTCCTGACCTCTCCCTGCAAGAATGCAAGATTTTAGGTGATAATATCAGAACCACAAAAAAATAAAACCCAATTTATTTTATTTGATTTGGAACCAGGAACCCTGAACTGGGAACCTGAAAAAACAATGGTCCTCCCTGTTCCATTACCCAACTGGAAGCCAGTGGGGGAAAAACACTAAAACTGAATAAAACTAAGTGGTTCACCCTCTCCCATGACCCAGTCAGAAGCCAGTGAAAAAAACACTTAAAAGTGAAATAAAACAAAGTTAAACTACTACACAGTATCACATAAACCGTGAAAATTTACAAAACAATAAAATGGTAGTCAAAACTAAGAAAACTTGGCTATGGCTCAGACAGGACTCCAGGGCATCTGATCTCTTCAGCAGAGAAACAAATCTGTCACTGGGTAGTCAGGTGGAGAAGAACTATATTGCAGAGTTTAAAATGAACATTCTAAAGTTCTATCTCCGGAGCAACTACTCAGGGTGGAGAAAATTCAAGGTGTATGACATCGCAAACACTCTCATTGCTAGAAAATGACACATTACACTGGCCCACCGGTAGTGCTACCACCTGCAACGCAGATGACCCAGGTTCGGAAGCGAGCCTGGGTGCTGGAGGGCCAGCCGGGTGGGGGATTGAGCATCCTACAGACTTCTCTCCTCCTCGGGGGGGGGATGCTCCCAGTGTTCACCGGACCTCTGGTGGGAGCCAGGGGTCTGACAGCCAGAGCTGGCATATTCAGGATGCAGGCAAGACATCAGCGTATGCACCCCTGACGTCACTGCATACCCCACCTCCTGGGAAGAAAAAGTGGAAAAAAAAAATATAGGATGCTGCCCATCTGCTGACCCATGGCATCCCCAGACACTTAGCTAGATGTCCGACAGAGTGAAGCGCCCGGCTTCAGGGAAGTTAAGTCCCAGGCAGGGCTGATAGGGCAGGTCCAAATGGTGGAAAGAGGGAGAAAAAAAAAAAGAAAATGGCACATTACAACACAGGAAAAACATAAACGGTCTAGGTATGAAATAAAAAGTTATAGGTACTCTACAACATTTTCAGTGTAATGACCCGTTAAAACCACTGCAGGGTGCATAATATGAGTATAGCACAACAAAGTGCTATACAAATGAGTATCACACACAAGATGCTACACAAAAGTAACTAACCATTTCCTAAAATGTGCGCTGTAGACTTCTACACTTTGTTTTAGGCACAGCAAATGTTATCATTTTAATTTTGCTCTTTACTCCTTGAAAATGATTCCATTTAAAATTCACTTGCACTACACATCTAAAACTGCTAATCACTTTTTCAAGTTACTTTCCACTCAATGAATGTTAATTTTAGTAAAACAGTCCCCAAGTCCACTAAACTTATTACACAGGGTTAAGACTAAAACTATAACGCTGAAATGAAACTGCATTTCACAGAATGAGATTTGGGAATACAGCAAGAATTCTAAAAGTGTGATGGCTAAAACATTAAACACATACATTTTCATCATTAATGGAGAATACAAGTCTACTAAGAGAGCAGGAGAGTAAGCCAAACTGGCAGGCAGTCCTGCTTCCAGTTCATACGTGTGTGTGTGTGTGTGTGTGTGTGTGTGTGTGTTCATTCTCTTCTATGGTGTATGTGTGAGGGCACTCTTCAATACTACCTGCAACTGAGCACAAAATAATATATATCATTCTCCAAAAATAAATTATAACATTTGTTTTGAGTGGATATTAAGTCATCCTGTTCACAGGTAAGAACATGTTCAGTATAAACAACACCTGAGGCACTTGCAGAAACACTTGTGCAAATGTATAAAAAAAAAAAAATTTCAGATAAAAAATGATTAAAAAGGTTGAACACAAGTTCTTAAAAAAATGAAGAAACACTTGCCATAATCATTTTAACCCTCTGAGTTACAGGATTTGGTTTATTATCTTCTTCTTCTTCCAAGACCCGGGCAAAGTGACTGAGCTGCCAAATTGGGCGCCCTTCACGACTTTCCCGAGAAAGCTGTAAGAAAAACAATATACAGTAGGTTGAGTGTTTGGCCAAGACAGAAGGAAGAATGTGATTGGCAGTGAGCATTTAAACCTATGTAATTATCTCACCATATTTACATGGGTTGGGATTTCATACCCAACAGAATAAAATTTTACTATTTTTCTTCTTGCATTTCCCCATATAATCCTCCGTTCCCCACTGGGGTTGCCATGATTGCCCCCTTCTTTCCACTGAGAGTGGCTGCCTTCATAGCCTGCACCAATGCCACTCCACAGACGCTAGCAACAGATGTGTGAATGTTAGGTGGCAGTAACTTCCTCCCAGAAGCCAAGCACCTCACTTCCTATACAAAAAACATTTGTCTACTTTTACTTTTTAAAAGTATTTCATAAGCATAGTGAGACATCAAAGGCATGTACTTATTAACAGCATGGTATTAAACAGATGCAAATGCTAAAATGCACAAAAAGGGCATAAGTAGCAACTTGCCCAGAAATTACACCACTTTCCCTTATCAGTGGTTCATAAGTGATGCACAGGTCTGTAACACTATCTGGAGGGAAGAAAAGTAAACGGCCAAAAGGTACTTTTTCTGACAATGTTTAGCTTCTGTGTTGTGGAGAATTGTTTCTGAATCCTTTTTGACCCCATGTTTTAACTCCACCAGCAATGTCACTGGGCATTAAAGGAGATTGTAACACGGCTCACAGCAGCCCACCGGAATGGAGCCTCCGGATTTGCCGAAGTGCCACAGCTGACTGAAACCGGAGGGTATTAACCCACAGGTAACACCCTTCGGTCAGCCACCAACTGTAGCCATGGAGGCACCAGAGGGTAGCCGCCCGCCTCCGCCACCAGCGCAAGCCCCCACCGGCCGCGCCACAGAGCCGCCAAGCCCCGCTGTCCTCCACGGCACCCAGAAGCATCCAACCAAGACAGCAGGCAGTCAGCGTGAGCCCCCCACCCGACCACGCACCTGCAGCAAGCCGAGCCAGAGACAGACCTCCTCTCCGCGCCAGTCCTGGAACCCCAGTGACCCACCCACCCAGAAGCCCAGCAGCGCACCTCCGATGCGACAGCCGCAGGAGCCTGACAGCCAGCCCACGTCTCTGTCCCGTGTCCTCTGTCCATAGGGCTGCCGCTGCTCGCCGGAGGTGATGCCAGTGCCTGCTCCGCCACCACCGCGAGCCCCCACCGGCAACGCTACAGAGCCGCCGAGCCCTGCTGTCCTCCGCGGCACCCAGAAGCATCTGACCCGAAGGCAGCAGGCACTCAGCACGAGCCCCCCCCCCCGTCCACGCACCTGCAGCAAGCTGAACCAGAGACAGACCTCCTCTCCGCGCCAATCCTGGAACCCCAGTGACCCACCCACCCAGGAGCCCAGCAGCGCACCTCCGATGTGACAGCCGCAGGAGCCTGACAGCCAGCCCACGTCTCTGTCCTGTGTCCTCTGTCCGTAGGGCTGCCGCTGCTTGCCAGAGGTGATGCCGGTAACATAGACTCGGCGTCGCTACGACGAGCCTATGTTACAAGCGCATTAATCAGCGTCAACGTCGGGCTCTGCCAGGGATTAATGCCCGCTGGGCGGTTGGACCCCTTGGGCTGCGCCCTCGGGCACCAACCTCACCAGCGGACATTAATCCACGGCAGAGCCCTCCTCTGGCGGTGACACGTTACATATTTATGTGATGCCATGGAGGAACATGCTGTGCCTACCTACATGTAGTCAAACACAGCTTGTTCCTACATGACGTCACAAGGTTCCATTAAACAGTGGCAATGTAGTATTGATACTGAACAGATTTAGTCCTGTATATTTCTGGATTGTTTCCAGCATCACGGGAGTCTAATACTTCATTTAAAAGAGCGTCACACGGAATGATGGCCACAGCCCAACAATGTTCCCCTTTAACTTAGCTTTTTGAAGATAACTAGAACAAAGATTTTAGTTTAACTGTTTTCTCCTAGACAAATATTTATTACTTTTAGCAAGGTCAAGTTTTGTTGCACTCTTATCTGTCGTAATTCATTATTGTTTTCCCTAATTAAAAAGTATTCAAATTGTTACTTTTACACACAATAATACTTCGTGGCAAACTGATTTAGAGGTATCCTATTACCTAAACGCTGGGAGGGACCCGAGACTCAGTTGGAGAGGGACATGACTCGTAGTTACTTGATAAAGTCCGTGAATCAAAAAGGAACAATTTCAAAGATTTGCCAGTTTCTGGCACAAATTAAGGGGGACGCAGCATCATATATAGAGTTGAAATAGGAGAGTGAACTGGACATTCAGCTATAAGCAACAATGGGTGCGGATCTGGGAGGGTTCATTTAGAACCACAATGTCTCTCAGATGGAGAAACTTTTACTGGAAACTGAAATCCAGATTTTTTCTTACCCCAGTTAGGAAAGCCAAGTGGAATGCCACAACTTCTACAGCTTGCTGGAGGGGTTGTGGAGAACCACAGGCCTCTCACGCCTGTATTTTTTTTTTTTTTTTTTTTTTATACGTGTCAGAAACGTACTCAGCTTAAAGCAGAGATGGTCACACAGCTTAAGGCCCTATTTGATCTTCCCCACAATACAGGTGCTAGGGCCCCCAACATACTGTAAAAGGGACCAGTACCCTGTATGTACAGTATATACGCTTAGCTATGTTCAGGAAGGCCATAGCTAGAAAATGGCTCCAGGAGGAGCCGCCCACTAGAGAAGACTGGCAGGCAATAACAAAGGAGATTCCGACGTGGAAAGTTTATCCTATCAGGTATCGGATAGAACAGATAAGCATACAAAAAACTGGATGAGATGGCACCTTGCCAGGGGGCCCGATTAATACCATAGGGAACCTGTCAGCTCAGTCGTAGTACTTACTGGCTGGACTCAATGCTGAAACTTTAATATGCTGAATCCACTGCATGAGGAGCGGAAACATGCCTCTTCCCCAGCCCCTCCTTGCCTGCGCCTCCTGGAAACCTCAACAGAGTCATACTTGGGAATTACACCATGCAGCATTACGGTAACTCACGCCTGTGCCTCATGGTTTAAGGCTTATCATGTCAATATTATAAAGTTATATATTTGATTACATTGTGCTTCAAGCAATGTCTAACACAGTACAGAGTACAGAGTTTTACCCATATTCTTTAAGCCCATTTACTGTAGATCTAAATGTAATGCTGTGTACTCTTAACATGTAATAAAGTATAGAAAAAAAAAAAGAGGTATCATGTTACCATTCATCTGTTACATTACAAATATAACAAAACAATTAAACAACATACATTAATACCTAAAACACACAATGTGATACAATTAATAAACAGAAATTCACGCCCCTGCCCCATCCCAGCTCACTAGCAATGGCACTACCACCACCGAGCCTGCCACCATAGCTAACTGGCTCAACACCGCTCATTGACCTTAGCTCAGTCCTCCCGAGTAATTTCTTTGACCCTCCCCAACCAACCTCCCCTGTCCTCCAGCACTCCAGCTTCCACCTGCGCAAGATTTCCGCCTGGAAGCCAGACCCAACCTAATCAAAGCTTTGAATAGCAACAGTCCGGCAGTGACTCACTGACCCCAGTATCCTCAGGCTGGTGCTAGATGAAGTCCTAGCCCCACTCACCAGCCTAATTAATCGATCGCTCTGCCTGGGACAATTTCCTACGGCTTTGGAAAAAGCCATAATCACATTCCATTCATGTTGGGCGACAGGTCACACAACAACTACCGCCAATCTCCATCCCCCAAAGCCCTGGAGAAAGTGGTGGCCATTCAAATCACTGATTATCTGGCTAAGCATAACATCTTATGCCCAGAGCAGCATGGCTTCCGTGCTTGGTCACAGTACCAGCACTGCTCTATTTGAATTCTCCAACTTCCTACACTCCTCCTTGGATACCAGCTCCCTAGCTGGTGCAGTGTTCATCGACCTCTCAAAGGCTTTCGACACTGTCTCCATCCTCTTCTGCTGAATGCTCTCTGCCACACTGGTCTCTCGGCTAGCCCCTAGTATGGTGCACAAGCTATCTAGCCGCTCGATCACAGTGTGTCAAAATCAATGGGATACTCTCTGATACCCATCCCATTCACTCTGGGGTTCCCCAAGGCTCCATCCTGGGCCCCCTTCTCTTCTCACTCTATCTGAACACCCTGCCCAGTGCATGCCCTGGCAAAATTCTCCTGTATGCAGATGACGCTGTCCTTTTTGCCACCCACCGCAATCCCATCTCCCTTCAGGACACCCTATAGCAGTCTTTCAATAATGCCGAAGCTTGGTTTAAGGAGCGCAGACTTGTCATCAATCTTAAAAAAACCAAAGCTATGCTCTTTTCCCAACCCCAAAACAAAGCTAGCAACCACCCACTCTATATCCTTCCTAGTACCAAACAGCCACTGGAACAAGTCTGCTCCTACAAATACCTTGGGGTTACCTTCGACTCAGCCCTCACATTTCACAACCACATTGATGCCCTAACATCCGCCACTAACACACAGCTTGGCATCCTCTTCCGCCATAGAACCTGCCTTCCCCCAAATGCCCTCCGGCTCGCTGTTACGTCCTCCGTTTTGTCCCTTGTAGACTATGGTCTACCAGTCTATGGTGCTGCCAACACGACTGCACTCAAAAAAAATCACTTAACCCTGAATAAAGCCTGCAGATTGATTACTGGTGCCCCCAGGCTCACACACACCTGTCAGCTGTATGACGAGGCTAAACTCCTTACCTTGGATGAACGGCTCCAATATCAAACCTGCCTCCTCACAAAAAAAACCCTACTCGGGCTCTCCCTCCCTGGGGTAACGGCATCCATCCACCAGATCCCACCCACTATTGCAACACGGTCATCCAACAAGACCACTCTAACGGTCCCCAGATCAAGAACCAGCCGTGGCCAGAGGTCCTTCTGCTACAGAGCCCCATCCTGGTTTAACTCTCTCCCTGCCCCCATCACCAATGCCACCACCATCTCCAAGTTCAAAACCACCCTTCGAAACCAACTCTTCAACACTCGTAGCTGCTCCTGTCTCTGAAAGTAGCCTCCATCTCGACTGCTCATGACAACGCCCACCGGGCGGCTCTCCACCTAGCCATCCCCACCACCGCTTCCTGGTACACCGTACCTATGTCTAACCTGGCCAGTGCCAACTGTTTCATTGCATACCTATTAGATTGCTCAATTTTGATACCAACTTGTGTAACACCTGTTCTCAATTACATGTACCCTGTAACCTAAATGTATTTTGTCTGACCTCAGAGTGACATGGCGCCTCTGTTGAACAGCTACTGTTTTGCAAACCTATGCTATGTAACCTAAAACTCTGTGTATGTCTTTAATGTGACAAGGTACTTTGAAACGAGCCTCTGGCTCAAAGGCTGTAAACTGATTTCACAAATAAATAAATAAATAAATAATTAAAGCAATCATAAGTGTTAATGTACCTAGGATTATAATCTAGTGTATGGTTAGCCACTGTTGGTATAAAATCTGTCTGCTCAAAATCCTTGCTGTGTGCTTCCAAATAGTTGTTCAGTGCAGTTTAATTGTCATGCCATTGCAAACTCCTTGTTTACCCCACACCCAGCTGTTTACTAATGACCCAGTGCTCAAAGTTGTAGCTTGCAACTTGTAAACGTGCAGATTTCATTTTGATCATGTAACAGTTCGTGCTGGGTGATGATTCTGCCATATTATGTGCTGCCTTTTCAGTAAGCATTACTGATACTGAAGAACTTCATATCACAGGACTGTCATCTGGCACTGAACTTTCTTATGATGAAAAATAAATTCACAAACTTCTTCAAGTTAAAAGGTACAACTCTTTGCACAGGGTGGGCAGTTAGCAGCTGGGTGCTGATTTTTTTTTTTACATAAACAAAGAAATGGCAAGTTTTTCACTGGGGGATGCTTCTGTGAGTCCTGTGTACAAAAAAGTAACTATATAAAATAAAATATGGGCAACCACACACAACTCAGCACACATTTCCATCTCAGGGCTGAGCTGACAGCATGGACTTTAGAGCTTCTTCGTGGTTCGGTCTGCTTCATCTCAAAACTAAGATAGAGACTCAGCCTTAGGTGGCGACTCAGCCTTGGTGTGCATGCCCATACATTATTCTGCATCTTTCAATGCAAGGACGATTAAGGGTTGCTAGAAGGGGGACTGAAATGTGCGCCACATGCTTAAAAATATAAGATTAGCAGGGGTTTAAAAATCACAGTTCATCATGAAACTGGTACCAAAATTCAGAAAAAAAACAAAAGAAAGTATTTCTATACTTTTTCCAGTCATTCATTTTCAGATGACATAAAAAACATACTGACACCGTATCTCAATATATAAAGTATGTCTCTATATCGATATGTTCGAGTCTTCTTTACTGTATTGTACCAAAACACAAACAAAAATATATGTCGATAATGCATTTAAAATAGCTAAATATATGGACACATACAACATGTATAAAGAACACTCACTGACACAGTAATTTAAAGATTTTGCTTTGTATACATGTAATGTTAAATTGCATATTTTGAGTCAGACTATTGTATACTCAATTTATATAACATGTTTACTAGTTATAACTTTTAAACAGCTAGTAGCTCCAAAAATAGCAGATGGAAAAAATGTTATCAATTTAAGTAGCCAGTTGTTACTTTTTATTTCTGAAGTATTTTTCTTCATAGTAGTAGGTGTGATGTGAAAAGGAGTATTTTACCAGGTTGTTGACATATCTAGTCACAGTCCACTTCATACCACTTCAGCGCTGTGATCTCACTCATTGTGACATCACAAGTAACTGATTTGGCAGCAGGTGATTGGCTCTTCTTATTCAGTTGTAACCTCACTATGCTGATGAGGTACAAAGGAGACTAGAACAAGATACAGTATATCAGCCTCCAGGAACAGTTCAGTTCCGCACCTCACACTTAGCCCTTTTAGGTAGAAAACCATACCAATAACTGTAGTTCTAGGAGTGCTACATGGTTCACATCTGCACACTTGCAGTCTTCCTTAAGAGCTGTTTTGCCGGAACATCTTTAAGCAAAGCTCCTCCCACCACCCAGTGACATCAGATCTTCACATGCTGGGAGCAGGGATCCGTGTACCACTTGCCAGGGGAGGGTAGGTGGGTGGTATGGATGTGAACCATATGCTATTCCTAGAACCAAGGTTACAGGTGCATAGTCTATTTTTCTAGGGGCATGAATATGGTCAACTCATCCACACATTGGCAGGTTTCCAGCAGTTATCCGGGAAGAGGGGGCCAGGCACGCACCCCTAATTGGCAAACAGAGACTGAAGAACCAAGGTCCCAAATGCAGCATCCCTGCGAGACTTAAGGTTGATGCTATAATGGAAGATGAAGGCATGTGCTGATTTCCAGGTGGTAGCCCTGCAGATCTCCTGGTTGGGGATGTCCCTTAAAGCAGCCACTAAGGCAGTGGTATGTCTGGTGGAATGAGCCCTCAGCCCTACAGGAGGCTCCCTACCAGCCAACCTATAACAGACGTCTATGCAGGACGTAATCCACTTGCCAGCAGCCCTCTTAGATGCCAGTCTGCCACGTGTGGCTTCAGCATATGTGACAAAGAGCCGGTGAGCCTCACAAGCTCCAGCCATGTGCTCTAGATAACAGGAGAGTGCCTGCTGCAGGTCCAAAGTATAGGGCCTGCAGTCAGCCTCTGAAGATGGACTCATGAAGAAGACCAGGAAGTTCATCACCTGGTTAAGGTGGAACTGCAAGACAACCTTCGGGAGGAAAGTCAGGTGGGGGCAAAGGATAACTTTGTTCCTGTGGAATACCAGATACGGAGGCTCCACCAAGAGCACAGGAGTTCATTGACCCTTCTGGCTAACATGACAGCCACCAGCAAGGCAGTCTTCCACAACAGTTGTGACATGTCACACCTGTGCACAGGCTCAAAAAGGCTTGCCCATGAACACAGCCAGGACCAGCAACAAGTCCCAAGATGGTGACGGTTCATGCACCAGTGGGGACAAGTGGTCAAAGCCTTTAAAAAAAGCACTCTACTGCCTTCTCTTGTGACACCGTCAGCATACCAGCCCACACCTGGTATGCAGAGATGACAGCCAGGTGCAACTTAAGCATCAACGATCACAGTCCCTGCTGGGATAGGGACCAGAGGTACTCCAATAAACTAGCCACAGGGCAGGCAAGAGGATCAAGCTCCCTGCTCTAACACCAAATGAAAATCCTTCTCCATTTAAAGGCATAACACTGGTGAATTGACTCTTTGAGAGGTCTCCACAATGTGGAGCACATTCTCTGAAAGACCAAAAGCCTGGAACACTAGCTGCTCAGGAACCAGGCTGTGAGGTGCAGGGATTAAAGGTATGGATGCAGGATCTTCTCCTGTTGTCAGGTCAGCAGATCCGGGTGAAGAAGCAACCACCACAGGGGTCTACTGCTGAGGCTGAGGAGATCCGGGGTACCAGAACTCGTCAGACCAGTCTGGAGCTATCAGGATCATCTGAGCCCTGTCCTTGACCACCAGCTTGTGGATCGGGGAAAGGGAGGAAAGGCGTACAGGAGGCCTGGGATCCAGAGCCTTGTGAAGGCATTCCCCCACCAGTCTCCAGGACTGCAGTGAGTGGGCACAGAACAACCTCATTTCTGTGTTCTCCTAGGAGACAGACAGGTCCACCAGACAGGTGCCACACAGGGAGAACAGGTGGCTTTTACCTCTGATGCAGGGACCACTTGTGCGGTATGTCGCCCACCCGGTCGAGAGTGTCTTTCAGCTGACTATCTGCTCCTGTGATATGGATCACCAGGAGAGCTGCACACGATTCAGGTGTGTAGGGCCTTTCAACATAAAGGAAGGGAGTGTGTGCCACCCTGCCTATTCAGGTAGAACATGGTTGTGGTGGTGTCCATCTGGATGGGCACAACTTGACCCTTGACTACAGGACCAAATTCCATCAGAGCCAGCCATACTGCATGAAGATCCAGCAGGCTGATGTGGTGATGGGACTCCCTGGGAGACCAGAACCCATGGGTTCTGTGGTTCCCCCAGGTACACTTCCTACACCACTAGAGACGCATCTGTCATGAGACTGATGGCTGGTTCTGGGTGGACAATCGGGACTCCTTCCTCTAGATGCTCTGAGATCAGTCACCACTGGATGGCATCCCACATCAACTGGCTAACTATGACTGGCTGGTCCAGGTGTCCTACGTTCCGAACAACTGATGACCCAGCTACCACTGTAGGTGTCACATCCGCCAGCAAACTCACTGGACTATGCTGGTGTAAGATGCCATATACCTCAGCAGCCTCAGGAAGTCCAGGGCAGGGCATAAGCACCCACCTGAATGATGGCAGAAAGAGAACTTGCAGCACCTCTGGCAGCCCTGTACAAAGAGTGCTAACACAGGGGTGGTTCCAGAGGACTGGAGGAGGCGCATGTAGTACCACTACACAAAAAGTGGGCAGTATGGAGGAGGGGAACTACAGGTCAGTCAGCCTCACCTCAGTGGTGTAAAGATCATGGAGACACTGCTGAAAGAAAGGATAGTGGCACACCTGGGAATCAGGGAGCCCAGGATCTGAGGCAACACAGATTCACAGTAGGGAGGTCATGTCAAATAAATCTGATAGATTTTTTGATTGGGGTGATTAGGAAGTTAATCAGGGAGGGGTGGTAGATGTTGCCTACCTAGATTCTCAGCAAAGCCTTTCAACACCGTCCCCACACAGAAGGCTGGTTAACAAGACGGGAAGTCTGGGCATGGGACAAAAGGTGATACACTGGGTTAAAAAATGGCTGACAGACAGGAGGCAGAGGATGGTGGTAAATGGAATCCAATCCAGGGAGAGAGGAGTGACCAGCGCAGTACCACAGGGATCAGTACTGGGACCTGTCCTGTTCAATGTCTTCATTAGTGACATTGCAGAGGGGCTGGAAGGAAAGGTCTGCCTATTTGCGGATGACACCAAGATCTGCAACAGGGTGGATACTCCAAAAGGAGTTCAGAAATGAAGAGGGACCTGGGAGAAGCTTGAAAGATGGTCAGAGATGTGGCAACTGAGATTCAATGTTAAGAAGTGCAAAATAATGCACCTGGGTAGAGGGAACCCTGGGGAGAGTTACAGGATTGGGGGGTGGGGGAGCTGTCACTAAAGAGGAAAAGGACCTAGAGGTTATCATCTCTGATGACCTCAAGGTATCAAAGCAATGCACAAAGGCTACGGGGAGGGCCAGTGGCATGCTGGGGTGCATAGGCTGGGATATCACTAGCAGGAGGAGGAAAGTGGTAATGCCATTGTATAAAACATTGGTAAGGCCTCACTTGGGAGTACTGCATGCAGTTCTGGAGGCCACACCTGTGCAAGGACATAAACAAGTTGGAGGCTATCCAGAGAAGGGAGACAAAGATGGTGCAGGGCTTGCAACACAAAACATATGAGGAGAGACTAGAGGACCTCAATATGTACTCACTGGAAGAGAGGAGAGAGCAGGGTGACATCATAGAAACTTTCAAATACCTCAAAAGGGCATAAACGAGGTGCAGGTGGAGGACCTTTTCCAAGAAAGAAAAAAGTACTAGAACAAGGGGGCACGATATGAAATTGGAGGGGCCTAGATTAAGGGGTAATATGAAGAAATTTCTCTACACAAAGAGGGTAGTCAATGATTGTAATAGCCTGCCACAAGACGTAGTAGTGGGGGCAAGCACAGTGGAGGGGTTTAAGCATGTCTGTGACAGGCACAGGGGAACCTTGAGAGGGGAGGGAGTGATGAAAAGCCATTACTCACATATGGTCAGTGGTCAGTGGTCACATACACTGTATAGGGCCTACAGGCAGACTGAATGAGCCTAGTAGTCCTTATCTACCAGCAATTTCTATGTGTCTATGTTTCTATGATGCAAAGGAGGAGGCAAGATCCAATATCCGGTTTGCAGAGAGGTGGGCCTTGGCCCATAGGGAGTCCAGCTCTGTCCTGATGAAATGAATCACCTGCGAGGGGATCAGTTTGGACTTGACCAAGAAGCCCAAGTCTCTGCAGGTGTGAAGGACAAGCCCCTGGACCACTCCACTGCCTCTTTGGATGGCCTGGCTATCAGTCAGTCATCCAGATAGGGATAAACCCTGACACCCATGCACCTCAGGAAGGCTACCACTACTGCCCTGCCCTTGGTGAAGATGCTGGGCACCAAGGAGCAGCCAAATGACATGAACTGGAACCCCATCTGTGCAGAACCAGGTATCACCAGTGGGATGAACTGGGATGTGGAAAAACATGTCCTGGAGGTCTGGGGGAGAAGAACCACATGCTCTGCTCCAGAGATGGCATCATCTGGTTTAGTGTGACCCTCCTGAAAGTACAGTTACGTAAGAACTTACTGTAACAGTAGATCTTCGAGAAGAGCTCTTGCAGCAGGCAATAACCATTAGGACTAAGCCGTTAGGACCCCACAGAAACCTTCTAGATAGCAGTCTTCAATGGGGGACCATCCCAGACGTCGGTTCCACCCAACGTCGGCCAATGGTATAAAATGGGCAGTCCCCAGACCCACCTCAGTTCCCCTGCCGGAGACCAAGGGTCTAGAACAGAAGGAGAACTGGGCAGGTTCTTTGCCAGATTTAAACAGCAGAGAGAAAACCGGAGGGGGGGGGGAAGGGAGGAAAAGCAATGCCTGCTGCAAGATCTCTTCTCGAAGATCTACCGTTATGGTAAGTTCTTATGTAACTGTACTATCTTACTTTGAGTTGGAGCTCTAGCAGCAGGCATGAACAGTTAGGACTGAGTCCCAAGCAATAAAAGGACAAGAACTAGGAAAGTCTGGGAGAGGCTGAAAAACTACCAACTAAGAACTTAGGACAGAAGGCCATGGAGGACCGCCAGGCCAAACCCGGTTCTACCGGCCTGCAGCCACGTAAAAGTTGTAATGTTTGGACGAAGGTGTGAAAAGAACTCCAGGTAGTTGCTGCACAGATGTCTGCTGGGGAGATGTTTCAAGAGAAGCAAAGGAGGTAGCCTTCCCCTGGTAGAATGGCCTTTACCAGACCTGGTAAGTACTTGTAACAAAAGAACAATGCAGTTAACCAACCATTTAGACAAGGTCAGTTTGAAACTGCACTCGAGTTTTGGGAGCAAATGAAACAAACAATTGATCTGTTTTCTGAACAGAAGTCATATGGTTCAGATAGTAACTAAGTGTTCTATGGACGCTGATGTCTGTAATAACACTTTCTCCCATTAGAGTGTTCGGGACAGTAATTGGCAGGTGGATGTCTTGATTTAGGGTAAACTCTGACACCACCTTAGGTAAAAACTTAGGATTTGTACTTAAGGACACCCTGTCCTTATGAAAAACCAAACAAGGCTCTTTACGCATCACAGCCTGAAGCTCTGAAATTCTTCAGGTGGAAGTAACTGCAACTAAAAATAATGCTTTCCACGACAGAAAGCGTAGCTCACAATCCGCGGCTAGGACAAATGGGGGACACGTGAGCTTTTCCAACATAAAAAGGAGATCCCATGGAGGAATGGGATCTCTGATGGGAGGTTTTAAGTGCAAGATGCCCCACAAAAACGTATGGGGCACGTACAGCTGACTAAGAGTTTTGCCCTCCACTGGTGCGTGATACGCTGAAACAGCAGACAGATGCAGCTTAATGGAGGAGTAGCTCAGGCCCTGCTCAACGTCTTTCGGATGAGACTTTAAACCGAGGTCCCATCTGCCTGGATTGGTGGTAGTTCAGGTAGATGTTAAAGATCCCATGGCACTTATCGAAAAGAGTAGGGGAATTTCCCCGGTGTCCTGGCCAAATTTCCCTCATTCACTAAAAATACCACCAACAGCTTACTCTGGTTCAAGGTCAGTTGGCATTCATCTGTATCCCCCTCCCCAGGTCGTGCCTGAAAATAGGCAGGATTTGTCTAGTGCACTTACCCGGTCAACAAAAACTAAATAAATAAAAATAAAAATAGAGAGAGGAGATACTCGAGGATGGAGTTCGGGGGACAAGAAAAGGGATTAAGCTGATGTGCGGTAGCTCACAGGCAAAATCTTTTCCACTTCATAGCATATAAGGATCTAATGTAGGGTTTCCTGGCTGCTACCAGGACATCCGCCACCTTATGGGAAACCCCATATTGTGCCCTCACTTGGTCTGTAGGAGCCACGCATGAAGATGCAGGGACTTGAGATCCAGATGGATCAAACTGCCCCAGTCCTGGGAGAGCAAGTGCGAGCTCAGAGGCAGGGGAACTATAGGTTCCACTGCCAGTTGTTGAGGTAATGGGAACCAAATCTGCCGAGGCCAAAAGGGTGCTATTAGAATCATCTATGCTTCCACCTGAAGCTTCAAAAGTACCCTCTGTAGAATAGGAAAGGGAGGAAAGGAGTAGAGGAACCTCCCTGTCTAGGAGAGGGACAATGCGCCTCACCAGAAAACTCCAGGCCCTGGATCTAGCAAGCAGAAACTGGGCAATTTGGCATTGAGTGGGGACGCAAAAAGGTCCAACTCTGGTCATCCCCATCTGTCGAATAGCTGGTCTGCTACTGACCAAAGGAGCTCCCACACGTGAGCCTTGGACTGAGACCTGCTTAGGCTGTCGGCCAAGACGTTTTGGATGCCTGGAACATGAACGGCGGTGAGTCTGAGGTGATGTTCCAGCACCCAATACCAGACCCTCATTGTCTCCCTGAAGAGGGGGTAGGAATGCATCCCCACCTGCTTGTTGATGTAAAAGACTATGGACATCTGGATAAGAAGAGGGCCTGGAGACAAGTCCGCTTGAAAGGCCTGTAAGGCATTCAGGACTGCCTGCATCTCCAGAATGTTGATGTGGAGCGACTGCTCATCTGGTGACCAGGTCTCCTGGGTCTGTCTGTTCTCCAGATGACCACCCCAACCGAGGCCCAAGGCATCCGTGGTCAGAACTAGTCTTGGGGCTCCTGCTGAAGAAGACCCCTGTTGAAAGGTTGAGCGGGTCCATCTACCAGGTGAGTGTCTCCTGAACTGGGTCAGAGACCAGGACCAAATGCTCCAGGTCGTCCGACTCTGGTCCCATTGAACCCCGCATCCACTGAGGGACCCTCATAGGAGGTGAGCCATGGGAACTGCTAGGCTGCCACCATGTGACCAAGAAGCCTTAAATAGGTTCTGCCCGGGACATGAGGCGATGATGATACCATTTGAGCCTGATCCCGAAGGCGATCCCCCTATCTGTGGGGAGGAAGGCCTTGCCCTGAACAGTGTCCAGGACCACCCCAATGAACTGGAGTCTCTGACTGGGCCATGGGGATGACTCGGGAATGTTCAGAGTGATCCCCAGCTCTCGGAAGAGCGTAAAGGTGTCTCCAAGATTGCGGACTAGTTGTTCCCTCGTGGGAGCTGCCAGAAGCCAGTCGTCTAGGTAGGGAAAGACGTAATGGCCTTGGCATCGCAGAGCCACAGCTGCTAGACACTTGGTGAAAACTCTGGGAGCGGAGGACAGGCCAAACAGCAAGGCTCAAAACTGGTAATGTTGGTCCTGGAAGAGCAACTGCAGGAACTTCCTGCGGGGCGGAAAAATCAGAATCTGCAGGTATGCATCCTGCATATCTACAGAGCAGAGCCAGTCCCCTTGGTGTAGGAGGGAAATCAAACCTGGTAGCATGACCATCCTGAACCTCTTGTATTTGATGAACTTGTTCAGGGAGCAGAGATCCAGGATGGGCCGAAGGTCCCCGGTCTTTCTGGGAACTAGAAAAAAGTGTGAATATACCCTTTTTCCTCGTTGAGCCAGTGGGACTGGCTCTATAGCCCACTTCTGCAGGAAGGCCTGAATTTCCCCTTCAATCAGGGGAACATGAGAAGGAGGATAACGGGAGGACACTGGTGGAGTATCCGAAGATATCTGCTCGAACACCAGGGTATGATCTCTCTCTCTCTCTCTACGAGCTGTAGAACCCAGAGGTCTGATGTTATTTTGCTCCAACCCTCGAGATGGAGGGAGAAGCAATCCCTACCACTTTCCCACTGACTCCGCTGGGGGAGTCTGCAAGGAGTCACTGGGATGCTCTGAAAGTAGGCAGAGGGCTCTGGGAGGACTTTATCGCTCGAGAGGCAGAGCTTCAAGGTGTCTGGGAGGTGGCCTTTCTTTTGAAGCCACCCCTCTGCTGAGACTAGTTTCAGGGCTGTTGTCCTGAGGGCTTCTGAAATAGCCATTTTCTGAAGGATTTTTGGTTCCCTTTGTACATTTTTTGGATGGACCAAATGAACTTCCCGGACTCTTGGAGGCGATTAATCAGTTTTTCCATCTCATCTCCAGAAAGGACCAAGCCCTTAAAGGGGAGGTCCAGGATGCATGACTGCAGATCCTGGGAGAATCCTGAGATCCTAAGCCAGGCATGCCGCCTGAGACAAACGCCGGAGGCCGCTGCTCTGGCAGCTGTATCTGCAGTGTCATATGAGGCATGCAAGACATGGGTGCCTACATCCGACCCCGATTTGAGGAGGTCCAGGAGCTTGTTTTTTTGTGCAGAGTCTGGGAGGGCCTGTGCTACTTCGATACCTTGCTCCCACAGGCCATTCTGATACTGTACCATGTGTGTAAGAAAGTTGAGGGAACCGATGGAGCAAGCTGAAAATGAACAGACCTTTTTGCCCATCTGGTTAATGCATCTGGACTCCTGGTCGGGTGGTTGAGTGCTTAGGTGTTTGGGCTTCTTTGATCCATCATGAGCAGCCGTGATCACCATTAAGTCCACCGAAGGGTGTTCCTCCAGGAAAGGCTGTTCCCTAGGGGCTCTGTACAGCCCGTCTGACTTCTTGGAGATGGAGGAGGAGGGTGGAAGGATGCTTCCAGGTTAACCTCGTCAGGTCCTGGAAGATGTCCATTAAAGGAGACACCACTAGAGGCTTGGGCTCCTTCTGCCTCAGGTATTTAGCCAACCTCCGCTTCTCCAGGTCCAGACCTTCCATCTCCCATCCGTTGGAAGCCTGGATGTGCCTCATGATGTCCATGAACACTGGATCATCAGGAGGCGACCTGGGGGTGTCCTTGATATCTGGTGAAGAAGGGTGATCCCTAGGATCCAAATGGTCCAAGCCAGAGGACACAGAACTACTGCTAGAGTCCACTGAAGAGGATGAATAGCTACAGCATCATTGGCTATGGGACCGGCGATAGCTACGGGACTGGCGTCTGCTGTGGGGGGGACTGGCAGCGGTGGCAACTAAAGGAACGAGCACTTCTGCGGTGACACCACTCTATGTATCAGGGCCTACCGCGGTAATCTTCAGGGCTCAGAGAGTGGCTCTTAGTGGGAGGAGTCAGATGCTTAGGCTCCTGACCCATGTCATGATCCAGCTCCAGCTCCAGTACCGGTTCAACACTGCCTGGCTCCTTACGGGGCAGCAGGTCCCCTTTGAACTGATTCCACCAAAAGGAGAAAAGCTCCTGGATCTGGTCTTTGGAAAATGCAGGGTCGACGGACTGGCTGGCGACTCTGGAGCGCATCATTTACCCAGCACCGGATTACCAGACGTGAGGGTTTCTGGCATCAGAGGCGCAGCAGAGACAGGACCCAGTGGGTTGATTAGGCGTCTCGTCCCACCTGAGATCTTCAATTGGTAAAGCATGGCCCAGCGAGGAAGAGGGTGAAGCCTGATGCGACGTCCGAGAAGGTGTGGTCTTAGCGGACGGCTGCTTAGCAGTGTCGGGTGAGAAAGCAGACAACGGCCTGGCTGGGGCCTGGGGCGGTGGCGTTGAGTCTCATGCCTGCCCCCGATGATGGGGAATCTTATCCAAGGCCTTGGACGAGACTGTCCTCGGGATCATTTTGGTAGGCGCCTGGAGCATCGCTGCACCTCTTATGGCTAGTCCCAGCCCCTAAGGTGAGGGGTGACCCTGGCTGGTGTGGCTTTCACCTTAAGAGTTAGGAAGGGCCCAAGACCCTGACTCTGATTTATCTCCATCTGGCGCAAGGGCGATGGCAGGGGTTTGCTATTGACTACCCGGGAGGAGCCGTGCATGCTGTGAAGAGTGGTCCAACCTCAGAGGACTAGGAGCCGATGAAGACTTTCTGTGCAGCAGAGACCTGGAGCGGGAGTGACCTTGGGCTTTCCTGTCCTTATGCTTTCTGAATTTTTCTTCCTTGTGCGCTTAGAAGTAGAGGTACCGACAAGGACGAAGAAGGACTCTTCCCTGCTGGCTGTATCTGCATCTCAGCAAGCTGCTTTTCTAGGAGGTGTACCTTGAGGGCCATCAGGTGGCGGATCCATGTCTGGAAGTTGAATGCCCAGCAGTGTTCGCAAGCTGCGGTGTCGTGGTTCGGGCCTAGGCAGAAGAGGCAGGCCTCGTTATTGTCCTTCGACGGTAGCGGCTTGCCGCAAGCGCACTTAGTTTTATGATCAGGGATGAAACGGATAACGCCGGAGAAGAAGACATACAGAAGGGAAACAAATTCGGAAATTTTCACTGAAAAAAGCAAAGAAACACTGAAGGCGCGAAAGCAGTCTAAATTGTTGCGAGAAGGCGTCTGTGGAGCCGATGAACGGGTCAACTGGTGGAAAAAAGAACAGAGTAGGGCTGTGGGGACCGCCTTTTATATCACTGGCCGAAGGTTGGGCAGAGCTGATGTTGGGGGCCGTCCCCGTGGAAGACTGCTAGCTAGAAGGCTTTCGTGGGGTCCTGGCGGCTTAGTCCTAACGGTTACTGCCTGCTGCAAGAGCTCCAACTCGAAGCAAGATCTTGCGCTTCCTGAGAAACTGATGTAATCATGAAAACCCAGTATGGGGCACTAGCGCCCCCAGCCCCCGGGTCTGTTTCAGGACCAGGAAGTACCTGGACATTCACCTGACTTGCACGGGTGGCACGGGCTACGACTCCGTTTGACATTAGCTGAGCAACGTCCTCCCTGAGGGTGGACAGTACGGCCTGTGACACCAAGGACTCACTCACAGCGTGGGATCGGTAAGGCGGGAGAGCCTCGAAGTCGAGAGGCAATCCTCTGCTGACCACCTCGAGAACCCTGTCCGTAGTAATGGCAGACCAGTGAGGTCAGAAGTGGTAAAGCCAATCTCTACTGGGAGCTAGGTAAGGGACTGGACAGGTGGGAAGTGAACATTCCCCCCCCCCGACCCATCACTGGGAGCTTTGGAGGGGATACAAGCTACCGAGACCAGAGGGCCAACACTTCCTCTACCCCCGCTTTTGGGCCCCCTGGCCAGAGAACTTGACCTTGGGCTGCTAGGGCTTGAAACTGCCCCTGCTGGGACTGTTGCTGCAGAGACTGCTGTGGCTGAAAGGGCCGAAACTGAAAGGTCTTCTTTGCTTCTGACCTTCGGTCCTTCTGGACGACACCACAGAGAATTTAGGGTGGCACTGGACTTCTCAATCTAGTGAGATGCCCATTCACCCCAGGTCAGTGCTCATGAAAGGACCTTGGCCAGCCTGTACCGGTATCTACTGTGAAGGCACAGATCCTAAGCCAGGCCCTGCAATGCATTGTGATGGCCACTACCATGGCACGGGCACAGGAATCACCAATGTCCAAGGCCGTCTGAAGCTGCTGTTTAGCCAGTGCTTGACCTCGGTCTCTGATAACCATGACAGGTAGCGTCTTATCAACAGGCAGGTAAGGGAGGACCATGTCGAGCAATCCCAGCAGGGAGTGACCAAGGTGAGCCATCATCAGGGCATAACTCGTCTGACGGAGGCCAAGAGAGGCTGTGGCACAGACCTTCTTGGCCCTGTGGCCAAGCTTTTTTTGACTCCTTGTTGGGAGGCTTGTCCACGTCCCCAGTATTCCCTGATTTCTGGAAGACTGAGTCAGAGACCAAAACCTTGGCCAAGGGGTGGTCAGAGAACCTAAACAGAGAGCTAGTAGGGACTGCATATTTGCGGACCATATGTGCTGAGGATGCCAGGCTGGATGCTCCTGAAACGCCACAGCCAGTACCAAAATGGCATCGACCACGGGAAACGCGACCCCTGAGGATTCGTCCTTATCCAAGATGGCAATATTTTGAACGGCTCCAAAGGAATGTTAATGGACTCTGACTTGAGTAGGAGAAGAGCCCTAAAAGATACCAGCCCATGGTCGGTGGTCAGTTCCTCGACCGATTCCTGTTCAGCTGTATGTATGAACATACGAATGTGCCTGCAGATACAGACCACACGGTCTATCCAAGTCTGCTCGAGTGTGAAGCCAATACCCCTAGTTTGCAGCTGCCCCACTCCCCTTCCCTTTGTCATCCCACTGCCACCCCCCACCTCCCCTACCCTCATGTCCTTATGTGTCCTTGAGGACTGCATAGAGGACCTATCGGAGTAGTTTGAGGACCCGTCGAAGATGGCCCTCGACCTTTTCTCGCCATAACTACTCGGAAGTCAAGTGAGTGGGTGATTTCCACTGATAACTGGCCTGATAAGCCAGTCTCCAGATGAGAGTCCCAAGGTCCTTAGCAGATGCCTCCCACACAGGTTGCTGTGGAGGCGTTCAACCAATAAGGGTGGTGAAACATATGTCAGTGACACTTGTCTTGGAAGGACCGGCATGGCCTTGACCGGCACTGGCCAGTTGATCACAGCAGTCGGAAGTAGATCCCTACACTGCCATGCCAAGGCCCACTGCTGTCAGAGGAGCTCCTCATAGCACCACTGCATCCTCCAGTGGAACCTCTCATTATTCAAGGATAAAGATGACAAAGAACATCAATGGCAAAGCCTCCCAGTCAAGCAGGATCTAGAACTCGAGGAGCCGCTCAACATCGCCCCAGGGGTCAATGTCGAAGAGATGCAGATGAAGGCACAGAGTTCAACTGCACAACCTCCACTGGAGGTTGATCCTGGAGTGGTGATGGCCAGGGATACTGACCACACCACAGCCTCCTGAGTAAGGAGCGGGAGAACCAGGATCACGGAAATCAACTCAGCATCAACCCCATCTGACAATAGATCAAAAGAGCAAGAAAATCTCGACTGCCTGCTTGACCGGTGTCAAGGTCGTTAAGTCCTAAGGGGGCACTGTGGAGCTAGTGACCTGCCCTTGACAAATGTGGCTCAGCCAAAACTGAGCACTAGAGAGTCTTCAAGCAGTCAGGGGAGTCGAGGGAGGAGGAGTGAGATACAGAAATTAAGCATACCCACCGTAATTTTGATCATCTTGGACGAAGTCTCCACCACTCATTCACATTAATGGGAGTACACCGGAGGCGCTAGGACCCAGTGGTAAAATTTTTCAGGCGGGCCGGCACCTGAGATGAAGCCACGAGGAAGCAGCACCAAGAAGCCGGGCGTAAAGTGTGTACAGACTATCTCGGCCAACCTCCCACCACCCAGTACCCCCGAGGAGATGCAGCATAACTAACCTAGAGAGGACTGACCTCAAAATCAGACACAAGATAGTCCGAATGACCCATGTAAGAAGGTCAATAACAAAGTCTTCACAGCTCAGCCACTGAGGGAGTGAAGACCAGAAACAGAGAAGTGAGCTTGGGATGGTGGGTAGATAGATCGAGCAGGAGACTTCATTCATGAAGATAAAGAATTATGGTAGGTATGTAATTTCCATATCTTCCTGACATAAAGTCTCCACCACTCATTCATACTAATGGGAGAGTACTGAGCTAAATAATCCCCAAGACGGGTGGCAGGAGAGAAAGGAGCTCACTTGCTTAGGACAGAAGTCCGTTAAGAATTGTCCTGCCAAATGCCTGATGTTGTCTGGCATGGACATCCAAGGCATAGTGTTTAACAAATGTATGCAACGAGCTCCAGGTAGCTGCACTGCAAATATCTGCAATGGGCACATTACAGATTTCCACCAGAGATGCTGCAATTGCTCTGGTAGAGTGAGCGACACCCTTGCCTTCCAGTTTGACCTGTGCCATAGAATAGCTGCAGCTGAAGGCAAGCCACCAGCCACGCTGAAATGCACCTGATAGCAACAGGCTGACCCAGCTGGCCATGCTGAAGGAAGCAAACTGCTGAGCCTTAAATTTCCTTCGCTCTATCTAGATAGAACCGCAGTGCTCTATTTACTTGCCCAGTGAATGAAGGGTATGCTCCCTTCATTCTGGAAGTTTGCAAAGTAGGTAGGAAGGACTATAGGTTGATTCAGATGGAATTCTGAGACAACCTTAGGCAGGAACTCAGGATGAGTCTTAAGAACTACTCTGTCCTTGTGAAATACAGTATCACAGGGGGTCTGTGACCAGGGGGCGTGTATTTCAGAAACTATGAGCAGAAGTAATGGCCACCAGGAAGATCGTTTTCAAAGTAAGGAATTTCAACTCGCAAGTAGCTAGAGGCTTGAAAGGTTTACGAGTGAGCATGTCTAGTACAAGGTTAATGTCCCAGGCTGCAACTGGATGTCTTAATAGGAGGTCTAGTATGCAGAATACCTTTAAGAAACCTCTTAACTACGGGCAGCTGAGCCAGTGACATGGAAAGTACCGGCCCATGATATGCCGAAATGGCACAAAGATGAATTTTGATTGTGGAGTATTGTAGACTTGTGTTTGAGAGGTCTAAGAGATACTCCAAGACTTTATTTGGTGGGCAGGAAAAAGGATTCCAAGAGGATTTGCACACCAGATGAAAGCGCTTCCATTTAGCTGTATAAGTTTTCTGGTGGCTGGCTTGCGTGCGGCCAAAAGAATATCTGAAACTCTAGAAACATTAAACCTATTCACCTCTATCTCCTCAGGGGCCAAGGGTGAAGGTGAAGCGACCTCAGGTTGGGGTGGACCACAGGACCCTGGGTCAGAAGGTTCGTCTTAAGGGAAACGGTTTTAGGGAGGTTTCCGATAGCCTCTTGAGTAGCGGGAACCATATCTGCCGAGACCAGAAGGGGGCAATGAGAATCATTCTGCCCCCCTGGGACTCCAACTTGAGCAGTATCCTCTGAATTAGGGGAAAAGGAGGAAATGCGTATAGAAAGCATTTTGTCCACCGCAGCCCGAATGCATCCTGACAAAAAATGCCAGGTCCTGGATTTCAGGAGCAGAAGAGGCGCAGTTTTGCACTGAGTGGGGACGCAAAAAGGTCCAGGTCTGGAGTTCCCCACTCTTTTTAGAGTGACTGAACGTCTGTTGAGTCAAGAGACCACTCATGAGGATCTGCCGAGACATTCTGTTGAGACGGTCTCCCAGCTCGTTTTGTACTCCTGGCAAGTAAACCGCCTAAATCAGAGCCTTGTGCTCCAAGCACCATTCCTACACTCTCATTGCTCCCCTGCATAATGGGTAAGAGTGTGCACCGCCATGTTTGTTGATGTAATACATCACTGCCTTGTTGTCCGCTTGAAGGAGAATGTTCTTGTGACAGAGTATGTCCTTCAAAGCTCGGATGCACAGAGGATTGCCTCATCCAGGATGTTTATGTGAAGTTGAGACTCGTCCTGGGTCCATGGCTGGGTGTGTAGATCCCGCAGTGAGCTCCCAACTCATCAGGGACGCATCCGTGGTAATGGAGATCTGATGAACCAGAGGGGCAAAGGGATATCCTTCCAGAAGGTTGTCCTCTGAGACCACTAGGTGAGTGACTTCTTCAGAGGTTCCATCACCTTGATGGGAAAGGACTGAGGGTCAGTGGTTGGGGACCACCGAGAGGTTCTCATGTGAAGATGAGCTAAGGGTACAGTGAACACCGAGGATGCCATGAGGTCCAGCATCCGTTGCATCGAGATAGCTCGAACCGAGACGTGTTCTCTGATGTATCGGCCCATCTGTAACATATCGCTCCTTCTGTCCTCTGGAAGAAAAGCTTTCCTTAGGGAGATGTCAGAAGAGTTCTATGAAAAGGAGCTTCTGGGAGGGCAGCACTGTGACTTCCTGAGTTTCAGTAGGGACTCCCATGGACGGAGGAAGTCTCAGGCCGTGGCCATGGCCTCCAGAGTTCTTGCCTGAGGACTTCATGAAGCCAGTCCTCCAGATATGGGAATACTTGTATCCGATTTTCCTGAGATGCACCGTGGAGAACTGCACAACACTTTGTAAAAACTCGAGGCGCCAAGGATAGCCCAAAGGGCAGGACTCGGAATTGACAGTGTTGACCCAACGCCACAAACCTTAGGTATTTGTGGTGGTTTGGATGTATAAGAATGTGCTGGTAGGCATCCTCTGCATGTCCAGGGAGGCTAGCCAATCGTACTGATGAATCAATGGCAGTAGGGTACAGAGTGATATCATCTTTAACTTTTCCTTGTGTAGGAACTTGTTTAACTTTCTGAGATCCAGAATGGTGCGCATGCCACTGGTTTTCTTTGGGACCAGAAAGTAATAGGAGTAGAAACCTGTGTTTCGTTGATCCAGCGGAACTACTTCTACTGTCCTGCTGTTCAGAAGGCCTTGTACCTCGGAAGCAAGAAGGTCTGACTGTACCGTAGACAGCCTGGGCTATCGTTTGGGAGGATGATCTGGAGGGGTTTCCAACAGATTGAGAGTGTACCCCTCGCAGATTATCCTGAGGACCCATTGGTCTGATGTTATAGATTTCCACTGGTTGTAGAACTAAGTCACACGTCCTCCCACTGTCGAAGAGGAGTCCCCCTCAGGCAGCTGAGGTGGGACCTGTGCCAAAAACTCAAAAGGTAGCATTGGGTGCTTTTGGGCCTTGTGCCTTCTGCTGCATTTACTTTTGCGGCTGAGGGTTCTGGTTTCTGTTAAAACCTCCTCTGCCTTTGCCCTGAAAGGACTGACAGTTGTGAAACTGACGCTTGTTCCCACCCCCTCGAGAGGGAGTGGGCAGAGGTCTGGCTGTCTTAATGGCAAACCTAGTCTTCCGTGTGGCCTCTAGTGCTTGCTCCACCTGAGGTCCAATCAGATACATGCCGTCAAAAAGTAAGGCCATGACTTGCTGTTGGGCATCATTCGTGAAGCCCGAAGTATGCAGCCAAGAGTGGTGATGGGTGCAGATGCCAGCTGCCGCCCGGGAAGCAATATCAAAGGCGCCCACTGCAGCTTTAACTTATTGGTTATTGGACTCGATACACCTAGTTATGGTTTGAAGTAGATCTGAGTTAACCTCCGATTCGGGCAGAACTTCTACCATTGCTTTGAGTGAATGCCAAAGAACATACTCATATGGAGAAAAATAGCCCTGGTAGCTGGCAATACGCATGCCCAGGGTTGAGGCAGCAAAGACTCTCTTACCCAAGGTGTCTATCTTGCAAGATTCTTTGTTTATAGGATGGGCTGTAGATTCCTGAGGGAGGACAGCCTTATCATTCTCTGCCAGGACCACTATGGATCAGAAAAGGCCTGTGAGGCCAAGATGGGGCGATCCTCGTGAGGGGAATATTTCCTATCTGTTGACTTGGCCACAGAAGGAATAAGAGCCAGATTCTTCCACACCATCTGGGAAAGAGTCTCGAAAGAGGGCTGTACCGGAGGGGTTAAATTCATAGGGATTTCTGGAACATGACGATACTGGAGACACGGAAGCTTCTCAGGATCGATTTCTGTGGTGTGGAGAGAAAGAATACAATTTAAATTCTTGAGCAGAGACTTGAAGGAAACGTCCTCAACAACAGGCACAGCAGGAGGGTTGATCCCTGCCCCCAGGGCAGAATCAGCATCAACATCGTCACCCAGCCGAATATCTGGATCGGGCTCAAAATCATCTCCTAACAGTCCGGGGGGAGACTGTATAGACAGGAACACAGTGAAAACCAGGAGGAAGAAGAAGAAGAAAGAATCAGAATCAAACCTCTGGAAACTAAACGGCCCCACGCACATCCCCGGCGTTGTAGAAGAAAATGGCGCAGAGAACAAAGAGGGCGCCAACACAGAAAAAGGCGTTGCACCTGGCGCCGACAGGGAGGGCGACACCGTACTCTGTGCCAATGCCAGCACTGATGCCGACAGAGCATGCAGCACCGCAGGCGGTGCCGACACCACTCGCGGCTCCGTAGAGGACCTCGGCGCTGGAGAAGTCAGCACCGCAGACGATGGCACTGTCACACAAGTCTAAGAACTGTGATCTGAAGTTACAGGATGAAAAATGGCAGGAGATAAGGGCACTGGGGTAGACCTCTGCGCCGCAGCCATGTGAGGGGGATAGACACCAGAGTGCAGAGTCGATGGCACCGAAGAAGGCGCCGAGTGACTAGGAAGTTCTAACCCCCCCCCCCGCCTGCCACTCTGAAACAGATAGGACTGAAGGCCCCGGTGACAGACTGGCCGGTTTGGGCAGTCAGGACAACCTATGAGCCCACTGCTCCATAACAGTGGCCTAATGGTGAAACTGCTCATCGGAAGCCCCTCCAATTGGCGGAGAGGAACTCCTGTGTCGAAGAGGCTGTCCACCAGAGACAGAAATTGGCCACTCCAACAGAGTCGGAGACCGGCGCCTGACACTAATAATGGACAGTCTACGTGCAGACATACCAGAGGGCGACCTCGAGTGATGCAGTTTCTTCTTGGACCTGTGTGCCAAAGAAGAACTCAAGGACGAACAGTGCCAAAATGGGAAAGTTTCTTTTATGCTTTCGGGAGACCGCCCATCTCCCGGAGCATTGAATGTCCGTTTCAGACACCCCCGGAGAGAGCGTGGACCAGACCAGACCCGCCCGGCTGACTGAATAGCTTTCATCAAGTCTCCTACCATCACCTGCCCCACTCATGGTCGACTCCATCAATGGAGGGCTGAAGACTTCTCTCTTGTACAAGTAAGAATTATTAAAATATAATTGGTATTTATCGTTGATAAAATACAAAATAATATACTAAAAACTAAGCTGCTAGTTTGAAGTTTGACTCCCGGCGGCGAGCGACATCATCACTGAAGTGCACTCGACAGCGGGAAAGAAAAAATTACTCACCTTAGTAATTGTGTTTCATCTAATGGAGTCTTGCTGTATTCTGACATTATGCAGTTAGCCCCAGCACTTGAACTGCTCCGGAGAGGAAAGAGCTAACTCTATGCCAAGGCATAGAACGTTGAGCTCGTGCTCGGTTCAAACCTCTGTCTGCTGCACTTTGAAGTGTAACTGTCAGATTCTTACAAACTAATACTAACTAGATACCCCACTATGTGGAAATTGTAAAATTTACCAGCCAAAAGGGCAACCAAAAATTTTTGGACCCCCAAAAGACTCAAGTCGAGAAATCCAAAACAAAAACTAGGTAGTGAACAACAATAACTATGAGAAAATAATATAACATAACCCACCCTCCCCCTTTAAAAAGGGGAGCGTGCCAAGAACACCCCTGAGGTGCAACACTGCACCTGCCAGCCCACTTCCCAAAAAACAGGTTCTGAGAGGGGAGGAAGGTCAGAATAATTTTTTCTTCAAACAACATGAAGTTTTGCTATATTCTGACATTATGCAGACTACCAAGCAGTACCTCCATGGAGAAGGGTATCAAACCTATTTTGGGAATAGGCCCTGTAGTACTGCTGTACCAAACCGAGCATCACTCCTAGTCTGGATATCCAGAGAGTAATGCTTGGTGAATGTATGGACTGTTTTCCAGGTGGCTGCTTTGCATATCTCTAATAAGGGTATATCCCTGGCAGCAGCCAGAGAAGCAGCTGTCCCTCTAGTCGAATGAGCCCTCAGGCCTGAGGGGGGTACTTTGCCGAGCTTTTCACAGCAGAACTGTATACAAGAGACAATCCACCTGGCAATAGTTCTTTTAGTAGCAGGTTTACCCTTCCCCACTTCACCATAAGTGGGGAACAACTGGAGGGAGTCAAACCTGAGTGCCTTAGTACACTCAATGCAGTAGCTAAGAGTCCTTTTAACATCCAAACTGTGTAATCTTCTCTCTCCTGAAGAAGAATGATCATTGAAGAACACAGGAAGAGACATGGATTGGTTCAGATGAAAATCTGAAACCACTTTGGGTAAGAACCTCCTGTTGGTTCTAAGGACCACCTTATCTCTATGGAATGAAATAAAATCAGGCTCTACTGACAGAGCTTGCAATCCACGGATACGCCTGGCAGAGGTAATCGCTACCAGGAACACAGTTTTCCAAGTCAAGTACTTAAGTTCTGCTGAGGACAAAGGTTCAAAAGGGGGTTGCATAAGCTGAGCAATGCAAACATTAAGATCCCAAGCAGGAGTGGGATCCCTGAAGGGGGGCATTGGTATGAAGCAATCCTTTGAAGAATTTCCAGAAAACAGGGTGAGATGCCAGTGAGGAGGGTTTTCCCTCCGACAGAAAAGCAGAAACAGCTGACAAATGTACTCTGAGGGTAGCTGGTCTGAGGCCTAGGCCATTAAGATGAACCATGTAATCCAGAACTGTAGACAGGTCAGCAGTATCTGGAGATATGTGCTTCCTGGAACACCAAATGCTGAATCTTTTCCATTTGGAGTTATACGTTTTTCTGGTGGCAGGTTTGAGAGAGGCTTTGAGAATGTCCAGAACCCCTTGAGAGAGATGCAAATTTGTATATTCTAGCTCTTAAAGAGCCATGTCTTGAGATTGAGAGACCGAAGGTTGGAGTACCAAATCCTCCCCTGAGAGGAGGATAACAGGTTGTGATTCCTGGGGAGAGATAGGGGAAGATGGACTGCTAGGGACAGCAACAGGGGATACCAAGGCTGTCTGGCCCAGTCTGGAGCAATCAGGATCTCTTTGCAAGACTGTGACCTTATCTTGACCAGGACTTTGAACAGTAGAGGAAAAGGAGGAAAGGCATACAGAAATTTCCCCTCCCAATCCAGAATTAGACCATCCAGGGGGACTGAGCCCAAGACTGGGGGTCTGCAACAAAAGAGGGGAAGTTGGTGATTGTCTGGGGCTGCAAAGAGATCCATCTCTGGAATGCCCCACCTTGAAAAAATCACTTTTAACACTAGGGGGTCCAGGGACCATTCGTGATGGCCCTGGTGAAGTGATGGCCCTGGAGAAATCCTGCTCAATGCATCTGCTAGCACACTGTCCTTCCCTGGAAGGTGAACTGCTACCAGAGAGGTCTGTAGAGAATAAGCCAGGGACCATAATTTCATGGCTTCTGTGCACAAGGCCGTAGACTGAGTGCCTCCCTGCTTGTAGATGTACCACATGGTGGTAGTGTTGTCTGTCCTGACCTGAACCACCTTGTTCTGTATTGATTACGAGAAGGCTTGTAGAGCCAGGTACATTGCCCTGAGCTCCAGAAGTTTGATGTGGAGAAGAGACTCCTGAGGGGGACCACACTCCCTGAGCCGTGAGGGCTCCCAGGTGAGCTCCACACCCCAGGAGAAAAGCGTCCGTGGTTAGAACCACAGAATCAGACTGAGTGATGAATGGGACCCCTTGCCTGAGGTTGTCCTGATTCAACCACCATTGGAGAGCCTGGATCAGAGTGTGAATCACTGGAATGAGCTTGGTTAGAGGATCTTTTTTCTGAGACCAAAAAGCCCACAAATGGAACTGGATGTCCCTCATCTGAAACCTGGCCCCTTGGACCACTGCAGTGGAAGCTGCCATGTTGCCCAAGAGTTGAAGGGAATGCCTTTGCTGGTCGAGACACCAGAAAGTGGAAGGAGAAAGGCTCTTGCTTTGACAGTATTCAACTCTACCCCTATGAAGGTCAAGAGTTGCACTGGCTCGAGAACTGATTTGGGAAGATGGAGGAGGAATCCTAGAGAAGTAAGCACTTGTTGGATCACTTGCAAATCTGACCTGACTTGGTCTGGAGACTGACCCACAATGAGCCAGTCGTCCAGGTATGGGAATATGGAAATATTTTGTCTCCTTAGAAAGGCCACTACTACTGCTAGGCATTTTGTAAACACCCTTGGAGCTGAAGTTAGGCCGAAGGGCATTGCTTTGAACTGATAATGGCCTGAAGGTAGTTCGAACCCGAGGTACTTTCTGTGGGAGCACCTGATAGGAATGTGAAAGTAGGCATCCGTTAGGTCCAGGGAGGTCCCTGGCCTTAGAGAGAGAAGAATTATTCCCAGAGTCACCATTTTGAATTCTGGCTTTACTAGTTGCTTGTTTAAGTATCTTAAATCTAGGATGGGCTGCCACTCCACTGTTTTTTTCGGGGTAAGGAAGTATTTGGAGTACAGACCCTTGCCCCTGTGAGGTGTAGGAACTCTCTCTATGGCTCTGAGAGCCAGCAGAGATGAAACCTCTGCCTCAAGGGCAATGGTTTCGGAGATTAGCAGGGTACCGCAGGGTTCAGTACTGGGACTGGTCCTTTTTAATGTCTTTATAAGTGACATTGCAGAGGAACTGGAAGGAAAAGTATGTCTCTCTGCAGACGACACAAAGATCTGCAACAGGGCTGATACACAAGATGGAGTGGAAAGAATGAGAAGGGACTTGGTAAGGTTGGAGGAATGGTCAAATGTATGGCAGCTCAGATTCAATGCAAGGAAGTGTAAGGTAATGCACCTGAAACAAAAACCCAGGGAAGAGTACACAATGGGGGGTAAAATACTGACAACAGTAAAATGGAAAGAGACCTGGGGTAATTATATCAGATGACCTAAAGGTGGGCAAGCAATGTGAGAAGGCAGTAAGGAAAGCTGGGGGATACTGGGATGGCTAGGGAGAGGCATCAATAGTAGAAAACAGGAAGTTGTTATCCCTCTGTACAGACAGTTGGTGAGACCTCATCTGGAGTACTGTGGCAGTTCTGAGACCCTGCCTCGCAAAGACATAGACAAAGTGGAGGCGCCAGAGGAGAGCAACCAAATGTTGCAGGGTCTGCACCAGAAGACATACGTAAGAAAGATTAAAGGAGCTTAATATGTATACCCTTGAGGAAAGAAGGGAGAGAGGGGACATGATAGAAACGTTCAAGTACCTCAAGGAAATCAACAAAGTCCAAGAGGGTAGCATCTTTCAGAAAAAGAGATGTGCAAGAACAAGGGGGCACAATTTGAAGATAGAGGGGGGACGGGCTCAGAGGTAATGTAAGGAGGTATTTTTTCATGGAGAGGGTTGTGGATGCATGGAACAGCCTCCCTGAGTAGGTTGTGGAGTCAAGAACAGTGGGGGAATTCAAGAATGCATGGGACAGACATAAGGTAGTCCTAGTGGAAGGGTAGGAGGAAGTAAGCTGTTGGTTAACTAGGATCTGCAGCTTATCTGTTAGGTAGGAAAATGGGCAGACTAGGTGGGTCAAGCGGTCCTTATCTACCATCAGATTCTATGTTTCTATGTAGATGTTTGCAGGTGGAAAGGACCCGACCATCAACTTTCAAAATTTTTCGATGCCAAGGGCCAGTTCCTGGCTTACTATGTCCAGGACCCACTTGTTTGAGGTAACAGACTTCCAGTAGTGGAAGTAGTAAGCCAGCCTGCCTCCTACAGGAATTGGGGAGTCAACCCAGGCTGACACATCAGGCTGTCTGCTTGGCAGGAGACTTAGGCTGAGAGGAGGATGCAGCCCTGCTCATCCCCCTTCTGCCTCTCCCTGTGAAGAACCCCCTCTGGGAAAAAGGAAAGAAGGCCTATGCCTGGTTGAAAGGCCTATGAAAAGGCCTGCCCCTAGCATGCTGCTTCTGAGGAGTTGCCTGCCTTTCCTTGGCCTGTGCACTCCTGTAGGTGGTCCTGTACTCGTCCATTTTCTTCATATAATTCTCTGTCTGCTCCACAAACAGAGAATTATCCACCACAAGGAAATCCATGGCCTTAGCCTGGGTGTCCTGTAAGAGGCTAGTACATCTGAGCCAAGCCAATCTCCGAAGAGCCGCAGATGTAGCTATGACTCGTGATGACACATCACTGGAGTCCACAGCAGCATGACACTGAATTTTTGATACCTCAGTCCCATCAGCAGCCACCTCCTCCAGCTCCTTGGCAAGCTGGGGGGAAGCCTGTTTAGCCAGTTCCAGAACAGAATCCCATCTGGACTTCTGGTATCTGGCTATATAGGCCACATAGTTAGCCTGCCTGAGTCCCAAGGAAGATGCCATGTACTGTTTTTTTGCCATGGTATCCAGCTTCCTGGAGTCTTTATCTGGGGGGTGTGAAGCCAAGGGTATGTTAGCCTTATCACAGGCTGCGGCCTGCACAACCCTAACATGGCTGCACTGCTGGTACAAGTACTCTGTACCTGGGCCTGACAACATATACCTCTTGTCCATTCGCCTGTCCACAGGAGGTAGGAAATTTGGCGTTTTAAGTTACTTCTGTGTCTGTTTCCCAAAGGATTTGTGAAGGGGAACAGACAACCTCTTGGACTCTGGGATATCCATTATCTCCACATAGTCAGGCTCCTCTTGCTCCTCGACAGTTTCATCCAGAGAGAGCTGGAGGGTTTCTGCCACTTTTTTGTAGAACATAAAGTGGGAAGGGGACTCAGAAAGCCTAGGAGGGGAAACACCAGAAGGTCTGTCTGGGGAGATGTCTGGTTCGATCCATCTATCTATCCATCCCTCCTCCTTCATCATCATCATCATCATCATCATCATCATCATCATCATCATCATCATCATCATCATCATCATCATCATCATCATCACCACCACCACCACCACCACCACCACCACCACCACCACCACCACCATCATCACCACCACCGTCATCATCATCGTACTCTTCATCCACCCCAAATCCGGTTCATAATAATCTTCTGGGGAATAATCCTGAACCGGGGGAACCGACCGAATCGAACGCCTACCGGGAGGCGTCAGATCAGCCGGAATCGAACGAAGCAATTCAACTATACTAATTGCTCTGGCAATTTCCTCGGCGGTTGGATGCTGCAGTTCTGGATCCGAACTGGACGATTTTTCTTTTCTCTTTCTTTTTGCCAGAACTGACCCCTCAGGATCGGCTCTCTGTTTGCCCGAGGGAGTCTCGCCCAGGTCAGTGGGCACTTCCTCAGGTTCGGTCAGAACCGAACCAGGCTGGCCATCCAGGTCAGTGGACTTCTCGGCCTCTTTTTCCCCCTAAGCCTACCCAATCTTTTATCCAGGGTGGCCTTAGGAAAATTCTTATATATTTGGCAGTCTGACTCCAGGTGGTCAAAACCCAGACAGTAAACACAGGTGGTGTGGGGATCAGCCTTAGCAAAGGCCTCCCCACACTCACTGCAGTGTTGAAACCCAGTGGACCTGTTTTTTCTCTTGGGTTTCTCAGATGAAGCCATCCTACAACTTACTCTTCTTTTGGCAACAGCCAGGCAAGACCCCCTTATCAGTTCCTAACCGTGTTCTGGGTATTGGATTTTTTTTTTTTTTGGAACAGACAAGGACCGGTACCTCACACTAATTAAAAATTCAAAGAAAGAATAACAGACAACCGGTTCAGCCGAACCAACTGAAATACTACTTTACAATTTCCACAATTTCAGAACTAGCCCACTACCTAAAGTACTTACTGTACCACAGACAGGGATCTGAACCGAAAAAATAATGAAAAATAGCGGTTTAAAACCGACGCTTTTATTGCACTGAACCAATGGCGAAGGAGAGATCTCCGGAGCAACTGTTCAGTTAGGCAGAGTAAAGAATCTGACAGTTACACTTCAAAGTGCAGCAGACGGAGGTTTGAACCGAGATCGAGCTCAACGTTCTATGCCTTGGCATAGAGTTAAGTCTTTCCTCTTCGGAGCAGTTCAAGTGCTGGGGCTAACTGCATAATGTCAGAATACAGCAAGACTTCATGTTGTTTGAAAAAGGAACTGAGGCGGTTGGAGGGTCGATGCCAAGATAGTCTATACCACATGCGCCGGGCTCACAGTGCCGCTTCCTCACGGCTCCATCTCAGGTGCTAGCCCTCCTGAAAAAGGTGTCTCCCGCTGGGTCCTAGCGCCTCCGGCGTACTCCTATTAGTGTGAATGAGTGGTGGAGACTTCATATCCAGGAAGATCTCTCCCAGTCCAACTACTGACAGCGGTGATTCTTGTTCTTATGCTTCTTACCGTGGTGGGCAGGGCTCTCCCCGAAGGTCTGGAGGGCCTGACACGTCATAAAACTCCCCAGTGAAGGATGCTCAGACACTGGCCCCAGCTGACAGCACTGCCAAGGCTGAAGAGGTGCTTGCCACGGCCTTCACCGCCACCTCTTCCATAGTTGCAAGATAGACCGCTGACCCCGATGCAGCAGAGGTGCACTTAACTGGCCCTACAATGCATGGCGCTGCAAACAAGGAGACCAAACTCTTCCAGCGGAAAGGAAGATCTGACATCACAGGGCGGAGTCGAGGGACATACCACCCAGATGGTGGGAAGAGCTTTGCTTAAAGACGTTCTGATGAAACAGCTCTTAAGGAGGAACTGCCAGTGTGTGTAGATAAGTAAACCATATTGACGCCCCTAGAAGTAATATTTTCAAAAGATCAATATAAAACTGTTTTGTTTATTCTATCTTACCTCCAGTACCAAGGAGACACAGGCTGGGAAGAAGGTCATAAATACAAAGTAATTAGCCAGGACCGACATGCAGCCAAAGCAGCACATGATTTCAAGCTGTCGTACTCCTGTCATAAAGATAACATTTAGAAGCAAGTTAAATGTTTGCTTTTGTTCAAAGTATACTTGCACTTACTGAATTTGCATAAAAATCCATAAAACAATAAAACTGAAAGTAATTTTCTAAATACTGTTTTATGTGCCGTATATACCAGAGTATAAGCAGACCTCACAAATATCAACCAACCAACTTTTATCTGGTCGGTTTTGGGGGAAGATTAAAGTCGTATGGCTGTGATCCAACTTGGATACCAAAATCTGTTTTATGTAGTGAACACTGGGCAACAAATCTGTTTTTGTGGTCTGCACTGGACAAATAAGATCTATCAGGCCGCCTGATGGACCAGCTGTAGCACAAGTGAAAGTGACCCAAATTCAGCACTCAACCCAGGACAATGGCGATTTGGAACCCATCTGAAAGGGTGCTTTCCCAAAGGCTATGCGCCCCAGCCTGGGAGAAGACAGTACCACGATGCAACACCACAGGGACCTCCAGTGAAAGAAAGGCAGTACGACTGGCCCTGATGCCTGGTGTGCCTCTTCCTGCAGACGTCAGCAGAACAAAGAAAAACTCTTTGTTCTGCAGACGTTTCCAGGAAGGGGAAACAACTGGATGTAAATGTACCTTTTTTTTTTTTTTGACTGCTGCATTAATTATAAAAAGATGTTCAATAAGTACTCTTCTGTTCATTTTCGTTTACTGAACACTGTGCTGGTGCTACTCTATTTGCACTTGAACCTCCAGTGGAGGGCCAGGAATTTGTTTGCCAATGGACAGCCTGCTGTGCATGTGCATGGCAGCTAATGGGGTTTTGAGGCACCAGGGGTGGTGGGAAGAGAGGGAGGGACAATACTGGAAGAAAATAAACACTGGCCACAAGGAGGATGATGGCACTGGATACTATCGGATCCCATGTCACTCCTGACCTGCCTGGATTGTGTACTCTTGAATGATGGTGACTCCCCACCTGAAGTCCCTGCTATGGCAGGCAAACTAGAGAATAAAGTTCAGATAAGTGACTGTCTGGGCTTATAGGTCACCCAAGGAAGACCTTATTCCATCCAGCTGTCAGAAGGATAAAAAACAGGATTAAAATTTAACAACGGAGCCGGCTCGGTGGCGCTGAGGAGCTGGAAGCCTTACCTTGCGTGCACGCCGGCACCCAGGTTCGGGAATGAGCTCAGGTCGCCGGAGGTCAGCAGCGGGGCGGAGCTGGATTGAGCTGCCAACAGGCAGGCTCTCCTCCAGGGAAGGATGTGCCACCCTCGGCCGATGGTGACCCCTAGTGGAGGCTAGGAGTGGCACAGGCTTGAGGGGCCAGGCATTGGGCCGGGGGTGGGGAAAAGGAGTCAATCGAGTTAGGCTTACGCGCGCGCTTCCGCCAGCATGCGCCTTACTCCTGGGGCTTGCCGAGCAACCGAGGTAGAAAATGCCGGGCGCAGCAGGATGATGACCCGCCTCCACAGGCTCCGCCCCCGGCCGGGTACAAGGTAAGCGCTGCCATTCCGGGGATAGGGCTGGGAAGGCGGTCGAATGGGGCAGCCGATCGGAGGAGCATAAATAGAAATATTAAAAAATTTAACAACAACAACAAAAACATTACATTTTGGCCATCAGAACTGCCCTATGTATGGAGACATCTCAGTTCTGAAGGAGTCCCAAGGTGAAAGCAGGTTTAGATTATACATTCAGAGCTTATACAATCAGCATGCGCTACAGATAAACTTGCCATGCCAAGGAACAACATGTTCATGGGTCATGGATGTTTGGCCTGGGTTAGTCCCTGAAACAATAACAAGGTTCTTTGAGGTAGATATCGTATATAGAAAGACAGATCACAAATCAACTACCCACCTGACATTGTACCAACACCGATCACAAGGCATTCTACAAGAGCATCAAGTGTGAACGTAGGCCCAAGAATTGCCATTCCTCGTGCAATGTTTTCTCTCACTTCATCCTGGAACATAAAAATGATTTTTAAAACAAACAAGCCATTAAAAAACACAACAGCGCTCAGCACACTAGTGACCCAGTGTTTTGCCCACAAGCCCAGGATCTCAGAAGCAAGGTCCAACAGGGAGAGCAAAGAAGTGTCCCTGTGGATGCTCCTGTGCTGGGGGAGGGTGCAGCAGTGCACCACACCGCTCACCAAGAAACACCCAGTGGTGGAATTGAACCTTGACCACTGTGGGTGATCAGGCACTGTCCAGCTCTGCCCTCCTAAGATGTCTATGTGGTTTATCTCGTTTTGCATGGAGGGATGAAGACAGAACAGGTAACAATCCAACCAGCTTGGCGCACCTTATGACAGCCAACTTGTCCCAACGTCAACTGGCCTCTAGTGCACCAAGGCCACCCTCCCAACCAGCAATGCCAGCTGAAACAAGGCACTTTCTCCCTTCCCCTGGTGTGCCTCCTCACAGGGGAAGGACGCTTCCCCAGCAGCGATAAGCTGACCCCCCCCCCCGAGGATATTAGAAACCCTAGAGAGCACAGAAGAGGCGACCAGTAGTGCAGGGTACGTCTGGCAAGCAGTGATGGACTGAAGCCAGAGCCTGAAAGAATGGGGTACAGAGGGCTGCAGGGATGGTGCAAAAAAAATAAAAAATAAAAAACCCCAAAAAGAAACCAATAACATTCAAAACTCCTATGCTGCCCCATTGTGCAATGTTAGGTAAAAGCTCGACACCTGAACAGTATGCTCCTATAAGCATTAAGGCACAAGGGGATGTGCATTAGACCAGTCTAACGCACAGCCAGGGGCATAGTAAGGCATGTGGCCACAGGCTGAGTGCCTTCCAGCCCCGCCATGTATTATTATAAAACTGCCCAATACACATCCCCCGAGTGTCTTCCTGTGCTTATAAAATGGGTCTCTGTATTTTATATGCATTGAAAATTTAAAATTAGTAGATTAAAATATTAAAAAATTAATATCCCCAGTTAGAATTTTTTATTCTTAGTAATCTTCCATAGTTTTTTTTTTTTATGCTGTTGGAAGATGTGTAGAGAGCGAGTATGTTGTCTGTAAGTTGCAGCAATGTTGACAATTAACTGAAAATTATTGAAGGTAATGATTTTCTTTGTTTTTTTATTGGGTTTCACCTAAGGAAAGCGGACGACAAGACGGTCCACTGGCTGGGACCGGCAGCCTGAGCACAAGCTTTGCTATTCAAAAAGAAAAGCACCAAATAATGCTTTTTTCTCTTTTGAGCTGCTGTTAGGAACTTCTATTGAGATATGCGGCTGTCTGGAACTTTAGTGGAGATAAGCAGCAGTAAAGGATTTCACTTAAAAAAGGCTGGTGAGCATGGAAAAGAACGGCAGGTGGGAGCAAGTGCCTGGCGTGTGGGCAAGTGAGGGCAGGGAACAGATTGCAGTGGTAGTGGGCAGGAACATGACTAGAAGCATGATCGGAGAGAGTTCTGATACAGATCTGCTCCTTAAGTATTTTAAAATCTGTGCTGATGGATGCAAGGGAGTGAGTAAGTGGTGGGTGGAATCAACTGACTGGGCGGTCGCCGCCAGATGTACAAGCAGCCTTGACAGATTGCTGGAGATTAAAAAAATAACATGTATTTGACCTTCTTGTTATGTTTCTAATCTGTGTTTTGCCAGATGGGGAAAAAAAACAGCTACTGTAGTATGGCTCGCAAGGACAGCACTAACATGCACCAAAAGGGCAAAAGTTGCATCCTGCCCAGAAATGACCCTTCTTCCTTTTGCCAGTAGGTCCAAATTGATGCACCTTCTCTATAATAATATCTAAAGGAGGGGGACATGAACTGTTCAAAATCTACTATCGATTGTTTTGACCCAATAGATTCCGCTTTAGACTCATATTTTGTACACCAGTGTGTCCAATTCGACCTACGTTTTAAAGTTCCCAGCGCTGTCACGCATGCAGTTAAGATGTGGAAAAATCTTACGAAGTTGAAGGGAGAATGGCAGCGATTAACTTTAACATTCTAATGAGAGGCATGACGATTTAAGCTCCTGCATCCATGCTGGCAGCACTTTTTTTTTTTATATAGCCAAGCATTACACACTACTAATGCATGGCAAACGACCTATCAGGAAGAAGGATTTTTTAACTAGTGTTAAAACCATTCTCCAAGCTTTTTAAATTTGCATTTTCTGTTCTATTTACAGGCAGAAACAGAGCACTCTTTCACTGGCTGGGGGTTAGGCTAATCACCCTATCAGCAGCCCTGCTTAACAACAACTTTGAAATGAAAAATGAAACTAATATTAAGTAAGAGCATGGATTACAAATATGAAAATTCACATTTGTGGAGTTTACTTTTGTGCTCCTGTTGAAAACAATCCTTCCAACCCAGAAAGTGGAACGGTTTTAAAAGAAATCATATACATATATATTTTTTTTTTTTTTTTTTTAACCAGGAGAGAGACACTAAGCTGAAGCTTGTTTACAGGTGCGACCTGGGAGCACAAGGAAGTTAAGTGACTTGCTCAGGGTCACACAGTATGCAAGTGGGGGCTGTGGGATTCATACCCAGGTCTCCAGGTTTGCAGCTCAGAGCCATAAACCACTGCACTATACTGCCTCCTATAATTTTTAATGCATACAGTGAGTATAATGAAAGCCGTTAAGATTTCCCATTTGTGAATCTCATCAAGGCACTCAGATCTAGTAGATCATGTCCTTCTTCTACTATCCCTCTCCCAGTGCCATTTCTCCAAAGATGTTATTAGTTGGTTTGGAGACTATCTTGCAGATCAATAACATAGAACCACTATTTGCAACCTGTATTCCAGTTTCTCTAAAGTTGATTTGGTGTTCCACGAGGTCCTGTTTCAGGACCGCTCTCCTCCCCCCCCACCACAATTTTTTGTCATACAAATGACTTTCCTGCTGCCTGTCCCTCTTCAGAAATACTTCTTCATGCAGATGGCGCAGTGATTTGTTTTAAGATGGGAAGAGATTTGGCAGCCCTCAATGTTACTCTGCCAAAAGAATCTGACAACCTACAACAGTGGCTCTTGGCCCAAAGGATGGTCCTCAACACCATAAAAACCAGATCTGTGTCATAACAATGAAAGCCTAAAGGTGATCGCCGTTATGCAGAAGTCAAAGTGGCGAAAATTTATTTGCACTCTGACACCCGGCGCACAGCAAAGGCCGTGGACTTAGTTTTTATGTTTTCTGTGGGGATGTGCCCCACCCGCTACTAAAGGATTCTCAACTCCAGGGAGGTGCATCTCGGGTGTGTGTGTGTGAAAACATTAAAAAAAAAAAAAAGGTTCGGGCCAGGTGCAACAAAAACGCACCAGAGCCCCAACCCGAACCCAGTACCCTGCTTACCGATGCTGGCAACCCACCCATCATGCCACAAGGTCGGCATGGCAACTGACCGCGACACCACCTCCCACATCCCTTGCTGTGTGTGCCCGCTCCCACCCCCCACGTACGTACAGCGAAAGGGTGTCGCTATAGTCGCCCACCCCCCCATCCAGCCGCCATATCTCCTCAGAGCCATTCCTGTAATTCTCTGGGGAGCGGGTCGCCATTATTGTCAGCACCATCTCGCCAGCGCCCTCATCACGGGCTACCTAAAAACCAAGGCTATGACCTTTGAAAAGACCAAGATGCTTAGCAATGGTAAGCTTTTCATAAAAACTTTAGATGGTGAACCCCTTAAGTCGGTTAATGACTTTAAGTACTAGGGGTTATCCTGGAAAGCACCATTACTTATGATATTCATGTTGACCATATAGTAAGAACAGTACACCAACATCTAGGTTCATTATTCTGTGTTTGAGGTAGTCTTCTGCTCGAAGCACATGTGCTTTTGGCAAATCGCCACTATTCTCGGTTCTCGATTATGGTATTTTATGTTTTTCTGCTGCTGGGAGTGGGGTGCTATCCTGGATATGAGCTGTTCATAATTCTATCTGCTGAGGGCTATTTTGGCAGTTCTACTCTATCAGGGAGGCAGTACCAGCTAGAGAGTTAAAGCACTAAGTTGTGAATTTAAACACACAGTCGATCTGGGTTTGAAACCCACGACTGCCACTCATATAATGCGCAACCCTGAGCAAGTCACTTCCATACATTTTACACCCCATTTTTCCCTGTTTTCACCCCCTGTTCTCGACGACGTGCACGCGTGAGGCATGCACGCCGCAGCTCCAAGGCACTGCACCCACTCTGCTACTTGCCACCCCCACCTGCCTATGCTGCCCATTAGACTTTCACCCGAGGGCAGCACACACTATGGGGGGGCACCAGGGATCCTCCTTAGGCTAGGACAGCTGCCGTTATGGCTGCTCAATCTGTCCTCCTCCCCCCGGCCGGCTCCCCAAGCGACCCTGGCTCCATTTTTAACCCGGTCGACTGGCATGGCATGAGGTGGCATGTCTGTGCCCGGCCCCTCTGCGCCATCGGGCCGCCTCCACTGAGCAAATCACTTAACCTCTCTGTGCTCCTGGGATGCACCTAGAAATGAACTTCAGCTCAGCGTGCCTTTCCCATCCAAAAATTTTAAGAAAAAATTTTACTAAAGTAAGCAACTTTTCCTTCAAACTACATGAATTAGAACAGCCTACTCAAACTTGGGCAGACTCCACACAAGTAACCCTGGACTGGAAGGCTTTAGGGCTTTGTTTCTGAATAGGTCTGGAAGTACAAAAATCCCAGACTTTGTGCCCTTTCTTGCCAGTGTGTCCAGCCAATAAATAATGAGATCTGCATGGATGAACCAGGTAGCAGCTTTGCAAATTTCTGCCAGTGGCAGTCCTAGTTGCCACTGATGCTGTTGTACTCCTAGCAGAGTCATATGTTGGTACTTTCAGTGCCTTGTGTCAGTAGAAACTTTCTGTGGATACTATCTACCTTGATATGATCTGTTCAGAGGTTGGGTGCTTCTTTGAAACCTCGCCATATGTAACAACTGTTACTATTCCAAATATCCTCAGTTTTAGACTTGTTGAAACTGAGAGCTCGTTTGACATCTATCGTGTGAAGCTTCTCTATTCTATTGGAATGTGGCCTTGGGGAGATATACTGGCAAGGTAATAGTCTGAGTCAACTGGCATTTTTCTTGGGGAGGAACAGTGTGTTTGTTCTTAACCCCACTTTTTTCCTTGTGGAAAATTAATTATGAGGGATCAATGCTGGGTGTTTGTAGTTCACCGAACCTCCTTGCTGATGTTACTGCCACCAGGAACAAAGGTAAGGTACTTTAGCTCAGTAGTGACCAATGGTTCAAATGGGTAAGTAATTAACTGAGTGAGAACCAAGTTCAGTTCCCAAGCTAGTATACATAGGCTTCTTCTTGGGGGGAAGGGGCAGGCGGATACATATGTGACAGACCTTAAACCAAAGATCCTGCCGAGGCCTTAGACCTAAATGCAGAAATAGACAAATGTACCTTTAAAGATGCTGGCCTTAAGCCCAAAGACTTTAAATGCAACAAACAGTCCAAGATTAATGCACTCTCTGCATTCTCACCTGAACAGAAACTGTTCACGCTCCAATTTGAGAACCCTTTCCACTATAGAAACATAGAAACACAGAATTTGACAGCAGATAAGGACCGCTTTGCCCACCCAGTCTGCCCATTTCCCTACCTGATGGATAAGCTGCAGATTCTAGTTAATCAACAGCTTACTTCCTCCTACCCCCCACTAGAATTGCCTTATGTCTGTCCCATGCATTCTTGAATTCTCCCACTGTTCCTGACTCCTCAACCTCCTCAGGAAGGCTGTTCCATGCATCCACAACCCTCTCTGTGAAAAAATACTTTCTAACATTACCTCTGAGCTGTCCCACATCTATCTTCAAATTTTGCCCCCTTGCTCTTGCACATCTTTTTTTCTGAAAGATGCTACCCTCTTGGACTTTGTTAATTCCCTTGAGATACTTGAAAGTTTCTATCATGTCCCCCCTCTCCCTCCTTTCCTCAAGGGTATACGTAATAAGCTGCATTAGTCTCTCCTCGTATGTCTTCTGGTGCAGACCCTGCACCATTTTGGTTGCCGTCCTCTGAACAGCCTCCACTCTGTCTATATCTTTGCGGAGATGAGGTCTCCAGAATTTCACGCAGTACTCTAGATGGGGTCTCACCAACTGTCTGTACAGAGGGATAACAACTTCCGGCTTTCTACTGTTGACACCTCTCCCTATGCATCCCGGTATCCCCCCAGCCCTCCTTACTGCCTTCTCACATTGCTTGCCCACCTTTAGGTCATCTGATATAATTACTCCAAGGTCTTTTTCGATTTTGTTATTGTTATTCTCTCACCCCTATTGTGTACTCTTCCCTTGGGATTTTGTTTCCCAGATGCATTAGGAGATTGGTAATGATGTTCTGGTGTCGCCGCCAAAGAGCACCAAGCCTTGAAAGGGGCATCCTGAATCGCAGACTGGACCTCATTTGCAAGGCCAGAGATGCTAAGCAGGCCTGTCGTCTCAAAGCAACAGCAGTAACCCAAGTCGAGCTGCTGAATCGACAGAGTTGTAAGTAGCCTGCAAGAAAAGTGGGACAAGCAGATTTCTGGCAAGCTCCTCCTTGAGATCTGGAGGTTCCACAGATTGGACTCGGGCCTCAAGCCTGGCCAAGGTAGCTTTTGGTGTGACACCATGTGGACAACATAATTAAGGGACCGGGCACATGTGGCCTAAGAATAGACCTTCTTACCAAACTGGTCCATCTGCCTCGCACTCCTGTTCAGAGAGGTACCTATGTGCTTAGCTGCTGAAGAGTGGTCATGAGCCGCTGAAATCACGACAAGAGTCCATGTTCAGATGAGCACTGAGGAACGGAGCATCCTTGGGCACCCGGTAAACCCTGTCCGTGCTCCTGGAGACAACCCAGATGTAATGAGGTATCTGCCAGACCGCAGAAGTGAGGTCCCTATCCATGGGGAAAAGGGATGGGGACAGAGACTCCAGGTCCAGGTGTTCGATGAGTCTCTGCCGCATAGGATCCTGCTCCTCCGACTCCCACTCAAAATAGTTCTGCATGGACCTCAGGAGGTCAGAAAGAGCAGAGTCCTTGGGTGGGATTTGGGGAACCTTGCCCATAAGGACCGTACTCGTGATCAAGGGCTCCTCCGGCGACTTCATCTCAACATCCTCATCATCATCATCATCATCATCCCCCGTCCAGATGGCCTCCAAGATCCAGAAGAGTAATATTCTTGTGAGTGGTTCCCAGGCCGTGAACCATTGAAGGACGAATTCCTCCAGGGACAGAGACCTAGGAGAATGTTTGGTGAGTCTGCTCTCTAGGTCAGATACCAGCTCAAGCGCGCCCCAGCCACCAAGGCTGAATAAGAGTCTTGAAGTCTGGTTGAACTAGGGCTTGTGGAGGGCGAAGGTTGGGAGGGAGGAAGAGGGATTACCAGGGGAGGAGGGTAGTGATACCCATGGTAAACCGAATAGCCATATCCTGGGTACTGACCGTATCCCAGAAAATAATGCCCGCACCACACAAATCTGGAGGAGGACCAGCCGGAAATGGTCCCCAGGATACCCCGAGGGACAATGCGGCCAGTTCGGGGTCGTGAGTAAAGGCCCAGCATCAGAAGATCTGACGGAGGGGATCCCTCACAGGGCTCACAGTGCGTAAATCGGCAGCAGGTCCAGCATCGGGGAGCCAGCATCGGGCCACCATCGTTGGGACCGGCACCACCCCATCTAGCGCCCGGAACAGGGTTGGGCGTCGGAGGGGCAGCGTCGGAGCTGGGCAGTGGGGACCTGACAAAGGTACCGCACCTGGCACAGGAGTCAAAGGCTGGGGCAGACAACGGCCCCAGGCTCACAGACCACCGTCATCGGGGGTCGGCGTTGAAGGAACCATTGCGGATCCGGCAGGGAATCTCGACCGGGACAGGCGTGAGAGTCAGGAGTGATCCCACCAGAAGGGATAGGAGGGGCCTCTGGAGTAGGGCTAGATGACTGAGGAGGTGCCTCCTTCCCTGCGACCCTTCAGGAGGCGTGGAGACAGACCCAGAGGTGTGGTGGGTGTCAGGGTTCCGCACTATTACGCCCGAGTAGTGCCTGAACAGGGAAGCAATGCGGAGATGGGAAGGGGAGAGGGGCAGTTTCGGCTCTGCCAGACTTCAGGTTGACCGCAGTTAGGCCCAAATGGGAGAGTCAAGATCTGAGTGCCCGCCTGGGACGGGCGCTTGATCAGACGGGCTTGTTGGGAGGAGGAGGAGGAGCCCCTGCCAACTTAGTGGCTGGTGCTGTGCGGGTCCCTGGAAGCCTGGGGAGCAGAATTACCAGTGGCCGGGCGGTCCCCAGAGGAGCTGGGGCCAACTTAACGGCAGGTGTGGTGTGGCTATCAGAGGAGCCAGAAGCAGACTTACCACAGAGGAGAATTTGTCCAACTTACCATCCGGAGCCAGCTTGGCCTTAGGTGGCAGCTGGGAAGAAGCCTTGCTGTCGAGGGCCGAGAGGCCTTGGTCTGGGACACTCGTGGAGCGCTCCCGCTCCCTATGTTCCTCTTTCCTATGTTCTTTTTGGAAGGAGGCAAGAAGAAGAAGATCAGCTCCACTCCATCTGCTTTTCTAAAGGCGCCAGCTGGGTCTTCAAAGATGGGCCTCAGAGCCTGCTGCCTCCTTTTTGCGTGTGGCCTGGTTAAAAGGCTGGCAGTCCGGGCATGAAGAAACTGGGTGGTCTAGGCCTAAGCAGATCACACACTTCACGTGGCCGTCCTTATGTGAAATTTGTGTGCCACAGGTGGAACACTTCTTCTGATGAAGACAGAAGAAAATTCAAAACTTGAAGAAAAACGCGTGAAAACCAAACGAGGAAAAAGCACTTTCAACGACGACCGCTTGGGAAGTCTGCAATGCGACTGACCACGAGAAGACTGCGGTAAAGAACTGAAGAGGCGGGCATGGGGACCGTCCACTATATAGCGTCCTTGACGTCGGGTGGGCCCCGTCAGGTATTGCTAGAAAAAGTCTGCCGTGCATGGCCAGACACCAGGTGGCACTAGTCCTATATGTAATGACCTACTGAAGGAACCCTCTTGAAGTAAGATCTTTTGTTTTAGTGCTGGCATGAATCTGAACTCGGAGACAATCCCTAACTCACTACATCCAGGACCAGGACCACTTGTCTGTGGTGCCTGAAGTTCCCCTGCTGTGGGTACTGCCGATACGGAGGCACAGCCATGGCCTGATAAAAAAGGCTTGATGTGAAATGATCTGCCTCTGCCTCCCTTCCCTATTTTTCAGTGTATGGGAAGCTTTCTTTCATAGGACTGCTACTGTAGGTGGTTTTGTATTCATCCACCTGTTTCATGCAAGCCTTTATCTTTCTCCAAGAGAGAATTACCCTTGACTGGGAAATCCACAGCCTTGGTTTGGGTATCCCGAGTTGAGTTTTGTTACTTACAGCCAGGCAAACCTCCTCTGAACCACTGTAACTGCCATCCATCTGGCAGCAGTGTCATTAGAGTCAGCAGCCATTTGAACTGGTATTTGGCTGCTCCCAAACCAAATGTAGCTGTTTCAGTGAGATCATCTAACAGAGAAGTCTGGGCCTTGACTGCCATAGCAAGGACAGACTGCCATAGTGACTTTTGGTATTGAGCAGCATAGGTTTGAAAGCATGTCTGCCTGATGATCAAGGAAGTAAATATCCCCTTTTTTTTTTTTTTTAAAATACTCTCTTTATTCACCTATCCCTGGCCTGCTGCCGCAACCCATCATAGAACCGCGGCCAGACATCCCACACCACCTGAAACCCTGCCCAGAACAGACCCCACCCCCCAAGACCCCATGGAGCGTGGATGACTCCCGAGGCGGGGACAAAGGTGGAGGCACTGACACCCTGAAACTTGTGTTGCGTCGGGTCTGGGCCCGTCGAGAGGCACAGGCAAATCGTGGGCATGTCTCCTGGCTCCCCATCTCCCTGGCGGTGGCAGACTCTTTCTCTTTCTTCTCCCTCCCCTACAGCGTGCAACTCCCCTGATGTCATGGTGCAAGTCGCGATGTCCACGCTGTGCAGCATCCGCCCATCCCCTACAACTGGGGCTTGTAGTACTCTGAGCCTCCGCTGGAGTCAGGCAAGTGCTCGGGCAACGGCCTCTTCCCTCCCTGGAGAGGCAAGCTGTCATGGGAGGCTCAAGCCTATCTCCCCGGCCGACCCACCAGTGACCTGAGTCGCTCCTGAACACAGGCGCCCGGCTTGGGGTGGTGTGGCGTCCAGCGCCTCAACCCTCAGTGCCATCAGACCCAGTTAAATATCTCTTTTTGCCATGTTGTCAATTTTCCTGGAATCCTTATTAGGAGGATAGGATGCCAGGGTATTTTGCCTTGTCACAGGCTGCCACTTGTACTACTCCTTGGAAGACAGGGTAGGGGGATAAAATTCAGTTCCCTCCCGTCCAACTGATATTTCTTATCCAGCCTCTTATCAAGAGGGGGCAGAGCTTGGAGTTTGTAAAATCTTTAAATTATCTTTCCTGAATAATTTATTCACAGGAAGAAGAAGCTTTTTAGTGGGTGTCAGCCCAATCATTTCTCACAAATCTGAAGAGGAATAATCCTCACATGCTCTGTGGGGACAGCCACATTCCTGTTCAGGGAAACCTCAGATTTAGTAGGTTCCCTTCCTCCATTTCATCATAATCACATATTCTTCCCCTTAAATAATAGGAAGACTGAGCAGAGGAGGCAGACTGCTTTTGCAGGGGTCTGCTGCTGAGGAGCAGACAGCCCTTGTAAGCCTGAATGACCTTAAAGGCCTGTGCAATTTCTGCAGGAGTTGTCAGGTTACAGCAGGCGCAGAAGTCCCCAAATGCTGTCCAGCAAGGGTTTCTAGTGATTAGTTTTCTTTGATTTATTTGAGGGAACCAGAAGACAGCCGTTCAACAAGCCTCTTAGGAACTGCTTGTATACCAATCTCAGGGGTAGCAGTTACAGTAATGGTTGTGGTTTCACCCACAGTAATTTGGGGTATCAGCTGGTCAGAGCTCGAGGGACCCTTAGGTGGTGACAGTGTTTCTTAGTCTTATCCAGGCATTTTCAATAGTTTCACTTTGCTTTTAAAATGTCCATAGGCAAAACAAAAGAATGTTTGCCTTAGCAAAATTTCACCATATTAAGTGCAAGGTTTTAAACTGGGATCACCAGTTTTCTTCTTATTTTTTTTACATTTTCAATGTAAACTGATGAAAGTTGCAACCGCTAAAAAATGATGAGAAGAGGATCTCCGAGCATCTAGTCTTGACAGGCAGAGAGAGAAATCTGAGGGGTTTAGAACTAAGGCAGTTAAGTAGAAGACAGCATTTGAAAAAGTGGCTCATGCAAAAGATTCCATCATTTGCATACGTTCCATCTCTCTGGGCAGTTCTACCTAGAAGACTTACTACATGAAATTAGGAATACCAGAGTATTACTGGGGTTAGTACTCACGCTCCGTTAGGAGATGATGAGGAGGCCCACAGTGAGGCCAAAGGCACTGTCACCTGGATCTAGGCCTGCAGATTATTCTGGGATCCACTGTGGACAAGAGGTCCAAGTTCTCATCAAGGAGAAGGGTGAAGTCTTCTTCAATGAGCGTCATCTGCAATGAAAGACCCAATGCCACTGTCGAACTGAGGGTCAAAACCATGCGACCAGGGGGCCAAAGCCTTCCCCAATTAGAGTGGGGAAGCCTGTCGAGCCAGTGGCGAGTGAGGAGGTTCAGGAGCCATCATCAACGTGAGTCCATTGTTGATTGTGAGGGCGAAAACCCTCAACACGAGTGCGACGCCGCGCATGGAGAGGGCCAAAGCCCCCGCCGACGAAAGGGCGGAGGCCATCGCCCAACGAGTGGGCGGAGGCCATCATCCAATGAGAGGCGGAGGCCATCGCCAGCAAGAGGGCAGAAGCCATCATCGGCGAGAAGGCAGAAGCCATCGCCGCAAGAGGGCAGAAGCCATCGCCAATGAGAGGGCAGAAGCTCGTCGCGAGAGGGCAGAACGCCATCGCCGACGAGAGGGCAAAAAGCCATCGCCGATTTAGAGGGCAAGCCATCGCCGACGAGAGGGCAAAAGCCATCGCCGACGAGAGGGCAAAAGCCATCATCGAAAGGACTGAGGCCATAATCAATGGAGGGCAAAAGCCATTGTCAACGTAGACGGCAAAAGCCATCGCCAACGGAGGGCGGAAGCTACCTTCAGCAATGCTGAAGATGTAATTATACTTACGAAAATTCAAAGTTATCTTCATCATCGTTGGTCTAGTAAAGAGCGGTCATTGACGACAAAGTCAGTAGAAAAATTTTTTAAAAAGGTGAAGGTACTGCGTGCCAATCTCCAGGACAGATGTGCAGGTCGCAGGAAAAGAAAGAACTGAGAAGTATTGGGACCGCCTTCCTTTGATAGTGCACAACCTGGTCATGCGGTGCATGAGGCGGTCCCAGGTACGACTGCTAGTTAGTCTTCCAGAACAAGTACGCTCTGGCAGAAGGTTCCCATGTGTTATGACCTGCTGCAAGAGATTGTCTCAAAAGATGATCAACATTCAGCAAAAGTAAATCGATTTACATTTACTTGTGTAGTCTGATTAAGTTTTGCTGTTGCTAAATATGCTCAGTGGCAATTACCATCTCAAAACTAAAGGGTTTTAAATTTCTGTTGAAACCCTGTTCGAGTCCTCTTTTGGTACCTACCTGTCCACAAGCAATGTAGATTGCAGTTACAATATTTGCTGCATGTGCATTGAATCCTCCAATACTGCCAGCCATGGCTGAGCCCTGAGATTCTTGTTGATGTTAACATCTACCAAGGCTTCGTGCTTGTTTTAATACCTAGAAATTGTTTGGGAAACACAAAGTTATACACATTTAGCTTAAGTAAAAGTAGCCTGCTCTTTATGTTGACAATGGTATCTGAATGGTTCTATGTTCTGTTTTGTTAAATTGATTACCAGGATAGAACAACTGAGATAATGGAAGATTTGGTTTACAGGGGTCCTGCTTTAACTCAGTTTTATAGCTGGAAAGGTTTGTGCATGGAGAGATCAAAAGTGACATACTCAAGGTTACAAAGCAAGTCCATGGCTCATGCGTGCAACCATGGCTAAAGGTGGTGGTGGTGGGGTCCACATGGATTTCCTGAGCCTTTCCGTCCATCCCAGTGTCACTGGCCATTTATCAGGGCCTAAAGTTGATGGGACTAGGCCCCTCCTTTCCCCGTGGTTGAGCACCATGCCATGCCGGTGTGACCGACTTTGGGATCTCCTGGTTTGCTAGTTTCTCTAAGGATATAAGCTTACACTTTTACTGAGTACAGCAATCAAATCACTTTACTCTGCATGCGGCTGCTGCCGAGGTCTTCAAAAGACAAGTTCAACTGTCTCAGTCACACAAGGACTACATCAAAGTGTACTTAATCTTCTTTCTTTCTTGCAGTTTGACTTGCCATCATTATTAGCCTGTATCTCCTTGTCCCAAAGTAGAAAGATTAACAAACTTACTTATGAAAAAGGTAAAGGTAAGCACACTGTATAAAGCTTGCCTGCATCTAGGATATTGGAAATTTCTTATAATGAATGAGCTACAGTGGTTGGGCAGTAGTGTAGTGCACTGTAGTGTTTCCAGGGCTAATTAAAGATGGGAGTTTTAGGAAGAAAATGTACTTACTAATATACAGTAAGTACATTACAACTCAGCTCATTGGCAGACAAGAAAAATTACTCACCTTAGTAGTTATGGTTCTTCTAATGGAGTCTTGCTGTATTCTGACATATTGCGGTGATTTCAACCTTTGAACTGCCCGAAGAACAAGAGTTAACTTTCTATGCAGGGCATAGAATGCTGTGAGCTCGAGCCGGTTGAAATCTCTGTCTGGAGTGTTTCAAACTTAAACGTCAGATTCTTAGAGCCCAACTAACTAAACATTCTATGTAGAAGTGTAAAAATTCCTACTAGCCAACTGGCCGAGAAAAAGGTTTTGGATTTACAGGAAGACTCAAGTCAGGAAACCAAAACCAAAACCAATCTAATACAAATAACAATAATAAATCAGCACAAGCAAAGGAGGAGGGTGCAAACAAAAAAACACCCCTGGGGTGCAACACTGCACCTGCCCACCCACTTCCCAAAACAGGTTCTGAGAGGGAGGCAGGGAGGGAGGTCACAATACAGTAAGACTCCATTAGAAGAAACATAATTACTAAGGTGAGTAATTTTTTCTTCAAACAACATTAAGTCTTGCTGTATTCTGACATATTACCGAACCACCAAACGATACCTCCATGGAGGAAGACAGAACCTACTTTGGGAATAGGCTCTGAAGTACTGCTGTGCCAAACCGAGCATCACTCCTAGCCTGGATATCCAGAGAGTAATGCTTGGTAAAGTATGGACTGTTTTCCAGGTGGCTGCTTGACAAATTTCTAAGAGAGGGATATCCTGGCGGCAGCCAGGAAGCAGATGTACCTCTTGTGGAGCGAGCCCTCAGGCCTGAGGGTGGAGTTTTCCCAGTTTTCATAGCAGAATTGTATACAAGACACAATCCACCTGGCAATAGATCTCTTAGTGGCAGGTCTGCCCTTCCCACTTCTCCATAAGTGAAGAACAACTGGAGGAGTCAAACCTCTGACCTTTGGTACGCTCTATGTAGTAACTAAGGGCTCTTTTAACATTTAAACTGTGTAGCCTCCTCTCCTGAGGAAGAATGATCAGTGAAGAAAACAGGAAGAGACAGACTCTTTTAAATGCAAGTCTGAAACCACTTTGGGCAAGAACCTTCTATTGGTTCTAAGGACCACTTTATCCCTGTGAAATGAGATAAAATCAGGTTCCACTGACAGGGCTTGCAATTCACTGATATGCCTGGCAGAGGTAATGGCTACCAAAATACAGGTTACTCACCTGTAACAGGAGTTCTAGGAATGGTATATGTTGTTCATCCACACTTACTGGCAGGTATCCTTGCCGCTTTAAATCTTGCCGGAAGGTCTTCAAGCTGGCTCCTCCCACCACCGGGTGGTAAAACTCGCTCCGCCCCATGGCGCCAGGTCTGCCGCTGGAAGCTCAGGGTCGTGCATCAGCCGGGAGAAGTCGGAGAGCAGGGATGAACAACATATACCATTCCTAGAACTCCTGTTACAGGTGGGTAACCTGTATTTAGGACATGGATATGTTGTTCATCCACACTTATTGGCAGACTCTAGCAGTTCTCCGGGAGGAGGGAGGCAAGGTGCACCCCCGAAACTTACTTGGGCAATAAGACTGAGAACGCGAGGCCCCAAAACCAGCATCCCGGCGTGACTCAAGGTCGATGCGGTAGTGGGTGATGAGGTGTGTGCTGACTTCCAGGTAGCAGCCCTGCAGATTTCCTGGATAGGGGCGTCCTGGAAGCAGCCACCGATGCAGCAGTATGGCGGGTAGAATGAGTCTTATCCCTCTGGGAGGCTCCATGCCCGCCAACTTATAACAGAGATCTATGCAGGAGGTGACCCACCTGCTTATCGTCCGCTTGGCTGCACGTCTGCCAGGTGCGGCTTCAGTGTGGGTGACAAACAGCTGACGAACCTCTCCCAATTCCAGCCATGAGCTCCTTATAGTAGGCGAGCCTTCTAGGGTCCAGGGTATGGAGCCTATATTCGACCTCCGAGGTGTGACTGGGGTAGAACACCGGCAGAGTCAACACCTGGTTAAGTGAAACTCCGACCACCTTCGAAGTAATTTCTGGTGGGGCGCAGGACAACCCTGTCCCTGTGGAAGACCAGGTAAGGAGACTCGCTGGAAAGCGCCTGGAGCTCTCCCATCCTTCTGGCTGACGTGATAGCCACCAAGAAGGCGGTCTTCCCGACAGGTGAGAGAGATCACACCTGTGCATTGGTTCGAATGCCCATGAGCTTTGCCAGTACCAGCAGTAGATCCCACGGAGGTGGAGGTTCTCGCACGGAGGAAATGTGATCAACGCCTTTGAAAAAGCGCCCGACCACCTTTTCCTTATGTATCGATGCCTCCCCGCCCGCGCCTGTAAGCAGAGATGGCTGCCAGGTGCACCTTAAGGGTCGCCGACCTAAGCCCTTGCTGAGAAAGGGACCACAGGTAGTCCAATATGCTCGCCAAGGAACAGGAGGAAGGGTCCAGGCCCTTGCTCTGACACCAAATGGAAAACCTCTTCCATTTGAAGGCGAGCATTTCCTGGTCGATTCCTTATGGGACGCCTCAACTACATTGAGGACCTTGTCGGAGAGACCCAAGGCCTGGAACTCTAGCCGCCCAGAACCAGGCCATCAGGTGCAGGGATTGAAGGTCGGATGGAACACCTTCCTGATTGACTGAAAGCAGGTCCGGGCGAGCTGGAAGCTGCCTCGGGAGCCTGGAGCTGAGGCTGAGGAGATCTGGATACCAGCATTGGCGGGCCAGTCTGGGGCTACCAGAATCACCTGCGCCTTGTCCCTCCTCGCTTTGAGAAGCATCTTGTGGATCAAGGAAATGGGGAAAGGCGTGAAGAGGCCGGGGTCCACGGCCTCGAGAGGCATCTCCTGCAGCGAGCCCTGCTGAGGGGGCGGCATGGAACAGCCTCAGCTTCGCGTTCTCCCTGGAGGCAAACAGGTCCACCTGAGGGTGCCCCAATGGGAGAACAGATCTTGTACTACCTCTGGGGCAGGAGAGACCACTGTGGGACACAGCCCTATCCGGCTTAGGGCATCGGCCAGGGTGTTGGAGGCTCCCGCCACATGAATGGCTAGGAGATCCGCCCAGGCGCAGAGACGCAGTGACCAGATGCGGAGAGCTTCCTTGCATAGAAGCATGGAGCGATCCCGCCCCTGGCGCGTTTAGACAGTACATGGTCGTGGTATTGTCCATCTGGACCGAACCACTTGACCCCAAGAAACGGAGCGAAGTCAGTGAGAGCTAGGCGGACCGCTCGGAGCTCAGCAGGTTGATATGGCATCGGGACTCCCTCGGGGACCAGAGGCCGTCGCTCGTGTTCCCCTAGATGGGCACCCCAACCCATCAGAGAGCATCGGTCGATAGAGGGACCGTCGGCTCGAGGCGGACAAATGGGATGCCCTCTGCAGGTGCGCTGAAACGATCCACCACTGGAGAGCGCTCCACATCCCTGGGTCATCATCACTAGCTGGTCCAAAGGATCGCAGCTGAGACCACTGGCTGGCCAGGCCCCACTGAAGGGGGCGCAAGTTCCAGCGGCCCAACGGACCACGCTGGTACAGGCCGCCATGAGACCCAGGAGGCGCAGGAAGTCCCGGCAGGGGCGCGATTGCTCCAACCAGAAATGATCGGGCAAAGGAGGAAAGAACCTTGGCCCTGTCCTCCGGGAGTCGTGCTCTGGCTCAAGAGTCCGAGCTCTGCCCCAATGAATTGTATCACCTGCTTTGGCACGAAGTTCCGACTTGGCCTGGTTGGACGAGGAGGCCGACTTGAGAGCAAACCTGGAGGGCAGATCCCTGGACCGCTCCACCTCCTGCCTGGAGGGGCTGCTATCAGCCAATCGTCCAGGTGAGGGTACACCCGACCCCTCGGCGCCGCAGAGGAATGCTGTCACCACTGCTATGCATTTGGTGAAGACCCTGGGAGCTTGAGACAAGCCGAGGGCATGGCTCGGAACTCGAAAGGATCCCTCAACAAAGCGAAGGAACCTCTGATCTACGACGGACGGATAGGGATGAAAGAACGCGTCCTGCAGGTCCAGAGAGAGACCACCACGCCGCATTCCAAGGATGGTATTATCTGAGCCAGAGTAACCATCCTGAAGGTTCGAGATCTTAGGAACTTGTTTAGGTCGTTGACGAGGCAGGCGCCAGCCCCATCCGTTTTGGGACCAGGAAGTACCTGGACACAAACCCGGGTCTGAGGGAGGGTCCGCCACCTCCTGATCACCTCTGGAGGAGGAGGCGATGTTGGCTCGGCGAGCCAACAGTGAGGCTGGGACCCGAGGGCCCCGAGTGCGGACGGCTCTGAAGGGCGGGGCCTGCTCGAACTCCAGAGGCAGGCCTTTTCACACCACCTCCAATACCCATCTGTCCATGGTAATAACGGACCAGGCGGAAAGGAAGTGAGCCGTCCCCACAGGGGAACCTGGGGTAAGGCGACGAGGTTGGGGCGGCGCCCTTTCAACCCGTCACTGGGCAGGCTTGGAGGAGGAACCGGCCGAGGGACCTCCTGGCCTTTACTTCCTTGCTTCCTGGAGGAGGAAGCCGCGGGCTTGGGTTTGGGGTGCCTGCCGAGCCTGCTGGCCCGGATGTTGCTGGTCGGGACGTCATCAGGCGCAGCAGGACGAAAGGGTTTAGGCTGTGGCCTGCGGCCTTTGTCCTTTGTCTAGGAAGAGACCGAGTCCAGGGTAGCACTGGACTTCTCGATCCTCTGGAGGTAACCTTCCACCCAGGGCTCAAGAGGTCGGTCCCCAGGAAGGGACATCCGCCAACTTGTGCGGGTATCCGCTGTGAAGGTGGATATCCTCAGCCATGCCCGACGGCGCATGGCCACTGTGGCCGACTGACCTGGGCGATGAGTCACAGATGTCCAAAAGCAGTCTGAAGTTGCTGCTTGGCCACTGCCTGCCCTGGTCCCACCCACCTGTAACGGTGGTCTGCAGGTCGGCCGGAGATGAGGGACTACCTCGGCCCGAGGGAGCCCAACAGGGCATAAGAGAAGTGTGCCATCAGCCACGGCGAGCTGGCCTGAGCGAAGGCCGCGGAGGAGCAGCGTAGACTTCGCCCGCATAGTCCAATTCCTTGGACTCCTTGTCAGGAGGTTTGTCCATCCCCTAGCATTTCCGGCACACGGAAAACGCTGTCGATAACCAACCTCGGCTGAAGGGTGTTCAAAAACCGACAGGGAACGGTAGGGACTGATACTTCCTGGCCATCCTGGCCAAGGCGCAGGGCAGGAAGCAGGACGCTGCCAGAGCTCCAAGGCCGGACCCACAATGGCCTCGGCTACCGGAAGGCCTCCGTGGGGAATCCTCGTCCAATATCTCCACGAGGATGCTTGGCCCGCTTAGATACCGGCTCGAGCTGCATCCCGTGGACTCCGAGGCGAGCCTAAGTAAGCCCAGAAAGGATGAAGGGCTCTGCGTCCAATGACTGACCCCCAGAGGACTCCAAGTCCACTCGCTTGGAGATAAGGGAGGAATCGTCGTCCGGACTCGAAGAGTCCAGCAAAGAGCTCCTCAGGCCTGAGCCACCTCCACCTGCCGAGGGCCGATCGGGAGTGAGGGTGACAGACAGCCTATGGGCAGACCCTGAGCCGACTGAGAATTCTTGGTCGAGACCCCAAATAACGGCTGTGGAGCGGGGGTTCCACCGATCAGCGAGCAGCTGGTTTAGCCGAGCAGCCGCCTGGGAACAGGCGCCTCGGAAGGTTGAGAGTTGCTTGGCCGCTCCGTGACAGCCACTAATGGCCGGGAAGGCGACGAGTCGGCTTGTTCCCAGTCAGAAAAAGCTGTTACCACATGAGGTCTCGTACGCCGACGTAATGGACGCCGGAGCCTCTCCTCGCCTGAGGAGGGAGGATGAGGACGAGGGCGCCGCCACTTGCCGGGTGCTAAGACCGAGACCGCCTGTGACGCGGGATCGGCTGGACCGCGAAGAACGGCTCTCCCTCGGCTCGGAAGGTTCACCGAGGGCTCCGGAACGGAGGCACTGGCAAGCCCACGGATCCTCAATCCCACCGGGGAACCGGAGAGGATTTTCGGCTTCACCAGTCGACAACCCGTCCAACGGATCGTGAAATATCTTGACTGCGTCGATGGAGTCTCGGTCAACTGATCTGACGGGGATACCGTGAGACCAGTGGCCAAGCTCGAAGGATCGACCAAAGTCGATGGCCGACTACTCGGGAGAGGGACCTTTCCCGCTCCCAAGAGGCGTCGAGGAGGGACTTACCCCTGTCTTTCTTTCTTTTGGAACAGAAGGTCCAGCAGGCGTTGGGCCCTCTCCCTTGGTGGAGAGGGACAGACAGAGCACTCTTGAAGGAGGCCGAGTAAGAGGAACCCAGGAAAGCAGAATAAAAGCGCGGCCGAGGAAGGGCAGCACGAGCCGCCTCCTCTTCGAGGCGATCATCTGCTCAAGCTGATCCGCCGAGCCGCCGCCATGAGAAACCGCAACCGGGCCTCTTTTGACTTCACGGAGGAAACGCCTTTGGGACGCCCAAGTTATGCACGGGCAGCACGGTCTTCGAGAGCGTGGAGGCTGAGAAGGAAGGTCGCAGGCCTGCGGGTGCGTGCTCAAGGCCCAAGCAGTAGACGACATGGGGCGTGCGGATCCGTTCAAGACATCTTCTGCCCTGAAGGGCATCTCCAAAACCGGAGTCGATTTGTCCATCAGCGGCCGCAGGGATAGAAGACCAAGTCTAAAGTTGAAAAACTTTTAAATTCGCTAAACCGAAGAATTAGGAACCAATCTTATCATGGGCGTTAAGGAGGGAACCTGAGCTTAAGCTGTAAGGAAGATCTGGCGCCATGGGGCGGAGCCGAGAGTTTTACCACCTGGGTGGGTGGGAGTAGCCAGCTTGAAGACCTTCCGGCAAGATTTAAAGCGGCAAGGATACCTGCCAATAAGTGTGGATGAACAACATATCCATGTCCCTAGAACACAGTTTTCCAAGTCAAGTACTTAAACTCTGCTGAAGACATAGACTCAAAAGGGGTTGCATAAGTTGAGCAATGCAAACATTCAAATCCCAGGCAGGGCAGGGTCTCTAAAAGGAGATTGATGTGAAGCAATCCTTTAAAAAATTTACAGAACACAGGATGAGAAGGTAGTGAGGAAGACTTCCCACAGACAAAAGCATAAAACAGCTGACAAGTGTACTTTAAGAGTAGCTGGTCTGAGGCCTAGGCTATTAAGAGGAACCATATAATCCAGAACAGTAGGCAATCCAGCAGTGTCTGGAGAAATATACTTCTTAGAACACCAAATGTTAAATCTCTTCCATTTGGAGTTACAAGTCTTTCTGGTGGAGGGCTTGAGAAGCCTTGAGGATATCCAGAACCCGTTGGAAAAGATGCAGATCTGCAAACACTAACTCTTCAAGATCCATGCCTTGAGATTGAGAAACTGAAGATTGCGTACAAATCCTCCCTGAGAGGATGTTAACAGGTTGTAATTCCTGGGAAGAGACAGAGGAAGATTGACTGCTAGGGACAGCAACAGGGGGTACCAGGGCTGTCTGCCCCAATCTGGAGCAATCAGAATCACCTTGCAAGGTTGAGACCTTATTTTGACTAAATCTCTGAACAGGAGTGGGAAGGGGAAAAGATACAGAAACTTCCTGCCCAATTCAGAATCAGGGCATCCAGGGGACTGAGCCCAAGACTGGAGGTCTGCAACAAAAAGAGAGGGAGTTAGTGATTGTCTGAGGCTGCAAAGAGATCTATCTCTGGAGTGCCCCACCTTGAAAAAATCACTTTCAACACCTGAGGGTCCAGGGACCATTCGTGATGGCCCTGAGAGATCCTGCTCGTGCATCTGCTAGCACATTGTCCTTCCCTGGAAGGTGAACTGTTACCAGAAAGGTTTGCAGGGAATAAGCCAGGGACCACAACTTCATGGCTTCTGTGCACAAGGCCATGGACCAAGTGCCTCCTGCTTGTTGATATACCACATGGTCGTGGTGTTGTCCATTCTGACTTGAACCACCTCGTTCTGTACTGACTGAGAGAAGCTTTTAGGACCAGAAAACTGCCCTGAGCTCTAGGAGATTGATATGGAGAAGGGATTCTTGGGGGACCACAGCCCCTGGGCAGTGAGGACCCCAGATGGGCTCCCAGCCCAGAAGAGAAGCATCCATGGTAAGGACCACTGAACAAGGCTGAGTAACAAAAGGAACACCTTGTCTTAAATCGTCCTGATTCTGCCACCATTGGAGGGCTTGGATCAAGGTCAGAGTTACTGGGATCAGTTTGGTAGGGAATCCTTCCTCTGAGACCAAAAGCTCTCAGGTGGGACTGAATATCCTTCATCTCGATCTTGCCCTTGGACCACTGCTGTTGAAGCTGCCATGTGGTCCAAGAGCTGGAGGAAATGCCTTGCTGGTCGAGATACCCGAAGGCTGAAAGAAGAGGCTAGATCCATAAGAACCTTTGCCCTTTCTAAAGGAAGAAAGGCTCTTGCTCTGAGTGTGTCCAGTTCTGCCCTATAAAGGTAAGAAGCTGGACTGGTTCGAGAACTGACTTGGGAAGGTTGAGAAGAAATCCTAGAGAAGTGAGCACTTGAGGGTCACTTGCAGGTGAACTTGACTTGGTCTGGAGACTGACCCACTATTAGCCAATCATCCAGATATGGAAAATGGAAATCTTTTACCTTCTTAGATTAGAAAGGCAACTACTACTGCCAGGCACTTTGTGAAAACCCTTGGGGCTGAGGTTAGGCCAAAGGGCATTGCTCTGAACCGACAGTGGCCTGAGGCAACTCGAACCTGAGGTACTTTCTGTGGGAGCACCTGATGGGAATGCAAAGTAGGCATCTTTGAGGTCCAGGGAGGTTAGCCAGTCCCTGGCCTTAGAGAGGAAGGATTATTCCAGAGTTACCATCTTAAACTTTGGTTTTAAAGATGTTTGTTTAGATATCTGAGGTCTAGGATGGGTTGCCACTCCCTGTCTTTTGGGGTCAGGAAGTACCTGGACTACAGTCCTTTGCCCCAGTGTGGGTATGTACTCTCTCTATGGCTCTTAAGGCTAGAAGGAAGAAACCTATGCCTCTAGAACAAGGGTTTCGAGAGATTTGCAGGTGGAAAGATCTGGCTCTCATCTTTGGAAATTTTCTGAAGCTGAGAACAGTCCCTGGCTTACTACTTCCAGGACCCACTTGTCTGATGTAATAGACATCCAGTCCTGGACAAAGTAAGCCATCCTGACCCCTACTGGAATAGGAGAGTCGACCCGGCAGGCCCATCAGGGTGTCTGCTTGGCAGGGGCTTTAGGCTGAGAAGTGGACGCAGCCCTGCTCATCCCCTTCTGCCTCTCCCTCTGAAGAACCCTCTGAGAAAAGGAAGAAGAGGCCTGTGCTTGGTAAAGGCCTTTGAAAAGGCCTGCCCCTGCCCCTGGACTGCTGCCTTTGAGGAGTTGCCTGCCTCTCCTTGGCATGAGCACTCCTGTAAGTGGTCCTGTACTCATCCATTTTTTCATGTAATTCTCTGTCTGCTCCCCAAACAGAGAATTACCCACTACAGAAAAAATCGCTTCTTACCGCTTGGGTGTCCTGTGAGAGGCTAGTACATCTGAGCCAAGCCATCCTCCAAGAGCCACAGATGTAGCCATGACTCTTGATGACACATCATTAGAGTCCCAGCAGCATGAAACTGAACCTAGATGCTTCGATCCCATCTGCAGCCACCGCCTCCAGCTCCTTGGCTAGCTGGGGAGGCCTGTTTAGCCAGTGCCAGTAGTGTCCCACCTGGACTTTTGGTACCTGGCTGTATAGGCCATGTAATTCGCCTGCCTGAGTCCCAAAGAAGATGCCATGTACTGTTTCTTTGCCATGGCATCAATCTTCCTGGAGTCCTTGTCTGGGGTGTGAAGCCAGAGGAATATTTGCCTTGTCACATGCAGCAGCCTGCACTACCCCAACATGGCTGCATTGTTGATATAAGAACTCCGTGTCTGAGCCTGGAAAGTGTATACCTCTTGTCCATTCTTCTATCCACAGGAGGTATAGTGTTAGGAGACTTTAGTGTTTTTGTGTCTGTTTCCCAAAAGATTTGTGGAGGGAATAATAGACAGTCTCCTAGACTCTGGGATGTCCATCATCTCTACATAATCAGGCTCCTCTTCATCTCCCACACCTTCCTCCATAGGAAGCTGGAGGGTTTCAGCCACCTTTCTGGTAGAACATAAAGTGAGAGGGGACTCAGAAAGCCTAGGAGGAAACACCTGAAGGTTTGTCTGGGAGATGTCCGGTTCCACAGGCACATCCAGACCCTCACTTTCACGATCATCATCATCCTCAAATTCCCTTCCTATTCAAATTCCGTTCATAAAATTTTCAAGGGTATACTCTTGAACCGGGATCCAACCAAACCGAACCCCTGCCAGAAGGAGCCGGATCAGTCGGAACCAGACGGAGTGATTCCACAATCTGAATCGTCCTGGCTATCTCTTCGCAGTCGGAACATGAACCTCTGGATCCGAAAAGGTTTGATTTATCTTTGCGCTTTCTTTTTAGCCAGACCAATCCCTCAGAATCAACTCTCCTTTTGCCGAAGAAGTATCGCCCTGGTCAGAGGGCACTCCTTCCTGGTTCGTCGAAACTTAACCGGGCTGGCCATCCGGTCAGCGGACTTCTCGGCCTCCCTTTCCCTCAGTCTATCTAATCGCTTCTCAAGGGTAGATCTGGGAAAGTTTTTACATATTTGGCAGTCTGAATCGAGGTGGTCAAACCCCAGACAATAAACACAGGTGGTGTGGGATCGGCCTTAGCAAAGACCTCCCACACTCACTGCAGTGTTGAAACCCAGTGGGCCTGGTTTTTCTTGGGTTTCTCAGACATGGCCAAACTAACCAACTTACCCTTTTTATGGCAACCGCTAGGCAAGACTCATTATTGGTTCCTAACCGTGTCACGTGGTATTGGAAAACGTAGTAAAACACGTTTTTTTTTTTTAGAACCGTAAGAACCGTAACCACACACTAAGTAAAACACAAAACACAAGATTTCACTATCAAATGGCGGTTCAGCTGAACCGAGCCGCACTTTACAAGTTCCACAAGAAAAACAGAACAATTCCTATCTAGTACTCACGGCACCACAGAGACTGAACAGACTATGCGGATAACTTTTCCGGTTTAAAAAAACGACGAAACTGAAACTTTAACTGACTTTCAAACCGAGCTGAAGGAGAAATCTCCGAGCGACCGCTCAGTGAGGCGGAGAAAGAATCTGATGGTTTAAGTTTGAAACACTCCAGACAGAGACTTCAACCGAGTTCGAGCTCAGCATTCTATGCCCCATAGAAAGTTAACTCTTTGTTCTCCAGGGCAGTTCAAAGGTTGGGAATCACTGCAATATGTCAGAATACAGCAAGACTTCATGTTTGAAAATCGTAGGTGCACAATAGAAAATAACTATTTCCTTACTGCTTTTGTTTCCTTTGGAATGCCTCATCAAGAATGAATTACCCTTTACTGGTTAAAATCTATAGCATGCAGGAATCAAGATTACCATGAAACTGTCTGGAAGAAGAACTAAAATACTAAGACAATCAGTTTACCTTTCTAGGATAAAGGTGGTGGAAAAGTGGATAAAACAGATGGCCTTCTCCAGTGCATCCCTGAGGCACTGGGAAGACCATTTGTGAAATTCAATTAACGGTAAAATGCTCTAATATAAAATTAGTAAGTGGTTGGCCAAAATAAACAAGAATTCAAACAGAATAATTATTTGTTGCTTATTAAACATCCATCCCGTAGAAAATTATACACTAAATACAGGTTTGAGTACCACAAAAGCAAACGTTTAGACTTCCGGTGGAGCAATGGCGGCGTGAGCACATCAAGAAACGAGCCTCCCCATGGCATTGCTTTAAAACAAATTGTCTCTCCCACTAACTGACAAAACTTCTTGGAAAGACTTTCTTTACTGCTAACAACTAGGAGAGACACTGCATACAATAAGGAGATAAGGTCAAGCTGGGTGTAGTATATAGGCCCCCGGGATGGGTGATGTTCTGAGGATGGTTTACTGGACAACATCATTGCCCAGTGTGGACCAAAGGGAAGGAGTGGTGTTGATGGGGACCTTAATATGCCAGGTACAAACTGGGGAACCATGTCCTCTAAGGTGGCCAAGGAGCAGAGGCTGCTGGACGGCTTCCAGGATGTGTTCTTAACACAGCATGTGATGGAGCCCACAAGGAGGGGCATGTCCTGGACGTGGTTCTGGCAGATGGGGATCTGGTAAGGGACCTGGTTGTAGAGGATCCCCTGACTGGGAGAGACCACAATACTGTCTGGTTTCAAATAAGCATGGGGGGTGAGATCTAGGACACTGGCAGTGGACTTCAGGGGGCAGACTTTGTGGGCATGGAAATATTCTCAAGGATCACTTGAAGGAGATTACATCAATGATAAATGTGGAAAGGAGATGGGAGGTCATAAAACGGGACTTCATGAGGCAGTCAGGACCTGCGCTAAGGTGAAACGTAAGGGAGCAAGGTCACATAAACCATGCTGGTGGTCCAGTGAGGTTCAGATAGCGGTCAAAGAAAAGAAGCGGCCTACAAAAATATATAACAACAACAAGAGGGATAGGGATAAGGAAATGTACCATCTTGCATATAGAAAAGTCACCCGGATGGTGAGGGGGCAAAGTCCAGTAAAGAGCAGCGGCTGGCACAGGGGATACATGGAGGGGAAAAGGGTTCTTCCGACATTGGGGAGCGGAGAAAACTAAAGGCCATCTCAGCAGATTGAGATCAGAAGGAGGGTGGGTGGAAGAGGCGAGGGACCAGGCAGAGGTATTTAGCAGTACTTTGCCTCTGTGTTCACTAGGGAGGGATGGGATATCTACAAGGCAAGGCATGATGGGCACAGGCGGCAGTGAGTGGGATCAGGAGCAACAGAAATGGAGCAAGAGGGAGGAGAGGTACCCCAGGGTGTCACATCAGGATAAGGATAAAAGGCCAGTAAGGTGGAGGGACGGATGATGCTATCTCCGCCAAAGGGTGTGGTTAGCCCTCAAGGCCCTAAAGAAAGACAAATCTCCTGGGCCGGATGGCATTCATCCGAGAGTACTATGGGAATTGGCGGACATACTGGCTGCACCCTGGAGAGCTCTTCAACAGGTCACTTGAGACAGGAGGGTACCTGGGATTGGCGAGAGGCACATGTGGTGCCAATCCATAAAGGGGTCGAGGAAGTACCAGGTAACTACAGACCCATCAGTTTGACCTCAGTGGTGGAAAATTAATGGAGAGTATACTTAAGGAATGATTGGGGATGTACTTGGAGGAGGTGGGAGGTCTGGATAGTCGCAAATACAGGTTACTCACCTGTAACAGGAGTTCTAGGAATGGTATATGTTGTTCATCCACACTCATTGGCAGTATCCTTGCGCTTTAAATCTTGCGGAAGGTCTTCAAGCTTGCTCCTCCCACCCACCCGGTGGTATAACTCTCGGCTCCGCCCCATGACGCCAGATCTGGCCCGCTGGAAGCTCAGGTTGTCTTCAGCCCGGAGGAGGTCGGTGGAGTGAGTGTGGATGAACAACATATACCATTCCTAGAACTCCTGTTACAGGTGAGTAACCTGTATTTCTAGGGCATGGATATGTTGTTCATCCACACTCATTGGCAGACTCCTAGCAGTTCTCCGGAGGAGGGAGGCAAGACGCACACCCCATATACTTACTTGGGAAGAGAGACTGAGAACCGAGGCCCCAAACCAGCATCCCGCGTGACTCAAGGTCGATGTGGTAGTGGGTAATGAAGGTGTTTGCTGACTTCCAGGTAGCAGCCCTGCAGATTTCCTGGATAGGGCCGTCCCTGGAAGCAGCCACCGTTGCAGCAGTATGGCGGTAGAATGAGCTCTTATCCTCTGGGAGGCTCCATGCCCGCCAACTTATAGCAGAGATCTATGCAGGAGGTTACCCACCTGCTTATCGTCCGCTTGGCTGCAGGTCTGCCAGATGCGGCTTCAGCGTAGGTGACAAACAGTGGCGAACCTCTCCCGAATTTCAGCCGTGCGCTCCTTATAATAAGCGCGCCCTTCTAGGATCCAGAGTATGGAGCCTATATTCGCCTCCGAGGTGTGATTGGGGTAGAACACCGGCAGAGTCAACACCTGGTTAGGTGAAACTCCGACACCACCTTGGAAGGAATTTCGGTGAGGCGCAGGACAACCTGTCCCTGTGGAAGACCAGGTAAGGAGACTCGATGGAGCGCCTGGAGCTCTCCCATCCTTCTGGCTGACGTGATAGCCACCAAGAAGGCGGTCTTCCACGACAGGTGAGAGAGAGCACACCTGTGCATAGGTTCGAATGGCTTGCCCATGAGCTTTGCCAGTACCAGCAGTAGATCACGGAGGTGGGGGTTCCCGCACTGGAGGGAAATGTGATCAAGGCCTTTGAAAAGCGCCAGACCACCTTCTCCTGCGCCACGACTGCTTCCTGCCCGCGCCCGGTAAGCAGAGATGGCTGCCAGGTGCACCCTTAGGGTCGCCGACCTAAGCCCTTGACTAGAAAGGGACCATAAATAGTCCAAGATGCTTGCCAAGGAACAGGAGGAAGGGTCCAAGCCCTTGCCCTGACACCAAATGGAAAACCTTTTCCATTTGAAGGCATAACATTTTCTGGTCGACTCTCAGGACGCCTCAACTACATTGAGGACCTCGTCGGAAAGACCCAAGGCCTGGAACTCTAGCAGCCAGGAACCAGGCCGTCAGGTGCAGGATTGAAGGTCCGGATGGAACACCTTCCCCTGATTGACTGAGAGCAGGTCCGGGCGAGCTGGAAGCTGCCGGAGTCCTGGAGCTGAGACTGAGGAGATCTGGGTACCAGAACTGGCGAGGCCAGTCTGGGGCTATCAGAATCACCTGCGCCTTGTCCCTCCTCGCCTTGAGAAGCACCTTGTGGATCAAGGGAAATGGGGAAAGGCGTAAAGAGGCCCGGGGTCCATTGCCTCGAGAAGGCATCCCCTGCAGCGAGCCCCTGCTGAGGCGGGCATGGAACAGACTCAGCTTCAGTTCTCCATGAGGCAAACAGGTCCACCTGAGGTGTGCCCCAAAGGGAGAACAGATGCTGTACTACCTCCGGCAGGAGAGACCACTCGTGGGATGCAGCCCCTATCCGGCTCAGGGCATCGGCCAGGGTGTTGGAGGCTCCTGCCACGTGAATGGCTAGGAGATCCGCCTCCAGGCTGCGCAGTGACCTATGCGGAGAGCTTCCTTGCATAGAGCATGGGCGCGTCCCGCCCTGGCGGTTTAGATAGTACATGGTCGTGGTATTGTCCGTCTGGACTCGGACCACTTGACCCGGAGGAACGGAGCAAAGGCGGTGAGAGCTAGGCGGACCGCTCGGAGCTCCAGCAGGTTGATGTGGCATCGGACTCCACGGGACCAGGGGCCATGAGCCCGGTGTTCCCCAGATGGGCACCAACCCATCAGAGAGGCATCGGTCGACAGAGAGACCGGCGGCTCGGGGCGGACGAACGGGATGCCCTCCTGCAAATGATCTGGAACGGTCCACCACAGAGCGTTCCCACATCCCCTGTGTCACCGACACAAGCTGGTCCAAGGGATCGCAGGCGTTGTGACCACTGGCTGGCCAGTCCCCACTGAAGGGACGCATGTTCCAGCGGGCCCAACGGACCACGCTGGTACAGGCCGCCATGAGACCCAGGAGGCGCAGGAAGTCCCGGGCAGGCGCAATTGCCCAACCAGAAATGATCGGGCAAGGAGGAAGAACCTCGGCCCTGTCCACGGGAGCCGCTCTGGCTCGAAGAGAGTCGCTGCGCCCGATGAATAGAATCACCTGCTTGGCTCGAGTTCCGACTGGCCTCGTTGATAAGGAGGCCCAGTTGAGAGCAGACCTGGAGGCCAGATCTCTGGACCACTCCGCCTCCTTCCTGGAGGGAGCTGCTATCAGCCAGTCGTCCAGGTAAGGGTACACCCGGACCCCTCGGCGCCGCAGGAATGCTGTCACCACTGCCATGCATTTGGTGAAGACCCTGGGAGCTGGACACAAGCCGAAGGGCATGGCTGGAACTCGAGAGATCCTTCCGCTCGGAGCGAAGGAATCTCTGGTGAGACGGACGGATAGGGACGTGAAAAGCGTCCTGCAAGTCCAGAGAGCAGAACCACCGCCGCGTTCAAGGATGGTATTATCTGAGCCAGAGTGACCATCCTGAAGGTTCGAGACCTTAGGAACTTGTTTAGGTCGTGTGGGTCGAGAATGGGCGCCAGCCCCGTCCGTTCGGAACCAGGAAGTACCTGGACACAAACCCTGGGTCTGAAGGAGGGTCCACCACTCTCTTACCACCTCCTTCTGGAGGAGGAGGCGATGTCGGCTCGGCAGGCCGCCAGTGAGCTGGGGATCCGAAGCCCCGAGGGGCGGCTCTGAAGGGTGGTGCCTGCTCGAATTCCAGAGGCAGGCCTCTTCCCACCACCTCAAGACCCACCTGTCCGTGGTAACAGCGGACCAGGTGGAACGAGAAGTGCTGGAGCCGTCCCCCACGGGGACCCAGGGTGGTGACGGGATGGGCGACACCCTCAGCCCGTCACTGGGCAGGCTGGAGGAGGACCGGCCGAGGGACCTCCTGGGCCCTTCCTCCCTGCCTCCTGTTAGAGGAAGCCCGCGGCTTGGGTTTGGGATGCCAAGCGAGCCTGCTGGCCCTGACGTTGCTGGGCAGGCGCGCGGGGCGCAGAAGGACGGAAGGGCTTAGGCTGTGGTTTTGGCCTTTGTCCTTCTGAGCGGAAGAGACCGAGTCAAGGTGGCATTGGACTTCTCGATCCTCTGCAGGTGACCTTCCACCCCAGGGCAGAGGTCAGTCCCCAAAAGGGAACATCCGCCAACTTGTGCTGGGTATCCGAGTAAAGGTGGATATCCTCAGCCAAGCCCGCCGACGCATAGCCACTGCGGCCGCCACCGATCTGGCACATGAGTCCCCTATATCCAAAGCAGTCTGGAGCTGCTGTTTGGCCACTGCCCTGCCCTGGTCCCGCACCTGCTTAACCGTAGTCTGCAGATCGGGCGGGAAGATGAGGATGACCTCATCCAGGAGCCCAACAGGGCATGAGAAAAAATGTGCCATGAGGACGGCCCGAACTGGCCTGGCGAAGGCCGAGAGAGAGACATAGCGTGAACTTTTAAGCCCGACGTAGTCCAATTTCTTGGACTCCTTGTCAGAGAGGTTTGTCCACATCCCTGGCGTTGCCGGGCACCGAAAACGCTGTCGGTAACCAACCCTCAGCAGAGGGTGTTCCAAAACCGACAAGGAACGGTAGGGACCGCATACTTCCTGGCCATCCTGGCCGAAGGCGCAGGGCAGGAAGCAGGGCGCTGCCAAAGTTCAGTGCTGGACCCACTATGGCCTCGCCACCGGAAAGGCCTCCGTCGGAGAATCCTCGGTCCAGAATCTCCGTGAGGATACCTGGCCCGTTGGAACGGGTTCGAGCCCATCCGGTAGACTCGAGATGAGCGAGGCAGTCCTAGGAAGGACGACGGGCTATCGTCCATTGGCTGACCTCCTGAAGACTCCAAGTCCAGTCGCTTGAGAAGAAGGAGGAATCATCTTCGGACTCGGAAGAGTCCTCGAAGAACTGCCTCTGGCCTGAACCACCCTTCACCTGCCGAGGTCGGTCGGGAGTGAGGGTAACTGACAGCCGATGGGGTAAACCCTTAGCCGACCGAGAATCCTTGGTCCGAGCCCCAATTGGTGGCTGTGGGCGGAGGTTCCACCGAATCGGTGGAGCAGCTGGTTTCGCGAACAACCGCCTGGGTATAGCTCCTCGGACAAGTCGGGGTTGTGTCGGCCGTTCCGGTGACAGCCACTTAATGGCCGGGAAGGCGCCGAGTCGGCTTATTCCCGGCCAGGAGGAGCTGTTGCAACATAAGGTCCTCGTACCGTCGGCGAATTTACGCGAAGCCTCCCTCATCCGAGGAGGAGGACGAGACGAAGCGGCGACGCCGCTATCAAGGTGTCGAGACCCAGACCGGCTTATGACGTGGGAACGGGCTGACGCGAAGAGGTCCGAGACCGAGACCGAGTCCCGAATTTCCGGGTCGGTGGCAGGGAGGTGTCGGCCGGAACCGACACCCCTTCGCTCGGAAGGTCCATCCGAGGGCTCCGGAACCGAGGCACAGGCGAGCCCAGGATCCTCAACTCCTCCCGGGGAACCGGGAGAGGGAATCTCGGCTGCTAAAGGCGACAGCCCGTCCAATGGGTCGAGAAAATCCGACTTCATCAGTGGGAGTCACGGTCAACTGACCTGGCGGGGACACCGTGAGGCCAGTGGCGAAGCGAAGCAGTCGACCAAGCTGACGGACTCGACGTGCCCGGGAGAGGACCTTCCGCCTCCCCAAGAGCTGCCGGACGGAGGGACTTACCTGTCTTCTTTTGGACCGAGAAAAGGTCCAGCAGACGCAGGCCCTTCCCTTTAGTGGAGAGGGACAGACAAAGCTCCTTAAAGGAAGCCGTAGGAAGAACCCAGAGAGCGGATAAATGCCGCGTCGAGGAAGATCCGCCCGCGCCGCTTCCTCTTCTCGAGGGCGACCATCCGCCGAGCTGATCCGCCGAAAGCCCGCCGCCGCTGACACCGCCAACCGGCCTCCTTTGGACTTCACCGAGGGAACGCTCGGGACGCCCAGTTGCAATCGGGCAGCACGGTCTTCGAGGACGAGGTCGAGAAAGATGAGCACAGGTCGCAAGCCCGCGGGTCGTGCTCAAGGCCTAAGCAGTAGACACACGTGGAGTGTGGATCCGCCCGAGACATCTTCGCCCGCATGGGCATCTCCAAACCGGAGTCGATTTATCCATCGCAGTCACAGGGATCAAGACTGAAGTCTTTTGCAAATATTATTTTAAACCGCAAACGGAGAAATAGAACCAGTCGCAAACGCAGAGCGCTAAGGAGGGAACCTGAGCTTCCAGCGGTAAGGAAGATCTGGCGTCATGGGCGGAGCCAGAGTTATACCACCCGGTGGGTGGGAGGAGCAAGCTTGAAGACCTTCCGCAAGATTTAAAGCGGCAAGGATACTGCCAATGAGTGTGGATGAACAACATATCCATGTCCTAGAACATGGGTTTGTGCCAGGTAGATCATGTCAAACCAATCTTGTGGAGTTCTACGAATGGGTAACATCAGAACTGGACAGGGAAAGCCTGTGGATGTATTATTCTTGGACTTCAGCAAGGCGTTTGACTCTGTCCCCACAATGGTCTGGTGGAGAAACTGATGGGGTTGGGAGTAGGCCCTTTGATGGTCAGATGGATTGAAAACTGGCTAGCTGGACGCACCCAGAGAGTAGTGGTCTGTGGGGAGCTCTCGAACCCTAGAGAGGTTGGTAGTGGGACCGCAGAGCTCAGGTCCTGGGTCCGATCCTGTTTAATGCATACATATCGGACATCAGGGAGGGTATAGGTGTGAAATGAGTCTCTTCGCTGATGACTCCAAGATGGGAGCAGTAGTTGAGGGAGAAGAGGGAGGTTGGCCCTGCAAGAGGACCTGACACCCTGGAAAGCTGGGCTCACACATGGAAATTAAATTTCAATATCACCAAGTGCAAGGTGTTGCATCTTGGGCGGAAACCCTAAACACAGATACACCCTGGGAGGGGAGGCGCTGGAGGCCTAAAGGAGAAAAGACCTAGGGTCATGGTGGATGCATGTATGAATAACTCTGAGCAGTGCAGGAGAGCAGCTAGCAAGGCAAACAGGATGTTGGGATGCATCGTAGGGGATCACCTCTAGGAGCAAGGAAGTGATTCTGCTGTACAATGGACTGGTTAGACCACACCTTGAGTACTGTGTACAGTACTGGAGACCACACTTGAAGAGGGACATACAGCTCCTGGAGAGGTACAGAGGAGGGCAACTAAGATGATACTGAAGGCTAGGATTTGACGATGAGGACAGACTTGAGGAGCTCTGCCTGTTTTCATTGGAGGAGAGGAGAGACAGGAGACATGATTGAGGTCTTCAAGTACCTCAAGGGAATAAATAGGGTAAACATGGAGGGATCTTTAGACTAAAGCAGGGAGGTATCACCAGAGGCATGGTTTGAAGTTGGAAGGGTGAGGGGAAAGAGGAGGAGGTTTTTCACTGAGAGGGTGGTGGACCCTTGGAATGCACTGCCTGGCGAGCTGGTTCAGAGATCCACAGTGGAGGGCTTCAAGAGGGTGGGACAGACACAGAAAGTGGATGTATCCAGATGATGGCCTGTCCCAGGGGTGGGGAATGGATGATAGGGGTTTCTGGAACACAAGGGGCGGCCTCGGCAACCAACTAGGGATCTGAGTTTGAGCAGACTCAATAGACCGTAAGGCCTAATCTGCTGGCAAATAGTATGTTAGTATGTAATAAAACTAGCTCCAGGGTCATGGCATGCCAAGATAAAATGGATTCCAAACTCTGCTGAATTTACCTGAGAACGAGGACGGCTGCCTGCATGATAGCGATACCTCCTCAAATTCAACCTCTCAGACAAGAAAAAAAAAAAGAAAAAAAAAGGGGCTTCTACAATTGAAAATTCACCTCGAAGCCATTCTTTCAGCTATTTTGGAATTCAGATCCAAAATGCAGATGCTTACGGACATTCAGCTGATTAGGGGAACTACAAACGAAGATGGCAGAGGCGATTCTCAGATTACAGATAATACTGCTAAAATCACAGACCTGGAACAAGTGGTCTACTCTTAGCTGAAGAACAGTTAAATTCACTATTGAGGCAAGAGGATGCGGAAAACAGGGACGCAGCAAAATATCAGACTCTACGGACTACCGGAGGGAGAGGAGGATAATGACCCCAATGCTTTTGCTGACTACTTACTTTTTAGTCCTGATCTGGGCCCTAATTCCAAATTGATATCGAGAGGCGAGATCAGGCGGCCTCACCTCTAATCCCAATTCTAGGCCGAGATCTTTTGTAATCAGACTTGGCAGTTATTCACAAAAGGACCAAATCTTAACAAAAGCATGACGTAAACAGAAGGTCTTAGTGGGTGAACATCGCATCTTATTTGGTAATGACTACGCTCCAGCAACTCAGCGGTCCAGAAGGGAGTATTCTCCCATTTCCTTTATTAAGGGTTAAAATTTGAAATTTTGCACCTTACCCAGCTAAACTGGTTGTTCTTTTTCTGAGGGTCCAGTCACATACATTTCAGCGTTGGAGGCTTGAGCAGATTTGCTTAAAGGGAGTGATACTGGACAAGGATCTGAAGGCAATGTCAAGGCTGGCGTCCGCTTATAGGACATGAACCTCACGCCTTGATCAGGCAAACATAGGAAACCAAAGAATCCAGCTACTACTCAATAAATGAAAGCTCTCAGAAACCCAGCTTTATACCCCTGCCTGAAAGCTAAGTACACTCGAGAAATACGGGATTACTGTATTAGGAATGGACGGGGGTGAGATGCTGACTGTTTGCCCTTACATACAAGTTTGAGGGTCGAGAACATGCATAGTTCCACTAAGGGTAATATTAACATACTAAATAGTACCTACACTACATATAAGGCAACTATATCGCCCTATGGAATGCTTGGCTTTCCTTCATCAGTTGTGGGGTGTCTCTGTTGGCTCTCCTTCCTTATCCCTATGGAGCTTTTGCTCGGCCTAGCCCTCTTCAGTGGGATTTCTTCCCACTTCCCTTGCTTCATGTTCAGAGTGTCCTGAGGTCAACTTTAACATCGGAATCGTTGGATGGAGAATGGATTGATTTTAAGAAAGGACATTTGATATATATATATATATATATATATATATATATATACACAACACACACACATATATACAGTATATGTTTTTTTCTTCTCTCTCTCTCTCTTCATTTTATTCACAACCCCTTAAGTTAAAACTCCAATATAAGACTTTGCAAAACTGCATACAAGAAGATCGAACTGGAGCGCTGGTCATAAGACATTGTAGTTGATTAGTAGCTAAACCTCATCACTTGGAGCTAATTACAGTTTTTAATTAAAATAAGTTCCATAGTTAATAAATAGAATGTAGGACGAGGTTAGTCCCACGATTTAGAATTCTCTGAAAGGTGTACAACTGACTAGACTTAAGATCATATAGCCTCCCCCTCCCCCACTTTCTCCCTTTTTTCTCTCTCACTCTCTCACTCACATCTTATCCCTTTCCCAAGATTAACCCAGTAGATATTAATCCTGACAGTTGGGCCCAGTTTTAGATATAAAAATTAGAGGGCAATCTATGCAACTCAAAGAGGTATAGAACTATATTTAAGGCCTATCGTTTGGTTTTGTTTTCTTTTAAAGAGGCCAGATTTATTAGTTTCATGCCGGGGCTCTCCTCTTCTATGAAGGGTTATCATATAGCTTGACTGTACCCTAGAAGTTATGCTTCACCAATTCAGAATAGGCTCCTATAGAACCTAATTCCTTGAGAGAGAATCTCCTTCTCGAGTGGGTGGAGACCCACATTCTGTGGATCGTTCCCACTCACCTGGGTAGAGTATTTTCTCCCCAGGACACGGGTAGCAGATGGACAAATCTCCCCTACTGTGGAAGACCACCTGTACATAGTTCTTCCCTTGGGGATGTTGTTGACCCTAAAGGTTGTTGTTTATATGTTACTTTGTATAAATTTTTAGTTCAATTTTATTGTTGTCTTTAAAAATAGATGATGACAGTCCTTTAAGTAATACTATTGGGTTTCCCAATTCTGGATGGACGGTTGCTCCACACAAGGCGTATACCTTTAAGGAACCCACTCACTCTGGTACTGCTGGGTTAGGTCTTATAGGACCGATGGAGTGTGCGGAATACACTACAAATAATGTTTTAAGTTCCTCCTGTGCTTGTTCTAACAACTTCATCCTTAATACAACCCTTTTTGGTAAGGGACTATGATTAATATTCCAGTAAAAATTTCTCCCAGAATATGAATGGCTTACACTCTCCCATTAAACGTTACAGAATCATGCAACACCTAGAGAAAACAAAGGGCAGACATATTTTTACAGGAGTCTCACCTCTCAGTATTGGAACACTCAAATTATATTGGGAGGTAGATATTCAGTGTTTGCATCCTCCTATCCAAGGGGCCACAAAGAGGTACTGTAATTCTGGTTCCTTCTACTACCCCACTTGAGATACAGGATTCTTATGCAGACCCTCAGGGAAGATATGTTATTCTAGTAGGCTCGCTTTATTCGAAACTGTGACTCTGGTTAACACCTATCTTCCTCCACAGCGTCACTTCCAGTGGTGCGAATGTTTGTGCAAAGGTGATGGAGGCTCAAGGGAATACTGATTATGGGGTGATTTTAATACCCTTTTCACCCACATCTCAATTCCTCTAATCACAACCTAACTAGACTTTCTGGAACTACTAAGTATTTAAAGGGAACTTTGCCCATTTGGGCACTGAAGGCGCCTGGCGGAGATTATTTCCATCTGATCCAGGCTACACTTATTTTTCTGGCTAGACACGGCACCTACTTCAGGCTAGATTATTTTTTTATAACAGTAGAACATCTTAACGCTTAATTCAGGACATAATACTGGAGCCCAGGGTATTTTCGGATCACAATCCCTTAATTCTAAAAATAGATTTGGGTAAACAAAAGAAGTCCAGGCTCTGGCATTTTGACACATCTCTTCTCCTGGACCAAGAGTTTCGGGATCTCCTTATGAAACGATCCCTCAAGCAATCCAAGAAAATGCATCTCCAGAAATCTCTTGTTCTATACAATGGGACGCTTTGAAAGCCATTCTCCGAGGGAGTTGTTGGAATATACCTCCCACAGACAAAAAAAAAAAAAAAATGAATGCAAGATTTAAATTTTGACAGATCTTTTAGAGTCGATCAACTCTTGTACAGAGAAGGGGATTTGACTCTACAATGTAGAATAAGAGGACTAAAACAGAGATTCAACAATTAATAGATTACCGAACTCTCCAGAGTCTGAATTATCTAAAACAATACAATTACGAGGACGATCCAGGGAGCAAGGGTTTTGGCTAGAAAACTCGAGCAAACAAATGAGCTTCAACCATTTTAAAATAAAAAGCCACACACTCAAATAAAACTACTTATAAAGAAAACAAAATCAGGCGGCTTTTCAACTTTTATGAAACCTTATATAAACCCCGCCAGCCCCAAAACCACCTAGGCGATAGCAACCTTTTGGATAAACTTTCATTACCTAAGTTAGCAGAACATCGTATCAAACAATTGAGTCTCCAATTAGACCAGAGGAAATTTTACTACAAGTTAAAGAGCTGAAACCATTAAAATGCCCAGGCCCTGACAGCTTCAGTCCGAATGGTATAAGGCCTTTATACTGCAGTTACTCTCTAGATTTCTTCCTGCATGCTGAGCGTGTCTGAGGGCGAAACCCCGCCACCCTCCTGGAACTAGCCTGTACTCTCCCCTTTGTTAAAGCCGATAAAGATCCCACTCTTCCACAGTCATATCGTTCCATTTCTATTTAAAATGTTGTCTACAAAATATTCATGGCTATCTAGGGCAAGGCGCACAGAACCTATACTGACATACCTTATTCATAACATCAATCTGGCTTTATAAAATCTCGAATACTTTTGATAATTTACGCCAAATTATGTTATTAATGGAATTTATACATATGAGAAAGATTCCCTCTACAATAATAAGTTTAGATGTGCAAGGCGTCACAAGGTTAATTGGGAATTGGGAATATTTATGGGCCACCTTATCTAAATGTGCTTTTCCTAGCATTTCTATTTCTGTATGAAAATATTTACCCCATCCCAAAGCCTATATACGACTTAACGGTTCCTTGTCTCAACCAATCATGATACAAAGGGCACCGAGACAGGGCTGCCCTTTGTCCCCATTACTTCTTGCCCTTTACATTGAACCCTGGCTGAGACAATCTGGAATAATGCTCAAATTGAGGGCATCCCAGTGGTAAGTTCTTACATAACTGTACTATCTTACTTTGAGAAACAGCTCTTACAGCAGGTTACACCATAAGGACTGAGTTCCAAGCAGTACTGGAAAAAACCCGTTTTGGGAGGGATGTCAAGAGAGAGAGAGAGAGAGAGAGGGATCTCTTAAAGCAGCCCCTGAAGGACTGCAAGTCCGAAACCCACCCTGAGCCTGGAAGCAATGTTCAAGCTATAGTGCTGGATGAAAGTGTGTACTGTGCTCCAGGTAGCTGCCGCATATGGTTGAAGCGGATGCATTTCACATGGAAGCGAATGAAGTGGTTATCGCCTCTGGTGGAATGACCTTTACCTGTCCAGGTAAAGGCTTGTTCTTGTGCTGGTAGGAAAGGTGACACAATTCACCACCCACTTCATTAGTGTCTGCTTAGACACTGGAGCCCGATCATTCTTTGAGCAAAGAATACAAAACCTGATCTTTTCGAAAGGTTGTGTCCTGCTCAGATAATATCTGAGCATTCTGTGAACATCCAGGGTGTGGAGGAGCCTCCCTTTACTGGAGCATTTGGAGAAGCAGACCGGCAAGTCCATGTCCTGATTGAGTGTAAGTTCTGATACAACCTTGGAAGGAATTGGATATTAGTTCTCAAGGACACCCTGTCCTTATGAAAATTAATTAGGTTCCTTGAAACAGGACTTCCGTGGAGACATGGCGGTGTGAGCACACGGGGATCGAGCCCTACCCTACCACTGCTAAATTAAGCACTTCTTTCCCGCTACAAAGACTATCTGCATAAAAAAACACCTCACATTTACCAAACGTCATCTCTGTAAAGTAATTTGAAGATATTTCATCCCCGGGGCATGGCACGACAAGAAAGAAACCGCTACCAGCCTTGCAAAATCTACGGAGAAGGAGGACTGCGCCTGCTAGACACCAATGCATTCTCTCACACTGCCCCTCAATCAGACAGCAAAACGGGTAAAAGGGACAAAAAAGCCAATGCCTGACAACTTACAATCAGAGGCGATTCTCACTGCTACCTCGAATTCGTACTGAAGTGAGGCACTCTCAAAAGCGGGTAGCAGAAATGGATGCTTGGATGCTCAGAGAACACAGACAAAATTGCCATCCTGGAATGAGCAGTTCAGGTTTTGGTTGAGGAGCAACTTCATACCTCTATGAGGCAAGAAGACATGGAAAACCGGGACGACAGAAAAACATTCAGGTGTATGGGATTCCAGAGGAGAGGGAATGACCGTGGCCTTGAGGACTTACTCGCTTGGTCCTGGATTTGGGCCCTGACTACCAGATCGACACAGAGATGGCATACTGGGCGCTGGGTCCCCAACCTTCAAAACCTGAGGCCAGAGCCAGATCATTTGTCATGAGATTTTCCAACTTCTATCAAAAGGATCAACTGCTCATAAAAGTTTAGGCGTAAATAAAAGGTGATGTTAGGAGACCATCGAATTATATTCGACAATGATTATGCACCGCCACCCAACGCTAAGAAGAGAGTATTCCTTCCTGTTTCCCTCTTCAGGGCCAATAATTTAAGATTCCTGACCTCTACCCAGCAAAAATTAATTGTCTAGTATCCAAATGGTCCCATTACTTACAATACAGCTTCAGAGGCCAAAGCGGACTTGCTCCAGCAAGGTATTATATCTAACAACGACCCCAAACAAGTAGCAGGGACCTAACAGCACCCCAAGACTTGCTACCCAGGAAAAGCTCAGCATGGAGATCGTAGATCACCAGTTACAAAAATTATTTGACAGACTTCGCTCTACTACAGAACCCGACACTGCAGGCGATTAAGAATCTAAACATTCTATAAAGGTAATGGATGGGTGGTGTGGGGAGTCGGCCACATGCATGAGATTGGGGTTGAGGAGGGCTGTTGCTCTAGTTGCCCCAATACCATTGAAATATAATAATAATAATAGCCTCTATCATTTATCTGGCTGATGGGCACGGCCCGTGGAGCGTCTCTCTCTCCCCTTCCTCCATGTGGCTGGACTCGGTTAACCTTTACCTCCTCCTTCTGGACCGTGGAGCCTGAAAGATTTACTCTCCCTACCCCTCTTGGGCTGCTGAACTTTATTTGGAGAGCGTTTTCCTTTGGCTCCTACAGCGAAAGGAACTGAACTGAACTAATGAACCTAAATGTACTGTTTCCATTTTATATAGCAAGTAATTTAGAAAGATTTGAAGGAACATGTGCTGAAATACACCTTAGATTTCGCCACTTCGCTGAAGTGGATAAAATGAGAATACCCCATGCCTTCTAATGAAAGTGGAGTGGGGGAGCCTGAGCGGGGGCACTGGGTTATGATCGATTTGCCACCCCAACTGACTAGGATAGCCATTGGCAGGCATCTTTTACCCATAGCAGTAGCCCTGGCTTATTAGACTTGGCTGTGATGGGAGAGAGACTCCCCTCCTTGCCTCCAGGGTCGCTTCCCACATTTTGTGTTGTGGATCTCAGACTGGGTGCCCAACCCTGCCTCCTAGAACAAGCTCCGTCTGAAGCTTCTGGATTTCCAGCTTTTGAACGAGGGCTCCCAGCCTGACATCCAAGAGAAGGCCTATAATTTACATAATAAGGATTGTGGGAGACACAATAAATGGAAATTACGTACTTACCGTAATTATTCATCTTCTTGGACAGTCTCCATCACTCATTCACACTAATGGGATGGGCCGGAGGTACTAGGACCAGCGGGAGCCAAAATGTTTCAGAGAATTGAGTGCCGAGACAGGACCCGCATGCGTGGCACCACGAGACTTAGCTTGCGCCTGTGTAGGCTATCTCGGCGTCACCCTCCAACCCCTCAGTACCTTACGACCAAGGAGGTGCAGCGAACTAATGAGAATAACTTATCCTGAGTTTCTGGGCCTGAGAAGGCCCAGATGGCCCTTGCAAGAAGTGTCAACAAACAATGTCTTCACAGCCTGAACCATAGGATCATGAAGACCAGGAAAGAAAACGAGTGAACCCAGGGATGGTGGTGGAGGTGAATGAGTGATGGAGACTGTTCAAGAAGATCAGTAATTACAGTAAGTAATGCACTTCCATATCTTCCTGGACTAAGTCTCCATCACTCATTCACACTAATGGGAGAGTACCAAGCTAAAACCAACAACCCTGGGTAGGGTGGAGGAGATAGAGTTCACTCAGAAAGGACTGCCAAGGACTGTCCTGCTAATAAAAGAGTTGTATTGAAAGAGCATCTAGAATATTGTGCTTATTTAGATAAGTGCTTGAGTTGTAACTCACCACTTTGCAGGCGACTGCAATGGACACAAAATGAAACTCTGCCAGGAAGCCACAACCACTCTAGGAGGCGGCGAAAACCGCCTCACAATTTGGTATAGGACCAAAATTAATATTGTCAAAGACATGTACTAATGTAACTAAAAGGACGCCAGGAGCTGAAAAAGACGGAGATAAAGTCTACTTGTTCAGGGTAGACAAAAAGCACAGATGGAAACCCCACTACCAGAATGGCTAACCTGTGAAGAACAGGTCTAGAGAGCACTTGAACTCTTTACTTGGTGAGCAAAGGGGGTCCGGGTGGGTTTACCCATTAAGAGAAAGGTTTCACTTAGTCACTGAAACCTTCCTGATGGAAGGCCAAGCATGAGTTAAAAGCCTCTTGTGGTCTAGAAAAACAGATCCTACCCACTTCATATTCCAAAAGAAATCATCCTGTCCTGTGTATACAACTGTAGTAGCAGTCTTTGAACTCAGGGAAGAAAGGAAAAAGTGTACAGGAGGACATGTCCACTGCGAAAACATTCCAACAGAAAAAAGGGTTGATTTCTAAGGCAAATGTGCGCCGAGGAGGACCAATTTAGGGCTAACCCATTCGTCGAAGTGACTGCTGAACAGTGGCAAAAGTGACTCAATGCAGTGAGGCACTACTCACTCTGGCCTCCCTGAAGGGGTAGGAAGGACTCTAGTTTGCTTTGCAGAAAAACAAACCTCATAGCTCCATCACGCACTCAGAGAGGACAGCTTAGGTGAGCGACTGGCACGGAACCAGTGAGCAGGAACCGAAGGTGTGAATATTTGAGAAGCCATCTCAGAAAAAGACCTATTTGACCTCACGGTCAGGAAAGGAGCATGTCGTCTGTTAGTTGAAGCAAGCAAAGAAGCAGGAAAGTACAGTTACGTAAGAACTTACCGTAACAGTAGATCTTCGAGGACAGCTCTTGCAGCAGGTAATACCATTAGGACTGAAGCGGCAGGCATCAGGATTACAGGTCTTCTAGCTCCACTCAGGCGTAACGCACATAAGAGGCAGTCCCGCCAGATTCCCAGTTCTCCGCCCGGAGACTTCCGCCGCAGTATGACATCAGAATGGGAGACCAAGGATCCACCATCAGAAGACAAAGAGGTAAGTCCGTTAAAGGCTCGAGAAGCCATGCCTCCTCAGGGGAAGGTGGGCGGGAAGCACCTGCTGAAGAGCTGTTCTCGAAGATCTACTGTTACGGTAAGTTCTTACGTAACTGTACTATCTTACTCGAGATACAGCTCTTGCAGCAGAAAATACCATTAGACTGATTTCAAGCAGTAGCTTGCAAACACTCTGGGAGGAGGAAACTAGAAGGCTCACCCAAGTCCTGGTTCTAGGACAGGAGACCCTGTAGCACGGCCAGGCAAGCCGGCTCTTCGCCCGTGAAGCAATGTCTAGGCTATAATGCCTGATAAAGGTATGGACAGTGCTCCAAGTGGCTGCTGCACAAATGGCTGAGGTGGAGACGCTGCGAAGTGCTGCAAAGGAGGTGGCCACTCCTCTAGTGGAATGACCGAACTGATCCCGGGAGGGGGCTTCTTTTTGATATCATAGCAGTATGATATGCACTGGAGCCAGCAAGAAAGGGACTGTTTCGAATACTGGCTGGCCCATCATCCTTTCAGTAAAGGAAACAAAAAGCTGAACGAAGAGAACTAATTTCCGTAGGAAAACACTTTACCATAAGTCACGCGCAGAATCTGAACCGAAGGTCGAGACATGCAAGTTCGACGGCAGGAAGAACTAGGGAATCTAGGGGACCGCCTCCTTATGTACTACACCTGAAGTCGGAGGCGGACCGACGCCGGGCGGTCCCCGCTGAAGATAGCTATGCCAGGAAGAATTCGTGGGGTCCTGACGCCCGCCGCTTCAGTCCTAATGGTGTTACCTGCTGCAAGAGCTGTATCTCAGTAAGATCCTGAGTTCTGACTCGCTGGAGAGTCACTTCTGTTGCTGCAAGGCTCTGATCAAGAGAAGAAAGCCTGATAAAAAAGGGAGGCCAACAGACTGAGCAGTCGCTAGCTCTAGGAAATATCTCAGAATAAGAAAATCTCTCAGAGAAAGAGATGACCCATACCCGCTGGATCGGACTGCCCCTAGGGTAGAAGAAATCAGTACTCTTTACCGTAGTTTTAGAGACGACTGCCCCAGGGGCTGAGGTGGAACCTGACCAGATCCAAAAGTGTGGTATTGGGTAATTTTGACCAGGCCCTGTGCTGTAATAATTCTAACTTTTTTTTTAACCACTAGTCCGAGCCTGACAAGGTTTCAGGCTGCTATTTCACAAGGATTGCCTGATACAAAAATGATGAAGATGTCATCCTCTGAGGGCAGGAGAAGCCTGAACATCCATAACTGAAATTGTGACCGGACTAATAATAACAGCTGAAAAGATGTTAACCACCTGTGTTGAAGAAGCCACTGAAGGGTAGTATCAGAAGAGGGCTATATACCCATCAAAGGAGCGGAAGAGTGTATGGCTCCCAACCATTTGAATTAGAATGTTCCACAGAGAGTAACTGTCTTGACGACTGAAAGAGTCTAGACGCAGAGGTATATGGTCCACGGATGCAGTCCAAATACTATGGTGGACCCCATTACTGAGGAACTACTGAAAAGATCTTCCATCACGGACTCTGATGATAGAGAGAGCTGACCTTCAGAATATAAGATGAGTCATCCGCTGTATCACTGACCAGAAGAACAGGGAGAGACTCATTTAGATGCACTTCTACCCCAGAAGGACCCCTAAGGAGGTCTAGGTAACAGCCACTAGAGACTCCACCACCAGGAAGGATGTCAAGGAGCTTGGCACCACATAGGGAGATGAGAAAGTGCTGAGCAGAATGAGAAATTACGCTGGCAGAACAGAAGAGTTCCATCAGCGGACAACCGTTGGATGTCACAAATCTCATCCAGACCACCACCCACTAGATGTGTGAAAAACAATCCACAGAACAGGACTACATTCTGTGGAAAATTCCTGCCACAAGTCACACGGAAAAGAGGTCTGCAGAAGGAAATCTGTCACTAGTTCTGCTGGACAGCACCAACTGGCACCCCGCTGCACCAGCATCACTGTCGACAGGAGGCACCAAGCAGTGCCTATGCCAACCTAGGGTGACACCGAGAGCACCACGAGTGGTACCTGCAGGTACCCCCAGCACACATGGCAGCAACAGCACCAGAGGGCACCCATGGTAGCAGTGGCATCTGAGGGCACCCATGGCACCCAAGATATCCATGGCACCCAAGATAGCCATGGTGCCATGCGCGAGGTGCCAGTGCTGCCCACAGCACTCCGCGGTGCCCGCACCATCTGCGGCATCCGCGCACTGGGAGACACCCACGGCACCGCCAGTGGCACCGCAACCAAGGTAGCAACCAGAGCACCCATGGCGCCCACACAGAGCCCACTGCACCGAGCCACGGCACCACACAGCATGAACAGAGCAGAGTATGGCGCCACCAATGGCACCAAACCACAGCGCAGACCCCAGCACCAACCCAAACACCAGCGGTGCTGCCTACAGCACCAACACCAAAACCAGTGGCCATGATGCCAGACCTGCGGCGCCACCCATGGCATCGGGCACTGCTCCAGGATGCCAATGGAGAATCCTGAGAAGAAGGGAAGAAGGAAAAATGTGGTGCTCGTGCTAGCCCCTGCATGGAAAGAGTGAGGGGGTAGGCATGAAGGCTGACACGGCGCAGGCACCAAGAGGGCACTGCACTCATCGTGATCCAATCGACCCGACTCTGGTCCAGCGGCTCCTAGCCCGGAGGCCCCGAAATCAGGAACAATGGTCAGGAAAACTGGATAAGTCAAACCCCTGATCCACAGGAGCGCCCCGAAATGAAACTGCTCACCGAGCTCCAACGAGGACAGAGATGGAGTCCAGAGTCGAAGAATGCGGTCGTTGGGAGCGGGCCAGGGGAACCCACCAAAGTCAGTTCAGGCCTATCACCCCCGACGAACAATCCTCGTGCAGATGTACCAGAGGGCAACCTCGAGTGGCACCGATTCTTCTTCCCCAGCGAGGATGAAGAGCTCGAGGTTAAGCGGAGCTGGATCACCAGAACTGCTAATTGTGCTTTGGTGGACTGTCCTCCCCAAGCACAGGACTGTCTGTAGTGGACCCCCCCACCCCCCATTCATCAAAGGGCGGACGGACACAACCCCTCTGCCATAACAACTTTCAAACGAAGTCTTCCTATCGTCACCGCTAAAGTCTAAGGACAACTCCGTTGATGGCAGGTGAGAATTTTTTTTTTTTTTTGCCAACCCTTGCGCCAAGGACGGCGCCGTAGGGTATGTGGGCGCTGCAGATGGTGCCACCTCCACCTGGGTGTGGCGCCTAAAAGGACCTCGGCACTAGAAAAATCGACACCGCAATCGACGGCACCATCGCAGAAGTCTGAGAACTACAATTTGAGGAAAGGATGAAAATGGCAGGAGATAAAGGCATAGGTGTGGACCCCTGCGCCGCAGTCATGTGAGGGGATAGACACCGGAGCGCAGAGAGTCATGGGTACCCAAGAAGGCGCCTGCGGTGACTAGAAGTTCTAACCGCTCTGCCCGCTAATCCAAAATCGACAGGCCCAAAGGCCCTGGCAACAAACTGGCCAGTTCAGGCAGTCAGGACAACCTCAGAGCCCACTGCTCCATAACAGCAGCCCAATGATGAAATTGCTCATCGGAAGCCCCTCCAATAGGTGGAGAGGAGCTTCTGTGTCAAAGAGGCCGACTACCAGAGACAGAAACCAGCGACTCCGAAAGAAGCGAGACACGGCTCTAACCCTAACAACCGACCGTCTATGCGGGCGTACCAGGGGTGACCTCATGATGCTGTTCTTCTTCGACCAGTGGGTCAAGAAGAACTCGAGGTAGAACGGTGCCATGAATGGGACCGCTTTTTATGCCGAGGGACCGCCATCCTCCCGAGCACTGGACCATCCATTGTCAGACACTCCCTCTGGAGAGGCGGCAGACCAGACCCGCCCGGCTGACTGAACAGCTTTCACACGAAGCCTCCCTACCGCCACCTGCCCCACTCATGGTTGACTCGGTCAATGGAGGGCTGAAGACTTCTTTCTTGTACAAGTAAGAAATTTATTAAAATATAAATCGGTACTGTGATAAAATACAAAATAATAAAACTGAAAACTAAGCTGCTAGTTTGAAGTTTGACTCACAGCAGAGGAAACGCCATCACTGAAGCACTTTCGGCCGGCGGGAAAAAAGGAACTGAGGCAGTTGGAGGGTCGACGCCGAAATAGTCTATACCGCATAAGCCTAGCTCATGGTGCTGCTTCCTCCGACTCCATCTCAGCGCCGCCCCTCATGAAAAAGTCTGACTCATGCTGGGTCCTAGCGCCCGACATACTCCCATCAGTGTGAATGAGTAATTGAGACTTTATGTCCAGGAAGATCTGGGAAAGGCAGGTGGGAGAAGGTCACATATATTTCAAAGTGAAATACCTTGCAAAGAAAAGACTGTATTAAGAAAAAGAAAAGGAACTCACTTCTCTGACAACTTTGGCAGGGATTGTTGCCTCACAAACAACAGATTTTCCTCTTCCCTCAATCCAATTAATAGCAGCAGGCTTCTTGTCTGTACAGTAATTACCACTAACTGCCAAGATCTGCAACTCTGGGAACTCTTCATGCAACCTGACAAGAGCCCGTTCTGTACCCTAAAACAAGAAAATGTTGGTTTAAAGAACAAGAGGTGATACGTCCATCTCATACAGCTTACTGGAGAATGAAAACCCTTGTGGACAGATGTAGCAGAAGGTTACAGCCAAATGGAGTATCAACTAAACTATTAGCATCATTGTAATTTAAGGTCTGAAGGACACTATCTGGCCCCTGACTGCTTCATTAGCTTGGATGAATCAGAATGTTGTGCAACATGTATTAATTTATAAGGATTCTAGACCCACAGTGTTACCAAGGGCATCCTTCTGTTCCCTTGGTAAGCAGACACTTGTCCATGTTTACCCTAAAGGCCCATACAGTCTTCATATCCATGGTCTGTGCTGGTAAGCTGTTCCATATGTTCACCTCCGCTCGACAGAAGTACCTCCTAATGTTACCACTTAGCTTGCCACCTCTGAGCTTCAGGAAGTGTCCCATGGACTGCTTCAGAAGACCAGATTAAACATCTCCGCCTGTTCAATCTCAGTCGATACACTTGATGATGCAGAAGACTGGGATCATGTCTTCTCTCCGCCGCCTCCCCAAAATGAGCACGTTGGGTCACCAGCTTCTCCCATAGCTTTTATCCCTATACCAACAAAGCATTTTGGTGACTTGATTTGCTCCTCTCAACAGCTTCAGCATCCTTTTTATACTGAGGGCCTAGAACTGCAAACAGTACTTCAGGTGGTGACTGACAGGGGCCTTATAAAATGGTTTCTCCTGCTCTACTAGTCAACTCATGCCCCTTTAATGCACCTCAGCATTTTGCCGGCCCTCTTGACAGCCGCACACTGCTTGTGATGCTTCAGCCCACTGTCTATTATGGCCCTAGGTCCTTTTCCTCCTCTGCTGAAGTAAAATAAGTCCCACAGAGTGTGCAGGCCCTCCTTCTTTTTTCCCTTCTCAAGTGCACACTTTACTTTTGGCAACACTGAATCTGAGACTCTCAGAGTCTGACCCATCGCCCAGCTTTGTCTGTCCTCACCCTCAAGGAAGAGTAACACCCTGGCAAGCTCAAGATTATCTGCAATCTTAAGAAGTGTACTGGGAACCCAAACTTCCAGACCGTTGATGCAAATGTTGAACAGAAGCAACCCACAATATGCAAAGTTGCGGTTATGGGAAACAAACCAAAACTGCTAATCTCCAGATTCACAGCTCAGTGCTCAAACCTCTAGGCTGTACTACCTCCCAAAAGCATACTTAGCAGCACTGGGACCCAAAATCATGCCCCAGAAGTGACAGAAGCTTTAAAACAGCACTTTAAACAACTTAGCAATGCTACAATGCTCATGAAGGGCAAAAGGAAATGCAGGAACTTAAATTTACCTTTGAGAGCATGTTCATTCCATTGCATCTCCTGTCCTGGACTGAAAGCTTAATGTATAGGTCGCCCAGCCAAAGCAATCTGAAGCTTTTCAAGTGAAAGCAAACCTGGAAAAGTAAATATACTTATTTAAATAGGCATTTTCAAATGAAATAAACCGCCTTAAACCACGTAGTGAGTCTTACAGAGCTACAAAGCTCTCGAGAAAAACTTTGGAAATAATTTATAGAGTAGTGACAGGCAAGATAGCTGGGGCTGTTTGGATGCGTTCAGGATCTCCATGAATTTGACCTAGAAGATCCTGGCCAATTACGTCCTGCAGGGAGTCAAATCTGAATGCAGTCTGAGCCAGATATTAGGATATAGACAACTAAGGTGACACGGCTCTCATTCAGAAGTGAAGCAGCTTGAATCTCCAGGAATTTGACTGCATGATCTTAGCCAATCCGAGTGTACCTGCCTGGTTTGCCCTTCCTCACATTGAAGCAACTGTGCTTATAATTTACATATTTCCTTACAGACCCATCTTTATCCTTTCTTTTTTTCTTTTTTTTTTACCCTGCTTTAGATGGCAATCTCACAACCCTGTCCACCACAATCCTTGGCAGGCTGTGTCCCTGTAGGATCGATGCAGTGGCGGTGACCAGAAGTGCAGACAGCCATTAAAGAGACAGAAGGGCAGCGTTACCACTGTTTTCTCCCAAAGATTCCAATCTCCTTTGGCATCTTACCACAGTCTAGAATGGCCCCATGGGCTTCAGTCTCCTTGTGGCTGGGGTGTGTGGCTTCCAGGGCTCAACAACAGCAGCTATTTGCTGCCCGAATCAAGCAGCTGCCTCCCCAGTTGAGGATGTGCTGCTGCTGGCAGCATTCCTCAAGCAGGCTGCTCATATATCCCAGTCAAGAATGTTTACCTCAGCCCTCCAGCTAGTCTCTGTCCCAACACAGCTGAATGAGTTCCAGTCATCTAATGCCACTCCCTCTCACTCCTTTGGGTCCCCTCCCCAAGAAGTGGGCTTTCACCTCCTCACCAGGGCCAACATGGGACAAGAACTTGCAACGTGGCTGCCAAGTATTATGCTGCTGTGCCCCATCCTCCAATTTACCCTCTTATAATCCTCCCGCTTCTCCAGGGTGATCACCCACCTGCTGGTACTGTCAAATACTTCTTTAATGACAAGAAATCCTTCCGTGCTCTCAAGCAAGCTTCACTTCTGCAGCCTGACAAGCTGTAGGAAGCCTCACAACAGGCCCACGAGTCATTCCATCAGCCAGAATTCGACTGTTTGCTCCTCCACTCAACTTGGAATTAAAAAAAAAAAAAAAAAAGGAACATTTAGATTCATGGCATGAAATAACATTAACGTTTTGGACTGTATACAAACTGATATTTTACTGATTGTTGATACAAACCAAAACAGATTTCAAGAGATTTTACTGTATGACAGATAGTAATGTTCCTTCGTCCCCAAAAAATTAGAACAGTCAGATATTTTCATAAAAATTGTTCTATACTTACAAATATTGCTCTACACCCTCGGTTTGTGCTTGCTACAAGGCAGCCTTCTGTTGTTGCCATGGGAACCTGAAACTCTTTTCCATCCAGATGCAGAGGCCCAGCTACTCCTACAGGGACAGGCATATAGCCAATTACGTTCTCACAGCATGCTCCCATGACCTGTAAAATACTCCGCATGTCAGACCTGCATCATCTTACAGCAGTGAAAGACCGAAATCTGTCTGCTGTGATACTGATGCTGAATAAGTCAGTACTATAGCAAAATGTTCACTGAAATGTCACGTTATCCACAGCAGCTCCAGTTCTCTCAGTCCCATTAGCAGCCAGAATGACTACATCCTTATTTTTCCTTCAGTCAAGGTTTTGAATCCTACACTGCCTGGCTGCCCCTTCTGACCTAAGCTCATTATATGAGAGATGCCCTTGATAAAGCCCAGGGTTACTGGGCATGAACTTTAAGTTCGCCATGGAGTTTGTTGTGCTGCTTGTACTGAAACAAATTCGTATTTTAGCCCCGATTAACTACAGCACTTCAAGCTACAGTATATGTTGATGCTTGATCATGCGATTTTCTTGCATAGCTCCTGTTTTGCCACGCCCACAACCAGTCCTGAGTGTCACTTGTATTTCTGTTTGGAAAGTTGAGTGCTATCTGACCTGACAAGTGTTGTTCAGTCTATGTTGTAGCCCAGTGCTCTTTTTACATTACGGCAGTGCAGCTTTTGCTCACCTGTGCTGGAGTGTTCAGAAAAGAAACAGGAAGAGTCACGGACTGATTTAGGTGGAATTCTGAAACCACTTTAGATAGGAATTTCCTATTGATTCATAGGACTACCTTATCAATGGGGAATATAATGTAAATTGTATTTATATAAAGGGCTTGCCGTTCATTTACCCTCATGGCTACAAGGAAAGTTTTCATGTGACATATTTAAAGCTACTGTAGCCATAGGCTCAAAAGGGCTTCTATCAGGTGGGAAAAGAACAGGTTACTCACCTGTAAAGTACAGTTACGTAAGAACTTACCGTAACAGTAGATTTTCGAGAACAGCTCTTGCAGCAGGTTACACCATTAGACTGAAGCCGGCAGGCGCCAGGACCCCACGGAAAAATTCTAGCTAGCAGTATCCAGCGGGGACCCGCCCCGCCGCCCTCCCGACGCCAGGCATCACATAAAAGGGGCGATCCCAGCATCCCCATTCTCCTCGCCGAGACTCCTGGCTCAAGTGTGACATCTGAAGGGGAGACTGAGGATCCGCTTCAAGGAAGGTTAGAAAAAGGCGCCAAGGGCGCTGTAGCCTAAAAACTAGGTCAGAAGACTCAACCTCCAGAGGGAAGGTGGGAGAGAAACTATACTTGAGAAACAGCTCTTGCAGCAGGTTGCACCATTAGGACTGATTCCCAAGCAGTAAGGGAACTATTTGCTACCGGGAGGAGGGTAGGAGAGATGACTCAGACTTTAGGACAAGAGTCCTTGAAGGACTGCAGTCGAATCCAGCTCTATGCCTAGAGGCAATGCCCAAACTGTAGTGTCTGATGAAAGTCTGCACAGTGCTCCAAGTCGATGCCGCATAGATGGCTGAAGTGGAGACAGTTTGAGCGAGCGAAAGAGGTAGCCATCCCCTCAGAATGACCCTTCACCGTCCCGAAGGGTTTATTGCGCTCTGATAACAGAACATAATGCACTTGATCAACCATCTGAAAGCGACTGTTTTGAAACAGGAGCACCGAGCATCTACTGTGCATAGGAAACAAAGAGCTGGTACGACTTACGATGGGCTTTGGTTGTGGTCAGATAATATCCGAGACATCTATGCACATCTAGAGTGTGCAACAGGGCTTTCCCCGTTACCGTAGTCGGGTAATACACCGCAGGGCTATATCCTGGTTGAGTGTAACCGCTGAGACCACTTTGGAAGGAACTTTGGATTTGTTCTTAAGGACACCCTGTCCTTGAAAAACAAATAAGAATCCTTGCACATGAGTGCATGAAGCTCAGAAACTCTTCTGCAGAAGTAACAGCAACTAAAAGGATGTCTTCCGAGTGAGGAGAGCGCAGCTCGCAATCCGGCTGGTTCAAAAGGAGGTAGAGTAAGCTGCTCTAAAACAAAGGGAGATCCTAAGGTGGAACCGTGTCTCTGACAGGAGGTCTCAGGTGCAGAATGCCATGCAAAAGCACATGAAGCCTCTAGTTGAGCTGAGAGCTATGACCTATCAGTGAATGATCGCCAAAATGGCGCATAGGTAAACTCTTAATGGAAGAGTAAGCAGGGCCTTACCGTACAGAGGTTAGAAGGTAGTCTAACACAGACCTCTCTGAACAATCAATGAGGGTCAATCCATAGCTTCAGCCCAGATGCAAAATCTGTGCCACTCATGGCGAAGTGACGTGAGTGGAGGGTTTTCGGCTGCCGCCAGAATGTCCGCAACTTCCTGAGAGACCCCATATCTCAGGACTGCTATGTCTTTAGGAGCCAGGCATGCAGGTTCAGCGACCAAGATCTGGATGGACTAAGGAGCCTGCCTCCTGGGACAGAAGTTGAGAGTTGAATGGCAGAGGCACCGGAGGTTCCTGGTCAGCTGATGTAATAGCGCCCTTGGCCCAGGCAAATTTGGTTCCCTCTACCAGTATCAGTGACACCCGCCTTGGAGCTTCAGTAAACCCTCTGGATCAAAGTGAAGGGCGGAAAGTGTAGAGGAATCTGCTCGCCTCAAGAGAGGGACAACGCTGCCTGCCAGAAAACACTAGGCCCTGGATCTAGCGAGCAAAAACTGGGCAGTTTTGCATTGGATGGGGATGTGAAAAGGTCTAATTCTGGTATCCCCATCTGCGAAACAGATCCTCTGCAACTTCCTGAAGCAGTTCCCATTCGTGAACTCTGCCCTGTGATCGGCTGAGACTGTAAGCGATTGTGTTGTCCACTCCGAGGGCAGGCAATGCAATAATATTCATGCAGTGCTGCAGTACCCAATTCCAAACCCTTTGAGCCTCCTGCAAAGGTAGGAATGAGTGCCTCCTTGTTTGTTGAGATAGTACATCACCACAGTATTGTCTGTTTGAATCAGAAGAGTACCTGGTAGAATGTCCGCCTGGAATGCTTGTAGGGCATAGAGGATGGCTCTCAACTCCAGAATATTTATGCAGATGGGACTCTAGAGACGACCATGAGCCTTGAGTCCTGACCCTGTTGAGGCACGCTCCCCATCCGGATCCCGAGGCATCTGTGGAGAGTGTCACTAAAGGAGGTGGCACCATGAAGGGGACTCCTTCGAGAGATGGTCCGGACGAGCCACCACTGCCACTCTCGGATGACGGCATTTGTGATCCGGACTGATGCTGCATATGAACTTGCTTCTGGTCCCATTGAGCCTGAACATCCACTGGGTAAGCCGCATATGGAGTCGGGCTAGGGAACCACGCAATGGGAGCCGCCTATGTCCGAGCAGGCAAAGAACAATCCTGGCGGGCACCGTTGTCTTAGTCATTGTGTCCCGCTTGAGGGATCTAATGTGTTCCGCCCTGGCAAAAGGAAGAAATCTCTCCCTTGAGTGGTGTCCAGAACTGCTCCAATAAACTGAGACGGGACAAAGTGCGACTTCTCCTGGTTGATGATGATGCCCAACGATTGCAAAAGAGAACGGGTATCCTGAATCGCAGAACATCAGGGCCTCCTGAGAGGGTGCCATGAGGAGCCAGTCGTCTAGGTATGGAAAACATAGTGGCCCTGCCTCCTGTGAGTTGCTGCCGCGACTGCCATGCACTTCATAAATACCCAAGGTGCGGAAGATGGTCCGAATGGGAGGGCTCGGAATACAGGTTACTCACCTGTAACTGGAGTTCTAGGAATGGTATATGTTTTCATCCACACTGTTTGGCAGGTTCCTTGCCGCTTTAAATCTTGCTGGAAGGTCTTCAAGCTGGCTCCTCCTACCCATCCGGGTGGTAAACTCTCGGCTCCAATGACACCAGATCTAGCCGCTGGAAGCCAGGTTGTGTGTCAAGCTGGGGAGGCCGATGAATAGTGTGGATGAACAACATATACCATTCCTAGAACTCCTGTTACAGGTGAGTAACCTGTATTCTAGGACATGGGTATGTTGTTCATCCACACTGTCTGGCAGACTCCTAGCAGTTCTCTGGGAGCAGGGAGGCAAGTACACCCCTACTTGGAGAATAATGACTGGAGAACGGAGGCCCCAAAACCAGCATCCCGGGCGTGACTCAAGGTCGTGTGGTAGTGAGTGATGAAGGTGCGTGCTGACTTCCAGGTAGCAGACCTGCAGATTTCCTGGATAGGGACGTCCCTGGAAGCAGCCACCGATGCAGCGGTATGGCGGTAGAATGAGCTCTTATCCCTCAGGGAGGCTCCATGCTGCCAACCTATAGCAGAGATCTATGCAGGAGGTGACCCACCTGCCTATCGTCTGCTTGGCTGCAGGTCTGCCATGCGGCTTCAGCATAGGTGACAAACAGCTGGCGAACCTCTCCCGAACTTCAGCCGTCCGCTCCTTGTAATAAGCTGCAGCTCTTTAGGGTCCAAGCATGGAGCCTATATTCGCCTCCAAAGTGTGATTGGGGTAGAACACTGGCAGAGTCAACACCTGGTTAAGGTGAAACTCCGACACCACCGGAAGGAATTTCGGTGGGGCACAGGACAACCTGTCCCTGTGGAAGACCACATAAGGAGACCGATGGAAAGTGCCTGAGCTCTCCCATCCTTCTGGCTGACGGATAGCCACCAAGAAGACGGTCTTCCACGACAGGTGAGAGATGTCACACCTGTGCATTGGTTGATTGCTTGCCCATGAGCTTAGCCAATACCAACAGTAGATCCCACGGAGGTGGAGGTTCTCGTAACCGAGGGATATGTGATCAAGGCCTTTGAAAAAGCACCGACCACCTTCTCCGCACTAACGACGCTTCCCGCTCGCCCGGTAAGCAGAGATGGCTGCCAGGTACACTCTTAAGGGTCGCCGATCAAGCCCTTGCTGAGAAAGGGACCACAGGTAGTCCGAATGCTAGCCAAGGAACAGGAGGAAGGGTCCAGACCTTGCCCTGACACCAAATGGAGAATCTCTTCCATTTAAAGGGAGCATTTCCTGGTCGACTTACGGGACGCCTCAACAACGTTGAGGACCTCATCGGAAAGACACAAGGCCTGGAACTCTAGCCGCAGGAACCAGGACCAGTACAGGATTGAAGGTCCAGATGGAATACCTTCCCGATTGACTGAGATCAGGTCTGAGCGGGCTGGAAGCCGCCTCGAGCCTGGAGCTGAGACTGAGGAGATCTGGATACCAGAACTGGCAGGGCCAGTCTGGGACTACCAGAATCACCTGTGCCTTGTCCTCCTGCCTTGAGAAGCACCTTGTGGATCAAGGGAAATGGAGGAAAGGTAGAAGAGGCCCGGGGTCCACGGCCTCTAGAAGGCATCCCTGCAGCGAGCCCTGCTGACGGGGCGGGCATGAAACAGTCTCAGCTTTGCATTCTCCCTGGAGGCAAACAGGTCCACCTGAGGCATGCCCCAGTGGGAGAACAGATCTTGTACTACCTCCAGCAGGAGACCACTCGTGGGACACAGCCCCTATCCGGCTTAGGGCATCGGCCAGAATGTTGGAGGCTCCTGCCACATGGATGGCAAGGAGATCCGCCTCCAGGCTGCGACGAGGGACCAAATGGGAGAGCTCCCTGCACAGAGGCATGGAGCACGCCCGCCCCTGGCGGTTTAGGGATACATGGTCGTGGTATTGTCTGTCTGACCTGGACCACTTGACCCCATATAAATGGAAAAGGCGGTGAGGGCTAGATGAACCGCCAAGCTCCAGCAGGTTGATGTGGCATCGACTCCCGAGGGACCAGAGGTCGTCGCGCTCTGTGCTCCCCAGATGGGCACCCCAACACATCAGAGAGGCACTGGTCAATAGAGACCCGTCGGCTTGGGGCGGACGAATGGGATGCCCTCCTGCAGATGTGCTGGAACGGTCCACCACTGGAGGCGTTCCCACATCCCTGGGTCAATGTCACTAGCTGATCCAAGGGATCGGATTGCGGTGACCATTGGCCGGCCAGCCCACTGAAGGGGGACGAAGTACCAACGGGCCCAATGGACCACGCTGGTGCAGGCTGCCAGGAGGCACAGGAAGTCCCGGCAGGCGCAGTTGCCCAACCTGAAATGATTGGGCAAAAGGAGGAAAGAACTCGGCCCTGTCCTCCGGGAGCCGTGCTCTGGCTCAGAGAAGCTCGAGCTCTGCCCATGAACTGTATCACCTGCTTTGGCACGAGTTCCGACTTGGCCTCGCTGATGAGGAGGCCAACCTGAGAGCAAACCTGGAGGGCCAGATCCCTGGACCGCTCCACCTCCATTCTGGAGGAGGCTGCAATCAGCCAGTCGTCCAGGTAGGGTACACCCGGTCCCTTTGGCCCGCAGAATGCTGTCACCACTGCCATGCATTTGGTGAAGACCCTGGGAGCTAGGAAAGGCCGAAGGGCATGGCCCAGAACTCGAGAGGGATCCTCTGCCCTGAAGTGGAGAACTCTCTGGTGGGACGGCGGATTGGGACATGAAAGAAAGCATCCTGGAGGTCCAGACAACAGAACCACATGCCTCGCTCCAAGGATGGAATGATCTGAGCCAGAGTGACCATCCTGAAGGTTCAAGACCTAGGAACCTGTTCAGGTCGTGGTAGGTTCAGAATGGGCGCCAGCCCCCATCTGTTTCGGGACCAGGAAGTACCTGGACACAAACCCTGGGTGGTGGAGGATCCGCCACCTTCCTGATCACCTCTTTTCAAGAGCAGGGAATGTCGGCTCAGCGAGCTGACAGAGAGCTCGCGATCGTGAGCCCCCGAGGGCAGCGGCTCCGGAAGGGGGGGCCTGCTCAAATTCCTGAGGTAGGCCCTTTCCCTACCACCTCCACACCCAGCGGTCCGTGGTGATAGGACCAGGCGGAAAGGAAGTGGTAGAGCTGCCCCCACGGGGAACCCAAGGGGAGTGACAAGGCTGGGCGACACCCTCAACCCGTCACTGGGCAGGCTTGGAGGAGGGGCCGGCTGAGGGACCTCCTGGGCCTTTTCCTCCCTGCTTCCTATCAGAGGAGCCGCAGGCTTGGCTTTTGGGATGCCAAGCAGAGCCTTCTGGCCCTGATGCTGGTGTTGCTGGGCTGGACGTGGCGCAGAAGGACTAAAGGACTGTTGTTGGTGTCACGCCTTTTCCTTCTGGGCGGAGGTGACAGAGTCCAGGGTAGCACTGGACTTTTCAACCGCTGGAGGTGGCCTTCCACTCCAGGGCCGAACAGGTCAGTCCCAAGAAGGGACATCCACCAGTTTATGCTGGGTATCTGCCAAGAAGGTGGATATTCTCAGCCATGCTCTACGGCGCATGGCCACTGCAGCTGCTACTGATCTGGCACAGGAGTCTCCAATGTCCAGAGCCGCTTGGAGCTGCTGTTTCTCACCGCCCTTCCTGACCCCGCACCTGCTTGACCGTAGTCTGCAGGCTGGCGGGAGATGAGGATCACCTCATCCAGGTAGCCCATGAGGGCATGGGACAAGTGTGCCATCAGCACGCCAAGCTGGCCTGGCGGAGGCCTCGGGAGGATGCAGCGTGACACCTTGCGCCCCGCATAGTCCAGCTTTTGGACTCCTTGTCGGAGGCTTATCCGCATCCTGGCGTTCGGGCGCCGAAGCCTATGGTGACTAACCCCTCCACAGAGGTGCTTGCTAACCGGACAAAGAGCCGGTAGGGACTGCATACTTCCTGGCCATCCTGGCGGCGCAGGGCAGGAAGCGGCAGCTACCAGGCTCCAAGGCTGGGCCAACAATGCTTCAGCCACGGAAAGGCATCAGTGGGCAATCCCTTGGTCCATTATCTCCATCAGGATGCCTGGCCAGCTGATACGGGCCTCGAGCTGCATCCCGTGGACTCGAGATGAGCGAAGCAGACCCATGAGCGACAATGGGCTCTCGTCCATTGCTGCCCCTGGAGGACTCCAGGTCTGGGGGCCTGGAAAACAGGGAGGAGTCGTCAGACTCCGAGAGTCCGAAGAACTGCCTGGGGCCTGAGCCACCTCCACCTGCCGAGGCCGGTCGGGAGTGAGGGTGACCAGCAACCTGTGGGGCAGACCCTGACCCGACAGAAGAGTCCTTAGTCGGCATCCCGATTTCGGTTGTGGGGCGGAGGTTCCACACAATCGGTGGGCAGCTGGTTTCGGCGAACAACCAGCCCAGGCTTGGGCACCTCGACTACAGCGAGGGCTGTTTCAGCCTTCGGTGACAACCACTTGATGGCCAGGGAAGGCGGCGGGTTGGCTTGTTCCCGGACAAAAATAACTGCTGCCACATTAAGTCCTCATAGCAGCCTCTCCTCTTCCAAGGAGGAAGGCAGGGGCAGTGGCACCGCTGCTTACCTTAGGTGCCGAGACCGCCCGATGTCAGCAGGATCGGCTGGACGAGACAAGGTCCAAGACCGAGACCCTCGGTGTTTCCGAGGCGGGTCTGGGAGGGTGGGCGACACCAGCTCTTCCTCGGCTCGAGATCCTTGACCAGGGACTCCGGCACAGGAGCTGAAGCAGAGTCTCGGTCTCCACCGGGGAACGGTGAAGAAGGGTTGTCAGCTTCACCAGTCGACAGCCCGTTCGACAAGTCGAAAAAATCTCGACAGCGTTGATGGGTTTCTGGCGGCTGACCTGCCAGGGACACCGTGAAGCCAGCTGACACTTAGCTGCAGCCGACGAGTCGAGTGTCGACTGTCCGGGAAGGGACCTCTCCACTCCTGAACGTCTATGATGGGACTTACCTTCGAGCCATTCTTTTGGACCGAGAAGAGTGTCCCGATGGCCCTCTCCCTTCGTGGAAAGGGATTGGCAAAGCTCCTTAAAAGAAGCTGTGTAGGAGGATCCCAGAGAGAGCGGGATAAATGCTGCGACCGAGGAAGATGAGGATGCGCCTGGGCCTCCTCCTCGAGCGCATCATCTGCTCGAGTTGCTCAGCCGAGCCAGCGCCGCGAGACACCGCCCAATGGGCCTCTTGGACTTCACCGCGGTAGCACTTCTCGGGAGCTCAAGCTGTAATCGGCAGCATGGTCTTCTAGGACGCTGGACGAAAACGATCGATTATAACTCCGCAGGCCCGCGGGTCATGATTCAGGCCGAGGCAGTAGATGCACGTGGAGTGCAGGTCTATCCTGACATCTTCTGCCCGCATGGGCACCGCTTGAAACCGGGAGTCATTTGTCCATTGCAGCTGCGAGAATAATTAGACCAAGTCTTGAGAACTTTAGAATTATTTTCAGGCGAACTGATGAATTAGGATACAGTCTATAAGCAGAGCGCTAAGAAGGAACCTGAGCTTCAAGCGGTAAGGAAGGTCCGCATCATGGGGCAAGCAGAGAGTTTTACCACCGGTGGGTGGAAGGAGTCAGCTTGAAGACCTTCCGCAAGATTTAAAGTGGCAAGGAACCTGCCAGACAGTGTGGATGAACAACATTTCATGTCCCTAGAACTGGTAGTGGCGTCCCAGAAACTCGAAGCTCAGAAACCTTTGATGCATTCGAGCAATCGGAGATATAGGTAAGCGTCCTCATGTCCAGCGACGCCTAGCCATGCGCCTTCTTTGAGCATGGGGATGAGACCCAGTAGGGTCACCATGCGGAAGCGTTATATAACACAAACGTGTTGAGATTGCTGAGATCTAAGATCGGGCGCAAGTCCCCTGCTTTCTTTGGGACCAGGAAGAAGTGGGAATAACAACCTTTCCTTCTGGTCCAGTGGAACGCATTTCACGGCCTCCTTGTCCAGGAGGGCCAAGATCTCCTGCTGGATGAGCAGAGCACGCTGACCCGAGTAACGGCAGAGCAGGGGAGGTCTGGATGGTGGGTGGCTGAGGAACTCTATAGAGTGTCCTCACTATACCAACTGTAACACCCACCAGTCGGAGGTGATCCTCTGCCATCCCGGAAGGTAATGAGAGATCGACTCAACCTTATCCTTTGATCCAGAGGAAGGGCGAGGGCTGGGAAGGAGTCATGCTGTGGTGAGATAGTCCCATGGGCTGGGCTGCCTTGGGATGCTTTGAGCCCTGGCCCATGGGGAATCTGGCTTGACCTTTGCGACCAAAATTGCCCCGGAGTTGTTGGTCGAACGTGGCTGCTGTCGTTGTTGCCTGCCACGAAATGGTTCTGGTTCCTCCGGAAGGAACTAGATTAGGCCTGTACATAGCCTGTACAGTCCGAACTGCCTTCCCGGTGTCCTGTAGCTTGGTGATGACCTTCTCGGATTCCTCACCAAACAGGACAGCTTCGTTATAAGGGACGCCCAGGATATTCTTCTGAATGTCCGGGTGAAACCGAGGACTCTCAACCAAGAGCATCTCCAAGACAGACGCCAGTAGCTGCTCTGGCTGCCAAGTCCACTGACTCGTAGGCAGCTCGAGAACCTGGGTCCCCACGTCCGACCCAGTATGAAGGAGGTTGAGCAGCTCCTCCTTTTCGCCATCCAGAAAGTCCTTCAAAAGGTCTTGGCCCTGATCCCCAGAGGGAGTTTTGAAACTGCACCATGTGGTGAGGTAATTCAAAGACCTTATCAAGCATGTAGCAGCCACATACATACATCTTCCATAGAATCTAATTGCTTAGATTCTTGGTCCGAGGCTGGGTACTCAAGTGTTGCATGGCCGCTGAGACCGATCATGAGACAATGTAATGACCAGTGAGTCTGCTAGGGTTGCTGCGCCAGATACAGGTCCTCCATAGGAGCTCTGCAGAGGTGGTCAGCCTTCTTAGGAACAGCTGGTGTCAAGTGTGGACGCCACCAAGCCATCTTGGTGAAGTCCGTGAAGGTGTTCAATAGAGGTGGGACCACCACAGGCTTTGTGTCCTTTTGCCGAAGGTAACGGGCAAGACGCTTGTCTCTCAGGGTCCAAGTCTCAGTCTCCCATCCCATATTCTCCTGGATGTGCCTCTTGATTTCAGAGAAAGAGGGATCATCCGTGGTGACATAGCTGGTCTCGTGGGGCTGGTGATGGGGACTATAGAGGATGGAGACCTGGAGGTATCGGACGATCCGGTCTGGAGTCATCCCCGTGGTGTCATCTGTCCCTCGGTTGTTTAGGCTCAAAGACCCACAGGAGACCGTGATGGGCATCTTTTCTCTCTCTAGATCTGCCCTAGGAATTGGAGTTGGCCCTTTAGGGGTCGGGGTCTTGAGCCTCACCTCCCGAGGAGGGGTAGGGAAAGAGGCTTACTGGGGACCACGTCCTTTCTGATGGTCTCCCACCAGAAGGTGAACAATTCCTTCATCTCCTGAATGTTCATGCCCGCACGGGCCCGCATCGGTGTGGGTCTGTCACCGGGTTGGGCGCCGGGTCCTGGGGAACCACCGGATCCGTCGACGGCTTCCAGGCGAGCCGGCATACTCCGCCGCCATCTGTCATCCGCAGCGCAGCCTCCTCTCCTGAAGACCCTTGACGCTCGTGTCACCCGCATTGGTACAACTGCTGTCGGGTCGGGAGTCCGCTTTTTGGGCATCAGGTCAGGCACCTTTTATTCTGTGACATCCGCTAAGAGGCGCAGATCCTTGGTCTTCCTTTCCGGGACCTTGGGAGGCTGGGAACGGACCTGAGGTCGGTGTCAGGGCGCTGGCCTGACACCAGCTTAGATTTTAAGGAAGACTTCCACGCTTTTTCTGACAGTCAGGCCTGGTAGAAGAGTCAGGCACCGATGGGTCTTAAGCGGGTGCAAGGAGGCTGAAGAACCCCTGAAGACCTTACCTTAACTGGGGAAGGTTGGGAGCAGACCCGGAAGGAGAATGGTCGGACCGATAGAGCTGAGCTGGCCCTGGATTCAGAGGCCTGCTGGGATCCCGACCTACCGAGTCCCAGTGCTTGTCCCGGTGCTTCCCGGTCTTATGGGAAGAATCTCTTTGGAGGAAGGTCTTTTTTCCATTTTACAAGTTTCTTCAAGAAGGAACCCCTGAAGGGCCTTTTGGCGGAAGATCCTGGTCCTGCTAATAAATGGTTGGCAGATGGAGCAGGTGGGGTGTCGTGTTCCAGGCCCAGGCACCTCACACAAGCCTAATGATGGTCGCTTAGGGATCTGCTTGCCGAAGAATACACTTTGAGGGGTGTCCTTCAAGAGAAGGAGTTGGAGAAGTAGACACAGATTTGTTTTGTAAAGATTTCGTGACGTCATATCATTGATGCAGGTATCCGTGAGGTCGATGCTGGCGAACATCGGTGGAAAAGAACTGGGGATGTTGGGGACCGCCCCTTTATGTGATGCCTGGCGCCGGAGGGGCCGACGGCTGTACGGTCCTCCGCTGGATACTTCTAGCTAGAATTTTTCTGTGGGGTCCTGGCACCTGCCGGCTTCAGTCCTAATGGTGTAACCTGCTGCAAGAGCTGTTTCTCAGTAAGATCAGTAGTTCTAGGAGTGGTATATGCTGTTCATCCACACTATTTGGCATGTCCCTTTCCCTTTAAATCTTGCCAAAAGTCTTCAGCTGGCTCCTCCCACCCACCGGGTGGTATATACCTCAGCTCCACCCCATGATGTCAGATTTTAGCCGCTGGAAGCAGGTTGTGTGTATCCATGGCCGGGGAGGTAGGGTGGGTCCGTGTGGATGAACAATATATACCACTCCTAGAAGAAAAATTACTCACCTTAGTAATGTTGTTTCTTCTAATGGAGTCTTGCTATATTATGACATATGCAGTATAACCCTGGTTAGAACTGCTCCGGAGGTGAAAGAGTTAACTTTCCATGCAGGGCATGGAACCTAGAGCGAGCTCGTTGGAACACTCTGTCTGTTGTAGCTCAAACTTAAACTGTCAGATCTTTACGAAGCAAAACTCACTAAGGTTCTGTGTGGAAGCCAGAACTCACACTAGCCCACTGGCTACTAACTACAAAACATTTTTGTTCTTGATCCAAGACAAAGACTCAAGTCAGGGATTCAAGAAAGAAAAAAATAAGCATAACACCTAAGCACCCTAAGAAAGAGTGAAAATAAAGTGGGCATCTATGAAGTGCCAACATGGCACTGCCCACCCACATCCCAAAAATAGAGGTTCTGAGAGGGGCAGGCTGGGGAGGTCATAATATAGCAAGACTCCATTAGAAGAAACAACATTACTACGGTGAGTAATTTTTCTTCAAACAACATGAAGTCTTGCTATATAGACATATGCAGATCAGGGTGTAGCCAGGGATTTCAAATCTGCACACCAAGTGGACTCACTGCTACCCCGCTTAGGGTAAGCTACCCTCCCGGGTGTAGCCAGACAATATACAAGCGTACACCAGGACCGTGTTTGTTGCCTCATTTGGCACAATAAATACAACTTTTATATCTCATGACAGTGGTTGTTGCCATGCATGGGTAAATACAAATGCCATGCATTGTTTCCCAAGACACCCACATACCAGCCCAGAGCCTGTAAAGTTGTATTGTCCTTGGGATGCAAAGAGAGTATTAGTGACCAGTCCTCTAGTTTCACTCCTATGAATAAAATTACAGAAAGATTCAGTATTTTCTTTGTTAGTTTTCATGGAAAAAGGAAGCAGTTCAGAGCCTATTTGCTATCCCCACTTAAATAAAATTGCACACCATGGAGTGCTTGGAGTATGCGTGCCTACACCCCATGATGCAGATTACACAGCAGTACCTCCATGGAGGAGTGGACAGAACCTACTTAGAAATCGGCTGTGAAGCACAGCTGTGTTAAATCGAGCATCACCCAGCCTGGATATCCAGGAGTAATGCTTTAGCAAAAAGTGTAAACTGTTTTCCAGGTAGCTGCTTGACATATCTCTAGGATAGGATGTCCCTGGCAGCAGCCAGAGACGCAGCTGTACCTCTGGTAGAGGGAGCCTCAGGCCTGAGGGAGGAACCTTACCCAGTTTTTCATAGCAAATTGATACAAGAGACAATCCACCTGGCAATGGATCTTTTAGTGGCAGGTTTCCTTACCAACCTCACCATAAGTGAGGAACAATTGAGGGATTCAAACCTGTGACCCTTGGTACATTCTATATAGTAACTAAGGGCTCTTTTGACATCTAAACTGTGCAATCTCTCTCACCAGAGGAGGAATGGTCAGTGAAGTACACAGGAAGAGACATGGATTGATTAGTGGAAGTCTGAAACCACCTTAGGCAAAAACTTTCTGTTAGTCCTGAGGACCACCTTATCTCTGTGAAAGGAGATAAAATCAGGCTCCACTGACAATGCTTGTAGCTCACTTACAGCGCCTAGAAGAGGTGATGGCTACCAGAAACACAGTTTTCCAAGTCACGTACTTAAGCTCTGCTGAAGACAATGGCTCAAAGGGGTTGTATAAGCTGGGCAATGCAAATATTAAGATCCCAAGCAGGGCAGGGTCCCTGAACGGAGGGTTGGTGAAGCAACCCTTAAAAAACTTGGAGAACACAGGGTGAGCTGAAAAAGAAGGCGTTTACCTGTTGATAAGAAGACAGACACGGCTGCCATGCACTTTTAGGGTAGCTGGTCTCAGCCCCAAAGAATTCAAATGCACCAATAATCCAGGATCGTGGCACGCCAGCAGATTCTGAGGAAATATGCTTACCAGCACACCATATGGAAAATCTTTTCCATTTTTGAATTATAAGTAGCCCTGGTGGAAGGCTTCCTAGAGGCCTTCAAGATACCCAATACACCTTGGGAAAGGTGTAGGTCAGCAAACTCTAACTCTTCAAGAGCCATGCCTTGAGATTGAGAGATTTGAGGTTCGGATACCAAACTCTCCCTGGGCACAGGTTAACAGGTTGTGATTCCTGGGAAGACACAGGGAAGGTGGACTGCTGAGGACATGAGGAGGGGTACCAGGGCTGTCTGGCCCAATCTGGAGCAATCAGGATCATCTTCCAGGGTTGAGATCTGATTTTGACTAGCACCTTGAAGAGAAGAGGGAAGGGGGAAAAGATAGAGAAACTTCCTTCCCAACTGAGTAGGAAGGCATCCAGAGGGACTGAGCCCAACACTGGGGCCTGCAGCAAAAAGGGAAGTTGGTGATTGTCTGGGGCTGCAAAGAGATCTATCTGCGGGTGCCCCATCTGGCAAATACTACCTCCAGTACTAGGGGTCCAGTGCCCATTCATGATGGCCCTGGGAAATCCTGCTGAGAGCATCCGCTAGGACATTGTCCTTGCCTGGGAGGTGAACTGTCAGAAGGGAGGTGTGTCTAGAGAATAAGCCAGAGATCACAACTTCATTGCTTCGTGCACAAGGTCGAGACCGAGTGCCCCTTGCTTGTTGATGTACCACATTGTAGTGGTATTGTCTGTTCTGAACAGATGTGGAAAAACCTGGAGTGCTAGAAAACTGTTCTGAGTTCCAACAAATTAATGTGGAGCAGAGATTCCTGAGGGGACCACAGCCCCTGGGTAGTAAGGTGCCCATGTGAGCTCCCCACCCCAAGAGGGATGCATCTGTAGTAAGGGTCAAGGAGTGAGACTGGGGAGTGAAGGGAACCCCTGTCTCAGATTGCTCTGGTCCTGCCACCACTGAAGGGCCTGGATCAGGGTTCAGTCACTGGGATCAATTTGGTTAGAGGATCTGTCCTTTGAGACCAAAGGCTCTCAAATGGAACTGGATGTCCCTCATCTGAAATCTTGCTCCCTGCACTACTGCTGTAGAAGCAGCCATGTGCCCCAGGAGCTGTAGAAAATGCCTTGCTGGTCGAGAGACCTGCAGGGTGAAAGAAGAGGCCAGAGAGACCAAGGTCCTTGCTCTTTCCAGCGGAGGAAGGCTCTGGCTTCTTTGTGTTCAGTTCTGCTCTATGAAGGTGAGAAGCTGGACAGGCTCCAGAACTGACTTTGGAAGACTGAGAAGGAAACCTAGAGATGTAAGCAGTTGCTGAGTTACTTGTAAGTGTAGTTTGACCTGTTCTGGAGACTGGCCACAATGAGCCAATCGTCCAGATAAGGAAAGATGGCAATCTTTTGCCTTCTTAAGTGAGCAACTGCTACTGCCAGGCATTTGTGAACACCTCGGGACCGGTGAGGTCAAGGGCATTGTTCTGAACTGGTAATGGCCTGAGGGCAGTTCAAATCTGAGGTACTTTCGATGGGAGCTTCCGATGAGAACATGGAAGTAGGCATCCTTGAGGTCCAGGGAGGCTAGCCAGTCCCCTGGCCTTAGAGAGGGTAAAATAATTCCCAGAGTCACCATTTTGAACTTTGGTTTTAAAAGGTGCTTGTTTAGATACCTGAGATCCAGGATGGGCCGCCATTCTCCTGTCTTTTGGGGTAAGGAAGTACCTGAGTACAACCCTTTGCCCTGGTGTATGGGTGGAACCCTTCCACAGCTCTGAGAGCCAGGAGGGAAGAAACTTGTTTCCAGGACAAGTGCCTCTGATGGGTTTGCAGGTGGAAGGACCTGCTCTCATCTTGGAAATTTTCTGAAGCTGAGAACCAGACCCTGGCTTACTATTTCCAGGACCCACTTGTCTGATGTTAAAGACTTCCAGTCCTGGACAAAGTAAGCCAGCCTGCCCCTACTGGTAGTGGAGAATCGCCCTGGCCACCCCATTATGGAGCCTGTTTTGCAGGGGCTTTTGGGTTGAGGGGTAGAAGCAGGCCTATAGAACCCTTCTGCCCTTCCCAAAAGAACCCCCTCTGGGCATAAGCAGAAGAGGCCTGGGCTTGCAAAAGGCCCATGAAAAGGCCTGCCCTGAGCGTGCTGCCTTTGAGGAGTGGTTTGCCTTTCTTTGGCCTGTGCACTCCTACAGGTGGTCCTATACTCATCCATTTTCTTCATATAATTCTCTGTCTGCTCCCCAAACAGAGAATTGCCCACAACAGGAAAATCCATAGCCTTAGACAGAGTATCCTGTGATAGGGCAGTACATCTGAGCCAGGCCATTCTCTAAGAGACACAGATGTAGCCATGATTCTTGATGAAACATCATTAGAGTCTACTGCAGCATGAAATTGCAACTTGGATGCCTCAATCCGATCCCAGCCACCTGCTCCAGCCCCTGGCAAGCTGGTCAGGGGCCTGTTTTGCTAGGGCCAGCACAGTATCCCATTTGGATTTCGGTACCTAGCTGCATAAGCCATATAATTTGCCTGTCTGAGTCCCAAATATGCTGCCATGTACTGTTTCTTTGCCATGGCATCCATCCTCCTGGAATCCTTTTCAGGAGGGTGAGAGGCTGAAGAATATTAGCCTCGTCACAGGCTGCAGCCTGCACTACCCCCACATGGCTGCACTGCTGAGAGGAACTCGAATCAGAGCCTGATAAAGCATACCTCTTGTCCATCCTTTATCCACAGGAGGATAGAATGAGGAGTTTTAGAATTTTACTGTCTGTTTCCTAAAGGATTTGTGCAAGGGAATAGACAGTCTCCTAGACTCTGGAATATCCATCATTTCCACATAATCAGGCTCTTCTTGGTCATCAACAGCTTCCTCAACAGGGAGTTGGAGAGTTTCAGCAACTTTCTTATAGAACATAAAATGGGAAGGGACTCAGATAGCCTGGGGGAACCCTGATGGTCTGTCTGGAGAGATGTCCGTTCAATGGGCACATGCAGACCTTCAAAATCACATTCACTCTCCTCATACCCCTCCTCCCCTTCCTCCTGTTCATAAAAATCCTCAAAATCATAATCTTGAACGGTGGAACCGTCCAGACAGCGCTTCCCTGATGGTGTCGGTTTGGGACGGAACCGAGAAAGGACTGGACAATTTGAATAGCTTTAGCCATTTCCTCAGCGGTTGGAGAAAGAACTTTGGCTCCACACTAGCTGACTTTTAGCCCTTTAGTTGGAACCGGCTCCTCAGAGCTGGCTCTTCGTTGCCGAGGAAGCATTGCCCTGGTCAGAGGCACTCCCTCAGTTCGGTTGGAACCGAACCGGGCTGGCCATCCGGTCAGCGGACTTTTGGCCTCCTTTCCTGAGCCTACCAACTCTCTCTTCCACGGTGGCAGCAGGAAATTCTTACAAATCTGGCAGTCTGCACTGAGGTGGTCAAACCCCAGACAATATACACAGGTGGTGTGTGGGTCAGCCTTAGCAAAGGCTTCCCCACAGAGGCCACAGTGCTAAAACCCAGTGGGTCCGGTTTTCTTTGGGTTTCTCAGACATAGTGCCAGCCTAACCAAAACTTGCCGTTAGTGGCAATCCGCCAAGCAAGACTCTCTATCAGTTCCCAACCGTGTCACTGGTGCGTGGAAAAAACAATAATGAAATCCATTTTTTTAGAACCGATAAGAACGGGAACCGCACTCTAAAGGACTAGAAAGTTAATTTAAAACCAATCTGATCGGTTCAAACTGAACCGAAAAAGACGTTACAAGTTCCACACAGAAGAAATAAACATAAGCCTATCTATTACTTACAATACCACAGACAGAGCTTGAACCGACGACTGCGGTTTAATTTGATAAAATAAATCGAGAATTACACTTTTTAACCGACAAGCGAACCGAGCAGCAGGAGAAATCTCCGGGCGACTGTTCAGTGAAGGAAAGAATCTGACAGTTTAAGTTTGAGCTACAACAGACAGAGTGTTCAACGAGCGACGCGCTCAAGGTTCCATGCCCTGCATGGAAAGTTAGCTCTTTCACCTCCGAGAGCAGTTCTAACCTGGGGTTATACTGCATATGTAATAATATAGCAAGACTTCATGTTGTTTGAACTACTGTTACAGATGAGTAACCTGTTCTTATAGGATCGTGGATATGTTTGTCAGACTCCTAGCAGTTCTCTGGGAGGAGGAGGCAAGGCACACCCTACTTAGGGAACAGAGATTGAGAACTGAGGTCCCATAACCAGCATCCCGGCATGACTCAAGGTCGATGTGGTAGTGGGTATGAAAGTGTTTGCTGACTTCCAGGTAGTAGCCCGACAGATTTCCTGGATAGGGATGTCCTGGAAGCAGCCATCGATGCAGCAGTATGGCGGGTAGAATGAGCTCTTATCTCTCTGGGAGGCTACTTATCTGCCAACTCATAGCACAGACCTATGCATGATGTAGTCTATCTTGCAACAGTCTGCTTGCTGCAGGTCTGCCAGAAGCGGCTTCAGAGTAGGTGACAAACAGCTGGCAAATTTCCGCGTCCTCTCCTTATAATAAGAGAGTGCACATCTCAGGTCCAAAGTATGGAGCACGTATCGCCTCTGATGTGAAATAGGGTAGTACACCGCAGAGTCAACACCTGATTAAGGTGAAACTCTGACACCACATTTGGAAGGAATATCATGGGGGGTGCAGGACAACTTTGTCCCTGTGGAAGACCAGATAAGGGAGTCCACCAAAAGCGCCTGGAGCTCCCCTGTCCTTCTGGCAGGCGTGCTGCCGCCAGGAAGGCCGTCTTCCACAAGTGTGACAACTCACACTTGTGCAAAGGTTCGAATGGCTTGCCCATGAGTTTTGCCAGTACCAGCAGTAAATCCCACGGAGGTGGAGGTTCACACACGGAGGGATATGTGATCCAGGCCTTTGAAAAGCGCCTGACCACTGTCTCTTGCACCAACATCAGCTGACCAGCCCACGCCCGATAAGCAGAGATGGCTGTCAGGTGCACCCTAATGGTCGATGACCAGAGACTCCCTTTGAGAGAGACCAAAGGTAGTCAAGAATGTTAGCCACTGAACAGTATAAAGGGTCCAGGCTCTCACCCTGACACCAGATGGAAAACCTTTTCCATTTGAAGGTGTAACATTTCCGGTCAATACTTTCTGATGCCTCCACCACGGTGTAGACATCTTCAGAAAGACCCAAAGCCTGGAACTCTAGCCGCTCAGAAACCAGGCTGTGAGGTGCAGGGACTGAAGTTCGGATGGAATACCTTCCCCTGACTGAGTGATATCAGCCGTGTCAAAGCCGCCCAGGTGCCTGCAACTGAGGCTGAGGAGATCTGGATACCAGAACTGGTGGGGCCAGTCTGGAGCTACTAGGATCACTTCGCCTTGTCCTCCTCACCTTGAGGAGCACCTGGTGGATCAAGGAAATGGAGGAAGCGAGAGGAGGCCTGGGGTCCACGGCCTCAAGAAGGCATCCCCATGCAGCGAGCCCCTGCTGAGGGGCGGGCATGAAACAGCCTAAGCTTGGTGTTTCCCTGGAGACAAACAGGTCCACCATGGGTTTCTCCAATGGGAGAACAGGCTGTAAGCTCCTGCCACATGGATGGCTAGCAGATCTGCCTCCAACCGGCTCACGAGGGACCAGCTGCAGAGTGCCTCCTTGCACAGTAATGGGTGTGCGTGCCGCCCTGTTTGTTGAGGTAGTACATGGTCGTGGTAATGTCCGTCTGGACTTGAACCACTTGACTCTGGAGCTGAGGAGGCAAAGCTGACAGTGCCAGTCTGACTGCTCTGAGCTCCAACAGGTTGATGTGGCATCGGGATTCCTCAGGGGTCCAGAGCCTGTGGGCCCTTTGTCCCCATGGGGCTCCCCAGCCCATGGAGAGAGGCATCGGTCGTGATGACGACCGCGTCCGGGGCAGACAAACGGGATCCTTTCCTGCAACCTGTCTGGGGTGGTCCACCATTGGAGAGCCTCCCACATCTTCTGGGTTAGCAACCAGCTGGTCAAAATGACCATGCTGCTGAGTCCACTGGTGGCCAGCTCCCATTGGAGGCGCATGTGCAACCGGGCCACGGACCACTGAGGTTCACGCCGCCAAGTAATCCAGAAAGTGCAGAAAGTCCCAGGCAGGCAAGTGCCCAACCAGAAATGATTGGGCAAAGGAGGAAAGAACTCTGCCCTATCCGCCGGGAGCCAAGCTGGCTTGACAAGAGTCGGGCTCTGCCCTGATGAAGCAGATCACCTGAGATGGCACGAGTTCTGACTTGGTCTCACTGATCAGGAGGCTGAGTTGGAAGCAGGTCTGAAGGGCCAGGTCCTGGACCTCTCCACCTCCTGTTGGGTGGATCCTGCTAAGAGCCAATCATCGAGGTAAGGGTAAATCCTGACCCCGGCGCCTGAGATGGGCCACCACCACTGCAATGCATTTGGTGAAGACCGTGGAGCTAATGACAGCCCGAATGGCATGGCTGAATTCGTACAAGGTCCTTCGACCCTGAAGTGGAGGAACCGCTGATGGGACGGATGGATTGGGACATGAAAGAACGCATCCTGCAGATCCAGTGAACAGAACCACATTTTTAGCTCCAAGGATGGTGTGATCTGGGACAGAGTGACCATCCGGAAAAGTGCATGACCTGAGATATTGATTCAGGTCGTGCAGTTCTAGAATGGGACACCAGCCCCGTCCACTTGGGCACCAGGAAGTACCTGGAGACAAAGCCTGGGTCTGCTGGAGGATCCGCCACTGGAACTACTGCCTCCTTGAGGAGGAGCTGGAGCGATGTCATCTCAGAGCCGACTGGGTCTGAGCAGATGCTCTTTCCTCCCGAGGGATGGGCTCGCTTGGGGGATACTGCTGAATTCCAGAGGCAGTCCCGACCGACCACTTCTAGAATCCACTTGTCCGTGGTGATAATCTGACTAGGAGGAAAAAGTGGCAGAGCGGCACCCAGGGAGGACCCAGAACTGGTGTGGCGGGAGAGGGTAGCTGCCCCACCCAGTCACTGAGCAGGCTTGGAGGAGGAGGCTCAGGACCTGAACCTCGGCCTCTTTATGGGACTGTTGGGGTCAGGCTTGGGCCAAGGGCATCAAGCTTGAGCCTGCTGTTGATGTTGGTGCTGCTGTCCTTGAAAAGGAGGACTGCTGAGCTGCAGTGGAAGAGTGCCGAAAAGCTTCTTCTTTTCTTCTGCTGGTTCTTGCCGAAGAACTCTTAGCAGAAGTAGCATCCAAGGTGGCACTGGACTGCTCAATGTGCTGAAGGTGGCCAGTCACTCCTGGGCCGAACAAGTCAGTCCCAAGGAAAGGCACATCAGCTAGTTTGTGCTGGGTATCCACTGGGAAGGAGGAGAGCCTCAGCCAAGTCCTGCGACGAGAGGCAACCGTGAACTGTGGCAGCCATCGAATGGCACACGAATCCCCAATGTCCAGGGCCATCTGAAGCTGCTGTTTTGCAACAGGTCAGCCCTGATCTCGGACCTGCTTGACCGTGGTCTGCATGTCCGCAGGGAGGTGTGAGAACAGCGTCATCTAACGACCCTAGAAGGCGTGAGAGAAATGTGCCATGATGATGGACGGGACTTGCCTGACGAAGGTCAAGGAGGAAGCCGCACAGACCTTCCTGGCTGAATGGTCCAAGAGTTTGGACTCTTTATCAGGAGGTCGGTCAGTATCGGCAGAACTGCCAGTACATCTGAACACAGAGGCAGTCACCAGGCTCTCAGCCAAAGGATGCTCTGTGAACCCCGCTAGGGACCCCATGGGCACCACTACCAGGGCCATGCAGGCAGACGGAACTGGACAAGAGGTAGGGCTGCCATAGTTCAAGGGCCGGGTCGACAATGGCCTCAGCCACCTGAAAGGCCTCAGGGTGCCCTCTTTTCACAATGTCCATGAGAGGGTACTCCGCCTTTTTCTGGATTGGCTCCAGGGCATCCCTGTAGACTCAGAGATGAGGCGAAGGATCACTTGAAAGACGTAGGGACCTCCCTCCGTCTCTAGGCCAGTGGTTGATTCATCATCACCTGGATGTGAATGCAAACCGTGCCGTGGAATCCGGGTCACAATGGCCTACCGTAGGTCACCTTTGTCTGCCGAGGGCGGTCAGGGGTGACCGTGACTGACAAATGCCGGGAAGCCCAGTGTCTGGTCTTCTTCCTTGGAAGGAGCCCTTCCCACAAGCTGTTCCACCACAATAGGTGGAGAGACCATTTTGGGCCGAACAGGTGGTCTTGCCAGCTCCAGAAGGTGGGAACCAATTTGGTCAGCCTTGAAGAAGTCTGCCTCGGCCTGGGAGGTGAAAGCCAAGTAATGGCCAGGGTGGAAGCCGTGGTAAGGCTTATGCCCGGACAAAATCAGCTGCTGCCACAGGGTCCTCATGCCCGCAGGAGTTTCTGACAGGCACTCTCCTCATCCGAGGAGGAGTAGGGGACGACCGATGGCGTCTCTTCTTTTAGAGAGCACTTACGGCTTTTCCTCGACCTGTCAGTCAAGGGGTCCTAGACCCTCGACCGAGATCAGGCAGGCCAACTTGGTCGGTCGGGAGACACCCGGCGGGCCGGTAACTCCCAGAGTCCGGAATCGGTTCCTCGATGGGGACTCCAGCAGGCTGGCCTCCTCATCAGGAAAACAAGGACTGGAGTTCTCTCCAGGAGTCGGCGACAAAGGGGTCAATAGAATTCGATGGCGATTTCACAAACCCTCAGTAGACTAGCTTGGCGGCAAGTCAAAAGCCGGTGGCCGAAGAAGCGATCTCGACCAAGTCAAGACAGCATGTCTCTCTCGCCCCAAGACCGCCTCTGTCGAGACCAAGACTCGGATCCTTCTCTTGCTTACGGGATCAAGAGGAGTGCATGTCCACAGGCACCTCTCCCTTAGTAGGAGAGACTGGCACAACTCCTAGAAGGAACCCAAGAAGGTGGAGCCCAGGTTGAGTGGGACAAAACCTCCGAGAAGACTCCCGGCACGAGCCGCCTGCTCCTCGAACACTTGCATCGTTCCAACTGCTCAGCGGATCCCGCAGCTGCAGAAACTGCCCACCGAGCCTCCTTGCATTTCACAGGAGGGTTTCTTCTCCAACCTCCCCAGTTTCAGGCATGCGAGATGGTCACTCGAGGACATTGGGATGAAAAGCCAAGCAAAAACTGCAAGACTAGGTGCCATGGCGACACCAAGGCAGTAGACTACGCCAGTATGGGGATGCTACTGACATCTTCTGGCCGCACAGGCACCTATGAAATCTGGGGAAGATTTTTTCTTCCATGATCGAAGCTACAAACTGCGATCACTAACACGCACATCACGAGTTTGGTAAAACCGAAGGTTTGAAACCAGGAGCCTACAAAATGCGAGAGCATGAGGGAGGCAACCTGAATCTTCCAACGGAAAGGAAGATCTGGCGCCATGGTGGAGCCAAGGTATATAGCACCGGTGGGTGGGAGGAGCCACTTTGAAGACTTCTGGTGAGATTTAAAGCGGAAGGAGACATGCCAAAGAGTGTGGATGAACAACATATCCATGTTCCTAGAAACAGCCTTTTCCAAAAGGGTTGTTTGTCCCTCTTATACATTTTTTGACGGACCAAATGGACTTCCAAGATTCTTGGAGATGAGTAATCAGTTTTTCCATTTCATCTCCAAAAGGACTGAGCACTTAAAGGGAGGTCCAGGATGCCCGACTGCAGATCCTGAGAGAATCCAGAGACTCTAAGCCAGGCATAGTGCCTGAGATAAATGCCATATGCCTGCTCTGGCTGCCGATATCGCAGTGTCATGCGTGCCTACATCCGACCCCGATTACAGCAGGTTCAGGAGCTCAGTTTTCTGGGCGAGACTGGAAGGGCTTGGGCTATCTCGAGACCTTTCTCCCACAGGGTAATCTGGTACTGCACTATGTGTGAGAAAGTTAAGGGACTGGATGGCTGGTAGAGGGGCAGTAGACCTTTTGCAGTTCCAGTCAATATATCTGGACTCCTGGTGGAGGCTGGGTGCTAAGGTGTTTTGGCTTCTTTGAGCGATCATGAGCAGCCGTGATCACCGTTTAGTCCACCGTAGGGTGTTCCACCAGAAAAGGCTCCTCCCTAGGGGTTCTGTCAGCCTATCCGACTTTTGGAAGAGGTGGAAGGATGCTTCCAGGTTAGTCTAGTCAGGTCTTGGAAGGTGTCTACCAAAGGAAGCACCACTAGAGGGTTAGGCTCCTTTTGCCTCAGGTACCTAGCTAGCCTCCACTACTCCAGATCCAGGTCTTCAGTCTTTCATCCATTGGAAGCCTGGATGTGCCTCATGATGTCCATGAAATAGCAGTTACGTAAGAACTTACTGTAACAGTAGATCTTCAAGAGAGGTTCCTGCAGTAGATCTTCACATATAGGACTGCGCCTCAAGGCCAGGTCCGCGTGAGCAAACCTGTAGATAGTAATCACTGAGCGGGACCGCCTGACGCCAGGGCGCTTTGACATCAGCCCGACTATAAAAGGGTGGTCCGCATCCGCTGTCCAGTTCTTTCCCAATGGACACCTAAGGATAGGTAAGAGAAAACCAGAGTGAACTCCAAAGACCCTGCTTCCACTCTAGTCCAGCTGGACTAGACAGGATGGAAAGTAAAGCATCCAAAACTGGGGAAGGAGGAGGAACTAGACCTACTGCAGTAACCTCTCTCAAAGATCTACTGTTATGGCAAGTTCTTACGTAACTACATATCTTACTTCAAGAGGGTTCCTGCAGTAGGTCTTCACATATAGGACTGAATACCAAGCAGTCCCAAAGAAAAATAAGGCATAGGTGCATCTGGGAGGAGGAGGAGAAGTCGCCAAGAGTAATCACGACAGAAGGCCTTGCAGGACCACAAGTCCAAAGCCAGTTCTGCGCCTAGAGGCAATGTCCAGACTCTAATGCTTAGCGAAGGTGTGAACACACGACAAGGTGGCCGCAGCACAGATCTCTGCTGTGGACACATTTCTGAAAAAGGCAGTAGATAGCCATGCTATGGGTAGAGTGGCCTTTGACTGCCCCGAAGGACTTCCCATATTTCGTACGTAAAATGGATGCAGTTAGCTAGCCATCGCAGATGGTCTGCTTGAAATAGCCTTGCCCTGGCACTGAGGGGCAAAAGCTATGAACAGTTGATTAGATTTCCTAACCTCTTTAGTCCTGTTTGTGTAGTACCTCAGGATCCAGTGCACATCAAGCTGTGCAGCAGGTGTTCCCCATTGGAATACTGTGGATAGTACACCGTAATTCCACGCCTGGTTCAAAGTGGTTTCTGAAACAACTATGGCAGAAAAGAAGGGCTAGTCCGAAGGACTACTCGGTCCTTATGAAAAATCAAATAAGGTTCTTTACATACGAAGGCCTGTAGTTCGAAACCTTTCTGGTCAAGTGACAGCGACTAAAAACAAAGTCTTCCAAGAGAGGACGCCAAGAATGCAAGAAGAAGCTGTTCAAACAGTGGTAAGGTCAGCTTCTACATAAAATTCAGGTCCTAGGTGGGCAAGGGTTCCGGATCGGAGGTTTCAAATGAAGGATGCCTTTAAAAAGGTTTGGCAACCTCCATCTGAGCCAATGTTTCCGCCCTCCACTGGGAGGTGGTAGGCCGACACTGCAGAGAGGTGGACCTTAATGGAGGAATAGCTAAGGCCCACCTCAGACAGATGTGCGAGGTACTCTAGAACCTGGGATACCGAGCACGAAAATGGATCCCAGCTCCTTGCTTGGGCCCATACGTGAATCTCTTCCACTTCATAGCATAAGTGGATCTAGTGGAGGGTTTTCTGGCCTTCACTAGAATGTCGCAACCTGTGAAGAGACCCCATAGCGGAAATCGCTATGTTCACAGGTGCCACACATGAAGATGGAGAGACTGAAGGCTCGGATGCACCAGGGTGCTCTGCTCCTGAGTCAGAAGGTTGTGAGAAATGGGCAGAGGAACCAGAGGCTCCAGTGCCAAGTGTCGCAGAAGAGGGAACCAAATTTGGCGTGCCCAAAGAGGAGCAATCAGGATTAAGTGGCCCTCTCTTGTTGAAGTTTCACAAGGACCTTCTGAATTAGAGGAAGGGAGGAAAGACGAAACCTCCCTGTCCACGTAAAAGAGATAGCGGTCTTGCCAAAAAGCACCATGCCCAGGAAACGAGCGAGCAGAAGACGGGTAGTTTTGCATTGTATGGGAGGTAAACAGATCCATCTCTGGTTGACCCCATCAAGAAAGAGGTCTTTGGCTACTTCTGACTTGAGCTCTCCACTGGTGGGCCTGGGCCACTGATCGACAGATCAACGGCCAGGACGCCAGTGACGCCTGTAACGTGAACTGCTGTCAGATAAAGGCTGTGCTGAATCGCCCAGTACCACACACCCTCATGACTTCTCGGCAAAGAGGGTAGGATCTGGTTAGCCCCTCGCTTGTTTATGTACCAGACAATGGACATGTTGTCCGCTCTATACCAGGACAGATCCCAGAACCAGCAGCGACTGGAATGCCTGGAGGCGTAAAGAACCGCCCTGGTCTCCAGAACACTGATGTGGAGCATCAGCTCCTGATCGAACCAAGACCCTGTGTCTTGTGAGACCCCAGATGAAGCACCCCAGCCTAGAGTTGGAACTGTCAGAAGGAAAGGGACCCCTTCGACAAATTCGAGAGATCCTGCCACCAGCGAGATCTCTGGAGGCTGTTGGAGATCATGACTCTTTGGTTCATGTCGTCTGTCCTCTAGTCCCATTGGACTCAAGAGACCATTGGGGACCCTCATGTGAAGCCTGGCCATTGGGATCTGCCGAAATGGCCGCCATCAGACCCAATAAACGAAGCATCGAGTGTGCAGGGATCCAACAGGCCTGTGCCACCAGTATGGCTTGAGAAGCAAGAGTCTCGGCCCGATCTGACAGTAGGAAAGCCTTGCCCTGAACTGTGTCTAGTACAGCTCCAATGAACTGGAGTTTCTGGAGGGTACTAGCTGGGACTTGGGAAACTGACTGTTATGCCCAGTAAAGCAAACAAGCTCAGGGTGAAAGAGAGAGCCTCTTCAGGCTGGTAGGAGAGGGTGCTGAGAGAGCCAGTCATCCAGGTACGGAAGACAAATGCCCTGGAGGGTGCGAAAGGCCGCCACCACCGCTAGACATTTGGTGAACACTGGGGGCTGAAGAAAGGCCAAACGGGAGTGCTCGGGACTGAAAATGTTTCTTCTGGAAAACAAAGCGGAGAAAGCGGCGGTGGGCAGGAGCCATAGAGCCTGTCCGTTGCCAGGTGCTCAGGAGAGACTTTAGACTCAACTGGTTCACCAAATCGTCTTCCTTTTCATCATCCCACTCCTGGTCATAAAATGCCTCAGGGTCTTATGAACGGAGGAGAGTGAAGTACCAGGCATTTGAACCGTAGTGTGAGCCGTGGAACTGCTGACCCGTTCCCTAAACAGCTTTGTAAAGACTGAATAATACAAATGGCATTCGTAATGTCTTCAGCGGTTGGAACTGCAACTGCATGCTTCCTGGAGTTCAAACTGGCTGTTTTCTTTCTTTTTTTTTTGCAGAAAGTTTCAAAGGCCAGTTTCTCGCTTACTCTTACTAGCAGAGGTCTTGCCCTGGTCAGAGCGCTCCTTCCGTTGCACGGTTTATCCTGGATGTGGAACGGACTGAACTTCCATATCTTTTCAGCCATTCTCTTCTGCAGTCTATTAAGTATCAAGCATAGATTGAGGAGGTTTTGCAAATTTCACAGTCTGCCTTATGGTGACCAAACTCAGGCAGAACACAAAATCAGATGCGGGTCAGCCTTAGCAAATGGCTCACCACACTGTGCAATGCTGAAACCCAGTGGGACCGGTTATTTTCTTGGGTTTCTTTGACATAACCTCAAACAGCAGGAATTTAACACTTATCCACAGTTGGCTGTTAAGCCTGAATAAGCAGAATAAAGTTTTTGGTTAACGGTCAGGTTAGCGACCAAGGAAAAACAGAAAACCAGTTTTTAAATCAAAACCTTACCGGTCCCTGAACACAATATTTTAACAGAAAACTTAAATTTTACCTCAAGAAAGTAAATAAGTGTTTGATAAACTAACGAAACTTGGGAGCCGAGAGAAATCTCCGAGGCAACCTCACAGGCAGAGTGGAGTAAATACAGGTTACTCACCTGTAACAGGAGTTCTAGGAATGGTATATGTTGTTCATCCACACTCATTGGCAGTATCCTTGCCGCTTTAAATCTTGCGGAAGGTCTTCAAGCTTGCTCCTCCACCCACCGGGTGGTATAATCTCGGCTCCGCCCCATGGCGTCAGATCTGGCCGCTGGAAGCTCAGGTTGTCGTCTAAGCCGGGAGGTCGGGTGGGTCGTGGGATGAACAACATATACCATTCCTAGAACTCCTGTTACAGGTGAGTAACCATTTCTAGGGACATGGATATGTTGTTCATCCACACTCATTGGCAGACTCCTAGCAGTTCTCCGGGAGGAGGGAGGCAAGACGCACACCCCATATACTTACTTGGGAAAGAGAGACTGGAGACGAGGCCCCAAAACCAGCATCCCGGCGTGACTCAAGGTCGATGTGGTAGTGGGTAATGAAGGTGTTTGCTGACTTCAGGTAGCAGCCCTGCAGATTTCCTGGATAGGGGCGTCCCTGGAAGCAGCCACCGTTGCAGCAGTATGGCGGGTAGAATGAGCTCTTATCCCTCTGGGAGGCTCCATGCCCGCTAACTTATAGCAGAGATCTATGCAGGAGGTTACCCACCTGCTTATCGTCCGCTTGGCTGCAGGTCTGCCAGATGGGCTTCAGCGAGGGTGACAAACAGCTGGCGAACTCTCTCCCCGAATTTCAGCCGTGGCGCTCCTTATAATAAGCAGCGCCTTCTAGGGTCCAGAGTATGGAGCCTATATTCGACCTCGAGTGTGATTGGGGTAGAACACGGCAGAGTCAACACCTGGTTAAGGTGAAACTCCACACCACCTTGGAAGGAATTTCGGTGGGGCGCAGGACAACCTTGTCCCTGTGGAAGACCAGGTAAGGGAGACTCGATGGAGCGCCTGGAGCTCTCCCATCCTTCTGGCTGACGTGATAGCCACCAAGAAGGCGGTCTTCCACGACAGGTGAGAGAAAGCACCTGTGCATAGGTTCGAATGGCTTGCCCATGAGCTTTGCCAGTACCAGCAGTAGATCCCACGGAGGTGGGGTTCCCACTGGAGGAAATGTGATCAAGGCCTTTGAAAAGCGCCAGACCACCTTCTCCTGCGCCACGACTGCTTCCCGGCCCGCGCCGGTAAGCAGAGATGGCTGCCAGGTGCACCCTAGGTCGCCGACCTAAGCCCTTGACTAGAAAGGACCATAAATAGTCCAAGATGCTTGCCAAGGAACAGGAGGAAGGGTCCAAGCCCTTTTCCTGACACCAAATGGAAAACCTTTTCCATTTGAAGGCATAACATTTTCTGGTCGACTATACGGACGCCTCAACTACATTGAGGACCTCGTCGGAAAGACCCAAGGCCTGGAACTCTAGCCAGCTAGGAACCAGGCCGTCAGGTGCAGAGATTGAAGGTCCGGATGGAACACCTTCCCTGATTGACTGAGCAGGTCGGGCGAGCTGGAAGCTGCCGCGAGTCCTGGAGCTGAGACTGAGGAGATCTGGGTACCAGAACTGGCGAGGCCAGTCTGGGGCTATCAGAATCACCTCGCCTTGTCCCTCCTCGCCTTGAGAAGCACCTTGTGGATCAAGGGAAATGGGGAAAGGCGTAAAGAGCCCGGGGTCCATTGCCTCGAGAAGGCATCCCCTGCAGCGAGCCCTGCTGGAGGCGGGCATGGAACAGACTCAGCCGCGTTCTCCATGGGGCAAACAGGTCCACCTGAGGTGTGCCCCAAAGGAGAACAGATGCTGTACTACCTCCGGCAGGAGAGACCACTCGTGGGATGCAGCCCCTATCCGGCTCAGGGCATCGGCCAGGGTGTTGGAGCTCCTGCCACGTGAATGGCGAGGAGATCCGCCTCCAGGCTGCGCCACGAGTGACCATCTGGAGAGCTTCCTTGCATAGAAGCATGGGCGCGTCCGCCCTGGCGGTTTAGATAGTACATGGTCGTGGTATTGTCCGTCTGGACTCGGACCACTTGACCCGGAGGAAGCGGAGCAAAGGCGGTGAGAGCTAGGCGGACCCGGAGCTCCAACAGGTTGATGTGGCATCGGGACTCCCGCGGGGACCAGAGGCCATGAGCCAGTGTTCCCCAGATGGGCACCCCAACCCATCAGAGGCATCGGTCGACAGAGGGCACGTCGGCTCGGGCGGACGACAGGATGCCCTCCTGCAAATGATCTGGAGCGGTCCACCACTGGAGGCGTTCCACATCCCTATGTCACCGACAAGCTGGTCAAGGGATGCAGGCGTTGTGACCACTGGCTGGCCAGTCCCACTGAAGGGCGCATGTTCCAGCGACCCAGCGGACCACGCTGGTGCAGGCCGCCATGAGACCCAGGAGGCGCAGGAAGTCCCGGGCAGGCGCAGTGCCCAACCAGAAATGATCGGGCAAGGAGGAAGAACCTCGGCCCTGTCCGTGGGAGCAGCTCTGGCTCGAGAGAGTCGAGCTGCGCCCGATGAATAGAATCACCTGCTTGGCTCGAGTTCCGACTTGGCCTCGTTGATAAGGAGGCCCAGTTGAGAAGCAGACCTGGAGGCCAGATCTCTGGACCACTCCGCCTCCTTCCTGGAGGAGCTGCTATCAGCCAGTCGTCCAGGTAAGGGTACACCGGACCCCTCGGCGCCAGAGAATGCTGTCACCACTGCCATGCATTTGGTGAAGACCCTGGGAGCTGGAGACAAGCCGAAGGGCATGGCTTGGAACTCGAGAGGATCCTTCCGCTCGGAGGAAGGAATCTCTGGTGAGAGCGGACGGATAGGGACGTGAAAAGCAGCGTCCTGCAAGTCCAGAGGCAGAACCACGCCCGCGTTCAAGGATGGTATTATCTGAGCCAGAGTGACCATCCTGAAGGTTCGAGACCTTAGGAACTTGTTTGAGGTCGTGTGGGTGGGAGAATAGGCGCCAGCCCCGTCCGTTCGAACCAGGAAGTACCTGGACACAAACCCTGGGTCTGAAGGAGGGTCCACCACCTCTCTACCACCTCCTTCTGGAGGAGGAGAGCGATGTCGGCTCGGCGAGCCGCCAGTGAGCTGGGGATCCGAAGCCCCGAGCGGCGGCTCTGAAGGTGGTGCCTGCTCGAATTCAGAGGCAGGCCTCTTCCCTACCTCAAGACCCACCTGTCCGTGGTAACAGCGGACCAGGCGGGCAGAGTGCGGGCCGTCCCCAGGAGGACCCAGAGAAGGTGGCGGGGATGGGGGCACCCCTCAGCCCGTCACTGGGCAGGCTTGGAGGAGGACCGGCCGAGGGACCTCCTGGGCCTTTCCTCCTGCCTCCTGTTAGAGAAGCCGGTGGCTTGGGTTTGGGATGCCAAGGCCGAGCCTGCTGGCCCTGGCGTTGCTGGGCGGGCGCGCCGGGGCTCAGGAAGACGAAAGGAGCTTAGGCTGTGGTTGCGGCCTTTGTCCTTCTGGCGGAAGAGACCGAGTCAAGGTGGCATTGGACTTCTCGATCCTCTGCAGGTGACCTTCCACCCCAGGGCGAGAGGTCAGTCCCAAAGAACATCCGCCAACTTGTGCTGGGTATCCAGTAAGGTGGATATCCTCAGCCAAGCCCGCCCGACCATAGCCACTCGCGCACACCGATCTGGCACATGAGTCCCCTATATCCAAAGCAGTCTGGAGCTGCTGTTTGGCCACTACCCTGCCCTGGTCCGCACCTGCTTAACCGTAGTCTGCAGATGCGGCGGGAAGATGAGGATGACCTCATCCAGGGAGCCCAACAGGGCATGAGAAAAATGTGCCATGAGGGCGGCCGAACTGGCCTGGCGAAGCCGAGAGAGGGCATAGCGTAGACTTTTGCCCGACATGAGTCAATTTCTTGGACTCCTTGTCAGGAGGTTTGTCCACATCCCTGGCGTTGCGTGGCGCAGGCGCTGTCGTAACAACCCCTCAGCAGAGGGTGTTCAAACGGACAAGGAACGGTAGGGACGCATACTTCCTGGCCATCCTGGCCGGGCGCAGGGGCAGGAAGCAGGCGCTGCCAAAGTTCCAGTGCGGACCCACTATGGCCTCGGCCACGGAAGGCCTCCGTCGGAGAATCCCTCGGTCCAGAATCTCCGTGAGGATACCTGGCCCGTTTGGAAGCAGGTTCGAGCTCCATCCGGTAGACTCCGAGATGAGCGAAGCAGTCCTAGGAAGGACGACGGGCTATCGTCCATTGACTGACCTCCTGAAGACTCCAAGTCAGTCGCTTGGAGAAAAGGAGGAATCATCTTCGGACTCGGAAGAGTCCTCGAAGAAACTGCCTCTGGCCTGAGCCACCTTCACCTGCCGAGGTCGGTCGGGAGTGAGGGTAACTGACAACCGATGGGGTAGACCCTTAGCGACCGAGAATCCTTGGTGAGGCCCCAGTGGTGGCTGTGGAGGCGGAGGTTCCACGAATCGGTGGAGCAGCTGGTTTGGCCGAACAACCGGCCTGGGTATGAGGCTCCTCGGATAAGTCGGGGGTTGTGTCGGCGTTCGGTGACAGCCACTTAATGGCGGGAAAGGCGCGGAGTCGGCTTATTCCGGCCAGGAGGAGCTGTTGCAACATAAGGTCCTCGTACCGTCGGCAATTCGCGAAGCCTCCCCTCATCCGAGGAGGAGGGCGAGGAGCGGCGACGCCGCTTACAGCAGATGCGGGCCGAGACCGCCTATGGCGGTGGGATCGGCTGGACGCGAGGTCGACCGAGACCGAGTCCCGAATTTCCGGGGTCGGTGCGGAGGTGTCGGCGGAACCGGCACTCCCTTCGGCTCGGAAGGTCCATCCGAGGGCTCCGGAACCGGAGGCACAGGCGAGCCACAGGATCCTCAACTCCTCCGGGGACGGGAGAGGGAATCTCGGCTGCTAAAGGCGACAGCCCGTCCAATGGGTCGAGAAAAATCTCGAGCTTCATCAGTGGGAGTCTCGGTCAACTGACCTGGCGGGGACACCGTGAGGCCAGTGGCGAAGCGAGCCGATCGACCGAAGCCGGCGGACGGCGGCCGGGAGAGGACCTTTCCCGCTCCCAAGGCGTCGACGGAGGGACTACCCTGTCCCTCTTTTGGACCGAGAATAAGGTCCAGCAGGCGATGAGCCCTTCTCCTTTAGTGGAGAGGGACAGACAAAGCTCCTTAAAAAGCCGTGTAGGAAGAACCCAGAGGCGGGATAAATGCGCGGCCGAGGAAGATCGACCGCGCCGCCTCCTCTTGAGGCGACCATCCGCTCGAGCTGATCCGCCCGAACCGCGCCCGCGGACACCGCCAACCGGGCCTCCTTGGACTTCACGGAGAAGCGCTTCTCGGGCGGCCCAGTTGCAATCGGGCAGCACGGTCTTCGAGGGACGTGGGCCGAGAAAGATGAGCACAGGTCGCAAGCCTGCGGGTCGTGCTCAAGGCCTAACAGTAGACACACGCTGGAGTGTGGATCCGTCCGAGACATCTTCTGCCCGCATGGGCATCTCGAAATCAGGGTCGATTTGTCCGCTCGCGGCGCGGGGATGAAGACTTCTGCAAAATTTTGTTTTAAATCCATAAGCGGAGAAATAGGAACCAGTCGCAAGCGCGGAAGCGTTAAGGAGGGAACCTGAGCTTCCAAGCGGTAAGGAAGATCTGGCGTCATGGGGCGGAGCCGAGGTTATACCACCGGGTGGGTGGGAGAAGCAAGCTTGAAGACCTTCCGGCAAGATTTAAAGCGGCAAGGATACTGCAATGAGTGTGGATGAACAACATATCCATGTCCTTAGAAAGAATCTGTTACTTACACAGAATGTACCAGGAACAGTGGTTTGAAACTGAGCTCGAGCCTATTGAACGCTCCACTATCAACATATAGGCTTTAACTCTCATCTCCGGGCTGTTCAACTGGAAGGGCTAACTGCACAAGTCAGAATACAGTAAGACTTCCTGGGGTTTGAAGAACCCCATGAACTGCCATGTGTACCACCCAGTTTCGGTCTTGAATGCTAACTATAAGCTATTCATGGCAGTCTTGGCTCAAAGACTGGATCCCTCCTGCCATCACCGATACATTTGGACCAGTTTGTCAGGACCCACATCAAACTGGAGATCAAATCTGATGCACACTACATGTTCTACATCCGATAAATCTGGAATCCACCCTTCTTCCTCACCAGTCTTAATGCTAAAAAGGCGTCTGATGGGGTGTCTTGCCCTCCTTCTTGAAACCCTCCAGAAGTCTGGCTTCTCTTTGGACTATCACCCTTCTTGAGCAGGTATATGCCTCCCCACAAGTTTTGTTAAAATTAATGGGCATGCCTCCTCCTCTTTCCGGCTGGATGGAGTACCTGCCAGGGCTGTCCCCTGTCCCTGCTTCTTTCACACCCTGTATACACCAACCCTGGCTCAGACAGTTCGAGACAGTCCCCAAGTATGAGGAGTGACCCTGGGCAGCATGGAGCATCACATCGCATATGGATAATGTTCTGTTACATATGACAGATCCAGACACAACACTGCCAAAGCTTTTTGACTCCTGAGGCCCTTCAGCAAGCTCTCGGACTACTGGTTAAATACTTCCAAAACAGAGGTCCCTCCATACTGGCCTTTACACCCTCCAATGGGTCCTGCATCCCTTTCAATGGGAACTACTGAGACCTACAAGACATCAAATACCTGGGTATTGAACTTCCCTCCATTTAGACAGACTGTATGAGACAAATATTGGGTCCGTGACAGTGCAGCTGATGGTGGACCTTCAGGAGTAACATAACCTCCCCTGAGCCTCATCCGCTGCATAGATATGAGTGCGAATGGTAACTCTCCCACTTTGCCTCTATTTCAGAATGTCCCAATCCAGATTCCTGAGTGGGACTGGAGAAAGTGGCAGGTAGCCATATCACAGTTCATGTGGGCAGGAAGCACCCTGTATTGCTTTCGAATCCTGATGTTATCAATGGCACAGGGAGGAATGGCCTACCTGATCTAAGGACGATCATATGGCTGCTCAGCTCCAGATCATCTACCAGTGGCATACAAAAAAAAAGCCCAGGTCCACCATGGCTTGACCTACAGAGAGATAGGCTTCCTTTTAATTTTGGGGCCTGCTACCTACCATGGGACCCTCCCTGGGGACAGGACTTACACTCCTCGAACCCTTGGATCACGGAGGTGGGCCAGGTTTGGAGAGAGGCTCCTCGCTGCATCTGGCCCTGCCACGATCTGGATCACCCTATAACCTGCCTGGAGTGGTTCATCCTGGCAACACAAGACTCTACATTCTGGAGATGACAAACGAAGAATTTGGTATGTTTATCCCAGTTCCGGAAGGCCAGCAGACAAAGTCATTCACTGATATGCAAGCCCAGTCTGGACTAGTACAACAGGACTTCTACTGCCATATTCAGGCACGCCATTACTTGGAGACTTGACCTGCAGCTCTGAGGAAGATCTCTGGGCCACACACACACACACACACACACACTTCACTGTTGGATGCTCAGATCACCTCCCAAATCTCAGACAATTTCCTTTATTTATCAAGCCATTCAAAGGACTCAGACCTACAACACACATTATCTAGCTGATAAATGGGGCATGGAATTGAGGAAGGAACTGTACCTCAAATCATGGAAAAGGGGTTGTTCTGAGGCATGCTGCCTTATGTCATCCCATGTATGAAGAGAGTATGGGTGGAAGCCTCAGGAGCCCAGTGGTTATAGCCCACTTTGGGCAGAGAACTAGTGCAACCTGCTGGTGGCAGCATGGGGAGGCCAGGGCCACTCACACTCATGTTTTATTGGCCATCCCCCTTCTGTCAACTTTTACTGAGCCCTGGAGGCAGCCATCGCTGAAGTGCTGGGCCCTGGGATTGAGACTAAGCCAGAGCTCTGTATTTTGTTTCAATACCCCAGACACCTAAAGGGCAGACAGATCAAATACCTGTTAAGTATCATATTAGTGCTGCAGTGCATCACCATGAAGTGGCTTTCTCCTTAGACACCTACCTTGCATCATTGGTAGGATACAGTGAATCACATTTACAACATGGAGAGAAATACATAAGCGACAGGGAGAAACAATTTATGTCAAGGTGGAATAAGTGGAATATGTATGTCTTGTAGGATGTTCCCACCATTGTCCGAGAAGGGGAGAGGGAGATATTTGGCAGTTTAGGGATGGTGGAAGGAATATGTTAAGGGATTATGCTTGTTACTGACCTCCAGACCTGGTTCCCCTCACTTAAGTGTGGAGATTGGATGGAGATACAAACTATTTAGAATCACTAATGGGTACACCACCACCCCAATGCTGTACCGGGAGCTGGGGACCCTCACGTTTATCACTGTCTTCTGAGCAGTCACTGTCTAACAACACTGTCCTTTGAAGGTTCTGCACGGACTGTTATTCTGTCTTACAAGGCATTGTATTACATTACTAGAAATGTTAATAAACATATATTCACGTTGTCCGGTGGCGCTGAGGGTTGAGGCGCTGGGCGCCACCCTGCACCATGCCGCGTGACCGGGTTGGGGCGGACTCAGGTGGTTGGTGGAGTCGGCCGGGGAGATAGGCTTGAGTGTCCAACGACAGCTCGCCTTCTCCGGGAGGGATTAACCCGATGCCCGCACATATTGACGGGCTCGAGGAACCTGCAAGCTCGGGGGATGGGCGGCCATTGAGCAACATGGACGCCGCGCGCGGCGCTCATGACGCGGGGAGGTTACCTGCTGCCGGGAGGAGAAAACAGCGGAAAACAAGCCTGCCTCAGCCGGGAAGATGGGAGGACCATGGCCATGCCCACGATTTGCCTGTGCCCACCCAGCAGACCTCAGAGCGACAAACGTAAGTAACGGGTTTGAGCCCCGCCTGTCCCACCAGGGGTAATCCGCGGCTCCATGGGGCCAGGGGTCTGCTTGGTAGGGTTCGCGGCAGTGGGATGTCCAGTTGTCCCACTGAAGGGTCAGAGGTGGCAGGCTAGGAGGAGGAATAAACAGAAATTAAAAAAAAAAAATACAAGAAAGAAATCTTAAAATTTTAGCCATGTGAGCATTGGAACACTCTGGGGCAGCGAGAGAGGAGGGAGGATGGGGCTTCCCAAGGACAGCTCTCCAGCCTTGGGGACAAGGGTCTGTCGTCCTGCTAGGTGGCTGCCACCTCAAGGTTCTAGGTGGCAGCACAGTGGGATGCCAGGGAAGGTAACCCACTCCCTGGATGCTGGTAGGTCTCTTCACAAGGGGAGCTTGCACAAAGCGCCACTGCACACACCATGGAAAACGCCAGACCAAAAAAAAAAGGAACAACCAGCAGGATGAAGGCTCGGTCCCCACAGACCCCACACTGGCAGACCCTACACTGGCAACTGGGACTCCTGGTTCTCTGGCAGAGGACTGATACACAACTGGTACACCCCAGAGAAGCTGGGTGATGGTCCTGGGGGACTGCTCTGGAACAGGGCCAGTTGGGAAGAGAAGTGATAAAATACTAATAGGGAAAAACAAATTTAAAATTTTAACTCTTGAGGTACCAGACTGTTACATGACATGATTTCAGGTCTGGGTGAAACAACAAGGTCATGGCAGGAAACCGTAACTAGAGGACCAGGAACTGCAACATCAGTTTGCTTCAGCAGAAACAAAGATCTGCTCTTGGGAGCCTGGGTTTGTGTGACCAGCACAGTGTGAAGGCATTCTTTGAGTTTAACACTCTAAATTCCAGAACTCTTCTACTGCACAAGCAATAATGCAGCATAGCATTCAAGATGTTAGAAAGGAGGTACAGTGACAAAAGAATGGGGCACAATTCTGTCTATTGTAACTATTGTCAAGGTGTATAACAAGATCCCATAATATGAATGTAAGCAGCCGGTCAAGTTGAGCTGAGGCTGAGGCGCTGGACACCACACCTTGTGCCACACCAGCGACCCAGGTTCGGGAGCGGACTGGGACGCTGGGGTTGGCAGGGGAGGAAGGGATTGAGCATCTGGGGGATCCAGGCCAGGCACCGCCTCCTAGCGGTACCTGATGGAGATCAGGGGCAGTGCAAGGAACACGTGGTGCAGTGAATAGGGGTGGAGCGGTGGAGGACATCGGCATGTTGGTGCCAGGACGCCATTGCACAACCACGCCCAGAGGGAAACTGTAATGCAACCAGGGAGGCGACAAGGCTCCAGAGACCCAGCCCACATCCCTGAAGCGCAAGCCCATCCCTCCAATGGTCCCCAAGGCCTCAACCAGACTGACCCTCGAATCACAGAAAAGGCCGCAAGGTAGGTGGGCGGACCCTCCCTGAGGGGTGATCTGGGGGCTGGAAGGTCCTTTGCAGGGTCCTGGAGGAGGGAGGTCTCAGGCAGGGCAGCAGAGGCAATGGCGAGTAAGCGCTCCGAGAGATGCCCTGGTCCACTGGAGCGAATAAACAGAATGCAAAACAAAACAAAAATATATATGGATGTAAGCACTATTCTAGATTTTGAAAATCTGTTTTTGTGTTTATTAATACATTTAAGTTAAAACAATACAAAACTGAACTTGCGCTATAAATGCACCCCATGTACACTTACCAGTGAGTAGTCATAGTTTTTGTATGGCAGGAGATGTAGAGCTAAAGAATCCATGAGCCTATGGGACAGCATTTGTCTGCGAATGGACACCCCACGTTCAGCAGTTTCCATCATGTTTCCAGTTTGTAGGCAGGAATGCTTAGTGCTGACCAAACTAATAACCCTCAGCATCAGTCAGGAATCGAGCACCTTGCTGTGGAGAAGGGTTACAGCTGTATTAGAATTTTGCCATTTTAACAGTTATTTCAGCCAGGAAAAGAAAAAAAAAAGTAAATCTGCCACTAAATGATTCTTCTTCTCTGATTCAAAGAAAATTAATTTAATATTTCAAAAATCAGCAGTCATATCTGACCACTCTCTTCATTTAGTAATAAATACATTCATAAATACAGCCAAGTTTATGGGAAAAGGCAGCACATACATGACAAAAGCGACTGTGAAAAGCAAGTTCCATTCCACATGCCTGTCCCATCCCTGCTTGAAGCTGCTGACTGATTTAGGCTGTACCAGTTCTCCGGCAGCTTATCGTACTTGTCCACCCTCTTTCCGTGAAGAAGTGCTTATGGACATCCTTTTGAATCTCCCATGAGCTTAAGTGAATTCCATCTCATTCCTGTATTTGAACTCAGGATGAGTTCCTTGATGTTCACCCTATTTATTCCATGCAGGTACTTATGTCTCTATCATGTCACCCTTCCCTTTTTTTCAATGGTGTACATGATTAAGTCCTGCACCCTCCTCTCGTATGTCTTTTTCCCAAGACCATGGGCTACCTGTTACCCTGTGTTGTACTGCCTATCACCTTACTACAGTCTTTCCTCGGATGTGGATGCCAGTACCTTGTGCAGTATTCCAAGTATGATCACACCAGTGACCTGTACAGTGGGAGCCTCGCCTCCAGACTTCAAATGCTTATTGCCACTCCCTATGAATCCCAGCATTCTGTTCACTTTGCACAACACAATACTGCAGTATGCAGTCATTGTCAGGCTCTTAATATTTTCCCCATGGGTCCTTTTGTTCTGTGGTGCTATACATCACCACCACCCCATTCGTATTGCACCCTTGGGTTCCTTTTCCAAATGTGCATTACTTTACATTGTTTAACACTGAAATCCAGTTGCCAGATCTTTGATCAGCTCTTCAACCTACCCAGAGTTCCCTTCTTCCTTCCTCTGTGCCTACCTTACACGAAGATCTTTGTGTCACCTGCAAAAGGCAGAACTTAGCCTTGATGCCCTCATCTGTGTCACAGATGACTATATTTAAGAGGACTGGCCCTAGTACTGACCCTGAGGCACCCCTTGTTACTTTCCTTACCTCTGAAAAGTCCCCACTCTGTGTTCTTCTCCTCAGTCAGCTCCCACTCAATTTACCAATTTTCCTATACCCCTAGGTCTCTAATCTTTTGACCAGCCTCCTGTTGAGGACTAGGCAAAAGGCCTTAATGAAGTCCAAGTATACTATGTACATCAACTGCCTGCACCTTCTCTGCTGTGGTCACCCACAGTTGAAAAAGTAGACCAACATTAGTCTGGCAAAACCTCTACCTCATGAAATCAAGCTGTCTGGGTTCCTGTGTTTATAAGCAAAAAAATAAACAGTATTACCTAGGGAATTATTTGGGACTTAAGAAAATGTGCATTTATTAAAAATCACATGCATCCAAATGGCATACATATGGAACTGCCTATATTTTAATTTACTGGAATTTTTTCCTAGGAGAGAATGCACGCAGTTGAAAACAGCTGCAAAATCAACAACTGATCCCCTAGACGCCTATAAACATGAGACTGAGCTGAGTCAATGTGACTCAGCTGTCCTCTTCTCCTCTGGGCCAAAGGTCTGAGAGGACTTGGATCCATGTACTACTGAGCTACTGGGGCATGTACTACTACATGGTTATCAAACCTGGTACTGGCCTACTGATCAAATACTGGTAGATTCAGTATCGGACCAGTATTTATTTTATCACCAACTGATGCTTTTATAGGCATAGACTACGATAGCATCAGCTGATGCTTTATAGGCATAGCCTGCAAAAGCTTGGGAAAACTTAGGGCTACCTGAAGGCATAAGGAGAATTTTAAGCACAATTAGACTACTTTAAAGGCACATTTCCAAATCAGACCATTCGTTTGTTTCCATATGAACAAAAACACCTGAAAATAGTAATTAAAAAAAAGTATTTTCAAAAAGTTTTATTGAACCTCTTTCTGTCAATATACTGTACTTCCTGTCTATCGCTATATTGAAAGCGTACTGAATGGAAGTACTTATCGTCAGATTCCAACTTTCAGTTAAAAAAAAAAAAAAAGCTTCTAGCACCAAAGTTCAAAATTTAGCCATTTTTAATGATTATTTTTTTAAAAGGTTAACATTCTAACTGTAAGGGTTAGGAAGTCTTTTGTTTATTTGAATAAAAGCCAGAGTCAGATCAATATATGGTAGTAACATTCTGTCGATATACTTTCAGTGCTTCAATATACCTCAATACAAATCAATATACTATAACAAAAATTTGTTTGTTTTTGTTACTCTTTTTGCCAGCCCTGGCAGCGATGCCTATCGGCTCCCCAACCCGTCCCCCGTCGCAGCCTACCCTTCCAGCTGCCCCACAGCTTGCCCCTTGTGGTGGGGCAGCAGGGATCCCACAACCCGCCTAACTCCGGATCCAGTGCTGGAAGGGTTACTGCCCATCGTGAGGCGGCACCTGTGGGGACCGACCGTCATTCTTGCAGCTCCAGTACCTGTTTTTCCACCTGTGATTTTGTCCCGTGGCTGAGGCATGCAATAACGCCGAAGAGCGAGCGCCCTGCGCTTCGTATATGCACATCTGTGAGAGTCTGCCTCGTCTACCCCACTTCTGTAGCGTTTTGGTGCGCCAGCCCTAGCCAGGGGCCAATGTGCACCGAAGCCGGTGTCCCCTTCCCCGAAATGGAGAGCAGTCCAGCAGTCCCACGGTCACCAATCCTCTCCCTCCGCCAACCCCGGCAGCCCGTGCTCGTTTCTAACATGGGCCGCTGGCGTAGTACAGGTAAGGTGACCAGCGCCTCAGCCCCTCAGCTGCTAACGGGCTGGCTTATAATAAAAACATTTTTAATGTATCAGTATAGTAAAAGTGCATTTTTAGAATATTGATACACTGACAGTATCAGCAGGCTATCCATACTGCAAAACAATTAAGTTTGTGTCTCAAATTATGCCAAAGATAGACATTTCTAAGTTCTTCTGAGGACTATCTTCAACCATAAAGTAAAGAACTTGCCTTTTATTTATTTTTTAATTAAAGCTTGGAAGTGGTGCCAGTTGCATGGCGATGGCATGTATGCCTGCCATGCTGGGGCCAGTTTCAGGAATTAACTTGAGTTGCTGGGCATCAGCTGAGGGTAGGAGAGGGATCAAGTGCCCTGGAGGACTGCTTTCATCTCCTGGGGTGGGTGGACTCACCTTCTGCAGTGTGCCTGACACCCAGTAGAGGCTAGGGGGATGTCAACAGACACTACATGTCACTGCATGTCGACATCCCTAAGGGCCACACAATAATGGAGGAAAACTAACCTGAAGGAGGAAGACAAAGTCCCTCCCCAGGCCTAGTACCACCGACTGGGCACCACTGGATACTGCCTCAGGAGTGGGAGGGCAATGGCAGGTCCCCCTCAATCCCACCACAAGGGTAAGTCATTGGGGATGTCAGGTAAGTCCAATAGATGGTGGGTAACTGGGTTGGGAATGGCTGATCAGATGGGGTGCAGGCAATACAAGGAAATAAACCTAAGACAGAAAAAAAATTAAAGCTTGAAATCAGATCAACATGCTTGCATCTATCCTTTCAATAGGTTTAATGTGTTGTTATATTTTGGTGTACATCAGAACACATAAACGATGTTTATTTAGTTTCAAAAGAGTCAGAACACTTAGCAGTATTAAAATAAATAAAGTAGGGTCAAACTTCTCCAAGAGAGGTAGACAACATATAATACTAGCGTCCGCATCAAAATATACTAGGGTATTTTCTATCAAGAAGAACCCCACTTGTTTTTCTAGTTTAACTAGTCCGCCAAGCTTGTGTTGGAGGAGGTACAATTTAAAATGTGCACCAGTCAGATCAGTGAAATGTCTGTAGCACTTAGTGGATTTTCCCAGTTTTGATTCCTGATCTATGTGTTAATTATCAGACAAGGCCCATGTTATGTAATTTTACATCAAGAAGAAAAGGTCACTCAGTCACAGTACAGACTGCTTTTCTTGTAATGATGCGATGGATGTCACACTAAACCTCTGCATGTAACCAGCACAAATGACTTTCAAAATGGTAAGGTCATCAGTTCTTGCTTACCTCAGGGTTTTTGAGTATAGCCAAGCACTCATCAACTGGACGTGGTTCCAATGGCAGATAAATCTCAAGCTCAGTGGAACTATTATTGGACCAAGTATCACAAGGGGTTACATCACCCACAACAAATTTGGGCTTAATAACTTGAGCTGCAGGAAAACAAAAGATACTAGAATCCAAACTATAAAAGGAAGAATTATCTTCAAACACCAGGCCAAAAGCAATTCAAGTTAAATTGGCAAGGGACTACAGTACCCTTCTCCTCTTTAGTAACTGGAACAGCTTCTACTACTGAAGGTTTCTTTTGGTCTTTTAGACATCCATTTTCTTTCCTGCAGCACTCATCTGTGATCTTTTTCTGCTGCACCACAGTGGATGTGATGGGATTCATTAGTGAGAGTGTTGACTCGGTCTCAGTCTGTTCGAAGAAGATATACTTAACAGCCAGGAAGAGGGCCAAACCAAGAGTAATTACTTGTTCGACATCCATGCTGCCATTCTGTATAGGATTGAAGAATACTGGTTAATAGTACTAGAAGTTGAGAACTCAGGGTGCTGTACAGCAAGTTTCAGCCATAAGTAAAAATATACTGCATCCACAGTGGAGCCAACCAGGATGCAAAGCAATACTGCAACAAGGCAATTTCAATGGCTGCTAATCCTTTTATCACGCAGTGTCACAGGAGACATTGTTGCACCTAGTGGCTCCACTGTACCTACTCGCATAATCCTCCACTAGAAAATGAACTGCAACTTAATAATGCTTATTTGCCTGGTAAGGTGCACCTCTTCAAATTTTATAAAAACTAGATATTATTATGCTTGGACCAAATTGATGATTGTATCCAACAGTGAATTTCACTGCTGTATAGGAGAGTTTTGATCGTCCAAGCCAGACTCCTGAGCAGGCTAGCAGGGACTTTTAAACACTGGAAAGCCACTGTGTGCAAGTCCGAGGGTAAATAACTGACTGCATGCTTGCACCACCAGCCCTCTTGGTGGACTTAATATGAGCCCCAGAACATGTACGTCTCTGGAGAAGACATGGCTAGCTCAGTTCTCACACCTTTGACCTTCTGAGTGACAAGCAGCAAATGGATTCTGCTCCCAGTCATACACAACTACCCAGTCATAGAAGAGCAAAGAGAGTGTGTGTGGGGGGGAGATTGTTGAGAGGCTAAGACAATGCCAACAGACTGGCTAGAAGGAAAATTGTAGAGGACTAGAAATACATTGCATCTGCTTTTTTGTGTTCGCTACATATTTTGCTGCATTTTGCGATAAAACAATACATTAGTCTCCAGGAGGGATGGTTCAAAGTTGCACAAAACAGCAGGTTATTGCATTTACATTTTGTATACTTCATTACATTTTGCATAAAAAAAAGTGTTACATTATACAACTTCATCTACGCAACAAATACAAACAAAACAAATAATAACAAATTAAACACTTCATTCCACACTCTTTAATGCAATATTTCTAGCTACACATTCTTTACTAGAGGAATTCACACTTACTACTAGAACTATATTTTCAGGAGTCATAGCACTGCAAGCTGCTTTTCAGTCCACTAGCGTAGAACTGCAGCTACAGAATCATTTATTTTACATTTCTTTTGTCTCTGTCCACTGTAGTTCCTTTTTAGCTAGTACTTATCCTATCGTGCTTTGACCTGGGCTACTAACATGAGCCAGACCTCCAAGGCTTGTCCCTCCACATCAGTGCTGGGTCAGAGGCTTGCTATGTGTTACACTGGGGTTAGGCCAGCAGAGCAGAGCCAGTTCCATTTTTCTAGGCACTTCTAACAAACCCCTAAAACAAACGTACATGTCCCTTCCCAATACCATGCACTTCTCCATGGTTAGAGGTGCTGACATGTAATGTGTTAAGAAATCCATTTATTTTTACTTTAGCGTCTCTACTGCCTAGCTCTCCTTCAATCCCCAACCTTCCTCTCCCACCCAAGAAGCTGTGCTTCTCCCATCCTTGCCACCCTAGCTAGTTATACTCCTGCAGCTTACTCTCTGGTGGGGCCCAGTAAATACAACAGTTCCTGTCAGGAGACAGATCCAAGGCATCGGGTAAAGTAGCTAGAGACCAGTGAACCCTGCTCTAAATGGACACAGGAAGAGAGACCTGTCATCTCCTTGCAACATCACCATTTTCAAATTACTCTTCCTCTACTTAAGGCACAGACAATGTTGTCCCACTGCTCAAAGCCACCAAGGGCAAACATGCAAATTATCCCACATCCCCAGAGGTGGAGTTCATCCTCTAGGACACTGCTTCCACTTTCTACTGGCCCCTCTTCCATGATCTGGGCTCATGTACCCAGGTTGCCGGCCACGGCACACAGTTTCTAGCTACAGCACTCTTGTGCTGGCTTTTGCAAGGGCACTGTTAAAGAAAATGTGTTCGCTGAAGGTGAGACCAGTTTACATGCATATATAGCAGCTTATTTTTAAGTTATTAGCATGACTACAAAAATAATATTTTGTTTGTGTAAGCAGAACATGACAATCAGGCCATGGTGTTTTGCAACAGAAGCTCCTGAAGTCCCACATACACATAAAAAACAAACAAAAACACACAAAAAAATATCAAGAAACACATTTTAAGGTACCTGAAATATAGAATTGCCAGAGAGGCATACCAGGTTCAATTCTCTTTGGTATATTCTCATCAAAGCCATGACCAACTTTGGAGGCTTCTACTGTATTATTCTGTGAAGATGGCTCTGCTATCCAGCGGCTAAGGGCATGAACAAGAACTAAACCCAAGGACTACAAAAAAACAGACAAAAAATGTTGTTAGTTATGGATGAAGTAGAATCCATGTCTTTTATTCCATTACATATTGCCCTTTCTTGCTGAATGCCCCCACTCCACCTTCCCACTTACAAGACTTTTTTTTATTCTGAGAGCTTTAGTTTTGTAGCTAGAGTTCACCCTACTGCCTTGTGTCCCAGAGGGCCAAGGAAGAAGGGTCTGTTGCATGCTAGTTCATCTTAGTCGCAGGAATATAGATGTTACACAATGTTTTACAAACAATTAAAGACAAGTATAAGAAAACAATTCGTTAAAAAGTTAAACTATGGGTGTTCAAAATCAGCGACAAAATCTGGGGGTAGCCATCTTTAAAAAGAGCTCTCCTTTACTGTTTTAAATCTAAAGAAAAACAAATGCTAAAGCACACTCCAAATGGGAAAAGAAAAATTACTCACCATAGTAAAGAAACTTTTCTAGAGGGTGTATTTAGCAGTCATACATTTTGCATCATCTTAGCCCTGAGGTGTTGCTCCAAAAATAGAATTTCAGAACATTAGAGTTCAAACTTTGTAATTTCATCCTGCTTCACCCGACTCCTTAACAGTGAATTCATAGCTGGAGAGCAGATGAGAGCAGTGATCGCCTCAACTAAGCTATGCAATGTGTTAAGACATGTTAAATGTAACAGGAATTGATCAATCCAGAAATGAAAACGGTAAAAGTTACAAAGTTGAATGGCAAGAAGATTAATGAAATTTAAAATGCTCAAGCAGAAATTAAATCATTTTGATATATACTGTACATGTGAAACTAAAGAACGCTTTTACTCTAGTCCTAGAAGGGGCAGTAGGGAGGGCTTGTATGACTCACAAATACACCCCAAGAAAAAACAACATTACAGGGTGAGTAACTTTTTTCCTAGCAACTAAAGTATATGTGATGTTGTACAATTTGCAGATTCCAAGCAGTACCTGGGAAACAGGGTCTAGGACCTAATTAGAAAAATGTTCTGAATTACTGAAGTATCAAACTAGCATCCCTTCTAGCTTGGATGTACAGACAATAAATATAAGTGAAGATGTGTATTGTAGACTATGTGGCTGCTTTGTGCACCTCTATCAAAGGTATACACAGGTCTTACTGTTACTACTGTGGTAGATGTAGCCATAGTGGAACATGCCAGGATAGTAAACAGCACAGGTTCACGGCAGGGAGAACTTGATCAGACCAACCTGATAATATCCTTTGACCATGTAACCAGTGCAGCAGATAGGGACATGCAGTAGATCTACTCTACTTCAACTTCAGCTAAGCATTTGACTCGGTGCCACACATAAGGTTGCTGTAGAAGCTAGAGGATATATGCAGCAAAGAACACTGTTAGATGGGTGGGTAGTTGGTTAGAAGGGAAAAGAGAAGAGGACAGTGATAAACAGATTCAAATCAGGAGGAGAAAAGGGTCACAAGTTGGGTGCCACATGGTTCAGTTCTAGGCCCAGTCCTTTCTAATAAGTACATCAGCAACACAGGCAAAGGAATTCAGGGCAAGATGTGTCTCTTCATACATAACACAAAGTTCTTTGGTAGGGTAAACAGAGTGGGGCTGCAAGAGAGTTGCAGACAACCTGTAAAGGTTGGTGAGGGCGCCCAAGGTTTGGCAGCAGAAAAGCGTAAATTATATGCATAGAGGACAAACCCCCAGGATGGAATACTGGATGGGAAGGATTAAGAGGACACTACTAATGAGGAATGGGACCAAGGAGGAGCCATCACAAGTGACTCCCTAAAGCAATCTAGCCAATGTAACAAGGCCTACAGCAAGGCAACGAGGATGTGGGTTCACAGATTATTTATAAGTGCAATGGGCTAATGCCCTTTTAAGAGCTTGCCACCTATTTTAAGAGTAGTATTCATATTTTCTATCTGCCATATGTAAATCTAAAACTGTCTTAAAGGTTTCAAAATTAGGACTTGAAACTACATAAGATGGTAGACTGCTCCATGAACTTACAATTATTTGTGTAAAGAAATTACCTTGTTTTGTGGTTCTGATATTATCACCTAAAATCTTACATTCATTTTTTTTTTTTTGTAAAAGGTTAATCCAATTGTTGATGCAAGATGGGTGTACTAGGAGTGGTTTTGACAGCAGGAGAAAGAGGTAATATACCTCTTTAGATCACTAGTGAAGCCACACCTGGAGCACTCTGCCCAACTGTGAAGTACTAAGCCCCATTCTGGAGTTTGCATCTGAAGAAAAGAGAGACAGGCCGGAGATGATGCACCGAGAGTATCCAAAATGATTCATGACCTGCAGGACAGTTTCTATGAGGAAGGGCTTAAGGTACTGAATATGTACACGCCGGACGCCAGAAGGAGATATGATAAGAGACCTACAAGTTCTTGAAAGGAATGAACAAGGTAAAGTGAGGAAATATTCACCATGAATAGCGCACCTAGAATATAAGGGCATAAGTGTAAGCTTGCACGAAGAGGTCAGGAGGGACACGAGGAAATTCTGTTGTACACAGAGAGTGGTGGTACCATGAAACAGTCTGCCACCAAAACCATCAACAGCTTCAAACACAGTAGGGACATAGCTAAGGGCTTAATACTGTAGTGACCCAGGGTATAAGTACAAGTAACCTTGGATAGACACAAGGCTGGAAGTAGATACGGTATTTCAGGCAAATTCGGATGGGCCAAAGGTATTTTTCTGCTACCATTTTCTATGTAGCAAAGGTTGTGGCCTCTGCTTTTGCCAACCAATGTTCATAGGATTTACACTGTTTGAACTCTGCAGTCCCAGTTTTCTTTTAGGCTTCTCTGTCAAGTCAATTTGTTAGGAGGCAAAAGAAGAATTTTAGGAGTTATGCAGTCCAGTAGAAAAAAGTACAACCGTGTACAACAGAATTTCCTCACGTCCCTCCTGACCTCTCCTGCAAGAATGCAAGATTTAGGTGATAATATCAGAACCACAAAAAATAAAACCCAATTTATTTTATTTGATTTGGAACCAGGAACCCTGAACTGGGAACCTGAAAACAATGGTCCTCCCTTGTTCCATTACCCAACTGGAAGCCAGTGGGGAAAAACACTAAAACTGAATAAAACTAAGTGGTTCACCTCTCCCATGACCCAGTCAGAAGCCAGTGAAAAAACACTTAAAAGTGAAATAAAACAAGTTAAACTACTACACAGTATCACATAAACCGTGAAAATTTACAAAACAATAAAATGGTAGTCAAAACTAAGAAAACTTGGCTATGGCTCAGACAGGACTCCAGGGCATCTGATCTCTTCAGCAGAGAAACAAATCTGTCACTGGGTAGTCAGGTGAAGAACTATATTGTAGAGTTTAAAATGAACATTCTAAAGTTCTATCTCGAGCAACTAATACTAGGGTGGAGAAAATTCAAGGTGTATGACATCGCAAACACTCTCATTGCTAGAAAATGACACATTACACTGGCCCACCGGTAGTGCTACCACCTGCAACGCAGATGACCCAGGTTCGAAGCGAGCCTGGGTGCTGAGGGCCAGCCGGTGGGGGGATTGAGCATCCTACAGACTTCTCTCCTCCTCAGGGATGCTCCAGTGTTCACGGACCTCTGGTGGGAGCCAGGGTCTGACAGCCAGAGCTGGCATATTCAGGATGCAGGCAAGACATCAGCGTATGCACCCCTGACGCCACTGCATACCCCACTCCTGGGAAGAAAAGTGGAAAAAAAATAGGATGCTGCCCATCTGCTGACCCATGGCATCCCCAGACACTTAGCTAGATGTCCGACAGAGTGAAGCGCCCGGCTTCGGGAAGTTAAGTCCCAGGCAGGCTGATAGGGCAGGTCCAAATGGTGGAAAGAGGGAGAAAAAAAAAAAGAAAATGGCACATTACAACACAGGAAAAACATAAACGGTCTAGTATGAAATAAAAAGTTATAGGTACTCTACAACATTTTCAGTGTAATGACCCGCTTTAAAACCACTGCAGGGTGCATATTATGAGTATAGCACAACAAAAGTGCTATACAAATGAGTATCACACACAAGATGCTACACAAAAGTAACTAACCATTTCCTAAATGTGCCGCTGTAGACTTCTACACTTTGTTTTAGGCACAGCAAATGTTATCATTTTAATTTTGCTCTTTACTCCTTGAAAATGATTCCATTTAAAATTCACTTGCACTACACATCTAAAACTGCTAATCACTTTTTTTCAAGTTACTTTCCACTCAATGAATGTTAATTTTAGTAAAACAGTCCCAAGTCCACTAAACTTATTACACAGGGTTAAGACTAAAACTATAACGCTTAAATGAAACTGCATTTCACAGAATGAGATTTGGGAATACAGCAAGAATTCTAAAAGTGTGATGGCTAAAAACATTAAACACATACATTTTCATCATTAATGGAGAATACAAGTCTACTAAGAGAGCAGGGAGAGTAAGCCAAACTGGCAGGCAGTCCTGCTTCCAGTTCATACTGTGTGTGTGTGTGTGTGTGTGTGTGTGTGTGTGTGTTGCATTCTCTTCTATGGTGTATGTGAGGGGCACTCTTCAATACTACCTGCAACTGAGCACAAAATAATATATATGAGACCCCCAAAAATAAATTATAACATTTGTTTTGAGTGGATATTAAGTCATCCTGTTCACAGGTAAGAACATGTTCAGTATAAACAACACCTGAGGCACTTGCAGAAACACTTGTGCAAATGTATAAAAAAAAATTTCAGATAAAAATGATTAAAAGGTTGAATACAAGTTCTTAAAAATGAAGAAACACTTGCCATAATCATTTTAACCCTCTGAGTTACAGGATTTGGTTTATTATCTTCTTCTTCTTCCAAGACCCGGCAAAGTGACTGAGCTGCCAAATACGCTTCTTCACGACTTTCCTAGGAAAGCTGTAAGAAAACAATATACAGTAGGTTGAGGTTTGGCTAAGACAGAAGGAAGAATGTGATTGGCAGTGAGCATTTAAACCTATGTAATTATCTCACCATATTTACATGGGTTGGGATTTCATACCCAACAGAATAAAATTTTACTATTTTTCTTCTTGCATTTCCCATATAATCCTCCGTTCCCCACTGGGGTTGCCATGATTGCCCCCTTCTTTCCACTGAGAGTGGCTGCCTTCATAGCCTGCACCAATGCCACTCCACAGACGGCTAGCAACAGATGTGTGAATGTTAGGTGGCAGTAACTTCCTCCCCAGAAGCCAAGCACCTCACTTCCTATACAAAAACATTTGTCTACTTTTACTTTTAAAAGTATTTCATAAGCATAGTGAGACATCAAAGGCATGTACTTATTAACAGCATGGTATTAAACAGATGCAAATGCTAAATGCACAAAAAGGGCATAAGTAGCAACTGCCCAGAAATTACACCACTTTCCCTTATCAGTGGTTCATAAGTGATGCACAGGTCTGTAACACTATCTGAGGGAAGAAAAGTAAACGCAAAAGGTACTTTTCTGACAATGTTTAGCTTCTGTGTTGTGGAGAATTGTTTCTGAATCCTTTTGACCCCATGTTTTAACTCCACCAGCAATGTCACTGGGCATTAAAGGAGATTGTAACACGGCTCACAGCAGCCCACGAATGGAGCCTCCGGATTTGCCGAAGTGCCACAGCTGACTGAAACCGGCGGGTATTAACCCACAGGTAACACCCGCCGGTGAGTACCTCAACTGTAGCCATGGAGGCACCAGAGGGTAGCCGCCCGCTCCGCCACCAGCGCAAGCCCCCACCGGCCGCGCCACAGAGCCGCCAAGCCCCGCTGTCCTCCACGGCACCCAGAAGCATCCAACTCAAGACAGCAGGCAGTCAGCGTGAGCCCCCACCCGACCACGCACCTGCAGCAAGCCGAGCCAGAGACAGACCTCCTCTCGCGCCAGTCCTGGAACCCCAGTGACCCACCCACCCAGAAGCCCAGCAGCCGCACCCTCCGATGCGACAGCCGCAGGGAGCCTGACAGCCAGCCCACGCTCTTGTCCTGTCCTCTGTCCATAGGGCTGCCGCTGCTCGCCGGAGGTGATGCCAGTGCCTGCTCCGCCACCACCGCGAGCCCCCACCGCAACGCACAGAGTTGCCGAGCCCTGCTGTCCTCCGCGCACCCAGAAGCATCTGACCCAAGGCAGCAGGCACTCAGCACCAGCCCCCGCCCACGCACCTGCAGCAAGCTGAACCAGAGACAGACCTCCTCTCGCGCCCAATCCTGGAACCCCAGTGACCCACCCACCCAGGAGCCCAGCAGCGCACCTCCGATGTGACAGCCGCGGGAGCCTGACAGCAGCCAACCCGCGTCTCTGTCCTGTGTCCTCTGTCCGTGGGGCTGCCGCTGCTTGCCAGAGGTGATGCCGGTACATAGACTCGGCGTCGCTACGGCGAGCCTATCTTACTAAGCGCGATAATCAGCGTCAACGTCGGGCTCTGCAGGGTTAATGCCCGCTGGGCGGTTGGACCCTTGAGGCTGCGCCTCGGGCACCAACCCCACCAGCGGACATTAATCCACCGGCAGAGCCCTCCTCTGGCGGTGATCACGTCCATATTTATGTGATGCCATGGAGGAACATGCTGTGCCTACCTACATGTAGTCAAACACAGCTTGTTCCTACATGACGCCACAAGGTTCCATTAAACAGTGGCAATGTAGTATTGATACTGAACAGATTTAGTCCTGTATATTTCTGGATTGTTTCCAGCATCACGGTCTAATACTTCATTTAAAGAGCGTCACAGGAATGATGGCCACAGCCCAACAATGTTCCCCTTTAACTTAGCTTTTGAAGATAACTAGAACAAAGATTTTAGTTTAACTGTTTTCTCCTAGACAAATATTTATTACTTTTAGCAAGGTCAAGTTTTGTTGCACTCTTATCTGTCGTAATTCATTGTTTTCCCTAATTAAAAGTATTCAAATTGTTACTTTTACACACAATAATACTCGTGGCAAACTGATTTAGAGGTATCCCATTACCTAAACGCTGGGAGGGACCCGAGACTCAGTTGGAGAGGGACATGACTCGTAGTTACTTGATAAAGTCCGTGAATCAAAAGGAACAATTTCAAAGATTTGCCAGTTTCTGGCACAAATTAAGGGGACGCAGCATCATATATAGAGTTGAAATAGGAGAGTGAACTGGACATTCAGCTATAAGCAACAATGGGTGCGGATCTGGGAGGGTTCATTTAGAACCACATGTCTCTCAGATGGAGAAACTTTTACTGGAAACTGAAATCCAGATTTTTCTTACCCCAGTTAGGAAAGCCAAGTGGAATGCCACAACTTCCACAGCTTTGCTGGAGGGTTATGAAGAACCTGAGCCTCTCACGCCTGTATTTTTTTTTTTTTTATCGTGTCAAGACGTACTCAGCTTAAAGCAGAGATGGTCACACAGCTTAAGGCCCTATTTGATCTTCCCCACAATACAAGGTGCTAGGGCCCCCAACATACTGTAAAAGGGACCAGTACCCTGTATGTACAATATATACGCTTAGCTATGTTCAGGAAGGCCATAGCTAGAAAATGGCTCAGGAGGAGCCGCCCACTAGAGAAGACTGGCAGGCAATAACAAAGGAGATTCCGACGTGGAAAGTTTATCCTATCAGGTATCGGATAGAACAGATAAGCATACAAAAAACTGGATGAGATGGCACCTTGCCAGAGGCCGATTAATACCATAGGGAACCTGTCAGCTCAGTCGTAGTACTTACTGGCTGGACTCAATGCTGAAACTTTAATATGCTGAATCCACTGCATGAGGAGCGGAAACATGCCTCTTCCCCAGCCCCTCCTTGCCCGCCTCCTGGAAACCTGACAGAGTCATACTTTGGAATTACACCATGCAGCATTACGGTAACTCGCCTGTGCCTCATGGTTTAAGGCTTATCATGTCAATATTATAAAGTTATATATTTGATTACATTGTGCTTCAAGCAATGTCCTAACACAGTACAGAGTACAGAGTTTTACCCATATTCTTTAAGCCCATTTACTGTGAGGCAAAATGTAATGCTGTGTACTCTTAACATGTAATAAGTATAGAAAAAAAAAAGAGGTATCATGTTACCATTCATCTGTTACATTACAAATATAACAAAACAATTAAACAACATACATTAATACCTAAAACACACAATGTGATACAATTAATAAACAGAAATTCACGCTCCCCTGCCCCATCCCAGCTCACTAGCAATGGCACTACCACCACCGAGCCTGCCACCATAGCTAACTGGCTCAACACGCTTTCATTGACCTTAGCTCAGTCCTCCCGAGTAATTTCTTTGACCCTCCCCAACCAACCTCCCCTGTCCTCCAGCACTCCAGCTTCCACCTGCCAAGATTTCGCCCGGGAAGCCAGACCCAACCTAATCAAAGCTTTGAATAGCAACAGTCCGGCAGTGACTCACTGGACCCCAGTATCCTCAGGCTGGTGCTAGATGAAGTCCTAGCCCCACTCACCAGCCTAATTAATCGATCGCTCTGCCTGGGACAATTTCCACGGCTTGGAAAACAACCATAATCACACCCATTCATAAAGGGCGACAGGTCGTTGGCCAACAACTACCGCCAATCTCCATCCCCCAAAGCCCTGGAGAAAGTGGTGGCCATTCAAATCACTGATTATCTGGCTAAGCATAACATCTTATGCCCAGAGCAGCATGGCTTCGTGCTGGTCACAGTACCAGCACTGCTCTATTTGAATTCTCCAACTTCCTACACTCCTCCTTGGATACCAGCTCCCTAGCTGGTGCAGTGTTCATCGACCTCTCAAAGGCTTTCGACACTGTCTCCCATCCTCTTCTGCTGAATGCTCTCTGCCACACTGGTCTCTCGGCTAGCCCCTAGTATGGTGCACAAGCTATCTAGCCGCTCGATCACAGTGTGTCAAAATCAATGGGATACTCTCTGATACCCATCCCATTCACTCTAGGGTCCCCAAGGCTCCATCCTGGGCCCCTTCTCTTCTCACTCTATCTGAACACCCTGCCCAGTGCATGCCCTGGCAAAATTCTCCTGTATGCAGATGACGCTGTCCTTTTGCCACCCACAGCAATCCCATCTCCCTTCAGGACACCCTACAGCAGTCTTTCAAAATGCTGCATTGGCTTAAGGAGCGCAGACTTGTCATCAATCTTAAAAAAACCAAAGCTATGCTCTTTCCCACCCCAAAACAAAGCTAGCAACCACCCACTCTATATCCTTCCTAGTACCAAACAGCCACTGGAACAAGTCTGCTCCTACAAATACCTTGGGTTACCTTGACTCAGCCCTCACATTTCACAACCACATTGATGCCTAACATCCGCCACTAACACACAGCTTGGCATCCTCTTCCACCATAGAACCTGCCTTCCCCAAATGCCCTCCGGCTCGCTGTTCGTCCCTCCGTTTTGTCCCTTGTAGACTATGGTCTACCAGTCTATAGTGCTGCCAACACGACTGCACTCAAAAAAATCACTTAACCCTGAATAAAGCCTGCAGATTGATTACTGGTGCCCCAGGCTCACACACACCTGTCAGCTGTATGACGAGGCTAAACTCCTTACCTTGGATGAAGCGGCTCCAATATCAAACCTGCCTCCTCAAAAAAAAACCCTACTAGGCTCTCCCTCCCTGGGGTAACGGCATCCATCCACCAGATCCCACCCACTATTGCAACACGGTCATCCAACAAGACCACTCTAACGGTCCCCAGATCAAGAACCAGCGTGGCCAGAGGTCCTTCTGCTACAGAGCCCCATCCTGGTTTAACTCTCTCCTGCCCCCCATCACCAATGCCACCACCATCTCCAAGGTTCAAAACCACCCTTGAAACCAACTCTTCAACACTCGTAGCTGTCCTGTCTCTGAAAGTAGCCATCCTCGACTGCTCATGACACGCCCACCGGGCGGCTCTCCACCCAGCCATCCCCACCACTGCTTCCGTACACTGTATCTATGTTCACCTGGCTAGTGCCAACTGTTTCATTGCATACCTATTAGATTGCTCAATTTTGATACCAACTTGTGTAACACCTGTTCTCAATTACATGTACCCTGTAACCTAAATGTATTTTGTCTGACCTCAGAGTGACATGGCGCCTCTGTTGAACAGCTACTGTTTTGCAAACCTATGCTATGTAACCTAAAACTCTGTGTATGTCTTTAATGTGACAAGGTACCTTTGGAAGCGAGCCTCTGGCTCAAAGGCTGTAAACTGATTTCACAAATAAATAAATAAATAAATAATTAAAGCAATCATAAGTGTTAATGTACCTAGGATTATAATCTAGTGTATGGTTAGCCACTGTTGGTATAAAATCCGTCTGCTCAAAATCCTTGCTGTGTGCTTCCAAATAGTTGTTCAGTGCAGTTTAATTGTCATGCCATTGCAAACTCCTTGTTTACCCCACACCCAGCTGTTTACTAATGACCCAGTGCTCAAAGTTGTAGCTTGCAACTTGTAAACGTTGCAGATTTCATTTTGATCATGTAACAGTTCGTGCTGGGTGATGATTCTGCCATATTATGTGCTGCCTTTTCAGTAAGCATTACTGATACTGAAGAACTTCATATCACAGGACTGTCATCTGGCACTGAACTTTCTTATGATGAAAAATAAATTCACAAACTTCTTCAAGTTAAAAGGTACAACTCTTTGCACAGGGTGGGCAGTTAGCAGCTGGGTGCTGATTTTTTTACATAAACAAAGAAATGGCAAGTTTTTCACTGGGGATGCTTCTGTGAGTCCTGTGTACAAAAGTAACTATATAAAATAAAATATGGCAACCACACACAACTCAGCACACATTTCCATCTCAGGGCTGAGCTGACAGCATGGACTTCTAGAGCTCTCTTTCGTGGTTCGTCTGCTTTCATCTCAAAACTAAGATAGAGACTCAGCCTTAGGTGGCGACTCAGCCTTGTGTGCATGCCCATACATTATTCTGCATCTTTCAATGCAAGGACGATTAAGGGTTGCAGAAGGGGACTGAAATGTATACACATGCTTAAAAATATAAGATTAGCAGGGGTTTAAAAATCACAGTTCATCATGAAACTGGTACCAAAATTCAGAAAAAAACAAAGAAAGTATTTCTATACTTTTTCCAGTCATTCATTTTCAGATGACATAAAAACATACTGACACACGTATCTCAATATATAAAGTATGTCTCTATATCGATATGTTCGAGTCTTCTTTACTGTATTGTACCAAAACACAAACAAAAATATATATCGATAATGCATTTAAAATAGCTAAATATATGGACACATACAACATGTATAAAGAACACTCACTGACACAGTAATTTAAAGATTTTGCTTTGTATACATGTAATGTTAAATTGCATATTTTGAGTCAGACTATTGTATACTCAATTTATATAACATGTTTACTAGTTATAACTTTTAAACAGCTAGTAGCTCCAAAAATAGCAGATGGAAAAAATGTTATCAATTTAAGTAGCCAGTTGTTACTTTTATTTCTGAAGTATTTTCTTCATAGTAGTAGGTGTGATGTGAAAAGAGTATTTTACCAGGTTGTTGACATATCTAGTCACAGTCCACTTCATACCACTTCAGCGCTGTGATCTCACTCATTTGTGACATCACAAGTAACTGATTTGGCAGCAGGTGATTGGCTCTTCTTATTCAGTTGTAACCTCACTATGCTGATGAGGTACAAAGGAGACTAGAACAAGATACAGTATATCAGCCTCCAGGAACAGTTCAGTTCCGCACCTCACACTCACCTTTAGGTAGAAAACCATACCAATAACTGTAGTTCTAGGAGTGCTACATGGTTCACATCTGCACACTTGCAGTCTTCCTTAAGAGCTGTTTTGCGGAACATCTTTAAGCAAAGCTCCTCCCACCACCCAGTGACATCAGATCTTCACATGCTGGGAGCAGGAATCAAGTGTACCACTTGCCAGGGGAGGGTAGGTGGGTGGTATGGATGTGAACCATATGCTATTCCTAGAACCAAGGTTACAGGTGCATAGTCTATTTTTCTAGGGGCATGAATATGGTCAACTCATCCACACATTGGCAGGTTTCCAGCAGTTATCCGGGAAGAGGCGAGGCACGCACCCTAATTGGCAAACAGAGACTGAAGAACCAAGGTCCCAAATGCAGCATCCTCAGAGACTTAAGGTTGATGCTATAATGGAAGATGAAGGCATGTGCTTGATTTCCAGGTGGTAGCCCTGCAGATCTCCTGGTTGGGGATGTCTAAAGCAGCCACTAAGGCAGTGGTATGTCTGGTGGAATGAGCCCTCAGCCCACAGGAGGCTCCCTACCAGCCAACCTATAACAGACGTCTATGCAGGGCGTAATCCACTTGCCAGCAGCCCTCTTAGATGCCAGTCTGCCACGTGTGCTTCAGCATATGTGACAAAGAGCCGTGAGCCTCACAAGCTCCAGCCATGTGCTCTAGATAACAGGAGAGTGCCTGCTGCAGGTCCAAAGTAAGGGCCTGCAGTCAGCCTCTGAAGATGGACTCATGAAGAAGACCAGGAAGTTCATCACCTGGTTAAGGTGGAACTGCAAGACAACCTTCGGAGGAAAGTCAGGTGGGGCAAAGGATAACTTTGTTCCTGTGGAATACTAGATACGAGGCTCCACCAAGAGCACAGGAGTTCATTGACCCTTCTGGCTAACATGACAGCCACCAGCAAGGCAGTCTTCCACAACAGTTGTGACATGTCACACCTGTGCACAGGCTCAAAAGGCTTGCCCATGAACACAGCCAGGACCAGCAACAAGTCCCAAGATGGTGACAGTTCATGCACCAGTGGGGACAAGTGGTCAAAGCCTTTAAAAAGCACTACTGCCTTCTCTTGTGACACCGTCAACATACCAGCCACACCTGGGCTGCAGAGATGACAACCAGGTGCAACTTAAGCATCAATCGATCACAGTCCCTGCTGGGATAGGGACCAGAGGTACTCAATAAACTAGCCACAGGGCAGGCAAGAGGATCAAGCTCCCTGCTCTAACACCAAATGAAAATCCTTCTCCATTTAAAGGCATAACACTGGTGAATTGACTCTTTGAGAGGTCTCCACAATGTGGAGCACATTCTCTGAAAGACCAAAAGCCTGGAACACTAGCTGCTCAGGAACCAGGCTGTGAGGTGCAGGGATTAAAGGTATGGATGCAGGATCTTCTCCTGTTGTCAGGTCAGCAGATCCGGGTGAAGAAGCAACCACCACAGGGTCTACTGCTGAGGCTGAGGAGATCGGGTACCAGAACTACGTCAGACCAGTCTGGAGCTATCAGGATCATCTGAGCCCTGTCCTTGACCACCAGCTTGTGGATCGGGAAAGGGAGGAAAGGCGACAGGAGGCCTGGGATCCAGAGCCTTGTAGAAGGCATTCCCCACCAGTCTCAGGACTGCAGTGAGGGCACAGAACAACCTCATTTCTGTGTTCTCCTAGGAGACAGACAGGTCCACCAGACAGGTGCCACACAGGGAGAACAGGTGGCTTTTACCTCTGATGCAGGGACCACTTGTGCGGTATATGCCCACCGGTCAAAGTGTCTTTCAGCTGACTATCTGCTCCTGTGATATGGATCGGAGAGCCGTACACGATTCAGGTGTGTAGGGCCTTTCAACATAAAGGAAGGGAGTGTGTGCCACCCTGCCTATTCAGGTAGAACATGGTTGTGGTGGTGTCCATCTGGATGGGCACAACTTGACCCTTGACTACGGGACCAAATTCCATCAGAGCCAGCCATACTGCATGAAGATCCAGCAGGCTGATGTGGTGATGGGACTCCCTGGGAGACCAGAACCCATGGGTTCTGTGGTTCCCCAGGTACACTTCACACACCACTAGAGGCGCGTCTGTCATGGACTGATGGCTGGTTCTGGGTGGACAATGAGACTCCTTCCTCTAGATGCTCTGAGATCAGTCACCACTGGATGGCATCCCACATCAACTGGCTAACTATGACTGGCTGGTCCAGGTGTCCTCACAGCGTTCGAACAACTGATGACCCAGCTACCACTGTAGGTGTCACATCCGCCAGCAAACTCACTGGACTATGCTGGTGTAAGATGCCATATACCTCAGCAGCCTCAGGAAGTCCAGGGCAGGGCATAACACCCACCTGAAATGATGGCGAAGAGAACTTGCAGCACCTCTGGCAGCCCTGTACAAAGAGTCGCTTAACACAGGGGTGGTTCCAGAGGACTGGAGGAGGCGCATGTAGTACCACTACACAAAAAGTGGGCAGTATGGAGGAGGGGAACTACAGGTCAGTCAGCCTCACCTCAGTGGTGTAAAGATCATGGAGACACTGCTGAAAGAAAGGATAGTGGCACACCTGGGATCCAGGGAGCCCAGGATCTGAGGCAACACAGATTCACAGTAGGGAGGTCATGTCAAATAAATCTGATAGATTTTTTTGATTGGGTGATTAGGGAAGTTAATCAGGGAGGGGTGGTAGATGTTGCCTACCTAGATTTCAGCAAAGCCTTCAACACCGTCCCACACAGAAGGCTGGTTAACAAGACGGGAAGTCTGGGCATGGGACAAAAGGTGATACATGGGTTAAAAATGGCTGACAGACAGGAGGCAGAGGATGGTGGTAAATGGAATCCAATCCAGGGAGAGAGGAGTGACCAGCGCAGTACCACAGGGATCAGTACTGGGACCTGTCCTGTTCAATGTCTTCATTAGTGACATTGCAGAGGGGCTGGAAGGAAAGGTCTGCCATTGCGGATGACACCAAGATCTGTAACAGGGTGGATACTCCAAAAGGAGTTCAGAAATGAAGAGGGACCTGGAGAAGCTTGAAAGATGGTCAGAGATGTGGCAACTGAGATTCAATGTTAAGAAGTGCAAAATAATGCACCTGGGTAGAGGGAACCCTGGGGAGAGTTACAGGATTGGGGTGGGAGCTGTCACTAAAGAGGAAAGGACCTAGAGGTTATCATCTCTGATGACCTCAAGGTATCAAAAGCAATGCACACAAGGCTACAAGGAGGGCCAGTGGCATGCTGGGTGCATGAGCTGGGATATCACTAGCAGGAGGAGGAAAGTGGTAATGCCACTGTATAAAACATTGGTAAGGCCTCACTTGGGAGTACTGCATGCAGTTCCTGGAGGCCACACCTGTGCAAGGACATAAACAAGTTGGAGGCTATCCAGAGAAGGGAGACAAAGATGGTGCAGGCTTGCAACACAAAACATATGAGGAGAGACTAGAGGACCTCAATATGTACTCACTGGAAGAGAGGAGAGAGCAGGGTGACATCATAGAAACTTTCAAATACCTCAAAAGGGCATAAGCGAGGTGCAGGTGGGACCTTTTCAAGAAGAAAAAAGTACTAGAACAAGGGGGCACGATATGAAATTGGAGGCCTAGATTAAGGGGTAATATGAAGAAATTTCTCACAAAGAGGGTAGTCAATGATTGTAATAGCCTGCCACAAGACGTAGTAGTGGGGCAAGCACAGTGGAGGGGTTTAAGCATGTTCTGACAGGACAGGCACAGGGAACCTTGAGAGGGAGGGAGTGATGAAAAGCCATTACTCACATATGGTCAGTGGTCAGTGGTCACATACACTGTATAGGGGCCTACAGGCAGACTGAATGAGCCTAGTAGTCCTTATCTACCAGCAATTTCTATGTGTCTATGTTTCTATGATGCAAAGGCAAGATCAATATCCGGTTTGCAGAAGGTGGGCCTTGGCCCATAGGGAGTCCAGCTCTGTCCTGATGAAATGAATCACCTGCAGGGGATCAGTTGGACTTGACCAAGAAGCCCAAGTCTCTGCAGGTGTGAAGGACAAGCCCTGGACCACTCCACTGCCTCTTTGGATGGCCTGGCTATCAGTCAGTCATCCAGATAGGGATAAACCCTGACACCCATGCACCCTAGGAAGGCTACTACTACTGCCCTGCCCTTGGTGAAGATGCTGGGCACCAAGAGCAGCCAAATGACATGAACTGGAACCCCATCTGTGCAGAACCAGGTATCACCAGTGGGATGAACTGGGATGGAAAAACATGTCCTGGAGGTCTGGGAGAAGAACCACATGCTCTGCTCCAGAGATGGCATCATCTGGTTTAGTGTGACCCTCCTGAAAGTACAGTTACGTAAGAACTTACTGTAACAGTAGATCTTCGAGAGAGCTCTTGCAGCAGGCATAACCATTAGGACTAAGCATTAGGACCCCACAGAAACCTTCTAGATAGCAGTCTTCAATGGGGACCATCCCAGGCGTCGGTTCCTAGCTATCGACCAATGGTATAAAATGGGCAGTCCCAGACCCACCTCAGTTCCCCTGCCGGAGACCAAGGGTCTAGAACAGAAGGAGAACTGGGCAGGTTCTTTGCCAGATTTAAACAGCAGAGAGAAACCGGAGGGGGAAGGAGGAAAGCAATGCCTGCTGCAAGATCTCTTCTCGAAGATCTACCGTTATGGTAAGTTCTTATGTAACTGTACTATCTTACTTTGAGTTGGAGCTCAGCAGCAGGCATGAACAGTTAGGACTGAGTCCCAAGCAATAAAAGGACAAGAACTAGGAAAGTCTGGGAGAGGCTGAAAACTACCAACTAAGAACTTAGGACAGAAGGCCATGGAGGACCGCCAGGCCAAACCCGGTTCTAACGTCTGGCAGCCACGTAAAAGTTGTAATGTTTGACGAAGGTGTGAAAAGAACTCCAGGTAGTTGCTGCACAGATGTCTGCTGGGGAGATGTTTCAAGAGAAGCAAAGGAGGTAGCCTTCCCCTGGTAGAATGGCCTTTACCAGACCTGGTAAGTACTTGTAACAAAAGAACAATGCAGTTAACCAACCATTTAGACAAGGTCAGTTTGAAACTGTGACCCCAAGTTTTGGGAGCAAATGAAACAAACAATTGATCTGTTTTCTGAACAGAAGTCATATGGTTCAGATAGTAACGAAGTGTTCTATGGGCGTCAGATGTTATAACACTTTCTCCCATTAGAGTGTTCGGGACAGTAATTGGCAGGTGGATGTCTTGATTTAGGGTAAACTCTGACACCACCTTAGGTAAAACTAGGATTTGTACTTAAGGACACCTGTCCTTATGAAAAACCAAACAAGCTCTTTACGCATCACAGCCTGAAGCTCTGAAATTCTTCAGGTGGAAGTAACTGCAACTAAAAATAATGCTTTCACGACAGAAAGCGTAGCTCACAATCCAGGCTAGGACAAATGGGGACACGTGAGCTTTTCCAACATAAAGGAGATCCCATGAGGAATGGGATCTCTGATGGAGTTTTAGTGCAAGATGCCCTACAAAAACGTATGGGGCAATGCATAGCCGACTAAGAGTTTTGCCCTCCACTGGTGCGTGATACGCTGAAACAGCAGACAGATGCAGCTTAATGGAGGAGTAGCTCAGGCCCTGCTCAACGCCTTTTCGATGAGACTTTAAACCGAGGTCCCATCTGCCCGGATTGGTGGTAGTTCAGGTAGATGTTAAAGATCCCATGGCACTTATCGAAAGAGTAGGGAATTTCCCCGTGTCCTGGCCAAATTTCCCTCATTCACTAAAAATACCACCAACAGCTTACTCTGGTTCAAGGTCAGTTGGCATTCATCTGTATCCCCTCCCCAGGTCGTGCCTGAAAATAGGCAGGATTTGTCTAGTGCACTTACCCGGTCAACAAAACTAAATAAATAAAATAAAATAGAGAGAGGAGATACTCGAGGATGGAGTTCGGGGACAAGAAAAGGGATTAAGCTAGTGTGCGTAGCTCACAGGCAAAATCTTTTCCACTTCATAGCATATATGATCTAATGTAGTTTCCTGGCTGCTACCAGGACATCCGCCACCTTATGGGAAACCCCATATTGTGCCCCTCACTTGGTCTGTAGGAGCCACGCATGAAGATGCAGGGACCTGAGATCCAGATGGATCAAACTGCCCCAGTCCTGGGAGAGCAGCAGAATACAGAGGCAGGGGAACATAGGTTCCACTGCCAGTTGTTGAGTAATGGGAACCAAATCTGCCGAGGCCAAAAGGGTGCTATTAGAATCATCTATGCTTCCACCTGAAGCTTCAAAAGTACCTCTGTAGAATAGGAAAGGGAGGGAAAGGAGTAGAGGAACCTCCCTGTCTAGGAGAGGGACAATGCCTCTCACCAGAAAACCCAGGCCCTGGATCTAGCAAGCAGAAACTGGGCAATTTGGCATTGAGTGGGACTGCAAAAAGGTCCAACTCTGGTCATCCCCATCTGTCGACAGCTGGTCTGTTACTGACCAAAGGAGCTCCCACACGGGAGCCTTGGACTGAGACCTGCTTAGGCTGTCGGCCAAGACGTTTTGGATGCCTGGAACATGAACGGCGGTGAGTCTGAGGTGATGTTCCAGCACCCAATACCAGACCCTCATTGTCTCCTGAAGAGGGGTAGGAATGCATCCCCACCTGCTTGTTGATGTAAAAGACTATGGACATCTGGATAAGAAGAGGGCCTGGAGACAAGTCCGCTTGAAAGGCCTGTAAGGCATTCAGGACTGCTGCATCTCCAGAATGTTGATGTGGAGCGACTGCTCATCTGGTGACCAGGTCTCCTGGGTCTGTCTGTTCTCCAGATGACCACCCCAACCGAGGCCCAAGGCATCCGTGGTCAGAACTAGTCTTGGGGGCTCCTGCTGGAAGAAGACCCCTGTTGAAAGGTTGAGCCGGTCCATCTACCAGGTGAGTGTCCCTGAACTGGGTCAGAGACCAGGACCAAATGCTCCAGGTCGTCCGACCTCTGGTCCCATTGAACCCTAGCATCCACTGAGGGACCCTCATATGGAGGTGAGCCATGGGAACTGCTAGCTGCTGCCACCATGTGACCAAGAAGCCTTAAATAGGTTCTGCCCGGGACATGAGGCGATGATGATACCATTTGAGCCTGATCCCTCAAGGCGATCCCCCATCTGTGGGGAGGAAGGCCTTGCCCTGAACAGTGTCCAGGACCACCCCAATGAACTGGAGTCTCTGACTGGGCCATGGGATGACTGGGAATGTTCAGAGTGATCCCCAGCTCTCGGAAGAGCGTAAGGTGTCTCCAAGATTGCGGACTTGTTGTTTCCTCTGTGGAGCTGCCAGAAGCCAGTGCGCCTAGGTAGGGAAAGACGAATGGCCTTGGCATCGCAGAGCCACAGCTGCTAGACACTTGGTGAAAACTCTGGGAGCGGAGGACAGGCCAAACAGCAAGGCTCAAAACTGGTAATGTTGGTCCTGGAAGAGCAACTGCAGGAACTTCATGGGCGGAAAATCAGAATCTGCAGGTATGCATCCTGCATATCTACAGAGCAGAGCCAGTCCCCTTGGTGTAGGAGGAAATCAAACCTGGTAGCATGACCATCCTGAACCTCTTGTATTTGATGAACTTGTTCAGGGAGCAGAGATCCAGGATGGGCGAAGGTCCCGGTCTTTCTGGGAACTAGAAAAGTGTGAATATACCCTTTTTCCTCGTTGAGCCAGTGGGACTGGCTCTATAGCCACTTCTGCAGGAAGGCCTGAATTTCCCCTTCAATCAGGGAACATGAGAAGGAGGATAACGGGAGGACACTGGTGGAGTATCCAAGATATCTGCTCGAACACCAGGTATGATCTCTCTCTACTAGCTGTAGAACCCAGAGGTCTGATGTTATTTTGCTCCAACCCTCGAGATGGAGGGAGAAGCAATCCCTACCACTTTCCCCACTGACTCCGCTGGGGGAGTCTGCAAGGAGTCACTGGGATGCTCTGAAAGTAGGCAGAGGGCTCTGGGAGGACTTTATCGCCGAGAGGCAGAGCTTCAAGGTGTCTGGGGTGGCCTTCTTTGAAGCCACCCTCTGCTGAGACTAGTTTCAGGGCTGTTGTCCTGAGGGCTTCTGAAATAGCCATTTTCTGAAGGATTTTGGTTCCTTTGTACATTTTTGGATGGACCAAATGAACTTCCCGGACTCTTGAGGCGATTAATCAGTTTTTCCATCTCATCTCCAGAAAGGACCAAGCCCTTAAAGGGGAGGTCCAGGATGCATGACTGCAGATCCTGGGAGAATCCTGAGATCCTAAGCCAGGCATGCCGCCTGGAGACAACGCCCGGAGGCCGCTGCTCTGGCAGCTGTATCTGCAGTGTCATATGAGGCATGCAAGACATGGGTGCCTCATCCGACCCCGATTTGAGGAGGTCCAGGAGCTTTTTTTTTTGTGCAGAGTCTGGGAGGGCCTGTGCTACTTGATACCTTGCTCCCACAGGCCATTCTGATACTGTACCATGTGTGTAAGAAAGTTGAGGGAACCCATGGAGCAAGCTGAAAATGAACAGACCTTTTGCCCATCTGGTTAATGCATCTGGACTCCTGGTCGGGTGGTTGAGTGCTTAGGTGTTTGGGCTTCTTTTGATCCATCATGAGCAGCCGTCACCACCATTAAGTCCACGAAGGTGTTCCTCCAGGAAAGGCTGTTCCCTAGGGGCTCTGTACAGCCGTCTGACTTCTTGGAGATGGAGGAGGTGGAAGGATGCTTCCAGGTTAACCTCGTCAGGTCCTGGAAGATGTCCATTAAAGGAGACACCACTAGAGGCTTGGGCTCCTTCTGCCTCAGGTATTTAGCCAACCTCCGCTTCTCCAGGTCCAGACCTTCCATCTCCCATCCGCTTGAAGCCTGGATGTGCCTCATGATGTCCATGAACACTGGATCATCAGGAGGCACCTGGGGGTGTCCTTGATATCTGGTGAAGAAGGGTGATCCCTAGGATCCAAATGGTCCAAGCCAGAGGACACAGAACTACTGCTAGAGTCCACTGAAGAGGATGAATAGCTACAGCATCATTGGCTATGGGACCGTGATAGCTCGGGACGGCGTCCTGTGGGGGACTGGCAGCGTGGCAACTAAAGGAACGAGCACTTCTGCGGTGACACCACTCTATGTATCAGGGCCTACCGCGGTAATCTTCAGGGCTCAGAGAGTGGCTCTTAGTGGGAGGAGTCAGATGCTTAGGCTCCTGACCCATGTCATGATCCAGCTCCAGCTCCAGTACCGGTTCAACACTGCCTGGCTCCTTACGGGCAGCAGGTCCCCTTTGAACTGATTCCACCAAAAGGAGAAAAGCTCCTGGATCTGGTCTTTGGAAAAATGCAGGGTCGACGGACTGGCTGGCGACTCTGGAGCGCATCATTTACCCAGCACGGATTACCAGACGTGAGGGTTTCTGGCATCAGAGGCGCAGAGACAGGACCCAGTGGGTTGATTAGGCGTCCTCGTCCCACCTGAGATCTTCAATTGGTAAAGCATATTGTGAGGAAAAGAGGTGAGAGCCTGATCGACGTCCGAGAAGGTGTGGTCTTAGCGGGCGGCTTTGCCCAGCAGAATTGTCGGGTGAAAGCAGACAACTTGGCCTGGCTGGGGCCTGGGGCGGTGGCGTTGAGTCTCATGCCTGCCCCGATGATGGGGAATCTTATCCAAGGCCTTGGACGAGACTGTCCTCGGGATCATTTTGGTAGGCTGGAGACATCGCTGCACCTCTTATGGCTAGTCCCAGCCCCTAAGGTGGAGGGGTGACCCTGGCTGGTGTGGCTTTCACCTTAAGAGTTAGGGAGGGCCGAAGACCCTGACTCTGATTTATCTCCATCTGGCGCAAAGGGCGATGGCAGGGGGTTGGCTATTGACTACCCGGGAGGAGCCGTGCAGGCTGTGAAGAGTGGTCCAACCTCAGAGGACTAGGAGCCGATGAAGACTTTCTGTGCAGCAGAGACCTGGAGGCGGGAGTGACCCTGGGGCTTTTCCTGGTCCTTATGCTCCCTGAATCCTTTTCTTCTCCTTGTGCGGCTTAGAAGTAGAGGTGGAAACCGACAAGGACTTAAGAAGGACTCTTCCTGCTGGCTGTATCTGCATCTCAGCAAGCTGCTTTTCTAGGAGGTGTACCTTGGGGCCATCAGGTGGCGGATCCATGTCTGGAAGTTGAATGCCCAGCAGTGTTACTAGCAAGCTGCGGTGTAAGTGGTTCGGGCCTAGGCAGAAGAGGCAGGCCTCGTTATTGTCCTTGATGGCTGCTTGCAAAGCGCCTTAGTTTTATGATCAGGGATGAAACGGATAACGCCGGAGAAGAAGACATACAGAAGGAAACAAATTCGGAAATTTTCACTGAAAAAGCAAAGAAACACTGAAGGCGCGAAAGCAGTCTAAATTAAGAAGGCTGCCTGTGGAGCCGATGAACGGGTCACTGGTGGAAAAAAGAACAGAGTAGGGCTGTGGGGACCGCCTTTTATATCACTGGCCGAAGGTTGGGCAGAGCTGATGTTGGGGCGTCCCCGTGGAAGACCGTTAGCCGCTAGAAGGCTTCGTGGGGTCCTGGCGGCTTAGTCCTAACGGGTTACTGCCTGCTGCAAGAGCTCCAACTCAAGCAAGATCTTGCGCTCCTGAGAAACTGATGTAATCATGAAAACCCAGTATGGGGCACTAGCCCCCAGCCCCCGGGTCTGTTTCAGGACCAGGAAGTACCTGGACATTCACCTGACACACGGGTGTACAGAGCTCACGACTCAGTTTGACATTAGCTGAGAGCAACGTCCCTCCCTGAGGGTGGACAGTCGCCCTGTGACACCAAGGACTCACTCACAGCGTGGGATCGGTAAGGCGGAGAGCCTCAAGTCGAGAGGCAACTTCTGCTGACCACCCGGAACCCTGTCCGTAGTAATGGCAGACCAGTGAGGTCAGAAGTGGTAAAGCCAATCTCTACTGGGAGCTAGGTAAGGACTGGACAGGTGGAAGTGAACATTCCCCGACCCATCACTGGGAGCTTTGGAGGGATACAAGCTACCGAGACCAGAGGGCCAACACTTCCTCTACCCCGCCTTTTTGGGCCCCTGGCCAGAGAACTTGACCTTGGGCTGCTAGGGTTGAAACTGCCCCTGCTGGGACTGTTGCTGCAGAGACTGCTGTGGCTGAAAGGGCCGAAACTGAAAGGTCTTCTTTGCTTCTGACCTTCGGGTCCTTCTGGGACGACACCACAGAGAATTTAGGGTGGCACTGGACTTCTCAATCCTAGTGAGATGCCCATTCACCCCCAGGTCAGTGCTCATGAAAGGGACCTTGGCCAGCCTGTACAGTATCTACTGTGAAGGCACAGATCCTAAGCCAGGCCCTGCAATGCATTGTGATAGTCTACCATAGCGCGGGCACAGGAATCACCAATGTCCAAGGCCGTCTGAAGCTGCTGTTTAGCCAGTGCTTGACCTCGGTCTCTCTGATAACCATGACAGGTAGCGCTTATCAACAGGCAGGTAAGGGAGGACCATGTCGAGCAATCCCAGCAGGGGTGACCAAGGTGAGCCATCATCAGGGCATAACTTCGGCCTGGACGGAGGCCAAGAGAGGCTGTGGCACAGACCTTCTTGGCCCTGTGGCAAGCTTTTTGACTCCTTGTTGGGAGGTTTGCCCACGCCCCAGTATTCCCTGATTTCTGGAAGACTGAGTCAGAGACCAAAACCTTGGCCAAGGGTGGTCAGAGAACCTAAACAGAGAGCTAGTAGGGACTGCATATTTATGGACCATATGTGCTGAGGATGCCAGGCTGGATGCTCCTGAAACGCCACAGCCAGTACCAAATGGCATCGACCACGGGAACCGCCGAATTCTGAGGATCTGGCCCTTATCCAAGATGGCAATATTTTGAACGGCTCCAAAGGAATGTTAATGGACTCTGACTTGAGTAGGAGAAGAGCCCTAAAGATACCAGCCCATGGTCGGTGGTCAGTTCCTCGATCGATTCCTGTTCAGTTGTATGTATGAACATACCAATGTGCCTGGTAAGATACAGACCACACGTGTCTATCCAAGTCTGCTCTGCGAGTGAAGCCAATACCCTAGCTGTGCAGCTGCCCCACTCCCCTTCCCTTGTCATCCCACCGTACCCCCTCACCTCCCTACCCTCATGTCCTTATGTGTCCTTGAGGACTGCATAGAGGACCCATCGAGTAGTTTGAGGACCCGTGAAGATGGCCCTCGACCTTTTCTCGCCATAACTACTGGAAGTCAAGTGAGTGGGTGATTTCCACTGATAACTGGCCTGATAAGCCAGTCTCCAGATGAGAGTCCTAAGGTCCTTAGCAGATGCTCCCCACACAGGTTGCTGTGGAGCGGTTCAACCAATAAGGGTGGTGAAACATATGTCAGTGACACTTGTCTTGGAAGGACCGGCATGGCCTTGACCGGCACTGGCCAGTTGATCACAGCAGTCGGAAGTAGATCCCTACACTGCCATGCCAAGGCCCACTGCTGTCAGAGGAGCTCTCATAGCACCACTGCATCCTCCAGTGGAACCTCTCATTATTCAAGGATAAAGATGACAAAGAACATCAATGGCAAAGCCTCCCAGTCAAGCAGGATCTAGAACTCGAGGAGCCGCTCAACATCGCCCCAGGGGTCAATGTCGAAGAGATGCAGATGAAGGCACAGAGTTCAACTGCACAACCTCCACTGGAGGCTAATCCTGAGTGGTGATGGCCAGGGATACTGACCACACCACAGCCTCCTGAGTAAGGAGCGGGAGAACCAGGATCACGGAAATCAACTCAGCATCAACCCCATCTGACAATAGATCAAAAGAGCAAGAAAATCTAGACTGCCTGCTTGACCGGTGTCAAGGTCGTTAAGTCCTAAGGGGGCACTGTGGAGCTAGTGACCTGCCCTTGACCAAATGTGGCTCAGCCAAAACTGAGCACTAGAGAGTCTTCAAGCAGTCAGGAGTCGAGGAGGAGGAGTGAGATACAGAAATTAGCATACCCACCGTAATTTTGATCATCTTGGACGAAGTCTCCACCACTCATTCACATTAATGGAGTACACCGGGCGCTAGGACCCAGTGGTAAAAATTTTTTCAAGTCGGGCGGCACCTGAGATGAAGCCACGAGAAGCAGCACATGAAGCCGGGCGTAAAGTGTGTACAGACTATCTCGGCCAACCTCCGACCACCTCAGTACCCCCGAGGAGATGCAGCATAACTAACCTAGAGAGGACTGACCTCAAAATCAGACACAAGATAGTCCAATGACCCATGTAAGAAGGGTCAATAACAAAGTCTTCACAGCTCAGCCACTGAGGGAGTGAAGACCAGAAACAGAGAAGTGAGCTTGGGGGATGGTGGGTGGATAGATCGAGCTGGAGACTTCATTCATGAAGATAAAGAATTATGGTAGGTATGTAATTTCCATATCTTCCTGACATAAAGTCTCCACCACTCATTCATACTAATGGGAGAGTACTGAGCTAAATAATCCCCAAGACGGGTGGCAGGAGAGAAAGGAGCTCACTTGCTTAGGACAGAAGTCCGTTAAGAATTGTCCTGCCAAATGCCTGATGTTGTCTGGCATGGACATCCAAGGCATAGTGCTTAACAAATGTATGCAACGAGCTCCAGGTAGCTGCACTGCAAATATCTGCAATGGGCACATTACAGATTTCCACCAGAGATGCTGCAATTGCTCTGGTAGAGTGAGCGCACACCCTTGCCTTCCAGTTTGACCTGTGCCATAGAATAGCCGCGCTAAGGCAAGCCACCAGCCACGCTGAAATGCACCTGATAGCAACAGGCTGACCCAGCCGGCCATGCTGAAGGAAGCAACAGCTGCTGAGCCTTGCGAATTTCCTTCGCTCTATCTAGATAGAACAGCGAGTGCTCTATTTACGTCCCAGTGAATGAAGGGTATGCTCCCTTCATTCTGGAAGTTTGCAAAGTAGGTAGGAAGGACTATAGGTTGATTCAGATGGAATTCTGAGACAACCTTAGGCAGGAACTCAGGATGAGTCTTAAGAACTTCTCTGTCCTTGTGAAATACAGTATCACAGGGGAGTCTGTGACCAGGGGAAGTGTATTTCAGAAACTATATGAGCAGAAGTAATGGCCACCAGGAAGATCGCTTTCAAAGTAAGGAATTTCAACTCGCAAGTAGCTAGAGGTTTGAAAGGTTTAATAGTGAGCATGTCTAGTACAAGGTTAATGTCCCAGGCTGCAATCGGATGTCTTAATAGGAGAGGTCTAGTATGCAGAATACCTTAAGAAACCTCTTAATTCACGGGCAGCTGAGCCAGTGACATGGAAAGTACTGCCCATGATATGCCGAAATGGCACAAAGATGAATTTTGATTGTGGAGTATTGTAGACTTGTGTTTGAGAGGTCTAAGAGATACTCCAAGACTTTTTGGTGGGCAGGAAAAAGGATTCCAGAGGATTTTGCACACCAGATAGAAAGCGCTTCCATTTAGCTGTGTAAGTTTTCTGGTGGCTGGCTGCGTGCTGCCAAAAGAATATCTGAAACTCTACGAGAAACATTAAACCTATTCACCTCTATCTCCTCAGGGGCCAAGGGTGAAGGTGAAGCGACCTCAGGTTGGGGTGGACCACAGGACCCTGGGTCAGAAGGTTCGTCTTAAGGGAAAGCGGTTTTAGGGAGGTTTCGATAGCCTCTTGAGTAGCGGAACCATATCTGCCGAGACCAGAAGGGGCAATGAGAATCATTCTGCCCCCTGGGACTCCAACTTGAGCAGTATCCTCTGAATTAGGGAAAAGGAGGAAATGCGATAGAAAGCATTTTGTCCACAGAGCCCGAATGCATCCTGACAAAAATGCCAGGTCCTGGATTTCAGGAGCAGAAGAGGCGAGTTTTGCACTGAGTGGGGACGCAAAAGGTCCAGGTCTGGAGTTCCCACTCTTTTAGAGTGACTGAACGCCTGTTGAGTCAAGAGACCACTCATGAGGATCTGCCGAGACATTCTGTTGAGACGGTCTCCCAGCTCGTTTTGTACTCCTGGCAAGTAAACCGCCTAAATCAGAGCCTTGTGCTCCAAGCACCATTCCTACACTCTCATTGCTCCCCTGCATAATGGGTAAGAGTGTGCACCGCCATGTTTGTTGATGTAATACATCACTGCCTTGTTGTCCGCTTGAAGGAGAATGTTCTTGTGACAGAGTATGTCCTTCAAAGCTCGGACTGCACAGAGGACAGCTCTCATCTCCAGGATGTTTATGTGAAGTTGAGACTCGTCCTGGGTCCACGTAGCTGGGTGTGTAGATCCCGGCAGTGAGCTCCCAACTCATCAGGGACGCATCCGTGGTAATGGAGATCTGATGAACCAGAGGGGCAAAGGGATATCCTTCCAGAAGGTTGTCCTCCTGAGACCACTAGGTGAGTGACTTCTTCAGAGGTTCCATCACCTTGATGGGAAAGGACTGAGGGTCAGTGGTTGGGGACCACCGAGAGGTTCTCATGTGAAGATGAGCTAAGGGTACAGTGAACACCGAGGATGCCATGAGGTCCAGCATCCGTTGCATCGAGATAGCTCGAACCGAGACGTGTTCTCTCTGATGTATCGGCCCATCTGTAACATATCGCTCCTTCTGTCCTCTGGAAGAAAGCTTTCATTTAGGAGGATGTCCAGAAGAGTTCCTATGAAAAGGAGCTTCTGGGAGGGCAGCAACTGTGACTTCCTGAGTTTCAGTAGGGACTCCCATGGACGTGAGGAAGTCTCAGGCCGTGGCCATGGCCTCCAGAGTTCTTGCCTGGAGGACTTCATGAAGCCAGTCCTCCAGATATGGGAATACTTGTATCCGATTTTCCTGAGATGCACCGTGGAGAACTGCACAACACTTTGTAAAACTCGAGGCGCCAAGGATAGCCCAAAGGGCAGGACTCGGAATTGACAGTGTTGACTCCAACGCCACAAACCTTAGGTATTTGTGGTGGTTTGGATGTATAAGAATGTGCTGGTAGGCATCCTCTGCATGTCCAGGAGGCTAGCCAATCGTACTGATGAATCAATGGCAGTAGGGTACAGAGTGATATCATCTTTAACTTTTCCTTGTGTAGGAACTTGTTTAACTTTCTGAGATCCAGAATGGTGCGCATGCCACTGGTTTTCTTTGGGACCAGAAAGTAATAGGAGTAGAAACCTGTGTTTCGTTGATCCAGCGGAACTACTTCTACTGTCCTGCTGTTCAGAAGGCCTTGTACCTGGAAGCAAGAAGGTCTGACTGTACCTAGACAGCCTGGGCTATCGTTTGGGAGGATGATCTGGAGGGTTTCCACAGATGAGTGTACCTTCGCAGATTATCCTGAGGACCCATTGGTCTGATGTTATAGATTTCCACTGGTTGTAGAACTAAGTCACACGTCCTCCCACTGTCGAAGAGGAGTCCCCTCAGGCAGCTGAGGTGGGACTCTGCCAAAAACTCAAAGGTAGCATTGGGTGCTTTTGGGCCTTGTGCCTTCTGCTGCATTTACTTTTTGCGGCTGAGGGTTCTGGTTTCTGTTAAAACCTCCTCTGCCTTTGCCCTAGAAAGGACTGACAGTTGTGGAAACTGCGCTTGTTCCCACCCCCGAGAGGGAGGGCAGAGGTCTGGCTGTCTTAATGGCAAACCTAGTCTTCCGTGTGGCCTCTAGTGCTTGCTCCACCTGAGGTCCAATCAGATACATGCCGTCAAAAAGTAAGGCCATGACTTGCTGTTGGGCATCATTCGTGAAGCCCGAGTATGCAGCCAAGAGTGGTGATGGGTGCAGATGCCAGCTGCACGCCGGGAAGCAATATCAAAGGCGCCACTGCAGCTTTAACTTATTGGTTATTGGACTCGATACACCTAGTTATGGTTTGAAGTAGATCTGAGTTAACCTCGATTCGGGCAGAACTTCTACCATTGCTTTGAGTGAATGCCAAAGAACATACTCATATGGAGAAAAATAGCCCTGGTAGCTGGCAATACGATGCCCAGGGTTGAGGCAGCAAGACTCTCTTACCCAAGGTGTCTATCTTGCAAGATTCTTTGTTTATAGGATGGGCTGTAGATTCCTGAGGGAGGACAGCCTTATCATTCTCTGCCAGGACCACTATGGATCAGAAAAGGCCTGTGAGGCCAAGATGGGCGATCCTCGTAGGGGAATATTTCCTATCTGTTGACTTGGCCACAGAAGGAATAAGAGCCAGATTCTTCCACACCATCTGGGAAAGAGTCTCGAAAGAGGGCTTGCACGGAGGGTTAAATTCATAGGGATTTCTGGAACATGACGATACTGGAGACACGGAAGCTTCTCAGGATCGATTTCTGTGGTGTGGAGAGAAGAATACAATTTAAATTCTTGAGCAGAGACTTGAAGGAAACGTCCTCAACAACAGGCACAGCAGGAGGGTTGATCCCTGCCCCAGGGCAGAATCAGCATCAACATCGTCACCCAGCCGAATATCTGGATCGGGCTCAAAATCATCTCCTAACAGTCCGGGGGGAGACTGTATAGACAGGAACACAGTGAAAACCAGGAGGAAGAAGAAGAAGAAAGAATCAGAATCAAACCTCTGGAAACTAAGCGGCCCCACGCACATCCCGGCGTTGTAGAAGAAAATGGCGCAGAAGAACAAAGAGGCCAACACAGAAAAAGGCGTTGCACCTGGCCGACAGGGAGAGGCGACACGTACTCTGTGCCAATGCCAGCACTGATGCCGACAGAGCATGTAGCATCACAGAGGCGGTGCCGACACCACTGCTGCCCGTGAGGACCTCGGGCGCTGGAGAAGTCAGCACCGAGACGATGGCACTGTCACACAAGTCTAAGAACTGTGATCTGAAGTTACAGGATGAAAATGGCAGGAGATAAGGGCACTGGGTAGACCTCTGCGCCGCAGCCATGTGAGGGATAGACACCAGAGTGCAGAGTCGATGGCACCGAAGAAGGCGCCAGTGACTAGGAAGTTCTAACTCCGCCTGCCACTCTGAAACAGATAGGACTGAAGGCCCGGTGACAGACTGGCGGTTTGGGCAGTCAGGACAACCTATGAGCCCACTGCTCCATAACAGTGGCCTAATGGTGAAACTGCTCATCGAAGCCCTCCAATTGGCGGAGAGGAACTCCTGTGTCGAAGAGGCTGTCCACCAGAGACAGAAATTGGCCACTCCAACAGAGTCGGAGACCGCGCCTGACACTAATAATGGACAGTCTACGGCAGACATACCAGAGGGCGACCTCGAAAGATGCAGTTTCTTCTTGGACCTGTGTAGCAAAGAAGAACTCAAGGACGAACAGTGCCAAAATGGGAAAGTTTCTTTTATGCTTTCGGGAGACCGCCCATCTCCCGGAGCATTGAATGTCCGTTTCAGACACCCCCGGAGAGAGCGTGGACCAGACCAGACCCGCCCGGCTGACTGAATAGCTTTCATCAAGTCTCCTACCATCACCTGCCCCACTCATGGTCGACTCCATCAATGGAGGGCTGAAGACTTCTCTTTGTACAAGTAAGAATTATTAAAATATAATTGGTATTTATCGTTGATAAAATACAAAATAATATACTAAAAACTAAGCTGCTAGTTTGAAGTTTGACTCCGCGACGAGCGACATCATCACTGAAGTGCACTCGACAGCGGGAAAGAAAAATTACTCACCTTAGTAATTGTGTTTCATCTAATGGAGTCTTGCTGTATTCTGACATTATGCAGTTAGCCCAGCACTTGAACTGCTCCGAGAGGAAAGAGCTAACTCTATGCCAAGGCATAGAACGTTGAGCTCGTGCTTCGTTCAAACCTCTGTCTGCTGCACTTTGAAGTGTAACTGTCAGATTCTTACAAACTAATACTAACTAGATACCCCACTCATGTGGAAATTGTAAAATTTACCAGCCAAAGGGCAACAAAATTTTGGACCCCCAAAAGACTCAAGTCGAGAAATCCAAAACAAAAACTAGGTAGTGAACAACAATAACTATGAGAAAATAATATAATATACCCACCCTCCCCTTTAAAAAGGGAGCGTGCAAGAACACCCCTGAGGTGCAACACTGCACCTGCCAGCCCACTTCCCAAAAACAGGTTCTGAGAGGGAGGAAGGTCAGAATAATTTTTCTTCAAACAACATGAAGTTTTGCTATATTCTGACATTATGCAGACTACCAAGCAGTACCTCCATGGAGAAGGGTATCAAACCTATTTTGGGAATAGGCCCTGTAGTACTGTTGTCATAAACCGAGCATCACTCCTAGTCTGGATATCCAGAGAGTAATGCTTGGTGAATGTATGGACTGTTTTCCAGGTGGCTGCTTTGCATATCTCTAATAAGGGTATATCCCTGGCAGCAGCCAGAGAAGCAGCTGTCCCTCTAGTCGAATGAGCCCTCAGGCCTGAGGGGTACTTTGCAGCTTTTCACAGCAGAACTGTATACAAGAGACAATCCACCTGGCAATAGTTCTTTTGTAGTAGAGTTACCTCTTCCCACTTCACCATAAGTGGGGAACAACTGGAGGAGTCAAACCTGAGTGCCTTAGTACACTCAATGCAGTAGCTAAGAGTCCTTTTAACATCCAAACTGTGTAATCTTTCTCTCCTGAAGAAGAATGATCATTGAAGAACACAGGAAGAGACATGGATTGGTTCAGATGAAAATCTGAAACCACTTTGGGTAAGAACCTCCTGTTGGTTCTAAGGACCACCTTATCTCTATGGAATGAAATAAAATCAGGCTCTACTGACAGAGCTTGCAATCCACGGATACGCCTGGCAGAGGTAATCGCTACCAGGAACACAGTTTTCCAAGTCAAGTACTTAAGTTCTGCTGAGGACAAAGGTTCAAAAAGGGGGTTGCATAAGCTGAGCAATGCAAACATTAAGATCCCAAGCAGGAGTGGGATCCCTGAAGGGGCATTGGTATGAAGCAATCCTTTGAAGAATTTCCAGAAAACAGGGTGAGATGCCAGTGAGGAGGGTTTCCTCCGACAGAAAAAGCAGAAACAGCTGACAAAATGTACTCTGAGGGTAGCTGGTCTGAGGCCTAGGCCATTAAGATGAACCATGTAATCCAGAAATCGTAGACAGGTCAGCAGTATCTGGAGATATGTGCTTCCTGAACACCAAATGCTGAATCTTTCCATTTGGAGTTATACGTTTTTCTGGTGGCAGGTTTGAGAGAGGCTTTGAGAATGTCCAGAACCCCTTGAGAGAGATGCAAATTTGTATATTCTAGCTCTTAAAGAGCCATGTCTTGAGATTGAGAGACCCAAGGTTAGTACCAAATCCTCCCTGAGAGGAGGATAACAGGTTGTGATTCCTGGGGAGAGATAGGGAAGATGGACTGCTAGGGACAGCAACAGGGGATACCAAGGCTGTCTGGCCCAGTCTGGAGCAATCAGGATCTCTTTGCAAGACTGTGACCTTATCTTGACCAGGACTTTGAACAGTAGAGAAAGGAGGAAAGGCATACAGAAATTTCCTCCCAATCCAGAATTAGACCATCCAGGGGACTGAGCCCAAGACTGGGGGTCTGCAACAAAGAGGGAAGTTGGTGATTGTCTGGGGCTGCAAAGAGATCCATCTCTGGAATGCCCCACCTTGAAAAATCACTTTTAACACTAGGGGTCCAGGGACCATTCGTGATGGCCCTGGTGAAGTGATAGCCCTGGAGAAATCCTGCTCAATGCATCTGCTAGCACACTGTCCTTCCCTGGAGGTGAACTGCTACCAGAGAGGTCTGTAGAGAATAAGCCAGGGACCATAATTTCATGGCTTCTGTGCACAAGGTCAGTGACTGAGTGCCTCCCTGCTTGTAGATGTACCACATGGTGGTAGTGTTGTCTGTCCTGACCTGAACCACCTTGTTCTGTATTGATTACGAGAAGGCTTGTAGAGCCAGGTACATTGCCCTGAGCTCCAGAAGTTTGATGTGGAGAAGAGACTCCTGAGGGACCACACTCCTGAGCCGTGAGGGCTCCCAGGTGAGCTCCACACCCCAGGAGAAAGCGTCCGTGGTTAGAACCACAGAATCAGACTGAGTGATGAATGGGAGACCCCTTGCCTGAGGTTGTCCTGATTCAACCACCATTGGAGAGCCTGGATCAGAGTGTGAATCACTGGAATGAGCTTGGTTAGAGGATCTTTTCTGAGACCAAAAGCCCACAAATGGAACTGGATGTCCTCATCTGAAACCTGGCCCTTGGACCACTGCAGTGGAAGCTGCCATGTTGCCCAAGAGTTGAGGGAATGCCTGCTGGTCGAGACACCAGAAAGTGGAAGGAGAAAGGCTCTTGTCTTGACAGTATTCAACTCTACCCCCATGAAGGTCAAGAGTTGCACTGGCTCGAGAACTGATTTGGGAAGATGGAGGAGGAATCCTAGAGAAGTAAGCACTTGTTGGATCACTTGCAAATCTGACCTGATTTGGTCTGGAGACTGACCCACAATGAGCCAGTCGTCCAGGTATGGGAATATGGAAATATTTTGTCTCCTTAGAAAGGCTACTACTACTGCTAGGCATTTTGTAAACACCCTTGGAGCTGAAGTTAGTCAAGGGCATTGCTTTGAACTGATAATGGCCTGAAGGTAGTTCGAACCCGGAGGTACTTTCTGTGGGAGCACCTGATAGGAATGTGAAAGTAGGCATCCGTTAGGGTCCAGGGAGGTCCCTGGCCTTAGAGAGAGAAGAATTATTCTCAGAGTCACCATTTTGAATTCTGGCTTTACTAGTTGCTTGTTTAAGTATCTTAAATCTAGGATGGGCTGCCACTCCACTGTTTTTTTCGGGTAAGGAAGTATTTGGAGTACAGACCTTGCCCCTGTGAGGTGTAGGAACTCTCTCTATGGCTCTGAGAGCTAGCAAGATGAAACCTGTCTCAAGGGCAATGGTTTCGAGATTAGCAGGGTACCGCAGGGTTCAGTACTGGGACTGGTCCTTTTAATGTCTTTATAAGTGACATTGCAGAGGAACTGAAGGAAAGTATGTCTCTCTGCAGACGACACAAAGATCTGCAACAGGGCTGATACACAAGATGGAGTGGAAAAGAATGAGAAGGGACTTGTAAGGTTGGAGGAATGGTCAAATGTATGGCAGCTCAGATTCAATGCAAGGAAGTGTAAGGTAATGCACCTGAAACAAAAACCCAGGGAAGAGTACACAATGGGGGTAAAATACTGACAACAGTAAAATGGAAAGAGACCTGGGGTAATTATATCAGATGACCTAAAGGTGGGCAAGCAATGTGAGAAGGCAGTAAGGAAAGCTGGGGGATACTGGGATGGCTAGGGAGAGGCATCAATAGTAGAAAACAGGAAGTTGTTATCCCTCTGTACAGACAGTTGGTGAGACCTCATCTGGAGTACTGTGGCAGTTCTGAGACCCTGCCTCGCAAAGACATAGACAAAGTGGAGGCGCCAGAGGAGAGCAACCAAATGTTGCAGGGTCTGCACCAGAAGACATACGTAAGAAAGATTAAAGGAGCTTAATATGTATACCCTTGAGGAAAGAAGGGAGAGGGGACATGATAGAAACGCTCAAGTACCTCAAGGAAATCAACAAAGTCCAAGAGGGTAGCATCTTTCAGAAAAGAGATGTGCAAGAACAAGGGGCACAATTTGAAGATAGAGGGGGACGTGCTCAGAGGTAATGTAAGGAGGTATTTTTTCATGGAGAGGGTTGTGGATGGCTGGAACAGCCTCCTGAGTAGGTTGTGGAGTCAAGAACAGTGGGGAATTCAAGAATGCATGGGACAGACATAAGGTAGTCCTAGTGGAAGGGTAGGAGGAAGTAAGCTGTTGGTTAACTAGGATCTGCAGCTTATCTGTTAGGGTAGGAAAATGGGCAGACTAGGTGGGTCAAGCGGTCCTTATCTACCATCAGATTCTATGTTTCATGTAGATGTTTGCAGGTGGAAAGGACCACCATCAACTTTAAAATTTTTCTGCCAAGGGCCAGTTCCTGGCTTACTAGTGTCCAGGGACCCACTTGTTTGAGGTAACAGACTTCCAGTAGTGGAAGTAGTAAGCCAGCCTGCCTCCCACAGGAATTGGGGAGTCAACCCAGGCTGACACATCAGGCTGTCTGCTTGGCAGGAGACTTAGGCTGAGAGGAGGATGCAGCCCTGCTCATCCCCTTCTGCCTCTCCCTGTGAAGAACCCCCTCTGGGAAAAGGAAAGAAGGCTTCATGCCTGGTTGAAAGGCTCATGAAAAGGCCTGCCCCTAGCATGCTGCTTCTGAGAGTTGCCTGCCTTTCTTGGCCTGTGCACTCCTGTAGGTGGTCCTGTACTGCCCATTTTCTTCATATAATTCTCTGTCTGCTCCACAAACAGAGAATTATCCACCACAAGGAAATCCATGGCCTTAGCCTGGGTGTCCTGTAAGAGGCTAGTACATCTGAGCCAAGCCAATTCCTAAGAGCCGCAGATGGAAGCAAGACTGTGATGACACATCACTGGAGTCCACAGCAGCATGACACTGAATTTTGATACCTCAGTCCCATCAGCAGCCACCTCCTCCAGCTCCTTGGCAAGCTGGGGAAGCCTGTTTAGCCAGTTCCAGAACAGAATCCCATCTGGACTTCTGGTATCTGGCTATAGGCCACATAGTTAGCCTGCCTGAGTCCCAAGGAAGATGCCATGTACTGTTTTTTGCCATGGTATCCAGCTTCCTGGAGTCTTTATCTGGGGGTGTGAAGCCAAGGGTATGTTAGCCTTATCACAGGCTGCGGCCTGCACAACCCTAACATGGCTGCACTGCTGGTACAAGTACTCTGTACCTGGGCCTGACAACATATACCTCTTGTCCATTCGCCTGTCCACAGGAGGTAGGAAATTTGGCGTTTAAGTTACTTGTGTCTGTTTCCCAAAGGATTTGTGAAGGGGAACAGACAACCTCTTGGACTCTGGGATATCCATTATCTCCACATAGTCAGGCTCCTCTTGCTCCTCGACAGTTTCATCCAGAGAGAGCTGGAGGGTTTCTGCCACTTTTGTAGAACATAAAGTGGGAAGGGGACCCAGAAAGCCTAGGAGGGAAACACCAGAAGGTTGTCTGGGGAGATGTCTGGTTCGATCCATCTATCTATCCATCCCTCCTCCTTCATCATCATCATCATCATCATCATCATCATCATCATCATCATCATCATCATCATCATCATCATCATCATCATCATCACCACCACCACCACCACCACCACCACCACCACCACCACCACCACCATCATCACCACCACCTCATCATCATCGTACTCTTCATCCACCCAAACCGGTTCATAACAATCTTCTGGGAATAATCCTGAACTGGGGAACCGATCAATCGAACGCTACCGAGGCGTCAGATCAGCCGGAATCGAACGGCAATTCAACTATACTAATTGCTCTGGCAATTTCCCTCGGCGTTGGATGCTGCAGTTCTGGATCCAACTGGACGATTTTTCTTTCTTTCTTTTGCCAGAACTGACCCCTCAGGATCGGCTCTCTGTTTGCCCGAGGGAGTCTCGCCCAGGTCAGTGGGCATTCTCTCAGGTTCGGTCAGAACCGAACCAGGCTGGCCATCCAGGTCAGTGGACTTCTCGGCTCTTTTTCCCTAAGCCTACCCAATCTTTTATCCAGGGTGGCCTTAGGAAAATTTCTTATATATTTGGCAGTCTGACTCAGGTGGTCAAAACCCAGACAGTAAACACAGGTGTGTGGGGATCAGCCTTAGCAAAGGCCTCCCACACTCACTGCAGTGTTGAAACCAGTGGACCTGTTTTTCTCTTGGGTTTCTAGATGAAGCCATCCTACAACTTACTCTTCTTTTGCAACAGCAGGCAAGACCCCTATCAGTTCCTAACCGTGTTCTGGGTATTGGATTTTTTTTTTGGAACAGACAAGGACCGGCACTCACACTAATTAAAAATTCAAAGAAAGAATAACAGACAACCGTTCAGCCGAACTAACTGAAATACTACTTTACAATTTCCACAATTTCAGAACTAGCCCACTACCTAAAGTACTTACTGTACCACAGACAGGGATCTGAACCGAAAAAATAATGAAAATAGCGGTTTAAAACCGACGCTTTTATTGCACTGAACCAATGGCGAAGGAGAGATCTCCGGAGCAACTGTTCAGTTAGGCAGAGTAAAGAATCTGACAGTTACACTTCAAAGTGCAGCAGACGGAGGTTTGAACCGAGATCGAGCTCAACGTTCTATGCCTTGGCATAGAGTTAAGTCTTCCTCTTCGGAGCAGTTCAATGCTGGGGCTAACTGCATAATGTCAGAATACAGCAAGACTTCATGTTGTTTGAAAAAGGAACTGAGGCGGTTGGAGGTCGATGCCAAGATAGTCTATACCACATGCGCCGGGCTCACAGTGCGCTTCCTCACGGCTCCATCTCAGGTGCTACAGCCTCCCTGAAAAAGGTGTCTCCCCGTTGGTCCTAGGCCCGGCGCATTCCTATTAGTGTGAATGGAGTGGTGGAGACTTCATATCCAGGAAGATCTCTCCCAGTCCAACTACTGACAGCGGTGATTCTTGTTCTTATGCTTCTTACCGTGGTGGGCAGGGCTCTCCCAAGGTCTGGAGGGCCTGACACGTCATAAAACTCCCAGTGAAGGATGCTCAGACACTGGCCCCAGCTGACAGCACTGCCAAGGCTGAAGAGGTGCTTGCCACGGCCTTCACCGCCACCTCTTCCATAGTTGCAAGATAGACCGCTGACCCCATGCAGCAGAGGTGCACTTAACTGGCCCTACAATGCATGGCGCTGCAAACAAGGAGACCAAACTCTTCCAGCGGAAAGGAAGATCTGACATCACAGGGCGGAGTCGAGGGACATACCACCCAGATGGTGGGAAGAGCTTTGCTTAAAGACGCTCTGATGAAACAGCTCTTAAGGAGGAACTGCCAGTGTAGATAAGTAAACCATATTGACGCCCTAGAAGTAATATTTTCAAAAGATCAATATAAAACTGTTTTGTTTATTCTATCTTACCTCCAGTACCAAGGAGACACAGGCTGGGAAGAAGGTCATAAATACAAAGTAATTAGTAGGACCGACATGCAGCCAAAGCAGCACATGATTTCAAGCTGTCAGATTCTGTCATAAAGATAACATTTAGAAGCAAGTTAAATGTTTGCTTTTTGTTCAAAGTATACTTGCACTTACTGAATTTGCATAAAAATCCATAAAACAATAAAACTGAAAGTAATTTTCTAAATACTGTTTTATGTGCCGTATATACCAGAGTATAAGCAGACTCACAAATATCAACCAACCAACTTTTATCTGGTCGGTTTTGAAGATTAAAGTCGTATGGCTGTGATCCAACTTGGATACCAAAATCTGTTTTATGTAGTGAACACTGGGCAACAAATCTGTTTTGTGGTCTGCACTGGACAAATAAGATCTATCAGGCCGCTGATGGACCAGCTGTAGCACAAGTGAAAGTGACCCAAATTCAGCACTCAACCCAGGACAATGGCGATTTGGAACCCATCTGAAAGGGTGCTTTCCCAAAGGCTACGCGCCCAGCCTGGGAGAAGACAGTACCACGATGCAACACCACAGGGACCTCCAGTGAAAGAAAGGCAGTACGACTGGCCCTGATGCCTGGTGTCTTCCTGAGACGCCAGCAGAACAAAGAAAAACTCTTTGTTCTGCAGACGCTTCCAGGAAGGGAAACAACTGGATGTAAATGTACCTTTTTTTTTTTTTTGACTGCTGCATTAATTATAAAAGATGTTCAATAAGTACTCTTCTGTTCATTTTCGTTACTGAACACTGTGCTGGTGCTACTCTATTTGCACTTGAACCTCCAGTGGAGGGCCAGAATTTGTTTGCCAATGGACAGCCCTGTGCATGTGCATGGCAGCTAATGGGGTTTTGAGGCACCAGGGGTGGTGGAAGAGAGGGAGGGACAATACTGGAAGAAAATAAACACTGGCCACAAGGAGGATGATGGCACTGGATACTATCGGATCCCATGTCACTCCTGACCTGCCTGGATTGTGTACTCTTGAATGATGGTGACTCCTCACCTGAAGTCCTGCTATGGCAGGCAAACTAGAGAATAAAGTTCAGATAAGTGACTGTCTGGGCTTATAGGTCACCCAAGGAAGACCTTATTCCATCCAGCTGTCAGAAGGATAAAAACAGGATTAAAATTTAACAACGGAGCTACTCGGTGGCGCTGAGGAGCTGGAAGCCTACCTGCGTGCACGCCGGCACCCAGGTTCGGGAATGAGCTCAGGTCGCCGGAGGTCAGCAGCGGGGCGGAGCTGGATTGAGCTGCCAACAGGCAGGCTCTCCTCCAGGGAAGGATGTGCCACCCTCGGCCGATGGTGACCCCTAGTGGAGGCTAGGAGTGGCACAGGCTTGAGGGGCCAGGCATTGGGCCGGGGGTGGGGAAAAGGAGTCAATCGAGTTAGGCTTACGCGCGCGCTTCCGCCAGCATGCGCCTTACTCCTGGGGCTTGCCGAGCAACCGAGGTAGAAAATGCCGGGCGCAGCAGGATGATGACCCGCCTCCACAGGCTCCGCCCCCGGCCGGGTACAAGGTAAGCGCTGCCATTCCGGGGATAGGGCTGGGAAGGCGGTCGAATGGGGCAGCCGATCGGAGGAGCATAAATAGAAATATTAAAAAATTTAACAACAACAAAACATTACATTTTGGCCATCAGAACTGCCCTATGTATGGAGACATCTCAGTTCTGAAGGAGTCCCAAGGTGAAAGCAGGTTTAGATTATACATTCAGAGCTTATACAATCAGCATGCGCACTAGATAAACTTGCCATGCCAAGGAACAACATGTTCATGGGTCATGGATGTTTGGCCTGGGTTAGTCCCTGAAACAATAACAAGGTTCTTTGAGGTAGATATCGTATATAGAAAGACAGATCACAAATCAACTACCCACCTGACATTGTACCAACACCGATCACAAGGCATTCTACAAGAGCATCAAGTGTGAACGTAGGCCCAAGAATTGCCATTCCTCGTGCAATGTTTTCTCACTTCATCCTGGAACATAAAAATGATTTTTAAAACAAACAAGCCATTAAAAACACAACAGCGCCAGCACACTAGTGACCCAGTGTTTTGCCCACAAGCCCAGGATCTCAGAAGCAAGGTCCAACAGGGAGAGCAAAGAAGTGTCCCTGTGGATGCTCCTGTGCTGGGGAGGGTGCAGCAGTGCACCACACCGCTCACCAAGAAACACCCAGTGGTGGAATTGAACCTTGACCACTGTGGGTGATCAGGCACTGTCCAGCTCTGCCCTCCTAAGATGTCTATGTGGTTTATCTCGCTTTTGCATGGAGGGATGAAGACAGAACAGGTAACAATCCAACCAGCTTGGCGCACCTTATGACAGCCAACTTGTCCCAACGTCAACTGGCCTCTAGTGCACCAAGGCCACCCTCCCAACCAGCAATGCCAGCTGAAACAAGGCACTTTCTCCCTTCCCTGGTGTGCCTCCTCACAGGGAGGACGCCCCAGCAGCGATAAGCTGACCCCCCGAGGATATTAGAAACCCTAGAGAGCACAGAGGCGACCAGTAGTGCAGGGCACGCCTGGCAAGCAGTGATGGATGAAGCCAGAGCCTGAAAGAATGGGGTACAGAGGGCTGCAGGGATGGTGCAAAAAAAAAAAAATAAAAACCAAAAAGAAACCAATAACATTCAAAACTCCTATGCTGCCCCATTGTGCAATGTTAGGTAAAAGCTCGACACCTGAACAGTATGCTCCTATAAGCATTGCACAGTGATGCATTAGACCAGTCTAACGCACAGCCAGGCATAGTAGGCATGTGGCCACAGGCTGAGTGCCTTCCAGCCCCGCCATGTATTATTATAAAACTGCCCAATACATATCCCCCGAAAGTGTCTTCCTGTGCTTATAAAATGGGTCTCTGTATTTTATATGCATTGAAAATTTAAAATTAGTAGATTAAAATATTAAAAATTAATATCCTCAGTTAGAATTTTTATTCTTAGTAATCTTCCATAGTTTTTTTTTTTTATGCTGTTGGAAGATGTGTAGAGGCGAGTATGTTGTCTGTAAGTTGCAGCAATGTTGACAATTAACTGAAAATTATTGAAGGTAATGATTTTCTTTGTTTTTTATTGGTTTCACCTAAGGAAAGCGGACGACAAGACTGTCCACTGGCTGGACCGCAGCCTGAGCACAAGCTTTGCTATTCAAAAAGAAAAGCACCAAATAATGCTTTTTTCTTTGAGCTGCTGTTAGAACTTCTATTGAGATATGCGGCTGTCTGGAACTTTAGTGGAGATAAGCAGCAGTAAAGGATTTCACTTAAAAAGGCTGGTGAGCATGGAAAAGAACGGCAGGTGGGAGCAAGTGCTCACGTGTGGGCAAGTGAGGGCAGGGAACAGATTGCAGTGGTAGTGGGCAGGAACATGACTAGAAGCATGATCGGAGAGAGTTCTGATACAGATCTGCTCCTTAAGTATTTTAAAATCTGTGCTGATGGATGCAAGGGGTGAGTAGTGGTGGGTGGAATCAACTGACTGGGCGGTCGCCGCCAGATGTACAAGCAGCCTTGACAGATTGCTGGAGATTAAAAATAACATGTATTTGACCTTCTTGTTATGTTTCTAATCTGTGTTTTGCCAGATGGGGAAAAAAACAGCTACTGTAGTATGGCTCGCAAGGACAGCACTAACATGCACCAAAAGGGCAAAGTTGCATCCTGCCCAGAAATGACCCTTCTTCCTTTTGCCAGTAGGTCCAAATTGATGCACCTTCTCTATAATAATATCTAAAGGAGGGGACATGAACTGTTCAAAATCTACTATCGATTGTTTTGACCCAATAGATTCCGCTTTAGACTCATATTTTGTACACCAGTGTGTCCAATTCGACCTACGTTTAAAAGTTCCCAGCGCTGTCACGCATGCAGTTAAGATGTGGAAAAATCTTACGGTTGAAGGGAGAATGGCAGCATTAACTTTAACATTCTAATGAGAGGCATGACGATTTAAGCTCCTGCATCCATGCTGGCAGCACTTTTTTTTTTTATATAGCCAAGCATTACACACTACTAATGCATGGCAAATCTACTCTATCAGGAAGAAGGATTTTTAACTAGTGTTAAAACCATTCTCCAAGCTTTTTAAATTTGCATTTTCTGTTCTATTTACAGGCAGAAACAGAGCACTCTTTCACTGGCTGGGGGTTAGGCTAATCACCCTATCAGCAGCCCTGCTTAACAACAACTTTGAAATGAAAATGAAACTAATATTAAGTAAGAGCATGGATTACAAATATGAAAATTCACATTTGTGGAGTTTACTTTTGTGCTCCTGTTGAAAACAATCCTTCCAACCCAGAAAGTGGAACGGTTTTAAAAGAAATCATATACATATATATTTTTTTTTTTTTTTTAACCAGGAGAGAGACACTAAGCTGAAGCTTGTTTACAGGTGCGACCTGGGAGCACAAGGAAGTTAAGTGACTTGCTCAGGGTCACACAGTATGCAAGTGGGGGCTGTGGGATTCATACCAGGTCTCCAGGTTTGCAGCTCAGAGCCATAAACCACTGCACTATACTGCCTCCTATAATTTTTAATGCATACAGTGAGTATAATGAAAGCCGTTAAGATTTCCCATTTGTATCTCATCAAGGCACTCAGATCTAGTAGATCATGTCCTTCTTCTACTATCCCTCTCCCAGTGCCATTTCTCCAAAGATGTTATTAGTTGGTTTGGAGACTATCTTGAGATCAATAACATAGAACCACTATTTGCAACCTGTATTCCAGTTTCTCTAAAGTTGATTTGGTGTTCCACGAGGTCCTGTTTCAGGACCGCTCCTCCCCCACCACAATTTTTGTCATACAAATGACTTTCCTGCTGCCTGTCCCTCTTCAGAAATACTTCTTCATGCAGATGGCGAGTGATTTGTTTTAAGATGGAAGAGATTTGGCAGCCCTCAATGTTACTCTGCCAAAAGAATCTGACAACCTACAACAGTGGCTCTTGGCCCAAAGGATGGTCCTCAACACCATAAAAACCAGATCTGTGTCATAACAATGAAAGCCTAAAGGTGATGCAGCGTTATGCAGAAGTCAAAGTGGCGAAAATTTATTTGCACTCTGACACCCGGCGCACAGCAAAGGCCGTGGACTTAGTTTTTATGTTTTCTGTGGGGATGTGCCCCACCCGCTACTAAAGGATTCTCAACTCCAGGGAGGTGCATCTCGGTGTGTGTGTGTGAAAACATTAAAAAAAAAAAAAAGGTTCGGGCCAGGTGCAACAAAACAGTACCAGAGCCCCAACCCGAACCCAGTACCCTGCTTACCGATGCTGGCAACCCACCCATCATGCCACAAGGTCGCATGGCAACTGACCGCGACACCACCTCCCACATCCCTTGCTGTGTGTGCCGCTCCCACCCCCACGTGACGTACAGCCAAAGGGTGTCGCTATAGTCGCTCACCCCCCATCCAGCCGCCATATCTCCTCAGAGCCATTCCTGTAATTCTCTGGGAGCTGGTCGCCATTATTGTCAGCACCATCCGCCAGCCTCATCACGGGCTACCTAAAACCAAGGCTATGACCTTGAAAAGACCAAGATGCTTAGCAATGGTAAGCTTTTCATAAAACTTTAGATGGTGAACCCTTAAGTCGGTTAATGACTTTAAGTACTAGGGGTTATCCTGGAAAGCACCATTACTTATGATATTCATGTTGACCATATAGTAAGAACAGTACACCAACATCTAGGTTCATTATTCTGTGTTTGAGGTAGTCTTCTGCTCAAAGCACATGTGCTTTTGGCAAATCGCCACTATTCTCGGTTCTCGATTATGGTATTTTATGTTTTTCTGCTGCTGGGAGTGGGGTGCTATCCTGGATATGAGCTGTTCATAATTCTATCTGCTGAGGGCTATTTTGGCAGTTCTACTCTATCAGGAGGCAGTACCAGCTAGAGAGTTAAAGCACTAAGTTGTGAATTTAAACACACAGTCGATCTGGGTTTGAAACCCACGACTGCCACTCATATAATCGCAACCCTGAGCAAGTCACTTCCATACATTTTACACCCCATTTTTCCCTGTTTTCACCCCCTGTTCTCGACGACGTGCACGCGTGAGGCATGCACGCCGCAGCTCCAAGGCACTGCACCCACTCTGCTACTTGCCACCCCACCTGCCTATGCTGCCCATTAGACTTTCACCCGAGGGCAGCACACACTATGGGGGGGCACCAGGGATCCTCCTTAGGCTAGGACAGCTGCCGTTATGGCTGCTCAATCTGTCCTCCTCCCCCCGGCCGGCTCCCCAAGCGACCCTGGCTCCATTTTTAACCCGGTCGACTGGCATGGCATGAGGTGGCATGTCTGTGCCCGGCCCCTCTGCGCCATCGGGCCGCCTCCACTGAGCAAATCACTTAACCTCTCTGTGCTCCTGGGATGCACCTAGAAATGAACTTCAGCTCAGCGTGCCTTTCCCATCCAAAAATTTTAAGAAAAATTTTACTAAAGTAAGCAACTTTTCCTTCAAACTACATGAATTAGAACAGCCTACTCAAACTTGGGCAGACTCCACACAAGTAACCCTGGACTGGAAGGCTTTAGGGCTTTGTTTCTGAATAGGTCTGGAAGTACAAAATCCCAGACTTTGTGCCCTTTCTTGCCAGTGTGTCCAGCCAATAAATAATGAGATCTGCATGGATGAACCAGGTAGCAGCTTTGCAAATTTCTGCCAGTGGCAGTCCTAGTTGCCACTGATGCTGTTGTACCTAGCAGAGTCATATGTTGGTACTTTCAGTGCCTTGTGTCAGTAGAAACTTTCTGTGGATACTATCTACCTTGATATGATCTGTTCAGAGGTTGGGTGCTTCTTTGAAACTCGCCATATGTAACAACTGTTACTATTCCAAATATCCTCAGTTTTAGACTTGTTGAAACTGAGAGCCTGCTTGACATCTATCGTGTGAAGCTTCTCTATTCTATTGGAATGTGGCCTTGGGGAGATATACTGGCAAGGTAATAGTCTGAGTCAACTGGCATTTTTCTTGGGAGGAACAGTGTGTTTGTTCTAACCCTACTTTTTCCTTGTGGAAAATTAATTATGAGGGATCAATGCTGGGTGTTTGTAGTTCACCAACCTCCTTGCTGATGTTACTGCCACCAGGAACAAAGGTAAGGTACTTTAGCTCAGTAGTGACCAATGGTTCAAATGGGTAAGTAATTAACTGAGTGAGAACCAAGTTCAGTTCCCAAGCTAGTATACATAGGCTTCTTCTTGGGGAGGGGCAGTCGGATACATATGTGACAGACCTTAAACCAAAGATCCTGCCGAGGCCTTAGACCTAAATGCAGAAATAGACAAATGTACCTTTAAAGATGCTGGCCTTAAGCCCAAAGACTTTAAATGCAACAAACAGTCCAAGATTAATGCACTCTCTGCATTCTCACCTGAACAGAAACTGTTCACGCTCCAATTTGAGAACCCTTTCCACTATAGAAACATAGAAACACAGAATTTGACAGCAGATAAGGACCGCTTTGCCCACCCAGTCTGCCCATTTCCCTACCTGATGGATAAGCTGCAGATTCTAGTTAATCAACAGCTTACTTCCTCCTACCCCCCACTAGAATTGCCTTATGTCTGTCCCATGCATTCTTGAATTCTCCCACTGTTCCTGACTCCTCAACCTCCTCAGGAAGGCTGTTCCATGCATCCACAACCCTCTCTGTGAAAAATACTTTCAACATTACCTCTGAGCTGTCCCACATCTATCTTCAAATTTTGCCCCTTGCTCTTGCACATCTTTTTTCTGAAAGATGCTACCCTCTTGGACTTTGTTAATTCCTTGAGATACTTGAAAGTTTCTATCATGTCCCCCTCTCCCTCCTTTCCTCAAGGGTATACGATAAGCTGCATTAGTCTCTCCTCAGATGTCTTCTGGTGCAGACCCTGCACCATTTTGCCGCCCCTCTGAACAGCCTCCACTCTGTCTATATCTTTATGGAGATGAGGTCTCCAGAATTTCACGCAGTACTCTAGATGGGGTCTCACCAACTGTCTGTACAGAGGATAACAACTTCCGGCTTTCTACTGTTGACACCTCTCCTATGCATCCGGTATCCCCCAGCCCTCCTTACTGCCTTCTCACATTGCTTGCCCACCTTTGGGTCATCTGATATAATTACTCCAAGGTCTTTTTCGATTTTGTTATTGTTATTCTCTCACCCCTATTGTGTACTCTTCCCTTGGGATTTTGTTTCCCAGATGCATTCTTGCACTTCCTTGCACTGAATCTGAGCTGCCATATATTTGACCATTCCTCCAACCTGCCAAGTCCCTTTTCAACCTTTCTACCCCAACTTGTGTATCAACCCTGTTGCAGATCTTTGTGTCATCTGCAAAGAGACATATTTTCCTTCCAGGTGCTCTCCAATGTCACCTATAAAGACATTAAAGAGACCAGTCCCAGTACTGAACCCTACGTGTCCCGCTAGTTACCCTCCTTTCTTCACTGTGGACTCCATTTACTATTACCCTTTGTGTCCTGTTGTCCAGCCAGTTTTTATCCAGGCTACCACCTTGGGACCCACTCCAAGGCTGGATAACTTGCATATTAATCTTTGTGTGAGACTGTGCCAAATGCCTTGCTAAAATCTAGGTAGGCCATATCCACAGCCCCTCCCTGGTCCACTACTTTGGTCACCCAGTCAAAGAAATCTATTAGGTTCTGCCTGACATGACCTTCCTGCTGTGAAACCATGTTGCCTTGGGTCTTTTGCCCCACTGGCCTCTAGGTACTCAACAATTCTTTCCTTCAGAAGCGATTCCATCATGTTCCCTACCAGTGTGGTCAAACTAACTGGTCTGTAGTTTCCTGCCTCTGCCCTGCTCCCACTTTTGTGAAGTGGAATCACATCTGCCCTCCTCCAGTCCTCAGGTACCACCCCATCCTCCCATGATTTGTTAAAGAGAGTAGACAGTGCGCTACTAGTCCTATTCTTAGTTCTTTAGAATTCTGGGTGAATCCCATCAGGCCTCTTTGCTTTGTCCATCCTCAGTTTCAAGAGTTCTTTCAAACCCTTTCTTCTGTGAATGGACTGGTATGGTAAACCCCTATTCAGAGTGTTTCTCTTGTTTGGTTTAGGTACCTCCCTCCTCTTCCATTGTGAATATTGAGCAGAAATATTCGCTCTGTATCCCTGCTTTTTCACTGTCACCCTCTGCCCACATTCCTCCCTTTATTAAGTCTCTGTATCCCTCCCTTGGTCTTTCTTCGCTCCCTAATGTATCTATAAAAGGTTTTATCCCCTTCTTAACAGAGTTGGCTATCTTTTCCTCAGTTTGTGCATTTGCTATTCCGACTGCCTTCTCTGCCTCCTTCTGCTTTAACTGATGTCCTCTGTCCTGCTCCTTCTGTGTTTCCTAATATTTCCTGAATGCTAACCTTTCTCCTTAACCTTCCCTTTCACCTCTTTTGAGAACCATACTGGTTTTTCCTTTGTTTTGGTTTGTTGATTTGCTTCACACAAAGGCTTGTTGCCTCTGTGATGACTGTTTTGATTATTCCCCATTGTTCCTCCACCCTTCCTTCTTGCCCGTTTGCTAGTGCTTTTCTGAGGCACTCTCTCATTTTCCCAAAGTCAGCCCTCCTAAAGTCCAATACTCTTGTTTTTGTATGGCTTGACTCTATGGCTGTGTTTATTGTGAACCACACTGTTTGGTGGTCACTTGTTCTCAGATGGCTACCCACTTCTAAATCTGAGATCCTTTCTCCTTCCCCATTTGAGAGTACCAGGTCTAAGATTGCCCCTCCTGAGTGGGCTCCAACACTAGCTGTCTGAGGCATGCCCTCTGTAGGGCATCAAGAATGACCCTGTTTGGATGTGCCTGCAGCAAAGGTACTCCAGTTAACATCTGGCATATTCCAGTCTCCCATCAACAATATCTCCCTTTTCCTGCCATTTTAAGGATGCCTTCTATCATTTCCTTGTCCATTTCTCCCTGAGATGGGGGTCTGTACACAACCCCCATGCGGATTGTGGTGCCATTTCTTGTCTCCAGGGTGACCCATAGTGTCTCATCAACTTTCTGTTTACTCTTTAGTTCTGTTGCTTTAATCCCTTCCCTTATATAGAGAGTACTACTCCTCCTCCTCTTTTACCCACCCTGTCCCTCCTGCAGATTGTGTATCCTGGTATGTTGACATCCCAGTCCTGGTTCTCTGTGTACCATGTTTCAGTGACTGCCACAATATCCAGGCATCCCTCTTTCATCAAGGCCATTATTTCAGGGAGCTTGTTACACAGGCTGCGGCATTGGTACTCATCGCCTTCCATTTTTGATGGCACTTACCCCTTTAGCCTCATCCCTGTCCTTACTGCCTTTTTCTGCATTTACCCCTGTCCTGTTCCCTACCGACTTCTCTACCTTGGTGTTTACCTCTCCAACTACTGTGTTTTGTAGGGGAGGCTGGGATTTCTGCTCCTTTCAGTGCCTCCTCCTTGTTAGTTTAAATGCTTGCCAATGAAGCATTTAAACCTATCACCTAGGATCCTGGTTCCCCTCGACAGATGTAAACTATCGCGCCAGTATAGGCCTGCATCCCTCCAGGTGGCTCCCATTCCCAGTGAAGCAAAACCCTGAGCTCCACACCAGTTTTTCAACCATTCATTGAATCCCATGGTGTGGAATACCCCAGCACAGTGGTTCTCAAATTAGGAGGCCAGCCTCCCAAGGGAGGCCCCAAATTGTTCCAGGAGGCCCAGTCAAGTCTGAGAATGTACAGTATTTAAATGTTAAGTTTTGGCTGTTTTGGGTGAAAATATAAAGCAAATTAAATATGGATAATTGCAGGTGAAGTTCTTTGCTTATGCACAATTTTGTGACCAGGAAGTTCCCATTGAGCCAAAGCTTGTTTATAGGTGTGTATTTATAAGTAAATTAATGCCTGGGAAGGCATGCTGAGTCAAGCCTTGTTTCTACAATAGGTATTTATATGCAAATTAGTAACTGGAAAGGCATATTGAGTCAAGGCTCATTTCTATAGTAGGTATTTATATATAAATTAGTGACTGGGAAAGGCAGAGTGACCCGATGCATGTTTTCAGGTGTGACCTGAGGTAAGCATACAGGAAGTTGCTTAACAACAGGGTAAAGAGGAAGAGATTAAATGGTTTGGTTCTTCTAGATAGAGAGGAAACAGAGTAACAAGGCCCAAAAGTCAGAAAAAAGGAGTGACAAGTATAACCTGGGGTGCCGGGTCAGGTGGGGAGCAATAAGTTGAATAAAAGAGAATATACTCAGTCAGCTTTATTAGTTTCACTTTATTCCTGGTGTACTGTGCAAAGCAGGATTTACTTTTTTCTGTGGGGAGGCCCAAGATGTTTTTCCAAATTTGAGGGAGGCTCAAAATCTTTTTCATGGCTTGGTGAGGCTCACTATCACAAAGTGTGAGAACTAATGCCCTAGCATCATCCTTGCCATAGAACAGGCAGCACCTCCGAGAAGGTTACCGTACATGCTACTTGTCTAGGCCCCTCCCCAACTCTACAAACTCCTCTTGCACTGCTCTGATCCCATTCACAGCCAGGTCACTTGTCCCTAGGTGGACAATGACATCCAGCTCCCGCCTCGGCAGCTGCTCCTGCGATCCTGAGGATTCGCCTCTGTCCTTCTAAGGCGTGGCACCTGACAGGTACCTTACCTCCCGATTGCCTTAATCCTCCACTTCTACCTCCTCCCCAATGATTGAGTCCCCACCAGGAGCTGTTTCTCCCCTGTAGGGTTTCGTGCCACCCTCCTGTGGGTCTCTTTTGTGGAGGTTCCCAGCATCCTCCTTGGTCTCCACTCCACTATGAATTGTAATCATTCCCTGCAAATAACGCTCTGAACACCTTAAGAAGTCTATACCCTAAATAGAGAGGTCGGTGGCTCAGTAGGTGGCATGCTCACTTCTGGGGCTGGAGGATCAGAAGGTTGTGGGTTGTAGCCCCACACCATGTACTTGGGGATACCTATAATGGACACTTCTGTGCAGTGCTAAGGGTGTTGCACTGTTAGGTTTCATTCTTCTGATGAAAAGTTAAACAGTGGTCCCTTCTGCCAATCTCTGGTCACTGTCCAGGTAGAAGTTAAATAACCCATGCCACTTATCAATGATGAGTAACAGAGTGTCCCAGTGCCATGGCCAACACTCCCCATCAATAAAACAGGTCCATGTAATCCACATCCCAGAACATACCCGCAATATGGTATCACATCTCAGTCTGCCTTTCCTAATCAAAATTACAAATAAACGAACAAACAACCTATTCTCCTCAGTGGAAACTACAGATCTGGGGTTGGAAACGCTAGGAGGCTCAAGACTAGCACAGTGCATAGAGCAACTATGAAACACATTTTAAGCTCCAGGGCACCACGATCAGCAGGAGATGATGCACAAGTTTGACAGGGCTGTTTTAATTCATGTTGTTAGACAGGAAGAAAAATATTACTCACCACAGTAATGTTGTTTCTTCTAATGGAGTCTTGCTGTATTCTGACTCTATGCAGTTAATCCCAGCACTTGAATTGCTCCAAGAGTAAGGGTTAACTCTATGCCAAGGCATAGAACATTGAGCTCAAGCTCGGTTTTCAAACCTCTGTCTGTGGTACTTGAAGTGTAACCATCAGATTCTTATGAGCACTAAACTAACTAACTCAATAATTAGAAATTGTTTCTAAAATTTTATGCCAAAAGGCAATAAACAGATTTTAGGGCTGAAAGATTCCAGTCGAGAACCACAAAAGAATCCAAGAAGGTAGTGAAACAACCAAAATATTCATAATAAAAACCAGAAGAACCCTTAATAAAATAAAGGCATGCCAAGTACACCTCTGGGTGTAGCACTGTGCCTGCCAACCCACATCCCAAAACTAATAGTTTCCAGGGAGGGGAGGGAGGAGGTTAGAATATAGCAAGACTCCATTAGAAGAAACAACATTACTACGGTGAGTAATTTTCCTTCAAACAACATGAAGTCTTGCTGTATTCTGACCATATGCAGACTACCAAGCAGTACCCTGGAGGAAGGAGTCACAGAACCTATTTTGGGAACAAGCTCTGCAGCACAGCTGTGCCAAACCTAGCATCACTTCTTGACTGAATATCCAGAGAGAAATGCTTGGTAAATGTGTTAACAGTTTTCCAGGTGGCTGCTTTACAGGATTTCCACTAAAGGTATATATCTCAGCTGCTGCAACCAAAGCAGCTGTACTGGTAGAATGAGCCCTCAGGGCCTGAGGGAGGCTTTTACCAAGCTTTGAATAGCAGAATGCATACAGGAGACAATCCACCTGGCAACTGTTCTCTTGGTGGCAGGTTTACCTTTCCCACTTCTCCATAAGTGAGAAACAACTGAGAAATAGTCATTTCTATGGGCCTTAGTATGTTACATAGTACTAAGAGCCCTCTTTACATCAAGACTGTGTAATCTCTCTCCAGAGGAAGAATGGTCAGTGAAAATACAGGCAATGACACAGACTGATTCAAATGAAAGTCCGATACCACCTTGGGAAGAAACTTTCTGTTGGTTCAAGGACCACCTTATCCCTGTAAAATGAAATTAAATTAGGTTCCACTGATAAAGTCCGTTATTCACTGATTCTCCTGGCAGAAGTAATGGCCACCAGGAATACAGTTTTCCAAGTCAGGTACTTCAGCTCAGCTGAGGACAGAGGCTCAAAAGGGGCTGCATAAGCTGTGGATACAGATATTCAGGTCCCAAGAACAGGCAGGTTCTCTAAAGGTAGGATTAACATGTACTAAACCCTTGAAAATTTTCTTGAAAACTGGATGAGAAGCTAGGAAGAGCCCTTACCAGAGAAAGGAAGGCAGACACAGCTGCCAAATGTACCTTTGAGAGTAGTAGACCGAAGCCTAAACTGTTAAGATGCACCAAATAGTTCAATACAGTGGCAATATCAGCCAGCTCTAGCTGGACATGCTTCTGGGAACACCAAACCCAAATCTTCAAAATGTCCAAGACTGACTGAGAAAGATGTAGGCTTGCATATTCTAGCTTTCAAGAGCCAGGCTTTGAGCCTGAGAGTCTGAAGGGTGGGGTAAAAGATCCTCCCTGTGAGGAGGTAACAAGACTGAACTGTCTGGTAAGACACAGAGGCATTGTTACTGACAGTGACAAGAGAAGGGGGTACTAAGGCTGTCTGGCCCAGTCTGGAGCCACTAGAATCACCTTGCAAGGCTGAGACCTGATCTTGATCAGGACCCTGAATATCAGAGGAAAAGAAGAAATGCACACAGAAACCTGCTTGTCCAATTCAACAAGAGAGCATCCTGAGGGACAGGGCCCAGAAGAGGCCGCCTGCAGCAAAAGAGGAAGTTTGTGATTGTCTGGGGCTGCAAAGAGATCTATCTCTGGAGTGCTCCATCTCTGAAAATGACCTGAAGAATTAGAGGATTCAGGGTCCATTTGTGGTGACCCTGAGAAATCCTGCTGAGAGCATCTGCTAGAATGTTGTCCTTCCCTGGGAGATGCACGCCATCAGGGAAACCTGAAGGAATAAGCTAGAGACCATATCTTCATGGCCTCTGTAGCACAAGGCCAAGGACCCAGTGCCTCCCTCCTTGTTGATGTACCACATGGTTGTGGTATTGTCTGTCCTGATCTGCACCACTTTCCCTGAACAGCAGTTGAGAATGTCTGAAGTGCTAGAAAGACAGCTCTCAGTTCGAGAAGGTTTATGTGTAGAAGAGACTCCTGGTGAGACCAGGTTCCTGAGCTGTAAGCTGATCTAGATGAGCCCCCAACCCAGTAGAGAGGCATCTGTGGTGAGAATCACTGAAGCAGTCTGATAAAGAGGACACCTTGTCGAAGACTGTCCTCCTCCAGCCACCACTAGAGGGCCTGAACTAGAGTTGGAGACACTGGAACCAATTTGGAGAGAGGGTCTTTTTCTAAGACCAATAAGATCTGAGACTAAACTGAATATTTCTCATCTGAAACCTTGCCCCTGGACCACTGCTGTGGATGCTGCCATGTGACCCAGCAACTGCAGAAAGTGTTTGGCTGGACGAGAAACTAGAGGACTAAAAGACGAAGCCAGACTGACAAGGGACTGAACTCTTGAGAGGGAGAAATGATCTTGCCTGAATAGTGTCTAGTTCCACCCCTATGAAAGTGAGAAGCTGGGCTGGTTCCAGAACAGACTTTTCTAGGTTCAGAATGAAGCCCAAGGAGTCTAAAAGCTTTTGAGTGACCTGTAAGCCTGACTTGACTTGGCTGGAGGACTGGCCCACTAGGAGTGAGTCGTCCAGGTATAGGAACAGAAGGATACCCTGTCTCCTGAGGAATGCCACCACTGGTGCAAGACACTTGGTGAACACCCTTGGAGCAGATGTTAGGCTAAAAGGCATAGCTCTGAATTGGTAAACCCGAGGGCAACTCTAACCTGAGGTACTTTCTGTGGGAATGTCTGATAGGTATGTGGAAGTAGGCATCCTTGAGATCCAGAGAGGCTAGCCAGTCTCCGGTCTCAGAGAAGGGAGAATTACTCCCACAGTCACCATCTTGAATTTTGGTTTTATTAAATGTTTGTTCAGGTGCCTTGAATCTAGGATGGGTCGCCACTCCCTGTCTTTTGGGGGTAAGGAAGTATCTGGAATACAGTCCTTTTCCCCTGTGAGAAAGCGGTACCTTCTCTACTGCTTGCAGAAGCAGAAGAGAGGAGACTTCTGCCTCTTAGGCCTTTGTCTCCTAGGGAGAGGGAGGACTGAAGGACCTTGCTCTCATTTTGGGAATCTTTTGAAACTGAGAGTAAGTCTGGTCACTACTTCCAGGACCCATTTGTCTGAAGTAACAGACTCCCAGGCCTGAAAGTAGTGAGCCAACCTGCCCCTACTGGAACTGGGGAGGCAACCTGACCGACACCTCAGGGTGTCTGTTTGGCAGGGAGCTTAGACTGCGTGGATGATGGGGTTCTGGTCATCCCACCTGCCTCTTCCCCAAAGAACCCCTCTGCTGGAAAGAAGAGGAGGAGGCCCAGCTTGGTAGAAAGGCTCTTGAAAAGGTCTGTCCCTGCCAGCTTTGAATTGCTGCTCTGAGGAGTGGCCTGCTTTTCCTTGGCTGCAGCACTCCTATAGGTAGTCCTATAGACATCCATCTTCTTCATGTAGTTTTCTGTTTGCTCACCAAACAGAGAATTATCAGTTACAGGAAAATCCATGGCCTTAGTGTGGGTATCCTGAGAAAGACTGGTACACCTAAGCCAAGCAAACCTCCTCATGGAAATAGATGTAGCCACGACTCTAGAATGCACATCATTCGAGTCCACAGCAGCATGAAATTGCACTTTGGATGCCTCTATACCATCTACAGCCACCTGCTCCAGCTCCTTGGCTAGCTGGGGAGGGGCATTCTTAGCCAGCACCAGAACCGTATCCCACATAGATTTCTGGTACCTGGTTGTATATGCCATGTAATTTGATTGCCTGAGCTCCAAAGAGGATGACAAGTACTATTTCTTAGCGGGCATCCACTTTCCTAGAATCCTTATCTGGGGTGAGAGGTAGGGGAATATTAGCTTTGTCATAAGCTGCAGCTTGCACTACCCCAACATGGCTGCAATGTGCTGAAAGGAATTCGCGTAGGACCTGATAAGGCATACCTCCTGTCCATTCTTTTATCAACAGGAGGAATGGATGTGGAAATTGCATGATTTTCAGTGTCTGTTTCCCAGGATTTGTGCAAAGGGATAGACACTCTTTGACTCTGGAACATCCATCATTTCCACATAATCAGGCTCCTCCTGATCCTGATCAGCCTCTTCCATAGGACGCTGAAGAGTCTCAGCCACCTTCTTGTAAAACAAGAAGTGGGAGAGGGACTCAGAAAGCCTGGGAGGGAACAGTGGAAGGCCTGTCTGGGAGATGTCAGGCTCTATTGGCTCATCTAGGCCTTCAAACTCTCCTTCTTCAAGCTTCTTCCTTATCCCAATCACCCTCATAGTGTGCCTCTGGATTAATGTCTAAGGCAACAACTTCCGGTCAAACCAATCGCCTTTTAAACGATGTCGGTTCGGTCAGAACCATGCACAGCGATTGCACTATTGTAATCGCTTCGCTTATTTCCTCAGCGGTCGGAACATGGGGTTTCAGATCTGAACCGGCTGATTTTCTTTCTCTTAGCCGGAACAGACTCCACAGAGCTGGCTCCTTTTGCCCGAAGAGGTATCGCCCAGGTCAGTGGGCACCTCTTTCAGGTTCGGGTCGCAACTGAACCGGGCTGGCCATCCAGGTCAGCGGGCTTTCGGCCTCCTTTCCTTCAGCTTACTCCAGATGTTTTTCAAGAGTGGCTTTGGGAAAGGTCTTACAAATTTGGCAATCTTCCTTGAGGTGGTCAAACCTCAGACAGTACACACATACAAGGTGGGGATCAGCCTTGGCAAAGGCCTCCCACACTCGGTACAGTGCTAAACCCAGTGGGACCGGTTTTCTTTTGGGTTTCTCAGACATGCCGAATACAACAAAAGTCACCCTTGTCAGCTTTGCCAGGTAGTGAACACTTATCGGTTCCAACCTGTCACGGTCGGTTAAAAATCCCACAAAAATCCGGATATTTTTAGGAACCGATAAGGACAGGAAAACAACAATAATGTATACAGAAATATACAAATTACAATAAATTTCGGTTCTGAACGGACTGACCGAAAAGAACCGAAGACAAAACAATTTATGATTTTAAAATGTTCAGCGCCTTGACACACTGAAAGGCGCTATATAAATAAAATTATTATTATTAATAAATTCAACAAAATTACCGCTACCTACTTCTACCACTTACTGTTACCAGACAGAGATAAGAATACCAATAAAAAGAACTGCAGTTGAAAAACCAACCAATTCAAACTATTACCGAACTGAAGCACAGGAGGGATCTACAGGTCCATCTTGAAAACGGGTCTATGACCCAATGATGTAAACTATTTCTACCTGTATAAAATAAAGTTTTACTACTACTACTACTACTACTACAGAGCGACTACAGTTAGGTGGAGTAAGAAATCTGACAGTTACACTTCAGAGTACCACAGACAGAGGTTTGAAAACCGAGCTCAAGCTCAACATTCTATGCCTTGGCATAGAGTTAACACTTACTCTCCGAAGCAGTTCAAGTGCTTGGGCTAACTGCATATAGTCAACATACAACAAGACTTCATGTTGTTTGAACTATGTATTTCCAAATGTTATCCAAGATCTGTCAGATGCTGGCGATATGAACTAAACTTGTTTATTTAAAAATTGATAACTAGGAAGGGTGCAGAGCCAAAGCTTAATCCCAGGCATAACCCAAACACTGTTGACATTTCTCATTTTTATCATCACTGGTTCAGTGTTATATTTCTTTGTTTTAAAACAAACAGGAGGATGGCATTCATGGCATAGACAGCGTGGAGTGTGATCAAATACCCACTGTCAGTCCTATCACCCTTTGCTTGGTCTTATGTTTCTGGGACTCCACTGAATTGTAGTATTCTTCAATAATTCTTCCCTTTGTACTAATTATTGTCTGTTTATTCTATTAATTGCCTTTTGACTATATTTTTTTACAGTTGTATTAATCCGCTTTTGGTGAGCTTTTGCTTGCATTGTCAATGTCATCTACATTTTGAATGTATGTTAACTTATACACAGAGTGTTCTGTTGCCCGACAAAACTCTCTGAGTAGATTCTCAATCAACAACTGACAAAACTCCTAGAGTGGCTTGCCCCCAATCTATCACCTGCCCTGTCCCAAAGCCACCTGTTCTTACTAACCTAGCAGTCCCAGCTCAAGACTAATTTGTCTGCTCAACCAAAGCTTGCTTTCCTCTCATTCTTATCCGAATAACTGTTATACCTATCAATACCTAACCTGTTACACTGTTACTGTAAACAAAGTCATTTACAGTATATATCTGCCATACTGTTGCCCGCTAAGATGTAAAAAAAAAAAAAAATGTTACCTACAATGATGTAATGAAATGTTGTGCTTTGTATTGTCCTCTTTGTGACGAGGTACCTTTGGAAACGAGCCTCTGGTTCAAAGGTTGTAAACTGATGTATAAATAAATAGTAGTAAATAAATTTGAGGAGGCAGTATAGCGCAGTGGTTTAAGGCTCTGAGCTGTAAACCTGGATTTGAATCCCACAGCCCCCACCTGCATGCTGTGTGACCCTGAGCAAGTCCCTTAACTTCTTTTGTGCTCCCAGGTCGACCTAGAAACAAGATCCAGCTTAGTGCCCTCCTGGTTAAAAAAAAAGTGTTCATGCAAAACTAGAACAGAAATATCCTGATCAAGCTGAAGATAATTTTAAATGGGGTCCCAACATTCACACTCATGTACAATAAAATAGTTTATAGTATTCATGAAATGTCCACAAATTACAGTACAGAATATCAAAGCGCACAAACGGGCAAAATAAAATTAACCTCAGAAGTGTAAATACTGCAGAAATATATAGCACAAAATGAATATTCTTTTGCTAAGGAAGCATGGTAAATTACCTATATTGTCAGCATATCATTACAAAACTGAATGACTGCCCCTGTTAGCACACTAACCATTATTTAGATTGCAGCAACATAATTTTGATTTGGCAGCTAATTCACAGAACCAGGATTTTAAAAGCCCCCAGTGTATCATGGATTCTTGTTCTAGTATGTTATACAGTATATGGCTACATTATACGTGTATTTTGTACAATCGCATATTAGTGCGTTTTCTTAGTCTCTGTTTATAATTATTCTGTGTTTATTGGTAATATACTTATGTTTTACATACTATATTATTAAACTTTAGATTGTTTTGCATGTTTAACTAGTTAGTAAGTTCTTAAAGGATATCTAAACTCTATTTTGAGTGATCATTATTTAAAAAAAAAAAAAAGATCGTGGCGACTTAGATCATGAGCAGACATTTTAGAGTACAATATTATTTACCCACCCCATCGTGGACCAGATACGCCTCATTACATCCATAAAGGTGGGGTTGTCAAGAGAAGATTTGGGACGTTGCTGGGTTCTCCTTCATCCCCAGAGGGCCCCTTCCAGGGAGGAAGACCTGGAACTGGCACCATCATCTGTGGCAGAGTCCTCACCTCCGCTGTCGCCAGGCTGAGGGTCAACCGGCTAATGAGGGTATCAGTGTCTGTGTGGAAGGAGGTGCGCTAGGTCCCGGATGAGCAGCGGCAGGAGGAGCAGTGCCCCTAGGAGGCCCCTGGGGTGGGATGGCTGCAGCAGGCCTGGATTAGGGGCCTGTGACTGCATCAATGCCCAATGCACCAGATCAGACCGCGGTAATCCACAGGCACTGGAGCCGGACCATCAGGCACTAAATAGCTTTAAAGTGGCTGTGCCTTACTGGTGCAGGATATGGGTAGGCCTGCATCGGCCCTCCGGAGCCAGTGCTGGACAGCCAAGCTGCAGCCCTGCGGGGGTGGGTAGTGGCGCAGTGGTGGTCCCCCATTCTGTGGCAGTGGTAGGCGGGTGTGGGTCCCTGGCCATAGGCAGAGGGAGAGCAGTCAAGGGCCCTATCGGCATTGGGGGCAGAGCAGGCACCCAGACCCGCAGGTAGCGGAAGGTAGGAGCCGAGCCAGTGGGTGTCGGCCTGGGTTATGCCGGGCGGAATGCACAGATGTTGGGTGAGACAAGACCGGCGCCAGAGAAGAAGGCTCTGCCAGTGATGGCTGGGGGAACCAGGTTCATGGAGATGCAGGTACTCAGCAACGCCTGCCCCTCTGACTGAGTGGCAGCTTGATGGAGGTCCTGGAGACAGAGACCGCATCAGGGCACAGGTGACGGGGCGGTAGGGTGAGAACTGGTGCCAGCAGCACATGCCGGGCTGGAGAAGCTCCAGCCAAGCTTTCCTGCAAAGAGCCCACCGAAACAAGGGCTGAAAAGCAGGGGCTGTGGGGCAGAGACAGACATACCCTGCCCTAAGGAGCCACCGCTGGTCACAGAGATCCGGTGGGCAGCGGGCCACCAGCAGCCCTGAAAGAGAAAGGGCATGTGGGACCACGGAGGCTGCCCCCAGAAGGAGGAAGATACTGAAGCAGTCAACAGAGGAGTCTTATGTGGCAACCGTAGCAGGAGAAGACCAGGGACAGTCCCAGTCTTTGTTCCGTGTTTGTGCTTCCCTGAAGATTTTCCTTGATTTGAAAGAGGAAGAGCCTGATGACTGGGCAGAGGAAGCAGACGTGCTCCAGGCCAGCAGCACCCATTCCATCTGGGCAACCTTCTGCTTGAGGGTGGCTCTCAAGGGTCCTCTGGCATCATCTTCTGGGGCAGGGTCATAATGTCGCACGACATTTTGCTGCATGGCAAAATCACACTGCCAATACAGCACGATTTCTGCCATGTGGTATAACTTTTGATTTTTTTTTTATGGGGCTAGCTCTCAAACCCACTCTATAAAGATTCTCAACTCCGGGGTTAACTCAGGAGCGCATAAAATTGTTAAAATAATAAAGTTTCTGGGACCGAATCAAACCCGTCCCAGACGCAGCGCTGGGTTCCTCGCTGCAGTGGCTCAGTCCACTGAGCCACATCAACTGCTCGGTGGAACCCCATCCCAGAAGAGATCTTATCCTCTGCCTGATATTCTGAGTGGTGCAATATCGCTGTACAACAGTATATGCGTATTGCACCACTCGCTAAGCTACAGTGCTGTTGGTTTAGCCATAACGCCATACGCTATTAAGCATGCGACATTATGACCTGGTAGGGTCTTCTGGTGGTCGGATTGAATTTCTGGCAGGCTTCACGACCTGAATGTCATGGTGAGGGCCTAGACACAAGAGGCAAGCAGAATGGTCATCCTTATCTGGGATCTGTTTGCCACAGGCACACTTAGTGGAACCTTTGGAAGTTGAAGAAGGCTGAGCTGACAAAGAAAAATTCAATATTTATATGACTAAAAGAAAAAGAAAGCGCGTTTTAAATGATTGAAAACTGGCAATCGACTATAGCTGCGACAGAGTCTGTGGTCCGACACGGCTGGTCAATGGCAGGAAAGAACTGAGGAGGGCTTGGGGGCTGCCCGCTTATACAGGATAGGCTGACGCCAGATGCTGTCATCGGAGGTGGCGCCCTCATACACAGCTAGCTAGAAAGGTTTCGGTGGTCCTAGCGCCCAACACCTGAATCCTACCGTGATGGCCTGCTGCAAGAGATACCCTCAAAGTAAGATTTAAGTTTTCTAATATCAGTTAATAGAATTTCATAATCAACCACATCAAAGGTTTGTTGCAGGTCGATGCAGCATTTACAGCATTCCAATAATAAAGACTGTCATGTGAATTCAATAAGGGCATGTGTAGTACTTCTGGTGGGGCAGTTTCAGGCTCATAATAGTGTGGTAATTTACAGTATCGCTTGTTTATTAACCAATCATTCCACAGTTTAAGATAAAGAGATTAACATTGCTATTTATCTATAGATATTTTCTTCAGTGTATCAACTACTGTTAAAGGGGAATGACATAAGTTAATTTCCATTTGAGGTAATATTCCCAAAGACTGGGATGGAATTCATTATAGCCGATAATGGTCAACAGATAATTGGAGGGGCTATGGATAACAAGCAGTTATCCAACTCATCAGGACTCACTAAACAGATACAGTACCACTACATGGGAGAAGCATACTTATACCAGCTGATGAAGCAGAGGGCAGTCATGATGGACAGAGTCCTTCCAACCTTAAAGTAATTTGCCAGTTTCCCTGAAACATAACTATTATTGGCATCATCCAAACTCAAATCTCATAACACTCCTTAAAAGACTGATCTTCAGGACATTCTGTACTTTATTTATATATATTTTTTGAATCTCTTTATAGCGTCCCAACTCTCTCGGGCTGCCAGCTCACCTGTCGCTCTACCACCCACTGAGACCCCAACCTCCTCAAAGTCGTTAGCTCTCCCATGGGACCCCAGCCCCTAAATCCGCAGGGAGTTCAAGGGCAAAGGTGGAAGTCCAGTTACGGACATGTGGCGGCAGGCACTGTGGAGCCGTCGTCTATCCAGCGGTGGAGGTTTTTCTGGACTTGAGCCCCCCACGCGTAGCACACGCCGATGCACTGGCACATGGCAGCCCTGCCTCGCGCCGGCCACGCCAGTTATGTGCTGCCCGGGTTTGCTGCAGTGCCCCCGGGTCTCACCAGGGCCACCTGCACACCGAGCCATCCCACCCCACCCTCCCAGGAGGAGAGCACCGCAAGGGCACACTGTCCCTCAACCTCCCCTGCCGACCGCTGGCGCCAAGCTCGCTTCCGATCCCGGTCTCTGGCATAACGTGAGCTGTGGCATCTAGCACCTCAACCCTCAGCGCCACCGGCCGGCTACAGTCTGTTCTTTCTTACTAAAGATATTCACAAGAAACCAGGCACTTTGTCCCTTAAGATTTGTTCATACTGTTCCTCCTTCCTAACACCATAATTCTCTGTGTATGCCAACACAATAATTTTCACAGCAAGAGATGGAGACTTCATAGCAGGGCTAAGTAACAGACAGATTATGTCAAGGGAAATGATCCAGTTTTAAAGAAAATATCATCAGTAATAAAAAATGGAAGGTACAGAAATACAATTTGTTTTTCATATTCTATTTATGCTCCTCCTTGAAGACCGGCTCCCTACTTCTATCGCCTCCATCCCCATTACCCACCAGTTTACTCACCTCCCGGCTCAGAGGTGTCTACCTGGCCGGCGCGGAGCCTGTGGGGATCGATCATGCCCCTGCCGGACACCACTGTTTTCCTGGTTTTCTGCCCTCCCATTGCTGGGGCACAACACGTCAGTGGCATACGCACGCCATGGAGTCCTGCAGCACCCTCCCTTCACTGGTGTCCCTGACCCATTTCCCTGCCTCAGGCCTCCATCTGGCGGCAGTCATTTGCAGGACATCCATTTAACCCCCAGTAGAGAGAGCTGTCCTCCGGATGCTCAATCCTCTCTCCTCCTGGCTGACCCTGGTGGCCCGCTTGCAACACGCAACATGGATCGCCGGCATGGCAGGTAGTAAAGGCATAGATGCCTACAGCCCTCCACCCCACTGGGCCAGCTCTTGGAAATACAAAGTTTTAAGTAATTTTGTGTAACAGAGTTCCGCTTATTAGCAACTGTGATTTTTTTTTTTTTGCCAACTCCATATATAAGAAGTTCACCTTCAACTTGGTCAGAAGTGATTGGATGGGAAGAGAAAGAGAAGGTATATTGGACAGAGGGAAAATAGAGACTGTTGCTGGGTAATGAGATTAGTTTAACTGCAATGAATGAAAGACCTGAACTAGCAAACTGGAGATAATCCTCTATATGTTTTCCTTTACAGACTCTGTACACATTTGGAACCTCTTTTAGCATGAGATAAGGGATCCTCTAAGCTTTCAAACAGAACATAAACATAAAACAAAAGTCTGGTAGAACTTGGATTACTTTATAGTGGTTCCAAACTGGGGGTGTTATGAGGAGTTTTGTTCTCTTTTAAAGAGGCATAGCACCTTTGTAAAGCAAGTTTCAGAGCTTGCTAATAAGACATACGACATTATATCCCTTGATCTGCATTTTCAGATAAGAGCATAAGGATTACAATTTTTTATGAAAGCCTCACAGAACACAGGCTGAGTCTAGACTGGTGTTCAGGGATAACGCCAGATGTCAGACAAAAGACAGACTGATAGGATTTTTGAAACAGTGACTAAACTGTTTTAGGGGAAGGCTTACTTTACACAGCTTTTTAACTCTGTAGATAATATTGTGGCCACAAATGCCAGAATGCCTGTAGGTGAAAAAAAAAAAAAAAGAGACTAGAAAGATTACAAAAATTAGGTTGAGTCAGGTGAGACATATCATAGATGTTTTCCTATCAAATGAATTACAAACAGGCCAATGCTTGGACTAGATATGAGCTGGGAAAAAGGGATGGATTTATGAAGTCTATGAACTGGACCCCTAAGCACATGGCCAGTCATCATTAAAAGCAACCTAGTAAAATAATTCCTATTCATCTGTAACTTGAAGAAAATCTGATGGAAATGCTGAATAGCAGAAATGGGTGCCAATTATAGAACAAGAGTGGCTTACTGTTTAGAAAGCAAATTTGGACTGAGTAAAGTTCAACATGAGGAACTTCCATTTTAAAGTTTCAAAGGGTATTACAAACAAAGGAGTATAAACAACATACGGGAAGAACTAAAACACCCTATCAAGCATTAGGGCACGTAAGTACTTCCACATACAAAGGAGAGAGTAGGAACTGGGAATGCTGGGAGTGGTGTAGTAGTGTCTGTGGAGGCAGCAGGTTTCAGAGAGACCCTCTTGAGACTGCAGTGCTGCCCACCTGCATGTACCTCTCTGAGTTGAGGGAGGAGGTTGCAGACTCCAGACTAAGTTGCCTAGGATTCAGGTGACCTTCTTCCCACCCAGGGCTACTAAGGTGCCACTGTTACCTCAGAGGATGCCAAGCAGGAGAAACAGCTGAACCAAGGTGGGCTCTAGAAGGGTCAGGATGGTGGGTCAGAGACAGGTTCCTCAAATGGTACAGTTATAAAATTCCTACATCACTCTGGCAGGGCAGGACTGCCAGGAGGAGGCACCGTGGCAGCGGGTTATGGAGGATGGGGTCTCTGCAGTGGGAGACCCTGAGGAGGGTGGGAGAGAACCCCAGGGAGGAGTAAGCAACTTCTAGTGGGGACTCTATTGTCACTGGCACAGATTTGGGAACAGGAAGGGGGGCAGGTGCCTCATGTGGTGCCATGGTCTGGAAGGATGGGAAGTGGACCCTGGGATCACTAGGGCAGCAGGACAGAATGGGGAGCTGGGTGTCACTGTCTACCTAAGGACAAATAACCTGGCTAGGGACAAGGCTGAGATAGTGCAAGGGAGTTTAGGGAGCTGGAGGGGTTCTTAAACAGGTAGCAAGCTCAGTGACTTTCTCAGAGGTGCTGTCTGTCTATGACAGGGGTGAGGAGAATGATCTCCATACCAGGAGCTTCAACTCATGGTGAAGAAATGGTGCAGAGAGAAGGGCTCAGCTACTCTGGGGACTGGGAAGCCACCTGGATGGATAAGGACATATATAAGGAGGTGATAGCCTGCAGCCCTCCAAAATGGAACTGCAGCACTCGACGGATGGTTCAAATGTTACTTTGAACATTTAAAACTAGCAGAGGTGGGTGGCAGAAGAAAGCAGGGTGGCAGAAACTGCCCCTTTCCACAGGCTGAAGTAGAGAGTAGGGAGAACCGAGGAGAGGAAACCCAAGACTGAAAATTAATAAAGGAAGAAGGGGATGCAAACAAAGGGGATGGGATTGGGAGCATTAAAAGAGAGCAGGGAAGGAAATGGGCAAAAGGAAAAAGGGGTAACAAGCAGAGTGCCAACAAATTCTGGAAGGCCATGTGTGCAGTGCTAGAAGTCTACAAAATAAGAATACAGATCTAGAGGCCATCATGGCAGAGGCTGACCTGGATCCTGTGGCCATTACAGAGTCCAGGTGCACTGAAAACTATGACTGGGATGTGGTATACCACAGGCTATACTTTGTTCACGAAAAACAGAGTGGGGAGGAAAGGAGGGTGGTGCTTTTTATGTGAAGTAAAAACAGAAAAGCAACAGCGATACAGGAAAACGAGGGGGGCCCAGAAGTACTGTGGGTCACCCTGAAGACGGGAATGGACTAACAATTCACACAGACGTGATCTACAGACCTTCAGCACAGGGGATGTATTAGATAAGCTACTGGTGAAAACCATTAGCAAAATGGCAGAAAAGGGGAGTTGACAGTGGTGTGGGACTTCAATCTGCAGGATGTAGACTGGAGCATCCAGCCACGGCTTCAGCTAGAAGCAGGGACCACCTGACTCACTGTGGGGAGGGGGCACCGCAACTAGTCAGTGAATTAACTCGTGATGGGGCAGTACTGGACCTGGTACTCACTAAAAGGGACAGTGTTGCAAAAATCTAGGTGTGATATCACCTGTGGACCAGTAATCACCATACAGCGTGGTTCAATATATGGCTGGCTGTGGAATCTAACCACACAAGGGAGAGGTCTGGGACTTCAGGAGGGCAGGTGCAAGTTGTCGCCAAGTGGATTGATGGAGATGACTTGATGGGTCGCCGAGGAACAGTAGGCGTAAGCTAAAAGTGGGCATAGTTAAAGCAACAAACATCTGAAACAAACAAGTGAGCAAGAGCAAGAGGAAAAAAGAGACTGCTACAGCTCTCGAAGGAGGTGGCATAAAGGTTAAAGCTAAAAGGGGTTGTATTTAGAAGATATAAGGAGACACAGAGGAAGCAGGACAGGGAGGTGTATCAGAGAAACAGAGGAAGCAGGGAAAGGAGTAAGGATCATGAAGGCACAAAATGAAGAGAGACTAGCCGAGGTGGTAACAAAAAGTGTCACACTTAGTAAGGAGAATGGACAAGACTGAACAGTCATTACAGAGAGAGAGCTCTTACCTGAAATCACACAACACCACCAAGGGTCTCATCAAAGAGAACAACCTCCTGAGACAGCGCCTGGAGACCCCTGAAAAGTCAGGCAAGAGAATGTAACCTCCTGATTGCTGGTCTTCCCAAGCAGTAGAAGGGGAACATCCTGTATTTGCCGCACCTTCTTGCCTCAAATCCTGCTAATGACCGAAATCGAACAGATGTTCTCTACTGAAAAGGCATATCATCTCACACAGAGAGGGCTCCTCCAGATTCAAAGCTGCTCTGTATCTTTATGATGATTTGCACCAGAATCAATGACTGGGACAGAGCTCTGTCACCCAAGAATGAGGAACAACAGGTACGGAGATGCAGCTTTATCTCTATTTCCAGACATGGTTACTGCACACGCCTTCACTGAAGGCTTTCAGGGTGAGGGACTATTACTTCAGCATAAGGTCCAACACCATCTGCTACTCCCGCAAAGCTACAAATAGTTTGAATGGCCATGTTCTTCTTTTTAATGACCCAAAGGACACCACTAAAAGGTGCAGCAGACTGAGCAAAAACTGGGAACACAAGATGTTAAAGAATAGGGCAGAGAGGACTAGACAAACATGTAGCCCTGCACTGTATGTATTCAAGACTTGAATTAGCTTACATTCAATTATCTAATATATGACCTTTAGCTGAGTGACTTTGGACAGATCCATTACTAAAAACTTGGCAATACTGTGTTATTTAACCCCCACTGCTTGTTGCAGGTATGGATTCCCATGAACTCTTACATCAGCTTAATATAATGCTGTGAGCTGGGCAGTCCGCTTAGTTGAATCTGTCAAGATGTCCATTTTAATTGTGAATGTTATTACTGTAACGGTTTGTACTCTAGTTTAGAATATTTGAGCAGGGAGATTGGGAGGTAGGTTTTCGGGTATTGAACTGTCGCCATACACCTGATCGTTAAAATGTCATTTCCACCATCTCCTTCTCCTGCTCGAACACTCAGGAGGGTTGCGGTCTGTAACTCTCTGATGCGAAGATGGCTGCCCAACGCTACAGAGCCTATTACACCTATTAATCTCTAACTAACTAGAGGTACCACTGGTGTTGTATTTCTCCAATGTTTGTATACTGACTGGAGAGGGGCAAGTTATTTTCCATTTAGACCAAGAAGTTAACTGCTGGTTAAGCTGCTATTAGATTAACAATTACATTTCTCTTTAAAACTTTATTAACTATTACTTCAGAATCTCTTTGAAAATTGTACTTATGAACATATGGAGAAGCCAGCAGAGGAAGACCATTTGGTCTATCAAGTCAGCAGAGTCCACAGCTTAAGCCAATATCCCTGCCTCCCTCCCCCTCCTCCCATCCTCCCTAGCCATGATCTTTGCCTTCCCCTTATGCCTATCCCAGCCTCTCTTAAAGTTGCCCGCTGTCTTCAACGAGATGACTTCTTCCGCAGTGCATTCCAAGTGTCCACCGACCTCTTCTGGCAGTGCATTCCAAGTGTCCACCACCCTCTCTGTGAAGAAGTGCTTCCTGACCTCCATCCTAAACCTCCCACCCTCCAGGTTAAGACTGTGCCCCTCGTGTTATGATTGCCACTCAGCTTAAAGAGAGACTCTCTTATCAACCTTATTTATCCTTTCAGGTACCTGAATGTCCCAATCATGTCCCATCTCTCTCTCTCTCTCTCTCTCTCGCCTCCTGTCTTCCGTCTTCCAGGAGTACATACTCAGTGCCCTCAGCCTCTCATCATATGCCTTACCCTGATCATTATCTCTGTAGCCCTCCTCTGGACCTTCTCCAAAGGATTAGTGTCGCTTTTGAGGTGCGGGCACCAGTACTGAACTCCATACTCTAGATGCGGCCTTACCAGTGATCTGTACAAGGGCAGTATAACCCTCCTCTCCTACTACTGATCCTTATATATGCATCCCAGCATCCAGTTTGCCTTTGCTGCTGCTTTTTGCACCGTATGGAGTGTTTCAGGTCACTAGTGATCACCACTCCCAGGTCCTTCTCCTCCTCTGATGCCCCACCCGTAGTACTCTGTCCCTGGAATTCTTGGCTCTAATATGCATAACTTTGCATTTCTTGGCATTGAAGCCAAGCTACCAGATCCTGGACCACCTCCCAGCTTTACAGAGCTTCTTGTAGGTCCTGTATCCCTTCAGCTGTGTCCACTTTCCGCAGAGCTTGGTGTCATCGGTAAACAGGCACATTTTGCCCTTAATGCCATCCCCAATGTCACTGATGAAGACACTGAACAACATCGGCCCCAGCACCCGGACCCCGCGGGACCACACTGGTTACCTCTCTGGTGCCAGATAACTCTCCCCAACAACCACCCTCTGGTTCTGTCCTCAGCCAGTTTTCCACCCATCTGGCCATCTTTTCCCCAACCCTGAGATCCACCAACTTCCTGATCAACCTTCTGTGCAAAGTCAAAGGTCTTGCTGAAATCAAGACAGAGAATGTCTACCGCTTGGCCCATCTACTGTCTTAGTGACACAGTCAAAAGTCAATCAGATTCGTTTGACATGATTCCCCCAAAATAAACCCATGCTGTCTCGCATCCTGGAGACCACGCTCCTTAGATATTCCACCAATCTTTCCTTTAGTATGGTCTCCATGAGCTTGCACACAATGGAGGTCAGACTGACTGGTCTGTAATTCCCTGGTCATCCTTGGGACCGCTTTTGTGGAGGGCACTACATATGTTGTTCTCCAGTCCTGGGTACCATGCCCAACTCCAGTGAACTATTAAATAGGTCTGCTAGTGGCCCTACCAGATCCTCAGCCAGTTCCTTTAGTACCCTTGGATGCACTTTGTCCGGGCCTGGTGATTTGTCCACCTTCAATGCCAGCAGCCCTCCCTCACTCTACCCTCCTCTATCACTACATCTGTGTTCCCTTCCCCCCGCCTCCTCTTTTCCCTCCTGAAGGTACTGGTCCTTCCTGGTCCCTGGGGAAGAAGGAACAGAAGTATTCATTTAGTATGTCTGCTTTTCCCTCATTATTCTTCACCTACTCCACCCCTTTAAGCCTAAAGTACAGTTATGTAAGAACTTACCGTAACAGTAGATCTTTGAGAACAGCTCTTGCAGCAGGTTACACCATTAGAACTGAAGCGGCAGGCGTCAGGACCCCACGGAAAAATTCCAGCTAGCTATCTTCAGTGGGACACTGACGTCGATCCCGCCTCCGACGTCAGGCGTAGTACATGAGGCGGTCCCACCAGATTCCCCAGTTCTCCACTGAGACTTCCGGCCGCAGGCTAACAATGAAATGGGAGACCGAGGATCCGTCAGAAGACAAAAGGTAAAATCCCTGATTAAAGGCATGTGCCATGCCTCCTCCAAGGGAAGGTGGGTGGGAGGTACTGCTGCAAGAGCTGTTCTCAAGATCTACTGTTACGGTAAGTTCTCATGAACTGTACTATCTTACTTCGAGACACAGCTCTTGCAGCAGGTTACACCATTAGGACTGATTCCCAAGCAGGCGCTTGCAAACACTCTGGGAGGAGGAAAACAGAAAGTACGTTCCAGGTCCTGAATCTAGGACAGGAGACCCTGTAGCACAGCCAGGCCAAGCCGGCTCTTGCCCGTGAAGCGATATCCAGGCTATAATGCCTGATAAAGGTATGTACAGAGCTCCAGTGGCTGCAGCACAAATGGCAGAAGTGGAAACGTCAAGTGTTGCAAAGGAGGTGGCTACTCCCCAGCGGAATGGCCCCGGACTGATCCCAGGAGGGCTTTTGTCTGATATAACAGTATGAGATGCATTGGACAAGCCAGCGAGACAGGGACTGTTTGGATACTGGTTGGCCCATCGTCCTTTCAGTAAAGGAAACGAAAAGTTGCTCGATTTACTAAACTGCTTAGTTCTGCTCAGGTAGTACCTTAAGCTGCGGTGAACATCCAGGGTGTGAAGCAGCGCCTCGCCTATTAGAATAATTAGGAAGTAGACCGGCAGGTCAATATCCTGATTGAGAGTGAGTGTGGAAACCACCTTAGGCAAGAATTTAGGAATCGTCCTCAGGGATACTCTGTCCCGTGGAAAATTAAATAAGGCTCTTTGCACATGAGGCGTGAAGCTCAGAAACTCTCGCTGACGTAACAGCAACCAAAAACAACGTTTTCCGACAGAAAACGCAGCTGCTAATCCGCGGCAGGTTCAAAGGGGGAGCGTGAGTTGCTCCAGGACAAAGAGCAAATCCCATGGAGGTACTGGGTCCTTAATGGGCTGCCTAAGATGTAACACCCCTCTCAAAAATTCTCGACAGGCATCTAATTGTGCCACTGTCGCTGTCCCACGGGGTGATAAGCTGAAATGGCACAGAGGTGCACCTTAATAAGTAGGCGAGACCCGAGCGGAAAAGGAGGCAGGCACTCTAACACCGTTTTGACCGGACAACCTAAAGGGAAAGGTGGCATGCTTGCGACCATAGACAAAACAGCGTCATTTCATGGCGTACGTCGCATGCGTTGCGGTTTTCTGGCTGCAGAAAGAACTTCCGCAACCTCTTGCGAGACCGTGTCGCAAGATGGCTATGTCTCTAGGAGCCATGCATGCAGGTTCAGTAGCGTAAGTCCGGTGGACCAGTGAACCCTCCTCCTCCTGAGACAAGAGATGGGAGCTGAATGGCAACGGAGTGGAGGTTCCTGGGATAGCTGTATTAGCAAAGGGAACCAGATCTGTCTGGGCCAGAAAGGGCCACCAGGATCATTGTTACATGCTCCCGCGCAGTTTGAGTAGAACCTCTGGATCAACGGAAGGGAGGGAAAGCGAGAGGAATCTGTCCACCCAGGAGAGGGACAACACGCCCTCGCCAGAAAACACCAGGCCCTGGATCTAGCGAGCAAAAATTGGGCAGTTTTGCATTGGATGGGAAGCGTAAAGTCCAATTCTGGAGTTCCCATCGGAAGAAACAGATCCTCTGCTACCTCCTGAAGAAGTTCCCACTGTGGACTCTGGCCTGGGAGCGACTCAGGCCGTCTGCAATTGTGTTGTCCACCCGGGAACATGTACTGTGATCAGGTTTGCGCCGTGTCGGATTACCCAATCCCACACCCTCATGGCCTCCTGCAAAGGTAAGAGAGTGCGCCTCCTTGTTTGTTGAGGTAATACATCACCGCCCGTGTTATCTGTCTGAAGCAGGAGAGTACTCGGCGGGATCTCTGACTGAAATGCCTGGAGGGCATAAAGGACCGCCCTCATCTCTAGGACATTGATATGGAGGTGAGCCTCCTGAGGGGTCCACGCCCTGGGACTTCACCCGCCCAGGTGTGCTCCCACCCCAGACCTGAGGAGTCTGTGGTGAGGATTACCTCCGGGACGGCGCTACAACACGGGACGCCCTGTAGAGAGTGTCCCTGGGTCTAGCCACCACTGGACAGTCTCGAATCACAGTATTCGTGATTCTGACCGGATGCTGCATGTGGTCTTGCCTTGGTCCCATTGCACCTTGAGCATCCACTGAGTTACCCGCATGTGGAGCCTTGCGAAGGGACAGTAGGAATGGCGCAGCCATGTGTCCGAGCAAGCGTAAGGACCGATCCGCTGGGACGGTCTTGTTCGATTAACGCCCCCTGATGAGGGATCTGATGCGTTCGCTCTGTAGTCTGGAAGAAATGCTCTTCCTGAACGGTGTCCAGTACTGCGCCTATGAACTGCAGCTTCTGCAGCGGTACCAGGAGAGACTTCTCGTGGTTGATTAGGATATCCAAAGATCGAAACAGATCCTGGGTACTCTGGATCGCTCAGAATAACGCCTCCTGAGGCGCCATGAGAAGCCAATCGCCCAGGTACGGAACACATAGTGGCCCTGTCTCCTTGAGACGCTGCCACAACTGCCATGCATTTGGTAAAGACCCTGAGTGCCGATGACAGCCCAATGGAAGGGCTCGGAACTGAAGATGATGGCCAAGAAACTCGAGCGCAGGAACCTCCTGTCGCTTGAGCTATAAGATGTGCAGGTAGCGCACAGGAGGTTCCTGTGCGCTTCGTTACTGATAGCGTCCCTGCATATCTAGAGACGCTAAAAGGCATCCTGCTTCAGCATGGGAATAAGACCGGAAGAGTTACCATGCGAAATCTTTTGTAGGCGACCGACAAATTGAGGTCGCTGAGGTCCAGAATCGACGGAGGTCCCGCCTTCTTTGGAACCAGGAAGAAGTGGGAATAGTATCCGTGTCCTCTCTGGTTCTCTGAACGTACTCTATCGCTCCTTTGCAGGAGCGAGTACTTTGTCTGATCAATGACTTGTGCTGACCCGAGTATCGGGAGAGCAGAGGAGGCCTTGAGGGTGGCTTTTCTGCGAATTCTATAAACTGGCCTCTTTCGACCAACTGAAGAACCCACCGGTCGGTGGTTATGGACTGCCATCCTGGCAGGTACTTCGAATGCAACCCCCGACCTTGATGTCCTGTTGATCCTGAGGGCAGGGGCCGGAAAGGAGTCAGGCTGTGGTGGCTGAGGGGCCCGCTGGCTGGGCTGGCTTCGGAGTGCGCTGGCTTTACCTGCGGTTGTTTTCCTGGGCTTGGAAACCGAGCCCTCTGTTGTGGAACGGGTCGACTGTTGTCTCATGCCCATCCACGAAATTGGCTTTGTTCCCATGAAAGGAACTAAGCTTGGTCGGTACATGGCTTGAACCGACCTCACCGCCTCACGGCCTCTTGGAGCTTGGTAATTATCTTCTTGGAGGGTTTACCAAATAAACTTCTCCTCGAATGGGGCGCCCACGATGTTTTTCTGGATATCCGGGTAAAACCGAGACACGGAGCCAAGAGTGCCTCGGAGGCATAAGCCTGAAGCTGCTGCTCGGGCCAAGGAGTCCGCTGGAGTCGACGCTGCTCGTAGCACCTGGGTTCCCACGTCTGAACTGCACGGAGGAGCTGCAACATCTCCTCCTTCTGCTCACCTTCTGGCAATTCTCAGCCGCATCCAGACCCTGCTCCCACAGGGCGTTTGGAATTGCACCATGTGGGTCAAATAATTCAGGGATCTGATGGCGCAGGTAGCGGAAGCATACATGCGCCTACCCATGGCATCCAGCTGCTTGGACTCTGGGTCCGTGGCAGGGTGCTCAAATGTTGCGGTCTCTGGGACCGGTCATGTGAGGCTGTGATGACCAGAGAGTCGGCCTGAGGATGCTGAGTCAAGTACTGGTCTTCCCTTGGAGCCTTGTACAGGCGGTCAGCTTTCTTCGGCATCGCTGGGAGTGAATGTGGACGCTTCCACGCTGCCTTGGTAACGCCCACGAAAGTGTCTACCAAGGGTGGCACCACCACAGGCTTGGGGTCCTTCTGCCGAAGATACTCCAAGGCACAGCCTTCGGGTCTAACTCTTCCGATCCCATCCCATGTTCTCCTGGATGTGTCTCATGATATCCGAGAACGGGGTCATCCGGAGAGTTGCGGAAGGGTTCCTGGGAGTCTCGACAGGACCGGGTCGCCCGTCTGGTCCTCGGGCTGAGTCAACTCCTCCTCAGTGATGGTCTCCTGACCGGCGTCGGTCGGAGGCATGGGGTCCTCTTCTCAATTGGAGTGGGCACCGATTCCCCTCGGCGTCCGGTGATGAGGCCTGGCGGCGACGGTCTTCTGACGGAGACGGCTCAGGGACCTGTGGCGAGAGGCCAACGCCAGGCAACCGCGCCGGGTCCAACGGGCTCTTAAGTGAGGTGAGCCCCTGGTCTTCCGCTGGGCAGGAGGAGGCAGGAAGCAGACCTGACGTCTGGTTCAGAATGGCGGTAACCCGACTTGTGGTGATGGTGACGATCCCGACTTAGCCAAGGCCTTGGAGGACGAGGAAGGCCTGGGAGTCTTGGTCTGAGAAGAGGAGCCTGAAGACTTTCTCACCGCAGCGGGGAGGCTGAGAGCTGGCCCGGGAAGGAGAGCGGTCGGACCTGGAGCTGGAGCTGCGTGAGTCGGAGGCCCTAGACGGGACCTGGAAGGGCCTTCTCTCTATGCTTCTCAGCATGCTTGCGGGCCTTCTGTGAAGAATCCCCTTGAAGCCATGGTCTTGAGTTGTTCCTCAAGCAGGAATGCCTGTAGGGCCTTTTGGCTGACGGATCCGGTTCTGCTGTTGAAACCCTGGCAAAGGTGCAGGACCAGGTGTGTGGTCTGGGCCTAGGCACGGACACAGGCCGAAAAGGGATCCTTGAATGGGATCTGCTTCCCACAGCGCATTTCGAGGAGTGACTGGAGGTCGGAGAGGACATCAGAGAAAGCTGAATGAAGAGAACGAATTTCCTGTAGGAAAACACTTTACCAGCAGCGTCGCGCTAGAGCTGAACGGAAGGGTCGAGACATACAAGTCGGCGGCGGGAAAGAACTGGGGGAATTAGGCGGACCGCCCCCCTTATGTACTACGTCCTGACGTCGGAGGCGGGACCGAGGCCAGGCGGTCCTCGCTGAAGATAGCTAGCTAGAATTTTTCCGTGGGGTCCCGACGCCTGCCAGCTTCAGTCCTAATGGTGTAACCTGCTGCAAGAGCTGTGTCTCAAGTAAGATCAATCTCTTCCTTCTTGTCCCTTTTCTCACTTATATAGCGTAAAGAAAGCCTTCTCCTTCTTAATTCCTTCAGCTATCTGCAGCTCCTCCTGTGCCTTTGCTTCCCGGACTTCTTTATTTGCTTCACTAGCCAACCTTAGGTAATTTTTCCTATCCACCTCTCTCAGTCTTCCTAAATTTTCTATGGCCAACCTCTTTTCCTCACCCTTGGCAAACTTAGAACTGAACCAGCTGGGCGCTTTGGTCTTTGTGTGCTTCCCCTGAGCTAACGCACTCATCTGTAGGCAACCAGTATTCCTTGCTTATTGATTGACCACCTTTGGTCCACCACCTATATCTGCTCTGATGCCCGCCAGATGGCTCATTAGTACTTCACCCATTTTCCTGAATTCCGCCTCCTGAAATCCAAGATTTTGGTCTTAGTTGGGATGCTTTCCTGCCCATATCCAACTGGAACCACAATGTGCAATAGTCACTTCCACCCAGCGGTTCCCTGACCATTATTTCCTGTACATGCTCCCCATTTGTGAGCACCAGATCAAGAATTGCCTCAGCTCTTGTTGGTTCAGTGACCCCTGAGTCAGGAACCCACTCTGCAGTCCTTCCAGGATCACTCTACTTCTAGCACACATTGTGGAGGATATGCTCCAGTCCACCTTGGGCAGGTTGACGTCCCCCACAATTACCACGTCTCTTTTCCCTGTAGCTTCCAATATTTGTGAGCTCAGTTCCCTGTCCCTCTCCTCACCCTGATTGGATGGTCTGTAAACCAGCCCCAACCTTATCTTTCTCCCTCTATTGGGCCTTACCTGAACCCATAATGCCTCCATCTCCCTTCCTCTGACTCCTCCCTCGTGCAGTTATTCCTTCCCTGACATAAACTGCCACCCCTTCCCGACTACCCTGTCCTCACCTGTACAGTTTATATTCAGGGATTGCAAGGTCCCAGTCATGGTGTGGTGTTGCCCAAGTCTCAGTTACTGCAGCTATGTCCACCCTCCTGTCTGCTAATAGTGCCTGCAGATCAACATCTTGTTTCCAAGACCCTGCATTCAGAGACACCACCTCCACCTAGAATCTGACTTTCCTTCTCTTCCTCTATTCTTATATTTACATTTATCCCCTCTGTGTTCACCTCTCTATGTTTGTACCCTTGTTATGTGTTCCTCACCCCTCCACCCTTTGCTGACTGTGTTCTCGCCTTCTTCCACCTCCCTCCTCCAGACCTCTTCCATCACTGTGGGAGGAGGTTCACTTGACCTCCTCCTCCGGAGTCTGTGGGCCTGCACACCTGCTGCCCCACTCTCAGTAGTTTAAATTAAGTGTAGTAGTTATGCATTCCCCAGTTTGTCCCAGAGTAGCCTCAAACCCTCCCTACTGAGATGTAGGCTGTCTGAGTGAAACAGTGCTTTCAAAACAACATAAAGTCTTGCTGTATTCGGACATATGCAGTGGCCCCAGCACTTGAACTGCCCTGGAGAAGAAAGAGTTAACTCTATGCAGAAGCATAGAACGTTGAGCTCGAGCTCGGATTTCAAACCTCTGTCTGTGGAGCGTCAGAGTGCAACCGTCAGATGCTTTACTCCGCCTAACAGTGAAGTCACTCGGAGACTGCTCCTTTGCTCAGTTTGGTAAAGTGTCATAAGAGTGACGGTTTTACCAATTTGTTTTTTTTCAATATTTCAAGTCTCTGTCTATGGTACAGTAAGTGCGTAGTAGGTAGTGAACTGTTTTTGATTTCATCCTGAGGAAATTGTAATTTCTTCTGTCCTCTAGCAGTCGGTCCGGTTGGGAACCGACTGTTTCTGTTTGAATTTCTTCCTTAGAGTTGTAGTGGTGTGCGGTTCCAATCAGTTCCCAAAAAAAAAAACAGACTTCTTACCAGTTTCTTTCCACAACCTGTAACACGGTTGGTTACCGATCGAGAGTATCACCTGGCGTAATAGCTGTTAAGGTAATTTTCGTTAGTCTGGCCATGTCTGAGAAACTCAAAAGAAAACCGGGCCCACTGGGTTTCATTTGAATGGGGAGGCTTTTTGCTAAAGCTGATCCTCACCTCATCCGTGTTTACTGTCTGGGTTTGACTACCTCAAAACAGACTGCCAAATCTCCAAATATTTTCCCAAAGCCACTATGGATAAAAGAATGAGCAGGCTAAAGGAAAGGGAGGCCAAGAAGTCCGCTGACCGGATGGCCAGCCTGGTTTGGTTGCAGCCGAACCTGAGGAGGTGCCCACTGACCTGGGCGATACCTCCTCAACAAAGGAGATCCACTCGGATGGGTCGGTTCCAGCGAATCACCTGTTCGATTCAGAACCACGCACTCCTACCGCTGACGAGATAGCCAAAGCGTATAAGTATTGTTCAGTTGTTTCGATCGGTTCCGTCTGAACTGACGCCTCGCCAGGCGGTCGGTTTGAACGGATCCTGCTCCATCGGATTACGACCAGGATGCCTATTACGAACTGGAGTGGGAGGGAGGACTATCCAGAACAAGACGAGGAAGATGATAATGATTTGGAAGGTCTGGATGTGCCCATTGAACCGACATCTCCCCAGACAAACCTCAATGTCTCCCTCCCAGGCTTTGGAGTCCCCTTCACACTATTTGTTCTACAGAAAGGTGACTGAAACTCTCCAGCTCCCTATGGTAGAAGAAAAGAGAAGCCCGATTTTGTCAAGATGCTTGACATCCTAGAGTCTAAGAGGCTGTCTATTCCTCCACAAATCCTTGGGGAAAACAGACAAAAAGATTCTCCAGACACCAAACACTTTATCTCCAGTGGACAAAAGAATAGACAGGAGATATATGTTGTCAGGCTGAGGTACAGAGTTTTTCTACAACCATAACAGCCATGTTGGGGTAGTGCAGGCTGCAGCTGGTGACAAGGTAACGTACTTTGGCTTCACACCCCGGTAAAGACTCCAGGAAGGTGGATGCCATGGCCAAAAAACAATATTTGGCATCCTACTTGGGACTCCGGCAGGCAAACTATATGGCCTATGCAGCCAGGTACCAGATGTCCAGGTGGCATACTGTTCTGGAACTGGCCAAGCAGGCTCTCCCCAGTTGGCCAAAGGGCTGGAGGAGGTGGCTGCTGATGGGATTGAGGGCATCAAGGTACAATTCCATGCAGCCGTGGACTCAAATATGTGGCATCATGAGTCATGGCTACATCTGTGTCTCTTAGGAGATTTGCTTGACTCAGATGTACTAGCCTTTACATAGAATACCAGGCTAAGGCCATGCATTTCCTGTAGTAGGTAATTCTCTGTTTGGGGAGCATACACTTACATGAAGAAAATGGATGAATACAGGACTACTTACAGGAGTGCTCAAGCCAAGGAAAGGCAAGCCAGTCCTCAGAGGCAGCAGTCTAGGGGCAGGGGCAGGCCTTTCACAGGCCTTCTACCAAGCCCAGGCCTCTCTCCCTTCCAAAGAGGGGTTCTTCGAGGAGAGGCAGGAGGGGATGAGCAGGGCTGCACCCTCTTCCCAGTCTAAGGCTCCTGCCAAGCAGACACCCTGATCGTCCAGCCGAGTCGACTCCCCAGTTTCAGGCTGGCTTACTACTTCCAGGACTGGAAGTCTGTTACCTCAGACAGGTGGGTCCTGGAGGTAGTAAGCAGGATTGGCCCTCAGTTTCAAAAATTTCCAAAATGAGGGTCAGATCTTTGCCACCTGCAAACATCTCTGAAACCATTGCTTTAGATTTAGAAGCAGAGATTTCCTCTCTGTTGACTCTCAGAGCCGAGCAGAGAGTTCCCACTTTACACAGGGAAAAGGTCTGTACTCCAGATACTTCCTTACCCCCAAAAAGACAGGGAGTAGCAACCCAACCTAGACTTAAGGTATTTGAAAAGCACATTTTAAAACCAAAGTTCAAAATGGTGACTCTGGGAGTAACTCTTCCTCTAGGGCTAGGAGACTGGTTAGCTTCCTGGACCTCAAGGATGCCTATTTCATATTCCCATCAGGTGCTCCCACAGAAACTACCTCAGGTTCGAGTTGCCTTCAAGCCACTATCAGTTCAGAGCTATACCCTTCGACTAACATCCGCTCCAAGGGTGTTTACAAAGTGTCTTGCATAGTAGTGGCCTTCCTCAGAAGACAGGGCATTTCTCTATTTCCATACCTGGACGACTGGCTCATTGTAGGACAGTCTTCCGACCAGGTCAAGTCAGCTCTACAGGTCACCCAGGATCTGCTCAGTTCTCTGGGGTTCCTTCTCAATCTGTCAAAGTCAGTTCTCAAACCAGTACAACTTCTCACTTTTATAGGGATAGAGTTAAGATACTGTTCAAGCAAAGCCTTCCTCCCACTTGCAAGAGTTCAGACCCTTACAGATCTCACCTTCTTTTCATCCTCTGGTTTCTCATCCAGCAAGGCATTTTCTTCAACTCCTAGGCCACATGGCAGCTTCACTGCAGTGGTGCAAGGGCCAGGTTCCAGATGAGAGACATTCAATTCCATCTAAGATCTTTTGGTCTCAGAGTAAAGACTTTCTTACCAAACTGATTCCAGCGACTCAGACTCTGGTCCAAGCTCTCCAGTGGTGGCTGAGACCAAGACAATCTCAGGAAGGTGTCCCATTCCACAAACTCCTTCAGTGGTTCTCACCACAGATGCTTCTCTTCTGGGCTGGGCGCCCACCTGGGAGCCCTCACGGCACAGGGGTGTGGTCCCCAGCAGAGTGTCTCCTTATCAATCTTCTGGAACTCAAGGCAGTATTCTTGGCCCTTCAGTTCTTCTCGGACTCAGTGAGGAACAAGGTGGTTCAGGTCAGGACAGACACCACCACCATGTGTGTACATCAACAAGCTAGGGGCACTCGGTCTACGACCTTGTGCACGGAGGCCACAAAAGTATGGTCTCTGGCCTATTCCTTCACACTTCCCCGATAGCAGTTCACCCTCCAGGGAAGGACAGTGTGTTAGCAGATGCTCTGAGCAGAATCTCCCAGGGCCAGTACAAATGGACCTTGGATCCTCTCATCCTGAAGTAATCTTCACCAGGTGGGGCAATCCAGAGATAGATCTCTTTGCAGCCCCAGACAATCATCAGCTTCCCAGTTCTGCTGTAGACCTCCAGTCCTGGGGACAGTTCCCTGGATGCTCAGATATTGGATTGGGAAGGCAGGTTTCTTTATGCCTTCCCCTTTCCCTGTTGCTTAGGGTTCTAGTCAAGATCAGGTCACAGTCCTGCACAGTGATTCTAATTGCTCCAGACTGGGCCAGGCAACCTTGGTATCCTCTGTTGCGGTCCTTAGCAGTCTCACTTCCCTGTCTCTTCCCAAGAGACACAACTCTAACCTCCTCTCTGGGATCTGGTACCCCATTCTCCAGTCTTTCAATCTCATGGCCTGGCTCTTGAAGAGTTAGAGTACACAAGCCTGCATCTTTCTCAGGGAGTTTCAGACATCCTCAGGGTTCTCCGAACCCTCTACCAGAAAACGCACAACTCCAAATGGAAAAGATTCAGCATTTGGTGTTCACAGAGGGATATCCTGCCAGATGCTGCAGGTATTGCCACAGTCTTAGATTATCTGGTTCACCTTAATGGTTCAGGCCTTAGGCCAGCCACTTTAAAAGTTCATCTAGCAGCTGTTTCTGCATTTCTGTCAGCAGGAAGGGCTCTTCTCTGGCATCCCACCCTGTTTAGCAAAGTTCTTTAAAGGTTTGGCTCAAATGAACCCTCCTTTTAGAAAGCCTCACGCTGGCCTGGGATCTCAATATCTGCATTGCTCAGCTTATGCAGCCACCCTTGAACCCTTGGCTTCAGCTGAACTTAAGTACTTGACCTGGAAAACTGTTTCTGGTAGCTGTCACTTCTGCCAGGCGAATTAGTGAATTACAGGCCCCTGCCAGTTGAACCTGATGGTCTCAGATTTCCATCTGAACCAGTCCACGTCCCTTCCTGTGTTTTTCACTGATCATTCTTCTTCAGGAGAAAGAAGGTTGCACAGTTTGGATGTTAACAGGGCACTTAGCTACTACATAGAGCATACTAATGCTGCGTAGGAGATGACTGTTTTCAATTGTTTCTCACTTATAATGAAGTGGGAAAAGGTAGGCCAGCTACTAAAGAACTATTGCCAGGTGGATTGTAGCCTGTATACAATTCTGTTATACCAAACTAGGTAAAACATCTCCCTCGGACCTGAGGACCCATTCAACTAGGGGTAGTTGCTTCTCGGCTGCTGCCAGAGATATCCTTGTTAGAGATCTGCAAGCAGCCACCTGGAAAACAGTCCATATATTCACCAAGCACTACTCTCTGGATATCCAGGCTAGGAGTGATGCTAGGTTTGGTACAGCACAGCTTATTCCCAAAATAGGTTCGGTACCCTCCTCCATGGAGGTACTGCTTGTAGTCTGCACATGTCAGAATACAACAAGACTTCATGTTGTTTGAAGAAAAAATTACTCACCTTAGTAATTGTGTTTCTTCTAACAGAGTCTTACTATATTCTGACCTCCCCACCTCCCTCTCAGAACCTAGTTTTGGGATGTGGGCTGTGGTACAGTGTTGCACCTGGGGTGTACCTTACACCCTCCCTTTTGTGTGGGGTGGTTACTGTTATTGTTCTTTTTTTCTATATATTGTTATATACAATATATTGTTCACTACCTGTTTATTCTATTTTGGGTTCTCAAATTGAGTCTTTTGGGACCCTAAAATGTTACTATTAGTTTATTGTTTACAATTTCCACACCAGGAGTGTAGTTAGTGGCTGGTAAGACTCTGACAGTTACACTCTGACACCACAGACAAGGGTTTGAAATCTGAGCTCAAGCTCAATGTTCATGCTTCTGCAGAGTTAACTCTTTCATCTCCGGGACAGTTCAAGTGCTGGGGCTAACTGCACATGTCAAAATACAGCAAGACTCCATTAGAAGAAACACAATTACTAAGGTCAGTATTTTTTTCTTGTCTGACCAGGTCTCCTCCCAGTCCCCAATACAGATAAACATCTCCTCCCTACACCATTTCCTCAGCCAGTCATTAAAATCCTCTATTCTTCTTTTCCTGGCTGTGCTGGCCCCTTGGTACTGGTATCACCTCTGAGAAGGCCGGCAAACTTCCTTCCTCCCAGCAGATCTTCCCCAGCTCCCTGAACCTACTTTGCACTATCACAACCTCCTTCCCAGCTAGGTCGTTGGTTCCCAAATGTATAACTAAATTAGGTTTCATCCAACTTCCTTTACTATTGCCCTTATTTTTGGGCCCCACATTCCCAGCTGTCATCCCTGGGCATAGAAACCACAATCCTGCTTGCATTGGGTCCCTTTCCTTTCCCAGTGAACACCTTAATTATGAAGTCACTTATGATTGCCACCTTCCATCCCCTGCACCCATGCTCCCAGCCTTCCTTTCTACTTTAGGTACTAGCCAAGCCCACCTAACTGCTCCCTCTGCACTCTGGAACTTATCTCCATACCCACAATTTATCCCCTGTTTTCCATCTCCCACTCTACCCCTCCCTTCTGACTATCTGTATCTGCTTTGTTTTCCTCCTCCCTTCCTTTCCTCTACCCCCATCCTCCACTCCGTTTGCCTGCCTCCTCTTCCCTGCCAACCTGATTAGTTCTTCATCCTCCCCTGTACTCCACTCTCAGCCTGGCTCAACCCTGACCCACCTCCTCCTTCTAGACAGTGGGAAATCTATTTAATAAAGGCACCCCTTTGAATTTCCCACCCTGATGCTACTCTCACATTCCCACCCCTCCCTCACCACCTGCCATTCCTCCACCCTGGGCTCCCTAGTCCTCTGAGGAAGAGATACTCCTGTATACTGGGTGCAACTCCCATTCCCTGCCTGATGCCCTCACTCCCTGGGCATCACCCTCTGCCTTCCCTCAACCATTCTGCTTCTCTTACTTCCCACACCATCCTCCCAGCTCCCATCTGAGCAGCCTTATTTCAGCTCTTAGATGCTCCAGGCTCTTACACACAGGACAACCCCTTAACTCACGACACCCCAGAAAGACTGCTGCCCCACAGCTATTGCAGTTTACACTCTCCTGCTTCCCATACATGTACCTATTCCCCCACATCCCCAGCCCAGCTTCTCTTAGCTTCCACTTATATATAATCATATTTTTACATTGCAGGTTCATGCTGTATGAGGGATAATGGGTGGCATTTATCTGCCCACATGGTAAATGGATATATAGAAATCTATGACAAAATATCCCTGTAGCACTCTTTTTGTGTGTATGCCTCTATTTCTACATTCCAGTTCTAAACGCAGTAATTCCACTGAGTGTAATGAATGAGAAGGGCTCTGAATACATCCTTTTTACAGGATTATTAAATGTATATCAATTTCAGCTACCTTCCTGTGCAATACTTGTAAGTACATACTGCTGCAAATTGTAAATAAAAACTAAACAATAAAGCATTACTACACATATAGGGTGGTAACATGTGAAATTGCCCACCAGTGAGGTTCAGAAAGTTAGCATTATTCAGGCTTTCAAAGCAGTACTAACTATGCCTGTGATGGTTGAACAGGACCCCATCCCAGTTGTTATACAGAGTTTGAATACATGAATATGTTCTGTTCTTTCCTTTCCTTTCCTGTCTCTTGTCTGTCTGGTTGCACAACCAAATTTTCCCGTGAGACCTAGGATTTGATCACCCCACAGTCTAGTCATTCTTGCCTTATAATTGTCTCTCAGTCTTCCCTTGCTTTTTCTGTCTTTTCCTCCCTTGCATATCTGCTGGTATAAAATGTATGCAAATCATTATATGGAAATGTAACTGATATTGAGATCTCTTTGTTTAGAAATTATATAATGTTACTGTTGACATGTATACAATTATAGTTTGAGATAACTGCAAAAAGCTATTGGGAACTCAAGGGTTAACCGAGAGCAGTTTTTAAGCTCTTTTTCCAGAAGCTGTGGAGAAGGGCCTCGGTTCTGGGACATTGTGTTCTTGCTGCACCTGCATGAAATTGACAAGAACATGAAAATTGATAAGAACATTTACAAACAAACAGGATGCTTGTTGAGGGGGAGTTGCAAGGACTTACAAGAGAGAACTTCAATGTTTTGAGACACAGAGATTGAAGGAAAACTCAGATGGATCTTTTGTTTATTTTGCCTTTGTAAATAGTTATTCTGAACAATTTTAATTTTTTTATGTTACTGCTAGTACTAATAAACACTTTTGTAAATTGTACAACTGCTCCTGGTTTTCCTATGCTTCCTGACCTGTGCCTCGGCGACAATGCCTGCCCACAGGTGAAGAAGTAGCATACAGCTAGCAATGCTGGCGACTCAAGTTTGGGAACAAGCTAGAGTTACTGGGGCCCGCGGAGTTGGGGAGGAGGATTCGGTGTCCCAAAGGACACTCTCCTCCTTCAGGGAGAGACACAGTCCCTGCTGCAATACTGCCATCTGGGTTACCACTGCTGGTAGGGCAGTTGGGGATGCAGGAAGAGTGGGAAAATTGACCGGCTCTGCACGGCACATTTGCATGCTAAGCTTGGTGCCCTCTAGTCAGCCGATATTCATGGAGAGAGAACAAACAAGGAAACAACCTGGAGCGAGCAGAATGATCCCGGTACACTTGGAAGCTGCCTCCTGTTACAGGCCATTCTCTACCCTGGGTTCTCCTGCTTCAGCATCCCCAACAGAGGTGGGAGGCTTGATTTTGACATATCCAGGCCTCTCGCTGGGGCAAACCTGTGGGTATGGAAGGAGAAGATAAATGACTGAGATGTAAGGAGAAAGGGCTGAGCCCAACCTGGAAGATGGGAGCTGCACCAGAAAGAAGCATAAACAAGGGAAAAAGGCAAGGTTAAACAGATTACTGTGAAGACTAGCAATATGGGTTATACAGCACGCAGTACAGGCAACAAACAGCTGCTAAGCTTAAACGTAAGTCTATCCTCCAATTGGGTATGGTCACTGCTGTGCATCAGAAGAAGCTAAGAAGGTCCCAAAGTCCTTCTGTCATCACAATGGTATATTTCAGGAGATGAATAAGGAATTACTTGTTCAGGCACATAGAGGTCTGGCTACTGCCCAGGTCTGTATTAGGGAGAAATAAAGGACACAGTGCTAGCTGATTTGACTTTGGAAGTAAGGGGGTGAGGCGGGCACATGTTAATAAATAGGGTGCCAGATAAACAAATGCTACTGTATGACAATATTCCATTCTGTAAAACGCTGGAATAAGTGCAACATGCATTAATACTGTAGCTATCCCTCTATAAAACTACTTAGAATACAGGGTCTGTGAAATAAAATTGTACTCAGGACACCAAGTATGCCATAGACAGGTTAGAGTTCAAAACTTAGAGTTCAAAGTACTAGATCAGGTAGGTTAGAGTTCAAAGTATTAGACTGGATCTTGCATACATTCAGGACACAGGGACAGTATGTCCTTCTGTGTAGCCTCCCTTACTGATTAAAGCCAAGGCTTTCACATTCCATATACACAACATCTCAAAGCATACAATTAATGAAAACACCTTACCTGACAGTTGGAACTAAGCGACTTGGCAAGTGCGCTGGCTCTGGAAAGGTCAATCAAAAGCAGGAAAAAGGGCAAGGCTTCACTGCAAGATGAAAGGTGCATAAGGATAAGAACAATTGCTACTAGGTGAAATGACTTCTATTAAGAAAAATCTTTTCCTTTTTTTTTCTAAAACGATTATATTCTTATTTGCCACCCTATGCAACAGGGAACCAGCTAAAGAGCATAACCAAGAGTTATTCTCCCAATATTAAATATACTATACATATATCAGACGGTACAGAATATTAAACGACTACATTTCAATCCCACTATTTCCTTATAGGAACTCTTATTTTTTTGGGTGAGGATTTTTACAAAGTACAAAAAACAGATGATACATTTCTTTTGATCGTCTCATAGGATTAATACAAATGCTTAAGGAAGCTGAAGAAAACGAAAAGATTAAGTCGAGGAAAAAGGTATGTGGTATAGACCAAATCCAAAAGTAAATGCTGTATATTCTGCCTAAAGTTCATGAAAAGTATTGCAGCACCATCGGTATACTAATCATCTTGAGTATCAACTCAAGTCAGACAATTTGTCTAAATACTGTATTCAAAATAGTTTTCATTATCTTAAGGATATTAGACACCTGTTGGAGATTGAGGTCTTAAACATATTAACAAAACAAAAAAAGAAATGGACCTATCAGCAAGTGTTTTAGCAACAATCTAGGTCAGTGATTTATATACTCGCATCCCTCACACTGAAGGCATACGAACAGTATCTAAATGTTTGGAGAACAGAGTAGAAGAAAACGTCCAATGATTTTTTTTTTTTTTATATTTTCTTCTTTTACCCTACTCTCGTCATCCCTCCACTCGGGTCACGGACCCGAACCCCGACCACGGATATTGCCGACTCCCGGTCATCCCTGGCTTACCCCAGAAGTGGGGGCGCACCCGACTCTATATCGGACCGCTGAACTGTAACTGGTTGGGGGAACGTGTCCGTGGCCAATCAGGCATTCCTGGGGCAGAGCGCCATCTAGACGCTAGGCGTGGATTTTACTCCCATTTTACCTCCCGAGGAGGCGGGCGTGCAATGGCGCCAGCGTCCGCGCCCGCCTCCCCATTTTGAACGCCGTAGCGTGAGTTCTCCTGGCCCCCCAGGAGTCCCCACGCCCGGATGTTGCCCGCACTCTCCCCGGAGAAGGAGAGCTGCCCATCGGATGCTCAATCCTTCTCCCACCCGCCGGCCCTCCAACGATCCGGGTCTGTGGGATCACGGCCGCAAGCGGAACTTCATGCCACAGCGGGCCGGCCCCTCCAGTCCAATGATTTTCTGATTCAGTAAACTTTATTCTGAACAAGGCTGTTAAGTTTGAAAATGTTTTTTCTGGCAAGTAAGGGAACAGTAATGGGGTCATCCATGGCCTGTCGTATGTCAACGTGTATATGACTTATTTTAGAAGAATTTATTTTACAAGATGATGGGGATACTTACTTGGATAAGGTATTACTTTACAAACACTTTATAGACGCCATTTATTTATGACTTTGGCAAACAGGTAGGGCGCGCTGATTCCAGGGACCGCTTTTCAGGCACGACCAGGCCACCAATTGTGGCACATAATTCATCCATTTATTTATTTATTGGATTCAGAAGTATTTTCAATCAAGAACTCCTTTACAAAGGTTTCACATCACAGAATTAGGTACAAACATTACAAATGAGTCAACAGTGATACAGTTCAGCTTTGTTACAAGTAACAGCAAAGGCTAATCTAAACAGTAGACATGGAGCAGGACAGTAGTGTTACATATAAAAAATAGAAGGCTACAATAATACACTAATTTACAAATGGCTAGCATAAAATTACATATTCAGCAAATGATACAATAAATCACAAATTATACGGGATTAGAAAATGTGCAGATCTATTAGGCTAAAACAGTACTATGGAGAATAGAGGGTAGTCAAAAATTAATCAGAACGCTAGGAAAAGCAAAATTCACCAGAGGGTAGCAGGTGGTGAGGGGATTAGCAAGGAGCAATAAGAACTACCATGTGGAATGGGCGCGGGTGAGGGGATTGACCGACAAAAGCAGTGGCAGATAAGATGCCAACTGGAGCCAGTTTTTGAGGCAGTTTTAAACTGGTGGTGGTGTAATGGTTTGGAAGGCAGATCAAAATGGTTACAGGACTACTTTAAGTATCTTAATGCTAGAAGGCACAACATATAATTCTAAAAATTTTCCCAGGGAAGATTACACAATGGGGGAGGGAGGAGGTAGTAATAACAACAAAATGGAAAGGGACCCGGGGTAATCATATCAGATGACCTTAAGATTAGCAAGCAATGTGAGAAGGCAGTAGGGAGGGCTGGGGGATACTGGGATGTATAGGGAGAGGCATCACCAGCAGAAAACAGGAAGTTGTTATCCTCTGTACAGACAGTTGGTGAGACTCATCTGGAGTACTCAGTCCAGTTCTGAGACCCCATCTCCTAAGGACATAGACAGGATAGAGGCAGTCCAGAGGAGGCAACTAAAATGGTGTAGGGTCTGCAAGAGAAGCCATACAAGGAAGACTAAAGGAGCTTAACATGTATACCCTTGAGGAAAGGAGAGAGAGAGGGGATATGATAGAAACTTTTAAGTACCTCAGTGGAAACAACAAAGTCCAAGAGAGTAGCATCTTTCAGAAAAGAAATGTGCAAGAACAAGGGGACACAATTTGAAGATGGGGAAGGTTCAGGGGCAAAGTGAGGAAGTATTTTTTCACAGAGAGGTGGTGGATGCATGGAACAGCCTTCCTGAGGAGGTTGTGGGGTCTAAAACTGTGAGAGAATTCAAGAATGCATGGGACAGACATAAGGCAATTTTGTGGGAGGTAGGAAGAAATAGGCTGTTGGTTAACTAGGATCTGCAGCTTATCCTGTAGGTAGGAAATGGGCAGACTAGGTAGGCCAAGCATTCTTATCTGCCTCAAAGTCTATGTTTCTATGCTTCTACAATGAATTGAACTTTGAAATAAATCCTTTCCTTGATGCCATCACTCTTATAAACACCTAGAAAATTCATAAAGGATTTATTTAGTAAAACACAGCCTTTTAATGATTACTTTAAGTATATAAGATGCTGTTTCTACCAATCTAAAAATATACCATTTGGACAGCTTTTAAGGTGAACTATAACTGAACATTACAGAAAAATTATTGCATTAGACAAAAGAGGAAACTGCTGAGAGATTTAAGGAAACTGGATACAAGGACAGTGTTCTAAGAAATGCTGCCTACATGATACGTGAAATATCAACGATTTCTACAACCAAAATATAGAGCTGTTGGACCTCAAAAAGAACCTGTTAAGCCAGAGTGGTAGCATGAGGGTAGCAGTACTGTTTGCTGCCAGCCTGCAACCAGAATCTGGGAATGATGGCAGGCATCTGGGAGCTGGCCGGTGGAGGAAGGATTGAGTGTCCCATGGACAGCTGTCCTTCTGGCGAGGGGGAAGAGACATGCTGCACAATTAGAGCACCAGAAGGGGTTGCCGCCAGTTGGCTGTCATGCATACATGCTAATGCATTAATGCACAACTGCATTACTGCACACTGGCACCCCAGGGAGAAACCAGGAGGAGGAGAATGCTGGCGGCCAAGTCAGCACCCCTGCTGGCTCTCACATGACTGACACAGTTGGACACCTACCATCTTGTGATCCTGGTGAGGTGGATAAACAGAAATTACATACCTACCGATAATTATGATCTTTCTGTATCTTCACCATTCATCACAAATGGGTACTGGCCGAGATCAGGACCTAGAGCTTTTTTTTTTTTTTTTTTTTATAAAGGATAGGCGAGCCTGACGCAGCACAGCGCCGCCTCGAGGCCGACGCACTACATGGCGCCGAGGATTAGCCGTTGTTGTGTCGACTCCGCCTGCCTACCAGTTCTGGAGTCGCGGAGGTAAGAGGAAGGGATGGAGGGTGGGACAAGAGAGTCCAAGGACAGAAAAGGAAGAGAAAACTGAACTAAAAGGAGAAAAACAACTGAGAGGACAGCACAGAGGAAGTAAGACTAAGGGATTGGGTAGGGCCCCAATCTCTGGAAAAGGAAGAAGGGAGGGAGGGGAGAGAGAGAATTTAGGAGAGAGTGAGAGGTAACAAGGATCCAGGACCTTGTCCGTCACCAGACTGTATAGGAACTGCAAGGAATGGCAAAACTCATTTGCCAGAATTCAAGGCACAGAATAACTGGCAATACCCCAAAAGCAGAGTCAGCTATTCTGGAGAAGGACAGGGTAGGGACTCAGTACTCTCTCTGTAAAGATATTTGGTGAAAAAGGGAGTTTTTTTTTTAAAAGATGGATAAACAGAAGGGGGCAACCACCAGTTCTCACCGTAGGGGTGAAGATAAGTAGTAGAGAAGAATGCCACTCGAACTGTACCCTTGGGAAGAAACTACCTCCCTGTGTGTCCCAACTTACCCCCTCAAAAGAGGGGTGGGCACAGAGGGAGGAGGATCCAGAGACTGGAGCCCAGGGGATGGCGGATGGGATTAGATGAATGGTGAAGATACACAGAAAGATCATAATTACGGTAGGTACGTAATTTCTATGTCTTATCTGTGTCAATCTTCACCATTCAATCACAGATGGGTGAGTACCAAGCCTCTCAAGGGGTTGATTAATTAACACCCTAAGGGACAGTGTCCCTAGCCCTCAGTGGGTGACACACTGAGGGAACCTTCTGGGCCTGAGGAGGCCCGAGAGTGGGAGAGCGAGACGGGTCTCCCGAGGGGAAGGAATTTGCCCCGACAAACGCTGTCTCGCCTCCTACGGGAAAAGAGATAGGTTCCCTGGTGAGCGGAGCAAATCACCCACGCCGGGCCAAGGGTGACAACCGAAAGGCTAGAAGCCACGCCCGATCTCCTGGTGCAGATCGCTGTCCCTACTACCCTGGTAGCTACCTCATTGGCGCATAAGATGCCCTTGCTTGGTGCCTTGCTAGCTCCAGGCCACATGCAGAGAGTGGCGGCTTGCCTGGTTTGCTCCGAGTCAGGCAAAGCAGCTAGGATCTGACCCAGTGCTGACCACAAGAACCTGTTGTAGGCTGCATAGTGGGCCTGATGAGCGAAGATGGAGAGAAGCAACCTGCGTAGTAGAAAGTCCTCCTCCCCAGAAATCAAAATCGAAGAGTCTTGATCTGAGGGCCGGTCACGGTGGAGGACGCGGCCCGTCAGAGTGTCCAGGTGTGTCAATCTGGACTGTGGATGAGGCATAGAACCTGGAGACTCTGGGGAGCGCATACCTCTGGCTGAGGTCCCTAGGAGCAGGAACTCCGGAGAAGGGCCTCTGCCAGAAATGCATGGACGCCTCCCAAAGGGAGCAGGCCAGGGCGGCACCACAAGGGTGGCCACACCGAATCGCCTTAGAAAGGCATGCGCCTGCATGCTCAGGATTGCTCACGGACAGGGAGAGAGGTGAAGGTCCTCCAGCATCCTCGCGAGGAAACGCTGATACTCGGAGAGATCAGCGGCAGGAGAGATATGGACAGACAGTTCCTCTCCCCTGAAGAGGGGATGAGGAGCTGGAGGTCACATGCACTCCGAGAGTGGCTGCTCGGGGAGGTTGAAAACCTGGCTGTCCATAGCTCCTAACGTAGGCAGGGAACCCAGCAGCCACCACTCTGAACCGCTCCCAGGTGAGAGGGCGCTAGGACCAAGAATACCTCGGAACGCTGGAGAAGGCGGCAGAGGGGAGGGGCAGAGCCGAGAGGAAGTTGGCTGACCTCTGCCAGGGCTAGGAGCGGACCATGGACCCCCTCGAAGGGTGTCCTGGAAGACTCCACAGCCGACAGCTGTACAACCACGTTGGTACTGCCTAGGCTGCACCAGAAGAATCCCCAGTGAGGCGACTGGGCCAGATAGATCCAGAAGGACGGTCCCCTGCCTCCAAAGAATGGGACCCCTCAAGGAACCAGAAGGGAAGGGCGAAGTCCACACTTCAAGCCATCCAGGGCCCGGGTGGGTCCCAGAGAAAGGTTGACGCCACCGACCCCACACCCCGACCCGGAGTCCGAGAGAGTCCTAGTCTCGAAAGGGCCAGCCTAGAAGCTGGCAACTCTGGACTGCCCCAAGGGAGACCCAGGAGCAGCACCTCCCTTCCGTGGGCTTCCGATAGGCCCAAAGTTGGGCGATTGAGACACACCACCGGAGGGGTACCACCGCCGAGGGGTCAAGGAACCCCAAGGCCAGGTTGCATGGCAATGGTGGCACGCACCACAGCCTGCTGGTCAGTACCATTGACCCTAACCTCGGGGAAACCAGACGCACCTCAGTAGGGGGCTAACTGAGACCCGTCGTGGAGACCACCGGCTCGTCCTCCTCTGCAGACAACCCGAGGGTGTGACTGCCCTGCTCGACTCAGAGCCCGACCAAGAGGTAGAGTCTGAGGCCCTAAGCCAGACGGTAGGAGGCGAGGAAGGCGACCTACCAAAGGGCCCAGAAGTCAAAGCAGTGGCTAAGGCGGCACCTGCATCCTCCACAGCCCCGCAAGCGCGCTGGCAGAAGGCGGCAGGGCAGCACGGGCCAAAGGTCCTGAACTAGGGCCAGCTGTGGCAGCGTCAATCACACCGGCACCGGGTGGTACCAGGAACAGAGACGGCACCGACAGAAGCCCCAGCAACAGCCTCGCGCCGACACTGCCTGGCCCCTCGGCGCCGCGAGCGCACCGAAGACCGGCGCCGACGACCGAGGCAGACTCGGCGCGAACACGGCAACCGCCAGACCCCTCGGTGCCACGAAGCGGAACCAAGAGCACCAACGGCGCCAGGGACGGCACCAGACGACAAGGCCCCGACGGCGCAGTGTTCAACCTCGGCGCCGAGGATGGCGCTGAGGCGAGACATGGCGAAAGGCGATGCCGAATCAGGGTCATGGCGCGGAGCGTGTCGGTACCACTAACGGCGCCGATAAAGGCCATGGCGTCGAGATGAAGTCGGGCGCTTACCGCCGGCGCCGACAGGGCCCACGGCACCACTGAACGGCACTCAAGGCCTCGATGGTGCCGTGCGAGGAGGCCGAGGACGGGCGCCAACCCGGCCTTCCGATCGCTGGAGCAACACTGGGAGCCTTCACCCCGAGGGGTGATTGCTATAGTGGCGCCCCTGCCCGCCTCCCGGAGGAAGGACGGGCCTCCCGCGCCGCAGAAGGAGCTCGCCAAGGCTAGGCTACAAGAGGCCAAGGCTCCTCCTCCTCTGTCCATATAGAACCGGAGGGACCCGAGGAAAGGCCGAGAGCGCTTGGCCCGATCGAGTGCGAATCCTACCCCTGAAAGTCGGGCGGAGCTCGCCTTACTTTAAACGCGCTGGTCGAGGACGCCGCAGTCCATGGAGAAGCAGGTATCGCATCTAATCCATGTCATGAAGCCGTGGCCAAGACACGAGAGACACCGGTCATGCTGGTCGGTAATAGAGGATTTCTGGCGGTCGCACGGCACCGACGATGGGGGCCGCCTACTTATTGATGACTTCTTTGCCCTCTGACCGCGACACATGACCTACGTAAAACACTGAAAACAGACTGACGTCGCTTATACTGTAAAATAAATGGAAAGATCTTACCAGCGGCGTCGAGTAGGGCAGACTAGAACTAGCAGGAACCGGCCGGACTGTCGTGACAAAAGCTAAGGCCTAAAAGTTTGAAAATTTCTTCAGCTGGCCACGGCGACCTCGATGGCGGGAGGCGAAGAACTGGTAGGCAAGCGGTCGACACGAAAGCAACGGCCTAATCCTCAGCGCCACGTAGTAAGTCGGCCTAGAGGGTGGCACCGATGTTGCGCGACTCCACCTATCCTTTTAAAAAAAAAAGGCTCCGTGGGGTCCTGATCTCCGCCAGTACCCATCTGTGATGAATGGTGAAGATTGACACAGATAAGATCTAGTAATTCTGTGAGGTCGGTGACGGGCTGGGAGGCTGCAGTTGGATGAGACCCAGGCAAGACAAAAGAAAAGAAAGTAATCTTTAACACTAACTACAGTGTCCAGTTTGGTGTTGTAAAGAACAGTATTCTTAAAAACTGGAATACTGTATATTGAAATCACACTAAAGGTAGAAGATTTAAAACTGGAATATATTGAAATCCACACTAAAGGTAGAGGATTTGTTTAAAGAAAACTCCTGGGCTACATCTAAGTGAACACGCAGCTTTATTTAATTTATTTATTTTGTTGACCAGGAAAGGAGAGCTAGACAAATACTACCTATTTTTAGCCTTGTCCGGGGAATATACAGATGCAAACCAATGGAAACTGAACCAGATAAGGCTGTTGGTAGCACTTGTTAGTGAATGAAGGAATTTAGAACTAGGATACTAGGAAATTAACCCACTCCTTTTTGAGCTGTGCCACAGGATGTTTAAAGTCCACCTGAACAACCACCAGGACAGGCAGATGGGACCGCTGTTTAATGTCTCATCAAAATAAAGTGGTGCATACTGTACACTCTATTCCCAACTACAACTTGGCTAAAAATGCCCCAAATGGTAATTATAAAAAGGCTCAGAAATGCTGCAATTTGATTGGCTGGCAGCATTCCAAGACCCCATGTTACATTGTCATGAACAGCCTGATCATCTGATCACCATAGCACGTGAATTTACTGTCAACGTTCCAACTTTTAGCACAGCTGAGTGACTTGAATGATATATTCTGATTCTGGAACAGTATTCTTAAATAGTTAATGGACAAACTTTTTATTAAAAAAATCTCCCTCTCAATAAGAAAACATTCAAAAGGTAAACTTATATTGAGCTATTTTTCATACCAGCAATAACACACTCCCATGATTTAAAGAGTCAGTTAATCACCCATAGAGTCAATGTGGCCCTAGGGGCTTAACATGTTGTAAACCTAACCCGTGGTCATGCCTCAATTTTTTTTTTTTAACTTCATATTTATTTTTCAATGAAGGTACATCACATACAATTTCCATATACGAATGACAGACGATACAAGTGTAACCATTGAGTACAACTCCTTAATACAAAGGAATAACGTAATGCATCTGTCTTATTACAATACCACATATGGAGGATCAAAGTATTACTGTATTTCCAAACTGAACAATGAATCATTGTTTGCAATTAGAGTCTATGAGCAGCATGCAAAACTGAAAGTATTGAAACAGTTATGCTGAAAGTCTCTGCTCTAGGCGGAGCTGAAAAGCATGCCATATATCAAAGAGTTAACAAAACAAAGTCCATATAACTTGCACATCTGCCATTACATTTAACCTAATGTCTGACAGATAACTATTTTTAAACAGGATGAATCTAGGAAGTCCAGTACAGGAGAAAGTCTTAAATAATTTAGTGCCACTGTCCAGGTATCTGTGCTGTGTTAGATTCATTTAATTAAAGACAAGTGAGAGAGAAAACTTACTGGCACATGACCAACTAATTAACTGAAGGAAAAAAAAAAAAAAAATCAGCTCTTGTAGTCGAAAGTCCAACAGCCTGGCACAGACAAACCCCTCAGGTATCTTCTCCTTCCGACTGCTCTGCCTCTGGTCCCCACGATGCTTCTCCATCTCTGCAATCTTCTCAGCAAATCTCCTGGCATCAACTGAATCAGTGTAAATAATAAACTTTTCCTCCATGTAGAAGATCACACAGTTTAACAGGAAAGACATTCCATGACCGACTCCTGCTTCCCTTAATTTTTGGTGTACTCGTCAAATCTTTCTTCTTCTTAGCCTGGTGGCACAACTAATGTCTGGGAACAGATATATCTGACTGCCATCAAACAGTAATGGGCTTTACAAACAGCAAATCGATCATGAGTACCAGCTCCATCATGACCGGCGCTAATAGTTTGTGGTCGGCTGACTGCTCAGATCAACCATACAGCGTCACTCTATATGTTTCTTGCAATATAAACTGCAGTTCCTCACTTCTGTCACACAACTAACTGTTCTCACAACCAGTCTTGCATAAAAGTTTTAAAAGTGGTCCCTTCAGCACGGGCACCCGAACTCTCTTATGCTGACTGCATGGAACTGGTTCTGGAGAGTCTCTAGGCACATTCTGAGGTGCTGGCTCTCCTGATCTGCATGGCGACCGCCCCTGCTGCTGACTCAGCCTGCCACTTTACATCCGTCTGTTCTCATCTGATTTAATACACAGCTGTCTCGATGACCACCATCTAAGTTTTATTCGATCAAATGTATCGCTCGGGAATGCCACCAATTTTATGAGGCACTGAAGTTTGATTCCTAGAGATTGCAGAATCTTCTCTGACAAAGTTCCTGCCATTAGATCCATCAGGCCACCAGCTCCTCTCGTCATCATAGCTCCTCCAGTATTTTTACTTTTAGAGGCCTTCTGCTGGCAGCCAGTCTTTTGAGGATCCCCACGGTATGCTGCCAGAGCTGATCTTCAGAGATGCACCGAGAAAGGAAAGCAAGAAACACCCAGAAAGGAAATAAAATAGTTGTTAGCCCTTGATAATTGCAGAGTAAAAGTTCAAACGGCTATTTTGAGTGGGACTTCATAGCTCCCCAGTCATGTCTTATTGCTCACCTGCCCCTGTGAGTCATGCACCCACTGCTCCAACACTAAACAACACAAAGAGTGTATAATCCCAGTAGGCGTGAACATGTTACTTCAAAAGATTTCATTACTTGTATCACAGACAACATAGTATGTGTGATCAAAAGCCTACATGATCCAATATATAGGCAGCAAAAAAATCTCTATTACGGTTCACAAAAGTGCCATATGGCGAAAGTTGGCAGTTCAGTGACCTAAGGATGCTCGTTGGCTACAAAAATTGAAAACAAATTTGCAGCGAACGCCAAGGGTGAAGTGGAGGAAGAGGAAGAGGCAGATGGTAAGGACTAAAATCTAAATTAACTTTCTTCGAACTGTGTGGTATTTGTGGATACTAAGTGGGACTATGTGAGATACTTCTTCTCTGGGCCTTAAACAGAGCGTTTAACTTTATTACTAGCTCTAGTTGAATTTCAGCCACTATCATCCCACCCTATTTACAGGAGAACTTAGGATATTTCATTAAGGTAGAGATGTTGCACAAGATGTGTTCTAATATCTCAGTGGGTTTAACTACGTTGAATTTTGTTTTGTCTCTAGGGATTTAACACACACTTCAGGTGAGCTCAAGGCACAATGCCACTGAGTGACTTTCAGCGAACCTGGGACGTGTACTAATTCTCAAAAAGTATGCCCTGGAGTGAGTTATTATACTTAGAAAAAATGTTGTTGTTGTTTTTGTTGATGGAAAAAGCTTTCATTTTATTTTGGTTAGGTTGTTACTAGGTAGAATATGTTAATTTGGTTACAAAGTCTGAGTGATTTTGAATGAACCCATGGACTGCATTTATTTTGAAAAAACCTGTGCCCTGTTGTGGTTTTTGCATTCAAAACGTGGAAAACTTATTATTTTAATGGAAAAATGTTTTGTTTTCATTTAGTTATGTTGTTGTTGTTGTTGTTAGGTAGATTAGAACAGGTTAGTTACAACTGTTCATGTACCAGAGATTAATGAATAGTCAGGGGATGTGATTAAATCAATGAAACTACAGGATTTTGAAGCCAGTTTTATAGCAGAGTTTAAATATAGCTTAGAGGTTAGAGTAATGAGCTGCAAATGAGCTTAGTACATCCAGCAGACCTGGGTTTGACTCACAACCTCCACACTGGCATACTGTGTGACCCCCACCCCATCCCGTGCTCCCAGCTCACCCCAGAAACAAGGCACTGTGCCTCGTGGGCGCTCACCTGGTACCAGAATTATAGAAAGAAAAAAAAAAAAAAAAGCAACTAACAGCAGAAAGGCCCACTGGCCCATTTAGTCTAACCAGACCAGCCGACAGTATGGCCAAATATTTATACACTGAAGTTTGAGTTAATGTATTTTCATCTTGTGTCTTTACTTCAAGCTTAGGACTTGTTTTGTTTTTTCTGACAGACTTAGACCAAAGAACATGGTTTGTGTTTTTTGTTATGAATTATCAAGCCTAGGGAGGTGAACAACTCCACATCACTAAAAATCTATAATGAACAATAGTGGACCCAAGATTGATCCCTGGGTACCCTCATTTTACAGGCAAAGATTTGGATCGATGGCCATTTACAGTGATTACCTGGGTCCTGTTGGTTAAAGAAGAACAGAACTATTTGCAAGGTTCATCAGACAAGCCGATTTTCTCAAGAGCTTTCAATAAGAGTCCATGGTCTACTAAGTCAAATGCTTTGAACAGGTCACATACACTATGCCCACAGACTTCGCATTCCCAAGGGGTTACGACCAAATCTAGGAAGTCTATATACATGTTGATGTCCTCGAGCCCTCCAAGTAGTCCTTTTTGTTGCTCCTGGATCATTTATGTTGCCCGCTCTGCATCCTTTTCAACCCTATCCCTGTCCTTTCTCAGTGCAGACTCCATAACTGCATGAAGTGCTCCAAATGAGGTCAGCACAGAGATATGTACAGCCATATTTTGAATATGTGTACACTATGAGACAGTTCATCCCTTTCAGCTAAAGCTCTGGTAATGACTATGCTTCTATACTCTACTGAGAAGGTGATGGAACCATTAAACAGATTACCTGTGAAGGCAGTTGGGGCAGGGAAAAAAAACTGTTTGAAAGTAGGTGGGACAGGTATAGAAGGCTGGCAATACCAAACGGGAAGTTAGGGAGGTAGGGAAGATCAGTGGTTGTGGTGGGAATGGTAGACTGGGGTAGTCTTCAGAGCTAAATACCCTTCTGAGACAACAGGTGAAGGGGACAGGTAGGAATTTGTTTTTTGGGCACACTGGATGGACCATTGATCTTCTTCTGCTAGAACATCTATTTCTCAAAGTCACTGGGACCTATTTTCCATACCTGCAGGTTACAAAAGATACTCTGTTAGTACCCTTACAAGCTTCTGCATCACCTGTCAAATAATTCCCACTCCCACATGCTATACCAGCATACACGATCAAATCAAATCGTCTTTATTTATAAAAGCGCTTTTCAGAGCCAAGGCTGTACAATAAGATCACATATAAATTAAAATAATCATAAATTAACAACCATAGCTAGGATATGCTAAACTGAATAAATATGTCTTTAACTCCGCTTTAAATTTCTCGATGGTTGGACATTCTCTCAACTAACGAGGTAGAGAATTCCACAGGGTTGGTGCTGAAAAGGCAAAAGCACGGGATCCTGATGTTTTAATCGAACCCTGGGAATCTCCAGCAATCCTCGCATGGAGCAGAGAGGACGGAGGGGCAATAGGGTACCAAGAGATCTTTCAGGTAGCCGGGTCCCTGATCATGTAGAGACTTTAAAGGTTAGTAAGCCAAGCCGTATAGGTGATCCGCCACCTAACAGGCAGTCAGTGCAGTTCGCGGAGCACAGGTGTAATATGGCTGGATCTAAAGATCCCAGTCAAAGCCTTGCCGCGCATTCTGCACCAGCTGCTGGCGGCGGATATCAACCCAGATAGCCCTAGGTAGAGGAAATTACAGTAATCAAGACGGGTAGTGATAAAGGCATGGACCAATGTTGGCAGATCACCGGTGGGACCAGGTGTTTCATCCAGGCGATATTCCTCAGATGAAAAAGAGGATTTGACTATGGCTGATACCTGAGATTTTAAGGTCAAGCCATCATCAAAAATAACGAGGTTCCGTACCCGATCAGAGGTAGTGTGACATACCACGAGCAATAAGCCTGTGGTTGGCCAGCCCCAAACCCACCACCCGGATGACCTGGGTCCACTACCAACACCTCAGTCTTATCAGGATTCAGTCTCAGCCAGCTAGAACTCATCCATAACCTGATTTCAGCAAGGCAATTGTCTAGCACGAGAGAGCACCATCTTGCCCGGGGGAGGAGGACAAATACAGCTGAGTATCATCTGCATAGCAGTGAAAACCCAGACTGTATCGCCTAATGATATCTCCCAAATCAGCATGTACACTGCAAACAACATGGGTGCTAAATGGAACCCTGCGGTACCCCACAAGGCAGGGAGTGAGCCAGAGGAATAAATTCCAGTGGCAACCCTCTGAAACCTGTCTGTGAGGTAAGACTGAAACCATGTGAGGACTGTTCCAGACAGTCCACAATAAGTCCAGGCACTCCAACAGCACACCATGGTCTACAGTGTCAAATGCTGCAGAGAGATCGAGAAGGACCAGAATGGTACATGACTTTCCATCTCTAGCCATTAGGAGATCATTCAACACCCGGACAAGGGTAGTCTCCGTGCTATGCTTCTTCCTAAAACCAGACTGGAGAGTATCATAGACATTGTGAGTTGTAAGATGATCATCCAATTGTAATGCAACCGCTTTTTCAATAACCTTACCAACAAAAGGCAGGTTAGAGGTAGGCGGTAGTTAGCTAAACAATCTGGATCCAAGGAGGTTTTTTTTTTAGGAGGTTGAACTACACGCCTCCTTAAGGGGATCAGGAAAGACCCCCTCTCCAAGGATTTCCAGACAATGTCAGCAAGGATGGGACAAATAACCTCTACACATCCTACTACAAGGGGTGTAGGACCCGGATCAAACTACTACTGGTTGGTCGCAATATTTGGATGAGCTTTATAATGTCAATGAGCTCCAGCCAGCGAAAATCTGACCAGACAGACGGGTGCATAACACTTCCTGTCGACAACTGCAATCCCTCAAAGAAGGGTCGGACCGATGCCAGACCTGATGCTAGCAACCTTATCTGCAAAAAAATAAATCAAAAAAAAAATCGAGGAACTCTCGGATCTTAGCTGAGAAAAGCTTCTCTGGGCTGGAGACAGATTGGATTGCACAGGAAATTAAAGTTCTGAATGCATGAAACAGCAAATGGAACTGGCAGCAGTGTCTCATGTAGTAATACAAATATACATATTCCTGAAGGCTTGGATGGACTGAAGTGGATAATAAGAGTGGAGCCTTTAAGACAGAAATCCCCCACTCACCTCAAAACTATGGCTTAGTTTTTAACATTAAGTCCTTCAAGGGCACATGTCTTATGTACAGTGCATTAAGGTTTTTACTACAGTGGTGGCCATTTTGGCTACCAGTCAAAAATACTATCAGGCAAATTGAAATTGAAATTACCACAATATCTGGAGCTGTTTGGGGTGCAGTAGCCTAAGTTCCAAAATTACAGAAGACTTACATTTATCCCAAATTGGGATGGGGTGGAGAAAGCGGAAGTTGCCACTGTGCGAACAGAATCCCCACTGGGGGAAAAGGCCATGTTCCTATGGTGACCACTGGGCACTGCCAACTTAGCAGCTGCTTTTAATTTTCTTAATAACAGAAAAAACACTAGGAAGTGAGAAAAGGCAGCTGTGAAAAGTGCATGGTGTACTGCATTGTGAGGAAAGATTTTATTTGCATTTCCTTACTCATTAGTCCAGCTGAGATGTAACATTTCACTGTCAATAAAGTCAGACTTGTACCCAAATTTTGTAGCTGTGTGGACTGGCTCAGTAGGAGGGTAAGTGATCTGCTCAGTCACATAGGCTGGGATATTATGTCTTGGCATGCTTTGCCCATGTCCACAATACTGCCTCCCTCTTTTGTATCCACACTGTGGGGTGGTGACCAGGATATAACATACTGTGTCGAGTTGCTCTACAGGATGTTCCACACCGGGGCACCATCGAACATCCCACTGGATTCATATAAGCTGAAGGCTTTTTAAATAACAATAAACAAAACATGGACACTATCAGAAATGCAACCAAGGTCAACAGGTACTTTGTTTTACTACAATCTGGTGTGAATAATCACTAAAGGGGTTTATACAGTATTTTATTTATTGAAAAGTTTCACCAGGAAAGGCACACTGAACAAGTTGCTCGTTTCACGAGTGTGTCCTGGGGGAAAAGGTAGTTGGAATTACATATAATTATAAATACAAGTTGGAGTTTAACATATAAATTACAATCTGAAGTACAAAAGCAGTTGAAAAACAAAGCTGACTGCGACAAGAGTGTAGAGGTAATCATCGGTCCTAACTCTCACCCCATCCCATGTGTAAACAAGCTGAGCTGGTGCAGTATAGGAGTTAGGACCGGCGACCCAGGACGGGTGGGCTTAGTGCAAGGAGGCAACCCTAACACCGAATTTCTTCGCTTTTGTTGCTGTGGAACAACTCTAACTGATGTATTAAATGGAGTTTTTGCCATGAATTTCCTTCTTAGAATAAGCGCTATAAATAGTGAATGGAATGTGATGGTGGAAGCCTTGAGTCCGAACACGTGATTTTGTCACATAGTAACGCTAACAGTAATGCAAACGCAAGCGCAAAACAGTGAGGCGCAAACGTAAATGATAAATAAATGGTAACAGAAACGCAAACGCTAATGAAAACAGAAATGGCAATGCAAACAATAATGCAAATGCTAACAGCAACAGAAACGCAAATGTAACATAAACGCCAACGGAAACGAAATGGTAAAAATATGCAAATGGTAACACAAGCGCAAACAGAAATGCAAACGGTAAATGCAATGGCGCCGCAGAAGGAAACAGTAATGCAATCGACAACGGAAACGCAACCTAAAATGCAAACACTAAGGCCAACAGAAATGCAAACGGTGACGAATATGCAAACAGTAACAGTAACGCAACTGGAAACGCAACATGGTTACAGTAATAGCAACGATGACGCCAAAGCTAACAGTAACACAAACGCAAACACAAACGCAAGCACGCACGGAAACGCAAATGGTAACATCGCACAGTCACGCATCGCAATTGGAAACGCAAATGCTAACGGTAACACCAATGATGACGCCAAGGAAACACAACGAAACGGAAGCGTACTGCAAAATGGTAACACACGGTGATGCAAAACGAAATGCAAACAGAAACAGTAATGGAAGTACAAATGGTAACAGTAACACAAGCGAAAGCGCAAAGGGTAACGTACGCTGGATGGTGTAGACAGGAACGCTAATGCAAACGGTTACGGAAACGCAAGTGGAAACGCTAACTAACAGTAACGAAGTGCACACTTTTTTCCCAACATCGAAACACAGGAATACAAACAATATATGCATAATAACGGGCCTCAGAGCAGAAATGAGCACTTGGAATACTAAATTGCTTATATCTCAGGAACCGTCTGACGAGAAAAGAAAATTTAATTTCAAATGATTTATGACTTTCTTGGCTAGTTTGCACTTAGGCCCTAATGGGGGCTAAGCATTTTCAAAGAAAAGTCCGTATCTCGAGCGCTTCCAAGATACGGGCCCTGAAAGGAGTGGCGGACACCTTAATGTTAGTCTATGGGAAAAATAGTCAACTCGAGTACCATAACTTTGCAGCCCTCTAATATTTTGTCACCAAACCACCAAAAGGCACATCTGAGATCTTGGCTTTTTCCTTCAAATTGCAGCTAAAAGACCAAACCGTTCTTTTGCAGCAGGAGTGTAAAGATTTCCTATTCTTTGGGCATAATGTCGCAAAAGTAAGAGTCACAAATCACGACATTTTTCGAAAAAAAATAAAATTCACAAAAAATGTCATAGTGCGACACTGTAGCGACACTACAGTTCACAAAATTTGAAAAACATATTTCTAGGGTGTTTAACTCCCCAAAAAAAAAAAAAAAAGACATGGCTAGCATCCTCAGGGCTCGACTAGGTGAACACAAAAGAATTGTGTCCCTAGAGGGTCCCAAATTTAAATGTCAAGCATTTCTGTGACCAGTAACTGGAAAAAAATGGCTGACTCCACGACACTACAGGGTCATTTGCGACACTAAAAACTGCATTTGCGACACTCAAACTTTTGTTAACTTTTCCCATTGACTATAATGGGACATTTGTTTTTGAAAACTTTTGAACCATTTAATATTTTTCACAAAATCTTGAAGGCACATCGGGGACCCAGGCTGCATGTTCCCTGAAGGTTTTCGGACTGGTCGGCATAACCGTGCTACCTGTAGGCGCGAGCAAAGAATGCGTAAAAGCGTAAATGTGACTTTCTTTTAGCTTTATAGCTCCGCGGCGTATATCTGACCATTACAAAACTTGGCAGATCCAGAGATCTATGGTACCACTCCGTGTCTGCCAAATTTCTGCTAACTCAATCATGCGGTCGTAAGTTATTAAGCTGAAAAATGTCACACTTTAACCTTAAATGGGGTACTCAACCTCAACTATAGTGGCACTACAGTGCACTATAATATATGTACACACACTGCTATGAGCAGTAGCATGTAGGGGAGAGGAAGCTATGCAGGAGGGGAGATGGACTAGGGGAAGAAGAGCGTCTAATCTGATGGGGTAGGGAGTTCCACAGTTTAGGAACCTGTGCAAGAATGCTGATTGCCCAATAGAGGTAGGGCAGCAGGGGATGGCTAAGGTCCGGAGTCATTTGATCTTAGAGAATGAGAGGAGGGATGAGGAGTGGTTAGAGAGAGGAGAGTAGGAGGGGAGACAGCTAAACCAGAATTTAGGGATGAATTTCACACAGTGGGACAGGCGTCTGTTGTGAGAGAGGGAGAGCAAGAGAGTGATAAAGATCGGAGTGATGAGTGGAGGAGGGAGCGTCTAAGGCAACGCGACAGAAGGCATCAAGAGGATGTCCAGTCTGGTTAGGGAGGACTTGGGAGTGACACTACAAACCACGTCGCAGTAGTCAAAAATAGGTAATATTTTCTGGACAAGCTCACGCCTAACCAATGGAAGTAGGCAGCTTTGGTTCCTGTAAAGTGTGCCGAGTTTTGGGCGTAGCTTTTTCAGGATAGAGTCCACGTGTCCAGAAAAGTTGAGGTGTGGATTGAGCCATACCCCAGGATATCTAAAAAAGGAGGTGTCCTCTAGGGTGGTCCCAGCAAGGGCGTGGAAGGAGGGCAATCTGGTTAACCTAGAGAGTCTGCCTAGTGCTGAAGGTCATGGAGACAGTCTTCTTAGTGTTTAGGAAGAGCTGATGAGAGCTCAGCCAGAGCTGAACCTTGTCAAAGTCATGCTAAAGATTGGCTGTACATTTATCCCAAATTTGGAAGGGGGTGGGGCAGTATACCAGATTTAAAAGGAGTGGAGTAAACTGTGTTCAAGAAGTCGCAGGAACTGTTTTATAAAATGTTCAGGACATTTTTTTTTTTTTTAAAGTGCCTTTTGAGGGACAAGTTGTATGAGCTTTGACCTTTTGCACCTAGTTCTATGAGCACTCAGATGTGAACGTTCAACATGACAGACCTAACCATTTCAATACCATTTTATTTTTTTTTTTTTTTTTTTTTTGTTAAATAACATGATTTTGATACTTACTTAAGGCCTGTCAGTTCTTTATCCAAGAAATGTATGACAACAGTACTGAAGACAAAACTGGAAAAAATTGTAAAGAGGCCAGCAATTCCTAGGAAGAGCAAAAAAAAAAAACTGCATTTAGAGAACTACAGCTTTAGAAATGCCACACACACACACTCACACACACACAGGTTACTATGAAGGTTATGCAACAAAGCGATCCGAGGATGCTGAAACAAAACAAAACCATAATGGGATTTAAGCTAATAGCAGGGAGTTTAACTCCTCCACACTGGATTACATTTACATCACTTAGTTCACTGTACAAGAAGCACTATATTTTTACTGTACCTAAAATATATTTTGATCAAGCTGCCTAGATTTTGGAACTGGAAGTATATGTAAAGTTGCTATACACGGGTAATAGTCAGGATTATGATGTCACTGCTTAATATTTCCTGCAATAAAATAAAAAAAAAAATAAAAAAAAAAAACAGCATTTACATTCAGTACTATTTTGCTCATAAAAGGTGTTAAAGCATACAGAAAAGTAATTAAAATCAGCAAAAATAAACCCAATGCATACATATGGTCAGATAAAATAATGTTTGTGTGGATACAATATACATGAAATTCTAGCTATATTTCAAAATAAAATAAAAGCTACCAAATCCTACAGCCCTGCAATGGCAAGACTATTATGGTGTGCTTTCACAAAGGTACACTAAAAGCACTGCCTGACTGTTAAAATATGCAGCAATCAGCAGGTGACAATTTTACTCCAAAATGTTTGCGTGATAGTTGCTGTAAGTACTACAAACCTTCATTTGTTTAGTTAGTTTCTGTTGACCAGAAAAGGAGGGCTGGGAAATGCTTCCTGTTTTCAGCCTCGTCTCTGGGGAGGAAGAGACAAATGCTAACCAAGTGATACTAAACCAGGCTAAGCGGTTGTAGTGAAAAGGGAAATCTGGCCAGGACACTGAGTACTTCCCCTACTCTTTTTCAAGAGTACTATGGGACTTTGGCGTCTGTCTGATCAACCACCAAAACAGGCAGACAGGACTAACACCAAAAGACAGCTGCAGCAGTAGGAAAAAATCTGTAGGATTTTGCAAGAAACCCTATATGAATCAACTGTCCTTCCACTCTGAACCACGACCAGCAGCAACTGTATGCCATACGAACAACTATCTATTAATCAGTGCAACACTATAGCGGGTAACATTTTCCATGGTAATGCATTAGTGCCACCTTTATTCTACCATAATGGAAAACTCATGATTAAAAATCAGATTTGTCATTTTTAAACACCACTTGAGTTCATTTTCATAGAACAAAACTGCACCACATTTACAACAACAATGTGCACTAAATGTGTAAACCCCATTTTCCCCACAATTTCAGAGAAAAACATGAGGATTGTTAAGATTCTGTAAAACAGAAATCAGTGGCCCTACAGCATGGACTCCAGCTCTGGAAAATGACAGAGTCCCTTTTAAACTTAATAGGTGTCTATAATCTGCATTTGAAAATTGAAACGTAGCTGGTTCTGGGAGAGCAGCAGTACCACTTGCCACCCCAGTGACACAGGTTCAAGCCCCAAGCTAGGGCAATGAGGAACCATCTCACAGGTAGGGAGGCGGGTGATTCAAACCCCTACTACCTCAGGTAGGAAGGGTTTTCTCTCACAGCTTCCTCTTGTGTTTCTAAGGGGTGGGGACAAGATTGCATGGTCCCTCAGAAGTGTTGGGGGAATCACATTGGCATGCACCTGCTCGATGACATAAGATGTGGCAGCGTCTCACATCCAGAGCAGGGGATCCTCACAAGAGGGAGGAGGGCACTACTACTCCACCTAACCCCACCCTAGCAAGTCTGACAAGCAAATGTCATCTCAGCCCACACCTCTACAGTGGCTCCCAGTGGACAAGAAAAAATTATCAGGAGGAAGACAGAGCAAAGAAAGATTAACACCCCTTATCCCACAATACCTACATGGGTCTGACCCTCCTCCTTGACAGTTCCTCTCTCTAGTTTTTCCCACCAGTCAAATAAAGTGCCTCCTCAAGCTACTGGTCTGCCCCAAGGTCCTGTCTGTGGGGAGCAGCATCAGGTTATTGTAACAGGGGCCAAATTAGGAGTAGAGTGAAAGAGTGTCCGGTAGCAGGTTTTGGTTTTGGGTGGGAAACAAGATAAGTTAGTGATGGAAGGTGTGTCTTGGTGAACTCCAATGTGCTAGGGGAAAAACACTGACATGCCGTTATCAAAGAACTAACTACTTAAAACTATGGGGATGGGGTGGGCAAGCATGAACACAACGTCACACCTCTGAAGGGCATAAATGCAGTCTGCGCTACAAGGATTTACATCAGGCAGCATAAATAGCAGATAGGATTCTGAAGAGGTCTCCATGGTTTTGATAATTTTATCTTTTGAATCCTGAACCCTGATTTTAAAGCATCAGTGCAACAAATCAGAGGTCTATTAGGACTATGCCGCAATACAGACCCATTGTTACTGCCTGCTGAGTCACTCGATTTTAGGAAAGGCTTCCATAAGTTGAATCTAGAGTTTAATGATCTAATTTTGGGCTTAATAAATATTTGACTCCACAGCTTCTGAGCTGCTAGAGCATGCCCTAACAGAAAACTATTAGGAGTGTGCACAAGAAAGCAGAATGTTATGGGGTCCAAAGTCAGGACCATCTATATTACACAGGATAAATTTAACGCCTTAAAGCAACAGTTCATGTTAGGGCAAAAATGGTGTTCCTATACCTTCTGACTCCATTTTGAATCACCATTTTCTTTTCTATTGTTAGATAACCTGTTTTCTCCATTTTCAGTCTGAGTTAGCAATTTCTTTATCACTAAATAACTAAAGGGAACTCTCAGCTCTCTACAACAAACACTGCGGGACCTATAGGTCCCAATTTACTAATCCGCAAAGAGAGTGTAATTCTACAGCACCTACTGCTTCATAATCTTTATCGGTTTGATCCTGTGGCCTGAACCTGCCTGGTAGCAAGTCAATTCAGTGAGTCAATTACAGCGACTTAATTTCAGAGTCAAACTTCGATTACAATTTTACCGACTGCAGCATTATAGTGATGGTACAATAACAGCGACAGCGACATGTCAGCGGACCTCCTGAGTCAATGAGCAACTCGGAAGAGGTTATTTTAGAAATGGTGTTTGGGCGCAGCCCCAGTGGATGGTACAGAGGAGCTTAGCCCCCTGAAATAACAATTAGACAGAGTGCTACCCATGGTATGATTATTTGCATGGTTTGGCTTCCAATACTAAGTTGCAGATCTGATTTCATGCGCTGAATAGTCCTCACTGAAGTTGCCGGTCGCTGAAATTCACTTCGCTATAATATTTTCGCTGAAATAGCAATCGCCGATTTTCAGTTGCTGTAATGACATGGAACCAGCCTGCCCCTTCTTCCGCTGGCCATGCTTTACCCAGAGTCCCTGTGGCCAGCCCTCTGATGACACATAAGACAGGCTAAGCTGCAGGGTACACCAACGTGCCTTTATAAAGTTACCAAAATGCTTTTCAATGCATAATTCGCTTATAGCACCAGTACTGGTGAGCCAAGGAAAACACTTTCAGAGAATTCAAATAATATGTTAGCTAAAATCATAATGCTAATATTGGAAAGTTGTAGACAAGAATTTATTCGGTCCATGCAAACTGGTTTTCTGAAGGAAGGCACTCAGCTGACAACTACAGGGAAATTCTCCACCTGGTCAAATTTGCAGAACAGTCTAGAATCCCAATGGTCTTATTATCGATTGATCCAGAAAAGGCATCTGACATGAACTTGTGGAAACATATATCAAACACCCTGGAACTCTGATTTCCCATAGCTTTTATTAAGTGGGTGCAATTACAATATACAAACCCCATATTGGCAGTCCATACAATGGTATCTTGTCTCCAACTTTTGATCTCTACAGGTGTACTAAACAAGGGTGTCCATTACACCATTGTTTATATTGTCCGAGAGATCCGTTAGCTAGAAGGTTGCATAGAGAACCACCAGTCGAAGGTATTGTCGAGGAGAAGCCATGGTGTAATTCACTCCTGCCAAATTTTCTGCCATTCTGAGTTACCCAATCTAATTCCTGCCTCAGTGGCCCACCTCTCTTTAACATGAGTTAGTTGATCTGATTCTAAGCGGATACTACTACTACAATGTTAGAAACCTTACCCCAATAGTTGGATTTTGAGCAAGGTTGATATGCACTCCTGAAGGATTGGATGTCATGTTTAGCTCCAAGCCTTTATTCTCCATTACTTCCACACCCGTGGTCACCAAACATTTCAGTAAACATACATCCGATTCGTGTTGAGAGGCTGTTTAGATACAGGCATTCATACACATATTTTTGGGACTGCCGGAATTGGTGACTTTCTGAGGTTCACTTGAGTGAAAGCGCTGGGTAAGATCTTTAATACCACCCCCAACAGAGACCCAGAATTGGCTTTTTGGCCTTCCGCCTGCTTCTTTAAGGTCCAAAGCCCATCAGTATCTGTATAATGTGTTTGTAGTAGTGCCCTAAGGCCAACACCCTATGTTGTCTTTCTCCAAAATCCCACTTTAGATTCTTGGTACTCCATCTGCCTCAGAATACTGAAATGGAGCGATCGCTGCTAAGCTCCGATTTCAAATGGATAAATTCAAAGGTAGATCACGGCTGCCTTTTTTGCACTATATGGCAACTAGATATTCCAGCTGAACAGGCCTAATCCAATTAATTTGTTTGATGGGCTATTCTCGTACCACCCGGTAGTTTCTTGCTCCCCTACCCCACAGCACCAAAATTAATGATCTTAGACTGTAATATCAACTTAATAAGATCAGTCTTAGAATATAACATTTATGGTTTGTTTGTTTTTGTGTGTGGCACTGTCTCTTTGTGATGGTTTTATTTTCGTTAATCAATTATCTTAATTTATACAAGATGTATCACATAGTAGTTATTGTATGGATTAAGTTAAGACCATAACCTTGTTTTGAATTTATATGTTTAACGTGCTGTCATTGTTGCATGTCACAAAAAAGTTCAATAAAATACGATTTTAAAACAACAACTCAATCTCTCTGCCATCTTGAAACTCTCTCAGGCAGCCCTCTCTCACCACCAATTGCACTACCACCTGCCTGAAGCCAACCCACTGGGAGATTCGGGGACAGACACTTCCATCTACCTTAGTCCCAGCGAGAATCTACCACCCACCTGAAGCCAGCACTGGGAGATTTGGGACAGACACTCCCAGCCTACCTTAGTCCGGCAGAGGCTCCCACTCGCAGTGAACTAAGACATGGTGAAGATCAGGAGAACGAGTCATGCCCGATGTGACGCTTGGCCATCTGGTTATGACTAGGTATGATATTGGTATTATAAATACATGGTCTGTGTATGACCTTTCAGTGTGTGGAGGAATTTGGCCTGTACTGTAACTTCAAGGCTCAGTATAGCTGAAAACCACAGGATATTGTAAAACAGACCAGAAGAACTATTTAATTGACTTCCTTGCAAAATGGCATTTTATTACCTTTTTATGACCTGCCCAGGCTTTTTGAAGTGGAAACCAAATGTGACTTTATGACATCAGTAACAGGACGTCATTAGGTTGATTCCTGTTGGTTTTTCACACCTTGGTGCCAGTGTGGGAATATTTAGATCAAAGGGAATGTTTAATTAAGGAGTCATATTTAGGAAATGTTCTTTTTCTTCTGATGTTACCATTAATTTTAAAATACCTCCTGGTAGGAAATTATGTTTGGAGGAATAAATTCTAAAAGGAGGAGCTAGATGATTCATCAAGTGGGTGTGGAAATAAGAGTTGAAACTGTATCAGTGTATCTGAAATGTGAGATATCTTTTGAGACTCTAAGAGAGAAACAGTTCTCTGACAACTTAAAATGCACTTACAGAAGTAATACATTAGATAGAAAAGATCTAAGAGTATTGTGGTAGGAGTTTTGTTCTGTAACTTTCCATTTTCTTTTGAGATTGTAAGCTCTTGATATTTGTTCTGTATTTTATCTTACTTATTTTACAATTTTGGTAACCCACCTTTTCTTAGATACTGCCTGTGTCTTCCCAGTTTCTTTTGCATGTGGAATGCCTGTATTTTAAAGTCTGACAACGGTTTAAAAAGGCTTGATGGTGTTACTAAGCTCGGAAAAGGTAAAACTATACCCAAGGTCTCTTACAGAGTTTTAAGGGTTCATTTTGGATACCTGATTAGGTGCCCCTGGGTGAAGGACTGTACTGCTCCCGAACAGAGTACGTATCTAGGCCTGTTAATTGGGTATGCTAGCATAAGACTCGTAGTTTGAATCTGCCCAGAACTTGAGACTACAGGTGATTCGGACCCAAAGTAGACAGGAGGGTTACCCTGTCTGTTACCTGTTCACACTATTGCACTCTGAGGTTGGCACCGTGGGAGCAGAGGCCTGACCTGCAGAGTGCGTTTGTGACACCCGGCACTGGGTGTGTGGCGATGGAGCACTGGAGGGTGAGTCGCTTATCCAGGGAGCAGGGTGTTTTGCTTATTGTTGCCCTGAGAGTGCAGATATGCAATGATGCCCTGCACACTACAGGCCGTTCCGCACACATGCGCAGAGCATCCACTGCCACTCCCCTACCTAGAAGAACGTGTCACAAGTTGCGCCACCCCAGGAGCTGCTAGCACTGCGGCAAGTGCAACCACCACCCTCAGGAAAGGAGAGCAGTCCTCCGCCACTCAATCCTTTCCCTGCCCCTGCCAACCCCGACAGCCTGAGCTCGCCTCCTAACCCAGGTCGCGGCATGGCTCAAGGTGTGGCATCCAGTGCCTCAACCCTCAGCGCCACCAGGCCAGTCAAGCAGAAGCAATTAAAGAGGCATGATCATTCAGGGTACCATTCGGGTGGGGGGTTAGGAGATCCAGTTTCTGGTTATGCTTATGAAATTTTGCTTTTGTTGGGGACCCCTCACCCACCTGCCAGCACTGTTAAGACGGGCATAAAAATTATGAAAATGCTTCTGGTTTTAACGTCAATGCTGATAAATAGGAAACTATGCTACAAAGTGGCCATTGCACAAGGGAGTTAGAACAGGTGTGTCCTTTCCATTGGACTAATAGAGAATTTAAATATTTGGGGTGTTCATCACCACAAGATCAGCAGACAGTTCCTACGAAATATAACAAATTGAAAAATGGAGTTCAAAAGAACCTATCTAGATAGATGGAATTACTGCTCAAGGAGAGGTTTTGGGGATGAAAGTTTTGCCAAGGTTCATTTTCCTGTTCTTGACATCACCTATAGAAGTGTCCCTTGCCAAGCAGCTGTTGGGGAAGGGGAGCAAAAGGCTGAAATTGGGTACCTTGACAAAGGATATAATCAACATTAAGGAGAAGTGGTCCTCAAATGGTTACCCTCAGAACAGGGGTGGGGTCTGTAATGGGATCACTAGGCACCTTGCCACTGTATAAATTGTACAGAGCTACTACTCAGTGATAGGAACCCATGGTCTCAGTTACCATTTATGACCTTGTGGAATACAGAAGCTACACGACAATGTCAGACAAATGCATTATCAGATCCTGTAGAGACTCTAGGTGAGATGGACGTGACCTTCTTAGGTGAGAGAGTGTAGGACTGACAAAGACTGGATCAGTTCATGGAGGAGACCACAGTTAAGGCCTTAGTTTGCGTACATATGGAAATCTATATTGCTATCTCCAGATCACAAAATATATGACCTGGCAGAACCCTGGAGGAATATTTATTCCAACCCCAAAACAGGTTGCAAATATTGTTTGGAGAAATGTTAAGGGTTAATTCTAGTTAACTCACCTCCATCCTAATAAAGGTACACATAGCACCGGAGCAGTCATCGGCAGTTGAAATAGTTGCAATTCAATGCAGTTGCACTGGATTGCAGTCATAAAATAGTGGAATTGAAATCCACTGCAGTTGGCGATTCCGTGACCCGTTCAGGTTTGTTTTATGGTGACTGCAGTGCTTTTTTTTCCTTTCCGGGGAGGGGCCAGAGGGCTGCTAATATCTAACAGTCCTCAACCGCCAGCACTGAGCCTTACAGCCAATAAAATGAACCCCGGCTCTTGGACATGAAGCATCCACCAATTAGGAGAGATAGAAGGAGGTGCCAGGAGCTTGACAGTGTCTGTGACTGGCTGCATGAGGTTGTGAGTAGAGCATGCCTAGGTAGGAGAGGAGACTGTCAAGAGGAGGCATCTGTGTTGGTGGGTGGGCAATGGATGGCAGCATTTTTCTGCAGGAATGGGTTTGGCAGTTCAGCCTTTAATTTAAAAATAAGTTAATTCTGTCCACTGTCCTGACATGTCCGGTGCCCAGAGAGAGACTAGTGTGTGGCTGTGCAGGTCCCAGTCAGTCCTCCAGCAAAGCAAGGCAGCAACCTGTGTGAAGACAGCAAGTCAGTGGTCTGGTTGTGGTTGGGATTAGCCCGTGACCCCATCAGCCGGGCCCATCAGGCTACTCTTACTCAGTCTCGGTCAGGTCTTCAGAGGGCAAGGAGGAGGAGTGATAGGTGCACTAGTTCCACTGCATGGAGTACCTAGTTGGACCGACTGTGTGGGTTGGGAGGAGGGAGCACACAGCCAAAGAAACACTGGCACCACAACCGAGTAGAGCAGCAGCAGCAGCAGCAGCAACCCGAGCCATGGAGCCACCTGATGATGCCGACCAATCATCACACAACACCTGACTGAACTGGCAACAGGCTACTACAGTGAGCAAGGTACTGTATGGAATGTGTACGTAAGGCCTGCCAGGGCTGGACAGTAGGCAGTAGGAAGGAGGAGGATGGTCTCTCACAGACTACCCTGTCTGTGTGTCTGCTGCATGCCTGGCTGGCTTGTCAGGCTAGTTGAGGGCTTGAGGACTGTGGTGCCTGGGGGCCGGACTTGAAATGCCAAGGTGATCGATCATCAGATCTACTGATGGCAACTGGGCTGGCTCTTTCTGACTGTGATGGCACTATGAGTAAGTCAGACTCCCCACGAGGTCGTGTAGTGGCCAGGCGAGGTGGTCAGTTGGTGAGTTCCCAGACCAATAGCAGGCCGGAACGTGAGCATGGTCGGTGGGGTTCAATGGACAAAATGTTTGTTGTTTGCCACTGTAAGAATTGGATAGACTAAGTATTAAAAGTCCTCACGGCAAGACAAAATAAAATTTTACAAAACACATTAGTGTACATGCTGAAAGCTAAAACAAGTTCAGAAACTGTGTCAGAAAATGTCTTTTTTTTTTTTTTTTAATATGCATGAGTATTTTTAGCTTTAAAATTTAAACTATGGATGTATCTCAGTTCTGGTATACCCTACAGAAGGTATTTCTAGGGTCCTCCCTTAAACTGTTTTTAGTCTCTCAGATTCTACGACTACTGGTACACAAACATATATTGTACAATGGCAAGAAAATTTCTTGGACTCTGACTGGTCAGTGTGTCCCTGGCATGGTGATGTTATCCCTGCATAACCTCACTGTACTGATTGTTCACTTACTTCTTTGCATTTTCTCTTCAGGAAATAAAGTTACATTTCCACACTAAGAATCTACTAAACACATTTTTTATATTTTGTAGAACAACAAGCCATTATATAGCTAATAATGCACTCCAGGGTGGGAGTTGTGCTGGGATAACCTCACTTCTGGGACATTGGGCACACTCAGCCTGCGACCTCGTGCCCAACCACCCAGGCGAGGTTATCCCAGACTACCTCCGTACCGTGCTGTCAGTATTATGTAGTGTATTATTAGGGATATAGCGGACCGCCCAGGGGCGTAATGAGGCCCGACACGCCGCAGGCCGGAGGGGCCTTATAGCCCTGGAAGGTCCGTTATATCCCAATACGCCCACCCTGGAGGGTATTATTACTCTAGAAAATGGGCCACTGTATTTAATATTTTAATAAAAATAATGTTATGTTTAGATGTTTAAATTGTTAAACATTTGCTTTAACGTATAAGAAATTAGTTCCTCTGCTTCTCTTTGCATGACTTTGTATTGTTGTTAATGTGAGGATTGTTGTCCTTGTGCAGCGTCTGTAGTTGAAGCTTTTAACATGGTGGTTGTCATGGTTACCTTCGTGTCGGGTCATTTCCAGTTGAAGAAGTGCTCGGAGAAATTGTGTCTCCATGACAAACAAAAGTCAATTATCTTTTTTTTTTTTTTTTTTTTTTTGGCTTTGCTTTTGATTTTACTATGAGGCAGTGGATTGTGAGCATGACAGATGCAGGAAAATATAGGGCTCGGGTTACGTCATGAAATGAAGTCAGGCGAAGTGGTAGCTAAGAAAACGTAAGTTTCAAACATAAATGAATTTTTTCACACCTGTGCAAGAAGACAGCGAGTTAGTGTAAGGATGTGAGTAGAAGTGAGGACTGAGTTTAGAAAGCTGTGCGTGAGGATTTCTGAGGGGTACTGAGCCGCTACCGACGTGGGGATCTCGTTAAGCGAGACAAAAAACATGGCAACTGGGAAGTTTCCAAATTGGTGCTCAAGAATAGCATAAGTAATGGGGCATCCTGAATTGGCACTTGTTTTTCAGCGGCGTTATTGAGAAATAACAGCCTGGGTGCCAGCGCTCTCAGCCAATCAGAATGCTGCATTACGATTGTTTGCAGCGTGCTCATTTTCTAATGCTTAATTGATGTTTAGCTCTGTTTGCAAAAGGGTACCTTCTAGCTGCTGTGGGTGTTTAAGAGGCACTACCTACACTGTATTTTAGACTCTCAGTTCTTTTCCTAAGTAATTAGTATTACTGCTATTTATTTTCTCTACCGTATACTGTTTTACTGTCCTGCTTCAACTTGTTACTTTCAGGGCTTATTATATTTTGTTCTGTTTTGACTGGTTATTGTGCTTTAGTGGGTCCCTGCTGTGTAGATTTGTTTCACTGCACTTTGTATTTGAATTTTAAAGAGCAGCTTTTAGCTGCTGCTGCCTAGTTGCTGCTCCCTCCAACATATGCAATATCTCACCTGCCCCAGAGTTGAGGGGCATAAATAATTCCTTTGTTTCCACCCATTTATGAAGTTATAATGCTGCTAAATCCCAAATGCTAAAAACGGAGCTGCTTCCTGACCTTAACCCACCAACACGCCCCAATGAGGCACATGCAGCCCCATTTATGATGTCAGAAGATTTAAGGTTGTGTGAGCGCGCCCACTGATTTCAGGGGGATTTTCCCATACATTTTAGTTGAAATTTTAATTAAAAAGACATACAAAGTTAAAACTGTAGACAAACTACTACTTAATAAAATTCAACGATGGTGAAAGCTGAAAATTGGCTGGATTTTCTTCAGTTAGTTGAAGTCAGAAATTTCAAACTAGTTGAAAAAATCAGTGTAATTGGTTTTCAACCGACTCCAGGGTCTAGGTACACATTCCATTCTAACGGCGATCCACTTGTCCACATTAAGGCTCAATGAAAATCGGAATCCCCTCCCAATACTCACTGTTTGGGGCAGAAGGGGATAGTATTTGGGGCAAGTTAACAGAATCATTGTATACGACACGTGGAAGGTGAGTACCCTTTTTCTTCCCGACTTCTGTCATTACAATGCATTATGGTATCATTTTCTGATAAATGTTGGGAGAGATTATGGACAAATCGCTACCATGAACACACATATTGTGGGATGCCCTATGTTTCTACCATATTGGTCAGTGGTCTCAAAAAATACTAATCAAAACTTTTGGATCTGAGCAACTTTAGCATTTTACAATGCAATACTCAGTAGATTTCCAAAGGAGTCTGCAACAATAGTGCTAGATTTTAAATACTGATCACAGCAAGGACCAAAACTATAACCCAGAATTAGTCATCAACAGTCCCCAGCAGATCCTTGGTTTATGAACTGTACTTTGGTAAAAGAAATGGAATACATTATGACAGACACAAGTACAGCGATAAAAGAAATGGAGCACAGTATGACAGAAACAACTGCAGCAAGCAGAAGGTAAAATATTTTTAGAAACTGCTACCATATATTGATTTTATGGCTAAAATGGAAAGGCAGAAGTACGTTAGATGCTTACTGCACAAGTCTAATGAACCTCAGGTGATCTTCTCCAGTAAGAGGGATAAAAAATGTACACATTCACACTGCCACAGTTAAAGACTGAACACAGAATGCAACTGTACATACAGGACTTCAAGGCGTACCATTGTGTCTTCAGTTCTATGTTTTTTCACTGTACAAAAGACGGATGCCAATGAATGTCTTTTGTGTGTCCATAAAATCAAGAAAATCAAATTTTAAAGAAAAATTTATCTAGTGGTAATCACTTGAATTTCAGCATAGGATCCCAGATCTCAGTCTATAAAAGCTGCAAAGTTGGGGAAACCACATTTCTGGTCCTGACTGCTTCGGACAATTCTCAACAAACATCCAGTCTGCAGTGCTTGAACTAGTACATCATCCCAAACTGCGTTCAAGTTTCTGAGAGGTAGTTTTTCAACAGTGTAGATAAGAAATTACCATATCCATGCAAATCTGCAATTGGGATACTCTTCACCAAACATGCATGTTATCAAGCAACTATATATTTATGTTCTCAACTTCCACCCATTTTATACCCCTACAAAAAACAAAGCAAAGTCAAGGTATATAGCTACAGAGCAGGGGGGGTACAGAAAAAATGCAAAAATAAAAGTGGGTAAGTGTTCAGTTTTCCACACTTTTGTGGGACAAACTCAGACCCAGTCTGTAAATTGAATAGATAAAATTATGGGTGACCATGCAACATACCCTTTCTCATACAGCAGGTCAGGTGTGGCTGGGGCAGGAGTGTGACTTTAAAGCAGCAGTGCAATAAAACTGGGCAAAACATTTGACCCTACTTTTTGTCCAGTATAAAGATTACAGGCATCTTCCAGTTTTAGTTGGTGGGAACATTTCCTAGCTTCATCAACATTAGGAGTATTTTATTTTATAAATGTTTTCATTTTCTCAAGGAAAAAAGATGGCATACATTTGGCTTATTAACAGCATTATAGACCTGGCAAGGTTAGAGCTGAGAAAATAAAACTCATGGTGCACTACATTGTAGGTACCTAGAAAAGCAGGTTGAACAGCTATGCTAATATATTTACCAACTGCAGCTAAAAATTAGCTTCTTGGAACAAAGAAGAAAAATTTTTTTGTTGCACTGCTGCTCTAAGAGGGTGAAAATATGTTTCCTGCCATGCCAAAGACGCCTCATTGACAATGCTGAACATTTTCACCAGCCTTGTTAGCACAAGAGACAAGCTGGAGGAATCATCAGTAGCACAGCTGGGCAGTAAAATCAGACAAGCACCCTAGGGCCTTCTCATGCACTGTTAAGAGTGGGAGCAGAGTCTGTAGCCAAAGGATATGGGTGTATAACACCATGACAGATAAAAATGAAAAATAATTGCTATCATGTATAATTTCTGTGAATATAAAAGCAGTAAATGGAATATAATTACTGGTGACCCCTTTAATAACCTGAATTCAGGCACCAGTACAAATGCCGTAACAACCCGAAATAGAGTTATTACAGCGTTTGTAAACTTTTTCCACGCTGGTGTCCACTGTCTGTCACTCAAGCATAACAAGCCACTTCACTGGCTCCCGCTCTGCTTGTGGGCGGCTGGGCAGTATTAAAAATGGCGGCTTGGTTTTCCGCTTTACCGAGGAGCCGCTTTTTGTTTATTTCAGTCTCCCTATTAATTTTTATCTTAGAAACATAGAATTTGACTGCAGATAAGGACCGCTGGCTCACTAGTCTGCCCATTTCCTACCTAATGGATAAGCTGCAGATCCTAGTTAACCAGCAGCCTACTTCTTCCTAGCCCCACCCCCAGAATTGCCTTTTATGACTGTCCCATGCATGCTTGAATTCCACCACTGTTTTTGACTCCACAACCTCCTCTGAAAGGCCGCTCCATGCATCCACAACGCCTCTGTGAAAAATATTTCCTTAAATTACCTCTGAGCCACCCCATCTTCAAATTGTGTCCCCTTGTTCTTGCACACCTCTTTTTGAAAGATGCTATCCTCTTGGACTTTTGTCGATTCCCTTGAGGTACTTGAAAGTTTCTATCATGTCCCCCTCTCCCTCCTTTCCTAGAGGACACACACATACATTCATTCATCTGGTTGATCCTGCCTTTCAAGCACAAAATAAATATCTGGTCGATCCGCCATGCCCCGAATCGGCAGATGGCCAACTCAAATGAAATCCAGGATGGACCCTACCTAGCACAAGCCGTGACTGACACGTAACAGAAAAAAATGAAAATGTAAGCAGAGTGGGAGAAAGGGAAAGTGTGTGTGTGTGTGTGTTGTGTGTGTGTGTGTGTGAGAGAGAGAGAGAGACAGTGTGAATGTATGTAGGTAACACACTGAGCAAACTTTGCACCAGTAATTATAAAAATAAAAACAGCAACTGTGTGTTTTTTTTTTCTTTAAAACACACCGTGTAATATGACTATAAACCTCTCGAGCTCGCCTCGAGGTTTATGGGTCATCACACACCTCGGTGTGTAAAAATAAATAAATAAATAAATCTATAACACACAGTTGCCTATCTATTATTCTCTATGTTACGAGGTTGCTGACTGAATATAACATTCAAGCTTTGAAAATGTATTGTAGTGCTTACCTCTTCTAATTTCGGACAGTCTAATTCCAGCCACAGATCTTATCATTTCCGGTAAACATATTCATAGACATCATACAAATGGTGAGAGTCACCGTCCCCACAATAACTTCCCATGGGTGGGAGGCAACGAATGATCCATGTATACGGAACAACCTTGACAGCATCTTGTTGTTTTGTTTTAACCTGAAACAGAAGATTAAAACAATTACTAGCCATTTTCCATCATACAACAGTAAGCACAAATATTATTTAGATACAAATAAGGATCTTGCCATTAAAAAAATACAGTCAATGTTGCACAATGTTCTCAATATCCCATTGAGTAGGCTCATTTAAAAACCTACTTCTTCAGCAAGCCCCAATTCAATTAATCTGAGTACGGAATTAACTGATTATCCTACAAATATGCCTTGACATAAGCAAGTTAAACAACTGCTGTAATGTACCTGTTCAGACAAGTTGTCCAGCTTCTTTCTATATCACTGAGGGAGCAGTTCAAGATTCCATGTGATCTCTCGAATCCACAAGATTCCTGTACTTTACAGGAAACAGTCACCACAGACTTGCACTGCTTATACAGGAATACTGAGAAATTCAGCTTCCTCAGGGTATAATGTAATCCACAGGAAACCACAGGGAACTGTGTTGGAGTGGCAGTGAAAATTCAAGAGTGGTCTAGGAGCCCTGTAGTACATCCTCTCCACCCCACACCCCACCTGGAAAAAGCATCAAGTCACTGTGCCTCTCCAGTTACCAATTAGTTTCTAAATAATTTGAGACCATTTACACTTTAAGAGGAAGACAGCAGCCAGAAGTTTGTTTTGTACACACTCAAACTGTTGTCACCCCCAAAGTTGTGTATGTTTCTCTCTCACTGTAGTTTTGGTACATACAGATGGGACTCTTAAACAAACAAACAAAAAAAAAATCAAAGTATTACCAAGAGTGTTCTTTTTTCGCTTTTCATAACTGACTGCAAGATGAAAACTCAATGTCTCATCTCAAAAGGGTTCATATTTGTATATCTTTCATATGCTCATATCCCTGCCCAAGTGACATAACCATTTTTTAAACTGTCACAGCCACTACTGCCGACCACTTTCAAAGCATATTTTCTCACGCCAAATTACAATAAATAATGATAAAAGCACATAGTTTAATGGGGTGGAATTTCAGGGTAGCCAGAAATGTCCTTTTATACACACACAATTTCCAACAGTTACACCACCACCACCCCTATGAAAATATCTACACATCCTCTCCAAATGGTACCCCTTCCAAACAAGTCAGATGATTTCTCTAATCTCTAAAGAGGTTATACATGTATCTGTCTCCAAACAACAGAAGTTTAAACAGAGACATCCTCAGTAGCCTACACTAACCCAAATACTACTGTTTAGAATGAAATGTTAACAGAATGGGATATGGTTTGTGACAGGCACCAACAAAACTGTACACAAATGTGTACAAAGTGAGTATGCCTGTCTACACCCTTGGGGCTTACGCCTGATCTGTATAGCCAGCTTGCCTGCCCACACCCTTTTAATAGGTGTTGCATCACCTCAGAATTAAATTAGCAATAATGCGAACGCTTCTTCCACAACCAACAACATCTACGTATATTGTCTACCAGCACCACCTGTGACAGATGCCAACCGGCAGGTTCCACATACGCACAAAATCAAAATTATAAATAATTTTCCTACTACCGACAAAGGCCAAGACAAAAATCCCAGCCCAAATGAATAATCTGAAATACAACATTATATGCACTATACCGAAATATGACCTTTAAAATCACCCAAGCGACACACAGAGACCTAGTTCTATGATACCCCAGTTTCTAGGCAGGAGGACCCCCTGCAGCCTTATATGGTTGACCAATAGGCTGCCTGATCCGTAATATTAGCTTAGGCGAGATCGCGCATCAATAACGTCGTCTTCACATACCTTTACAAATACAGCAGAGCGAAATAAAATTAAAATAAGCAGATGTTATTCGCCAGTCTCACGCCGCTGTCCCTTGGCAGGAGACTGAGACCCTGTAGTCCTGTGAGAAGAACAAAATAGAGACTGCGTAATCGTCCGATTTTTCAGCCAATCAGAAGGCTCGTCTCTACCTTGGAGCGACGTCAGGAAGGTTGCCATGACCACCCGCAGCAGTTACCTAATGGACTGCTCAGGAACAAAACGCGTGATCTCACCAGTGGAAAGCGGCCAATTGGAAATGAAACGCTGATGTTCTCTGCAGCTGGATTGGCTGTAGCGCTGCCGATTGATGACCAGAAGATGCAGCCTTTATTATAGCGCGACTAAGCTGTTGACAGTGTAGTACCCGTAGAAATTGTTTACAGAAGGGTGTTTTCCTGGATCAGTGCAACACTGTTCATTTTACATCGTATACAATTCTGGTAACTGTTGTGTAATGTTGTTCCCCAGCAGTGCTACAGATACCTTTCAGTAAATGAAATTATTTAATAATTTATACTAATGGACCCCTCAGTTCTCCCCTGTACAACTGGGCCTGGGCACCGGCAGTAGTCTGTGGTGAACCAGTAAGGTCTGGTATACAGGATTTCAGTTTACTACATTTCGGTCTACCCATTTAGCAACAATGTTTTATGAATGTCCAAAACGATATCCCTTGACAACTATGACTTCCGGAATTTGGATACCTAAGTGTTATGACTTTGGCAAGATGGGAGAGTGCTTCATAAAAGCACTAGCAAACAAGCTAGAAGGAGGGGTGGAGCAATAATGGGGAATCATCAAAACTGCCATCACAGAGGCAACAAGCCTTTGTGTGAAGCAAATAAATCAAAACGTAAGAAAAAGCCACTATGGTGCTCGAAAGAGGTGGCTGGGAAAGTCCGGGAGAAAAGATAGCATTCAGGAAGTATAAGGAAACACAGAAGGAGCAGGACAGAGAGCTGTACCAGTTAAGGCAGAAGGAAGCAGGAGGAAGTCAGAATAGCAAAGGCCCAAACTGAGGAAAAGATAGCCAACTCAGTTAAGAAGGGGATAAAACCTTTTACAGGTACATCAGAGATGTAGAAAGACAAAGGAGGGATAGTGAGGCTGAATAGAATGGTGGGTGGGCAGAGGGGACAGTGAAAAGCAGGAATACTGAACGATTATTTCTGCTCAGTATTCACAAAAGGAGGAGAAGTCCCAATCCAATTAACAGAAGCACTCTTGATAGGGGGTCGATCCAAGCTCCTTTCACAGAAGAAAGGGTTCTGCAAGAACTCCTAAAACTGAAGGTGGACAAAGCAATGGGGCCTGATGGAATTCACCCCAGAATTCTAAAAAGAATTAAGGGGAAACTAGTGAAACCAGTGACTACTCTTTTAATAAATTGTGGGAGGATGGTGGTATCTGAGGACTGGAGAAAGGCAGATGTGATTCCCTTCACAAAGTGGGACCAAGACAGAGGCAGGAAACTACAGACCTGTCAGTTTGACCTCAGTGGTAGGGAAAGTGATGAGTCACTTCTGAAGGAAGAATTGTTGAGTACGTAGAGGCCAGTGGGCACAGGACCCAAGGCAGCATGGGTTCACAGCGGGAAGGTCATGTCAGACAAACCTAATAGATTTCTTTGACTGGGTGACCAAAGTAGTAGACCAGGGAGGGCTGTGGACATGGCCTACCTAGACTTTAGCAAGGCATTTGACACAGTCCCACACAATAATAGTCAAATTACCCAGCCTGGGAGTGGGTCCCAGGGTGGTAGCCTGGTAAAACATTGGCTGGACAACAGGACACAGAAGGTAACTGTAAATGGAGTCCACTCTGAAGAAGAGGGGTTACTAGTGGGTACCAGAGGGTTCAGTACTGGGTCCAGTCCTTTTAATGTCTTTATAAGTGACATTGCAGAGGGACTGGAAGGAAAAGTATGCCTCTTTGCAGATGACACAAAGATCTGCAACAGGGTTGATACACAAGGAGGCGGAAAGGATGAGAAGGGACTTGGCAAGGTTGGAGGAATAATGCACCTGGAAACAAGAACCCAGGGAAGATTACACAATGGGGGAGGTAGTAACAACAACAAAAAGGAAAGGGACCTGGGGTAATCATATCAGATGACCTTAAGGTTAGCAAGCAATGTGAGAAGGCAGTAGGGAGGGCTGGGGGTATACTGGGATGCATAGGGAGGCATCACCACCAGAAAACAGGAAGTTGTTATCCCCTGTACAGACAGTTGGTGAGACCCGCCTGGAGTACTGCATCCAGTTCTGGGGACCACATCTACGCAAGGACATAGACAGCATAGAGGCAGTCCAGAGGAGGGCAACTAAATGGTGCAGGGTCTGCAAAAGAAGCTACAGAGGAGAGACTAAAGGAGCTTAATATGTATACCCTTGAGAAAAGAAGGAGAGGGGGACATGATAGAAACTTTTAGTACCTCAGTGGAATCAACAAAGTCCAAGAGGGTAGCATCTTTCAGAAAAGAGAGACTGCAAGAACAAGGGGACACAATTTAAAGATGCGAGGTGTTCCGGGCAATGTGAGGAAGTATTTTTTCACAGAGAGCGTGAGTGGATGTACAACAGCCTTCCTGAGGAGGCTGTGGGGTCTAAAACTGTGGGAGAATCTAAGAATGCATGGGACAGACATAAGGCAATTCTTGTGGGGTAGGAAGAAATAGGCTGTTGGTTAACTAGGATCTGCGCCTATCCTGTAGGTAGGGAAATGGGCAGACTAGGTGGGCCAAGCAGTCCTTATCTGCTGTCAAAGTCTATGTTTCTATGACTTCTAGAAAACTAAAATAACTTTGGCGTCTGGAGCTATGGAAATTTCTGACTCCGGGGTCACTGAATCCTGCTGGTGTATCTGAACTACAGAGACCAGTGCTGTGGGTGCTCTAATCGACCAAGCTACAAGTTTCTGTTGGGAAACAATGCATAAACAATCCAACCAACACACAGCAGGTACTCTATAGCAAGCAAGATGTCAGAGGACACAGAGTTAAATTTACCTTAAAAACGCTTTTTATTTTTATGCAGCAAATACTCAATCTATGTTCCATGGACCTACACCCAGATCCATAGCCAGAATTCCTGGCTTTGCTCCTTCGAGCTTCTGTGTCCTTGGACTTCTTGCTGTTGGGTGCCCTGCTATACTGTTTTGACTGTTCGCTAAGGAGGAGGGGTAGGCACCTCAGCAGCATACCAGGAATCACTAACAGCTGAGCGCACACAAACCTAGTTTGAAAACTATGCGAGACACAGGATTTTTGTACAGCAATCCAATTTTTATAATACAGTTGACACTTAGCTGATAACACAGCTGAATATTGTCATAAGTAAGCAAAAGACAAGATTAAGCATTGTTTGTCTGAGGTCAGTTGCACCCAGGTACACAGTGAAGCATGAGGCACTTGCACCAAGTGCCTTTAGAACCTGAAGTGCATTAACCCCAGACAACCAACAACCTGCTGGAGTGGCTTACTGAGAAACAATTTTGAAAAAAATGCCAATTTTTAAAATTAAAACAGCTGTTTCTTTTTGTTAACGGGGCGTCACTAACGAGGACCCTCACACTCAAGCACTTTGTGTTTCCAAAAACATTTTGTTTACTTACTGTTTACTGTAGTGCAGTAGATTGTATCATACTAATTTTGATTAGTCGTAGGCTGACATCTTCTGTAACTACAAATCCCAGTATCCACTGCAGATGACAGTTAAGACAAGATTTGCAAAAGACGGGCCATAGAGGTCCCATTGCTATTCCATGGTTTTGACGAAAATATTTTTATTCTTTTCAACATCCTGAAATTCAAATGTTTATCCATACTCTGCACCAACTTTTTATTTTTTACTAAAATAATATGTTTCACATTATATTGATTTGAAGAAAATGTTATGTTCAACAAGAATTATATTTTATGGGGTGAGGGCACAGATACCATTAAAGACTGTTTTTAATTCAGACTTGATGTACACTCCTGGAAAATGTGTTAATAATTGGAAAGCTAAAAAAGGGAGTGTTACTCTTAATTCATTCTTTTTTTATCATTACATATTTTCTCCCCTCTGCAGAGCGGGCTCACGACCTCCAGCCACCAGCACCCGCATCCCCGAGCCAGGTCTGGCGTGGATAATCACCCATGCCACAGGGCTCGCCTGCCCCCCGGACAAGATGCCTCTCGTGCTCGGGCGCAGGGCACGGCCATCAGCCGCAAGATCATCCCAACATTTTCCGCTGTTCTTTCCCAGGGAGCCTGACATGCAATGGCGTTCTAGGCATGTCCGTGCTGGCGCCTGCCGGTACCCCCATGACTCTGCACATAACTGTAGTGCGGCTGGCCTATGATCCATAACGCACCCCAGAGAAAGGAGAGCAGTCGTAGGATGCTCAGTCCTTCCTCTCCCCTGTTAGCACCGCGGCCCGAGTCCATTACCCAACCCAGGTCACCCGTATGTATTCATCATTTTTACAAGTGTTTTGAAATGCAATGTTTTTGTTTTTTTTATTTCAGGATGAACAGTAACAGACAATGCAGTATAAACCGATGTTAACCTTTGCAACACGCATTACTGACTCCACGGTTCCTCAATATCTGTTTGACCACAGACCATGTACATTTCACGTTGTACTGTTAATGATGCATATGTTATTAAATTGTAACTACTTCACAACACCACACAACTGAATTGCCTATGGCTTCCAGTTCATTGTGACATTGACGAGCTGTTTCATATCCCAATACAAAATCATGAATGATGTTCCCAGGTTACACCACCACACCCCTGACATAATATTTAGTGATCTATCGCTTTATAGTTACCCGTAGCCTATTGTTCTAGTACTTGTTGTATACTGCCTTTCCTGAAAGATGCCACCCTCCTGTCATTTTTCCATTCCATTCAGGGCTGCCCCTGGAATGGAATTGCCTCCATGTAATTTTGTTTATCTTCCAACATATGCACAGCAGCAGCCTGTTATGTTTCCCTTCAACCTTACTTCACTGTGTTCCCCACCAAAAGTCCTCCATTGCTTACAAGTATGTGACGGTTCTCTGTCAGGCTACTCCCACTCAACACGTCACTGTAACATCTGCCAGAAGTCCTCCCTCCCTTCCTCACAGGTAGTTGTCCTCCACCATCCACTGCTCACAGGCATCCTCCTGTAAGCGCCTTGAGGCAGGGGCCACAAACTCATCCGCTGTATGTATAATATACAGTGCTGTAGTGTAGGTGCAACAACACAGTGTGGCAAACTCAAGGACATGGATTGGTGGTGTGGTGACGTGGCATTGAGGAGAGGCATTGCCTATCCCAGAGCGATGGTTGTTTTCCATTATGTTGGACTTCACCAATGTATTTGATTCGGTACTCCACAGTGGCCTGCTAACAGAGTTGGGGAGGGATGGGGTGGGGTGCAGTTGCTCAGGTGGGTAGAAATTGTCTTATGGGGCGAATACTGAAGGTTGTGGTTTGTTGGATAGTCTTCTCCCCAGAAGGGTCATCAGTGGTGTCCCCAGAGTTTGGTTATGGGGCCACTCTTGTTCAATGCCTATGTCTCGGACATAGGAATGGGTGTTAGGATTAGGCTGAGTCTTTGCAGATGACTCAAAAGTGGGAGCACTGGCAGACATGGAGGAAGGAGAGAGGAACCCCAGGGGACCTGGATACCCTGGAGAGGTGGTCAAGGAGGTGGGGATTAAAGTTTAATGCAGGAAATGTAAGGTGCTGCATCTGGGGTCAGAAACCGGGACATGTATACACCCTTGGGAGGTGGCACACTGCAAGCAACATTGGGCGAGAGGGATCTAGGGTGTTGGTGGACGTCAGAATGAATAACACTGCAAATTGTCAAGAACCACAGCAAAAGCAAACAGGATACTGGGCTGCATAGCCAGGGGATTACCTCAGTGAGGAGGAGCTCCCTCTGTATAATGCCCTGGTCAGGCTGCATGTTGAGTACTGTGTGCAGTTCCGAGACCTCATCTTAAGAAAGACGATGCACTGCTGGAGAGGGTCAGGAGGGTGGAAGACACGGATGACTAAGGGCATGGGGGAGGCCCTATGAGGAGAGACTGGAGGACCTCAGTCTCTACACACTGGAGGAGAGGAGAGACGGGAGACATGATAGAGGTCTTCAAGTATGTAAAGGGGATCAGTAAGGGCAGAGACAAGAAGGTATTCATGCTAAAGAGGGAGGGAACAACCAGGGGACATGAGTGGAAGCTGGATGGGGTAAATTACAGGGGGGCATAGGAGACACTACTTCACTGAGAGGGTGGTGGAGCTATGGAATGCAGTGCCCAGGAGCCTGGTGGAATAGGGCACAGTTCAGGATACAACAATGGGTGGCACAGGTACAGGGGAAACTGGAGCCGGGGAAGACCTTGTCTGGGGGTGGGGAGGTGGAGAAGTGAGCACCCAGTAGGGGCTGGCTACCGAGCTGACACGACAGACCATGAGGCCTATTCTGCTTGCTTTTAGTATGTTGCCACCCTGGAGCACAAGCATACAATGATTACAGCAGGGCAGAGCGTTTGGTGTATGCCACGCTCATCCTCTTGTTTTCACACTGCATTACTGTGCATACGATCTACATGGGTGTCAATGCTGTGTGTGATGCATCCTCGATTCATCACCAGGCACAGGAAAGCAGTTCATCAGACACTCAATCATCTCACTCCCTGCCACCCCTGGTACCTAAGGTTGATCCCGAACTGGCGCCAGTGTGGCGCGAGGTCTGGCATCCAGCGCTTAAACCCCTCAGCACCACAGGTCCTGCAATTTAAAATATTTTATTCCTGTTCATGATTGTGGTTATGTTGCACTGTGTAACAGCAGTCTAGTTATGTAAGTGTACTGATGTTTACTTATGTTGTTTCCACAGGTCGTGAACCTCCATGTCCATCACCAAATGATGAAGAGAGATAGATTTGTACTTTAAAAATAAGATATTACCATCACAACCTTCACTTCACTTCATTCACTTTGGATATCAATAAAAATAATTCTTGTTTCAGCTGTACAACGTGTGAAGTGTAATAAAACATTTGAACCACTGTACTGTTGTTTCCTTGCTCATGTGCTTATTCACAAAGGTGTTCATCATGATGAATGTTGGTATACAGACAAAATGCATACGTAACTCTACATAGTTAGTCATTCTGTAACAGAATGTCTTGAAGTACAATAATCTGGTACTACTTTTATTGTATTACACTTTCAATTATGGTCTAAAAAGTAGTTCTGATAGAAAGGTGTCATAGACATTAATTCATAGCATTTATTTATTTAATAAAATTGGTTGACTGGGAATGGTACACTGAGATGAAGCTTCTGTACATGTGCAACCCATGTGAAAAATAACACTTGTGTTTAACCCACGTTATTACACTTAATTACACAAAAACAATCAACATAGTGTTTACTGCTATACACAGAGGTGGGGGGTGTTCATAGCACTGGAGACATTGGTTAAAGAAAGACAAAGATCAGAGGTTGCATTATGTCACAGGACATGGAAAGAGTCCGAAAATGTGGACTGTCCAGCTGAGTAATGTGGTCGAGTCATGGATAAGGTACACACGTGTCTTTTTTGAAGGAGCTATGATGTTTGATTAGGTGGGGAAGGAAGGGTGACAGATAGGGTTGAAGGGATCCAAACCACTAATGAGTGGTTCAGGTACTGAGGGCTGAAGCTGGTGTGGTGGTGGGGAGATGCGGCTGTCCATCAGGAGAGTCAGGTGGGACACTGTTGGATGAAAGGACAGATGTATTTTGTTGCAGGGGTGGTGGCAGTGGACAGGTGATGAACAAATTCTAAATGCATCGACATACAGTGGCTGTGTTACATACATGGCAGACATCAATTTAAGGACCGTATAGTATTGATGTAGAAAGGTGTAAATACTGAATTGGACCAAGTAAGAGTGATTGGCCAATGCTTTCACACTCCATTATGCAGACAACACAGCCAGGTGCTACAAGTAGGATAACAAGATAGGCAGAGGGAAATTGGGGTGATACAAAAGTTAATGAAAACAAGCAAAACCTGTCCATGTGTGACCATAAATGACATAGTAATGTAATTTTGATGCCGCTATACAATGCCATTTTTAATAACATTTACAGTACTGTGCACAATTATCAAGAGTGCTGTGCCTAAATTAACTTAAAAGCATGGACCATGCACTGTTTCTTGATATGGTGACGAGGTACTGTACGTGGACAGCCGGTGGATGTGTCCTATCTGGACTTCAGTGATGCATTGTACAATCGTAGAGGGGATGGACAGGGTTCAGGCAACAGTAACAAATATGGTGCATGTCCTGTGTTTAAAAAAAAAATGACAGAGGTGTAGGTAGGTGAATGTATACCCACTACACAGTAAAAGTGAGGAGGACATGATTGAAGCGTTAAGGACTCATGAATAGGTACTTGTAAAACACCATACAACAACACACCATTATAGGTCCTTGTCTTCCTACCTAATGTTGTTTTCTATAGTCCTCACAAATTGTTGTAATACATATTATGAAATCAGCCAAGATGTTTGAAAAGTGTAAATAAAGCCATGAGTCTGGTTTTAAGTTAGGCCTCATCATCTCCTGAAAATCCCAGATACATGCCTATTTGCTGACATCATCTGACCATCATCCGCTTGCGGCAGATAATGACGGCTGAATGGGGAATTAACAATAAACTATAAAATCACCATATTAAAGCACTTCCCCATGTACAGTGTTTGGAGGGTAAGCGGTTCGGTACGTTGATTTCATGCTGTATTCTTCAGCACCCCTTTCAGCCATCATTATTGTTTCCAAGCGATATAGCTCATATGATGTCATCACATCGGCACGTATCTGCCATTTTATGGAGATACTGTGGCGCTAACTTTAAACTGAGCCATGTCTTGACTTATAGTTTTACAAACAGCATTATGGATTTGAGAATATGCATTAAAACAATTTGTGAGTACGATAGAATACAACATTATGTAGGGAAGACATGGAACTACGATGCTGCATTTTTGGACGCCGCTTTTAGAAGGAATTATTTATGACTCAATTACAATACGTGAATGATGGCTGTACCACGGGCACATCAATTTGATTTCCAGTAATGATGCTAGTGACCCGTGTTCTGGAGATATACTGGTGCCCCAGTGACTGGCACTAGTGGAGGTGTTATGATGTTACTGGTATGGTGGTACATTTATGTTGTGCATAGGCCAGGAGGTACAGTAGCCTGTGCAACAAAGAGCAATGGTGTAAAATACGATGGTGCAAGCCTTAGAGTCATGTATCACATTACCTTGTTGTTAGCCTACTCACCAAATTAGACGCACCAAGAGGAAAATAGATGTGAGGGCCCAATATTGTGTCCTACCAAAGACATCAAAAATGCAGGAATAAGGTCAATGATGCAGACTTGAGTCCTTGGATGGGGTTTTAGGAGACAATGCCAAATGACCGTCACACCCCACTCCAGATACCCCTGGCCAAGGACAGCTCCTTTTCGCCTTATCTGCTCTCACAATCCTGGGGACTCTCTTGGCTGTCAGCTCATACTCCCCTGATCCCTTTCACCCCTTATTCTGACCAAATAATCTTTAGGATCCTTCCCATCTCCTGAAGGCTGCATCCCCAAATCTGGTTTCCACCGTCCTTGTTCAGCTTTCCTCCTCCCTCCCCGCTAAGTATTCCCTCACCTCTAGGCACCTAATCTGATCACTGTCCACCAGGATGTCCAGTGTCCTGGCCTCCCTAGTTGGCTCTCACACCTGCTGGGTCTGGAATGCATCCTGGAAGACATCGAGCAGTCTCTGCTCCCTGGCCACTGGTGACGACATAGTCCCACAGTCTGTTACCGGCAAGTTGAGGTCCTCCATTACCACTACCCTTCCATTTCCCAAAGTACAGTGTTCCTCGAGATTTGACAACAGACTGTCTTCCGGAGCCTCAGCCAGTGCATGTGGTCTGTATACCACTCCAACCTTTACTCTCTTTACCTCTACATCAGCAGGGTGACCCAAATAGCCTCCACGCCCACCCTCATGTTAAAATATGCTATTGATGTTAACATTATTTATGCCATTTAAGCATTTGAATGCATAGCCCATATCCCCAGCGCTCACAATCCAAGATGTACCAGCTGTCACAAATTCACTCAGCAGGTCAGCCTTCAACTCCCAAAGTGCCAACCTCTGAGCGCAGGATTTGTGGACAGGTAACAGTACAAGGTAGCCCTCTTGTCTGTTTTGTGGGTTTGAGTAACCTTAGTCTCAAGTTCTAGAGGGATTCAAACTGATAACCTCTTGTTAATGTACTCCAATTATCAGGCTCAGATAATTCTGTCTTCAGGGGCCAGATATCTTTGCCTCACGGGCACCTAACCAGGCATTGCAAAATGAACCCTTAGAACTCTATGCAAAACCTTAGAGAACTCTTAGCCATTTCCCAGTTTGGTATCTAAATAAGCTCATACACAGTGTCAACTATAACCTTCAAAGCTTCACTATATAAAAAGAAATTTCAAGGCATACCAGGCAGTTTCTGTTTTAAAATACATATCTTTACTTTAAAATAGATAACATAGGAAAACAGAAAATTACAGAACAAAATATCCCCAACACATACAATCTTAAAAACAAAACAGGTTTAAAGTGCAAATTCTTACAATACATACACTCAGACTGGTCTTAGCTAAGGTATTCTTACTTTAATCTACAGTGCTGTGATGTCCTTCCTTCTCAGTCAGAAGATCAAAATGTTTGTCAACTCTGTAAGGTTTGCTCAGTATTTTTAAAACAGTCTTGAGTCGGCCTTCTCTCTGAGGTCACCTAACTCCCTTGGGGTCTTAAAATCTATATTTTATAACACAAGATGTCCAAACAACATATTTAAAAATAATAGGTGACATCAATGAATTTCCTCTTTTCCTGTGACCTTTCAAACTGGTCTGTGATCCACAGATATCAAAGGCTCTTTGATGTAATGCTGGCTTCCCTCTGATGACACCCCACACACACACACACACACACACACACATGCATATTGACTACAGTGCTGTTGAGACCTGTACATCAAAGGTCTCTTTGATGAAGTGAGCTGGCTTCCTGGGAGACACCCAAAACACATGCATGCTCTTTTCCATTATGACACCTAGTGCAAATCAAAGGATTTCCTGAGGACGCCATGAATTGCTAATTTTATTTCCTGGGATCAAGCAAATTGATAACGAATTGCATTTTAGAAATCTGCAGTTTAAAATACCTCCTGTCCTTTGAACTTATCCTCGGGGTTTGTGTCAACTTCAGCAAGACAGTGGTTTCTCTTGACACACAGTCCATCACACATTCATATTTACAAAAATGATTCCGGATCAGAACCAGCTAGCCAAGTGTGACAATTCCTCCCCACCTAGACTGAATTTGGGGGTTTATCCAACTGCATGGGAGAGCTTCCCAAATCAGTTCACTCCCATACACCCTGGACAACCCATCTGAGTTCTGATTTTGTTTTCCAGTCCTATGTAGAATGGTCATATCATATCCTTCAAAGCAAGACTCCATTGTAGCAGTCAACCTTTGTTTTTCCCCATCTGTGTCAGCTAAACTAGGGGTTGTGGTCAGTCTGCACCACAAAATGCTTCCCATACAAGTATGGCTCCAATTTCTTTAGGGCCCACACTATGGCAAGACACCTTTTCCACCGTGGAGGATGACTGCTCCCTGGAAGTAACTTTTACTCAGGTAGGCTATTGGGTGGTCCCTCCCTTCGCTGGATGTCTGGCTCAGTACTGCCCCAATACCCATGTCTAAGGCATCAGTCTGAACTATAAAAGGTTTGCTATAGTTGGCACTTGTCAAACAGGAGCACTGCACAGTGCCTCCTTTAGTTTAGAAAAGGCTTCCTCACAGGCTGGGCCCCAGGTAATTTTCTTTGGCATCTTTTTCTTTGTCAGGTCAGATAGGGAGCAGCCAGGGCACTGTAATTGGGAAGAAATGTTCTATAGTACCATGCTGTCCTGAAAACTTCTGACCTGCTTCTGAGTTTCTGGTCTGAGCCATGCCTGGAATACCTCTATTTTTATTTTTCGTTAGGACGGAGCTGTCTCTGGCCTACCACATGCCCAAGGTATGCCACTTCTCCCATGGCCACCTGGCACTTCTCAACTTTGACAGTGAGCCCGGCCCTCTGTATCCTGTCCAGCACTTTCCTAAGGTGGAATAGATGTTCCTCCCAGCAGGTACTAAAGATGGCAATGTCATCCAGGTACGCCTACGGCATACTCCTCAGCACCATTTATGGTTCACCAACCTTTGAAAGTGGTGGGACTTCTTCATTCAAAGGCATTACTTTAAACTCAAATAAACCTATCGGACTGATGAAGGCCAACCTCTCCCTAGCTCTGTCCATCAGCTCACCTACCAGTACCCTTTCGTCAGGTCAATGGTCATATAGTAGGTCGCCCCAACTTGTCCAGGAGTCTGTCCGTCCGGGCATCAGGTGGGAATCTGACTTTGTGACTGCATTCAGTCCACAGTAGTCTACACAGAAATGAATTAAGCCATCTTGCTTGGGTACAAGGACTACGGTGAGGCCAGGGACTGTGGGATCTCTGGATCACCCCTAAATCCAGCATCTCCTCCACTTCCGTCCTAATGTCCTTTTGGACAGCCTCTGACACTCAATATGCTGTCTGCCGTGTGGGCGTCTGTCCCTGTCTCCACATCATGTGTCGCTAAGGGGTGATAGTCCAGGCTTGGCGCTAAACAAGGGGGCAAAGTCTGCTAAACCTCCCTTACTTTCTGGATCTGGCCGGGGTCAGCTGGGGAGACAATTTACTGCCTCCACAGAGAACTCCCACTTACTCTCTTCCAGCAAGTCCAGAAGGGGTCTCCTTCGTCCGTCCCTCCCCATGACTACACACTGTAAACACTATGTCAGCCCTATTTGCATATGGCTTCATCATGTTGACATGGTACATCCTTTCTGTCTGTCTACAGTCAGATAACTCCACAATGTAGTTCATGTCATTTACCTTTCTAACCACTTTGTACAGTCCTGCCCACTCAGCTTGCAGCTTGTCTTTCTGGACCGGAATAAGAACCATGACTTCCTGACCCACCATGTACGGCGAGCTCTGGCTCTGCAGTTATACCATACTTTTTGTTTCTTTTGGGCAGCTTCCAGGTTGCTCTGGGCTGTCCCCATAAGCTCCTTCAGCCTTTCCCAAACCTAAGGACGTAATCCACAATGGGAGTTCCCTGGGTGGCGTGCTTGCCTTCCCAGACCTCCCAGATCAAGTCTAGGGGCCCATGTACCCGGCGTCCATATAAGAGTTCAAGGGGAAAACTTGTCGACTCTTGGGCATTCCCTGTATGCAAACAACAGGTGGGGAAGGTATTTCTCCCAGTCCCTCCCATACTGTTCATCAAATGCTCGGAACATTGACTTTAGGGTACCATTGAATTGTTCCATTAAGTCCATTGGCTTGTGGGTGATACAGTGTCGTGTATCTCTGCACCACCCCACACTTCTCCCACAAACATTTCATCAGGTCCAACATGAAGGAACCCCTCAATGGGTGATTACCTCCTGCAGAAACCCAACATGGAAGAAAATCCCAAGTAAGGTATCTACCACTTTGTCTGTCCTCAGAAAGGATATGGTGACTGCCTTGGGGTACCGGGTGGCATAATCCACCACAGTCAGGACGAATCTCTTCCCTGAGGAGCTGGGGGTATTTAAAGGCCCCACAATATCCATTCCTACTCTCTGGAATGGCTCCTCCACTATGGGTAAGGGGATCAGGGCTGCTTGGTTTTTCTTGCCCATCTTACCTATTTCTTGGCACCGTGACAAAACCTGCAATACTCCTTCACCTGCTGGGTGAAGTTAGGCCAGTAGAAATTCTGGGCCAACTGCTGTGAAGTGTGCATGATTCCAGATGTCCAGGCAAGGGAATATCATGGGCAACCTTGAGCAACTGCTCACAATATCCCTGGGGAACAACAAGCTGCCTGCCTAGCATCCCTCCCTCTGTCTGTACTGCCTATGTATACATAAGTCCATTTTCCAATAAACCTTATGTCTGCCGTCACATCCTTGTGTGCCCTCCAAGTCTGCCCAAGCCCTCAGCTTCTAAACTAGGGTCACTCCTCTGAGCAGCTGCAAACCCCTCATACAGTCCCAAGGCATGAGACAGGTCCCTTCAGTCGCTAAACTAGGGTCCCTAGCACTAGCATCAGGGACCCAGGATCACTGTCACTCCCAACCCTCTGCTAGGGGTCACCCCTCCTCTGGAGTAACCCCTGTAGCTGTGTGGTTACTGGCTACTGGGAAATTTCTACCTTTTATCAGTCTCCCCATCTGGAGACACAGGCTGGGGAACCAGCCTCTCAGTGGTTTCTACGCTGGTTTCTGTGGGGTTCAGGAACTACTATTTTCCTTGCTGCTTGGTTATGGATAACTGCACATACCATCCCTGTTGGAGGTTGTTACCCAGGATCACATCCACAGTTAACGCTTTGGCTACAGCCACCTGTTACACAGTTCCCCTGTTTCACACCAGTGCAGAAGAACACTAGCGAGGGCAATGTTTTCTCCCCACCCGAAAGTCCTGTACAGTTACTGATTTATTGGGTGTAAGCTGACCAGGCTGTACCAGATCCCCTTAACCAATGTCAGGATGCCCTGTGTCCCTTAACCCCTGCATCTGTACACCATTTACTATGACTGGGTGCATGTGTTCCTCATGTTCACTGGCATGCTCTCAGGACACACAAACAACCCACTTCTTTTCTAGCACCCTGTTGTGCATTATGGCTCGCTTTTTGGGACACTGGCAATATGCCCAGTTTCTTTACACAACCAACAGGCATTTCTTACTTCAGAGAAATCTTTCTCTGAAACCTGGGGTTAACTGTGTTTTGGTGGAGGCAGTGAGGGTTTAGCTGCCCTGAAGGCACGCTTTTCCCTTTCTGCACTGCCACACCTGCCCCATTCACTCTCACAGCAGATCTGCTCTTGGCATAGCGGTCCGAGAGTTTAGCAGCCTCTGCACTGTTTTTGGATCTCAGTCCACTAGCCAGGTTTCTAGCTCTGCTGGGCATGCCCAATAAAACTGTTCTAATAAAATCACATTTTAATTTTATCAACAGAATTTGCCTTCAATTCTTCCCACCAACGCTTTTAAAAAACGACGTTGTTTCATGGCTAGCTCCTCATAGCTTATATCAGGGCTTCTCCTGAGTTTATGGAATTTAGCTCTGTATGATTCAGCAGTTAATTTGAACTTTTGAACAGTGCAGCTTTTAACTTGCTGTAATCATTGCTGTCCTCATTGTCCATTTGACCCAATGCTTCCGAGCTTCCGGTAAGTAGCAGGGATAGCTGAAAGCTCCAAGACTCTCTAGAAATTTTATCCTGAATACAAACTTTTTCAAAAGAATTTAAAAGGTGTCCATGTTCTCCTCTTTAAACTCGGCTATTAATTTGGAGTTCAATTTGTAACCCAGTCATGCAGTCCCAGTTAAACCCAAGCCACTTACCTGCTCTGGTGCAGCTGGTCGGGTCATAGCTTTTCCAGTTGTGTTGCCACTGGTGCCCTCTCTCTTCTCCTCTGCCTCTCTGTGTTCTCGTTCCCTCTTCTCCTCTGCAGCTCGCTGGCGCTCATGCTCCTTACGGTCTACCTCCTCTGTTGTCGATCTGCCTCCAATTTCATCCTCGCGCAACTCAATTTGCAGCCTGAGTACTTCGGATTCAGGATACTGGTGACCATCCGCTGCTACTGTAGCCCTTCACTGACAGTGGCCCTGCTGTCCTTTTCAGCCACGGTCGGTGACTCACTGCTCTGGGTATCATCTACCATCAGGGCCTCTATGAGGTTCTGCTTTTGGCTGTCACCTGAACAGGACTCCTCTGTCCTCGCACAACTGTTTTAAGTATTCTACAGTGTGCCTGCTGTAGTGAAGCCATCTTTCCTGACTTCTGCTAATCTGACTGGCACTTTAGAAAAAAAAATAAATGGGTAGGAACTTGACTGTGAGCCAAGGGTATAGTTCTGTTTTCTTTGAAATAAAACACTGCCTTTCTTTTTTTCCAAGTGAGCTGAACGATCTCAAGCTGACACACTGAACAATGAAGCTTATACAGGTACCACCAAACTTTTATGCCACTGCTGTTAACCAATCTGTCACAAATTGCTCAGCAGGTCAACCTCTACTCCCAAAGTGCCAACCTCTGAGCATAGGATTTGTGGACAGTTAACAGTACAAGGTAACCCTCTTGTCTGTTTTGTGGGTTCGAGTCACCTTAGTCTCAAGTTCTGAGGGATTCAAACTGATAACCTCTTGTTAGTGTACCCAATTATCAGGCTCAGATAATTCTTTTTGGGGCCAGATATCTTTGCCTACGGGCACCTAACCATGCATTGCAAAATGAACCTTTAGAACTCTATGCAAGACCTTAGAGAACTCTTATCCATTTCCCAGTTTGGTATCTAAATAAGCTCATACACAGTGTCAACTATAACCTTCAAAGCTTCACTATATAAAAATAAATTTCAAGGCACACCAGGCAGTTTCTGTTTTTAAAATATATATCTTTACTTTAAAATAGATAAAATAGGAAAACAGTAAAATTACATAACAAAATATCCCCAACACATACAATCTTAAAAACAAAACAGATTTAAAGTTCAAATTCCTACAATACATACACTCAGACTGGTCTTAGCTAAGGTATTCTTATTCTTAAGCTACAGTGCTGTGATGTCCTTCCTTCTCAGTCAGAAGATCAAAATGTTTGTCAACTCTGTAAGGTTTGCTCAGTATTTTTAAAACAGTCTTGAGCCAGCCTTCTCTCTGAGGTCACCTAACTCCACCTTGGGGTCTTAAAATCTATATTTTATAACACAGGATGTCCAAACAAGATATTTGAAAAATAATAGATGGCATCAATGAATTTCCTCTTTTCCTGTGACCTTTCAAACTGGTCTTTGATCTACAGACATCAAAGGCTCTTGATGTAATGCTTGCTTCCTCTGATGATACCCCACACATGCATATTGGACTACAATGCAGTCTGGTACCTGTACATCAAGGTCTCTTTGATGAAGAGCAGCTGGCTTCCTGGGAGACACCCATAACATATGCATGTTTTTTCCATTATGACACCTAGTGTAAAATCAAAGGATTTCCTGAGGATGTCATGAATGGCTAATTTTATATCCTGGGATCAAAGCAAATTGACAAAGTAATTGCATTTAAAAATCTGCAGTTTAAAATACCTCCTGTCCTTTGAAATTATCCCTGAGGGTTTTGTGTCAACTTCAGCAAAACAGTGGTTTCTCTTGACACAGTCCATCACACAATTTTTTATATTTACAAAAATGATACAGGGATCAGAACCAGCTGTCCAAGTGTGACACCAGCCTGTCCTCATATGGCTTCTCCTGCAGGCACCCCAACTTTTTGGTTGTCATTCTATGGACTCCTTACACCATGCCTTTGTCCTGTTGCATGTAAGGCTCTGGTTTTGTAGACCTGCAGGATCACATCACTCCTTCTGCTTGTAAATTGTGACATATGAAATTAATGCATAATTTGGAATGTGTTTTAAAAGTTTAATAGTTGATATAAGTTTCTCAGATAGCCATTGAGAAGTAACATGACTTTACAGTTTCTTGCAACAGTGTCACTGAACTGTGTGGATAACAGATTTTGTACACAGTAACTGTACTTATTGAAAAAACATTGTCCAGCACTTTCAAGTATAACATTAACTGTTTCAATATAAATTTTAATTTTCATGTATTACTATGTGTCCTTTCACTTTATTGTGCAACAATTCACAAATTTTAAATGTTTTAGCAGTCTCTGACATGAACATTGACTGTTCACCAAAAAGTCCAGCACATGAGCAGCATGAAGAATAGGAAGTACTGCTGTTGTCTTACCTAGGAAAAAAGAAAGATATGGTATCAGTGTTATCAACATATAATATTAACAGTTTAGGAATAAGACATTAACAGTAAAGCAAATAGACATTTATCTATATTCATGTATAAGATGTGATCAAACTGTGATTAGTTTCTGTGACATTTACTATCGTTATGACGCAGGAGCTGTAGTACCACACAGTCAAAGTCCATTACAGATGCTTTATTTAATCAGCATAGCTGTACTGTCAGCGTGGCTCAGTTGGTAGCACATCCGCCTCTGGACCAGAAGGTCGTGGGTTCTCGCCCCACACCGAGATTGGACTTGCACCTAAAAATTGCTGGCATCCGGTGCAGTATTGGGGTGCTGTACTGTTGGGTGTGCCGTCCTTCGGATGAGACATTAAACCGAGGTCCCTTCTGCCCATCCTGGTGTTGTCCAGGTGGAAGTAAAAGAACCCAGGGCACTCTTCGCAAAGAGTAGGGAACATTCCCGTGTCCTGGCCAACATTCCTTTCCCATAACCGTTCATGCAATTATCCAGGCTGTGTGTGGGTGATGATGTGCGATATGGCGCCACCACACATTCAGTCACTTCACTACCAGTCTAGCATCGCTTGTAAAGCGCTTTGGATGTATGAAAGCGCTATATAAATGCTGATTCTTCTTCTTCTTCTACTGTTACAACACACAATACATGTTTCATCGCCAGTCTGTGTTGCAGTAACTTTCTTGAAGATGATAAACAGGAAACACATGACAATGTACAATGCCAGACATGTACAATGGAAAACAAGAGGGCATACGAAAATGTAATGTAGTAATGTAATGTTTAGGTAACACACGCTGCCTTGAGCACACCAGTAAGGCATTGAAAATGCAAGTGCTGTATGTGAACGGCTGCAGCCACCACCCAGCAGCATCGATATGATTATGACATGTGAAGGTGCTATCAATGTATTCCATTTTGGGGTTATCGCACAGCTAACTATCAGTGTTCCCATCAGAGAAAGCCCAAACATGCTACTAAACTGCAACAGTTGCATCCTGCCCCAAGCTGACCCTCTTTTGTTTGCCATTATGTCTAAACTGATGCACCTATACTGTAAGAATATCGAAAGGAAGTGAATGTGAACTGTTCTAAATCTGCCACTGATTATGTTTTCACTCAGTATGCTAATTTTTAAAACAACATTTTTCTATACCAGTGGGTTCACTTACCCTTTTTAAATCACCAAGGGTATTACTGGTTCTCATCTTTTATATAATTGAAACAGTATCCCAAAACTAGTATTTAAATGAAGTGACTGATGCAGATGTCTGTAATGTCGTGGCACAGAAACAGAAAATGAAACAGCTATGTAAATACTTCAAGTGTATGTTTTGTAACACCTCAAGCTGTCCATGTCTACCTACCTATAAAATTCCTGAAAACCTTTGTAGGTCACAGAGGAATTTAGCCCTAATGGCACATACAGCACAGAATGGCAAGATTTTGTGGTTACCTCTTCCTAATTTCTGCCACACCCAGTACACAAATTTTTCGATCGCCATGTAGCGTAGAAGCCTGGAAAAAAAGGAAAATTGAAAGTAGTGAAAACCTGATGAGAAAGTGTAGGTGACACAACATTATGCAACACATACAGCAGCAATGTCTATGCAGTGACTGGTCAGTCTACATCCACCATTTGAAACAAAGATGATTTTTCTAATAAAATGGAGCATGTTACTAACTAAAAACAGTAATTATTATGTATTATTTTTATTACTATCATTATTAGACCGGAGGGACAGGGTAGTCGGAAGGGGAGGGCGACAGTTTATATCAGGGAGCAAAAACTTGCACAATGGAGGAGTCAGAGGAAGAGGAGGAGAAGGAGGCATTATGAATTCAGTCAAGGTCCACTAGAGAGACAAATGTTAGGTTGGGGTGGTTTAGGGACAGGACCTGATCTCATAAGTATTGAAAGCTGCAGGGAAAGGAGAGTGGTAATTGTGGTTGACTTCAGCCTGCCCAAGATGGACTGGAGCACCCCATCCTCAACATGTGGTCAAAGTAAGGAGATCATGGAAGGCACGCAGACTGTGGGTTCCTGACTCAGGATGTCACTGAACCAACAACAGCTGAGGCAATTTTGATATGCTGCTCACCAATGAGGAGCATGTACATGAAATCATGATTTTGGAGAACTGCCTGTCAGTGACCATTGCACAGTGTGGTTGGACTTTGATATGCGCTGGCAAAGCATCCTGAGTAATACAAAAATATTGGATTTCAGGAGGGAGAACTCAGGAAAATTGGCATCACAGCAGGCATGGGGGTGGAACAAAGGTGGTCCATGAGGTGGGAACAGTGTTAAGCTGGATGGTATGATATTTCAGAGGAGTTCTGGAAGAACTTCTTCAAAGACAGGTGGTGGACACTTGGAATGCGCTGCCTGAAGAGGTCATCTTGTTGAATTCAGTGTGCACCTTTAAGAGAGGTTGGTAGGCATAGGAGGAAGATAAGGATCATGGCTAGCGAGGATAGGAAAAGTGAGGAGGGAGTGCAGGGACATCAACTCAAGCTGTGGACCATGCAATAGGAGCAGACTTCTTTGTATGTTCATATGTGATGTAATGTGATGGTAATAGTATTAAGTGCAGATATACATTAATTTGAAAACTGTGAGGTGATGCACCAACAACAGAAAGTAAGTAAACAATCATCAATACAACAAGGGTAATTACACATGAAATATCACATGAAGAGCAGTAATCAGAGATCAGTGGGACTTGATGGACAACAGAATGTGATGTGAGGAATGGAGACTTATGCACATGGTCCCCCTCCACAAGAGTGGAAGCAATTATGACAACATAAAATACTGACCGTAAACCATCACATATATCATTGAGAAAGGTGATGAACTGAAAAGAGACTACGAGGCTGACCATCCACTAATAGTGTCATAAGGATTTGTGTCACACAGTTCCTGTCAGAGAAACCTTGTTGAGTATGGAAGCAGAGTAAGGCATGGTGTAAGACACAGTAGACAACACACTGAAGAACCATCATCACACCTGGTACAACCATCATGTCACAGTTGATGATGACGTGGGTGAGCATCACAGACATCCACACATCTACACTGCTGTAGGAATGTCTCAATAGTGATGAAGGACAGTACTTCACAACACCTGTCATGGGGCTGCATAGTTGGGGCATTCAGTAGATATGCCGCTGACAAGGTACAGTACCATAGGAAGACAAGGACGACTAGTGTCACTGACTTGTCTGTTCGGTACTTACAAGGACATGTTGAGGTACTTGTTTTGCAAGTTCCAGGCAACACAGCACAGCACTACTTACAGAATCTGTGTTGTCTGTGCATGTTGTTTAACAAAATTTGTAGGAGTGACAATGGGCTACATCTGTGTCAGTAGAGAAACAGTATCACTGGGCATGTCAACAGAGTATTCCACAGTGGAAAAGTGATAGGCACAGTTAGGTTGTAAAAAATGGCAGAAATGCATTAATAGTACATTTCTACTATTTGTGTGTTCATAACATAAGTGTTGCATGCATTATATGTGGTGGAGTACTTTGTCAGGCAGCAGGATACAGTATCATGAATGATCTGAAACATTGATTAAAGCATTTCTCTCAATTATATTCCGTTGTTGTAGAGCCCATCTTATAAGCGCAATAACCCACGACAGGGTGAGCTGGTTATTGTGGATAAATGAACACCCGGGTGATATGAGAACACTATGCCTGCAGCATGGCATCACAACACACCAGCGTGTGTTGATTGATACACAACACCCGACACCCTGTCATGGCCCATTGCTTACTTACTAGATGGTGGTTAACATACAGTAATACTGCATGGTGGACTTAAGTATTTCGATTGAATGTCATGATTGGCAAATCTGACATGCACAGGTGCATATATATAAGCAAGTCAACCTATATTTTGGTGGAAGAATCATGGTAAGAGAGAGACAATGACAGGAACTTAACAGTTGCACTCACTCATTGGTACTTTCATTATCACCAACCGGCTATATATTCGTATAAACTGGACTGGAGAACATCTTCATCCAAGCAACAGCTCTTGAAATCCTGCACATCGGTGATGCAGCAGATCTCATCTGACATCTCAAATTTTTCTGACATTGCAGAATAGAGCCAGCAGCACCTGTTCTCAATTGGTAATGGCATTAATTGGCAATTACCACAGCTGCACCTGAAATGTACATATAAAAACTGAAAAAATAATGGACTAGGATTTCTGTACACAAATTGAACAGTTTCATCACAAGTTTTTAAAGTATAGCATGTACAATGTCATCCATTTCTGCCAGTGTGCTCATACACCACCCTGTATCAGGACACATGACACAGTGGAGCCTGTGTACAGAACTAGCACCTTTCAAGTGTGACACACATAAGGTGAAAAAGGATATCGTGTATGCCATCAGAAGTAACAGAGCATAACAAGTTACATAACACAGTCAATGGAAATGGCAACAGCACAGATATTGTAATAACAACCACAGTAATGCAATCCAGACAAAGAACCTTGTATGATGAGCACATTATCATCATCAGGAAGGAATGTTGAGTACTGTACATTACTGACAGTGTCACCACACAAAACTGTATTAACTCAGATGGTTTACAGCCTGTTGCTTAAGGTTAGCAAGCAATGTGAGAAGGCAGTAGGGAGAGCTGGGGGATACTGGGATATAGAGAGGCATCACCAGCAGAAAACAGGAAGTTGTTATCCTTCTGTACAGACAGTTGGTGAGACCCCATCTGAGTACTGTGTCCAGTTCTGGAGACCCCATCTCCACAAGGACATAGACAGGATAGAGGCAGTCCAGAGGAGGGCAACTAAAATGGTGCAGGGTCTGCAAGAGAAGCCATATGAGGAGAGACTAAACAAACTTAATATGTATACCCTTGAGGAAAGGAGGGAGGGGGACATGATAGAAAGTTTTAAGTAACTCAGTGGAATCAACAAAGTCCCCAGAGGGTAGCATCTTTCAGAAAAAGAGATATGCAAGAAGAAGGGAACACAATTTGAAGATAGAAGGGTATGGCTCAGGGGCACTGTGAGGAAGTATTTCTTCACAGAGAGGGTTGTGGACTGAGAACCACCTTCCTGAGGAGGTTGCAGGGTCTAAAATGGTGGCATAATTCAATAATGCATGGGACAGTCATAAGGCAATTCTGGTGGGGGCAGGAAGAAATAGGCTGTTGGTTAACTAGGATCTGCAGCTTATCCAGTAGGTAGGAAATGGGCAGATTAAGTGGGCCAAGGGTCCTTATCTGCCGTCAAAGTCTATGTTTCTATATGGCGGGAGACGGGAATCATTCACCAAAATTACCACCAACACCTTAATCGGTTCAATTTCAGTTGCTTACCATCTGTTCCCCCTCACACCAGTCGCCAAGGAAAAGGGAGTTCTAGTCTCACTGTGCCTACTGGGTCAACTAAATTCAATGCATAGAATAAAGAAAGCTTCAATGGGCATATCACAGTGCATGGCTTGGGAAAAGGGATGCAAAACACAACTGCAGTGTTCAGATAATTTATGTGTGAGTTTATCACTGCCTGGTTCACAGAAACAACTACTGAAACACTTGCAGCGAGGAATGGTTATGCAGTAATGGAACATGTTGCATGTTGTCCCTACACACAATAGCAGCAGTATACAATATAAAGGAAACAACAAGCACGAGACTGACAGATTCAGTGACATCAATGGAATGGATGTGTGAAGTGCCAAAACCCATGGTGAAGTACACTCAGGTGTGATGTCTTCAGGATTCAGGACTATACATGTCTGTCTCTGATGGGGATAGGAACAGATATGTGAAACACCTCTGCAACGTGGATCATTACTGTAGCCTGTAAATCACCTTGAACTTGTGATGACAGGCTGTGCTAACAGTGATGAGTGGTTGTTGTGGACAGAGGACAATGTCTCTTATCTTGCTTTGTGCTGTGCACCTATTGAGAAACAGCTACAATATGCAAGATGGGACACATGAAACCCTGCAGGGTTACCTGCAGCAGGCTAATGATTACTAGGCTGTCTGTTTTACTGCTATGCATTGCCATTCAATACTGATGTAGGTTCGAACCCTGCCTTTTGCAAAACGACAGGTGGTATGCTATTGAAGCTGACAGCAGTACCTGGTGGGGACTTGGTTCGGGCGGACTAGGTTACTCGGCACAAGGGCCTAGGTTTGGCTACTCTGCACAGGGGCACCCAAGTAAATCCGAACACAGGAAGCAATAACTGTAATGTCCAATACCAGGAATGGGATTCTAAAGTGTGGCTTTTATTCACATCCAAACTGAACAAACAAAGCATAGCTTAGGCTCCAAGAGCCTGTGTACAGACTGCTGTGCTCCTCTTATTCACTGCTCACACACAACTGCTCCACTGTTCAAAAACTCCCAACATTCTAATCTAACTCCCTTCTGCAGATTCCAATGTGGCTCATGCAGCCGCGATAGTTCATGGTGATGTCATCCTCAGTCTCAGCTGAGACTGAGAACAGAGGAGACAGTGTGAAATCCATTTAACTGGAATTTCACAAGCTGCCTTCCTGCCTACCACTAGGTCTTACTGGGATTCTAGTAACCCCGGTAACAGGGGGTTACACTGACAAATGTACTTCATGACTACATCATTGTGATTGTTGGTGGGTATTGGGGGAGAGAAATGGCAAGGTTGTCAAACATGAAAAGTGAAATAAATACTGATTTTCTCCAACATCTGTGTCACAAAATACAGACAGTCATACAGATGGTGTACCATTCAGACAGCTCCATGCCACATCCCTAGTCACCACTGTCAGGATTGTTATCAGAGCCATTCTCAGTGTCTGAAGACGAGTTGGGAGCATCTGCTAATGGCTCAAAGCAATATGGGACCATATGGGTCCCAGAGGAGCCAGTAATACAGGACAGCACTGCGATTTCATCTTCTGAGGAGGAGGACATACAGTAGCTGACTGAAAGGCTAGTCACACACCCTATGACGTCATCGCACTACGCGCCCCGCGAAGTTCATATCCGATGTACACAGAGGAAGTTAGAGCGCAGCGAGATGTGAGACTTTAAAACATTAAATTTAAACCACAATGCCAACACAAAACAGACAGAGAAACTCAGCAATCGTCAGAAAACAAGGTAGGAGAACAGATTTCGGATACAGACGATGAAACTGATGAAACTTTGCATTTGATCTTAAAGCCAAGGCTCAAGTGCGGATACCTCTGAGGGACGTGGAACAGACATGATTTTAATACATGTTCTGATGGTAGTGGAGTTACAAAAGAATGAAAGTATTACAATAAAAAGAAAACACTTAGCCAGTCCTTTGGTGAAGAGGGATGAGGTTCTGGTGCCTTACCTGAACCACGCCGGCACCCTGGTTCGGGAACAGAATATGGATGCCAGGGGCAGGCTGGGGAAGTAGTGGATTGAGCATCCATGGGACTGCTTTCCTCTCCTTGGTTGTGTAGGAGACTGCCACGCCTGCAGCGGCCTATGTTGGAGACTGGGAGCACTACAGAATCATCGCTTGGGGAACAACACCAGAAAAGCAGAATATCGCTCCACGCTAAGCAGATGACAGCTGTCTGGCTGTCCAACACCATCTAAGATCACAGATCCAAATCCGACTCAGCATCACCCTGGGACCAAGTGTTGTGCTGGTGTGTCACCCTTGGCTGGCGATGTCCCCTCATAGGAGAGGGGACATCCAGTGAAGGGTAATACCTGGTTACCCTGAGGATGGTTGCTATATGAGCACGGAGGTTCGATGACAGATGGATTGAGGGTCCTTGTGAAGCTTGAAGGAGTGGTTCCCTATGGTAGCATGTAGGGTGAAAAGAAATAACACCCAAAAAATAGAAACAGAAAACAACAGAGATCAATAAGGTGAATTGGGTAAATGTTCAAAAGAAAGGGAGCTATAACAAGGTATCATTCCTCAAATGATAGTGGTGTGAATATAGAGGCAATGTGACGGTGAACTTCTTCACATACCAGGCGGTGGCACCCTGAACATGATACCACAGTTGTTTGTGTATTATAAACTGTGGTTGATTTCACCTGTCGTGGGACAGACACATAGGCCCAGATATTCATAACAGGGTTTGGCATGGCGCAAGCGGTGCTGCGCCATGCTCAACCCACTGATGCGCCTAGGTGCGATATTTAAAGGGAAAAGTGCACCGCACAAACTTGATGCACCAGGGCGCATCAGTGCAATGTATGCAGGCACAGGTTGGGGGTGTGCCCACATAAACTGCACAGCCCGACATTCAGCCCGGCGCGCAGAGTTATGCAGGCACAACCCTACCTGCGCCTGCACAAAGTTACGCCTGAAAAACAGGAACAAGTCGAGGGCCACCCACAGGTGAGCTGCCACATTGCAGGGCACAGCACAGCAGCTGCCACCTGTGGGTGGCCATCGGCTGTTCCTACCTAACGGCGCGCCCTTATCACGATCGGCGGGCATCAGGCGTCCCCTGAAGTCCAATATCCCTGGTGGTCCAGTGGACGCGGTAGCCGATCGCGGGCATCAGTATCCCAAAGTCCAATATCTCTGGTGGTCAGTGGACACGCATGGAGCCAATGTTGGTGGCATTCCTCACCCCCAAGTCCGAAATCCCTGGTAATCTAGTGGACCCCACCACCCACCACTGGGCCCCACCACCCCTCCCCGTCAGCCGGTGGCGGCAGCACCCACCCGCCTGCTGCCGCCCGCCGCCGACTGACAGCTCGGTATGGCTGCATGCCCATTGGTTCAGGCATGAGCCAGTGGGCATGCAGCCCATACCGTACTAGTCAGTCCAGATCATATCTGCAGATCATATCTGATTCAATCCAGATGAGGGCTGCACGCCTATTGGCTCATGCTCTGAACCAAAGGGGCGCAGCCATACCGAGCTGTCAGTTGGCGGGCAGGGCGGCAGGCGGTGGGCGCTGTCACTACCGCTGACGGGGAGCGGGTGGTGGGCCCAGTGGGCAGGTGGGGTGTCCACTAGATCACCAGGGATTTCGGATTTGGGGTGAGGAATGCCACCGCGATCGGGTTCGCGGCGGTCCACTGACCACCAGGGATATTGACTCGGGATACAGTGATGCCCGCTGACATTAATCGTGGTCCACTGGACCACCAGGGATAGAGACGCTCTTTGTCCCCTACGGATGTCCCGCGATCGGGCTGCAGGTGGCGCCGGTCTCCGATGGCTGCTGCCTGGCAGGGCGCCAGGCGCAAGTCGTCAGATCGGCGCACCTGCATGTTACATGGCATGCAAATGGGGTCGCAATCAGATGCAAATGGCCCCCGTCTGCCTTTTGCATAAATTATGGCCCCATTTGCTTGTCACCCTTTGAATATCGCAGGTGCTGTTCAAGGCGCAATGGCACTTGGGCGCCACCGGTGATCTCAATGCTCCACTCTGACCATTTGTGCTGGCGCAGTTCCACTGGCGCTTACGTACAGTGGGGTGGCCAGGGTGCGATATTTAAAGCAGTTGCGCCCACAGCAACCCATTGAATATTGCCCTGGCCACACCCCTGTGCAACAAATTTGAGCAGCGGACAGGCTTTGCGCCACAGCCTGGGCGAGTTTGAATATCTGGGCCATGGTGTTTTGTGGAGGGTATGAAGTTGAGAGCCATCAAAATGAGGGTTGGGAGGGTGCAATAAGTGCAGACTAGATGTTCTGTTTTCCTTTTCTGCATTGAAAGTTGCACGACTGAATGAGTATGTGTCACTGTACATCAAGTCTGAAAAATTGAGAATGTAACTTGTGCTCATAACAATTTCATTGTACTTTTCTGTATCCCATCAGACAATGTACTGCAACTTTAGAGGCTCCATGCTTAATGAAGTATATTCAGTTTAAATTACATTAATACTTCCATAAATTGGTACTGTTCTTTATGATACTGGATCACAGCAAAGGTCAGGAAAATTACTAACAGTATGTGTCCCCGGTTTACATAGCACATCACTGAACTAAAACCATTCAAAATCATCTGTAATCATGAGGTCGCATATGGTGCTTCAATTGCTGGACTTATTAAACCTGCTGTTGTGCTCAGACACTAGCTGCATCTTGTCTGACTTCTCAGATTTGTCAGCAGTGGGTGGTGGCACATTCTTCTGAGTTGCACGTTGCTTCTACAATCCTATAACTTGGGTATTTGTCACGTAGCTTGAACACCTCATCCTTTAATTCAGTGACATATCCTGCAGTGAAATAAGTACATGTACCATTTAAGTTCTGGTACCACCATAACGTGTCATTTCAACGCAGTACTTATTAGCACCTAACATGCTGGAGACCGCCCACAGTAAACTTGTCACTTGGTGGTACTCTCCCACATACCCTTTTTATGCCATAATCCTGTCTGTCCCATCCTGCTGTCTATAGAGTTGCAATAACAAACAGTAGCTTAACACAGTAAATATATGAACATATGAAAAAGGCCATTGCTTCTATCAAGTCTGCTCATTTTGAAGGGTCCACAGCTTGAGCTAATGTCCCTGACCTCAGTCGCCACCATTCCCATGCTTCCTATCCGTGATCCTTACCTTCAACCTATGCCTGTCCCAGAGTATATTAGAGCTGACCACTGTCTTCAACGACATTACCTCTTCCAGCAGCACATTCAAAGTATGCACCACCCACTCTGTGAAGAAGTTCTTCCTGACCTCCCACTAAACCTCTCGCCATGAAGCTTAAGACTGTGCCACCTCTGATGTGGTTGCCATGCAGATTAAACAGACTCTCCTTATGAACCTTATTTATCCCTGTCAAACAATTTAAGGTACCAATCATGTACCCTGACTCTGTCTCCTGTCTTCCAGGGAGTACATGTTCAGTGCTATCAACCTCTCCTTGTATGCCTTGCATTGCTTACCAGTTATCTTTGTAGCCCATCTCTGGACCTTCTATAACACGTTAACTTACTTTTGATGTGTGGCAGTAGTGAACTCAATACTTCAGATGCGGCATTACCAGTGACCTGTACAGGGTAGTATAACATCCTCTCCTACTAGTGTTCTACTTAGCTATGCATCCCAGCATCCTGTTTACTTTGATGCTGCTTGATTGCACTGCGTGGAGTGCTTCAGGTCAGTAGAGATAATCATTCCCATGTCACTCTCCTCCTGTGATGCAGATACTTGTACTCCACCCAAGTACTGCTGTGTCCTAGATTCTTGGCTCCAATATGCATAGTGTTGCATTGCTTTTCATTTAAGCCAAGCCAGTAAGATCCTGGACCACCTCCCAGGTTTTACAAACCTCCCTCTAGGTCCTGTACTCCTTAAGCTGTGTCCAGTCTCTCTCACACAGCTTTGTATCATGTGCTGATAGGCACATTTTGCCTGTAATGCAATCCACAATGTCATTGATGAAGACATTGATGAAGACATTGAACAACACCGGCAACAGCAGAGAACCCTGTGTGATCCCACCGGTTACCTCTCTGGTGCAAGATAACTCTCCCTCCACCACCCTCTGGGTTCTTGCAGCTGCCAGTTTTCCACCCATCTGACCATCCATTCCCAAACTGCAAGCTCCACCAACTTCCTGATCATCCTTTTGTGTGGTGCACGTGCAAGGCCATGCTGAAATCAAGATAGAGGATGTCTACCGATTAGCACATGCGTACTCGTCTTAGTGACATAGCCAAAGAAGTTAATCACCTTTGTTTGACATGATCTGACCCCCCATGAACCAATGCTGCCTGTCATCCTGTTAATATTATGTTAAAGTACCACTGTGACTTTCTGCAACCATACAACCAACATGTGTCAGTATGGAGCAACCATTACATACAATTTGTGTTGGATGCACATACCAGTTTTAGGCCTTTCACTGTCCTTATTGACCCTGTGTGGATTTAATGCGGGTTCTGCTCCATACACATCAGCACAGTACAGAAAGCTGAACAGTAACAACATTACGCCAGCCATAGTTACCATACGTGATGGTACTTTTATCTCCTTTATGACTGGAGCTCTGGCACGAGCCTGGTGCACGAACTCCCCACATTGGTTGGCCATCACACTGCAGTCTTTGCACTCTGCTCAGAATTTTCATTAAATGGAGTACCGCTTATTAACAGTCTGCAAACAGAGAAGTTAACAAAGCATAAGTGTCAACAATCAGTCTAGAGGTTCTTACTGTCATGTGAATACATTAACTCTGTACATTTCTTTTACTATTTACATTGCTCACAGTAACAATGTGTATGCATGCTGCTATCCCCAGTCTGTGCATTGACCAGCCTCCTACTGTGGATTTAAATTTCTTTTCTCCAGCAACAATTCTGTACACAGACCGCCGTTGCATGAATGACAGGTGTGATAGTTATAACTTAACATGGACTGAGGCTGTATCAGAGAAAGATATGACACAGGTATTTCCATTCAGGACAGAAGGAAACCATAGGAGGTGGGTGTTCATGGTGGCGTGGGATAAATCGGTCAGTGGCTGTAATGTGCATGGTTAGACTGTACCTGTTAGTAACTAAATGGTGAAGCTGTAAGGGAGCTTAGAGTTGGGTACACCCGTGCTGGGAATGACCATTATACAGTGTGGCTGACAGTAAATGGGGAATAGTAACAGCAGAAACAGGTACAAGGTTGGTAGACTTCATCTCACTGTACATTGCAAGGATGTGTTCCATTTTTGTGGATCATCTTGTTTTAATGCAGACGTGAATGACTGACAGAAAAAAAGTGATAGCATTACTCAAGATAGGTGACTGGGCTACTCAGTGTTGGTACGTCTTCCCAAGAGGTTAACCTGGAACAGGTAATTCAGTAAAGGGCACTGAAAATTACTTCCTTAGATACTTTGAACATAGAAGGAGAAGGCCATTTGGTACATGAAGTGTGATGATGAGAATGGTGCAGTGGGCAGAGGTGCTCATGATCAAATGAGGTATTACAATGTTACTCCCTGCCGGCCGGTGGTACTAAAGGTTGAGGCACTGGACACCACACCTCATGCCACGCCGTGACCTGGATTCGAGAACGGACTTCAGCCACCGGGGCTGGCAGGGGAGGAAGGATTGAGCATCCCATGACTGCTCTCCTTCCTCCAGGGTGGGCGAGGAACTGCACCACACTGCAGTGACACTCACTGAGGCTGGTGCACCGCAGTTGTGTGCATACTCAGGGGAGGAGCATGGCGGGCATCTGCATGGTAGTGTGCCTACACCACTGCACGACCAGCTCCTCAGTGGGTGAAAACTGGAGGAAAGAGGTGGGCGACCTCGGCTGCTGTTGACTAGCCCTGCACCCTGGACTCGAGAAGCATCTTCACGGGTCCAGGCCGCAGGTCCCTATAGGAGGGGATCCTGCCATTGGCTGGCCCGTGTCAATGGGGCATATAAATTGGCACGCCAGACTGAGTCCAGGGTGCAGGTGCGGTGGCCAGGGTCGACCAGGGAGGAAATGTGAGATATATGAAAAAAAAAAGAATGTTACTCCCAAAACACCACTGGGTGCACTTTCCATCTTAGGGCCCAGAAAGGTATCAATTGGTCAACATTACCAGTCCAAACTAAAATGATGGAGCAATGCAAAGGGCCATGCTGCAAAGAAAGAAGGTAAGACAATACACAATATTATAAATTGTAAAACAGATAATCTAAATGCGAGTGTACAACCCACCATGGCCCATTCTGATCAAGTAGCAATAGCAGACAGGGCCAGGTTCACTGAAGCACATGGTGACTCGATCCTAAATGTACTTGTACCATGCCCAAGATTAATTATTTGTACTAGGTAAGCCGCTCTTAAAGAGAAAGGAATGGAGGCCAACAGGCACTCACACACCAAACCTTTCTTTTAAATCTGTAACACACAGGACAAAAGCCTGGCAGTGGCAATTGAGGCACACCCAGGAAAGGTTTTGGGAACCACCATTTATGTGGGTGTTGCAAGTGGAATACCTGTTATTTGTATGAGGACACTAATACATAAGCTGTAATGGCTTAAATAAACTACCTGTCATACCGTGATTTACCCATAACTGGTGATCGACCTATCAGCGGTGTATCACTGAATGTATTTCAGCACGGTTTACTATAATGTAAAAAATAAGTATGAAAAGCATTTATAGAAGATGTAATTGGACAAGTTCTGATGATTACCTGGAGTTCTTTACGGCAGTACTGCACGCCTAAAACCCTTACAGAATGATGTTTAAATACAGTCTTCAAAGTGCAGTCATTATAATGACAGGATAACAGAAATTAACGTACCTTGCCTCCATGATCTTGTAAAAGAAGTGCTCATTTTGGGGCAAATAAAATGATGACCTTGTGTAAGGCCTCTAGCTGAGATGTTTGCTCCGCTGGAGATAGCTTCTGATGTCCTTCAATAGCAAGTTATTACTCAATATTATCTTGAGTTCCTTTGAGGGCAACTACCTATGTAGATACAAATGAAACACACATTTACAGAACAAGCACATCTGAACCACAGGGCAGTCACTGCAACTTGCAACAGCAGAACCTAACACTGACTGTCAAATATCACAGTTCTGCTCTGTAAGGCACTATGAACAACCCACCACACCCACCAATCCTTGTAACATCCTTTGACGCCTGTGGCTGTTGTCATGCACCTCTGGCACTGTAGCTCACCAGTGTCACATATTGCAAATATCTAGAACTCCATACACAATAAAACTATGCCTTGCTGCATAATTTGTAACTAACACATACAAAGGAAGCATTACCTACAGTGATGGAAAATGCATTAACAATTAGGTCATGTATTGCGGAAGCACTGCAGGTTTCTAGGTGGAGAAAGGCCTCGGGTGCTGGTGGATGCCAAAATGAACAAGTCAGAGCAGAGCAGAATGGGCAGCACATGCAAATAAAATGCTGCTGTGCATAGCCAGGGGATAATGTCAAGGAACAGTGAAGTACTCCTTCCACTGCACAATAGCCGAGGTAGACACCTTGAATATTGCATTACTTGACAGGTTAAAGAGGAGAGTGACCAGGATGGTACTGGTGCGAGGGTAAAGGCCCTATGAGGAGTGACTGGGGAGCTCAACCTGTACTATTTGGAGGAGAGGAGAGAAGAGACAGGGGGATATGATAGAGGTTTTCAAGTATCTTAGGGGTTTAATAAGGTAAGCCTTGAGGGGTCCCTTCAGCGAGAGAACTGGGGCCACCAGGAGGCACCCAGTGAAGCTGGAGGGGAGGCTGAGGGGGAATAAAGGAGGCGCTGCTTCACTGAGAGAGTGTTGGAGCCCTGAAATGTGCTGACCAGAGAACTGGTGTCTGCTACCACTGTGGAGGAGTTCAAAAGGGCTTTGATAGGTGCAGGGGACGGTACATCCAGGAGCCCCACTGGAAAATAGGGGTCCTTGTTTGGAGGTAGAGAGGGCTAAAATCAGTGCCCTGCGAGCACTGACCATAGACCAGATCTGATAGATCATAGGGCCCATTCTATTTGCTTCATAGTATGTTACTATGTTAGCATTGATGGTAAACCAGGAGAACCACAGTAAAGGCAGTATGTAAATGAAATGAAAATTTTTTTTTTTACATGTTTATATTCCATGTTCGTGAATTCTCTCACGGCATCCACACCACCATGAGCTATAACTCCTGCCTGACACAAGGTTCTCAACACAACCAAACTGACCCTGAAGATCCCCAACCTGTACACCCTGAGGTGTGGCAGCCCTATCATCCCAGGGTACTCTTTGTTGAATGTAATGTGACAGTAGAGAGGTCGGACATGGTGGGAGACAGTCCCGCTTTAGAATGTGGCTTCAATGGGTGGTGGTGCCATAGCCTATCCCGAGATCGGTGGTTTTACTTTGTTCCCCACAGGAGTGTAGTCATCCAATGATGTCAGCAGACCTGCCATAGACATCAGCCACGCACCTCCCATGTTGTTGCTTCATGGTAGTATTACACTCCTATTCCACTACATTGTGTCACTGCATGGAGAACCACCACGACCAAGTTCGTTCATGAACTTTGGGCGCCGTGTTGCTCAACTGGTGGCATCCTTTGCCTGAAACCTCACAGATGACTGTTGCATTTAACCAACAATATCACCATATACTGCAATTTCACCTTGTTCAATCCACATTCTTTCCATCAGCGGGCCATGCTCACATTTACTGACTAGTTTACCATGGTTCTCATGGATGATTGACACATGGTTAAGAACTGAGTGCCACTTGCTACAGCCATGTCACCAATGCCTCCGCTGCTGTTGGCACACCAATAGAGGTGATGGCTTATTGCCTTGACCATGATGATAGTACTGCACAGTCCTTACGTCTTGCCTTTACCTCCAGTTTTTTTTTATTCCTGTATTGGAACGAAACAACTTATAAGTGTCGTAAGAATCACACATTATCACGTTTTGATATTCACATCATTCAGTGTTTACAAACATACAAATATATGAAAATCAGTATAAGATTAAGGAGAAGTGGGACATCCCTTCATGTCAATTGTCGACCGGTACAGTCTGCAACACCTTGCTATCAAGTAGTCGCACACAGTGCAATACAATAACATTACCCTTTTCCCTGTAACACAAAATTTCAAATAACCATAGTGTATCACAGGATACCACTTCCTCCTTCAATGCCTTTAATTGGTCAAGTACACTATAACTTCTAAAGTGTATTTTCATGTGCCTCATCAACCTTCTCACCCCTACAATGTCATGCAATGGAGGATAATGTCATTACTTGCAAGTACATGAAGTACACCGAGCCTACAGGGCCATGAGGCTTTCACCCCAAAAAGTTCTTGAACAAGTCATGGCGTGTCCTTGGCCATCAGGGTTCGATAAATCCAATAGCCCGACATCCCGGGCTACCAGATCCTGATCAGGGGACAATCCAGTTGGCACAAGGTGCTTGTCACGGACAATTGCGTGCTTTAAAAAATGAAACTGATTTTTGCTGCACTGCCGTTCCTCCACTAGGAGCTTGCTGGCTATGGCACTCAGTTCATTCAGTCATCATGTGACCGATGGGAGCTCAGCCACATGATCTTCAGTGCCAGGAGCAAGCGGAATGTCGGGAGCGAGCCACAGCTACAGGGGACTGAGGAGGAGCCACTCATCAGACTGGCAGGTGTGACATCCATTCAGGCATTCACAGATCTGGGCTGCTGTGGTAAGGAACATCATGCATTGGTCAATGACTTGGCGGGTAATGGGAGTTGCACCCTGCTCGCTGACACTCCTCACTTTCTCAGCTCATTTGAAAGAGAAAGGACGTGTGTGCGGTGCTACTGAGTTTTTGTAATTTGTTGTGCGGCGAGGAGTTGGACTCGGGACTGTCTTGTTTTCAGTCTGCTCCCATTGCTGTTGCTGTAGTGCCTGACTGTTGCTTTGAGCTGCGGCTGCAAAGCGGGATCAGATCATGATGGGAGGGAGTTTACATAGGGACTGACTGGATAGGAGTTAGTCAGCTGGGGAGGAAGGGCAGAAAGCAAGACCGACCAGCGACCACAAGTCAAGTTGGTGCTGCTGCTGCCGACTGGCTACCTGCCTGTGTGAGGCGTGGGACTAAATAAATCAGAAAGGTTTCCTTTCTTTTCTTGTTGGATTGGGATTGTGTCTTGGACAGTGTGGGTGGGGCGTCATCAGAGATAGATACTGAGCTAAAAGTAAAGAGCAGTGCTGGGGTGATTTACCACCACACAGAGTCACTAAAACACAGATCTTTAAAGCAGAGCTGTGAGCATCTGAAAGAAAACTAAGGAAGTGATAATAAATCAGGTGTGGGAGAGAGAGAGAAAGAGACAGACTTGTAATAGCCAGAAGGAGAGACAAGCATTTATCAATGCCGAATGTTTGCTTGCTGATATTAGCATTGGAAGTGCAGGAGTTACACAGATGCAGAATAGGAGTGGCAGTGAAGTACTGAACTTCACGCGGAGGGTATGGGGATAACCATGACAAGGTGTGGGTGGGCGACTTGTCTTCAGTGAAAATATTTTTTTGTTTTAAAAATAGAAAAGGGGAAGGAGGATCACTAGCACCAGGGAGTTTTTGCTTTGTTTGTAACAGATGAACCAGCACTGGATATGTGTGTGTTGTTGGGGTGTACAATTGGAACCAAGGAATTATTTTTTTTAAAGGAACAAAGAATGTCAAGGGGATTACCACTGGCACTAGAGAAAGTGGTACTTACATTTAGTCTACAGCGAGGCAACATCAAGATAACATGGCAAGGCTTAGTAAAACAGGTATTGACTGGAGTTGTTTTGGGAGTTGGTGATGAAATCGTGACCTCAGGACGAACTATTGACTTTCAATAGTCATATTGCCATCAGCCTTTAGCCTCTGGCTAGTATAACTACTGTCAGTCAACAGTTCACCATGTGAGTTATGATTTTACCATTATATACCCCGACTTCAGCCAATATTTTCATAAAAGAAACAAACCAGGTTATCAGTCCAAATGTTTCATCTAATCACTAAACACTTATTTCCTAAATAACTGAAGTTTAACCAGATACACACAGTACTCAGGGTTTACAGTGAATAAAATACTCCAGATTAGAATGATTATGGTTACAAAAGACTAATGGTTTCGGGCAGTTACAGTACTTAAAAACACTGTACACAAAAGTGTACTATTAGTATGCCTGCCCACACAGAGGGGGTAAATAGGGTAGGAACCACAGGAACTCCATTCCATACTTGATAAAATTTGTTTCACAGCTCCTGCACTTGTAATCTTTCTCCACTGAATACTATATTTGAGAGTTACAGGCCCTGATAGGACAGTTCCCCACTTACAGTTCTACAAGCAAGAGTTCTCCTCCTAAACATTTCCATCCTAACCACTGTCTACACTCTTGGTGGGGTACAGTGAACATGAAACTTTATGAAGCGAAACCAGTCAAGGTTTTTTGTGTGTAGCATGCCGACTTGCTGCTAAGTGCTGTGAGTGTGCCTTGTTTGGTATCTTTTGTATTTTATTAAATCACTGTTTTCTGCACTAAAAGTATGTAGTGCAGCAGACACCACGCTAGTCATTTCTGTTTGCACACATGAAAAGGAAAACATTAGTTTCAGTATTCTGAGCTTTCATCTTAAGATGCAGTGAATAGTCTCTCCAAATCATGCCGCTAGTTCTCAAATTTAACTGGACAGGATCCTGCATTTCTCTGATGAGAAGTTGAGAAGTATGGGAAAATGTGCCCCACTCTTCCCTTCACCCAAGGCATTTTTCCTACATCCAAGGGCCAAGGTGTGGCACCATCACTAGTGAACTGTTCCTACTTTCACCACAGCTGTTACGTAACCCACTCCCTAGCATATACATTTAATTTCACCCAAAGTTGCGTTAGTTCCTGCCACTAATGAGAGCAACCTCAGATCCCTGCTACACAGTAGCCATGTATCAAAGCAAGCCTTGCAAGAGATGCTTGGTTTCACGCCCAGTACACAGATTGGGTACTTTAGCTGCTACTCAGCTGGACATGCTGGCAGTGTACTCCCCTCCACCTTCCGTCCTGCAGATGGCAGTTATACTAGGCAGCTCAATAGCTGGAACACAAGGCAACAACAGGACGGCAACAGAATGCTTCCATGATACCAGTGTCTAGAAAAACAAAACAGCCACTTTCAACTCAGCCACCATCATACACATCCAGTGGTCAACCTTAACCTTTTTTGCACTAGCAGGCAAATTGATTAAAATTGCACTAGCCTGCAGATAGTTGCACTAGCCCTAATTATAATGGTAAATTTTGATCACTTAAACAGGAAACAATGCAAGCAAACCCAAGAAATACTCTGATTATTGTACATTTATCCTGCTCCCACATTGCTTCCAGCTTCCCAGCAGAAAAAAGACTGCAATGCCATTTACAGTGAGCCCCCATTGTTTTGTAACATAGCCTCCTCTCTTCCTCTTCTGCCCCCACACCAAACAGAGAGAGGATATCACAACAGCAAATGTTCACTCAAGCAGTCCTAGCTCTGCACACACAGTAGCTGACATCATCATGCACCTCACCACACTGTCACCTCCGCCCACAGGGCAATGAACAGAGTCAGGCAGAGAAGACACTCTCAACCCCACCCTATAGTCAACTGAAGACCTGCACTTTTGAAAGTTTTTGTACAGTCTCAAGTGAGCCAGCAGCACATCTAAGATTTCTTTGGGTGGGGGGTGGGGCTAGACAAACCTAAGGGGCTTGGGAAATAGAAAACTGAAATTTTTATTTGTAAAGCATTGATTTTAATATGCTCTACCCAACAATAACAGATTTTTCTTTAACATTGTCCTTTCATCAGCCCACGGGAAACAGTACACATGCAAAATACTATACTATTTCTATATAGGATGATCTATGCACCCCAGGAATGCCTATTTCAAGATTTTAAATTATGTATTTTATCAAGGCTTATTTTTGTACCATACGTGATCCAAAGCTTTGTTTTAGGCTAAAAGGACATGCTGAGTGGTATAAGGGTGGAACTGTATGGATGGTAATGGCTGGCATGGTCCATTTAGAAGAGCTGGGGACCCCCTACACTTGCCAGTAATGGCAGCTATGGATCTATGGATGGTTACTTCAGAGTCTGGTCTGCAGTGGTGTCCAGGGAAAGAACAGTTAAGAGATTTGGAGGAAGTGGAAAGTTATGGTGAGGCTGGGATAAAACCCACCACCTGCAGGGCCAATCCTATATACCTCTTTGCATTTTGTCACTGAAATGTTGGATACAAACACTCAAAATTTTGTGAAAAGAGGGCACTGGTCTTAATAATACTGGACAAATTGTTAGACATAGACACATTCATAAAACTGGAACCTAGTGACTTAACAGCACTCTACCCTTGATCACACCCTGAACACTAGCTGAAAGTCTTAACAGTGGAGTGATAATGACTCACATTGAGTCTTTGTGGATTCCTCTCTTGAACTGCCAGATAATTGCAGCTCTTAATGAGCTGTTAATCACACCTGGCCATCTGGAACATTGAGAGAGATTAGCATGAAGACTAGAGAATGCTAAAGTAGAGACATTTTAACTTCACTAACAGCCATGAAAATCTGCACTAGTCAAGACGGGCTAGTAGAGAGTTAGCTGCACTAGTCCTAGTCAATTTGCACTAGTGTTTGGGCTAGTAAAACAATGTTAAGATTGACCCTGCACATCGTATCAAAAACTAGGAACACTGGACACTGTTGCTTTTTGATGTTGAGTAATTAAACAAACTCAATGGTATGCTAGTAAATAATGACTGTTTTTGGGGGGTTTGCCAAGCATATGTCAAAGCATTTGATTCTCCTCCCCAACACAGGCGAGCAAAGCAGGGTACAGATATTCGCAACAGCCTCGCTTTTTCCTCTCTTTGTTCTCACAACTAAATAATCCCAAAAGTCTCCCCAGGCCCCTACCCCAGCTCTCCAGCTGCACTTTTCTTTGTCTACTATTGCAAATGCAATCCATCCAGAGCTCTTCCTGCCCAGGCAGCAGGAATGTGGTCGCCCAGCTGAGTTCAGTGGAGGGAACTAAAGTTGCTTTTCCGGACAGAGGTTACCGATGTTACCGTTAAATTTGTCACTTACTTTTCAATGATGATGTACAGGTCGAAGGCAGGAGCACTTGGCCTCTCCATCTTCCTTCTCCTCTTCCTAGGCTACATTAGGACTACTCCTTGCCAGCAGCAGCAGCCAGCACAGCACTGTCAGCATCCACACGTTGGTCCCGCACTCGCCATTTTCCTTTTGCAACATATCTCTCCTCCACAGTTGTAGTACTGCCTGTCAAAGATTTTACGTGGATGAAGGAGATCAAAGAGTCCCAAAGATAAGTTTTTGGTTGCAAGGTTTACAACAGTAGTGAGCAAACAAAAACAAACAAAGCAAAGAGAAGAGAAGGCTGCAATGCCAAATTGCTTTGAAGTGTGATGTTTCCTTTTCTGAGCTCCTTGTAGCTCTCTTCAAGGAAGGGATGGAGCTAAAGCCACGGACTCCAACCCTGTATTTCCTCTGATCTATCCAATGCGAAATCCCCAGCATTACTGCAAGGGAACTTCAGCAAAAAGCACAGCTGTGCTGAGAAAGTAGACACAACTTGTCTCATATCCTGCAGAACCAGCAGTTGGACTACGCTTTATTATATGTGCTGTCTCAGAGAGGCAAAGACGAAGTCTTGCTGTAAATCATTGCAAAACATGCCTTAAATTTAAAAAAAGAGTTTTGATCGGCAAAGGTTGGCATTAGTTTAACTTATAGCTGTGAGGCATGCTACTGACCTAAGACAGGACAAGGGGGGCTGCAACACCTGGGGATACTTTTGTTGAAGCTGCGGACCCTGACAGCTGATACTGGGGACTGTCAGTGGGCACGAATGTTAAAACATAAATCTGTTTTGTTTCTTCACGAGGTTTGCATTCTGGTGCTGCTCTGGCTGGCTGTAGCTGTGGTGCAAGCGGCAAGTTCTAACCAGGATGAACAACGACCCAGGAAGCAGGGGTCAGAGGTACGCCTGAGAGATGAGATGTGGTCCTAGTCAACAGTAAAAAAAAAGAAAAAACGAGTTGTCTATGACAGCAGTTCAGATGCTAGGTGACGTGTAGGCAATGCAAATTGCCATGATGTTACTACCGCTGATTGTAGCGGTCCTTTACTTTCAACTGTATGCCACTGCATCTGAACTGCTGCCATAGACAGCTCGGATATTCATTGGTGCGGTGTGGCCATGTCTGTAAAAGGAGCAGGGCATTGGAAGCGGGGATGGCACACCTACAAAAACTCGTATGGTGGTATGTTTCTTTTTATGTGTGCAAGCAAACATAAAAAACTGCCTAAACTAACTGCTGCAGTGAAGTGGGAGAAGACTAACAGCTGAGGTGAATAGGTGAATTACCACCAGAACAGATCTGTGAGAAGCAGAGTAATAAATTGTTAGAAGTGAGAAGAAGGGTTTGGGCTTTGTGTTGCCAGAGACTAGAGTAGCAAGTAACTCTTCTTCTTACAAGGGAGGAGAGAGAGAGTGAACAAAACATCCTAGGAGGAGAAGTCAGTCAAGAGAGACCAAACAGAGCAGGGCTTTGTGACTGTTTTGCTTCACTTCCTTGCCCTAAGAAAAGGGGAAATAAACTGTGTTGCACTTAGTTTGCAGTGCAGCTTAGAGGTACAGCATAGTAGCTGAACTTGGCAAAAGGATTCCAACTAGTACACCACCAAAGTGAGCAAAGTTGGCAAAAGAACCTAGGCTCTAAGAGAGGGACTGGTTTGGTTGGGCTCTGTGTTTGCTGCCCCAAGAAGAAAAGTAAAACTAAGGAAAGGACAGGAATTTTTAGCACCAGAAGAAGTGATAAAACTTAGTTGGCCAAAAACAGGCTGGACATGGACTGAGTCTCTAGTGTAGTAGACATTAAAATATCAAAAAGGGTTGACCACTGATTGAACTCTGAACCAAGTGAGAGACCATCCTTCCCATTTAAAACTTAAGGAGGAAGAGAGAGAGAGCAAGTGTTGAGCTCTCAAGTTTTTGCACAGAAAGCTAAGGGACGGTGGGCAGAACTGTGACTAACTAATTAAAGAAAAAGTAAGGCGGACAGGACAAGGACACTAGCATCAGTAAAGGAGGAAGGAAGACAGAATAAAGCCACTGGGTTGGGCTTTGTGTGTGCCACCACCAGCCAGCCAGAACAGAAAGTAAAGGGCAGTAAAGTCTGTCTAAAGGAGGAAGGGTTTGCTTGCTGGGCTTTGTGTTCCTGAGAAAAGTAAAGGAAAGTGAAGTGAATGAAAAAACCAGAACTGACCTAACTATAATAAGCATACCTCTCAACTGTACCACATTATGAGGAACGTCTCTATTTTACTTCACATAGCTCCTGTTCCACATTGTGAGGACTTGTTCCACATTCAGTATTAACATTTTAAAGCAAAAGTTTATAGTAAATGATGCAAAAATTATATTATTCAATTAAGAACAGACTTTCTGAACATAAATGTAAACCTTTTAACAGTGTTCTGAGCCTCCTAGGTAAAGATTTGATTAAGTGTTCCACATTTTGCTAATTTGTTCCACATTTTGAGAGGCAATGTTTCACATTTGGGGACAAAAGGTTGAGAGGTATGATAATAAGCTCAGCTGACTGAGAGGATGGAGGACATAAAATAATAAAGTATCTGTGCTATGTGTTGGATGAGCACAGGGACAGTCACTGGGACTGGACGTGTGTGTGTGTGTGTGTATGTGGTTGGCACAGGAGAAAGTGTGTGCAGTATGAAAAGGTAAAAAATAGAAACAAAAAGTAAGCATCAAAGCAAGAACAGCAATGACATCATCCCATTCCTCCCTTAGTATTGCTGTTGCTATTTCTTCCTATTCTTGACTTCCACTGCCTGACTGCCTGCATTCTGTAGTTTACACAGCCTTAGCCTGTAAAGGTTAAGAAATATATAGTAGGCCGGCCGGTGGAGTGAGGGTTGAGGCGCTGATGCCACACTCAACTAACACAGAAACATAGAATTTGACGGCAGATAAGGACCGCTGGCCACCCAGTCCGCCCATTTCCTACCTACTGGATAAGCTGCAGATCCTAGTTAACCAGCAGCCTACTTCTTCCCACCCCACCCCCCAGAACTGCCTTATGACTATCCCATGCATGCTTGAATTCCACCACTGATTTTGACTCCACAACCTTCCTCCGAAGGCCGCTCCATGCATCCACAACTCTCTCTGTGAAAAAAATACTTCCTTAAATTACCTCTGAGCCGCCTTCATCTTCAAATTGTGCCCTCTTGTTCTTGCACACCCTTTTTGAACTAGGCTACCTCTTGGACTTTGTTGATTCCTTGAGGTACTTGAAAGTTTCTATCATGTCCCCTCTCCTCCTTTCCTCGAGGCTATACATATTAAGCTCCTTAAGTCTCTCTTCATATGTCTTCTCGTGCAGACCCTGCACCATTTTATGCCCTCCTCTGGACAGCTTCCATCCTGTCTATGTCTTTTGTGAGATTGGGTCTCCAGAACTGCACACAGTACTCCAGATGGGGTCTCACCAGCTGTCTGTACAGAGGGATAATAACTTCCTGTTTTCTACTGGTGATGCCTCCCCTATGCATCCCAGTATCCCCAGCCCTCCTTGCTGCCCTCTCACATTGCCTGCCCATCTTTAGGTCATCTGATATGACTACCCCAGGTCCCTCTCCATTTTTGTTGTTGTTAGTATCTCACCCCCATTGTGTACTCTTCCCTGGGTTTTGTTTCCCAGGTACATTACCTTGCACTTCTTAGCATTGAATCTAGCTGCCATACATTTGACCATTCCTCTAACCTTGCCAAGTCCCTTCTCATCCTTTCCACCCCACCCTGTGCATCAACTCTGTTGTAGATCTTAGTGTCATCTGCAAAGAGACATACTTTTCCTTCCAGTCCTTCTGCAATGTCGCTATAAAGACATTGAAGAGGACCGGTCCTAATACTGAACCTCATGGTACCCCACTAGTAACCCTCCTTTCTTCTGAGCGGACTCCATTTACTATTACTCTCTGTGTCCTGTTCTCCAGCCAATTCTTTACCCAGGCTGTCATCTTGGGACCCACTCCCAGGCTGGCTAACTTGTATAGTAATCTTTGTGTGGGACTGTGTCAAATGCCTTGCTAAAGTCCAGGTAGGCCATGTCACAGCCCTCCCTGATCTACTACTTTGGTCACCCAGTCAAAGAAATCTATCAGATTAGTCTGGCATGACCTTCCGCTGTGAATCCATGCTGCCTAGGGTCCTGTGCCCCTCTGGCCTCTAGATACTCGACAATTCTTTCTTTAGAAGTGATTCCATCATTTCCCTATCACTGAGGTTAAACTAACAGGTCTATAGTTTCCTGCTTCTGCCTTGCTCCCATTTTGTGAAGGGGAATCACATCTGCCCTCCTCCAGTCCTCGGGTACCACCCATCCTCCCATGATTTGTTAAAAGGGTAGTCAGTGGTGTCACTAGTTCTACCCTTAGTTCTTTAGAATTCTGGGATGAATCCCATCAGGCCCCATTGCTTTGTCCACCTTCAGTTTTAAGAGTTCTTTCAGAACCCTTTCTTCTGTAAATGGGCCGGTATCAACTTCTGTATCCAGCGTGTTACTACTGTTTGTTTTATGTACCTCCCCTCTTCCTTTGTAAATACTGAGCAAAATATTTGTTTAGTATCTCTGTATTTTCACAGTCTCCCTCTGCCCACCCTCCCTCCCCTTTATTAAGCCTCACTATCCCTCCTTGGTCTTCCTTCGCTCCTGATGTACCTATAAAAGGTTTTATCCCCTTCTTAACTGAGTTGGCTATCTTTTCCTCGGTTTGGGCCTTTGCTGTTCTGACTGCCTTCCCAGCCTCCTTTTGCTTTAACTGATACAGTTCTCTGTCCTGCTCCTTCTCGATTCCTTGTGCTTCCTGAATGCTTTCTTTTTCTCTCTCGAACCTTCACTGCCACTTCATTTGAGAACCATAGTGGTTTCTTACATCGTCTTGTTTTGTTTATTTGCTTCACACAAAGCTCGTTACCTCTGTGATGGCAGTTTTATTATTCCCATTGTTCTTCCACCCCTCCTTCCTGCCCATTTGCTAGTGCATTCCTAAAGCACTCACCCATTTTGGCAAAGTCAGCCCTCCAAAGTCCAGTACTTTTGTCTTTGTATGGCTTGACTCTATTGCTGTGTTTATTGTGAACCATACTGTTCGATGGTCGCTAGTCCCAGATGGCACCCACTTCTACATCTGTGATCCTCTCTCCATCTCCATTTGAGAGAATCAAGTCTAATATTGCTCCCTCTCGAGTGGGCTCCAGTACTAGTTGTCTAAGGCATGCCCCTGTAGGGCATCTAGAATAACTGCACTCTTGAGTGGCAGCTGCAACTGCACTCCAGTTAACATCTGGCATATTCAGATCACCCATCGGCAATATCTCCCCTTTTTCTGCCATTCTAAGTTACTTTCTATCATTTCCTATCCATTTCCTCCCCTGAGAGGGTCTATATACAACCCTGTACGTGTTGTGGTGCCATTGCCTGTCTCCAAATTTACCACAGTGCTTCTTCTCCTCCCTGTTTACACTTTTGTTCTGTTGCTTTTATTCCTTCCCTTATGTAAAGAACTGCTCCTCCTCCTCCTCTTTTACCCTCCCTGTCCCTCCTGTAGACAGCGTATCCTAGTATGTTTATGTCCCAGTCATGGTTTGTGTGTACCATGTTTCTGTGACTGCCATGATATCCAGATGTTCCTCCTCCATCAAGGCCACTAATTCAGGAAGCTTGTTACCCAGACTATGGGCATTAGTACTCATTGCTCTCCATTTTTTGATGGCTTTACCTTCTGTTGCAGCATCCCCACTGACCGTTCTACCTCAGTCTTTTCTCATTTAGTACCCTGTTTTGTGGGAGAGGCTGGGATTTTCCTGCTGCTTGTCAGTGCCTCCCTTTGACTAGTTTAAAAGCTTGCCAATGAAGCATTTAAACCGATTGCTCAAAAGACTTGTTCCCTTCCTGGACAGATGCAGACCATCCTGCCAGTATAGGCTGGTGTCCTCCAGGTGGAACCCCAGTCCCCAATGAAGCCAAACCCTGTGCTCCCACCCATTTTTCAACCATTCATTAAACTGCATGGTGCCAATTGCCCTGCCTGCCCCATGCTTTTGACAGGCAGCACCTCTGAGAAGGATACTGTGTGTGCTACTCGTCTTAGGTCCCTCCCCAACTCTGCAATGTCCTCCTGCACTGCTCTAATCTCATGATGAGCCAAGTCATTTGTCCCTAGGTGGACAATTACGTCCAGCTCGGAATCCCTTGCAGCTGTTTTGTGATCCTGAGGATGCGCCCTGTCCCTCAAGCCATGGCACCAGGCAGGCACCTTACTTCATTTTCCCAGCTCCCCCAGTTCTATACCCCTAATAATGGAGTCCCCCACCAGGAGCTGCTTCCTTTCCTTTGGTGCCCTCTGCCTCCTTTCTGTGGGCCTCCCTTGTGACAGATATCATCAGTCTTCTCTCGGGTGGCATCCATAGGGGCTATGCTCCCCAGAATGGTGTATGGATTGTGGAGTGGAACAATTGACTGGATGTGCCTCTGTTCCACCCTCTTACCCTCCCTGAGCCCACTGTGGTCCAACTGCTGTGCTTTCTTCGCAACCTCTGAGGTAGTGATGGTGGCGTTAGTGCTCCCTGGATGGGAGGTTCCCTTTCTACTGTCCAGGGTGGCCTGGGGAAGGTTTCCTACTACTGTACAGTGCGGCCTGAAGACAGGCAACTTCCTCCTCAGGGCAGATAGTTGTCTGCAAATAGGGCAGCATCTCAGCCTCCAGAAAGACTCCCGGAAGACTGCTGCCCCACAGCCATTACATTGCACTACTCCCACATGTTTATCTAATTGTTTTTTTATTGTATTTGTGTGTGTGTGCGTGTGTGATTTGTTATATAGAAATATATATATATATATTATATAACTGTATGCTTATATTATCAGTGCAGTGTGCTAGAGAGGATATGACAGTGAAATGCACCTTGTACTCGAGAAATGATGTCAGAACCTCAGGTATAAAGGAACTATTTCCAGGGGTGGGTGGGGTGAGGGTGGGAAGGGGTTGGTCCTAAACTGTGTCCTCACAAAACAATCGACTAAAAGCTCTCACCCACCGCTGAGATGAGTGCCTTCCTGTCAGCAAGATACCCTACACAACAATTTGACAGAGAAAATACCCTGCTAATCAAACAGAGAAAATCCAGACATCCAAGTCAGACACAGGTAAACCTCTCCAGCCCCAAAACAGCCTGGTGGTTTGTTAGCCACAAAGGAAAATCAAATATGCAGTTATTTCAGCCCTTCTGAGGATGCTGGCAAGATAAGCAGTTTAAAACCCCCTTTCTGAATTAAAACTAAAACAAATACCAAGCAATGCCACTTTAAAAGTGAGAAAACTTCTCTCAGATGTAAGCAAGAGAGAGAGTTTAGTTACAGATGATTCGTCCAAAATAATATATCCCACGCAGCTTCTCAGTTGTTTCCAAGCACTCTTGTACACAACTTGGAAGAAGATGGGCTGCTGCCTCACACAGGATCACACCACTAGTTTATAGTAATTGAATAATGCTGACAAATGGTCTAGCTCAACAGTTCTCAAACTTTGTCATAGTGAGCCTCCCTAAGCCATGGCAAAGATCTTGAGCCTCCCCAAAACACTGAAATATTTTTGGGCCTCCCCATAGTAAAATAGTTTACTTTTCACAGTACATCGGGAATAAATTGAAACTTCATTGCATAGCTGGCTTTCATGTTATTAAGCTTATTGTACCCCCAAACAGGACAATCTACTTGCTCCAATATTTTGACTCTCAAACCATTGTTACCCCTTACTGCCATACTTTCATAGGTCATACTGACTTTTCTGTTGCCCATCTAACTGGAATAACCTTCCTGCCGACCTCTGCCTCTCCCTTCACATTGCTCTTAAGCAACTTCTCAGGGATTATTTTGCTCCTCCTGCTCTTATTCCTAGCACCTGTATGGTTAACTCTTGTATTTGGACAGTTCTGCTGCCAGTCTAATTGATCAATTGTTCCTTGCATTGTTAGTTTATTGTTCTTAATTTGTTTGACTTTTATTCATTTTGTATTGCTTGAGTGTTTTGCAATTACATTTTGAATTGTATTCTCTCACCACCCTTCCCAGGTACACCTGAAATAAGCCATGGCTCAGTGTACAGTACCTTCCCTGGTCACAGACTTGTGAATAAATACATATATACAACTACTATTATCCTCTTTCAGTTTGCCTTATCCCTTCACACAAAATCTATAAAGTTCAAAATTGAAACATAATACTTTTTCAAGACTTGCTTGAGCCTCCCTGGAATAGGTTGGGGCCTCCCCAGGAGGCTGGCCTCCTATTTGAGAACCCTGGTCTAGCTAGACAAATGGCTATGATGCTGAGCTCTGACTTGTGAAGACAATTACCCCACCTCAGGCTATGTTTGGCATCCAGTTACAACCTGCATCTTTTGCTATTTTGAATCACACAACCCTCCTAAAGTTGCAAAATATATTGATGCAGATTCTCACAGAATTCTAGTAATCAGTCCAGTTAGCCACAAAGGAAAATCAAATATGCAGAAGATAACAGTTTTAAAAACCCCTTTCTGAATAAAAACTAAAACAAATACCAAGCAATGCCACTTAAAGTGAGGAAAACTTCTCTCAGATGTAAGCAAGAGAGAGGTTTAGTTACAGATAATTAGGTCAAAATAGTATATCGCACTCGCCCAGCGACCCAGGTTGGGAACGAGCCTGGGCTGCCAGGGTTGGCAGGGAGGGAGAGGATTGAGCATCCAGAGGACAGCTCTCCTTCCCAGGAGGGAGGAGGGAATCCATGGCTCAGAGCTTGACTGCCCTGTGGTGGAGGCCTGGAGGTACAGCACGCTCCTTGTCCTACAGTGAGGGAAAAATGCACAGCAGACATCGGTGTGGGCGCATTGGCGTTGGGGATGCACGCCAAGCACAGAACACCAGAAAATGCCCTCTAGGCTCCTGGAAGACAGAGCACCCTAGCGCAGACCCTACAAGCCCACCTGCCTGTCCCATTCCGGTGCCCTGATGAATGGACGTAGTTCAGGGATGTGAGGTCCCCATCTCTGTCCCCGCCTGGGGCAATCCGAGGCTACATGGAGAGACTACCGCATGTGCAGGTAAGGTGAGGCTGGGCAGATGCAATTGGTGACTCTCGAGGTGGCGGAGTCTAGAGGGCAGGGAGAAGCATAAACAGAAGTAAAAAAAAAAAAAAATATATAGTAGTGTCTACTGGCTGCCAGCTCCACCTTCCTCCCCATTCTAGTCTAACAAACATCAGTGGAAAAACACATCACCACACACAGTGACTTTAACAGAACAAATTTTATTGGCATCACAAAACAAAGTAAGCACTGTAAGCAGAGAGCCAGACATTGAGGTATTCAAAATGCAGAAGACTAAGAGTACTAAGCCTAGTAAGCAGCAAAGTCTATTATCCCTCTGGTCAGCAGCAGCAGCAGCAACAACAGCATCCCAAGTTCTTCCAGTATAAATACACCAACTACTACTTTCGCGAGATGAAAGTAATAAGGAGTCATCATCCGTGGCACTAGACAGAACAGGTGATCGGGGGCACTGTGGAGCCGAGCAGCGAGCAGCAATTACGTCAGCTCACAGCAACAGAGGATGAATCTGCCTTAATCCTCCTATTTGAAGCCTCAGAATCTTCAATCTGATTCCACCATTGGAAAGAGCGACCCAAAATTAATAAGAATGGGCAATCCTAAAAGATAAAGGATCTGGAGGATCGGGAAAACTAAAATAACTGGTGGTGGTGGAAGCTCAGAAGCAGCCCTGCTGTTGGAAACCATGCCTGACTCAGGAGAAACCATTGCTACCTTGGGACACAAACTGCAGACCCTTATAGCCTCTATGTCTACCCTCAACCAAAAGGTGGACGATTTCAATGGCAGGGTCTTATTTTAGAAACGGCAGTGGATGGTCTCAAAGGAGATATTCAAGATGCACGCAGGCAGGTTGAAACCTCCTCTGGGGTGACCAGTTTACTGCTAAAGAAAGCCAACACCTGAGGGCAAGGCTGGAGGCCCTCGAAAATCAAGCCTGTGGTGCTAACATTAGAATAATAGGCCTCCCGAAGGCACAGAGGGAGATCATCCGACCCTCGCCAATCAAGGAATGGCTAACTGAAAACTGTCACCAGAACTAACTGCTATCGACAGGAGATCCAAAAAGCTATAGAGTCACTCTTGTGGCCTTGCACAGAATCAAGAAGTGCCCGTACCTTGATGTTGGTCTCCTCGGGGTCACAGCCCGCTACAGAATCTGCGATATGCCCAGAGAGCAGCACCCTTGTTCCAGGAGGATCAACAGGTCCACATATTCCTGGATATCAGTTATGCGATGAGACAGCGACACAAGAAATTCAAGGGGTGGCGGGCCCTACGAGACCTGGGAGTGCTGCATACAATTATTTTTCCAGCTCAGCTCTGTATTGTGTTCAACAGCAAGACTTACAGTATATCTTTTCGGATCCCATTGAGGCCGGTAAATGGGCGGATCGGAGGGCAGCTGAATCTCGGAGGCATACGGTCGATTCAGATGATGAGGACATAGAGGCAACTACTTGAGTGCTGTTCCCCAGGCCTTTGAACACTTTTTCTTTCTTGTGGTAACAGTAAGAAATAACCTTAACAAAGCTCTTGTTGGTTTGAGGTCTTTATGTTGACAGCTCTTAAGCTGTTATAATATCTGAGACTCTCTGTTTATTTTTGAATATATTGTGTTGTAAAGTACACTATCACAAGTTTGAATTTGAGCTCCACAATTTAATCCAAGTGTTTACCTTCTACTCAGTGGGGCTTGACTGGGGTGAAGAGTGGATTTGTTCTTTATATCGTAGTTTAATACTGTGCCACTATTTCTTTTTTCTATATATAAAACTTAACATCAAGCTTTAACACATGGCACCAAATGCCCTTTTGGGGCAAAAGCTTTATAAGGACTGAAATTGCTGGACAATCTGATTGGCCATGTAGCTCATGGCTTATCAATCAGCACAAAATGTGTAATTTTCATATTTGCAAAATATTATAGGTTCCTCCTAATGTAGTACCTTTATATGGTAGATGCAAAATATACTTTGATTAAGGGTGGGGTTCTTGTATCTCTTCCCATTGGGTATAAGCACTTAGCTCTTTGGGCTGTCTACTATATGTATAATTCATGTCTTGTATATGACAAAATGAAAAATAAAGTATATATAAAATAAAAGAACAGGTGATCAGGCATTTGATTTAAGCAGTGAGCTGCCTAGTGAGGCCTTAGCGAAGCCCTGTGTCACTTCAAAAGAAACACAGTTTTGTACCTGTTGATGATGAGCTGCAAGAGAAGCGAAGTAAAGACAAGAAATATGACCAAGAAAAAAGGGCCAGGCTGTTTCAGCCTCATTGGCTGACAACTATAAATGGTTGAGATACGATGAAAAAAGGATTGATGTATTGCGAGTGTGCAAAAGTATCCCACTATTGCAACAGCAGCCTTTTCAAAAAGTGTGTTTGCCACGGACTCTAACAGTTTTAGAATTGAGTCAATACATGCACACGAAAAGTCCAGCCCACATGTGCTATGCCAGAACTAACATATTCTGGAAAGTGGCCAGTGTGCAGTTCATTGTGATATCAGTGAGTCACCATTCTATCAAGCCTTTTCACAGTTGGAAGAGGCCACAAAGGTGAAGATGAGATGCCTGTTTAACACAGCGACTCCATTGCAAAAATCCGTGCCCTTTTCTGACATGGATTGGGTAAGTGAATTGCAAAAGAAAAATGGAATTAAGCTTGGTACAAATTATACCAATCATAGGCAAGCCAGGGACTTTTGCAGAGCTATATCTGCTGTTCTATGCAACACACAGATGCAGACTATTAAAAATGCAAAATATGTTACAGTTATTGCTGACAGCAAATCCTAACACAAAAGCTATATGTACATATCTGATCCAAGCCATACCTTTGGAAGCCTCAAATGCTGAAGGTGTCTTTAATGCAATAAGAACTGCATTAGATTCATTACATCTTCCTATCACTGACCTATCGAATGTGAGCGATCCGGGCCCACATCTGATTTCTGCCAGTTTTGATGGGGCAAGTGTAATGCAGGGTGAAAGGGGTGGAACCATCGAAGTTATGGGAGCACTGTCCTCACATCATTGCCATGCACTGTCTTGCCCGTAGCTGGAGCTGGCAGTTCTTGATGATGAAAACAAGCCCTTTCATATCAAAGCTTGAAAATACCCCAAAGAGCATATTTAAATTCTACCACTATAGTCCCAGAAAAATGAGGAGCTTCAAGAAATTGCACAAGTGATGGATAGTGATCTGGCACACTTTAGTGCAGTTAAACAGGTGAGATGGCTTGCCAGCAGATCACGTTCAGTACATGCAATTCAGGTGAACCTACCTATAGTTGTTCAAGCACGTGGAACAAACTCCAGCTGGTGCTGATGGTTCAAAAGCAAAGGTGCTGTTAAGAGAGGTACAGTCTATGCACTTTATCAAAATCTCTTTATATCCTGCAAGATTTTTGCCCATTCTTAAAAATCTGTCACTGCAGTTTCAAAGAGATGACTTAATAATTCTTGAAGTATCACATCTCATCAAGACCTGCCTCCTCTGGCTGACAGAACTGAAATCAAAGCCAGGAAAATACATGACAGTTTTGTAGCTAATTACAAACCTCAGGACAGATGCATGAACTTTGTAATTTCAAAGAAGGGAGTTGAAGACAGTTCCCTTCACATTTAGGCCCTGTCACACTCACGCTTGCGCCGGTAGCGGATGCAATCCGTTACAGCGCAGAGCGGTGCAATGCGTCCACACCTTTGGCGGTGTCCATTCACGGGACAGGCACGCGATCCACTGTCCGGGATCGGGTGACCGTTACAGCGGCGCCCGATCCCACAATGCAACTTCGCGCTGCGTTTGGTGCCCTACGGGGATATTACCGGCAGTCCACACTACGCAGTAGCGTTATCGAGGCGAGGATCGGTTTCATAATCGCTGTTGAAACCACCTCATATGTGGTTTCAATAACGTTACGAAACGCTCCTGTAATGTTACAGGTGTAAACGCGACCTGTTACGGTAACGTTTTACACCCTCTGTAATGTTACAGAGGCATAGTGTGGACAGGGCCTTAGAGGGCAACTGCCCTGAAATAAATTTCAGGACAGATACACAACTGCATACTTTAGTAGATGCAACAATATCTTACATCGATGTAAGATTTCAACATTTCTCACAGATGCCTCTGAAATGGTTCAGCTGCCTAGATTTCAAGCAATTTGATCTACCAAGAGAACAACTTGCAGAGTTTGGAACCAGTGAAGTGGCTACTTTAGCAGCATACTTTAATTTTTTCACAGAACAGCAGCAGGAAAATATTAGATCAGAATATGCTGCATTTAAGGCTCTGCTGAAATCTGCAGTTGACAAACCCTATCTGCAGGTGTATACAAGATCGCTGAAAGAAAAACTGCCCCAGATTGCTCACATGCTAGAGTTGGTGGAAATACTCCTTGCAATGAGTGTGTCAACTGCAAAGTCGCGAATGAGTGTTCTCCATTCAAAACCTGATAAAAACAAAAATAAGGACACGTCTGGCAAATGACACACTACAGTCACTTCTTCAAATAGCAGTAGAGAGTCCAGAACTATGTGACTTCAGTCCAGATCCAGCAATAAACCACGGCTGCTATCTGGTCCAGGCACAACATGTTTATGGGCATGCTACTACTGCTGGTTCAACTGAATCTGATGCTTCTGTATCTCATGTTGCTAGCACTGCTGCTACTGCTCCGTCATCATCCTGTGCTAGCACCACTACCACTAGTACACTTGATGTTGGTGACAATTCTGAATCGAGTTCTGATTATGTTTGCCCTAATTATTCTCTGCTTCATTCTGGCTTGTGTGGGACTGGCACCACTTGACGAGACTTCAAATCACACAATCTGTATTAAGAAACATTTAAAGATAGTTACATATTCATTTTTACTGTTTTCTATAGCCTACATCTAGGTAGCATTAATAATAGAATGACACAGCCATTTACTTTGCTGCTACATAATTTTTATATATGTTTTCCTTAAAATATTGTGATCCGACCATCGGACTACCACTCATGACAGTGGGACTACCATTTTGGATAGACCAGTTGTCCTGGACTACCACATAAATTTGAAATTTGTTGACTCCTGGTAGCCATACATATTATATGAATAACTGGGCGATCATGTACACTTCATATGTTTTGGGGCAATGGACAGTGCTGTTTTTCACTTTGTCAGTGTAACCTACTCTCAGATAAACCAAATTGCACTACAGCCATGCAACTTAGTCTGTGCATCCAGTTATGCTTCTAATTCATTTCTAAGGCACCCGTGCAATGTGTAAATTTTGAAACAATTACACAAGAATTTATTCATGCACAGGTGCCTTATAAATGAATTACAAGCATAACTAGATGCGCACACTTAGTCGCAACGGCCATAGTGCACTTGGTTTATCTGTCAGTGCGTTACACTGACAAAGTGAAAGAACATTACTGTCCATTGCCCAAAACATATGAAGTGCACATGCGTAGTCCAGTGACACATGTAATATGTATGGCAGGACATGCATGACTTGTTCAAGAACTGTCATGGTGAATGCCGCATGGCCCTGTAGCCTCCTGCAAACTCAGCACAAGCAAGACATCCACCGATAGGGTAACATGCACTATACCATTCCCATACCAATACCTACAGCTATCACATCAAGTTTGTGTTTTAAATACCATGTTGAGGTGTTCCTCAGCACTTATCCCTCATCACAACACTTTTCAACATATTTTCATCAATGATAATCCTTATTATGTTGTCCGTAAAGAACTTCATGTTAAAGATATACCCCAAGAAGTTGAGCTACCACTCCGTAATGGCCAGTGCTGTCATTAGCCATTGCCTCCTGTGCATCTCTTAACACCCTTGAAGTTTGTGACATAGCGTTGTAAAGCATGTTAATTATAATTTCATTAACCTTTTGCGATGTGCCACAGTCGAACCAGTGTGTTATTTCCTTCTCTTGCTCTCTCATATATTTCTTGATGCCTACATGGCGGTCTGTCATCAAGCTTTGAATATGTACACCGCATCCTTCACCTTACGTATTGAGCGTTTAAGGCCTCCAGCTCCATAGCATTCGAGCTGGAGACTTCATTGCTCTGAAACGGGGTGGTGGTGGGAAGAAAAAAGTAATGCTTTCATATTATTCTTAACAACTAATTACTCACCATCAATGAAAATGCTAGATATATTGTAACCTGCACTACAACTACTTTCATGTGGAAGCATCACTGTAACAACAAAAGGAAAGGGCTTTAAAATGTGATTAAGAAACACAGTGGTAAGCACCTGAATTAGTTGCATGTCGCCTATCTTAGACCGAGTCAAGTCCATCAATGAATAGGAACCAAATTTCGCTGTGTGTCCGGAGAGCAACAACGGGTGTCACCACCCAGTTTAGCACTTGTTCCTTTCATTGACATCAGTAGTGACTGTTGTTGATGTTACCATACATTATGGACTGATGGTACTAGGTAGGAAGACTGCATGAGACTGTAGAGTTCGAATAGATATCCGAGGAATATTTAGGTGACTTAAGAAATTTAGAATTCAGACAGGGCTTTCACCACTGAGTAAATTCCAGAACAGTCAGAAGATTGCCCACGAGAAGAGTTCCTAGATGTGGCTGCGATTCCCATACAAACTTGTGTCCATTTGGACATCGTGTTCCAACATAGCAAATCCTCCAAGTAGTTTCCATACATAAACGGTCCCAGTTGCAAAACACATCAGGCATACTCTCATTAGCATCACTAATGCACTTTCAAACACTAAGAATAACGTTGCCTATGTGGTGGGGTACCCACGCTCAAAGGAACATAAATGTTCAGGAGAGAATGTATTACAGAACAATTTTAATATAAAGGTAAAATAAGTTTCAATATTTGTAATACAGAAATAATTTAGTAAAAAAATGTATACAATACTGACTACTGTTGTACAAAATGTAGTACCCCTGCCCTGTCTACCCCTGCTTCCTCCTCCTGCCCTGGGCCTCCATGGGATCCTCACTATTGAAGACCCAGGCACAGTATTCAGTGATTACTTATGCCTGGTCCAGACTCCTCAATCCACCCTTTTCTCTGGCCTCAATGTAGTGAACTGTCTCTTCCCTCCTTCTGTACCATATATGCCTAAAGAGCCCTGAATACTACAAAATTCAAGTATCTGGGAGTTTGGATAGCCCAAAGACTCTCCTTCATTGAACATATCGAGGACTTGCTAAACGACTTCAGCAAAGGCTTGGACTGTTTTTAGAATCAGCCAATTTCTCACCAGAGATGCCAAGAAACAACTGGTCCAATCCATTTTCCTATCATTGGTTGATTACGCTGACTTCCTCTACAGCCAATGCCCCAACTCTTACATGGCTAAACTGGACACACTCTACCATCGAGGCACTGAGGTTTATACAGGACTCCCCTTGACACACACTGCACCCTATATGCGGCAGTGGGATGGACATCACTAAAGTTCAGGCGCCACAAAACGCTGCTCTCTGGACCTATAGAGCCATCTCTAATAAGCTGCCTTATTATATCTCCTGCTGTCTTCCCTGAGTATAACTAGAAATCGCGTTAAAGTTACTCAGCTATTACATTAAAGTACCCAAAGCAAAATCACCCCGGCAGGGGCAGCCACAAGCTTCTGCTACCTACCTTATGGAACGATCTACAAAAACCCTCAAATTAAGCACTCTAATCGGTATAAATGCTTTCAAGATGCTTTATTTCCATACGCTCAGAGAAGTATGTAACTGCTTCACCCACTCAGACCCAGTACTGGTATATAGCCATGCCTAGACCCAATTTTAAGTACTGACCCCCCAGCTTGCTCCTCACCAGCCTAATTGTTCTCTCTCTTATCCCCTGTCTTATCAACACTAGGCCCATCCATCCCTTTATTCTTCCTTTCCCAACCTCAGATAGGAGCTCACTACCCTGGGTTGTGACATCCTACCATGCCCCGTACTTTATAACATTCAATCCCGGGCTCACACATACCCTTTTCTCCATCCACCTTCTACTTCCAGCTTTACCAACTCCTTTCTGTGCACCGCTGCCCCCTAGCCTTTCTCCCCTACTCCCTCCCTCTCTCCCTACCTTCACCTCTACCTGGTGTATATTTTATTTTATTTTTTCTTCCGTTACTTCCTCCTGCAACCTTAGATAACCTGCTTTATCTTCCTATAGACACTTCTATGTATGTAAATACCGTGTAATCTGTACAATATCTGTATAATTCTATGTACATATGAACTTCTTTTCTTCCTCTCTGTAAAGAGTATTATCTGTATTGCCTTGTAAATACCTGTGTTGACCTGTATATACAATTGTTCATGCTCCACCCAGGTCCATCTTGCAAATGAGTTTCTGCTCAACGATGAACGCCTGGTTAAATAAAGACCTGATTGATTGATTGATTGAGAACCATTGCCCCCACCCCTGTGACAGTCTAAGCTCCTTCATAGCCTTGGCACCTCTCACCACCCTGGCAACTGATCTGGCATTTTTAGTATACTTCTCCTATACCTGATCCCACATTAATGACTGAACCTAGCATATGTAGCCCTCTTTTCCTTACGGCTCCTGGACCAACAGCTTGGCTTCCTAAACTCATCAGCCCTTTCGTCTTGCCCTAGCACAAGACATCATAACCTACTGCAGCCATCTCTTAATGGCCCAACACCTACTTCATGACATCCATGTCCAGAGTTATACACTCCAAGTGCACATTGAGGAGTTCACCCATGTTGTCAAACTAGGCCCCAGTACAGTCCACTGTTACCGTCCTTATACAGACCTTCACACCACCGTGGCCAATAAATGACAAAAAAACTTCCAAAATATTCTTTTGATACACTTTTTGTTTGTATTCATTGTAACAATATAAATAAGGCAGTTGCAGGAGTTATATTGACAGTCTGTTAATCACCCCATAGGGACAGTATGGCACTGGAGTTCACCTCGTGCGTTACACACCTGGGGATGATTAACAGACTGTTAATCTAACCACTGCTAATGCATTATTGTTTAGTAAATGGTTTACATGTACATAATACAGTGCCATAGAGTTCAATAGCTTTAAAAGTATTACATATTGTGACCGGTTCTGGATCATAAAAACAAACCAAAAAGGGTTCCAGTAACAGATACACAATTTTCAGCCGTTACTTACCTGGTAATGCCATCATCTGTGGAATCTATACAGTCATCATCAGATTGAGAGTCAACAAAATCTGACACCTCCCAGTCAGGGTCATCTTCTTCATCGTCTTGACAAATTAAGTCATCATCTTCCTCATCCCTGGATTCCATGTCATTGGAAGTGTCACTGACATTATCAGTTGTCAATTGCTAAGGTTCGTACTGAGTGCCAACAGACACCATTGGAGATGCACTGATGCAGACTCGAACACCACGATGTATCCCAGTTGTCATTGTTTGAATACCTCTTGAAAACCTAGCCTTTCCAGTGCCTGCTGGAACATACTTTAATGTCTGACTACACTTTATGGTAGTGATCTGCAAACAGTTGGTTAGCATTGTATTGAAAACGACAGCACAATGATAGGGTTACGTAATAAACCAGAAAGTTATAGCCTAGGTACATTAGGGAGCAAAGAAAGACTAAGGCAGGGATACTGAAGCTGAATAAAGAGAAAGGTGGGTGGGCAGAGAGCAACAGTGAAAAAGCAGGGATACTGAGCGAATCGTCTGCTCAGTATTCACAATGGAAGAGCAGGGGAAGATACTAATCCAGTCAATAGAAGCACTCTGGATAGGGGTTGATATTAGTCCTTTCACAGAAGAAAGGGTTGTGAAAGAACTCTTAAAACTGAAGGTGGATAAAGCAATGGGGCCTGATGGATTCACCCCAGAATTCTAAAGAACTAAGGGATGAACTAGTAAAACCACTGACTACCCTTTTTAACAAATCATGGGAGGATGGTGTGGTACCTGAGGGACTGGAGGAGGGCGGATGTGATTCCCTTCACGAAAGTGGGAGCAAGGCAAGGGCAGGAAACTACAGACATGTTAGTTTGACCTCAGTGGTAGGGAAAAGATGGACTCACTTCTGAAGAGAGAATTGTTGAGTACCTAGAGGCCAGCGGCACAGGACCCAAGGCAGCATGGATTCACAGCAGGAAGGTCATGTCAGACAAATCTAATTGATTTCTTTGACTGGGTGACCAAAGTAGTAGACCAGAGAGGGGCTGTGGACATGGCCTACCTAGACTTTAGCAAGGCATTTGACACAGTCCTGCACAAAGATTAACAAATCAGCCAGCCTGGGAGTGGGTTCCAGGGTGGTAGCCTGGAAGTAAAACACTGGCTGGACAACAGGACACAGAAGGTAATTGTAAATGGAGTCCACAGTGAAGAAAGGGGCTTACTAGTGGAGAACCACAGGGTTCAGTACTGGGCGGTCCTTTTAATGTCTTTATAAGTGACATTGCCGAGGACTGGAAGGAAAAGTATGCCTTTGCAGATGACACAAAGATCTGCAACAGGGTTCATACACAAGCGGGTGGAAAGGATGAGAAGGGACTTGGCAAGGTTGGAAGAATGGTCAAATGTATGGCAGCTTAGATTCAATGCAAAGAAGTGCAAAGTAATGTGGGAAACAAATACTCAGGAAGAGTATACAATGGGGGTGAGATACTAACAACAACAGAAATGGAAGGGACCTGAGGGTAGTCATATCAGACGACCTAAAGGTAGGCAAGCAATGTGAGATAGCAGTAAGGAGGGCTGGAGGATACTGGGATGCATGGGGAGAGTCATCACCAGTAGAAAACAGGAAGTTGTCATCCCTCTGTACAGACAGTTGGTGAGACCCCATCTGGAGTACTGAGTGCAGTTCTGGAGACCCCATCTCTGCAAGAACAAAGACAGGATGGAGGCATTCCAGAGGAGGGCAACTAAAATGGTGCAGGGTCTGCACCAGAAGTTATCTGAAGACAGACTAAAGGAGCTTAATATGCATACCCCAGAGGAAAGGAGGAAAGGGGACATGATAGTACCTTTCAAGTACCTCACAAGGAGTCAACAAAGTCCAACAGGGTAGCATCTTTCAGAAAAAAGAGATGTGTAAGAACAAGGGGGCATGCCAGCCCAGTGGCGCTTGAGGGTTGAGGCGCTGGATGTCACACCGGCGACCCGGGTTTGAAGCGAGCCTGTGTTGCCGGGTCGGCAGGGATGGAAGAGATTGAGCATCTGGTGGACTGCTCTCTTTCTCGGGAGGGCCTGGGGAGCATCTGCTCATTGAGTGACCTCTGGTGGCAGCTGGAGGTCACCAAACATAGCGACATGGTGTATGCCTGGGGACAGAGCTACAGCATCACACTGTCTCGCTGGCTGTGCTCTGCAGGGGATAAAAAAAAGCAGAAAAACACCCCTCTGGCTTCAGCGGAGATGATGGGGAGTTCAGGGGCACAGCCCACATCCCAGTGCTGACCCCTGCGATCGGAGGACTCCACGCCAACCCGTCACCCGATAAGACCTCTCTAATTACAGAAAGGCCATGAGGAGGATGGACCCGCTCAGGGGTGATCCGAGGCCGATCTGCCTGGGTGGTCAGGTGATTCCCTCCGGTCCATAGCAGGGTTCAGCCAGGGAGTAGCAGCGGTTGTCAAGGTACATCCCAGAAGGATGCCCGGGCATGGTGGAGATAAAATAGTTAAAAAAAAAGAAAAGAAAAAGGGGCACAATTTGAAGATAGAGGATGGCTCAGAAGCAACATGAGGAAGTATTTTTCATGGAGAGTATGGTGGATGCATGGAATGGCCTTCTTGAGGAGGTCGTGGGATCAAAAACAGTGGGGAATTCAAGAATGCATGGGACAGACATAAGGTAGTTATAGTGGGAGGTGGGAGGAAGTAGGTTGTTGGTTACCTAGGAGCTGCAGCTTATTCAATAGGTAGGAAATGGGCAGATTGGGTGGGCCAAGTGGTCCTTGTCTGCCATCAAAGTCTATGTTTGTATGTTTCTATGTGGAGGATCAGGCTCCGCCCTCAGGAGCAATCCAGGGGCACTGCATCCAGGGGATGCCGGGTCTGTCGGAGGAGGCAGGGGCTGAGGGAAAAATGCCACCAGAAGATAAAGCATAGTAAATAAAAAAAAAATCTGGATGTCATGCTTAAAGCCACCCTGCACCACCCTTCTGGCAGAAGTACCCATGAGCCAGATCACAAGGGTAGTTGTGCTGGGGTGGGGGCTGCACCATCCCTTTTGCAATTCCAGAAGCCCCTCAGTGGATGCAAGAGGGCTCAGGTTACACCAGCCAGGAGCTGGTCTAACGGCTCTGTACCACTGCCTGGCTGGGTGGAAGGGGTGTAGAACCTGGAAGGTGGGGACCAGGCCTGCTGGAGCAGTAGGGGTGCCATAGGGTACGATGGGGGCATGGCAGCAATGAGAGGGAGGCGGAGGCACCTGGCTGGAAGTGCCATATGGAGTAGCACATAGCTGCTTGGCCGAGTGGGAGGGTTGGGCGCGCCACACCATCATGACCCGGATCCAGGTGGACGCAGTCCTGACAACTGCCCCACAGGACTCACAGTCCCCAGCAGTGTAGTCAGGCATCCATGCAGGGGCTGTGTATCAGAGGAATGTTGCAGTGCCTGGGGCAAGTATTTGTCCACCGCATGCACCCTGCTATCCATACCATGTAGAGGACTGTGGGTCCTGTGGGGCAGGTGCCAGGGCTGCTTCCACTTGGGGTCGGGTCAATGATGATGTCGTCATGCCAACCTACATGTTTAGTGCAACCTTGTAGCTGTGACAACTCTCAGGACTTTGGTGCAGGGGCCACCATTTATATAAAATGGGTGCAGGTTCCTGATGTACTCAAATTTGCTGCAGCCTAGATTGCTGCAAATTGTGGCGATCTAAGTGCTCTCTTAAAATAGAGCCCCATATGTGTACTAAATTCCACAATGTCCATATTGTCCTCTGGTGAACTAAACATATGGGATTGTTGTAATGCAGTTGATGTTTGTTCAGTTATAAGTCTCATCATTGGTGTGGATGCAAAATGATATTTTAGTTTGATTTTCTAATCAATTTGAAAATGTCCACTTTAATATTAAATATGTTCACCACAGGTGAAGAAGCAAAAGAAAGGCCACACGCAAAACACTTGTTTGTGCTTATGTTAGTGGTAAATCAGCAGGATTACCACCAAGGAGGAGCACGCACAGTGGTTTAAGGCTCTAAGCTGCAAACCTGGACACCTGGATTTGAACCTATAGCCCCACTTGCATACTGTGTGACCCTGACCAAGTCACTTAACTTCCTTGTGCTCCCAGGTCGCACCTGTAAACAAGCTTTCAGCTTAGTGTGTCTCTCCGTCTTTCCTGGTTAAAAAAAAAAAAATTCAGAATTATTTTTTTGTTAGAGTTGCTTCCCTCAAAGTTCTCTTTGGTCTTGTGCCACCATCTCCTCTGCATCCTCTTCTAGCCTTTTCCCTTTTTTGAATGTTGATTTATTGGCTGGTGGATTTTTTGTTGTTGTTGTTATTGTATGAGGAGACCTTTCTCCTGTTGCTCCTTGATTAGTGGAGATAGTATTTTCTTTTTTTATATAAATTTTCTCCTCTTCCCAGCTGCCTCTTCAGACCGACCCCCACCAGCTCAGTCATCCGGTATCACTGGGACTTACCTCTGCCCAGTCGCCGGGTGCAGAGCCTGATGGGGTCGGTCATCACCCACAACTGGGGCATGTTCTGTTTTTCTTCTGTTCCCATTCCGGTGCTGGGCACACATCCAGATGTGTGTGTGTGGAGGTGCCTGCATGTCAGCGGAAAGTCCCGCAGCTCCCTCCCATTCCTGGTCCCAGCAGACCCGCACTACCCATGGGCTTCCACTCAGGAGCAGTCATTTGGCGGAGCACCAGTCCTCCCTCCCTGGGAGAGGACAGCAATCCTCTGGACGCTCAGTCCTCCCTCCCTCCCCAGCTGACCCCTGGCACTGCCAACCACATTTTATTGCTTTTGTTAGGTTGTTGTTTTATGACTAGATTTTAATCTGAATCTTTGTTTTGCCAACCTTGTGACCTACTTCTGGAACAACACCTCGTGGATGATTTTCTGTTCTGTCCCACTTAAAAGTTCTCCTTTTCAAAGTCACCTGTATCTCTCTCTAATTTTTCTTTTTATTCTATTAAAGATTTCAGTCTCAAAATTTGGTAGTGTTATTAATACATCTCATATTCAAGTCAGTAAATTCCAAGTTTTCTTAATGGTCTAATTTTATCTTGTATATCAACAATTGCTTTCTCAGTTTCTTTGTTATCTTTCTCATCTTTATGTATAGGTGCTTTCATTAATTCATTAGTGCACTTTGTGAGTGCTGCCTCCCATTCTTGTTTTAAAATGTCATCAGGGAGACCACAAGCAGGCTGTTTGTCTAGTCTCAGACCACGTGGGGACCAGTCCTTCTCTAAATATTGTTCCAACGTAATTATAATATTTACTGATTTCTAGTGCTTTAACCTTTTCAAGTTGTAAACAAAGTTTTAAGCTCACTGGAGTCCGAAACTGTGGCTGTGCTGTAGGCTCTGTGCTTTAAAGTAGTTTCTTTGTCTTCAAAACAGTCAAATTCTCCCATTGCCAACTGTTGTGCTTCACTTGCTGAGTGCTCATCAGTTAAATCCTGTGGATGGCTCATGCCCTCTCTTGATGTGATCAATCTTTAGAACGCCAGCTAATGGAGACATAGCATTCTAAACATATATGCTGTATCGGGGCTTTAACTCATGGTTCCCAGCTGGAAATCAGCTGGTACTCTCCTGCTAAGCTGTCTGCTTGACTGATCATCCGACAGCTGCTGCAGAAGAACTATTCAGGTCTAGATACAGACAAAAAGCAGCGTGTCTCTGGAAACAGGGCAGGGGTGTAGATATGGGCGGCTTACCTAAAAACTCAGCACAAAAACAAAAGAATCTGCACACAGGTGCCAAGAAATAAATACAGGAATTGTAGTTTTGTATGAAATGAAGAGTTTATTACTCCATGTGTTCCAAATGGTGAGGACGCACTTGCTCCTAGTGCTTCAACCGTTACAGGTCTTCGTAAGGGAAATACCCATACCTGTCCCAACCAGGTTTTCATCCTCTGACTGTTAAAGACACAGTCATCCAGTTTAACACTTTATAAATATTTCCGTGCATAGCAAGCATAGTATCACAAATAATCACATAGTTTATACTACTAACCAAAATCTAAAGAACGTCATTATCAAAAAGTGTAATAACATAGAGAGTGAAGGAATGTATAAAAACCAAGTGTGCACTCTGAAATGCAGAGTTATCTGGGCTGTTTCAAACTAAATATTTGTTGGACCAGAAAAATTAAATTATTTCTGTAATAATCATTCTTGTCAATCACTTTATGAGTGGTTCCTTATAAGAACATAGGAACTTAAAGAGCTAGTGTACTGCCTAAAACTAATATAAGACTTAAAAGCAGCCAACCATTACCTTCAATATCTGAGGTACTTTTCTTTTTCCTTTGTTTAATTAGAAGATTGTTTACCCGATGTTAGTAGGTGTGATGCATGGGACAGCACTACCTGGCAACTGACATATCTAGTTCTACTGCTCCTCCACAACATCACCAGCATTGTGACCTCACTGACTGTGACATCACTGCTGCTTAGGAACAACAATTCAGTGACTGCCAGGTCATTCACCTGTGATGTCACTGTCAGTGATATCACAGTGCTGATGATGTACTGGGGTAGTAAAGCTACGGTAAATATGTCACCTGCCAGGCTAAGAGCTGTTCCACACATCCAGCACAATATTATAACATTGAAGGCTTTCTGAAGAGCAAAAGGAAAAGAAAATACTTCAGAAATAAAAGTTTTATTTGGCAACAGAAAAGGCCAGGATCAGCCTTCAAAGGCTCAAAGCACATCCCAGGGGTGGTTTAAATTACCTAGATTTTCACCTGTACCATTTAGTGGCAGAGGCTTGATTGGTTTCAGACTGGATTAAAGGCCCAAGAGGAGTGGCCTAGGTGTCCCTGGATTAGGCAGAGAGGCAGCACCGAATAACAGCTTATCTGGGCCTGGGCAAGATGCAAGTGTACCATTCAGGTGCCCCAGGAGCTTCCTAGTGGAGCATCTCTTACTGGAATGAGGGAGGATCAGGAGATTCTTGGGTGCAACCTCTGGGGGTACTCTGCTGGCTCTGATTTCCTCCAATCCGGAATTCCTCCCAGGACTTGAGGATCAGGACTTCCAGAGGTGGAAGATGGTGGGGGTTGCTGGTTGGGGAACCTGCATAGTAGTCAAGGGTTCATAACCTACCAGAGCTGGTGGAGAGACTGGGAGCCAGTCTCCTCAGATCTTTCACTATCTGCAAGTCAGAGACTGGGCCAGATGCATGGACCATCTTAGACTACAGAGCTCTCCTCTTTATGATCTGGACAGGGAATCTTATAGGACAGAGTTGAACCTAAAGGGCACTGTCTAAACATTATCACATCAAAGAGGGTTACCTAATACCTCACTGCAGGCTAGGACCTTATGGGAGCGAGATTTGGGAGGCCCTATTCCTGATAGAGCATGGAAAGAACTTTGTGAGTCCCACATGGGCCTAAACATTTGTAATAGACATGAGAAGCCCAATTTAATTTTTGCATAGCTTGTACCTTCCTCGGTAAAGGAGCACAAGTTTTCTCCCAGTCTCTCACCTCTGTCGCGGGGAGTTGTGGCACTGGAGTGACCACCCCTTCCACTGTTTCTGGTAGTGTCCGATCTTCTCCAATACTGGGCTAACATGGCCCAGTGTACATTCCAGATAAGCAGGTTTGGTTGCTCTTAGATCCCTGGGTGCTGCTGTTTGGTGTGGAGGGTGTGTGTGTGTGTGTGTGTGTGTGTGTGTGTGTGTGGAAGACAAGGAGTTCTACCCAAGGCCTGTTAGGCTTATGTTGGTTGTTGCCAGGTGCTATATTTTAAATACGTGGGTTACCAAACTCACTCTAGCCTTTGGAACAGGTGGTTATACTCTTGGGTTAAGAGGTGGGCAATCGGCTTGGGGAGACTGGATCAGTTCTCCTTGCATGTTTATCTTAGGTACTCATTCCAACTTGTGTTGCTATTGAGGGAGATGTTTGGGAGCTCTTCTTGTAATCAAGGCACTGGCTGCTCTTACTCTCATCTGCACTCTTGGTATTGTTTCTTCTGTGATGGTACATCAGGTGCTGCAGTAGATAGGTTGCTACAGAGTGGAGTTTGAGAGTTGTGATTCATTTTGTTATGTTATTCATTAACATTGGAGGCCTTGCTTCATTATTATCTGTCTGTGTGTCAGGTACTAGATGTTCGTTGTTTCATGTTTTGTTCTATTTTTAGTACCAATGATGTGATGCACCTCTGTTTTAATATGACTATCATTTACTGTTTCCCATGCTGGGAGGGAGGTGAAATATCAATTGTGAATGTTGTTGGTACTGTGTTAATAATTGTTGCATTGCATTTTGTTTTATGAGAAAGTTGAATAAAAGATTAAAAAATAATAATAAAAGTTACAACTGACAACTTAAAATTGTTATTATTTTACTGTGTGCCTGTTTTGGCTCCACTAGCTCTTTAAGTCCAAAACAAATAGTTGTTTAAATACAGCTCTGATTATATCTTACATAACAAAGCAGACAAACATACATTAAAGACAGTAATACAGGTACCAGGAAGGTACCAAGCACATTTAATTAACTGGTATCTTCTGGAAAATAGAAAAAAACTGATTTCTTTAGGAATGGTTTGTAAACTATTTCTTCATTAAAGGGTCACTGTAAACTTCAAATTAATGTTTAAATGTGACTGAGAAGGTATACCCTGTTATGACAAATAAATACAAAGAACTGTTGTACACTCACTGTGTTGTGGATGGTGGACTGCTGTCTCGAGCTGCACATTGTTTACATTCTGAGCAGCAGCCAGGCAGGATGTAGCACATGATCGTAGATGCGGTGTTGTGAATGTTCATGCAAGATTCAGGACCCACATTGTCTTAACAGGCTATCTGCTGATTCATCTTATGGTGGGTGATAAGAGTGCCACCTGTCAAGTAAACAGGCACTCAATATCCATTCATTTCAGGTGGGTTTTCCTGCACCTTGTTACTTTGTGGCATATTCATATATTTTCCTGTTTCCTGTTGTTGTCTTCTTGCCATCACTTTCATTAGCAACAGTGGTGTCAACATTCAAATCAACCTCAAAATTGTTGTTTGTATTGCAATACAGCATACTCCACAAACACCTACTCTGAGGTACATTGGAATGTTGACACCAGTACTATTCGACAGAGGGAGGTAAAAAAACAGATCTGACTTTTGATAAAGTGTGACAATTATTTAGTCAGACCATTAACTCTAACATGATCCTTAGTTTTCTTTCTTTTATTCATATATACTTTATGCTCTGCCATGAGGGTGACTGCAGGCAGTCACTCCACCTTGGTACCACCTGTGGCTGTCCACCGCTCCCCTGGTACTGCAGCCCTTCTTCCCTCATGGATCCCCCATGCAGGGCTAGGAAGGGAGGCTGTCCTCCCCATGAGGACTTCCTATCCAGATATGGGCTTCCGGCAATCCGGTGGTGGGCGGGACACTGATGCCTGCAGGGCTTCAAAAGAGCCTGCAGGCACCCTTTTCCACTTTTCATCCCTAGCCTTCATGGCCATGGCGTACATGCGTGGGCGTGCGCCAACATGTAGCCACCTCTTTGCTTCCCTAACTCCTGGTGCTGCCACCCGACCTCCACCAGGAGGCAGCTAAGGAGGGGACAATCTTCCCTCCCTCTCAGGAGAGGAAAGCCATTGACAGATGCTCAATCCTTTCCCTCCCTGCTGACCCTCTACAGAAAGCCTGCTCCCAAGCCCAGGTTGCCCACACATGGTGCAAGGTGTGGTATCTACCCTCAGTGCTGCTGGGCCAGCTTAGCCTTAGTTTTCTGAGCTAATTCCACTTATTGGTGGATATTAGGCTATTTCCTTTACTCCTTACCTTCATGATTTTACTGATGTCTACTTTTTTCCTTTAGGTACCAGTAGCCAAAAAGCTAGGTAAGGGCTTTTCCATGGTCCTTATCAAACAGACGATTTCCTTTGGTCACTTTTTCTTGATTAACTTACCCTTGCTGCCTTTTGTTATGTATTTTAATCTGTAACATCTTTATATGGATGTATTCAAGTTTGTACCTTGCATTATCTATCTAAAAATAAATAAATAAATGGAATCACTGGAAATGAATGGGCACTATTAATTTCAATGCAGTCTGATGTGACAGACTCAGCTAGTCATGTGGCACTAAGGTTCAAGTCCCAATTCCAGAAAGAGAAAATCAGAGTGACCGAGACTAGGTAAGCATATGTAAAGAACTAGGGGTAGGTGGGTGGTAGAGCATACATAGGGAAGAAAGTCTTTTTCTTTTCTTTTTTTTACTGCATTTAGATTGCTTTGAAATCACATAAATGGACGCTGAGTCATGCTACTCTGGGGCTGTGTGTACGGCAGTCATCATGACGGACAAACACTTCACAAAACTATGTGGTGCAGCCCAGGGTAAGTGGACGCACAGTGACCAGAAGGCTGGAAATGGTCTTGTTTATTTCTTTTCATTCTGATAAATGATCAGAACAGGAACTTACAATGATGCACTGTATTGCTTGATGGGATGGGGGGTTGAACATGTACCGGACTGGTTACTGGGGACTGGACTTTGATGAACTACACATAGGTGAGGAGGTTGGGTATGTGGTGGTAAAGTGAGCAGAAGGTGTGAAGGGTTGCCTTTTTAATTTCATATGGCGGTATCATCAGCTTAGCAGTACGCTAAATAAGATCGCCTGATAAAGTGAAAAGAAAACCTGCAAATACATGTGAGAATCTACCCTCTCCCTGATATATCAGGAGGCAGTATAGCGCAGTGGTTTAAGGCTCTGAGCTACAAATCTGGAGACTTGGATTTGAATCCGACAGCCCCACTTGTATACTGTGTGACCCTGAGCAAGTTACTTAACTTCCTTTGTGCTCCCAGGTTGTACCTGTAAATAAGCTTTCAGCTTAGTGTGTGTCTCTGGTTAAAAAAAAATATATATATATCACCACCAAGGCCACTGATTTTTGGTTTTACCAGGAAACCCAGTAAAATTCCAGATCTAGACTGCCTGCACACCAGTAAAACAAAGAATTTTATGGAATTTAGCATTTATACCAGATCAGAAATCTACAGAACTTGTATTTTTCTTATAATTGCTTTTTGTACTATTTCCAATTTGTTATTAAGCCTTCTTTTAGTCTTATTATTTATACACATACTAAAAAAATTATAGTAGAATACTGTACCAGTAAAATCCATAAATTAGACTAACAACCACCAGTGCAATTTCTGGAATTTCAAGCCTTGTGAACAAAATGTTATTACTTTAATCAGTGTAAGATTGGTGAGACTGACCTTGGAGTACTGTGTGCAAATGTGGACACTATGTAAGAAAACCGAGACTGACATGCTGGAGAGGGTACAAAGGAGGGTAACAAGAAACTACTGTATTTCAGATCTTAAGGGATGGATTATGAGTCTAGGCTGAGAGAGGTGGACCTGTACACCTAGGAGTACAGGAGAACTAGGGGGACATGTGCTTTTGTACAAGGCCCAGACAGATTACGATTTATGGGAAAGACTGGATCTGACTTTTAGGGACCAAATCTACAGCGCAAGAGCACATACTCTACAACTGAGGGTGAGACATGTAATTCATTGAAGAGACAGAAATGGTTCAGTCAGAGGTGGTACCTATTTGGAATGCTTTGCCTATGGAAATAGTAGGAGCTCATCTAGTGACAGTTTTAAATCTAAGTTGGATATACATTACGGAACTAGTAGGCTCGTTTTTAAATTATAGTGAGCACCATGGACATAAGTCTAACAGCTCTGTCAAACCTATTAAATCAGTTGCTTTGATCATCACATGTTAGAAAATTAGGAAATAAAACATTAGCATTCACTGCTGACAGCAATAAACTGCCTACGCTGACTGTCAAAAGTATCCAAGCTTGGAGACTTCCAGTGATGTCAGCAGCTCTATGGCAGCTTAACTCTCGAGCCGCCTGCCTCCAACAAAATCCAAAGGCATCCACTGAAGATAATAATGCAATCCCCAGCTAAAGGGACTTGCTCAAAAGTCCTCCTTACCAAGAATCCACAGACCCCGCAGAAACTGTATAACATGATCCAACAAGAAAAAGGGTTTCACATCGGAGGTCGCAGGAGAAGAGATCGAGTAGAAATGGCTCCCGCTGAGGAAGATGAATGCTCTCTCAGCTAGTGACCTCAATCTTACAGATGGCAAAAATGGTTAAAAGATTGACAGTACTCTCTCAGAACTTTGGGAGGACATAAACAAAATTGAACACCAGGCAGATCAGATCGAGATCAGCCTCACAAATGTCACCAAACAGGCCGACCATCACGACCGGATCCTCCTCTTCTTACTAGCCAGGAAAGAGAACTCACAAATAAATTAGACGACCTGGAAGTTAGAGCCGACCAAAATATTAGGTGTATGGAATCTGGAGGGCTCTGAGGATTAAGCCACTGACCCATCACCTTCTTACAACTGTGCTCTGAGAGGCTCTAAATCTCCCATGTACTTTAACCTGATAATGGACAGAGCTCACCGCTCACTAGTTCAAAGGTCTACCAACCCCGGCCCGACCCAGATCCTTCATTGCAAAACTTACATCCTACAGTGCAAAAGAAGAAATTCTATGACTCGCCTGGAGGAGAAAAGCCATTATGTTTGGGAAGCACCAGACACAGATAGGTAACGACTACACCAACTTGGTTCAAGAAAGCAGGAAGGCCTTATGGCCCATCATTAAACAACTGCGCACCATAAACTTGAGGGCCCAGATACTTTACCCAGCGCGTTGCAGATTGAGACAGAGGGAGGCTCCAAAACCTTCAAGATCTGTTGGCAGCGTCACAGTATCTGGAGAGTAATGAATTTCAGTCCCACACTTGGTAAAGGAGAGGCTGGAGAAGGAATTGATTCGCTCAGCATGGGCTGTGGCACGAAAGGGTCCCACCCCATCTCCCAACAGACCAACAAGGCCTGGTCCTCAACTTTATGAACAGACATTTGCACCACCTCACAGTACAGCTCCGCAGTCCAAATTAACTCCATCGCCATGCAGGACAGAAGAGATCGCTGCAACAGGTCACTAGCTGCACCTGGGACTACATCTGAACAGCCTACCTGAATTAACTAAAATAGACTGGGAGCAGAAATTCAACGCCCCGAATCTCTTGATGGTACTGTACAAAGAAAAAAGGACATGCTGCATGGAGGCGTAGAGGGTGAATTGGGAGGAGGGGAGAGAAAGGAAACTGAGCAAACAGTACAGACTCGTTGGTGGCTCCCCCAGGTTAAATTTCCTAAGGCAAGTTTGTTGAATAAGGCAACTCCAGTGGACAGACATAACAGATCTGAAATGGACTTTCTCGTCAGGGAGACCTTTGCCTAAGGGTAACCTCAAGTGTATACCATAAATGATACTGTACCCCCATCACCGGGTTACAAGAATCCCACTTAGATCTAGTGGCAGGCAGGAAAGGCCACTTGTGAAACACCAGTTAAATGGATTTCACACTGTCTCACTCTGTCCTCAGTCTCAGCTGAGCTGGAGGGATGACATCATATAGAATTTTGCAGCAGCATAAGCCACTTTGGAATGTTGCAGCAAGGAGTTAGTTAGAAAATTGGGAGGTTTAAAGTCAGTGTTGTGCAGTCTGTAGTGGAGGGAGGAGGTGCACTGCAGTGTGCAGTCCCTTAGAGCCCTCAGGTCTGATCAGAGCTACCAGTTGTAGTGGGTGTGTGTTCTCGCCCAGAGAAGGACACAGAAGAACACTTGTGAAGTGGTTGAGACCGTCTCCCAGTTGTTCCAGGGTCCCATCCTGAGAAGGATGGGTGGGAACCAGACCAGCTCTTAAGGGCAATCCTGGCCCTGCTGGAAAAAGAGAAACTGCCTAAGAAGATTTGTGCTGAGGCACCAAGAAGTATGTTTGTGTTTCCTGTGAGAAGCCTGTGGGCACCTGCAAACCAGGGTGAGTCAGCTCTGCCAGAGAGCCCATGTTTCACCAAGACTGTTGTGTTAAGTATCTGCTACTGTGGGTCAGGAAAGGACAGAAGTACAGTACTTAAGTTGTGTATGGTTTGAAATGCCTCTAATCAGTGGGGTCTACAGGGATGGACATAGCCACTTAAAGAACATTACACGTCAGGACACTATTTTCCAGAGATTGTAGACTGTTGAGTGTGATATACATTTGAGACAGCAATCTACAACCAGAGAGGTTCAAATGGAAAGGTGTTGATTCCAAATGAATGGCTGGGTACAGATTTGGGAGCAAGAGGTGGGAGACCCCCCATCTGGGTAACCAGATTTACTCTCTACGGAGTTCAGTTTGGGCACCTATAGCTTTCTCCGCACGGCCAGTGTTCACAGAAAGTACCCAGATGTGGGATTAGATGGAAGAGTTTCCCTTATGAAGCCAGTATGTGCTCATGGGCTGTAGAGGGAGCCACCAGTAAATATCCATGCCACATGGAAAGTAGTCCAAGTGCTGGCCGGATGTGCCATGCCAGGGAAATCCAGAGAAGAGTACAAGTTCGGGCTGGGAGCCTGTTGTGTTTCAGAACATGAGGGTTACAATGTGTAAGAAGATGTGTTCTGGTCTCCATTTGTCTGCATTACCAGGAGTGTAGCCCCGTGGGGTCCATCTATGCTTTATTATTCTGCTGGTGTTGTGAATAAAAGCCACATTCTAGAATCCCACTCCTGGTTTGGACATTACAGTTATGCTTCCTGTGTCCAGAGTTACTTGGGTGCCCCGACTAGAAGTCAAACCTAGCCAAAATGCCGAGCAACAGTTTCTCCCCGAACCCAGGCAGCCAGGTAGTGGGTTACATAATGGAGGCACCGCACAGAGCTAATAAAACAAAAAATAACATCAACCCTATGCCAGGCTGGTTACAAATTGGAGGCGACTGCTGGATTTGGTTGAAATTTTGGGAGAAAATGCAAGAAAGGTTGCTCAGATAGTGGCTTGCATTTTGGCTGTCTGGCATAAGTAGCCCAAAAAATGAAGCATGGCCAACTAAATGTGCCGCTGTGCTGCTGTATATGTGCTGCTGCAAAGTGCCACCTGTTTACCAAGAAGCAGTAAAGCCCGAGGTGTGCGCCTTGTCCTGCATCAAATTATAACATTTGCCAGCTTTTTAAGTGTTGTGTGACAGAAAAAAGTATGGAAAACTGTGGGAAACAAAGGGAGATTTGTGCCCTAGACGTTGGAAATGCTTGTGGTATGGACTAAGAGAGTCGCTGAGTAAAATGCCATGAAAAATGGTTGAAATAGTGCTCCGCCAAGGAGCTACAGTTGGGAAAAAAGTGGTTTGCAGTTTAAATTAGCCTGCTTGATGATCGCCGTTGAAGAAGCAGAGCACAAGAAGAGAGGCTAATTTGCATGGTATTTAGTGATTGGTGAGACTGCAGTCAGTCCCGCCCCAAGCCAGCTCTAGAATGACTGCACAGTGTTCGAGAAGGAGAGAGAGAGGAGTGTGAGCAGGTTTGCAAGGAGGAGCGTCAGTGTGACTGGCGCTGTAAAATTAGCAAAAGTGGACTTTTCTGTTTTAAATTGGGCCCAACCCGCATTTCGATCTGGCCTGAGAAGAGAGTGAGGTGTTCGAGGGACAATCAGCAGGACTGCCAACCCATTTTATTCCAGAGGCCTCCAAGATTGGCTGTAGGCGCATTTATCATCACAAATACAAGCCACTGATTAAGTGAGTACCATCATAAAAAACAGCTCAAACTGTGTGATTTTACCAAAAGCCCACTGAATCTGTGTTTTGCAGTGTGATCGTTTTGCAAAGGGCTGTGTCAAGTTTAATCAACTAAAAGCAAGAATTTGAGCATTAGACTGTGAGCACAATTATAGGTTCAGCACAGTATCATTTTCAAAGCCACGTGAGAGACTGTGAGTTGTATGAGAGATGCAACGATAAATACAGGCAATCCTGTGCGATGAAATACTGTGGCTTTAGGGACTTTAAGCTAGAACAGTGATTTAAAAGGTGAATGAAAAGTCCAGTAAAATCATATACATGTGCTAGGAGAGCAACCAGTGCAATTTAACAGTTTGAGTAAACTTTATCAGTGGAGTGTAAATCGGATGCGCAGTGGCTTGAGTCATAAACAGAACGTTGATGCGAGGAGTGCTGCCGCCGCCATTACAGGGTGGGGTAGTAATGTAAACACAGCAGCAAGGGAGTAATTTTGTAAATGTATTTTCCAGAAGAGTGGGACCTGAAATAACAGTGAGCATTTGTTTGTTTTCTGCAGTCATGGCTTCAGGACCAGCCCATTACCCGGATCATGCCTGGGCTATGATAGTAGAAGAAGTTAAGTTGAGCGATATTGAGAGATGTTACTACGGGGACGACTGCCTCCTCATGTGGCGATTCCTGGATATCCAGTATGAGTATGTGTGATGTGCTTAAATGCTGTAAGGGACGCCTTCATGGTACCTCACTGTTCTGGGTGCCTAGAGAAATATGGCTTGACTAAAGCACCCAAGATTCGTTTGCCCCACATGGACAAAGCTTCAAGAATCTGCAGTTGGCAGCACACAGCACCAGGTGGAGCCTGATAGGAAGGCCCCTCAGGGTGTGGCATAAAGCAAGAGGGTGCAGATTTTCAAATAGAACAATGTACTAATGTATCAGAGTCTGGGTCCCATAGAGACATTGCTGAAGGAGCATCAGTAGAGAGAGGTGGAGAGAGGGCCTAGCCCAAGTCTCATAGGTGAAGACAAGATGAGGGAGGCCTTTGAATGGGAGGTATTGACCTCCATGCCCAGCTAAGAGTGGACAGTCTCAGAAGTGAGGATGCCTCCTCACTCCTGGGCACAGGTGCTTAGCGGAGGAAGAAGATGAGGGGAACCTATGTGGCCTTGTGAAGAAGGTACGGATCCACAGCCTCAAGTTCTTGCCTCAAGGAACCGATAGTAGAAGAGAGTAGTGACTCTACAGCTCTGCCTCACAAGGAAGAGTTAAAGATCCATTCTGTGTTGCATTAAGTATGTGTAGCTGGCTGAACCAGGACTGGCCACCCCCAAGCCAGGCCAGAGGTCTCAAGTTGACCAAGTGCAGTAAAGAGGAAAGACTGGTTTGTAGGAAAGCGAACAAAATCTATGGGATATCCTTTTCTACCTTTCCTCGAGAGTCTGGGAGGAGATTGAAAAGCAGCAAATCCTGGATAATAGAAGAGGCAATGAAACATGTGCATCCTGATGCCAACAGATATGTCAAAATAGTGTTACAATTGAAATTCAGCCAGTGGAAAGTGGGCAGAACACTGTTTATTGACACTGTTCGAATTGTGGATGGAGAGGGACATGAAACCTTTCACAGTGTGAATTATGAGCGCCTATACGGGTACTAATTCCTGCACCTGACCCATTGTGCTGTTGGCCACAATGCAAAGACCACCCTGGATGTGCCCATGCCTACCAAGTGGAGAGCAGAGCAGAGGTAGCCAGTGCTGCCATCCAGCCATTGCCATACCTATGTTGTTCCGCCAGTCTGGCTGCCCAGGAACCAGGTGCCCCACATTCATCAGTCTTGCAGTGTACTGGCTTTCCAGATTCCATCAACTGGCCCACCAGATGACTTCAGATCCAGAGAGGACACCAGCCCAGCTGTATCCTGATTCATCGCCTGGGATTCCGGATGACTTCAGACCAGCTGTTTTTCCTTTTTCCTGTTCCAAGGTTCCATCTCCTAGATGACATCACCCCAGCAGTTTCCAGATGTGCCCTCCTGTCATTTTCCGGAAGATGTCCGCCAGCTGTATCAGAAGAATGCTGCAGGGAGAGTCTTTGGCTGGAGAATCAGGTGTTATAGCGTTTTTGTTCTACAAGGGACTGGTAAGTCAAGACGTTTCTATTCTTATGACATTTGCAGTACACATCCTACACTAGCAGACTCCAGATGTTTGAACTGTCCTCAAAGACTCTCCCTTCAGGATTTTAGCCTGCTAGAATTGTGCTTCACTGGGCTCCGGCCCAGGAGAGACTTCTTTATTGGACTTGCCTTCGGGCACTGTGGTCACTAGAAGGGACTTTAGGGCCTTCCATCTCCATAATGTGTACTGTAAACAATGTCATTTTTTCTACTGTTTTACTGTTTATAATGTTTTCTAATTTTCAAAAAAAATATTTTGGGGATTCTTCAGTGTTTTGATGGTAGGAGTTGGATAGACTATGTATGCAGATTAGAGTGTGTTTGTCTTTCTGTTTCTTGCAGGTGTTCCTGAAGAAGAAAACAAGAAGAGGAGGGACTCATCGGAGTTCCTCATAGTACTTTAATGTTGTAGTGTTTAAATTACAGGATGTTGTGGTTTTATACATACATACATACATAGATACATAGACAGTGTCGGCAGATAAGGGCCTATGGCCCACCCAGTCTGCCCATTTGAGCTTGTAAGTTCAGTTTGTTTTCCTAGAAGTCTGTTGCACCTTATCCCGACCTCCAGAATTCCTTTATGTCTATCCCATGCATTTTAAATCCGTGATTGTTTCAGCCCCACCACTTCCTCTGGCAGGGTGTTCCACTTGTCCACCACCTGCTCTGTGAAGAAATTCCTTCTCATGTTTCCTCTGAATCGTCCCTCCTCCAACTTCATCCCATGCCCTCTAGTCCTGGAACATCTTTTCCTTAAAATAGTGTTTTCCTGCACCCTGTTTCTCCCTATAAGATACTTGCATGTCTCTATCATATCCCCTTTCTCCCTCCTCTCCTCCAGGGAGTACATGTTCAGTTCCTTCAACCTGTCTTCATAGGACTTGTGATGCAATCCATGCACCATCTTTGTTGCCCTCCTCTGAACCTTCTCTACCCTGTCTATGTCCATACGTAGGTATGGTCTCCAGAACTGTACACTGTACTCCAGGTGGGGCCTCACTAGTGTCTTGTATAGCGGAATTATGACCTCCCTTTTCCTGCTGGTAATGCCCCTGCCTATACATCCCAGCATCCTATTTGCTTTACCTGCTGCCTTGTCACACTGTTTCCCTACCTTGAGGTCATCAGAGATGATAACCCCAAGATCCCTTTCCTGCTTGGTGCATGCTATATCCTCACCCCAACTGATATATTGTGCCAGGGGTTTTTGTGCCCCATATGCATTATCTTGCACTTCTTTGCATTGAATTTCAACTGCCAAACCCTGACCATTCTTCAAGTTTCTGCAGGTCGCTTCTCATTCTGTCTACACCCTCTGGTGTGTCTATTCTGTTACAGAGCTTTGTGTCATCAGCGAACAGTGAAATTCTGCCTTCTAGGTCCTGCGCCATGTCACTGATGAAGATGTTGAATAGGACCGGTCCCAGCACTGATTTCTGTGTGTAACTTTTCCTTCCACAGGTATGGTTGTGGGGGAGTGGGAGTAATGAATAGAGTATAGCATTAGCTCCTGTGTTTGGTTGCAGGTGTCCAACGTTGGCGGAAGTTCCCTGTTTGTTTTGTTTTGGGTATTTGGTTTAGAGGCAGATAGGTTTTCCTAGAGAGTTAGGAGGGATAGACAGGCTGTGGTCCTGACCTGCAGTGGGGCTGCAGTACTGATCTATTAGGACTATGCTCTGGACAATTCTACCAGGGCTACTAGGTATCCATAGTAAGATCTTAGAGTAGAGGCTGATGTGTCGGCGAAGGCCCTCAGGGCCCTTAGTATTGTCTGCCTGTGCTGGCACATATCAGGGGAGAAGTAGGCGTACCTCCCCGTAGTCAACACATAGGGTGAGATGGCCTAGGCTGGTAAGTAATGACTGTGGACAGTCATTTTCCTGGTCAAGGGTGGTGTAACCCCCTGTCAACCAGGGTTACAAGAATCCCACTTAGATCTAGTGGCAGGCAAGGAAAGACAGCTTGTGAAACACCAGTTAAATGGATTTCACACTGTCTCACTCTGTCCTCAGTCTCAGCTGAGCTGGAGGGATGACATCATACAGAATTTTCACAGCAGCATAAGCTACTTTGGAATGTTGCAGGAGGGAGGAGTTAGAATGTTGGGAGGTTTGAAGTCAGTGTTGTGCAGTCTGTAGTGGAGGGAGGTGCACTGCAGTGTGCAGTCCCCAGAGCCCTCAGCTCTGATCAGAGCTACCAGTTGTAGTGGGTGTGTGTTCTTGCCCCAGAAGGACACAGAAGAACACTTGTGAAGTGGTTGAGACCATCTCCCAGTTGTTCCAAGGCCCCATCCTGAGGGGGATGGGGGAACCAGACCAGCTCTTCAGGGCAATCCCCTGGGCCTGCTGGAAAAAGAGAAGCTGACTAAGAAGATTTGTACTGAGGCACTGAGAAGTATGTTTGTGTTTCCTGTGAGAAGCCTGTGGGCACCTGCAAACCAGGGTGAGTCAGCTCTGCCAGAGAGCCTATGTTTCACCAAGATTGTTGTGTTAAGTATCTGCTACTGTGGGTCAGGAAAGGACAGCCAAGTACAGTACTTAATTTGTGTATGGCTTGAAATGCCTCTAATCAGTGGGGTCTACAATCTACAGCCAGAGAGGTTCAAATGGAAAGGTGTTGATTCCAAATGAATGGCCGGGTACAGATTTGGGAGCAAGAGGTGGGAGATCCCATCTGAGTAATCAGATTTACCTCTACGGGTTCAGTTTGGGCACCTATAGCTTTCTCTCAGGCACTTGGCGAGTGTTCTCAGAAAGTACCCAGACGTGGGATTAGATGGAAGAGTTTCCCTTTATGAAGCCAGTATGTGCTCATGGGTGGTAGAGGAGCCACCAATAAATATCCATGCCATATAGAAAGTAGTCAAGTGCTGGCGGATGTGCCATGCCAGGAAATCAGAGAGAGTACAAGTTCGGGCTGGGAGCCCATTGTGTTTCAGAGCCTGAGGATTAAAGTGTGTAAGAAGATATGTTCTGGTCTCCGTTTGTCTGCATTACCAGCGAGTGTAGCCCGTGAGCCATCTATGCTTTATTATTCTGCTGTTGTTGTGAATAAATGCCACACTCTAGAACCCCACCCTGGTTTGACATTACAGTGATTGCTTCCTGTGTCCGGAGTTACTTGAGTGCCCTGACTAGAAGTCAAACCTAGCCAAGTGCCGAGCAACAGTTTCTCCTGAACCCAGGCAGCCAGGTAGTAGGTTACATAATGGAGACACCGCACAGTGCTAATAAAACAAAAATAACATCAGCCCTATGCCAGGCTGGTTACAATACCTATAGGCTGTGCTGGAATCGCTGAGGCAACAGAGTATAAGGGCAACAAGCCCCCAAGCGAACTTTACAATTTGGAACATTTGGGTTAATATGGGTGGGTAAAGGGTCTGGCAGCAACTTGACACGATTTAAACAAAAGCTGTATAAAAATAAGAAACAAGGTTGAGTAAATGGAACTGCTGGGGCTAGATACTACAAACGGATACACAGATGTTGAAGGGAGACTCGAAGAGATTAAAATGCTGATTTACGTAGTTGTCTACTCCGCCCCCTTGCATAATTTTACAATAAGGGCACTAAGTGGCTGGTACACAACAAGGTACCAGAACAGCATGTGGGTACTAATGTTGCCACTGACATTGGCTATCCGCCATGGCGGAGGGCTGAGTCCCAGGGAATTCCCACAAATTGGCTAGGCCCTAGATTTCAACCTGGGCTAAACGTCCTAGAGAGGGCATCACCCAGCAGGGACATTATCATCCATGTTGACCATGGAAGTTGGAAATTAACATGTTGAGACTTTTCCCAACAGTACCACCACCGAGGTGTGTATGTTGGGGAGGGCCCTCAATATGGCAATCTCGACCCACTCGACAGTTTCTCTCACAGGAAAGGGTTATTCCTAAACCCCTGTTGGGGCAAGCTGAGGGGGTCCTACTCACCACAACACTGAACGGTCTTAAAAGTTTAAATCTCCAGCTGGAGTTATAGAAGCTGGGGGATCAGGTTTTTTAAGTTAATAAAGGTTACACTCCCACCTTGTGGAGAAAGTTGGAATTGTTTAATCAGTTTACAACAAAGTTATTGGCAGTTTGAAAACTGGATAAAGTTTAATTTGTTACAGAAGCAGGAAAGGCATACTTACAATCTGAAAGTAAAAGGTATACTATTTTATGAAATAAGTAATAGGTTGCAGAGCTATGCATTAAGAAAATCAATGGAGTGAAAGGTACAGAGTTAGGAGAAGAAGAAAATGTATTAAGTTGGGACCAGTGAAGACTGGGAGGCCCCAAGTGCAATTCAGTTCCCCAAAGAGTAAAATGGCTACAGTTACAATTAAAATCTTATGTTACAGTATTAATGGGGTCACCCACCCCATTAAAAGAAAACAAATCCAAAAATGTATCAGGGACCAGAAATGTGAAATCAATTTCTCCAAGAAACACACTTGTCTCCTACCAAAGCCATAAAACTAAAATAAAGAGCTTCCCTGTCCTCTACCAGGCTTCCCTGGAGAGGGAAGAAACGGGCAGTGGTGATTCTGTTGTCGAGGACCTTCCCTTGAGGAGGAGGAGGAGGTGGTTATGGACCCTGAGGCCTGCTACTTAGTGGTGGTTGGGAAAATACAAGAGGCCTGGATAACGCTAGTTTATGTATATGCCCCCGCCCCAGGGTCCCCACATTTTTTTCAAGACTAATACAGCTAGTTGCTCAGAAGGCTAAGGGGTTGTGGTGGCTGGGGAGACTGGAACTTGATATTAAATAGAAGATTAGATTCCCTTCAGGGATCCCCACCCAGGAACGAGGGGCTGCAACCCAATTTACTAGACTTATAGGCGACTGTGGCCTGGTGGATATATGGAGGAGAAATACCCTACAGCAAAAGAATATACTTACTATTCGGCTAGATACAAGACATACTCAAGATTAGACAGGTTCCTCACATATAGCAGGGACATCCCTATATCCCACTCTACATGGGTGGGAACAGCCACTCTAACCATCAACCCATCTTTCTGAGCTAGACCTGCAGCTTCCTAAGAAGCCCACTCACTGGTGACTTAATATAGGTCTGCTAAGGCAGGAGGCAATAAAAGAGGAGATAAGACAAATGATTAAGCAAACCCTAGAAACTTAATGAGGGACTGGGTACCACCCTCAGATCCTATGGGATACAATAAAACCATGGTCAGAAGGAAACTGATTTCTTTGGCTTCATACAAAAGAAAAAGAAAGGCAAAAGCAGATGCAAAACCTTAGGTAACAACTGAGATCCCAAGAAACACAATAGAAGCAACTACAGAATAAAGAACGGATCTCGAAATTAAGGCACTCAAAAACAAAATTCAAAACTTAAATAATATAGAAACAGAAAGAGCCCTACACTACTTAAAGCAGACTTATTAGGAGAGCCAGAGCAGCAAAACAGCTAGCATACCGCCTTAGACAAAGGGCTGCCAAGGCCATGATAACGGGATTAAGGATCCGAGTTCGGGAAGATTTAGCAGAAATGGGAACAAATAGCTGACTCATTTGTTTCATACTACAAAACCTCTATAAGGCATAAGTATGGATACCAATGGCACACACAACTAAATTCTTGAGAGACTGGGGTTACCCAGGCTAAATGAAACTCATACCCAGATACTAATGGCCCCAATCTCCATGACTGAGATTCAGGCTACAATAAAAAGCATTAAAGCTCGTAAATACCCAGGACCAGATGGTTACTGCAGAGAGTTCTATACAACTTTGCCCCAGAAACAGCACCATTGCTCAGAAATGTTTTAACCTGATTTGGTTAGGAGATCCCGCCCCCGTCATGGAACTATACCACCATAACAGTAATACCTAAGGAAGGAAAGATCAAACGAATGTGACTCGTATAGGCCTATATCTCTACTGAACATAGACTATAAAATCTTCACAGCCATCTTGGCAGCAAGAGTTAACCGCTACTAAAGCCAGACCAAATGGGTTTCATTGAGGGAGACAAGCCCAAGAGGGTGTCAGGAGGACATTAAACAATGGAACATTAAACAGGAGGCAGTATAAGCGCAGTGGTCTAAGGCTCTGAGCTGCAAATTTGGTGACACCCAGCAGACCAGACCTGGGTTTGAATCCACAGCTTCCACTTGCATACTGTGTGACCCTGAGCAAGTCACTTAACCTCCTTGTGCTCCCAGGTCGCTCCTGTAAAAAGCTTTCAGCTTAGTGTGCTATACCTGGTTAAACAACTAAATAAATAAAAAACATAATCAACTTAATAAACAGACACTGTACCCTTCTTGCCTCTCGGATTAGATGTCGAGATGGCATTTGACAAGGTCAACTGGAACTTCTGTTTGCAGTTTTGCAAAGGATGGGATTCCCAGATAATTTCTTGGCATCAATCAAAGGTCTGTATGCTGCTCCACAGGCATAAATTAGAGTAAATGGAGGATATCACAAAAGTTTACACTGGGAAGAGGAACTAGACAGGTTGCCCCTTATCACTACTGTTATTCGCCATATACATTGAACCCTGGCTATAGGCATTAGGAAGGATCCGAGCATTAGAGGCTTTAGGGAAGGGGAGACAGAACAAAACCTATCGAACACATCGCAAGCTGTCAAATTTAACTCCTCCCTGTCCAACACGCTACTATCAACCTTGGGGTCCCCAGGCTCTATCCTTGGGCCCCTTCTGTTCTCAATTTTATCAACAATGCAGCCGAGGTCCTGGAATCCTGCTCAGCTGTTCTCTACGCTGATGACCTGATCATCTATATTAGTTCTTCTAGTATTGCCTGCTTAAACACATCACTTACTTCAGACTTCAATAAGGTCTTAGACTGGCTTCTAGACCGTAAACTTGTACTAAATGAAAAAGAAAGCCATGCTCCTAGGTTCCACACAGAAGATTAAGGCCTGTTCTAGTTTGCTGGATGTTCTTCACCCAGGAGGATTTCCACTTGAAAATGTTACTTCCTTCAAATACCTTGGGATCCTGCTGGACCAGTCCCTGGATTTTAATCTTCACATTCAGTCCTCGTGCAAAGCTGTAAACTCAAAACTAGGGTAAGCTTAAAAACGAGCTACATGCTTACACCCTCAGCCAAATTAACAATTGCCCGAGGTATTCTGCTCCCAACCCTTACTTATGGTGCCTCTATTCTTACCTCTGCCCATAAAACCTCCCTACTAAAATGGGACGTAACTTATAACAATATATGCAATTTGCCTCTTCGCGCCTCGACTCAAACATCACTGCCTCTTTATAAGGATCTGAATTGGCTCTCACCCTCTGCCAGTAGATAATACACCTTGGATCACTAATGGACTCAATCATCTGGGGAAAAAAACATACCAGCTGGCGGCATTGCTGGTCCCTCAATCATCCTCCCATGGCCTGCAATCAGCTGACAAATCCTTGCTCTATGTTCGAGATGTCGGACGACTAAAGGCACAAGGGACCTTCAATTCTCTGCTCCCAGGCTATGAATGCTCTTCCACTCAACCTCCGGCTGTCTCAGTCTCACTTTGGATTTAAAAGTGAATATAATGTTATCTATCCTTAGCTGATGCTTGTACATGCTTTGACACAACCTGAAGCTCCTGAGACTTACCAGTAATGTTACCCTGCTCTAATCCAGCTCCAATACTGTCTCCTCTTCCCTCCCAAATTTTTCCTTCTCTTTGTAAATAACTTCATGACTACTAGCTCTCTTCCTTCTCGAACCTTGTTGCTGACCATCCACTGTTGTTTTGCCAATTACCACCCCTGACCTTCCTTCTGCCAGTCTTTCTTGTTATGTTTGAACATTCCTCACATTTCTCTCTATAACCTTACTATCTTATTAACCCTTTCACTGCACAGGTCGGGTCTCTGGTTTCTGCACTTATTATATATCTTACTGCCATTATCTGTATAATGCTTGCCATTATTTTTGTTGTTTCTACCATTGTATTTTTGTAGCACTACTGTACTGTTCCTCTATTTGTATTATTGTACCCATGTTGCTGTTGTTCAACTGTTCCTTTTTGTTGTACTCTCCCAGGTCATGCCTGAAAATAGTCATTTTATGGCTAGTGCACCTACCCGTTAACAAAAACTAAATAAATAAATAAAAGAGCTCATTGTATGCAGACGATATGCTGCTTTACACAACTAATCCAGAGGAGCATTACCAAGGGTTTGGGATCTCCTGAACGAATCTGGACAACTATCAAGCTATGCCTTAAACAAAATAAAACAGAAATATTAAATATTTTCTATACTCCTCTGCCAGAATAAACAAACTGCTCCCTTAAGATGGAACACCCCAAAATAAAATATCTAGGGACATATATCCCCAAAATCTCAATCACCTTTACACCGACAATTTTAACCCTCTTATTGGGCAAATTAAGCAGGACATTAAAAATGGGAGCTCCTTAACCTCCCCTCTATTCCAGGAAATAAATAATTTCAATGACTATACTACCCAGGTTTTTGTACCTTTTCAGTGCCTGACCATAAAAATACATCCTGAGCAATTCAAGACTTGGCAAAGAATAATTATGAGGTTTGTTTGGGCTAACAAAAACCCAGAATAAAAAGCCTGATACTGCAAACCAACAAAACATTTGGCGGAAGAGCAGTCCCAAACCTAGAAGACTACTATCTGGCAACACAGCTAAGAAATGCTTTACTATGGGTAGTACCAGAATATCAGGTGATTTGGAAGGTACTGAAGAGGAGGACATGGAGGGAGCCTCTGTTGGCCAGATATTCACCCCAATTCCTGAACAAAGGTAAGGGAAATACGCTGAATTCAGTTAAGAACACCTTAGAAGCAGTGCACAGGATATACAGGTTATCATGGGAGAAATATTAAACTCCCAACAAGGTAAGGAACATATCTTGGCCATTTATGGGGTCCTCAGAGACTTGGAAAGGGACACACCACCCCCTCAAGAACAGGTGGGAGAGAGAGTTAGGTGAACAACTTACGGAAAAGAGTGGGAAAACAGTTTCACACAAGCCCACAAAACTACTTACTCCCAGAGTTGGAAAGAATTTGAATGGAAAGTTCGAACAAGATTTTCATTACCCTGGCAATGAAAAATAAATGGAACAAAACTGCTGGAAACAGTGCGGGGAGGGGCAGGTTGGCCAGTGTCCACAGCTAGCTCACTTCTGGCAAGGAATGACGAAGGCTATGGATAGCGTCTTTTCCCCTAGGGAGGTACTAACCCTGAAACATTTGGTGCTGGGCTTGACCCGGCAGGAGTGAAAAGCAGGGATCATGTATACCTGTGGAATGTTCTGGTGGCAGCAGCCCATAAAGCTGTACCCAGGAGGTGGCTTTCACCGGATCCACCCACACTAGGGCAACAGTATCGGATAGTTGTGGTGATACAGGAAATGGAAGACCTGACACATAAGATCAACTCCAGGACCTCATTATTTGTAAACAGATGGACCAGATGGCTAGTGTGGAGAGATGCCATGAGGGAGGAGGAGCAGAGAGGAAAACTATTAGGGGACACCCAAATTAGGGACCCTAGGTATGATTGGATCACTAGAAAAGGAACAATCCATCTCACTGCCCCATCTTCTATGGCCCAGTAATCGGATTCTCTACTGGTCCTTGAAGAATTGTTTCTCTGATTTCAGATTTTAGGAACTCTGTATTTGGGAAAGAAAGGAACAACTGTAATTAATTGAATGTTAAAAGATCTGTAACGTACTGTAAGAAAGGGGACTCTTAACTGAGAAGATGTATTTTGTACCTATGACTGAATATTCAATAAACATGAAATTCAAACAAAAAAGTATCTGAAGCTCCACTTTCAACACCGACAGTGTGTGTAGAAGTTCACTCACTTGTCATGACAGGGAGCTCTATTGAGCACGACCACGTAATACAGCCACACCATAGCCAATGAAAGTTGCCTTAGGGAAAATGTAAACAACAGAAGTGTAGAGGTGTGGTAATACCAGTGTGACCCTGGATGTGTGTTCCAGTCAAAACCACTTGGAGTGTGGCCTCATTTTGGGAGGGGGGAACACACACACACAGATTTGTTATGCCATAATTTGCTATTTAATAAAAAAAAAAAAACATCACATTTTATATAAAACGAGGTTGACAGTGTCCCTTAAGGCCATAGGGACTCAAGTATTAAGGAAACTACCCAACAGGTTTCTTTCTGTAACAATTTGTTTACTCTGTCTCCCATTCTCCTTAAATAAGCTACTTGCTCCAGGGCTATAAATCTGAGGCTCCTGGGATCTGAATTATGGAATGTGGCATAGTGTGTGCCAAGGGCACTGTGGTTACTGCCATTAATAATGGCCCACATATGCTCCTGGGTCTTTAAAGGATGTACTGTTCATCCAACGTAGTGTTTTGAGCGAGGGCACCAGGTAATATATATCACAAAAGTAGGAACACAGAAATAAATTGACAGATTTTAATAGTCGTTGTTTATGAGAATGTATGTATGTACTCTTTTCCTTCTACCCCATATTTGCAAATATTGCTGTTTCCATATTTATGGAAACCTTGTGATTGGGAGGAAGCCAGTTATATGGGTCTGCACTCTCTGTGTTGTCCTTGGCATCTACTGGCACCTCCCCACCTGCCGATAGGTCATCCCTGTACAATGTTTGTTGCCCTGATGTCTAGTGGCATCCTCCACCTGCCAATTATCAGTCCCTGCAAGTGATGTGAATTCCCTGCTGTCCAGTGGCATCCCCTGCCTTTAATCCCTGGCCTGTCAGGCTCGTTTACTCCCTAGTGTCTAGTGGTACCACCCCACCTGCTGAGCACCATGGATCATTCACATATCTGGACTGTGTACTGTAGATGCGGTCTGTCGCCCATTGGTCCCGCTATGGACCAATGATACAGTACCATCTACGACGTAGTCAGATGGCAGTGGCTGGTGGAGAGCTGCCGCCCGCCGCTGACTGGGGGCAGGTGCTGGGGCTCAGTGGACGTGGTGGGGTGGGGCATACCCTTGGACCACCAGGGATGGCTTGGTGTTCCATTGTGGAACGTACACCTGCGATCGGGCTGGACATGGTCCACTGGACCACCAGAGATGTTGGACCTCTTTCTGTTATTACTTATGCCGCGATCAGGCTGCAAGTGGTCCACTGGACCACCAGGGATATGGGATGATTATTGATATACATATGCCTGAGATCGGGCAGTGGGGCACTTGCCGCTTGTGCAGAGGCGTCGGTCCCTGGCAGCTACAGCCTGGCAGGCGCCAGGCACTAGTCGCGGGATCGGCACACCTGCATGCAAATGGGGCCATAATGACATGCAAATGGCCCCCATTTGGCCTGCATCATTATGGCCCCATTTGCATGTGCACTTTTGAATATTGCGGTTGTTGGCGCTTTGAAGCAGTAACAGGACTTGCGCTTAGCGCATCTCCTGCTCCACTCTGGCCACTTGCACTGGCACAGTTACCGCGCCATGTGTCACTGCGGGTGGCAAGGTGTGATATTCAGCAATGCTGTGCCATGGCGCAGCTCAGTTGAATATCACCTGTCAATCTCCCTGCACAGCCAGTTGCGCTGCCCCAGGCTTGCACCACAGCCTGGCGCAGTCTGAATATCCCGCCCCCTGCTCTTTAAATGTCTTTCTGAAAGTAAGTTGGGGAGTGTGTGTGCGTGTGTGTGTGTGTGTACTAGAAACAGCAGGTCTGCTGTATATAATTACAGTCTTTAAACTCATCACCCACCAGTTAAAATCAAACCTCTGACACACATAGTTCAATAAATTAGATAGAACCATGCTATATATAAGCATATTAAAATATGTAAGACTAATATCGGTCCATGTGTTGTACCTAAAACAAGAAGGAAGCAAAAGCACAGACATGACATTAAAATGAAGCAAACTTCCTTCTGTACTGAGCTTACTCAGAAGTATTGCTTATAATTTCTTAATCGGACTCCTATGCTTTTTGCATCTGAGCAAATGACCTTAGTGACATGGCTGTGTTAGTTATCAACAGCTGTTCCTCCAAACTTTGCATTATTGCAGCATATATCAGTGGAATCATCATCCAAGTGAACCAATAAACGTATATATGAGTAAAAAATGGAGAAGATTGAAAAGCCAGTGGGACAACATTTCTCTCAGGCTGATCACTCCATCTTTGACTGGTGCCATGTCACCCACCTGTGTTCAAGTAGGGCTTCTAAGCATCGCTCCCCAGTGCAGATAGTCCCTTACCTTTCATCAGCACACAGTACACAAGCATGCTGAGTGCCATGTTACACCACTGTGTCCATGCAGTGCTTCTCAGCATCACTCCCAAGTGCAGGCAGTCCCTCTCCTTTCACTACGCAGCACACCACCATGATTGGTGTCATGCTGCCCGTGTTCAAGCTGTGCTTCTGAGTATCATTCCACTGTGCAGGCAGTCCCTCACCTTTCACAAGCACACAGTACACCACCATAATGGGTGCTGTGTCACCCACTGTGTTCATGCAGTGCTTCAGAGCATCGTTCCCCAGTGCAAACCATCCTCACCTTTCACCAGCATGCAGTATGCAGATCTTACGGTGCCATGTCGCTCTTCTGTGTTCATGTATTGCTTCTGAGCAGTGTTCCCCAGTATAGGCAGTCCCTTCCTTTCTCCAGCACACAGTACCCAACAGGAATGGGTGCCAAGATGCCCACTGTGTTCATGCAGTGCTTCTCAGCATTGCTCCTCAGTGCAGGCAATCCCTTATCCATTCACTAGTCTGCATCACACCACAGTGATGGATGCCATGTTGCTCCACAGTGTTCATGTAGTGCTTCCGAGCATTACTCCACACAGCAGGAACTCCCTCACCTTTCACCAGCACAAAGTACACTACGTGATTGGTGCCATGTCACCCACTGTGTTTGTGCAGTGCTTCTGACATTATTCCCTGTGCAGACATTCCCTCTTTCATCAGCAAGCAATACACCATGATGTGTGCCTTGTCACTCCAGAGTGTTAGTACAGTGTTTCTGAGCATCGCTACACAGTGCAGGCAATTCCTCACCACTCACCAACACAGAACACAACTGTAATTAGTGCCACATCGCTCCACTGTGTTCGTGCAGTGGTTCCAGAGCATTGTTCCTTAGTGCAGGAGACCCTAACGCTCGCCAACATGCATTATACCACTGTGATGGGTGCCATGTTGCCCCACTGTGTTCATTCATTGCTTCTCAGCATTGCTCCTCTCTTCAAGCAGTCTCTACTTTGTTCATACAGTGCTTCTGAGCATCACTCAACAGTGCAGGCAGTACCTCACATTTCACTACCACACAGTAAACCACCTTGATGGATACCATATCACCCCACTGTGTTCATGCATTGCTTCTCAGCATTGCTCCTCCATGCAGGCAGTCCTTACGCTCACCAGCAATTGCTACTGCGCCATCATTTGCGATCTGACTCTCAGAGAATCGGACATTCCGTCTGTGTCAGCCATCCTTAGGCTGACTATATTGTGGCCCATTACAAATACAGAACATAGAAACATAGAATCTGTCGGCACATAAGGACCATACAGCCCACCTAGTCTGTCCATTTCCCTACTTGATTTGGCAATCCCTACTCTTATCTGGATTGCCTTTCCCTCTCCGTTGTACAGCAGGGTGTCTTTATCTTATCCCATGTGCTTTTGAATCCCTGTACTGTTTTCGTTTCTACCACCTCTGCTGGTAGGCTGTTCTCTGGATCCACCACCTCTCTGTGAAAAAATACTTCCTAGCATTCCCCAAGCCTCCCTCCCTCCATCCTCATGTTATGCCCCTTGTCCTTGTGCACTTCCGTCTCTAAAATAAGCTCCCTCCTGTACCCTGTTTATTCCTCTAAGGTATTTGAAAGTCTCTATCTATCCCCTCTCTCTGTCTCTCCTCCAGTGAATAGCTGTTTAGTTCCTTGAGTCTTTCCTCATAACGTTTGTGGTGCAGTCCGTGTATCATTTTGTTGCTCTTCTCTGGACTGCTTCCATTCTGCCTATGTCCTTCCTGAGATGCAGTCTCCAGAATTAGACACAGTATTCCAGATGAGGCCTCACCAGTGATCTATACAGTGGCATAACCACTTCACTCCTCTACTGGTTATGCCCTTCCTATGTGCCCCAGCATTCTGTTTGCCTTCCCACTGCTTTTTCGCATTGTTTGGCTGACTTCAGGTCATCGGATATGTTAACCCCAGGTCTCTCTCTGATTTGTGGTGGCTTGAACCTGCCCCCTATCCTGTATTCCTCTCTTGGGTTTCTGTGTCCAGGTGCATTATCTTGCACTTCTTAGCATTGAAACCCAACTGCCAAACCTTGGACCATTCCTTAAGTAGTCTTAGGTCGTTTCTCATTTATCTAGCCCTCCTGTGTGTCGACTCTGTTACAGATCTTTTTTTTTTAAATCTTCTTTTTATTATCATATTTAACTTATATACATGTAGGTCATCAAATGCCATTTTATACAGTGCATTTACATCTGGTCTAAGAATACAGATAGATTTGAGATACATATAAATAAATTTATGGGTTCATTTGTACATTAAACCAAAATTCCCTATTTGTTTCAGTCCATTTGTCACTCCATGAGGGTTACAATCTAGTTGTGCCTTATCTTAAAGGGATATGAGTTTTCTTAACTTATGTAAAAATTATAAATAGGTCAATCTCAGTTCAGTGGACTTTCCATTCTCCTCCTCCCTTAGAGATACTACTCTCTCTGGTCTAACTGGATAATTCGAGTCCCCCTTCCCGTTTTAATAGAATTCTGACTAGGCAAAGGTGGGTGGGAGGCGAGGTGAACCAGCCCAGAATCCCCGGCGATGGGGCCAAAGCCTCCAGTACCAGAGCCTCAAACACCCCCCAGGTTATCAGTCTTAGGGGCACAAAGGTGGGGTCTTTTAACATATAATATATCTGCCACTGTGTCCATCTCAAAGAGAAGACCTCCCCACTGCTTATATTGTGTGTCATTTTTCCATGTTATAAATTTGCCGAGTGACTTCCCACCAGTCTCTAATGGATGGTGCATTTGTTGTTAGCCATTGTCTGGTTATTACTTTTTGGCTGCTGTAAAGCAATAAAAGCAGATATCTAATATCGGGACTTCGATAGGGCCTAGGTAATATGAGAAACAGGTACATTTCCAGGTCAGTTGCAGCTGTGGATCAATAAGTTCCTGTAGCTGTGCTTCCAGCTGATTTAAGAAGTTGGAGAGTACTGGACAGGTCCACAGAATAATGGGTCAGGCTGGCCTCCTTTCGCCCACATCTTCTCCAGCACTACGTCGTTTTATTTAACGAGTAGTGTTTAGTGACCTTAGGGGATCTAAAGTATCGTATCAGTACCTTCCAGGCAAATTCTCGCCATTGATACGTAACTCGTGACCTTGGAGGAGTGCCTCACGCCTGCCGCCAATCTAAAATGGTTAGTTGGCAACCTGATTCCTCACCACTGTGTGCGAATAGTTTCAGTGAGTGCCTCACCTTGTGAGTTCAGGGATTGATGGAATAAGAAATCAAGTGGTCCTGTTTCCCAGAGCTGTTCAGTGAAATTTGGAGTTGGATTAGTACCGGATAGCTATCTGGGTGTCGCAGGGATGGTGATAAGCTTTCTACATAATGTCAGAGTTGTAGATATTGATAAAAATCTCTGTGGTAAATGGAATTTTGCCTGAATCTCGCATATGACCAGATTAGTCCCTTTGTCATTATTTGTGACAGATACTTCAACCCAAGGCCTTCCCATAAGGCAAATCCTGAGTCCAACCTATTGGGGAAATTCTGGCAGTGCCTGAATTGGACATAATAGTGGGAGGTAGGGTGTCAATTTATGCAACTTTTGAGTGAGTTCCATTTGGAATTGATCTGCAAGCCAGGGGTTAGTGGTTGGTGCGTTTTTCTCTCACCCTGTCGATATAGTGTTCGAAAGTATGTTGTGTCATTAATCAATACTTTCTCCATCTCCATCCAATGCGGGTTCATGCTTATAACTTGTCTCGCCATCACGTGAACCATGGTCACTGCTTGTTGGTAGTGTTTTAAATCTGGGAGGTGAGGCCACCCTATGTCCGTGGTAAGGACAGCACCTTAAATGCGTACCGAGGTCTCCGACCTGCCCATATAAGTTCTGTATTAGGCGGTTAATATCTCTGAAGATTTTGGGGTATCGATAGAGGACATTTTGAAAAGGTATAATGCTCTAGCAGTGTTATCATCCTGATTAATTCTATCCGCTTCATTAGATTCAACGGTATAACCGACCAAGCCTGCAGATCCTGCTTTAGTTGAGCCATAAGGGGAGTAGTTGTATTTATAATAGTTTGTTCTTTCCTGGGGTATATATATACACCAAGATATTTTAGTTTTCCAGACTCCACCTACCTGGCAGATCTTCCGCCACTTTCCGTGAGGCGTATAATTAAATGTGAGAATTTTGGTTTTAGTCAGGTTTGGTTTATAACCTGACAGCGCTCCATAGGCATCAAGGATTTGGCGGACGCTGGTATATATTTTCTGGATTTTGCAGATACAGGAGTATGTCATCAGTGTACAAAGCAATCCGATGCTCTGTATTCCCAAAGCGAACCCCCTGTATTTGTGGGGAATCTGATTGTTGTGCTAGGGGCTCTATTATTGCTGCAAATAATAACAGTGACAGCGGCATCCTTGACGGTGCCTCTATTAAGTTGGAAGTAATCAGAATGATGCCCATTCACCCCTTACACAGGCTCTAGGGGCAGAGTATACTTTGTAGAACTTGAATGAGGCCGGAGGAAAGCCAAACTTAGCTAGAAACGAATACAGAAAAGCCATGCCACTCTGTCAAAGGCCTTCTCAGCGTCGAGACTAATTAATACCGCTGGTGTTTTAGTGCTGCTCGTTTAGTTCACCAAATAGAGCGTCACGTTTGATATTATCAATGGTAATGGGCCCTCACAAAACCGTTTGGTCCTTATGTATTAATATTGGGAGAATTTGATCCATACGGTGGCCAGTATACTCATAAATAATTTGTAATCCTGATTTAATACAGAGATTGGCCTGTATGATGCGCATTCCTAGTTTTTTTTCCTGGCTTTGGGATCACTGATATAGTCGCATAAGACCAAGATTCAGGAGGAGGATCACCTTCCATTATAGAGTTAAAGACACGAGTAGTGTGGGTTGGATCTGGGTTCTTGTAGTCTTGCAAAATTCAGCTCCATACCGTCAGGTCCTGGAGCTTTCTGAGACTTAGAGTTGGTTATAGTCTGTGCTATCTCGTCATTGTTATAGGTAGCATGAGGGCATCTCTGCATTCCTCTGCTAGGGTTGGTAGGATGAGTGTTTCCATGTATGATGTTAAACTGTTTCTGGAGGAGGTAGACTCTGGAGTATACAGATTTCTATAGTATGCCAAGAAAGCGGCAATGTCATCGCGTCTTAGTAAAGAGGTTGACCTCAGCTGGAAGCCTTACGGTCATTATTGTTGCACCCTTCCTCTGTCTCTAGATTTGGTATGCAAGCATTTTTGTGGCCAGTAGGCCAACCTCATAATATCTCTGTTTCAGAAATGCTAAAGGCTATTTCGGTTTGTGTAGTGCAAGTTTATCTAATTCTTGTTTGCTCTGTTGTATCTGGGGTAGGAGGATTCATCGCCTGCTTATGTGCCTGTTGCAAAAGTGCAGTGTTTCCTCAAGCTTGGCTCTATATTCTCACGTTGTCTTTTTCTGTGCCATACTTAATTATATGCCTCTTAGTACCGCTTTGATTGTGTCCCATTGGATCGCATGGGTGGTGTCGGAGGCTGGGTTGTCAGCCATTATTTCAGTAAGTTTGTCCGAGATAAACTCTTTAAATTCTTTGGACCGTAGATAGTATGGGTTTAATCTCCACTGGGTGGTTCTAGGCTGAGTCCCCAGATCCCACTGTGTAATTATAGGTGCGTGGTCTGAGATAGAGATATCTCCCAACTGCGCGTCATAAACAGCTTGTAACTTTTCAACTTGGGTGAAAGTGTAATCTATACTGGTGTATGTGCGGTGAACCGGGAGTAATAAGAATAATTTCTCGTCCATGGGTGCAATTTCCGCCATACATCACACCATCCAAATTCGCAATAAATTTATTAAAAAATCTCTTGAGTCGCCACACTGTACCCAGCAGGGAAAAGGTATGGGTTGGTGACTAAAGCTGCGAGGAGTTAGTTCCACCGGGTCAGTCATATCAGGAGCAGATACTAATTTGTAGAGAACAAGAGTTATCCCTATTACGTCAGAAACTTAGCAGGGCCCAAGCCCCTTTAATTGTTGTTATTGACTTGGGGGGTGGTCCAGGAAGCCAACCCCAATTACTGAGGTACATCCTCAACCCCCCCAACATAGAGCCCTGGTGCAGGGGTCCTGTCATACAAACAGGGATCAGCCTTTTCCAGGGCCATGTTCATAACTCGGTAATGCCTACTGCCCCTCATCCCAGGAGGTCACTGTGTTGTCAGGATCCTGCATGCTAAATGCATGCACTTACCAGGACCACGATGGGTCCGGTGGCACAACCAACAGGAACACCAGACAGTGTCGATTCCCAGTCCAGGTCCCAACTGTGGGTACCAGGGACAGAGACTACCGCTCATCCCCCATTCCTCTACTTGGCTCCGCTAAGTGGCACAAGATCGTAAATTTATATATTAGTTTGCTGCTGCATGCCCTCCCTCTCCCTCCCTCCATTATCCGAATCCCTCCCTCCACTGGTCCCCTGGGGTGGTTTTAATGCACTTGTAATGGGCTGGATCTTTGATGGTCCTTCCTACTCTTTAGTGCGGTCCCTCCCCTTCTGCAGTACAATAGTTCTACAGCGTATGGTGGATCTATTGATCCCAAGGTTACCTCGGTATCATCTGCAGAATAATCTTCTACCTCTGCACCGTGAGTTAAGCTGCGAGTCTGCCAAAGGTGCAGCAGATCCTAAGCTATCGAGGCGTCCACCATCGAATAACAGGCCGACTGATGCGGGGGCTCCTCCCGCTGGTTGGACAGGCAGTTACTCAGTCTATCTGTCTTCCGCCGCCTCTGTACAGATTGTTATGGAGTCAGTGGATCTTTGGCAGCTCAGGTAGATCAGGTCGGTGGGAGGCTTTGCCACCCAGGCCAAGTTGCTATTCCCTACCACCCTGATATCCAGCATTCCGTTCTATCGGAGGGCGGGTCCGAACGGCTGGACCAATGGCAGTACCCACGCGGGAATCCATTTCGTGGCCAAGTCTGGGTCCGTCGTCCTGTGAGTATCCTCCACCCCGCTACTGTGTCCAGGCAGACCCCTAGTGTCCCGGTTCACTCCAGATAACACCCCCGGCTCAGCTCAACGGCAAAACATGTCAAGCGTACATTCCCCACAAGACTACCACTCCCGATGGCGGGAAGGATGAAGGAGGAGAAAGGGCCGTGGTAAAACCACGTGCCAGGAGAGACCACCGCAACACTACCACGCGTGGGTCTCCCAGTCCCCACAACCAAGTCTCCATCAATACCATCATTGTGAAGCCAAAGCTCCAACGCACATCCAGAAGCAGATAGCAGTCCTCCTGCAGTATCTTCTCTTATACCGCTCCTCTCCCACCCATAAACCCCCGGACCACCCTGCCCGTGCACCTCATCAGCTACAACCTTTCTCACAACAACCCCAGCATCGCTGAAGATGACCATGTGTAAGAGCTAGTCCACGGGCCGTCCAGATTCCATTCACATTTCCGCTTCAGGTCGACTGTCCTTCTCAAAACCGCATGGGCACCCTCCAACTTCCGGCCCCATGGATCAGAAATCAGACGGCCAGGTAATGCGCCTATAGTATTATCGTCTAACCTCAGAGCCGACTTCCTGTCTGAGCTCGGACCACCCATCAGCACTAGGCCCCAGAACCGAAAGTCCCCCACAGCCCAACGGACCAACAGACTATCAGTCCCAATTCTGGGATCCAACCATGGGGTCAGCAAAGGACGAGCTCAGAAGTACAACCTCACACTGAGGCCTGCTTCCTCCCATCTCCACCATCCCCCAATCATCCTCTGCCCCTCCGATCCCCCAGCAATATAACATAGGGTTTAATGATTATTATATATATATAGTAAGATTTTAGCCAAGTCGAGTTAGTACACAGCTACTTGCGGTTGGATGATCAGGTTGCACCTCCTCGGGTATTCAGTTCGTTATTCGGGAGTTCCTGTGAGCTATTCTTTAACGTTTTAATGACCGTCTGGATGGCTTCAGCACTTGTCTTCTACGTGCCTCACGCTGCTCAACAGTCCACACCTTCTGGGCTAACTTTGCTGCAATTGGAATTCCGCCAAACCGCGTTGCTGGAAACCTCTATTTTCCTGGCCCGCAGTTCCACTATTGCTGTAGCAGCTGAATCATACACGACTGAACCCTCTTCAAAACTGACCATCAGTTTCGCAGGGTACAAGGTGCGGAATGGATCCCTGCCCTTTAAGGGCCTTCATCACTGGAATGTACATCCTACGCGCGCCATGACCTCAGGAGCCGAAATCGTTTTCAAAGAAGAGCGATGATCTCCAAAGTGCACCTGCCCTGTTTCCATGCGGTGTGCAGCACAGTTTCTTTCTCCTGGTGCCGGAGGAACTTGATGAGGACCGCTCGCGGGCTGCTCCAGCAGGCGGTTTGGGCCCCAACGCATGATAAACACGCCCATCTCTAAAGTTATGCTCTCAGGTAGGGAAGGGTCTCTCTTAGTAATTTTTGCATAAAAGGTATAAATTCAGTGGTTTCAATGCCCTCCGGTAGTCCTGACAGGCGGATATTGTTTCAGTGGTTTCTACATTCTGAATCTTCAGCTCGCTCCTGCAGAGACCTTTACTTGTGCATGTAGTTGGGTAATGGCTCTTTCGGTATCATCAACCCTCTGGTCCGTTGCTGTTATCTGTTCCTCCGCTCCCTCCTGACGTTTCTCCAATTTGCTTAAATCTGTTCTCAGTGCAGTTACAGTCGATCTCATTTCCTTCGAAACTCACGGATCTCAGAGAGCATTTGTGTCATTTGTCTCTGCAGGATTGTATGGGGATCTGATCTGTCTGCGGTATGCTATGGCGGGATGCCGAGGAGGCCCTCGGTCCCGCTGTCAGAATCTTCAGCTTGCGTTCTCCTGCCATCTACTTGATTAGAAGACCCATTCTTGTCTGCTCCTCGTTTCTTTGGCATTATATACTTCTATCAGATAACTATGGTACTGTTTTACGGTTTTAACTGTTATTAAAGAGGTTATTTGATTAAACCGCAGGGAGCTTGATGCTTAGAGCAGCTCACACACTCATGACGTCACCAGAAGTCCTCTGTTACAGATCTTGTGTCATCTGTGAACAAGCACACTTTCCCTCCAGTCCCTCTGTAATGTTGCTTATGAAGACACTGAATAGAACTGGACCCAGCACTGATCCCTATGGACCCCGCTGGTCATCTCCCCTCCTCTGATTTTATGCCATTTACTACCACCCTCTGGGTCCTGCCTTTTAGCCAGTTACCAATCCATTTTACCACTTTAGAGCCCCACCCAGATTTCCAATTTGTTAAGCAACCTTCTACAAGGAACGGTGTGAAGGCCGCACGAAATCAGGTAGGCTACATCCACCGCCCTCCTTGATCCACCACCCTGGTCACCCAGTCAAAGAAATCGATAAGATTAGTCTGACAGGACCTACCCTCAGTGAATCCATGCTGCCTTGGGTCATTTAGCGCTTGACTCCAGGAACACTACCCTCTCCTTAAGCAGGGACTCCATCAACTTTCCCACCACTGAAGTCAGGCTTACAGGTCTGTAATTGTCTGCCTCCTCCCTACTTCCAGTCTTGTGCAGGGGACCACCTCTGCCCTTCTCCAGTCCCCAGGTACCTCCCCATCTCTACTGATTGGTCGAATAGGAGAAATACTGCTAGAATTACTTTCGGGGCAAAAAAACAACAGATATACACTGGTCCTGCTGGGGTTTGGGGTTATTTTGTTGTGGACAAGTCTGCAGGGGAAAACAGGAGGAGTGAACAAAAGTGAACTGCCAGGGGCTTTAGCTCATCATTTGGGCTTAAAATCTGTTGGAGAAAATGGGAAGAAGTGAACAAAAAGTGAACTGAGGCTTCAGCTCATCATTTTGGGCTTACAATTTGCTGTGGGAAAGCGGGAGGGGTTAACAAAAGTGAAGGCTTAGCTCATCATTTATGCTTAAAAGAAGCCTAATATTAGGCCCTGGCTGGGTCAATCTCTGAGACCCTCACAAAAGTTCTGTTTCTTGATACATTGCAGAGGGTACACTATTTGGACCTGACCCTTTTGTTTAGATAGTGTACTGTCAGGAAAAGGAAAGGAAAGAGCTGCAGTTAAAGAAATCTACCTGAATCTTAAGCACTGCAGCCCCTGGCGAATATTTAGACCCGCCAGGCTGAGGCGCAACCCTGGGCACAGCACAACTGGAATGTGCCAGGGGCGTGGTCTGGCAGCGATATTCAGCGGTGCTGCACCAAGGCTCAGCACCACTGAATATGGCACTGTGGCCACCCGCATTGCGCATGGCGCGAGTGGCACTGTGCCAGGGCAAGTGGCTAGAGAGGAGCAGGGGATGTGCCAAGCGCAAGTGCAGGTGCGCTAGGCACATGAACACGATATTCAACACTATATATGCAAATGGGGCCATAATGCATGCAAGGCACAAATTGGGCCATTTGCATGTCGTATATTGTTGCATGCAGGTGTACTATCGGCGACTTGCACCTGGCGTCCTGCCAGGTTGCAGCCATCGAGGACTATCTCCCCTGCCCCTCGGTGGCAGCAGCCCAATGCCCAATCGTGGGCTTTGTAATTGTAAAAAGATCCCTGGTGGTCCAGTGGACCTGCTCTCACCAATGTCTGAGCTTTGTAAACTAAAAGTATCTCTGGTGGTCAGTGGACTGAATCCAGCCTGATCGTGGGCTTTGTCAAAGACAAATCCTAAGTGGTCCAGTGGTACCCCTCCCAACCACCATGCAGACCCACCACCCTGCTCCCCAATCAGCAGCGGGTGGCAGCTCCCACCCATAAGCCTCCTGGCACGCCCGACTGACAGCGTACAGTACGGCTATATGCCCTTTGGTCCACAGTGTGGGCCAGCGGGCGTGCGAACAATACATACGACACAGTCCCAAAATGCGAATGGAATCCATTCACATACTCGGGACGTGTTGCTTACAGTACAGTCTGCATGCCCATTAGCCCATAGCTGTGGACCAATCAAATACCAGGCATTTATGCGCTGTCGAGAACAGTAAGCAACAGCTGCTTGTGGGTAGAGGCTACCACCATCATAAGAAGCGAGAGCAAGGAGTAGCTTGAGCTCTGCGATAAGCGAGTAACGCTAGACCACCAGGATTCTTCTTTGACAAAGCCCGCGATCAGGCTGAATTTGGTCCACTGGACCACCATGGATACTTTAAGTTTACAAAGCCCGCTGATGGCTGGTTTCGATCCACTGGACCACCAGGATGCTTCTAAGTTTACAAAGCCCACGATCGGGCTGGTTTCGGTCCATGGGACTACCAGGGATACTTTTAAGTTTACAAGCCCATGATCAGGCTGGGGATCAGGTCCACTGGACCACCAGAGAATGATTTTATGTCATTATGCCGTGATTGGGTGAGGGGTAGGGTCCACTGGACTACCAGGGTTATATTACATTTACAATGCCCGTGATCGCGTGAGAAGCGAGCCCGGCCTGTGTCTTGGGAGGTCGGTGGCCATCCACAACAAGCGGCTGCCATGTTGTGCCCTGCAATATGGCAGTTCACCTGTGGGTGGCCAGTCCTTGCTCCAAATTTTTGTCAGATCTGTACCCCCGTGCGAAAGGCAAAGGCGGGTGATGTGCCTGCATATGCACCAAACATCCTGGGCTGAATATCGGGATGTGCTGAATAGGCATAGGCACCCCCACCCTTGTGCCGCATATATTGCTGGTGCTCCCAAGCGCATTGGGATTGGCGCAGTGCAACATCTCCTTTAGAATATCACACCGGGCGATCAGTGGGTTACGCATGCAACACTGTGCGACATGCAAATCCCTGAATATCCCGCCCCTGACTAAATAGTTAATAACACTGAAGATTGAGCTGGGATTATTTTTGTTGGCTTGAGAATTGACTGAAATTAAAGTCAGAAAGTGACAGTATTATTTTGTTTGGCAGAATAAAATAATCTCACTGCTGTTTTTCTGCCTGTGAAACAGAGCAGAGTTAAGGGACATGATATCAATCACACTAAGTTCTGCTACAAATATTTCAGGGCTCTGAAAGCAATCACAATATCGGATAATTTTGTTTGAGACTGAAGTCAGGTTAACTAATTCTGGGCTAAAGCAAAGTCTGTGTCAGTGTTGTGTCTGACATTATATTTTGTTTGAGACTGACAGAAGTCAGAGACAACAGTAACTGAATAATTCTGGCCTGATGCAAAGCCTGCATCACTGTGTCTGACATATATTTTGTTTGAGACAGAAGTCAGAGTACAGTCACTAAAATAATTCTGCCAGGCCTGAAGCAAAGCCTGTGTCACTGTGTCTGGCATATACTTTGTAACCCCTTGTTACCGGGGTTACTAGAATCCCAGTAAGACCTAGTGGTAGGCAGGAAGGCAGCTTGTGAAACTCCAGTTAAATGGGTTTCACACTGTCCCACTCTGTTCTCAGTCTCAGCTGAGACTGAGGGATGACATCACCTATAGAACTTTCGCAGCTGCATAAGCCACATTGGAATCTGCAACAAAGGGAGTTAGATAGAATATTGAGAATTTTAATGTGAGAGTCTGCAGTTTGGCTTGAAGGAGTGAAGTTGTACTCAAGTGGTGGAGACCACTGTTTTCGGTCGCCGGGGGATGTAAAGATTCCCAGCAGATTCCTGGGGCAATCCCTTAATTCTGCTAAGTGGAAGAAAAGCTGCCTGTTTAGTCCAAGATTTATGTTTGGAAGATGGAAGATTTGAGTAGCCTGTGGGCACCTGCAACTAAAGGGTGAGTGTCTGCTCTGGCTAAAAGGGCAAATTGTTTTCTTCACCCTGGGACTTGTGTGAAAATCTAGGGATTGAGCTACATATTGGGAAGCCTAGAGAAATGGGCCAAGCAAGTAAAAGTAGTGTCAAATCCCAGAGTTTTGTGTGATGCAAATAATATGTAGAGGAGATGTGACAGGCGTCTACCCTTTAATCTGCATTTAGGCGTTTAGCAAAGGAATTGCTCAGTTTTCCAGAGAAATGGCTGGGTATGGGCTGTGGGAGCTGGAGGTGGGTGCCCCCATCTTTAGTGACCAGGTCCACCCTCTAGATTTCTTCTGTGGTTTCTACTTGCCTCAGGCACTTGGCCAGTGATGGGGAAGTACCCAGATGTGGGATTGTAAGGAAAATTCTCTCTAGGAGTCGCAGACTCTAGTGTGGTGTGGGGAGCCACGACAGGATAATGGGTTCATTCTTCCAATGGACCGTAAATGGGATAATTGGTTCATTCTTCCAATGGACCATGGATCAAGGGTCAAGGAGGCCGGCCAGTGGGGAAAACCCAAGTGTGTACAAGTCGGGCTATGTACCCAAAGCTGCATGCAAGTCTGGGCTGTGTGCCTGGTGGGTTCAGAGCCTGAGGGCTGGAAATGGTGATAAAGTGTTCTGTAGTCTCTAATTTGCATTACCAGAAAATGTAGCCCCATGAGGGGTCCGTCTATGCTTTGTTTGTTCAGCTAGTATGCGAATAAAAGCCACACTGAAGAATCCCATTCCTGGTTCTGGACATTACAGTTATTGCTTCCTGTGTTCGGATTTACTTGGGTGCCCCTGTACAGAGTAGCCAAACCTAGGTCCCCTGTGCCGAGTAACCTCATCCTCCCAGACCCAGTCCCCACCAGGTACTGCTGTCAGCTTCAACAGCATGCCACCTGTCATTTGGGAAAAAGGCAGGGGTGAGGGTTACCAAAATGGAGGCACGCGTTGGATTTTATTCAGGAGGAATTTGCTCAGGCAAGGGGCTAGCGTTTTGGCTATCTGGCAGTGGGTAGTCCAAAAGCTGAAGCAATTTCCTTAGTGTGTTGCTGTGTGCTGTGGATCTTGTGGTGCTGTTTAAAATTGCCAACTGTTTCAAGAAGCAGTAAAGTCAAAGAGTGTGCCCTTGTCCTGCATTAAATTGTTTACAGCGTTTTGCCTCCTTGTTAAAATAAACTGTGGTAAAGAAAGTGTGGAAGACTAGGGGTAGCAACAGGAAAATTAGTACCCTGGACGTTTGAAATGCTTTTAAAATGAACTGTTGTGAAGAAAAGTGTGGAAGACTAGGGTAGCAACAGGAAAATTGTCCCTGGATGTTGGAAATGCTTTTGAAATGTCTGAGAGACTGCAGAGTAAATGGCTATGTTAAATGGCGAAATGGGCTCCCACCATGGAGTCCGTTGAAAAAAAAAGTTGCATTCTGCAGTTTAAATTTGCCTGCTCGGCGATCGCCGTGAGGAGAAGAGCCTCACGAGGAAGAAGAGGCTCATTTTGCATGGCGTCGTGTGGTTGGTCAGGCTGCAATCAGTCCCGCCCCTCAGCCAGCTTTACAGAGACTGCCCCAGCATTCGAGAGGAGTGAGAGTGGAGTGCGTGTACTGGCAGTGGAGGCGTCGCGAGTGTTAAAATAGCTGTAAACTTTCCAAAAATTGACTTTCTTGTTTTAAAATCGGGCTCAACCCGCTAATCGATCATCAAATTGCAAGTGTGGTGTTTAAAAGACGATCAGTAGGACTGCCCGCCCGTTTCTGTTCTGAGGCCTCCAAGAACTGGCTGCAGGCCGTTTTCCCCATCGCAGCAAACTGCTACTGATAACAGTGAGTAACCACCAAAACTGCTCAAACAGTGATTTTAGCCCTATCCCATATAAATGTGTGTGCAGCAGTGTAAGTCGCTTTGCCAGTAATGACTGTGTAAAGTCCTGCCAGCATGTGCAAGTCTGTTAAGTCATTGACTGTGTGCATAGTAATGAATTAAGCCTCAGTTTAAAGTCTGCAGCCAGAGAGAGACTGTGGGTTGTAGCAAAGTGCAGCACTAGAAATACAGGCAATCCTGTGCTAAAAACTGAAGCTTTAAGGGACTGTGAATCAAATGAATGTTACCAGCATGTAAAAAGTCTTTGGAAAATCCTGTAAATGTGTTTAAAGCCAGAACAGAGCAAGTTGTGCAGTTTGAACAAAAGTTATCAGTAGTTTGTAAATGGCGCGCAGTGGCTTGACCCAGATTCTAAATGTTGATGCACAGGAGTGCTGCGCCACCATTACAGGGTGGGTAGTAAAAGTAAACACAGCAAAGAGGAGCCATTTTACAACTAAAGAGTGTGTTCAATAAAGTGGGACTTTCAGTTACAGTGAACTTTTGTTTATTTTTCTGCAAGTTATGGCCTCAGGACCAGTTCGTTACCCGGATCATGCCCGGGTTGCAGTAACAACAGCAACAAATAGGCTGAGGATATTGAAAGAGTGGTGCTATGGAGCAACTGCCTCCTCATGTGGCGATTCCTAATTTTCCAGTGCATGTATGCCAAATATGCTTGAGAGCTGGAAGGACGTCTTCATGATTCCTCACTGTGCTGGATGCCTAGAAAGATATGGCTTGTATAAAGCGCCTCTAATTAGTTTGGCTCCCACATGGACAAAAATTCAGGAATCTAGTTGGCAGCACACAGCACCAGGTGGAGCCTGTGGAGGAAGGCCCCTCGGGGACTGTGGCACAAAGCTAGAGGGTGCAGAGTTAGAGACAGAACCAAAAGTTAAAGTTTTGGATGCTGGATCCCAGAAAGAAAGTTCGGATAAGGCATCAATCGACCCCTGGAGGGGGGCCTAGCCAAGTCTCTTAGGTGAAGATGAGATGCGGGAGGCCTTTGAGTGGGAGGTGTGGGCCTCCGCACCTAGTGATGAGTGGATAGTCTCAGGGTGAGAGACGACTGCTCACTCCTGGGCTCAGATCCTCAGTGAAGAGGAAAATGAGGGAACCTATGTGGCCTTATGAAAAGGAACGGTACACAGCCTCAGGATCTTGCCTCGGAGGAATGTATGGAAGAAAGTGGTGATGCCACTGCCCTGGCTTTACAGGAGGAAGAAGTCAGGGATCCGTTTCTAATTTCCTTAAGGATGTGAAGCTGGTAGAACCAGGACTGGCCACCCCAAGCCAGGCCAGCGGTCTCAGATTGACCAAAGCAAGTAAGAGGAGAGACTGGTTCATAGAAAGGCAAATTAGATCTATGGTATGACCTTTCCTACCTTTCCTCGAAAAGTCTGGGAAGAGATTGAGAAATGCAGGAAATCCTGGATCTGGGATGAAGCAATGAAAAGTGTGCATCCTGGGGCTAATCAGCATATAAAGAATAGACTGTTCCATGAAAAGTATACCCAGTGGAAGAGAGGCAGGACACTGTTTTATAGACAGAGTGAGAATAGTGGACGGAGAGGGACGTGAAATCTCCACTGTGTGAATTATGTGCACCCAGGCGGGTAATAATTCAAGCTCCTGACCCCAGTACTATTGGCCTCAGTGCAAGGACCTCTCAGCAAATGTGCCGTGCCTACTAAATGGAGAGTCGAGCAGTGGTAGTCAATACTGCCACCCAGACTGTGAAGTGCCTTTATTGATTTGCCAATATGAATATCCAGGACTCAGGTGCCCACATTCATCAGTCTACAGTATACTGGCCTTCCAGAAACCATTGACTGGCCCACCAGATAACTTCAGATCCAGAGAAGACACCATCCCAGCTGTATCCTGTTCATTGTCTGGTAATCGGATGACGTCGGACCAGCTGTTTTCTTTTTGTTCCTGTTCCAAGGTTCCGTCTCCAGAGATGACATCAGCCCAGCTATTCCCAGATGTGCCTCCTGTGGTTCCTGGAAGATGTCCGCCCAGCTGTATTGGAAGAAATGCTGCCAGGGAGAGTCTTCGTCAGAGGTACAGGTTGGTGCCAAATTTCATACTACAAGTGGCTGGTAAGTCCGAACTTTTCTATCTTTATGACATTGCAGTACACACCCTACACTAACAGACTTCAAAATGTGTGAAGTGTCCTCAAAGACTCTCCCTTTGGGACTTTGGCCTGTTAGAACTGTGCTTCACTAGGCTCCGCCCAGGAGAGACTCTTTATTGGACTAGCCTGGGCCTTGTGGTCATTAGTTGGGACTTTTAAGGCACTCTATCCCCAAATGTGTATTGTAAATAATGTCATTGTTTTCTAATGTTAATACTGTTTTTACCTTTTTCTAAAAAAAAAAAAAATCTTTTGGGATTTTTCAGTGTTTTGATGGTAGGGGTCTAGGTAGACTGTGTATGCAGATTAGGATGTATTGTCTTTCTTTTTCTTACAGGTGTTCCTGGGAAGACAGAAGAGAGACAAGAAGAGGAGGAAGGGCTCATCGGAGTTCCTCCTTGATTTTAGTGTGTGTAGAAATTTAAAGTACTGTGTTATTTGTTATTACTGTATTAACCCTTTCCTTCCACGAGTACGGTTGTGGGGTAGGGAGAAGGCAGTAATGTGGTATTTAATGAATGTGTGTGGTTGCAGGTTGCCCAAGGTCGGGAGGTCCCCAGGTTGTTTTTGTTTTGAGGGTATTATGTTAAAGGAAGATAGGTTTTCCCTAGAGGGTTAGGGGATAGACAGGCTGTGGTCCTGAGTGGCCACTGGACCGCAGTGTTGATCTATCAGGGCTATGCTCTGGATAGTTCTACCAGAGCCACTAGGTGTCCATAGTGAGTGGATAGTGTGGAGGCTGACATGTCAGCTGCAGGCCTCTAGGCCCTTAGTGTTGCCTGCCTGTGCTTGCACATGGTAGGAGGGTCTGATCACCCCCTCCACTTGGTAGCACATAGGGTGGGATGGCCTAAAGCTCGGGTAAATAATGACTGTAGACAGTCATTTTCCTGGTCAAGAACGAGTGTAACCCCTTGTTACCCGGGGTTACTAGAATCCCAGTAAGACCTAGTGGTAGGCAGGGAGGCAGCTTGTGAAACACCAGTTAAATGGGTTTCACACTGTCTCACTCTGTTCTCAGTCTCAGCTGAGACTGAGGGATGACATCACCTATAGAACTTTCAGAGCTGCATAAGCCACATTGGAATCTGCAGCAAAGGGAGTAAAATAGAACGTTGGGAATTTTTAATGGAGAGTCTGCAGTTTGGCTTGAAGGAGTGAAGCTGTACTCAAGTGGTGGAGACCGCTGTTTCGGTCTTAGTGCCCCTCCCTCCAGGGGATTAAAGATTCCCAGCAGATTCCTGGGGCAATCCCTTAATTCTGCTAAGTGGAAGAAAAGCTGCCTGTTTAGTCCAAGATTTATGTTTGGAAGATGGAAGATTTGTGATCGCTTCCTGTGGGGCACCTGCAACTAAAGGGTGAGTGTCTGCTCTGGCTAAAGGGCAAATTGTTTTTCTTCACCCTGGGACTGTGTGAAAATCTAGGATTGAGCTACATATTGGGAAGCCTAGAGAAATGGGCCAAGCAAGTAAAAGTAGTGTCAAATCCCAGAGTTTTGTGTGATGCAAATAATATGTAGAGGATATGTGACAGACAGCTACCCTTTAATCTACATTTAGACGTTTAGCAAAGGAATGCTCAGTTTTTCCAGAGAAATGGCCGGGTATGGGCTGTGGGAGCTGGAAGTGGGTGGCCTCCATCTTAGTGACCAGGTCCACCTCTTGGATTTCTTCTGTGGTTTCTACTTTGCCTCAGGCACTTGGCCAGTGATGGGGAAGTACCCAGATGTGGGATTGTAAGGAAAATTCTCTCTAGGAGTCGAAGACTCTAGTGTGAGTGTGGGGGAGCCACGACAGGATAATGGGTTCATTCTTCCAATGGACCGTAAATGGGATAATTGGTTCATTCTTCCAATGGACCACTGATCAAGTGGCGGCGGGGGATCCGGCCAGTGGGAAAACCCAAGTGTACAAGTCGGGCTATGTACCCAAAGCTGCGTGCAAGTCCGGCTGTGTGCCTGGTGGGTTCAGAGCCTCGGGCTGGAAATGGTGATAAAGTGTTCTGTAGTCTCTAATCTGCATTACCAGGAAATGTAGCTCCATGGGGGTCCGTCTATGCTTTGTTTGTTCAGCTAGTATGTGAATAAAAGCCACACTGTAGAATCCCATTCCTCGCTTCTGGACATTACAGTTATTGCTTCCTGTGTTCGGATTTACTTAGGTGCCCCTGTACACAGTAACCAAACCTAGGTCCCCTGTGCAGAGTAACCTCATCCTCCCTAGACCCAGTCCCCACCAGGTACTGCTGTTAGCTTCAACAGCATGCCACCTGTTGTTTTGGCAAAAGGCAGGGGTGAGGGTTATACTTTGTTTGAGACAGAAGTCAGAGTACAGTCACTAAAATAATTCTGCCAGGCCTGAAGCAAAGCCTGCGCCACTGTGTCTGACATATATTTTGTTTGAGACAGACGTCAGAGTACAGTGTGTTACTAAATAATTCTGGGCTGAAGCAAAGCCTGCATCACTGTGTCTAACAGTCAGATCTATTTAGTTTGAGACAGAAATCAGAGTACAAGTGTCACAAAATATTTTTCTGGGCTGAAGCAAAGCCTGGGTGCCATGTCTGGCTGACAGTCAGATATATTTTGTTTGACAGAGAAGTTAGAAGTCAATCAAATACCTATTTTTCTGGGTGAAACAAGCCTGACTGTGTGTCATGTCTAACAGTCAAATATTTAGTTTGAGACAGAAGCTAGAAGTAAAGTCAAAAAATATTTTTCTGACCTGAAGCAAGCCTGTTAATTTCAGTCAAATAAAAGTCAATGTTTTCTTGATGAATAACTAAGGCCACCAGAGCTGTAGTCAAACTACACCCTCCAACATCACAAAGTTTGCACAAGCACTCTCCCTAGTTATGTGATAAATACAATTGAAAAACATTCTGTAACTGCATGTAGTGACAGTCATTGTCAGGTTGACTGTCGTAGAGTGTGTCAGTCTTTGAGTCACATGTTGTCCGTCTGCCCTTGCTAACCATAAAAGCAAATTATTTGGGCCACTAGACTAGCTCTTTACACTGTCTATTTCCATCCTTTGTTCTTCATTAAGATTTTCTAAATACAAATTAAATCTCTGATGTGTAACTTATCCCAGAGCAATTTCTCACAGTAAAATGAGCTTACTAAAATTTGGTTTCTTAAAATCTGGAGACAAGTACTACTACTAAACATGCAGTTCTGCTAAACGTAAAAGTTCTGACAATGGCCTTACCAAGGACCAAAGATATGACAGAGAAAAGGGTCAGGAATTTCCTTCCTGAATGGAAAAAGAATATCCATGGCTGGATTTCAATGAAGAAAAATCTGTAATGTACTGCATATCTTGTAAGGCCTACCCCAAATCTGTGATCCTAATTCTGCTATAGTTAGAGGTTCAAGCGATCTTAATAAGTTAGACCCATAAGAGGCATGATGTGACAAGGGAACATCAGCTGCACAAAGCATTAAAAGGATACCGCTCAAATACCACCCATTTACCTGTCAGAAACTTCAGTCAGTCCTTTCAAAAAGACACTTGACACTAAAAGAACTTGAGAAATACAAAATTTTATTTAACACTGCATACTCTGTAGCAAAAAGCGGAAACCTTTTCTGATTTTGAAATGATGCGTGAGATCCAGCGTAAAATGGTTAAATTTTGGTAACAACTACATGGATATAGCAGGTTGCCCGTTTGTTTGTGGACAACACAGCACAGACAATACATGCAGCAATAACTGATGAAGTCAAAATGCCTCCTTTTTTGAGCATTCTTGCAGGCGGAAGTACCGGCCACTCTATTATTGAGCAGAAGTTGTCTACCTGAGACATGTAGGTGCTGTTTGCCAGTCACACACCTAATATCCGTGGTACCACTTGAAACTGCAAGTGCTGAGGATGTATTTAATGCTATTGAGAAAGCTTTACAATCAGTGGATTTGGCAACACCAGAACTTAAGACAGGCAGTGAAAATCCAGCACTTGTATATGCTAATTTTGATGGTGCATCAGTTAATCTTGGTGAATGGACAGGAGTCATTACTAGACTCAAATCACTTTTGCCAGATGTTATTGGCATTCACTGTATTACCCACAAACTTGAGCTTGCCATTTTGGATGCAAATAAACATTTCAAATACATGACCATATTTGAAGACTATTTGAAAGGCATTTTCAGTTTTTATTTTGGGCTCCAAAACGCAGGAGAGAACTGAAAGAAATTGCAGAAGTTCTCAATGAGCATCTTGCACATTTTATGGTTGTAAAAGCAAATCAGGTGGCTAGTAAGCAAAGACAGAGCAGTTGTGGCATTAGAAAAAACCTTGACACTGTGGCAATGCGTCTGGAGCACAGATTCCTGGATGGGAATAGGGCAGATAATGCTAACAGAGCTAAGGGTTACCACAAGGAACTGACCTCTATGCATTTCATTAAAGTTCTATATTTCTTATTAGATTTTTTGCTAGTTGTTACTAGATTATCAAAACTTTCCAGCTGGCAGACTACTTAATTGTTGAGATACCAGAACATGTAGAAAAGACATTCTGCAGCTAGAAGCACTTAAAAGTACTCCTGGAAAATATCTTTAAAAATTCCAGGAACAATATAATGCAGAAGAACGTATGTTTGGCAAAACAAAAGTCCATGGAACACCTACAAGTGAAGCTGAACTTCACACATTTGTTAACGATACTGTCACGTACCTCCACAATAGGTTTGTGTTCTCTCAGAAAACCTTTGTCTTTGCTTCAGATTTTGAATTTTCACAACTGGCCAGTGGAAAGGAAGATCTAGCAACATTTGGCAAAGTTGAACTAACTGAACTCATCACAGATAGCCCTTTCGCTTCTCACTTCTCAGAACGTGATAAAGACTGTACCCATAGATGAATGGGTACAGCTGAAGTTATATCTTTCTTGATTCGAATCAAATCTCTCATAACTATGTACCAGTTGGTGTTACAAATGAAAATTGCTGAACGTGGACCAGACTCCATGAAGGGGTGTATGCAAAAGTTTATTGAGATTCTGCTCATGATTTCCTTCCACAAGTGAATGTAACAGAGGATTTTCAAAAGCCAATTTCATTAAAAATAAATTACGGAAATGGTATGGGGGCACCATATTTCCTGTGATCCACAACATTATAAATGTATTAAAATTCAAAGAGAGACCGGGGGTCATGTGACCCACTTAATGGCGTGAGACGTGTCTCCTTGAGCTCCGACTGCAGTCCAACTTTAAAAAGTATTTTTCAGGTAACTCGCGTTAAAAGGCTATAAGGGATCGTGGGGAGGAGGCGTGGACAAGTATATTTTGACATCCAGTGGCAAATTGCAGAGGACAGGTGCGAAAGGCAACAAGAAGCAGCTGGTAATACCCAGTAGTCTGGTGAGGGCCTATCTCACTTCGACGTCGAAATGTCTGCCATTGGAAGGGAATTGAGAGGCAGCTGATGGAGGTCCTCACCCCACAGTTAACCAGGGTAGAGAGAAGATTGATCGTAGGCTGGTGAGTACGATGCCCAGATCACCCAGCAACAGGAAAGAATTGAGGCGGAGGGCCGTGTTGGCTGCTGAGGACCTTGTGGCCCTGCTCCCTCGGTGCATTGAGAAGCTGGAAAAGGAGATAGTGGAGCTGCAGGAAGCCCTCGACTACCAAGAAAACTATCATAGAAGGTCAAATCTTCGCAAGGGGCCTCCCAGAGGAAGAGAAGGAGCCAATATATTGGATTTCTGTGCAAGCTCTGCCTGCTATCATGGGGTTGAAACCTAAGGAGGAAGATATAAGCTAGAACGAGCCCACCAAGCAGTGCTGCCATGCCCACCGCCAGGCCAGCCACCACGACAGATTATTTTTCGATTTCATAATTTTCAGGATCACCAGGAAGTTTGGAACAAGTTTCGAGCAATGCAGGACTTGCAATATGAAGGCTGTAGCTACAACTGCCCAGGATTACTCGCCCAGGATTGGAAGGAAGAGAAGGGCTTTTAATGAAGTGATCACGGAATGCCAGCAACTGAAGTTGGAATGGTTCATGGTTTTCCAGCCACGCTGTGGATCAAGCATGAAGGAACTTCCTACAGTTTCTGGGAGGCAGACAAGGTGGCTGGATTGTGGCTGAGCTCAAAAGAAGCTGGGTTAGAAGCAAGAACTGCCCCAAAATGTGGAAATATGCAGGGAATACCTAAATGGAACCGTTTCTTTGGTTGCAGATTTGGGTGGGGTAATGACCTACTGGTGACTGATTCATTTGCATGTGCGGTGGGAATTGTGCAAGGCGACTGAGAGAGGACTTGGTGTGGAGGCCTGCTGGAGCCTTGGCTTCCCCTTTCCCTCGTCTGCTTCTTTTGGATGCTGGGAGTCCCACAAGGGTAGACTGAGAACTGAGACTTTTGTACTGAGCGGGCCCTATGAGAATGATCTGGAGGGAGTAAAGTACATAGCGGGAATCTCCACAGTGAAATGGTGCCATGAGTAGCGGCTCACGAGAGGCCTGGCTGGATTTGAATCAGGGGTCTCTTGTGAGCTGCTATGACGGAGGAGGAGGGGCCTCATTGGTGCCTTATTGTTTAATATTTCCTCACTATAAGCTGGTACTGGCCTAGATCATGCTGAACAAGAGAGATGGTTATATGGAGGGGGGGCAAAAAGTTAAGCGGGCTGAGTAATAACTAGGGTACTGGATGAAGTTATTTCAGGAGAGGGATATCATTGAAGAATCAGATATCAGAATGCCAAGCTAGAGGTATTGGAGAGTTTGCTTAGGGATCCCTGGTGGTATGCTAAGCCTGCCTCCGAATCCCACAAGATTTGGGCTTAAAAGCAGAACGACCAGAAGGAAATAAAGTGTTGGACTGGGGGGGAGGAGATGGATTTAATTCCTAGCCCATAAGTCGTAGTGCTTGTTTAGTTGGGGATAGCACACTAACTCAATTTTAAGAATGTTGTGTGTGATGTGGGGACTGGGGAAAACAACTGTAAATAAGTTATGTAGTTGTTACTGGTTATTTGTTATAGTTATCATAATTAGAATTGTAATTGCCAAGGTCTAAATACATGTGATTTGTTGGAGGAGGAGGGATGGAAGACCGGAGGGGACTGGGGAAGGTGGAGGAGGATGGATGGAGGCTGCTAAAGGGAAAACAGAATGCCGGAATGAGTAGGGAAAAAGTGAATATCATATCTTGGAACATAAGAGTATTGCCACTCCTGCCAAAGAGGCGGCTGTTCTGACTGCGTTATGGAGAGCTGGAGCACAGGTTGCGCTGGTTCAAAACACACCTGCGCAGTCAGAGCACCAAAAAGCTGGTTCAGGGCTGGGTAGGGTCCTGCTACGCTGCCTCCTTTACATCCCATAAAGAGGGGTTGCTGTCTTGGTGCACAAGGGGCTGCCATTTAAGGTCAACAGAGTGATTCGGGATGGAAGGAAGGGAGATATATTTTTGTGGAAGGAACGTTATCTGAGGAACCTATAACATTTGGGAATGTATGCTCCCGCTATGTTTGATCCAGCATTCTACCAGAAAGTTCTGGACTTATTGATTCGGGAGCAGTTTCAAGGATTAGTGATGGGGATTTTAATTGTACTCCAGATAGGAACCTTGACCACTCGGAAGGCAAAGGGGAGCACTGCATGCGTAAATGGCGTGAGGGATTGAATGAGCTGGATATGCTAGATGCATGGAGGCGGCGAACCCTAGGAAAAAGGAGTTCACCTTTATCCCCCCTGCACAAAACATGGTCACGGGTAGACCATATATACATTACTGGGAATGGTACTCCAGATTGGCGGTCATTAGGCATGGTCCCATATATGTCTCGATCCGCAATGGTTATCACCTCCCTGGAGTTGGACGTCACAGCAGGTGAGAACCAATAAGTGGCATTTCCATCCTACCTCCTTAGCTCTCAGGACTTTCGGGAATATCTGAAGGCACAATAGATCTATATACCTCTACAAATTTGGCATCTGCCCCGTCCATCCAGGTGTTTTGAGATGCTGGGAAGGCATTTATAAGAGAGCTGTTACTGGGTATGTCAATAGGTATAAAGAAGCAAGCTTCAGAAGCAGACAGAGCTACGAGACCGGGTTAGAGGAGCTGGAGGCCAGATGGTGAAAAGGGGAGGGAGATTTCCCAGTAGTTGGCAGCCAGCAGAGAAGCCCAGAATAAATCATTAATGGGCCAGTATATGCACTAACTGTTTTTGTGGAAACATAAATTCTATAAATAGGGCAATAAGCCGGGACCCTGCTGGTTAATTTGATTAAAGGAGGAGATGCTGTAAAAGAATTAATGCGGTCAAGGATGGGAAAGGGTGCTACAAAGACATCCCAGGTATCTTTGCGAGTTTTGCCTGCTTTTACCAAGAGCTGTATCGGTCAGATGGGGGATGGGAGGGACAAGATGAGGCAGTTTTACAGAGAATAGCAATGCCTAAGATCTCAGAAACCTGGAGAGACCGGATGGACAAGGAGATCTGAGGGAAGAAATTTTAGGGCCATAGTCTGCCTGAAATCGGGTAAAGCATGTGGGCGGATGGTTTACCCGCTGAACTGTATAAGATGATGGGGAAGGAGATCGTGGAGCACCTCTGGGCCCTTTTCAAGGAGATCAGGGAGGGGACCCCTGCCTTGTTCTATGAGTGAGGCGACCATTTGTGTCATCCCAAAGCGGGTAGAGACCCGAAGGACTGCGCATACAGACCCATATCTCTTCTCAATGCCGATCAAGAAATTTATGCTAAGATATTGGCCTCCAGATTAGACAAGCTTCTCCCAAATTTAATACATGTAGACCAGGCAGGATTTATTCAAGGTAGACACTCTTACCACAATGTGAGAAAGGTTTTAAATGTGATACAGAATGCCTCAAAACACCAGGGTCCACCGGCGATTATCTCTTTAGATGCCGAGAAGGCCTTTGATCATATCGAGTGGGATTACCTATTTGAGGTGTTGGAGAGATATGGGTTTGGAGCGGAATTTAGAGGAATGGTGCGGGCCCTGTATGCCTCTCCTCGGCTTGATCTTAGTAAGCGGGGTCTGTTGGAATGGGTCTCTCCCCAGGGGAACAAGGCAGGGGTGCCTGTCGCCCCTCCTGTTTGCTTTGGCAATAGAACCCCTTGCTATAGCAATTAGACAGAGCCCTGTGGTTAGGGGAGCAGAGGGAGGGGTGGAGACAGCATAAGCTGTCTCTGTACACAGATGATATGATCTTTTACCTGAGAGACCCAGAGAACTCTGTGCCAGCCTTATTGAGGACTGTAGCTGACTTCTAGAGTTCTCTGGATACAGGATCAGTATAGATAAATCAGAATTGTTGATGGTGGGGAGCTCTGGGACACAGGTGAGAGGGAGAATGGGGCCTGCAGTGGTGGCTTCCTTTTAAATATTTGGAAGTCGTGATGAGAGCGACTGGAGGACCTGTGCCGTCTAGTGTATACCCCTATGATTAAGGGCTGTTGGAGGAGCTGAGAAGGTGGGCGTGCCACCTCTCCTGGTTAGGCGCATCAACTTAATTAAAATGAATATCCTACCCCGAGTTCTGTATCTGTTGCAGATGCTCCCAGTGGGCCTCAACAACAAGGACATGAAGATCCTGGAAAGAGGGTTTGGTGAGTTTCTGTGGAGGAAGTGGGCAAGGATGTCCTTGAGGAGGCTAAGGCGACCACCGAGGGAGGTTTGAACTTCCAGACCTAAAGCACTATTTTATGCGGCGCAGGTCATGATTATAAGGATTGGCTCAGTGAGGCGGAGTCGGCCAGTTGGCTGGAATTAGAAGAGAGGGGCGGAGGTTGGCTAACGCCTATTTATCAGAGTGAGGGAGGAGAGGCGTATGCATCCCTGAGACACCCTAGTCCCTTGGTTTTGTCAGTGCTAGATAGTTGGGCCAGAATAAAGACTGTCCTGGTTGTAAGGATCAGGAGACGTTACTGTTATCTATTGCAAGGAACCCTTGTTTAGACCCAGTATAGAGGATGGGGCTTCCAGGGTGGGAGAGAAAGAGCACGCTGCCTGGGAGACCTGTGTAGGAAGGGCACCATGCTGTCCTTTCAGGAGCTGCAGGAGGAGGCTAAGGATGCACGCCACCACCTTTATAGATTTTTCAGGTTAGGAATCCAATAAAGGAGGTAGAAAAGCAACGAGAAGGTGGCCTGGGGATGGAGCAGATGGAAGGGCTAATAGAGGTGGCAGGGGGACCCTTCCGGGTTCTAAGGCAGGCGGTATGTCTCTTAAGGCAGGTGTTAGAATCTATCAGATAAGACAAGCCAGCTGTGGGAAAAGGACATAGGCTTAGCCATATCCGGGATAATGGGGATTAATACTGGGATCACATGTAGGGCTCCTGGCTTGTAATATATATAAAGAAAGTGCATACAAAATTTGTGCACAGACTGTACTGCCCCCCAGTGGTGAACCACAGGCTGCGCCCAGAAGTGTCCGGGAATATGTGGAAGTGCAAGATACACAGGTACCTATTTCCACTGTTTCTGGATTGTCCTCTGAAGGACTACTGGAAGGCTGTGGCAAGGCAGCTGAGTACCATGCAGGGCGGAGAGGTTCCAGCTACCCCCTTAGTCTATTGTTTAGCATAGAGGGAGATGGAGGAATCTGGATGCCTTATCAGAGGTGGATCAGAATATTACTGGCACAAGCTAGGCAGGTAATTCTCAACACCTGGGTGTCAGGAGATCCCCCTACGGTGCCACAGTGGTGTCTCTTATCCATCCGGGCATTGGCACTGGAGCAGAGATCATATCAACTACAGGGTAAGATAAATAAATTTATGAATCAATGGATGCACTTTATGGGAACACTCTCGGTGGATGAGCTCATGGATCTTGAATGCTGGCTAGGACAAGAAGGAGTTGCAGGAGGGAGGTGTGGAGGTTTGAATGATAGGTCCCAGCTATTAATAGTTTTGACTGAAGGAAGGAATAAATTATGTGGATAGTGTAAAAGACCTTGGTATATGATATAGGTTAACTTATTGTATAGAATAGAATGTTTCTCTTATTATCGTGTTTCTCTCCTCTTTCATATATGGTTTCTTTTAAAATGAGATGGAAGTCTGAGATAGGCCATAGATTTGTTTGTACTAATGGATTCTATGGAGCTATGACCTGTGATGCCTTTATTCTGTGACTGTACTCTGTTTTTCTTATTATGCTGGAAAAATTAATAAAAGAGTTAAACAAAAATAAATTACGAACAACCCTGACACAGCAGTCTTTCAAGAATCAGCTGCTTATCATGAGTGCAGGACCATCCGTCTCTGATTTTGATCCACTGCCATCAATTAAGTACTGGCTTGACAGTAGTCTTGGTACTATCTATTTAGCCTGTAATGTATTTTACCTTGTATCGAGTAAGTTCTGCTTCCTGCCTTGTATTTACCTTATTGTTGTAATGTCCTGTCTTTTGTGACGAGGAACCTTTGTAAATGAGTCCTTGACTCAAAGGTATTTTCGAATCCTAAATAAATAAACAGTTATTCCTCTGATCACAACTGTCCATCAAAACAAACAGAATAAGATCAGCCAAAAGCAAGCTGCAGTACTGCTGTCTTATAATTTCGCTGCCTCTCTGTAACCTGTTTCACTCTGACTGACACTGGGGCATCCCAAAGGGAAAAGGGGCAGGGATCTTTAATAATTTTGGTAATAACACTGCACGCCACTGAAAAATGGTGTGACTTACTGGGTCCTGGTATGGACTTGCCTCTAAAATGTAACATAAGTCCTGGACTTATGCATCACAAAAAATTTTCAACCTCTGCCGCAGTAGTGGCGGGATGCTTCAAGTAATCCTCACAAGATCCTGGAAAGTATCCACAAGAGGAGCAACCAAGGTTTGGCTTCTTCTGCCTCAGGTATTTTGCAACTCTCAGCTCGGGATCCATATCTCTGTCTCCCACCAGTTGGAGGTCTGGATATGCCTCATGACGTCCATGAGTACGGGATCGCTGGGAGGCGACTCCGGAGTGTCCTTTTCATCCAGGGACACTGGCCTCTCCCTAGAAAGGAATTGGTCAGAACCAAGCTGGGCTCTCGAACCTCGGCCCCGAGGAAGGGTAAACTGATCCTGAAGAGGATCTGTGCCTTCAAGAGAACGTCACCCACTGTTGGACTGATGATGGCTAGATGACCGGTGATGGGAGTGGGACTGGTGATGGCTGGTCGAATGCCGGCTGACAGCTGTCGGACCCGATGACTTGACTTGATGATGCTGACTATGAGGCAGCGACAGTCAGAACTAAGGGACCATGGCGACGTTGGTGTTGTTTCTTTCTGTGTAAAGTTCACCCACAGGAGTCTAAGGAGCTGCTTGAGAGAGACTTTGTTCTTGGCTTAGGAAGATGTCTTGGGCATGGAGCTGAAGATTTTCAGCCAGGCTTTTGTCCTTATCCTTAGCCGGAGTCGGTTCTGGGTCCGGCTGCCATGGAACAACAACCTTTTGACCTGCCCCACCAGAACTGGAATAGTTAGGTCAGTTCCTCTTTAGTGAACTGTACCAGCGCTGAACCTCCTGAAGGCAAAGGCCGTTCTGGTGTGGGAGGCACAATAGGTGATGAGGGGCGGTCTGGAGGGTCCTTAGGCGGGGGTGGACCGATCCCTGTGTCTACTGGTGTGGACACCTGTGGACTGGCAAACATTCAGGCATTGAGAGGCTTTGCCTGACAAACGCTCTTTTCTGTGACCAACGACGGTGAAGCAAGTGGGTTTTGAGACTGATGCCAGTTTAGAAGCGACAGCCGATGCGTGAGGATTGGTGAGCCATAACCAGCCGGGAGACTGACTCCTGATCCTTGGAAGTCAAGGCCCTGCCCAGTGTACCGGAGGAGGCCCATGTCAGACCTTGTGTGGTGGGGAATCAAGTCCCATGGTTGAAGTGACGTTCCCAACCTCTGGGGGAGGATGTCCTCAGGGGAATAGCTTTCACCTTCAGGGAAGTTTGGGCTGAGAACCAGAGCCCTACCTACACTGCCCAATGCCAGTGTTTTGGCAGGAACGGCAGCTTCTTGCTACCCTATGAGTGTTGAGAGTGGTGGGAAGAATGGTTGTATCCTCCTGAGTTTGACCCAGAAGAGGGCTTCTTTTGGTGAGGGGACCGGAGCCGAATGCCCCTTGGACCAACCCTGGTCCTTTTCTCAGGATTCCGATCCGAGTCCTTCTTTTTATCCTTGTGCTTGCGAGAAGAAGTAGAAGAAGAGGACTTATCCGTTGGTGAGGCCTGCATCATCAAGCACCTGCTGCTCTAAAAGAAAGACCTTGAGTGCTTTCTAGGTGGCGAATCTAGTCCAGCCAGTATAGTCTCTGCATACCGAGCAGGCCTTGGTGTTGTGGTCTGGTTCCAGGCAGAAGGCAGAGCCTCGTGTTTATCCTTTGCCAGTATCTGGCAACCACAGGCGCCTTCCTCTTCCTCTTGGTGGATGAGATGGAAGACAGTGAAGATGACATGCAGTAGAGAAGACAAAAGTGGACTTTTCGACCGAGGAAAAAGGCAAAAGGTTGGAAACCAATACTAGTTCTTCAGAAGTTCACCAGAGCGAAGTCGCGGGTCTCGTGAGAAAGAACTGAGGTGGGGCAGGGGACTGCACCTGATATACCATGCGACCGGCGTCGTGGTGGAGATGGCATTGGGGCAGTCCCCACTGGAGATTGCTAGCTAGAAGTTTGCTGTGGGGTCCTAGTGCCTGGTGGGATAGTCCTAATGGTAAGAGCCTGCTGCAAGAGCTCACACACGAAGTAAAATCAAGAATTACAGTAGGTACGTAATTTTCATACCTTCCTGTATGTATCGTCACCATTCATCACTGGTGGTGAGTACCAAGCCCCGAAGGGACCTTGCACTTCCCTGAGGGCAGAACTCTCCTCCGCCTCTGTGGAGGAGAACCACAGGAGGAGAAGCCCCTCAGGCCGCCGGAGAGCCTGTGACCAATCAGGGGTGAGACAGGGACTCTATGACCTGGAAGAAGGAAGACATCCTGCTATTTCCCTTCTCATCCAGCGGGAGAAAAATGGGCTCCTTGGAAGGGGAGCAATCACTCTACACCAGGCCAAAAGCAATAACCTGGAAAGGTGAAGCCATGCTGCCCATCTTATACAAACTGCAGATCCTGCCAACCAAAGCTACCTCATTAGCATCAGATAATGCCCTTAGAGAGATGCGTGATAGCTCCCAGGCCAGAAGCAGAAAGGCAGATGGCCTGCCTGGTTGCCTCCGAGTCAGGCAAAGTGGCTAGGAGCTGTCCTAGCACCATCCATAAGCATCTGGCATAGACAGTCATATGGGCCTGATGGGCTGAAATACATAGATGAAGACATGCAAGGAAAAATCCTTCTCCCCAGCGGTTAAACTCCAGCTGAGTCAAACTCGGGGGCAGTCATGTATCAGGTGGCGATGCCAGAGGGGTATCCAGTAGCTCTATCCCAATGTGGGGTAAGACATGGAACCTAGGGACCCCTAGAGGGCATGATACCTGTGTTGGCAGTCCCTCGGGGCAGGAGAGGGGGCAGAGGTAGCCTGCCAGATGTGATGGGATGCTTCCTGAAAAGGAACAGGCCATGGAGGAATGACCATTCTCCAAGAACTCTCCCAGGAGAGCACGTGTCACATGAGCAGGATCCGCGACTTGCAAAATGGGAAATGGAGCTCCTCCAACAACCTCAACAAGAATCACTGATAGGTGGTGATATCAGCGTCCAAGGAAGAAGATGAGGAGGCAGAGGAGCTCAATTCAGATCAGGCACAGCGGGGTTTCTGTTCTAAAATGACCTGGTCCAGAACTCTTATATAGTGAGGGAAGGTTGCAGTTGAGCTTCTGAATTGGTTCCAAGACAGGGGCCTCGTGGGACCGAAATGCTAGGGAGAGCAGAAGAGGCGAGGCAGAGGATCCAAAGAAGGAGGAGAAGACTGGTGAGCCAGAGGAGGATCCCTGCTAGGGCATTGGGAACATTAACGTGACCCCTCCAGAAGGGTGGGCTGCGAAAAGAATCCACAGAAGGTCTCACAACTGTACAGGTCCAGCCTAAGTTGTGCCCCAAGAAGGAAGCCCCATGGTGAGGAGACCAGGGCAGTCTGGCCCTTGCGGCTGACCCTTACCCACCTGATGCAGATTCCTGCCAGGGATGCCATGGCAAGAACTTTAGACCCTTCCCCAGGGTCGCCTCCGTTACTATACATACCAGAGGGTCACAAATCATCTGACAGTGCCGGTGAGAGGTCAGCACTGCAGCTCCTCCCAATGCCACCAGCAGCCCTGGGAGAAAACCCCTGGGCCATCCCAGGCATTCTCAGGCCCTCCCACTTACAGAGAGACCTGCCTTGTCCGTCCTTGAGGCATCGGAGGGGCAACACTGGAAGAGCCACAGGCATCTGCAAGCCTGCCACAGCAACCCCTGAGTTAGCCCCTGATTTGGGAACAGAAGCAGCACCACTCCAGATTCAGCCTCCACAGAGGTGCCGCCTCTGACTCGGCATCGAGTATGGTGCTGCTCCCAGACCAGATACTATCTCCTGACCTCGCCCATCCTCGGTGCCATTCTTCTCCACTGCACCAGGTCAACACCGTGAGAGTCCTGGCACTGCCAATAGCACTGGAAGACTCTGAGAGAGTGACCACAGAGACAGAGCCAGTCGGGAGGTAGAAGATACCTTCAGAATTTTGCAGCTAGGCCTCATGGGGCAGCTGGACTCCTCAGAGCCAGAGAGGCTCAAGGGTGGGCAACCACTCTGGGTCAGACCCGTTATCTTCCTCTGAAGAGGAGAGCAGGGCAACCAGGAGAAGGCCACTCCTCACACTCTACCAGATCCGCATCATGCTCAGCACCGAACAAAGGCCGCACCGCAACCTCGGCACCACCCTGCTCAGAGCCAGTTCAGATCCAGTGTATAGCTCTGACCATGACACGGGATAGTCGGGCCCCAAGGAGGCCAACGCAGAGGGTGCTCAACCAACTCCCCAGAGGAGGCCGACTGTCCACCCAATCCTCTAACAAGCTGAAAGCGCCAGCGAGCCGGCACTGTTGATGACTGTGACCTCCAGTATGTACAGTAATGGAGGGTGACCCAGAGGAAGGGTCTGAAGGCCTTGCCATGCATCCCTGGACCGGACGCCATCCTCCTCAAGGTAGGAGGTTCTCTGACCCATTTTCAATGCGCACATTTCAAGGACCCAGCAGTCCATGGAGAAGCACATGTTGCAGTTGTCCATGTTGTGCTGTGGGCCCAAGCAAGAGACATCGATCATGGCGATCCGATATGAAATGGACTTGCCACAGAGGCTTAACACATGGGGCATGTCTACCTTAGACTCGGACTTAGGCCCCAGATTGGACATGATCGACTGCACACAAAATAAATTAAAATACAGAAAAGACTCGGCACTGTAGAAACAATAAACAAGAATATTATAAAAAGGAACAGTCTCACCCGCTTACAGCTTTACAGCTTTGAGTAAATGAACAGAACTTCAGCACTCTCAATGATGGGAAGAACAGAACTGAGGTGACAGAGGAGTCAGCATCAGTTACTGGCTGATGCTTGAGCAGCATGCTGTGCGTCATCCTCATGGGTGGTGCCGTTCATGACGCCGGCTTCTCCCAAAGGGAAAAAATGTGTAGCTGAAGCTCCCAAGGGCATAGCGCCTCGGCATATAACCCACCAGTGATGAATGGTGAAGATACATACCGAAGATTCAAGGTTTCCTGAGCAGCATGCAGACAATGGGAAAGCATCAAAATTATTGCACTGTGCACAGAGGTAACGAGCGTCACAGGCACCTCATCATATAAATGGAAACTAGTGTCACCCCTAGTAGTGGGAGATGGGCAGACTGCTGCTATGTAAGACTATCACAACAGCTAAAAAGTTGCAGGACTAATACACAGGGCAGGACGGGGATGATTCAGACAGCGTTCACAAGACATAGCAGGCTAAAAAGAAACTGTACCAGTCGTGTCTTGCCGACGAACACTCTGGTAAGGGAGGCCACACGTTTCATCCTACAAATAACTAGAATCTGACCATTTGGTACTCGCGTTGGAGGCATACGGGTCATCCCTACGGATTCAAAACATCCTCGCTTTCGGCAACAAAAGAAATTCAGACTCGCTTTCACCACTTTCACTAGGTGTGGTACTGCTGCTGCTTTCCTCAGGCTCTGCTGAGTGTGAAGTGCTGCCTCCATCTTTGTTTACTTTGCATGACATGTAAGGGTCAGAGGTCGCAGCACTATAAAAGAAGGGGTGGCTATGCCAATACCAGAACAATCCTAACAAAAACATTTTTTGAGTTAAAACAGCGGTTTTATGTGATTTCAATAGCAGAGCACACATCAACTGTGGCAGGAGTACCAGATAACATACAGCACACCCAACCATTAGAAAATAATTAAGAAAATGAATCAGTAAATTATCAGGAAACACAGATATTGTTGTAAATGTTTACTATGTTTATCTCTTGTTAACAAGTTAATAACTGAAACTATTTAGGTGACTACAAACTATGAAGAGATATGACATATTCGATGCCTGCAGGCAAGTTTCATTGTTATTGACTTCTTCATGGAGGTAAGATGAGTTTGGGTTTGAACTGCGTGTGCATGATCATCATTTGGGTAAATGTCCTCAGCTTTGTGATGGTGCATGCCAGAGTGCAACGCATACATCCTTCCCGGCAACCCCAGCACCAATTAACTAGTTGACTGTACCTGTATATTGATACTTCCTGTGAAGTTAAATGAGAACAAGACATTGCTGCATATCACATAAGTTTATAATTAATACCAGTATGTTCCTGTTGAATGAGAAGAATATGGCAGACAGTGCGCTGTACCATGACCAACACCGACTGTTGTTAGGCTGCAGGCAGAACTCAATTTCCTCTGGAAGAGCAATAAACTAAATACAATGCACTGTATAAGACAGATAGACTGACAGTACTCATTAGGTTGAGTCAAAACAAGCCACATAAGGATTGGAGAGATGTGGACAATTCATGGGGCACTTAACAACACAGGAGTCACGGCCTGCCTGGCATACTACTATATACATCTGCATAGTAGCTCCAATGTTTGAGATATTTCTTAAACTGGAATTCATCTCGCAGATATTTTGGTGGTAAATTGTTTGCTCCACCAACACTTTAACTATGGTGGATCAGAAACAGAATGTATCATTCCAGTCATTAACCAGTGCATGAATATGGAAGGCATGCAGATGAATCACGCACCCTGATAATATGGTTACACATGGCACTGTAAGAGTGATCAATGGCTGTTGTAATTATCACATCCAATCAGATTGCAGCATTTCACTCACTGACTGTGTGTCATTACAGGAAGTACAAAATGGTCTTTGTAGGATATGCTGCAAATAGCTCCCCCAATAAAATATTTCCAGGTTAAGCAATAATTAATGTACTCTGTATTTTTAAGTTACCTAAAGTTGTTAAATCAGTGCAATTACTAGGCTAAAACCTGCAAGAGCTGCAGTCCCTCCCTCCAGTAGGTGGTGCCAGAGGAGAAGTACAGCAGTGGCTCTGGCTGGCAGAAAAGTATTGTCTAATATTCTGTTTGCAATGTAGGAGCAGCAGGCTAGAAAAGCTCTGTACTTCAATGTTTATTTTATTAATTGCAGACCTAATAAACAACTTATAACCTCACCTGGGTGTAAATCTATCAAGTGTGCAACAAAACTTGGTGAGCCAGCCCAGAGAAGACACCCAAAAGGACAACATGTGAAGGTGAATTCTCCTCCATGTGACGAACCTAGAATCTGAGAACAGCCCAGAAGTTTGCTGCCTGCACCATGGAATTGGAACAACTACAGGACAGGGTGAGTGAAAGCCTGCTGCAGTTGCATACAGAACAGCTCATTGATGTGTGCAGGTATATGAAAGTCCCAGGTTCAAGTGATGAAGTAATATAAAGAAAAAACAGATGTGCTTTGATGAGATCAATAGATATAGTATTGGATGAGACTGAGGAAGGGAGGAGGAGGAAGAAGAGGCAGCAGGCAATTATCTGCAAAAGTTAATATCATATATCAGTCAGCTACAAGAGAAGGGCCCAACATCCTCAGGAGTGACTGAAAAACAAACAGAAAAAGAGAGAGAAAGAGCTCAGTTGGAAACATTAAAAGTAAAATATGTAGCCCTGCAGAAATCTTTGAAGACTCTACACAAGCTATGGAGCGAAAGAAAGCGTTAAGTGACAAACTTGGAGGTGGAAGCTTAAACAGTCCAAACTGAAATATTCACAAAACCCAAAGCAGAGAGAATACCACAGGTGACAATATGGTGAGATTGTAAAATATTTGGCCAGATAGGTGAGAGAGGTCAGAACGATCGACTGTCATACCAAACTTAATGCACCAAATTGATACAGGTCTTCAGAAGGGGCATACAGAGGCAGACATAATTGAAGCAGTTATCAAAGCAATTAGTCCAGGACTTACTATCAAGGACATGTTGGAAATTAAAAGTGGTCTAACCCGCACACAACTGAAAACAATATTGAAAGGACACTATAAGAAAGAAAGTACCTCTGACCTATACCACAGATTGGTTAATATCTTCCAAGGACCACAGGAATCCCTCAAAACTTTTGTTTAGGGCTACTGAGCTGAAGGACAGACTGTTATTTGCATCTCGAGAGAGGGTCAAGGAACAATATAGCCCCAGTCTAATTCAAAATACATTTTTGAGGTCTGTGGGGACTGGACTGTTAAGTGAGCATATAAAATTCCAGATTAAAGACACCTAGACAATTCTACTGTCACAGATGAGGAATTCATTGAGAAAATGAAAGAAGCGCATGTTTTGAGCAAGAAAGGCAGCAAAAGCTTAAGAAAATACAATAAAGGTGCAAGGGTAAATGAGTTACAGACAGAAGTGCAGGTGAATGCCATGCCCCAATGTCACAGTGTATCAGAGAACATTGACAAGCTCAGTTGACAGAGCATGGGAAGAACAGGGACCAAACCGCATTGAAAGCTGAAAGGAAAAAGGGTATCAACTGATGAGAAAAGACCAGTTGCAGGTTTTCAGGATGTGGTGCAGGAAATGAGGACAGAGCTAGCTGAAATGAGAAAATGTTAGTTGCCACTATCGAGAAACAGACAAGTCACCCAAGGGGTTCCAGCCAGGCATGAAAAGGCAGGTCAGAGCAAAAGGCTGTAAGGTGCCAGGAAGCTGACAAGGAGATGGCTGTACCCACTGCTAGAGATGCAGCCAGATGGGTCACCTCTAGGGATGCTGGAGAGCACCAAAACAGCATCAGGAATATGGGGAGGGGTTGCTGCCATGGGACAGGCAGTAACCTATCTGCCACCAGTGTCCCCATTGTCAGAACTGCAAGAAAGAACAAGGATACTCCCTCAGACTATGTGTATGTTGAGGTGCCATACGGCTCTATATTGCTCAAAAGGTGTCAGAGGTTGCACTGAAAGACCATCAAACACTCTGTAATAGCATAAGACAACTAGAACTCACTCATCAGTGAAGTGCTGGTAATTGCAAAAGGAGTACCTCATCCAAAGTGACCATCCCAGTGGCAAATCATACCAAACATGATATCACCCTAAACCAGAGAACAACTCTGGGCCATGCTCAGCTGTTGAAAGCAACATATCCTGCAGAGTCAAGCCAGTGGGGCATGCAGAGTATATAACCTGAAGTAACCACAAGACAGACAGCAGGCCACCAGGAACCCCAAGACACTTATAAACAGCAACCAAATGACATACTACAGGAGGTGGATAACTGTTCTGAAGGGTGGGATCCACCAGTACCCTTGGATCATCTGACTGGGGCACAAAAGACAGTACAATGCATTCCCAGGAAGAGCACAAAGCTTTTTCTAAGGATAGTACAGGTATAGGATGTTTCCTTCATTGTAAATGCACATTAACTTGAAAGATAGTACCCCAGTACTAAAAACATACAAGTCGCTACCAAAACCATTGCATAAAGAAGTGAAAGCGTGCCTACAAAATTTGCTGAACCGAGGATGGATAACAAGATCAAAATTACCATATTATGTCATTTGTGTCAGAAAGAAGGATGGGAGTCTGCGACTCTGTTGTGATTACCGTGAGCTAAACCGAAGTCAGTACCTTTTTTTTTTAAGTGTTTATTACTTTTTTTCTCAATAAAAGTTTTATTTTTAAATAAATGTTCAACATTACAAGTTCATATATCAAGTTTACATACAAAAATTGATACAAGTCTTTTAAAGCAATATAAGCAATGCACTGCTGTTAAATATGTAATATTTTTCTGCCTGACAGAACTTAGAAAAGAAGAAAGACAAGAAAGAATGAAAAAGGGTAGTATAAAAGAAGGCCATAATCAAAGATGACAACAAGAGGAAAAGAATAGCAGAAAACAATTAATTACTAAAGAATTGGACACCAACAAAAATAACCAACCTACTTTATGCCACCAATATGATTTTAATAATATATGTAATTCCCTTAAGAATTCATCTGTTATGAAAATAGTGTGTTAAAAGTTCATTTTTTATATTGCTCAACCATCATATATCTACTAGCAAATTTATGTGAAAGACTGTTCAGAGATGGAGCTAATTTCTTTGTTCTGAGGTCTTCAAGAAATTGAGCTACACATTCTCTAAATGATGGAATTGTCTCTTCTATCCAGTATTTTAGGAAGCTGTTCCTGACTGAACCTCCCATTAGTATAAGAGAATGTTTCTGTTCCTGCGTCCAAACTTCCTCTTCATTAAAATGCTCTAAGATGCAAGTGTTTAGTGTCATTTTTCTTTTAGTATAGGAATGTTATTAAAGTAACTTATTATTTCTTTCCATAATTTCTGTACCTGGGACAGAACCAAAGCATATGCAAAGGGATCCTCTTCCTTCTTTACACTTATGACAAATAGCATCCTTTCTCAGTCCCATTTTGTTTATATGAACAGGAGTGAAGTAAAGATTGTGTAATGTCTTGAAATGCATCAATCTGAGACTGGAAATCTTCAATGCCTTACCTGCAAAAGTCCATATTTTGGACCAATCAACTCTTATCCATTTACCCCAACTCTTGCAACCCACGGAAGTCAGTACTTGACAGACACCCTATTCCTAGAATATAAGACATGTTGGACAGCTTAACTAGGAGCTCCTGATTCTCGGTCTTTGGTCAAGGAAAGGCATACCGTCAAGGATTCATGGATGAGAAAGTCAGCCTTTAACTGCTTTCATAACACCATGGGGACTGTATGAATAGGTCCGTATCCCATTCCACCTGAGCTCAGCCCCAGCAGAGTTCAAAAGGTGTATGGAAGAATGCCTGTTTGGTCTCCGGGATGAGATCTGCCAGCCATATCTTGATGATAACCTGGTCCACAGCAAAACCTTTGAAGACCATGTTGAACATATGCAGGCAGTTCTGCAGATACCAGCAGTATGGTATCAAGCTTACAGCCAAAAAGTGTGAAGTGTTCAAGAGAAGGTCTGATTTCTTGAAAAGATTGTATCACAAGAAGGCTATTCAATGAACCCAGCAGAAATTACACCAGTGCAAACCCTTAAACAAAAGAAACCAGCCACAGTAGGTGAGCTCAGGAGGATTCTGGGGTTTATCTCCTATTATAGACCTTATATACAGGATTTCACATATAACAAGCCACTGTATGAGCTACTGTCAGCATCATCAGACGAGATGGGAGGACAGGAACCACCCAAACAGACATCAAGATGGGCACCAGGTACACATCAGAAAACACAGGAAAGAGTAAAGGTAAAGGTAAAGGTCAGCTTTTACCACGACAGTCAATTGTCTGGACAAATCATCACCAAGAGATCCTCAATCTACTTATTGACCACCTGTCAAAAACCCACCGATTTTAGGGTACCCTGACTTTAATCAACCATTTGTCCTCGACTGTGATGATTCCCAAGAAGGCTTAGGAGCAGTGCTTTATCAGCAACAGAACAACAAAATGGTAGTAACTGCTTATGGCTCATGGACCCTATTTCCCCTGAAAAAAATATCACATGCATTCTGGAAAACTTGAATTCCTGGCCCTCAAATGGGCAATCTAGACCAGTTCTGAGACTACCTGTACCATGTGTCATCATTTGTAGTCTATAACAAAATAACCCACTGACTTATGTTCTCACAACAGCCCAACTCAATGCCACAGGGCACAGGTGGGTGGCAGTTAACTGACTTCAATTTAGTATTAAGTATCGTCCAGGATGAGCAAATGCAGATGCAGATGGGCTGTCTCAATACCCTTGGACACTGAGCAATACATGCAACAGTGTTCAAAAGAAGTACATCCAAAGTTATAAGTGCAATGGTGCTGGGAATAAATGCATAGCAAGAGGAGCAGACACCATGGATGGTTTCGATAGATGCCAATACCCTAGTATCAACACAAGAGAATGTGGGTAATATCACAGCAACAAGACAACCAATACCTAGCCAAGACCTTAAGAGAGCTCAAGAGGAATATCCAGTGATTAGCCAGGTGGTACAATACAAAGCTCAAAGCCTACAGCCAAAGAGGAGAAATAGACACAGTGAACATCATGACTCTGCGGCACTGCTAAAAGGTGGACAAAACTGCATCTTGACAAGGATGTAATTCTATAAAGAAAGACTGCAACCAGTTCCCAACTGGTATTGCCAAAGAAATACCACCAACAGGTCTACCGAGAACTCCATGATGAGATGGGACATGTAGGAGTTGAAAGAACAAAGAATTTAATCAGAGACAGATTCTAATGGCCCCACATGCAAAGAGACATGGAACACTATGTGACTAACGTCTGCAGTTGCCTCAAACAGAAGAAGCCCAACAAGTCAACACGTGTGCCACTGAACAACATTATGAAGAGCTACCTGAAGAAACAAAGGGAGGCAGGAGGGAGTCAGGAGAGCCAGCCAACAGGAGTGAAAACACTTGCCAACCCATCAAAAGCTGGAGGATAAACCTCTCTTAGGTACATAAGCGAAAGATGAAAAACAAGGCATGGATAGTTAGGACTGAAAGGAAAAGGGAAGGATGGAAGAGGACCAGAAGAAAGCTGGACATACTCAACAAGCACTTTTGTCCAGCATTCACAAAGCAAGCAGGGGTGATGGGCCACAGACGGCAGAGAAGGACATTAGTGAAGGGAGGTGGACACCAGCCTCTCTCTTACAGAGGAGAGAAAGAGTCCCCCAGGGAACCAGCAAAACCAAAAGTGAAAAGACAATGGAGTCTGTGGATGGGGTTCAACCCCAGAACATGGAATGAACTACAGTGGAACCTCTGCACCTCTGATGGTCCAGTTCAATCTTTCACTAGAAATGAGGATGTTCTGGAGGACTGGAAGGAGGGCAGATGTGGTTCCAGTACACAAAAGGGAAATGCCATGAGGAGGCAGAAAACTATTGATCTGTAAGCCTCAGACTCTCGGGTGGTGGGTGTTTATGGAAACACTATTTAAAGAAAGGACTGGAGAATACCTACATGCTTCAGTGCATTGCAGGATCCGAGGCAGCACATAAAGTTCATGGGGAGATACTGCCAAACAAACCTGTTAGAGTTTTTGAATGGGTTACCAGAGAGGTGGATCAGGAGAAGTGGTGGATGTGGGCCTACCTTGATTCTGTGCAAGGCCTTCAACATTGTTCCACACAGAAGACTGGCAAACAAGCTGGGTGACCTGAGTGGGGTCCAAACCTAGTAAAATGAGCATGAAGTTGGCTAAGAACAGGAACTCAGAGAGTGGTGGTAAAATGGAGTCTCACTCTGGATGAGGGTAGGATGGGGTCAAGTGGAGGCTTCCAGGGTCAGAGCATTGGACCCAGCCCCTCTCAATGTCTCTACTTCAGCAACATTACAGAAGGGCTGGAAGGAACAGTACACCTGTCTCTAGATGACACAAAAATCTGCTGCCAGAGTGACACATCGGGGGCTGGAAAAAATTAAGGAAGACCATAAAAGCTAGAAGACTGTCTAGGTTTGGCAACTGGGCTCTGAACACCTCAAAAAATTAAAGTTGGTGCACATAGGAGGCACAGAATCCCCAAGAGCAACATGTCAGTTAGGGGTGGAGGTGTCAACCACACAACAGGAAAGGGATCTGAGGGTCATTTTATCTGATGACCCTGAAAGCAACAAATCAGTGTAATAAGGCAGGGAAGGCTAGTAGGATGCTGGATGCATAGGGAGGGGTATGGACCAGCAGAAAGGGGGAGGCAGTTTTACCCTTGTGAAGATCAATGGTGAGGCCACCTGGAGTACTGTGTCCAGTTCTGGAGACCCCATCTCAGGAAGGACATAGATTGGGTGGAGGTAGAAGAAGGGCAACCAAAATGGTGCATGGCCCTGCATCAGAAGACCTACAAGGAAAAACTCAGGAGTTAAATATGTACTCACTGGAGGAAAAGAGAGAAAGGGGACATATAATACAGGGTATCAATAAGGTACAAGAGAGTGGCATATTGCACAGAAAGAGATGCACAAGGACAAGGGGCATGATATGAAGCTGGAAGGGGAGAGACTTAGAGGGGATGTGAGGAAATATTTATTCACAGAAAGGGTGGTGGATGTCTCTAACATCATTCCAGCAGAGGTGGTGGGTACCAAAACAGTCACAAGTTTCAAGTATGCATGGGATAGACACAGAAGAACCTTAGTAACAAGGCTGGGGGTGATAAGGCCAGAGATCAATTAGGGTCTGCAGTGGAACAATAGGTAGGAACTTTAGGGCAGACTAGGTTGGCCAGAAGGTCTTTTTCTGCCAACAGCTTCTATGTTTCTATGTTTGCTGGGAAAGTGATAATTAAAAATGGATGGACTAAATGGGCCTAGCGGTCATTATCTGCTATCAGTTTCTATGTTTCTATGTATGACAGGTTATGTGATTTAAATGGATACAGTGTAAAATTATTAATATACACAACATTGATACTGTAAACTGTGTTGCACACATACTTCATGTTATACTATGCTACTCAAAAATGATAATCAAATATGTAATAATATATGCATTGAGCAACGGAGAAAAAAATCAAGGGGAACATGTGTGAAGCAATATACAGTACTACTCACACAGTGGTGACACCATGGTAGGCACATACTGTATGAAGTTACTGTATTATGATGGTACCCAGTTGTATACCAAAGTAGAGTTAGCTACAATATGGGATTTTTATTTATTTTTGTTTCATTTTTAATCATTCAGACATTGTCTACACAGTAATGGCACACAGCCAAAGATGCTCCTTACAATTTGTGACCTTTTTTTACGACTTTATTCATTTTTGGGAAATCACTTGTAACTTGGCTGCAATTCTGTTCAGCCAATTAACTTTTGGTTTACCTATGCATTCCTTTTACAAGAGAGTACTACATATATCAATGGCAGTGGCACAATGTTACACTTAGGACAGGTTGTGCTGTGCATTTGAATAGATGTATAAATTGTGACACTGTACTATACGTCAAGTAAAAATGGTGTCCCTGAGTTTGAGCATTTGTCCCTGATTTTTAAGGGCAGTGTCACTTATTTTGGTCCTGACAGGGTGAGAGGTATGCATTCCAGTTTCTTATGAATCCCCATGATGCCCCTTGCAACCCTTGGAACCCCCCAGAACATTACTTGCCTAGCATTTACCCCTCCTACAAATATAAAGTCATGAGAGTCTCAATGCCACTAAGAATTAGATAGGTCCTGAAAGGGTTAATATAAACCAACTCTCCAGACAGGAGGGGAGAGAGAGAGAGAGAGAGAGAGAGAGAGACAGAGACAGAGACAGAGACAGAGACAGAGAGACAGAGGGACAAATGTAATTTGAAACTCCTCTGGAGCTAACTTGCTGGTCCTCTATTGAAAGTTGTGCTGGTAAATTATTTACTCTCCAAAGACTAGCACATCACAGTTCAATAATAAATAAAATTAACAGTCCAGCAAGTGAACATACTAAATCCCATGTTAAAACAGGTGAAATAGACTTCTGATGTTTTCTTTTTACAAATGCCTGGTACAACTAACTGAAGTGTTTACTTCTTCCAGTGTGGGCTGTTGAATCAGGAGAATGAATCAATTCTGTGCTAGCTTTCGCTTTGGGCTGGGGAAAGGAAACTGCTTTTTTTAGTGTAGAAAATTTCTAATTGTACTGCTTCACAAAGTTTAACTGCTTCAGAGAAGTGTAACTTGCCTTTGTGACTACTCCAGGACACTGTCAGGGTACTTAGAGCAGGCAGGATGAGAGACAAACAAGCTGAACAAATAGCGCTGGAACTGGTCTACTGAATGGAGACAGCGTAGTGCTTCATTCAACTGGCGAAGTGACAGTGCTGTAACTCCAACATTGTTGTTCAGTCTGATGAGGTACTTAAGCTACTTTCTCTTCTCTGATAGCAAGACAGCTGCAGAGCTCCACCTCTGCAGCCCTATGAATGAATATTAGACAAGAAAAGGCAGCATCAGTCAAGGTTCCTTAAAGAAAAAAAGATTACTGCAACACAATCAAATGCACAGCGGTAGACTAATGAGGCAAAATCAAAATATATTTAAAAGGTAAACTAAGGTTTATGGTCCCTATAAAGCATTGCCTATTCCATTTACATGTGCCCACATGTTGAACTAATGTTATATTATTGTGTTTTACCTATTTATTTTGCCTTGTACCAGTTTATTTTACCTTGTATCTGTTTATTTTATTTTACTTTTATACTGTATGTGTTTTGTACTACTGTAACTTTACTCTATGCAGGAAGATCCTGAAAACGGGTCTCGTACTCTAGAGAACTTATCCCACTAAAATATAAATACACTCAGTTAAATTCAATGCCAGTAAATGGTTGGTTGACACAGTTCCTTTAATAGGGCAAATGGTGTTGAATTGGATTAGTTCCACCATGATGCCTCAGTTCACCATCTCCATCTTACTCCACTCACCTCCAAAAGACACAGTTCATGTTTTTGCCACATGGCATTCTAGCCAATCAGCTTGGTTGTATAGTATGTAGAACTTTGTATAGTGGATGGCACATCCAAAGAAAAGGGTGGGGAATAACTGTGGACAGTAAACTAAAAGTTAGACAGGCAATGTGTTGCTGCAGTCATGACAGCAAACACAAAGCTGGGATGCGTTAGAGGGTAATAAGGAGCAGCTCAAGGAGGTGATCCTCCCTTTACAGCCAGCTTTGTTTAGAGTCAGGAGGGTCCAACACATGGCTACAACATTGTGGAAGCTAATACTGTTGAGGTCTTTAAAGGAAAACATCCATGTATAGTGGCTGACATAGTTTGAAAGCCCATGCAAAGCTCTTTCAAACTGGGTATTGGGATTACCTGTAGCTGAAGGTACTCAAGACATACAGAGGACTGAGTCTGCTAATATTAATACTACCTTGCAGCCATTTATAGAACATTGTGATGTCAACAAGGAACAAGCTGTGCATTATTACGCAGTGCAGTTAGGCAAAGCCTGTTCTTTGAGACACAGCCTGTTCCTCATGACATCACAATGTTCTAAATATGGCTACAATGTAGTAATAACTGAGGAGTATGTTTTCCTGTAGAGAAAGACAGTTATAATTCTCCACTATAATCAGCTAGTTATAACAATGACCATAGGCAGCTTTGTCAAGTGGAAAGCCATGAGGCACTGAGCCAGTTGCGCTATACTGTTTACCTATTTTAGTGACACCTCTGAAGCAAAAAAATGCTCCAGTGCAATTGTATAAAATGAGCCATGGGGTGGTGTGCAAAACTCAGATTTTACACACACCCTCAGCATGGGATGATTAGAGAAGCACCTTGAGCTTCACTGTCAGGGTTTATGTGGAATCCCACACCTTGCGTGTGTGTAGAAGTCTTGTTACACATATCACCCAATGCTATCCTTCATTTAATGTTGAATACATGCAGTTATCTCTATTTCTGGAGGGATTCCACATTCTGATGAGCCCAATACCTTGTTTCAAAGAACGTACATGGGTTTTCACACCTTAATGGCCACTGGGCATGAATGTGTCCCTTTTTAAGCAAGACTAGACACACTCTTTGGGGAGACTGGCATATATGAAGTTAAAATGAGGAGGGTATCATTACAGCTAATAACCTTACATGTCTGTCCATATTCCATACTATATTTAATATAAAGCAGTCACTACTGTGTGGCAGAAGAGGTGGTGGACAGGACAGAGCCTACTGTATGTCCAGTCCATCACTACAGTACTTTGCATACTGTTATATTGCCCTACCAAATGCTTTGATAGCACACATTCTGGCACATCTTTTCAACATCACCTTAAGTGCTTTTGTTATTCTTATTCAGGATAATTTCAGATTTTGTTGTTCTCAAAATAGTGGGTTTCTAAAATGCACTTATGTGTTCTCAGTGCTAATTGCCACTCATAAGCCATCCTGCAAAATGTTATTATACCATCCGTCTTCTTTTTCTTTAAATTCTACATTTTTAATAAGTCAGTACAATTTGGAACAATAAAAGAGCATCTTTCCCTCTACCTAACTCAATGAAAGCATCTTTACTTACTCTTTCTAGTCCTTTACATGGGTCAGTTACATTCTACCATGTTCAGTCTCTAGTCTTGACCCTCCACTGTTGGAGGGATCGTTGCTTGCTCCTTTAGGAATCCCCATGACCTCCTCCACACTTCTGGGGAATGATTCCTCTCTTGTGGGGAGGGTGGCTTCCTCTGTAACAGCCACCCAGGAGCAAATGTAACAAATAAAGCAGCCAAGACCCCAATGGGGTTAAATCATCCCGAGTAGGGAAGCAAAGGAGTGTTGTTCACCTAGACCACTTTCAATATTTTTGCTATTTTTCTCCCATGCCACCACCTTCTTCCCAAACAAAGTCAGGAGACCCTCTCCACTGCTGTGATCTTCCTTTCTGTCACACAGGACTTGCACTGGCATCCCTGGAAGCCCCAGGGAGTACTACACCAGTGGAGGAATGTGCCTTACCTACGTGCAAGAAGACAGCATATTAAGGGACACTTAATCCTCCATGTAGCAGCCTGTAGTGATGTTCCAGGTGCAGGAGATAAATTCATCTCACCAGAATGATAAGTGGCTCCAGCGTATGCTCTAAGCTGTTTGGCACATTCAAGCATTACTTTTTCCTAGCTAAAATATTCTGTTCCTTTAATGTCATGAGTGGGAGCATTAATTTGAATAGAAAACTAAATAACTGCGTGATAGTAAACTTTTAAAGTAAATTAGGAATTACTGAGGTTCTGAATGAAGATTGGGAGCAGAAAAAAATTATTTCACTGTAAGGCTTTTATTTTCGTATGTTTATCTTTTCTAATTATTTTAATCCTTCTTTCTCTTAATTGTGGGCTAATTTCCTCACATTTTAGCAAGCTGCTTGCATCATGCCATGCTTTGCCTTTGAAAAACACAGCGTAAGGATCAAAGACCCCTCACAAGCACAGCTACCTTTACAGATGCCACAAAGTAACCGTTATACTCCATCTCAAGTAGTATTAAATTTCTGTTTAAAACTGGTCTCCTTTAAAAACATGAAATAGATTATTAAATGAACTATTTAGATTGGGGTTTGATGTTCAATCAAAAACACATATGTTTAAAAGAAATGTGAGCATGTGGTTGGTTTGGCAATACCTGAAGAGTTTTAAATTATGCTCAGTTGCTCATCTACTTATAGATGTACTTAAGTATATATGTATAATCTAACATATTTCTTTGTTCTTGTTGCATGATTTTAAATTATTGTTATGTAAGCCATAATTCTGTATTGCATACTGATTGTGTAGCCATTTTTCCCCAGGTGTGGCTGAAAATTGATCTTTGATCCAGACCACTTTCCTTGTAAATCAAATCAATAAAGAACAGACCATTAAGGCAGCAGCACAGTTGCTGCCTGTGACACTGATGACCCAGTTTTATGAATGAGCATGGGATGTCAGGGGCCTGCAGAGGGTAAGGGAGGATAGGACACTCTTCTCCTGCAGGGAGGGATTCAGCAGTCATCTGTCACTCTACCACCACCTTGGTGACCCCAGGTGGTGGTGCAGCCAGAGATGTGGCAGAGGGAGAGAAATACTAACCAACTTCAGCATAAAGAAGATGCTTTACTTGCATATGTGTGCTGCTGAGCCAGATCCCTTGGTGTCTCGAGGGCAGGGACAGAAACCAGGTCAGTCCCATAGCACAGCAGCAAAATATTGGCACTCTCAGGTCACATGATGTTAACTGCCAGCCCCACCATCCAGAATTTGACTGGCTGTCCTGCAGGGGTAAGCTGGGCCCCAAGGGCCCCACCATTGAAGGGTAGGTCTGTGGTAAGAGGCAGGTGGGGTGGATAACTGACAGAAAAGGAAGAATGAGGCTGGGGTTGCCAGGCTGAGTAGTACCACTCTGGAGGAAAGAGCAAAACCCATGAAACAACACATACTAACAGTAAATGCAAACTCTGAAGAAGCAGCCCTTGAGATACAGTATATGATAATAAGCATTTGAAATAATGGATCTCTAAGGGTACACTACCTTGAATAGTCAGCTGCAAACTTAATGTTCTGTGCAGTGGTAACTATTTTCTTTATGTGCTTGCATACACAATAAAATACAGATGTGTTTTGAAGATATTTCTCCCTGTGATTGTATGCCTAAGAAGACACTTTGCATCCTTGTTCATGGGTTGCTACTGGCAACAATATCCTGAATTCTGGGTGAGGTAATTATGGCCAATCAAAGACACAAAGCTGTATGGAAGTAAATGGAATGATATTGTCCCACCACCTGCTGTTAGGCCATGTATGTGTAAAAACAAGAGAATTGTTTTCTTGGTTAACCCTTTTCTAACTAGATTGGACAAGACAAGCTCCCAAATATTACAAATAGCAAAAATTCCAAAAATCCACAGCAGGAAAGAAATAAAGGTGTCCCACTACAAAAAAACATTGACTACCTATTGTGTCAACTCCTGTTCCATAAAGACATTCAATCTGAAATATTAACCCAGTACTAAAACAATAATATGGTTTATACTAGAGTGGTAGATAAACAGCCTAGATAATGAGTTTCAAAGTTTGTTGCAGCAGCAGCTCATGACTCACTTTTTGATACTGCTCGACAAAGTCTGGAGAATTAACAAACTGACAATATGACATCATTTGTATGACAGTTGTGTTGCCGGTTGGTCAGATCCTACGCAAAATGTGTAGCTCAAGGTAGTTGCAGCCAAAGGACTCTTAGAATGCCGTTAAATCAATCAAAGCACAAAGTGCTATGAGCTACATAAATTGCAAGAACTGGCACCCACAGCACTGACATTTGCTGTCGAATCGGATCAAGAGCTTCTTTTCTAGCTGGCTAGAATAGAAGGAGTTCTTATATATCAGAGCATTCTGTTTTGCATTTATCCTGAATATGGCTTCCTGACCCAGCAATGGAGCTGATTCTCTTTGGCATATCATTAAGATTTACATCATACTGTTTGCTGCTGAAAAGACACATTTTTGATTGCTTACTTTCTTTGAAATTTACTGCTGTTGCTTGTTTTCATATCTGCTTCCTTTATTAGTAGAACTGAAATGCATGTAAAAAGAGTAATTATACCCAACCTAGTTTTGTTTGAAATTCTTGATCTACTCTCATTGCATACTTCCCCAACAATAGGAACACATCCAAACAGTGCAGCCACTCATGATGCAATTGCCTCCTCTCCTACCTTTACATTATGAGTGGCTAGACTGAGTTGGGGGTGTTCCCAAGTCCAGAAAAGATGCAGTGGGAGTTGATCAAGGATGGTAAACAAAGATGTTTTTTACAGTAACACTAGTATGATGGGAAGTCTGTTTTTCACTTTTTAAAAGAAAAAAATAATCAGAATCAAACTACCAGCTACATCAGTAATCTTTATAAAATGTTACCAATCATAACATGTTTTTATGTTTGCACTTGAGCTTGTGCAAAGTGAACATTTTGCTGTGAAGGTGGATTTGAGAGGTGTGTCACTGTCAGTCCAATGCAAAGCAGTCTGCAAGGTGTTTGAGAGTGTCAGATCAATCATCAGACAGGCTGATCATAGAAATATAGAATTTGATGGCAACTAAGGACCACTTGGCCCACCTAGTCTGCCCATTTCCCTACCTGATGGATAAGCTGCAGATTCTAGTTAATCAACAGCTTACTTCCTCTTACCCCCACTAGAATTGCCTTATGCCTGTCCCATGCATTCTTGAATTCTCCCACTGTTCCTAACTCCACAACCTCCTCATGAAGGCTGTTCCATGCATCCACAACCCTCTCTGTGAAAAAATACTTTCTAACATACCTCTGAGCTGTCCCCCCTCTATCTTCAAATTGTGCCCCCTTGTTCTTGCACATCTCTTCTTCTGAAAGATGCTACCCTCTTGTACTTTGTTAATTCCCTTGAGATACTTGAAAGTTTATATCATGTCCCCCCCTCCCTCCTTTCCTCAAGGGTATACATCTTAAGCTGCTTTAGTCTCTCCTCATATGTCTTCTGGTGCAGACCCTGCACCATTTTCAGTGCCCTCCTCTGAACAGCCTCCACTCTGTCTATGTCTTTGCAGAGATTGGGTCTCCAGAATTGCATGCAGTACTCCAGAAAGGGTCTCACCAACTGTCTGTACAGAGGGATAACAACTTCCTGTTTTCTACTGTTGATGCCTCTCCCTATGCATCCCAGTTTCCCCCAGCCCTCCTTACTGCTTTCTCACATTGCCTGCTCACCTTTAGGTCATCTGATATAATTACTCCTAGGTCTCTTTCGATTTTTGTTGTAGTTATTAACTCACCCCCCATTGTGTACTCTTCCCCTGGGCTTTTGTTTCCCAGATGCATTATCTTGCACTTCTTTGCATTGAATCTGAGCTGCCACATATTTGACCATTCCTCCAACCTTGCCAAGTCCCTTTTCTTCCTTTCCACCCCACCTTGTGTATCAACCCTTTTGCAGATCATTGTGTCATCTGCAAAGAGACATACCTTTCCTTCCAGGTGCTCTCCAATGTCACTTATAAAGACATTAAAGAGGACCGGTACCAGTACTGAAACCTGCGGTACCCCACTAGATACCCTGCTTTCTTCACTGTGGACTTCATTTACTATTACCCTTTGTGTCCTGTTGTCCAGTCAGTTTTTTTTTATCCAGGCTACCACCTTGGGCCCACTCCAAGGCTGGCTAACTTGTATATTAATCTTTTGTGTGAGACTGTGTCAAATGCCTTGCTAAAATCTAGGTAGGCCATCTCCACAGCCCCTCCTTCGTCTACTACTTTGGTCACTCAGTCAAAGAAATCTATTAGGTTCGTCTGACATGACCTTCCTGCTGTGAAACTATGCTGCCTTGGGTCCTGTGCCCCACTGGCTTCTAGGTACTCAAGAATTCTTTCCTTCAGAAGTGATTCCATCATTTTCCCTACCACTGAGGTCAAACTAACTGGTCTGTAGTTTCCTACCTCTGCAGTGCTCCCACTTTTGTGAAGTGGAATCACATTTGCCCTTCTCCAGTCCTCAGGTACCACTCCATTCTCCCATGATTTGTTAAAGGAGAGTAGTCAATGGTGTTACTAGTTCTACCCTTAGTTCTTTTAGAATTCTTGGATGAATCCCATCAGGCCCCCTTGCTTTGTCCACCCTCAGTTTCAAGAGTTATTTCAAAACCCTTTCTTCTGTGAATGGACTGGTATCGACCCTTCTATTCAGAGTTTCTCTCTTGTTTGGTTTAGGTACCTCCCCCCTCTTCTTCCGTTGTGAATACTGAGCAGAAATATTCATTCAGTATCCCTGCTTTTTCACTGCCACCATCTGCCCACATTCCCTCCCCTTTATTAAGTCTCTGTATCCCTCCCTTGGTCTTTCTCCGCTCCCTAACGTACCTATAAAAGGTTTTATCCCCCTTCTTAACTGAGTTGGCTATCTTTTCCTCAGTTTGTGCCTCTGCTATTCTGACTGCCTTCCCTGCCTCCTTCTGCTTTAACTAATAAAGTTCTCTGTCCTGCTCCTTCTGTGTTTCCTTATATTTCCTGAATGCTATCCTTTTCTCTGTAACCTTCCCTTCCACCTCTTTTGAGAACCATAGTGGTTTTTTTCCTTCATTGTGTTTTGTTGATTTGCTTCACACAAAGGCTTGTTGTCTCTGCAATGGCTCTTTTGATTATTCCCCATTGTTCCTCCACCCCATCATGATGCTCTTCTGGGCTTGCTGGGTGGAAACTTCTTGAAGTTCAAAGAAAAGAGCCACCCAAATCACAGGCGACACCTTGCTTTGATCTACAGGTGCCACCCAGCAAGCACAGCTTATGGATGTCATGATCAGCATATTCGTCCTCCTGCCAGTTGTCCCCAGTTGTCACTTGTCCCATTTTCTGCAGAACAGTCTCATTTTGCCCCTGATACTGACACTGTGGTAGCAAAGTGTGAGATGCCAAAAACTCCAGTTTGGGCAACAACACATACTTGATTTCATCTCACAGTCCAGTGCCAGCTATGCATGTGCAGCATGTGTTCTCCTGTTCTGATCTTGAATCTCTCTTTTTTCTGGTTTACTGTTCAGTGGTTGCAGCCTGCATGCTGCCTGTATCCTCCTATCCCATGCCATCCCATCTTTGGCTAAGACTGAATAGTGTGGCACCACAAAAATGTAAGCATGACCCTTACTGACTGCCCTTGACCCTTCCTCTGGCTGTCATATCTCTGTTGTCGCTGTGGCTCTGCTCCACCTCCTATGATATCATCACTACCAAAGGTGGTAGTTGGAAAGGTGTCACTCACATTTTGTGAAAGGCACTGCACTGGAGGTATCAAGATCGGGGGTGGAAGCCTTGAGCTAGCAGGACTGTAGTCACTGTCATGAGTGACACTGGCGGCATTAGATCTGCTGGTGCATGTGATCCTACTTCAACTCCAACCACTTCCCTGAGTTCCTCATCTCTCCTTGAGACTCAGCCAGCTTCATCTCTGGGTATTTCACCTCCCAGTGTGCTTTGAATTCATATCATGCTGAGGGTCATCCTGTCTGGCTACTAGGGAAACAAAAGGGAATATATCAAAATCCTGCTGCTGGGCTTTTGAAACACATCTCATGCTGGCTGGCAGGCTACTCACTTCAGACCATCTGGACTGGACTGGTTCCCATCCTCCTACACATCCTGTGGATCTATCCTGAATCCTTGTTCCTGCTGCCTTCCTGGGGTGCCCCTCCTGCCAGTCTGTGTTCTTCGTGCAGTATTGTCCGTGGCTTCCCCAAACATTCAGAGACTCCAGGCCAGAAGTTCTCTTGTGTGTCAGCTTTAAAGGTAAGGTACAAATAATATATATATGAATATGCTGTATTTGTTTTAATGCTAAAAATGCTACAAATTGGCTTTGTTTATTATAGCCTGTTTTATGTCATCATTGGTGGATGACTTTTATGGTTCTTTGTTTCACTGGGGCTGCAGTGTAAGTTAAATTGTGTGTTGACTCTAACTGCTGGTATTTAGAATATTTCTAAACTGTTTACTGGTGATTGTGACTGGCTTTTGTGGGGCTTTGTTAGGTTGCTGCATAATTTATTGTGCTTTGAACCACCACAAGGGCTAAGATGCATGGAAATATATTTAAAATATTACACATACTGTTTCCTGCCTCTATAGCTGTGGTGGTGGTTCATAAGCACTTTAAATTGGTGTTGTTAAATTTTTAAGCTGTTTAGTCTTTGTAGTCAGTATTTGTTGTTGGCTTTTGTGGGACTTTGTTAGTGTGGCATGTAATGTATTGTGCTTTGAACCAATGCAAGGATTGAGATGCATGAAAATATATTTAAAATGTTTGAAATTCTGCTCCCTGCTTCTATAGCTCTGGTGGTGGTTAATTAGCACTGTAGATTGGTATTGTTTAATTTGTAAGCTGTTTTATCATCATATTCTGTACTTGTTCCTGCCTTTTGTGGAACTTTGTTAGGCTGGCATACAATTTATGAAATCCTGTTCCCTGCTGTCATAGCTCTGGTGGTGGTTTATAAGCACTGTTATAACATGGGTTGACAGAAATGTGCAACCCTATTGACTGAGTCGCTTTGTGGGGCCATAGCTTAAGTTAACATTAATCCAAGGTTCCGTGGAGTGACTTAGGAGATGTGCCGCCAGGTCTCTTTATGTACATAAGAAAATAAAGTTGAGTGGCAGCCATTGAAACTCCTGAGTGAGCAAGCAGGAGTGCAGCATATGTCCTGTGACTTGCAGTGCACTATGTAGGCAGGTAAATGAGCATTTGGCCACCAACGTGTGTCCCCCAAGGTGCAGATATTCAGATACAAAAGAAGACAGGCAGAGGGACAGAGAGAGAGTGAGAGAGAGACTGAATGGGAGCAACAGACAGAGAGCAAGCTGGTGAGACACACAGGGAGACAGCAAGTGAGACAGTGACAAGTAGCAATGGGAACCACAATGGTGAGAGGAAGAGAGGAAGATAGTGAGGTTCTGAACTGCCAGGAGATCGTACTCCCCATCTATGCAAAGCCCTGCCTGTCATGTAGCTCAGTGATTAGGCTGACCACTTGCTCCTATCTCCTCCACCCACTGTGTGTCTCTCCTGCATCTGCTCTGTCAGCTGCTGCACTTTTGTATCCATCAGTTGTTTATTTTGTTTTCAGTGTACATGAGCAAGCTAAGTATACCATGATGGCAACGGGACATGCTGCATTGCTGTTGCTTCACCCATGGTCAGATTGCATGGATCAGTGTTTACACATTTGTTTAAAATTGGTAGTGGAGGTCATCCTCCCCATACACACACACAGAGTGAGTCATGAGAGGCAGTATCCTACCAGGGAACCACAGTGTTGACAGCAAAAGAGACACACAGGCACAAAAGTGAAATCGGAGAGGGACTGCAGAATTCGGACACTGTCTGTGTGTTGTCTCTCTCTGTCTGTCGCTATGTTGGTGTGTCTCTGCAGCTTGCAGAAGAGAGAGGAACAGAGAGAGGTGGAGGTTGGTGTGGAGAGTGTTGGGGGCATCCTGAGATAGAGACAGACAGAAAGGGAGGTCCATTGTGGGTGTTAGTGGCAGGGGGCAGTGGCAATGGAAGCATATGCTTGCTCCTCAAGAAACACTTGGCTCTCTCCTTGGTGGTCACCCTGAAAGTCTTTCCCTAAGGCAGTTTGCACCCTGTGGAGACACTGAGACCCGTGTGCCACATAGAACCCCAAGACACAACATAGTAATTTGTGCAGCATCAGTTTCCCCCCTGCCGACTAGTGTGAGCAGAAGAACGCGGTGGAGAGAGAGAGAGAGAGAAACACACTCAGACATGGACTTTGGGACTTGTAGTGCACAATTTCTGTAGTGTTGTCTCTCTCTGTTGACACTGTTGGCTCTGTCCTCTTGTCACCTCAGCGTGGTCCAGTGATTGATTGAAAGAGAGAGACAGAGAGAGAGAGGCACAGAGAAAGGCAAATGGCAAAAAATGATCAGGCCAGAAGCAATGAATGACAAGCATGGGTTCACAGCAGGAAGGTCATGTCAGACGAATCTAATAGATTTCTTTGACTGGGTGACCAAAGTGGTAGACCAGGGAGGGCTGTGGACATGGCCTACCTAGACTTTAGCAAGGCATTTGACACAGTCCACACAAAGATTAATAGTCAAATTAACCAGCCTGGGAGTGGGACCCAGGGTGGTAGCTTGGAGTAAAACATTGGCTGGACAACAGGACACAGAAGATAATGTAAATGAAGTCCACTCTGAAGAAAGGGGGGTTACTAGTGGGGTACCGCAGGGTTCAGTATTGGGTCCAGTCCTTTTTAATGTCTTCATCAGTGACATTGCAGAGGGACTGGAAGGAAAAGTATGCCTTTTGCAGATGACACAAAGATCTGCAACAGGGTTGATCTACAAGGAGGCGTGGAAAGGATGAAAAGGGACTTGGCAAGGTTGGAGGAATGGTCAGAAGTATGGCAGCTAGGATTCAATGCAAAGAAGTGCAAAATAATGCACCTGGGAAACAAGAACCCAGGGGAAGAATACACAATGGGTGGGGAGGTAGTAACAACAACAAAAAGGAAAGGGACCTGGTGTAATCATATCAGATGACCTTAAGGTTAGCAAGCAATGTGAGAAGGCAGTAGGGAGGGCTGGGTATACTGGGATGTATAGAGGAGGCATCATCAGCAGAAAACAGGAAGTTGTTATCCTCTGTACAGACAGTTGGTGAGACCCCATCTGGAGTACTGTGTCCAGTTCTGGAGACCCCATCTCTGCAAGGACATAGACAGGATAGAGGCAGTCCAGAGGAGGGCAACTAAAATGGTGCAGGGTCTGCAAGAGAAGCCGTATGAGGAGAGACTAAAGGAGCTTAATATGTATACCCTTGAGGAAAGAAGGGAGAGGGGACATGATAGAAACTTTAAAAGTACCTCAGTGGAATCAGCAAAGTCAAGAGGGTAGCATCTTTCAGAAAAGAGACTTGCAAGAACAAGGGACACAATTTAAAGATAGAAGGAGGGGCGTTCAGGGGCAATGTGAGAGTATTATTTCACAGATAGGGTAGTGGATGCATGGAACAGCCTTCCTGAGGAGGTTGTGGGGTCTAAAACTTTGGGAGGATTCAAGAATGCATGGGACAGACGTAAGGCAATTCTTGTGGGGGTAGGAAGAAATAGGCTGTTGGTTAACTAGGATCTGCGGCCTATCCTGTAGGTAGGGAAATGGGCAGACTAGATGGGCCTAGCGGTCCTTATCTGCCGTCAAAGTCTATGTTTCTATGTTGCAGTGAAGTGTGTTCTATGTTTCTATGTTGCAGTGAAGTGTGTTCTATGTTTCTATGTTGCAGTGAAGTGTGTTCTCTCTCTCTCTCTCTCTCTCTCTCTCTCTCTGGCCATTATTGCCTGTATGTGGTGGGGTTTCCCTTTTTTTTGCATGTGTCAGTATGGAAGGATGATCGTAGTATAGTGCTGTCAGGGAACAGTTGTATGTGGGGGGGTGTTGTGCATCTCATAGAACGTGTAGGAGTGAATGTTATGCACAAGAGATGTCAGAGATCACATCAGTAGCATATATGTGATATTTCTATGTGAGTAACAGCACTCAGATATACATTATTTGTTAGGGACTATTTTGCCATGTTGCAGGATACAGTACCTTTATTGATATTTAAACAGCAAAACAAAACATATTTCTGGATATATTTTTGCTATTTAAACAAAACCCATGTTATAAAAGCAATAACCTATTCCAGGGGGTGGGGTTATTGGGGATTAATCAACACCCTGAGTGCTATGACGACACTCCGCCTGCAGCCGCATGCCTCACAACGCACCGGGTGTCAATCCTCAATAACCCCACACCCTGTCGTAAGGCCAAGCCACTAAAATTGGTGCTGTTAAATTTTTAAGCAGTTTAGTATTCCTAGTCAGTACTCATGGCCTGCTATTGTGGGGCTTTGTCAGGCTGGCATGTAATTTATTGAAGCTCAAAACACCACAAGGGCTAAGATGATGTAAATATATTTAAAATGTTTGAAATACTGTTCCTTGCCTCCATAGCTCTGGTGGTGGTTCCTTACCACAGTAATTTGGTACTGTTAATTTTTTAAGCTGTTTAGTCCTTGCAGTCATGGGTGGCTAACATTTGGGGAGCTTTGGCCACTGTGTATGTACAGTAAGTTAAATTATGGGAACTGAAGGAATCAGGTAAGCCCATCAATGTATTTCAATGCATTTTGAACTTGTACTCATAACTTGGTCATCTTTTAATATATCCCCAAATTTTCAGCATGCCTTTTTGACTCCACTTCATAAACAAGGTATGTGAAACTGGCGGCCCGTCGGGCGCAGCAGTGGGATTTCGCTTGCGATGCCGTGACCGGGTTGAGAGCGGATCCGGGTGCGTCAGAGGAGCAGGCCGGGAAATAGGATCGGCGTCCGATGGAAGCTCTCCTTCTCGGGGAGGGTGTGGTGGCGCTCGGGCGCTGGGGACTCCTGGCGGTGGCGGGAGTTCTCACGCAGCCGACGTTTGACGTGGAGAGGGGGAGGAGGTGGGGCAGACGCTGGCGTCATTGCACGTCCCCCCCTCCTCTGGGGAGAAAATGGAAAATGGCGGGCAGGACCACCAAAGGATGAAGCCCTCCCCGGAGATCCTCACCTCGCCACCGCAGCTGTGGGACCCAAAAGCAGTCACTGCAGTTCCGGGTCCGCAGCGAAGGTGGCCTCGCATTCCCACCACTCAGGGGAGTGGCCGGGGTGACGAGGTCCTCTGCAGCTAGGCGGTGGTGGAGGTCTCCGGGGCTGTGACCAGGTGGAGAAAGCAGGCGGTGGTCCAGCCAGGATAAAGGCAAATTAAACAAAAAAAAAAAAAAAAAGGTATGTGAAACTGGATAAGAAAAGGAGATGCAGCTGAGTCAGGTGGTGCCTAGCCAAGATATAGGGTCAGAATGTAGGAGCACAGGCAGCACTCAGCCAGCTGTAGTCCATAGACGTTTCAACTTCAAATAATTGCACTAGTCAAGATGACATGCCTCTAACTTATTTCATTGTGGTACAACACACAGCAGTAAAAGTGACATTGTGCAGTTCATTAAAGGCCCCAGTACAAAGATCGAGAAGCACACCTCTGGCTAGATGGTCGTGACCGTCTCAAACCCCCACCTCAGGGGGCGTTTTTAAGGAACTTCACTTTGTCACTTTATTACTATGTTTTGCACTAGAGTGAGAGCAGTTGAATGTGACAGGTGTGATTTTTTTTTTTCAAATCCATGCAAATGCGTTTTCACGCTTATGGCGCTAAATGACATTTTGGCCATTATTTTATAAATGACGTTTGCTTGCCATATTGAGAAGGAAGGGTCATAATAAGACTATGTTAACAATTTGGGGTCAAAATGTGAAAAAAAAAACTAATAAAGAAATATTGAACTATTCCAATGTTTAATGATAACTTTATTTTGCTGATTTTGGCCCTTAATGTTCAACATATCCCTTGTGTTACCCTACCTCATGAATATGATAGATGTCATTTTACAACTCCCCTTCAAAAAACATGTTTTCACCCTTGTAGTGCAATATAATCTTTCAGATAAGATTTTAAAAATTCCACCCATCTTGATCATAACACCAGGTCATAAAAAGACTATGCTGAAAATGTTATTTATTTTTCATTTTTTGAAATTTGTTGACTGGGAAGGCCCACTGAGACTAGAGTCCCTTTTTCGGGAGTGATCCGGACAGGGTGGTTCAAGTGCACCTACCTGGTTATCAAAAACAAAATAAATAAAGTAGCTTCACTGTGGGGGGACCAAAAAATATATTTATTAAAATGGCAGAGGGTCTGGGGACCACCTAAGCCCCCAGAAGATTTTAGTTTTAAAGTGTTTTTGTGCCTTTTAGATCTTTACAGTGTTTACTTCATTACAATAACTTATGTCATGACAAGAATTTATTCCTGAATTATCAGATTAAAGTCATTACCTCAGCTCTCTATTAATTTCTCATATATGAGCTGTGGGGGCTGCCTGTGTCTCCAGGACCACACTCCAATCTTCCTTTCATTATGTTTTGATAAAATGTCTTTGTACATTTGGAGTAAAAATGGGACAGCTTTGGTAAAAATCTACATTTCCAGATATTGACTATGTCCCCATTTCTGTGCTAAACATTGCTAAAGAAAAAGGGAGGAGTGGTAGGAATGCATACGCTATGTAATCCATGCTATACAAATTTAATTTTGGGGATCAACATTCTCTCCCACCACATTGCATCATTATAGCCACCTACCACCAACCACTATCTGGCATCTGGACCAGCCTCCGCCCCAGCTGATAACCTTCTCTGCAGCTGGACCACTCATTTCTTTTATTTGTGGGTAATTCTTTTATTTGTGGGTAATCAAATTGCCATATCCTGAGTGACTGAGATAAGTTTTCTGCTTCCACAACAGTATGCCTGTACTGCCAGTTCTGCCTATTATTTCTGCACGGTCCAATTGGCTTTTAACTAGTATAAATTTTTATTTTTGCTGGTAATTAATGTGCCCTTCTGAGTGATGGAAGAAAACTGTCAGATCATACAGTGTTCCATGGCATGATCTGTACTGCCACTGGTGCCTATTAATTCAGAGTGGTTCTGATTTGGTTTGCTGCCTAATATCAGTTTTTTTCCTTGTGAGTAATCAAAGTGCCAGATCTTGGGCTGCGTGACTGAGAAAATTGACAAATCAGATGTTTTCCACAACAATATGATCTATTTACTGGCAGCACAGAAGACATGCACAAAGTAGGAAAAGCCTCGTTACCTAGATTGCTTTATTCTGAAAAACAAATGGTAGTAGGTAGTAAAACCAAGTCAAACCATCTGAATAAGAGGCAACAACACAAATCATGCTGTGTTTTTCATAAATTAACCTCAGTGACTCAGGAACTGGCATTCAACTACTCAACAACCACAACAAAAACGAGTATTAGCCATTAAACAAATCAGAGCTACTCTGTATAAACAGGCAGCAGTGGCAGTACAGAAAAATACAAAATTACACATACCCCATAATGCAAGCATCATGGGCTGTATATGCAAATCACCAGGAAATGTTAGGCTGGTTCAGCTTTAAGCTGGAATGCATGGTGCCAAAAGGCCTCTCACACAACCTGTAAAGGGTACAAACAGAAGACACAGACACATGTTTGTGTCCTCCAGGACTCATCAGTGTGCCTCGTCTGTATGACAACCATGGGAAATGAACCAGCCCTAAGTTGGTCTTACAGCTTTGGGTAATGGTCCTGGTAAGCCTCAAAAACAGAAAACAAGCTAAAATACAAAGGACCTCATTGGCAGCACAGGCATACTGCTGTGGGAGTGGAAAATGGTAGGATTTGAGAATTTATGTCAGTCACTCTGGATCTGGCACTTCCATTACCAACAAATAAAAGAAATAAGAGTGGTTCAGATTTGTGTTTGCCGCCCAATATGAGTTTTTTATTTGCAGGTGTGTGTAGTCGATGGCTTCATCCTGTCTCGGGACTTACTTTGATTAGCCACAAATGAAAAATTATATTAGGCAACATACTTAAATTGGCATCCAGTCATTCCTAATTGATAGGCAGCAGAAAAGAACATATTGTTGTGTACAAAGGCAGAATTTCACCATGAATTTATTACCTCAGTCACTCAGGATCTGGTACATCTATTACCCGACGACCAACTCAGCTTGACTGCCAGTATGTTGTGTTCCTGCGCAAACTTGTGGCTGCTACATGCTGATACAGTATTTCATTGGCTTGAAGACAGAATTAATTTATTGGCACTCCCAGTACTAGTATGGCAACCGATGCAGACTACACTCATCACCATGGTAATACTGGGAGAACCAATAAATGAATTCTCTGTTTTAAGTTGTGTAATAACATGGTAGGCAGATAATTGCATGGACGGTATTACTGTCTCAGTACACAATCATCATTCATCATAAGCAGCTGATCGTGCCGCCACTAAACTTAAATTTCAATGCTGCATATATTGAGACTGGCTGCTATGCACAGTCCATGTATACTGTGGAATGGGTGATAATAAGTGCAGAAAGAATCTTGCTATGTTCACAGGGCTCCTGGATGCACGAACTAAAAGTGACAACAAATTTGTCTTTCAGTTTAGTTACTTTCAGTGATGTTTTTATTTAATCAAATTCAAAATAAAAAGGTTAAATGCTTTTGTTGCATGTTGGTATCAATGGTATCAGTGGTAGTTGTAGTGAAGTCTCTTGCATCTGGTATAAGTCCGGCAAATGAAACACAAGAAACAGTTAGTGCTGAAGTCGTACCTTTTACTGAAACTCAGTGTTTTCCAAGTTGCTGAAGCTGTTTGCAGATCACTTTCAATAAGTCCTATTTGCTCCAGTACTGCCCAAATCCTGAAGACCTGCAATTAAATAATACAGTTACCGCTGTGTTGAAACATAGTAAGGAACATACACTATAAGGTCTGATACTTTTGGGCACTTACGACACTTACAATGTAGTCTAAGCAGTTGCAGCAGGCTGTGAAATGTCTCTTTCCTGCACAGAAGGTAGAAGTGCAGTTTCAGCAACTGTTTTCAGTTTCTCAAGATAATTTGATTTACATTTGAAGATAGTGCTCTCATGTATGTGCATACTGTACTTTTGCTTGGTAATAGCATACAGCATTCATGACCCTCTTGTTGGCAGCACATTTCCCAACTCAAAGTGGACTTCAGAGGAGTAAGTAACGTAATCAGTTTGCCTACATTTTGGTGGTGGGGTAGAGTTTTTAATCTTTCTATCCATACTATCTGCAGTTTTAAATGAAAATCCAGCACAGTCACTTAGAGAGGCTTCTGTTAATTTCCCTACAAAAGAGCAGTCTCTCTTTATAGGTTTACCCTGCTGCAGCCACTGTATCCAGGGTATCTTTTTACGGTCCCAGTCAGCAGTCAGTGACAGATGAGAAAACCAACCAACCAGGTAAACTGTAAAAGATGCCTCCTTAGTAGCTGCTTGCAGGGATTTGTAAAATTGGGAACACTGCCTGATTTACTGATACTGCCTTTTAGTACCGCTGATTACTGTTAGACCGGAGTGCGATCTTTGTTTTACAGTACGTGTTGATAGTTAAAGAGGCAGGATCACAAAATTAAGCTTGCTTTTAAATTACCTGTTGTACAATGTATAAATAAAACAAAAAAATAGTGTTAAAAAGTGTGCATGTGGGGAGTCAAAATACATATATGGTCCACCCAGGAAACAGAGTGGGAGGGCCATGGCCAGTCCGCTCCCCCCTCCTGTTTTAGCCACCCATGGACCCGGAGTTAATTATATACAGTACTGTAACAGAAAGATATACACACATGATATAGGTGCTCATGAAACATAAACATTTAGTTCAAAACAATAAACATTTAGTTCAAAACAACTGACATTTACAGACACAAAACGAAGAGGCATACAAGGTTTATTACATTTTTACATTCAATACAATACATGACATCAGAATAGCATCATTTAAGGCTACAGCATGCAGTTACAGTGGTTACCTCCAAGCAGATGTGCCTTGAGGAAGGGTTTAAATGTGCCAACATTAGAATATTTTTAAACCTCAGACAGTAGACTGTTCCATAGGACTGGTGCATGCCTTGCAAAGGACCCGTCCCTCTGCTGAGTCCCAGCCCTCAGAACCTCTAGTGGTTGACAGGTAGAGAACCTAAGTGCCTTTTTATGGGATTTGGGCTGGAGGATGCCTTGGAGGCTAGGATGGGCAGCAATTTTGAGCAGCTCATAAGTAAGGCATAGGACCAGATATGCTAATCTGACCTCAATGGAGGACCAGTCAAGGGCAGCTAACACATTGCAGTGGTGGGCTCTATGTTGTGCACCTACCACAAAATGTGCTGCTTTGTGGTATAATGTTTTTCTTTAATTCTATTTATGTGCCTTGACCCAGTGCAGGGCCTCTTCAATGCCCAGACCTCACACGTGGCATCCCCCTCAGGCTGACTAACTGGGAGTCCTACAGTTTGCCCCCTGCAGTGGGGCTCCCCGAGGGGAAGGACCAAAATCTACAGGGGCTCCAACTGGGGCTTACACCTGTGGTGTCATTGGGCGGAGGTCAGGGGTTTCATGGTGCAGCCAGCCATGGGGTTTCCATTGTCAAGTTTCCCTGGAGGTGCTGGCGTGCAATGATGTCAGCGGAGGTTGGCCATGCTCCTGCACCCAACCTACAGATGTCTGCTGTCACCTCCCCCTTGAGAGTGGCCCTGGTGGTGGTTGCACACCCAGCCTCCATTGGGTGTCGCTGATATGCCGGAAAGCAATGACCCTCCTACCTCCACCACCCGCAGTGACCCTCTGACACACTGCGCTTATTCCCAAATATGGGACATCAGCACCACAGGCAGTAATGCTACCACTGTGCCTGCAGACCAGCTGTTTTGAAGTATAGTACCTGGAGCCTATTTAGCCCTGAGCCACAACGGGGTTGGAGGAGTGGGGCACCATAGAACAACTGTGGCAGCAGTGTTCAATTGGCAATGGCCAGCCATGTTTCTTTGGTGAGGTACCAACTAAACCTGTAAAGTAGGCACATTTTTTGTAGGAAGGATTTCATCACCACCTCGGCATGTGGTTTAAATGTGAGTTCTGTTTAAGAAGGCCCCAAGGTACTTCATGGAATCTGTAACTTTGATCTGGGAAACATAGAAACATAGAATGTGATGGCAGATAAGGACCACTTGTCCCACCTAGTCTGCCCATTTTCCTACCTAACAGATAAGCTGCAGATCCTAATTAACCAACAGCTTACTTCCTCCTACCCCCCACTAGGACTGCCTTATGTCTGTCCCATGCATTCTTGAATTCCCCACTGTTCTTGACTCCACGACCTCCTCAGGAGGCTGTTCCATCATCCACAACCTTCTCTGTGAAAAATACTTCCTCACATTACCTCTGACGTGCAGCCTCTATCTTCAAATTGTGCCCCTTGTTCTTGCACATCTCTTTTCTGAAAGATGCCACCCTCTTGGACTTTGTTGATTCCCTTGAGGTACTTGAAAGTTTCTATCATGACCCTCTCTCCTCCTTTCCTCAAGGGTATACATATTAAGCTCCTTTAGTCTTTCTTCATATGTCTTCTGGTGCAGACCCTGCACCATTTTGGTTGCCCTCCTCTGGACAGCCTCCACTCTGTCTATGTCTTTGAGGAGATGGGGTCTCCAGAACTGCACACAGTACTCCAGATGGGGTCTCACCAACTGTCTGTACAGAGGGATAACAACTTCCTGTTTTCTACTATTGATGCCTCTCCCTATGCATCCCAGTATCCCCCAGCCTTCCTTACTGCCTTCTCACATTGCTTGCCCACCTTAAGGTCATCTGATATAATTACCCCCAGGTCCCTTTCCATTTTTACTGTTGTCAGTATCTCACCCCCCATTGTGTACTCTTGCCCTGGGTTTTTGTTTCCCAGGTGCATTACCTTGCACTTCTTTGCTTTGAATCTGAGCTGCCATACATTTGACCATTCTTCCAACCTTGCCAAGTCCTTCTCATTCTTTCCGCTCCAACTGGTGTATCAACCCTGTTGCAGATCTTTGTGTCATCTGCAAAGAGACATACTTTTCCTTCCAGTTCCTCTGCAATGTCACTTATGAAGACATTAAAAAGGACCGGTCCCAGTACTGAACCCTGCAGTACCCCACTAGTAACCCTCCTTTCTTCACTGTGGACTTCATTTACTACTACCCTTTGCGTCCTGTTGTCTAGCCAATTTTTTATCCAGGCTATCACCTTGGGACCCACTCCAAGGCTGGCTAACTTGTGCATTAATCTTTTGTGTGGGACTGTATCAAATGCCTTGCTAAAATCTAGGTAAGCCATGTCCACAGCCCCTCCCTGGTCTACTACTTTGGTCACCCAGTCAAAGAAATCTATTAGATTCGTCTGACACAACCTTCCCATCGTGAATCCATGCTGCCTTGGATCCTGTGCCCCACTGGCCTCTAGGTACTCAAGAATTCTTTCCTTCAGAAGTGGTTCCATCATTTTCCCTACCACTGAGGTCAAACTAACTGGTCTGTAGTTTCCTACCTCTGTCCTGCTCCCACTTTTGTGAAGAGGAATCACATCTGCCCTCCTCCAGTCCTCAGGTACCACCGCATCCTCCCACGATTTGTTAAAGAGAGTAGTCAGCAGTGTCATTAGTTCTACCCTTAGTTCTTTTAGAATTCTTGGGTGAATCCCATCAGGCCCCATTGCTTTGTCCACCTTCAATTTTATTAGTTCTTTCAGAACCCTTTCTTCTGTAAATGGACTGGTATCGATCCCCGTCTTCACAGTGTTTCTCTTGTTTGGTTTATGTACCTCCCCTCCTCTTCTTTTGTGAATACTGAGCAGAAATATTCATTCAGCATCCTGCTTTTTCATTGTCACCCTCTACCCACATTCCCTCCCTTTATTAAGCCTCAGTATCCCTCCTTTGGTCTTTCTTCACTCCCTAATGTACCTATAAAAGGTCTTATCCCCCTTCTTAACAGAGTTGGCTATCCTTTCCTCGGTTTGGGCCTTTGCTGTTCTGACTGCCTTCCCAGCCTCTTTCTGCTTTAACTGATAAAGTTCTCTGTCCTTCTCCTTCTGTGTTTCCTTATATTTCCTTAATGCTATCCTTTTCTCCTTAACCTTCCCTGCCACCTCTTTTGAGAACCATAGCGTTTTTTTCCTTTGTTGTGTTTTGTTGATTTGCTTTACACAAAGGCTTGTTGCCTCTGTGATGGCTGTTTTGATTACTCCCCCTTGTTACTCCACCCCTCCTTCTTGCCTGTTTGTTAGTGCTTTTCTGAGGCACTCTCTCATTTTCCCAAAGTCAGCCCTCCTAAAGTCCAATACTCTTGCTTTTGTATGGCTTGATTGTATGGCTGTGTTTATCGTGAACCACACTGTTTGGTGGTCTCTTGTTCCCAGATGGCTACCCACCTCTAAATCTGAGATTCTTTCTCCGTCCCCATTTGAGAATACCAGGTCTAAGATTGCCCCCTCCCGAGTGGGTTCCAATACTAGCTGTCTGAGGCATGCCCCCTGTAGGGCATCAAGAATGACCCTGCTCTTGGATGTGCCTGCAGCAAAGGTGCTCAGTTAACATCTGGCATATTCAGGTCCCCATCAACAATAGCTCCTTTTTCTGCCATTCTAGGAGCTTTCTATCATTTCCTGGTCCATTCCCTCCATGCAGATTGTGGTGCCATTTCCTGTCTCCAGGGTGACCCAGAGTGTCTCATCTGCTCCCTGTTTACTCTTTAGTTCTGTTGCTTTGATCCCTTCCTTTACATAAAGAGCTACTCCTCCTCCTCCTCTTTTACCCTCCCTGTCCCTCCTGTCCCTCCTGTAGATTGTGTATCCTGGTATGTTGACATCCCAGTCATGGTTCTCTGTGTACCATGTTTCTGTGACTGCCACAATATCCAGGCAACCCTCTTCCATCAAGGCCACTAGTTCAGGGAGCTTGTTACACAGACTACGGGCATTGGTACTCATCACCCTCCACTTTTTGATGGCCTTACCCCTTTGAGCCCCATTCCTGTCCTTATTGCCTTTGCCTTTTTTTACATTTACTTCTGTCCTGCTCCCTAATGACTTCTCTACCTTGGTGTTTACCTCACTAATTACTGTTGTTTGTGGGGGAGGCTGGGATTTCTCTGCTCCTTTTCAGTGCCTCCCCTTGGCTAGTTTAAATGCTTGCAAATGAAGCATTTAAACCTCTCACCTAGGATCCTGGTTCCCCCGGACAGATGCAGACCATCGCACCAGTATAGGTCTGCATCCTCCAGTGGCTCCCCAGTCCCCAATGAAGCCAAAACCCTGGCTCCACCAGTTTTCAACCATTCATTGAATTCCCTGGTGAGGAGTACCTAACATCACCCTTGCCATAGACAGGCAGCACCTCCAGAAGGTTACTGTATGCGCACTTGTCTAAGGCCCCCCCAACTCTACCAACTCCTCTTGCACTGCTCTGATCCCATTCCTAGCCAGGTCATTTGTCCCTAGGTGGACAATGACATCTAGCTCCCTCCCTCGTGCAGCTGCTCCCACGATCCTGAGGATTCGCTTCCTATCCCTCCAAGCCGTGGTGCCAGGCAGGCACCTTACCTCCCTCTCCCCTTCCTCCCCCATTTCTACCCCCTAATGTTTGAGTCCCCCACCAGGAGTTGTTTCCTTCTCCTGTGGGGTCTCATGCCACCCTCCTGTGGGTCTCCTTTATGAAGGTTCCCAGCATCCTCCTTGGTCTCCACTGCAGGTGCCTCTGTAGAGGAACCGCTATCCACCAGAAGAGCGAATGAATTGTGGAGCAGTACAGCTGGAGGGATGCAACTCTGTTCCACCACCCTCTCCCTACCTGAGCCCACCCTGGTCCAGCCTCTCTTCTTTTTTGGCAACCTCTGAGGTAGTGGCATTGGCCATGGTGATCCCTGGGTGGGGGAGGAGGTTTCATGAATCCTAGTTAGGTCAGCCCGGAGATGGACAACCTCCTCCCTCAGACCAGAGAGGTGCCTGCAAATAGGGCAGCATCACAGACTCCAAAATGTCTCCCGGAACACTGCCTCCCCACAGCCATTGCACTGCACCACTCCTATCATGTCTTATTTTGTGTCCCCTCTCCTGTTTCTCTGTATGCTTACTCTCTCCTCTCCTTACAACTCTCACCCTTCCTGTTCTGGGAGTGAGCTACTTTTTTCCTTTAGGGTTGACAAAACCAGTGTTTCTCTATGATCCTTCCCTTCCTACTGCCAAACAGGAAGTTCCTGTTGACAGTCAAATCCAGTGGCTATAAAAGTAGAACTGGCTTAGGGTGGGATGGAGGGTAATTAGTAAGAAAAAAGGCTAGCAACAGGAAGTTGTAATTTGAGTCACCTGCTTTTATAGTGTCTAAGCCACACCCACAATTAATCTCTCTCTCCTCCTACTGGTTTAGCAAAGTAAACTGATACAGAACCCTTCCCAGCACAGAACACACACTGACTTTCTTTTTTTTCTTTCTTTTTTTTTTTGGAACCCTAAATAAGACCTCTTCTACCTCTAATAAAGTATCTGTTTGGTTAATCTCAACAGGCACTGACTTCTGCTAAGATATAAGTGTTAAATTAATAAGAAAATGTAGCTTCTTTTAGTAAGCTGCTTTCTGCTCTACAAGCAAGGCTAGCAACACCTTCCAGAGAAGTTATTTGTAGAAGATTTTGTCTCTCGTTGCGCAGGTGCCTGGTGCCAAACAGCATGGCTTTAGTTTTTTCAGGTTAAGAACAAGTTTATTGTCTATTAGCCAGTGTTCCAAGTTCCTAAAATCCATATTCAGGCCACTGCAGATCTAGCCACATCAGTTGAGCTTCTACACAACACTGCATCATCCGCATACAGCTAAAACTTGGCCCCCACAATTGTTAGCAATGTCATTGATAAACAGAGAAAACAATAACAGGCCTAGGATAGAACCTTGGGATACCCCTGTGGAAATTGGTTTAAAATCCAACATACTGCCCCTCCATTTTTCTCACTGCTTTCTGCCAGTAAGATAATGCCTGAACCATGTACTGTACATGCAAGGTCATTAAGGCCTATATGCCTAGGCTTGGGCAATAGAAGCACGTGGTTTACATGGTCAAACACCTTGGTTAGGTCTATAAATTTAGGGTCATGATGTGAGAGCTCACATATATATGCACAGTATGTATATAAATTTAGGGTCAAAATGTGGGAGCCCACTGAAAATTAGATATTGCCTCTCAGCTGGCCAATCCAGGGTAAATACGATCTAAAAATGTGTAAAAACATGGCACCACTAAATATGAGATATTTCATCTCATATGGTAAATGCTGGGTAAATAAATAGTAAAAATGTGTACACGCAGAACCAGGTACAACAGCTGTGTAATAGACAAACATTTGGCATTGGCAAATGCTTATTTAAACTAGAGGCACTTTGAGGCCCAAGGGGGTTGACAGTGTCCCTTTAAGTACCGCCAGTATGTTTCCAGATCTTAGGGATGGAGCTAGTACATAAAGACAAATGAACAATTTCGCTGAAAGGTAATGCTATCTCCTCCATAGCCAGCCTCATGAGTCTTCTTGCCAGCACCATCCATGCCTTCCCTGGTACCACAGTTGAGCTTCTTCAAGTGTTTTAGAATTGTCTGGTAATTAACTGTTTTAAAACAAAATCAAAGATGATCCAGGGTGGAGTCAATAGGAGACCCAGCACACTGAGTCAGTGAGGTATAGGAGACCAGAGCAAAGCATTCTAAGTGCTTTTTAAAGGGACACTGTCAGCTTTTCTCGACTAGACCTCCAAATGTCTTTAACTGAAAAAAACACGTTATGATTGATCACATTCTGTAGAGATTACAGAATCTGGCAGTTTGGTTCCGATTTTTTTTTCTTTTTAAAAGTGAAAAATAGACAGACTACCCACTATACTGGTGTTACCACACAAAAACCTGTTTATTTGCTGTAATTAATCAATTTTCACTGCATCTTTCCTGGACTTGGGAACACCCCCAACACAGTCTAGCCATTCATGATGCAGTGGGAGAAGAGGAGACTATTGCATAATGACTGGCTGCATTGTTTAGGGATGTTCCTAATGTTCAGGAAGTATGCAATGAGAATAGATCCAGGATTTGAAACAAAACATGGTTGGGTGTAACTACACTATTAACATTCATTTCAGTTTTTACTAAGAAATGAAGTTGTTAAAATAAACAACAACAGTGAATTTTTAGAGAAGGTAAGCAATCATAACATGTGGTCTTTTATTTCAATTTATTATTTAGCTCCCTGGCTGATGCTTCACCCCCGGCTGGCCATGGTTGTCCTGAACACCGCACTACCACAGGACTTCCAACCTGAGTTTTTCCCTCTAATAGCAGAGCCATTCCGAAGTACGGTAATGCCCAAGGTACCCCTGCGACGGGAATGCACAGGACTGGTACTCAAGTCAGGAGGTCCTTAGGCAAGGGGAATTCTTCTTTGATGTAGTTTTCCCCCAGGAGGGACATGGCATGCAAGATACCAACCTGTGCATCCATAAGTCAATGTCAGCATCTTCCCATTCCTCCACCCTGACCTCGGCAGGCTCAGGTGATCCTTTCCCCAGCACACCACTAGGGGCCAGGCATGCACCAAGCATGGTAACACCCCCCCCCCAGGAGGAGGAGTCCAGTCTCTTGGATGCTCATTCTCCACCTCCCCAGTTGGCCCTCCAGCTACCAGAGTCTGCTTCCGAACCTGGGTTGCCAGTGTCACAAGCTGTTGTATAACCACTGCATCAGTGAACTGGCCCTAACATGTGGGTTTTCAACTAAAAATAACATGATGCTAAAAGTGTCGACATTATCAGTTTAGCGAACTTCTGTGTATCTGCAAATGGACAGAAATGACCTGATATGTGGATGATGCTGTTAATTTTCCAAGGGCAAAAGCATGGACTTAGTGTTCCATAGTTTGCAACAGGACTTTGCTATTGCACAGCAATGGTTATTAGACAATTTTAATTTTTAATTCTAAAAATCAAAGGCAATGGTCTTTTCAAAATTGAATTCTAATAAGCTGACAAACCATTGTGATATTGTGACATTGGATAACATTTTGCATGATTGTGTGTTTAATGTTAAAGCAGCAGTGCACGTTAGCGGTAACAGTTTTGAACTAATTTATTTCCTCTCTTGTGCAATACACTTTTTTCCCCATTGTGAATTTGCATTAGCATTTTTTTTTCATTTAAAATGTTAAAAGTACTGTTCCTTTTAATATAGCTTGCCCCGGTTTTCATCAGTACTTTCAGTTGTTCTTATACTCCCAGGGCCAGATTCACAAAAGGCAATGCAGCACTCGCATCAAACCCTACATCAAACCCAGTCGTCGGTGCTGCTGCACTGAAAATCTTGCCACACACTGTGCCCGATTCAAGATGATTAGGCACAATTACAACATTTTTCCTGATTTATGGCAGCTTGTGCCAAATATTTGGTGCAAGCCATGTAAAAAGGGTACCCGAGATTGTCGCAGGCTAGACCAGAAAAAGCTGGTCTCCCAAAAGAAGCTGGTCTAATGTGTGAAAATAGCTGTATGCGATCGAAAATCCAGATTGCCAGCTGGGGAATGCACAAGCCCAGTGCCCCATATGTTCCGTGCACCTGGGGCTTGTGCCATTCTTGGTCCATTGAGAATCTGGCCCCACTTAGGTGTGACTCTAATAAACTACCATGTAGCTGACACTGCTCCCTGATTTTATGAGACAGCAGGTGTGCTCAAACAGTGGAAAATATTAATGAAAACCTGGTCCAAGCTATATTAAAAGGAGCAATCCTTTATTATTTCAAATGTAAGAAAATGTGCAACAGCAAACTCAAAATGGAGAAAGAATGATATTGTACAAGACCTCCTGTCTTGTAAGGGGTTATCTAAATTGGAATTAAAATTTTAGGTCAACATTTTCACCCTAACATGCTCTGCTAATTTTAAATACCTTGGAGTTTGCATTGTAAGTTCATTGACCTACAACATATGAAGCATATTGATTCCATTATTAAAATGGTTCCTAAGCATTTGGGCATGCTCTATCGATGCAGAAATTGTTTCATTGTGGAAACTAGGGAATTATTGGCTCAATTATTTTTTACTTTCAGTAATCAATTACAATATTTCTGTTTATGCAACAGCCCAGTCAATGCACTGTCAATGGTACAGCTATTTTTAAAAAAGTATGCTGATTTGTTCTCAAATTTGATTTTAGAGCACATTATTGACATTTGCTTTCCTCCTTAGGCTGGATGTCTCTTGCTTAAAACAAAAGATATATTTTCAGTTCAACCTGCTAACATTTGAAACTCTGCCAATTTCTGTGTTAAGTTCTAAAATAATTTCATATTGTAATTGTCTTCTAAAATTGCATATAGTTTCAAGGTACAATTGTAACTGTTTTTTTTTCGATATAACTAACTTTTGTAGACATAAATTGCTGAAGGTACTTGTTGCATTACATTTTGTATTCTGTATTTTGTATGCTGTTATTGTGCACTGTGCTGAGTGCACCTGGGTCATTCTTACAAACTTACATTGCAGTCAGACAAGTCAACATGACCAGCAAATAAATAAACACTAAATAAATCAATTTCACATAATATGAGATGCTATTTGTACCAGTTTAAAATAGGTATGTAGCCCCCCAAAAAAAAATCTGGGGCTTTCCTTAATGTGTTCCGTTCCCCTGCTCCTCTCAGATGGACTGAGACCTTCTTCCTCACTGTTTAGCACCCTGAGAAACACAGAGACATAGAATATGATGGCAGAAAAGGACTGCTTGGCCCACCCAGTCTGCCCATTTTACCCTACCTACAGTATTACTGCAGACCCTAATAAATGTCCAGCTCTTTCTCCCTTCCCACTTTCTTTCTACTAAGACTTCTTCATACCTATCCCCCATACATTCTTGAACTCCACCACTTTATTTGCCTCCAACCAGCACAGGAAGGCTGTTCCAAATTTCACCACTCTCTTTGGGCCCCATATTCAGAGCCATCCGGCTGCGCCTGCAAAACGGTACGACACACAAAAAAAATGGGTTGGCTGGCTCTGGTGCCATATTTAAACAGAATACATGATCCAAAGTGACCATGCAATCTGTTTGAATATACCCTGATTGAGTAGGGCACAGCAGGGGGTTACCATGATTCACGCAGCTCAACCAGGGTGTGGGGCTGATGACCACCCATAGGGGTACTGCGTGGCACACACTGGTGTGTGCTGTGGTCCCCATGGGTGATGTTCAGCCCAAACATGCAGATGAGCTTACTGGGCATGTATGGCACAATGGGGCCATTTGCATGCGCATTATGGGCTCATTTGCATGCATGCGCTGCTGTGGATTGTGCTGGGCCAATTCTCCCTAGTCCCAATCCACATTGTGGCAACACAGTACATCATCAATCACCATTTCCCTGGCAGTCTAGTGGTCAGCCCTCTCCAGCCCTGAGCACAGTGACCATTATATACATACCCCTATCCCTATATCTCAGTTGTTGTAGTTGTCACCCCCAGCCCCGATCACAGTACTATTTGCAAAATACCACACTGATCCCCATTTCTCTGGTAGTCTAGCTGTACCTGTCCCTGAGCCCGATCTGTATCATTATACAAACATTCCCAGTCCCTGGCACTCAAGTGGCACCCCCACCGTTTGAGGCAGTGAATTGTAAAATACCCCCCGATCCGCATTTCCCTGGTAATCTAGTGGTCCCCCCCTCCCCAAGCCCTGATCTGTATCATTATACAAATGTCCCTGGCAGTCAAGTGACCCCCCAACCCACGAGGCAGTGAACCACCACTCTGCTCCCCCAACCCAACTGGAGCCGGCGACTGGCACAGTCCACCCACACCACCATGGCCAGCTGCTGGCTAGACTGAACAGGAAGCATGGCCCCTGTACAGTGCCCCATGCCCATTGGTTGATTGGTCAACCTATGGGCATGTGCTAACTGTTTGTGCTCTGTTCAGATACGGACAACCCGGTTAGGAAATCCCTGACTGAATTAAAACACCCTGTCTGACAAAAACAAGCAAACTCTTCACAGTGTGCAGTTGAATTTGCTTTTCAAGTTGCAGACAGACTGGATTTAGCAGTCTGTCTTCCGTCCAGTAGATATGAGTTAGTCAGACTCTCATCACTGCAATTCCCTAAGTAGGAATACTGCCCTCTTATGGGAAATTGCCATTTGATACTCAACATAATGAGTCCTCAAAGCCAGCTTGCCCCACTTGACTGCAACCTCCTCCAACTTCCTTCAACAGTGCTCCAATCTCTGATCCTTGGAAGTCAATTCCCTGAGCTCCCATCAAACCATGAGGATCTGAAGTTTAAGGTAGCTCATGACATGGGCGTTGGTGACTGGGCACCTGCAATAATGACGACCCAATCCCTGGCGCATGTCATCAGGGCTACCGACACGGTAGGGTGACCGGAAGGGGGGGGTCAGCGTGTATATCGATGGTATGTCTCTATATGTACGCGCACAGGGAGGTAGTGAGCACACACAGGGAGGGGCAGGAGAGATTATGAGGTGTGGTGCCGCAGTGGGTTGCCAAGCTGGCCACGTGGTGTGGTGGGTGGGTTGGCGGCATCAGTGAGAATGACGCTGGGTTCTGGTCTGAGCGCTGGTGCGCTTTTTGTTGCACTGACCCAATTTTTGAAAATATTTTAGACCCCAACATGCACCCCCTGGAGTTGAAAATTCTTAAGTAGGGGTGGGTGGGGGAAGTACCCGGTGCTGTTTTGTTGTGCCATGGAGTCAGAGTGCTGAAATTGATTTTCGGCACTCTGGCTTCGCAATAACGGCGATCAACTTTAGGCTTTCGCCATTATCACATAAATCCAAGTTTAAAGTTTGGGGTTATATACAGACTGGCATGACTACATCAAAGGCCAAGGTAATGGCCCTATTATAGACCACCACTGCTGTCTTTGATCCAGATGCACAAGCAGCCCTCACTCCCAAGACATCAAACACTATCTGAAATCCTTCCAGAGATAATCCTTTCAAAGGGCAGTAGGTGATCATCTCCACAGAAGGTGGATATGCCATGGGGGTGCAATCAAGGAGGTGCTGGCTCTCTGCGTGATCCAGGAGTTCACTAGTCCCTGGGACTAACCAATAGTACTGATCCTCCAAAATGGATGGGACCACGAGGTTCTGCATTGACTACTGCAGTCTCAACAGCTGCACAGAGTTGAATGCATACTCCATGCCCAGGACAGATAAGGTTCTAGAGAAGTTAGAGGGAGCACTTTACCTGATCACCATAGACAAGAAAAAGTGCTATTGGCTGGCACCCCGACCTCTGAAGCCAGGCGGAGGGTGGTCCTCATCACCCTGTTTGGATTATTCAAGTTCAGAATAATGTCATTTGGGATGAAGGATGCACCAGCCCCTACCAGGTCATAATGTTGCATGCTTAATAGTGTACGACATTATGGCTAAACCTACACAGCGTTGTAGGTTACAGCGAGTGGTGCAATACCATGCATACTGCTGTACGTGGTCTTGCACCACTCAAAACAGCCCAGGCAGAGGATAAGACCTCTTCTGAGATGGGGTTCTGCCGAGCAGCTGCCATGACTCAATGGACTGAGCCACTGCAGCCAGGAACCCAGGCACTGCATCTGGAACTGAGTTTGATTCCCAGTCCCAGTAACTTTTATTTTTTTTTTAAACTTTGTGCGCTCCCCAAGTTGAACCCCCCCCAGAGTTGAGAAGCTTTATTGGGGGGTTCAAGGGGTGCAGCCCCTGTAACGGGGGATAGTCATACTTGAAAGGATCATGTCAGGCATGTGACCAAGTGTTCCACTGACTGCAGACTATTAGGCTGACAGTCAAGATGGAGAAGTGACAGACAGGAATGGCAGAGTTGTCATACCTTGGGCACAGGGTAATGAGAGGGTACATCCAGCCTGAGTCAGTCAAAATTGAGGCCTTACAGGACGGGCCATGTCCATGACCAAGAGAAAAGTACAGGCCTTCCTAGGGACAGAAGGGTTCTGCCATAAGTTTGTACTGAATTTTAGCAGCATAGTCAAACCCCTGTCTGATCTCACTAAGAAGAAAATGCCAGAAAGGGTTCAGTAAACAAAAACCTGTCAACTGAAAGAGGCATTGTGTTGAGCATCTGTGCTCTCCAGCCCGGACTGTTATTTTAGATTTGTGGTGCATGTACTGTAGATGCATCTGATAATGGGCTAGGAATGGTTCTGAGTCAGGTTACACACTTGAGAGAGGAACATCCAGTCATGTGCCTGAGCAGGAAGCTGCTGCCTAGAGAGGTGGTTTATGCCACAATAGAGAAGAAATGCTTAGGTACTGTTTTAGTTTTCAGAAGCTGCAATCTTATTTGTATGGGAGAGATTTCACCCTGGTCACTGATCACAACCCCATTACATGTTAGCGAGGGACCAGTGGACAGAACCCAAAATTGCTAAGGTGGAACCTGGTGCTGCAGTCCTATAATATGGATATTAGGCACTGCAGCAAGTTGCAACACAGCAATACAGATGAGCTGTCCAGACAATACTTAGTACCCTTTTTAAGTAGGAGAAGTGCTATGAGAACCTAGTGGGGTTCACCCAGGAGTGAACCATGGCACAGCAGGTGGAGCCAGCTGGCTCACACCAAAAGCAAACATCATTTAGTGGTGCTAAATACAGTAATTCATTGTTCATTTCTCTGGGGTATGTAACAACTTTTGTGTCATTTTTTTTCATGTTTCTGTGTTTAAGTTTCATTATCAGTTAGACTTTGTAAGTATTTCAGTTGAGATAAAATCTGTCTGATAAATCATACCATTGGAGCTCATGCCTCAGGCAATCAGATAGGTGGTTCTTTGGGCAAACAGTAGAGTTCCTATTAGCTAAAGGGTACTTACGCTTCAAAGAGGTGAATTGTTTTCATAAGCACAGGCTCCATTTTGAGAATAAACAAGGCCAAAGCAAGGAAGACAGACCCCAATGGACTGTAACTGATGGGAAGACAAAAGGATGGACCTTGCAATCCATGGAATCAGGGTGTGGGATACCAGTCCACTTTGAACCTGTTTTCCAGATGGGAGGTTTCCCAGGTCACAAAGGGAGTACCAAATCTATGATGTTGGAGTGACATACTTGATGATGAGTCTTGGGAGGCTGGCAGCTGAAGGGGTTTGAGGCCTTGCCAGACCCTAAGAAATTTTGTCAAGTTTTGTCCTCGAGTAGTTAACATCCAAGGTTCAAGTCTGTCATGATTCACCAAAGTGTCCCTTACGTAAGCTCTTTCTACTTTGGGAAAGTTAGAGAGTAGTAAAATCTTGCTGTGTGTTTTTTTTCTGCTGCTCAAAACATTTTATTTTACCTCTGAAAAGTACTGTTGCCCATAATCTTAGTGCAACATCCTATATTGTATGGTAAATATCCTGGAGTATTGAAACTTCATGTTTCTGTGACTGTCTTTGAGGTACAGATAACTGGGTCATAAATGACAAAACTGTTTCCATCTCTGAGGAGAAGGCTCTAAAGTGAAGTGTTCTCAGCTGTGACAGAGAGGGTGGGTCATTTACCTTTGGTACTGTGTTTGCAGTGGCTCTGGTGGGATTCAGACCAAGAGATACCCTGAGTGAGTGTCTATGATGAGTAGTGACAGTTACTGAAGTACCTTGCAGGTATCTGTAGGGTTTGGAGAAAGCTGGTAACAGTAAAGTAGCTGTTCTAGGAGAGACCAAACTGTCACAGTGCCTCATAGTGGTTTGAGCTAACTTGGTGGAGAAGGCCCCCAATGCCTCAGTCACAGGCAGGGATAATGGGCATCTTCTGTCCAATGACTTCCCTTCCCACATGCCTCCCTCTAACATTTTCAGATTTCCGATGGTACTGGCATGGTCAACTAGGCCCATAATCCCTGGATACTGAAAACAACCCAACCAGGTGCTGACTCACAGTCTGATGTGACAGCACCATTGCCCTGGCCTGCAGTATGTAGGCCCTGATCTGTTCTTCAAGAATAGGCCATGTCTGTGACTGGCCAGCTTCAGCCCTTGCTCCCAGAAATTGTTCAACCGCCCTTCTGTAAACCTGCCTCATACTTGGTGCCAGAGAGTGACCAATCAAGGCCCAGGCTACCCATTCAGCACCTACCATAAACTCATTGGTTCCTGATGAGGGTTCTTTTTCACATCCAGAGCTATTGTCCTGAGTCCTGCCACTGAAATCAAGACAGCTTATCAGTGATCCCATTGTCAACCCCCAGCATGTGTTTCTCTGCAAAAGAGATCTTGAGCAGTATGCATTTCAGTACATCACCTGTATTAAATCCCCGATCTGACCTGCTGACCCTGCCTGTTGAGGGTTTCAACAACCCCCCATACTATTGTACCTAAACACCACCCTCCTATCCCAAAGTCTTGTGCTCCAGATCACCGACGCTACCATAATAAGAAAAAAATTCTAGCAACATAGCATTCTTAACTGGTCTCTTTGTTACCCATTCCATCACCGAAGTGGCGGCACATCAGGCTCCAAACAGATATACCCTAAATCCAAACCTGCCCAAGCTGTCAGTATACAAATAATCTCTGTGCTGGTTATCTCTGGGCCCTGCCTCACTAAAACCTCATTGTACTGGTTCAAGAATACTTCCCATAGATGTAGATCCTCCCTCACTCGTTCAGGCACCCTAACATGGTGGTGCACTTTGACAATACCCCACATAACACTCTCAAGACAGCATGTGAATGTCCTCCATGGGCACTAAATATAGATTTCTAGGACCCCAGCAGCTGCTGAACCTACTTGAGTGTCAGTTTCCTAGCATTTGTTGGTGCCAAGCTATGTTTCCATAACTTACTGAGCTTATCCTGTGGTAGCCTACACTCCATGCAGATCAAGTCTATTTCAGTCACTAGGAATTATATTGTCATTTGGGGTCCTTTGGTTTTGTTGTACAAGACCAGTACCCTAAAGTCACTACATGGCCTCAAAATGCAGATAAAATTATGTCTCTTTGCCAATACAGCTCGTTCACAAAAGGTTTAGGAATGAAACATTTAACCTAACTATCAGTGAGTGTGTCTTTTACTCCACTGGATGTGCAGATAAAAATTTGTCTGCAACAAAACCCATGTCAGATTTGAGTTATACAGTGTGGGTGAGTTTGCCATGTCACATTATATTGCATTGATTACTTACTGTATTGCACTACGTGGAGAGTCCAAATCTAGATAAATCACATTACGCAGTGGGAGTGTGTCTAGAGCATTGATATTCATAGTTAATAGTGCTGCAGTGAGAATAATCATTTATCCTCACCAGATGTGTATCCTTAAAATTCTAATTTAGTCTCACCTCTTAGTGCAACCAATAACCTGACACTTTCCATGGCATATCAACCAATCAGTGGCACTCCTAACACCGCTGTTTTACTCTCTCAAGATTGGAAGAGCATCAATTGGATGAAAGAAAAGTAAAACTACATCTCTGGACATCAGTTTAGAAACAAGGTACTTCACTGTACCTCAAAGACACACATTTGCAGTGCATAAATCGTACATACAACATAAGGGCAGCAGCAGATAAATAATTTATCCAAATGAGTTGTGTTGACCCCATTGCAGCATCACCATAGCTCAGTTTTGCACCCACGAGTTCATTGGCGTCAACACGACTCATTTGGATAAATTATTTATCTGATGCTGCATTGTTGCATATCCCATATTCCAAATGAAGATACATGATTCAAAATGAAGATAAATCATATATCTTCATTTGGAACACTTCTGCATTCAAAATAACATTTTTATCATACACTTTACAAACCAATACCTATTTTATAAATAGAGGATATGACATGAGCTGACGTAAAATATCCTTTCTAGCTTCATGAGAAGGATTGGTCTTTGATATCTCAAAAGTGGTGAAGCCATGCATGAGATAACAATAGACCAATGCCTCAAATGAAAATAAAAATTATATATTAAGTCAGCTCGTGTCATATTTTATTTATACAACTGGGGCGGGATATTCAGAAGGGTTGTGCATGGTGCAATACAGTTGCACCATGTGCAACCCACTGATGCGCCCCGGTGCAATATTCAAAGGGTTAATGAGCTTGGCATAAATCCCGATGCGCCAGAGCGCATCAGTAATGTATGCGGCACAAGTAGGGGGGGCATACCCATGCATACTCCGCACATCCCGATATTCAGCCCGGGATGTGCTGATCCCATGCATGTGCAACCCCTACTTGCGCTGCACACAGGTGAGCCAAAAAAAAGAAGGAGCAACAGCTGGCAACCCACAGGTGAGCTGCCATATTGCAGGGCGCAACACGGCAGCTGCCACCTGTGGGTGGCCACCCGAGCTCCAGCGGCACCTTCATGGTGGCGCCCCCCCATGCCTGATCGCGGGCATATCTTAGAAACATAGTCCTATATCCCTGGTGGTCCAGTGGACCGCTCGCAGCCCGATCACGGGCATATGTTATAAATCATGGTCCTGTATCCCTGGTGCTCCAGTGGACCACTCGCAGCCCGATTGCGGGCGTCAGTAATAAATTATGACAAACCAATCCAACCCTGGTGATCCAGTGTTACCCTCCCCACCCGCCCACTGAGCTCCACCGCTATCCCCGGTCAGCGGCGACGCGAGCTCCCCACCTGCTTGTTACCCTGCGCCTGCCAACGACTCCAGATGGTAGAGCTGTACACCCATTAGTCCACAGCATGAGCCAATGGGCATGCAGCTCTGTAATATATTACACAGTCCAGAAATGTGAATGGATCCATTCACATATCTGACTGTGTACGGTATGGGCTGCACTCCCATTGGCTCACGCTAGGGACCAGTGGGCATACAGCCCTACCATACGGAGTCAGTCGGCAGGTGGTGGGTGGCAAGCAGGTAGGAGCTGCCACGCCACTGACCGGGGGCGTGGGGCTTAGTGGGCGGGTGGGAGGGGGTACTGCTGGACCACCAAGGTTGGATTGGTTTGTCATAATTTATTACTGATGCCTGCGATCGGGCTGCGAGTGGTCCACTGGACCACCAGGGATATGGGACTATTATATTTCTACATATGCCCGCAATCGGGCTGCGAGTGGTCCACTGGACCACCAGGGAAATGGGATGTTCATTTACATTCCCTATGCCCGCGATCGGGCAGTGGGGCACTTTGCCACTTGTGCAGGGGGCATCGGTCCCCGACAGCTGCAGCCTGGCAGGGCGCCAGGTGCAAGTCGTAGGGATCGGAGCACCTGCATGGAAATATAATGACATGCAAATGGCCCCATTTGCACCTTTGCATACATTATGGTCCCATTTGCACGCACTTTTGAATATCACGAGGTTGCGCCTATCACAATGGTACCTGCGCTTAGTGCATCCCCCTGCTCCACCTCTGGCCACTTGTGCTGGTGCAGTGCCACTGCGCCATGCGCACTGCGGGTGGCCAAGGAGCGATATTCAGTATGCTGTGCCATGGCGATCTCTGTTGAATATCACCCTGTCAATGCCCCACGCATCCAAGTTGCGCTTGTAGCCAGGCTTTATGCTTACAGCCTGCTTAGTCTGAATATCCCGCCCCAGGTGTTTAGGTGGTTTGGGGAGAGAAAGGAAAAAAGCTACAAAAGAGAAAAAACAATATAAACTACTTAGACTATTGCATATTCAATCAAAAAATAAATAACATCTCATAGTTCATGTTTTCTTATTGAAATAGTTTTACCAGGAAAGGCCTAATGAGCCTTAAAACTCATTTCCAGTGGTGTCCTGAGGAAAAACTAAATGAAATTGGTCACTGAGCATGCTTAGAAATTTGTCTTCTCATGTGAGAATACATTTCTGAGCATGCTCAGTGTGACCACAATGAGTGGGTCAAATTTCTGAGGATGTTCGGTAACCAACTTCATTTATCTTGCTCATGTTGTCCAAGATAAAATGTTTATCTTGGCAAATTTATCTTCACACCTGTGGTATAGATAGGATTTATCTCATGAGGTAGCTTCAAATATGCTTTTTATCTGGTCTGGAATGTTGTTGCTATTGTACAAGTGCATGAGTGGCACAGCCACGAATGCAAAGTGGCAATAACAACATTTCAAACCAGAGAACATGTTTATTTGAAGCTACCTCAATGGATAATCTATGTATACCATGGGAGTTCCTACATGTGTGTGTGTGTGTGTGTGTCTCTAGACGGTAAAAAAAGTGCTGTTTTGTGTAACTGGATTATCTGTTTACAGATTTTCTTTCTTTTCCACTTTATTAATGATGACAAGCTAAGCTGTTTACTTTTATTGTTACAGTGACTGCACTAGTGTTTGATGTGCTGCTCACAGGGAGCCAGTTCATGTGAAAAGAATGGGTTGTGGCAACTATGCAAATAACATAGATACTATGCAAATAACATGCTATTTGCACAGTAGCTATGTCTGTAGTGAAAATAAAAGCTTTTATATTTCAAATGTATTTAGCCCATGGTATACATCTATTTTCCGTGTTGGTCATTGCAGCAAAACTGGGTCACTGTTAGTGATTAATAAAATGTCCTTCCATCTAGCAAGGAATGTTGGAGCATGATAGACACATAAAAATAGAAAACATGAGGCAGATAATGGCTTGAGGTCTATCAAATATGTCCAGAATCCCTACATATATTTTCTTGGCCACATTTGCCACTTATACTAGATACATAGGCAAGATAACCCATGTTTCTCTCTTATCCATTTTCCACAATCTCTCTTTCTCTTCCACCTTCCCTTATCCCAATCCTTCACCTTGAGATAACAATTCCCTTGAAACTATTCCAGCTCTTAAAATTTTCAATAGATCTAGCCCAACAATCTCCTCTGGTAAGCCATTCTCTGTTTCACAACCCATTCCATAAAACAGCATTTTCTGATGTCCTTCTTGAATCTTCACCCTACTAGCCTCACTCATGACCCCTTATCACTATGTTGTCTTTCATGGTGAAGAAACCCAGCTGACTGCCTTGTTTATTCAGCTTAGAAATTTGCAAGTATCAATCGTAGTTCCTCTTCCCTTCTTTCTGCCAGGGTGTACATGTTCAGATCTGCCAGCCTTTCTGCATATGATTTATTTACTGTCCATCAATCATTTTAGTAACCCTCCACTGTGCCACCTCTAGTCTGTCCCTGACCTCTCAGATGGGGACTCCAGAACTGGGCACAGTATTCTAGGTGAGGCCTAACCAGGACCTTTTATGAGAGCAATATCATATCACTTTTTTGTCTTTTAACCCCTTCCTATACAGCATTGCATCCTGGTTGCTTTACACTATGGCTTATTGCTGATTGGATGTTGTAAGGCTGTTGCTTAATATAATATCCAACTCTCTTTTCTCCATTGCCTTGGCTATCTGCCTCCCAGGTTTTTTTTTTTTGTTTGTTTTGTTTGTTTGTTTTGTCCAGTGGCCATTATCTTAAATGTGGCACGAGCTCCACTTGACAGACTTTAGACCACCTTTACATGGCCAGCCTCTTATCCTTAAACCCTTCCTCAATATCCACTCTTACCATAGATCCTTGTGTCATCTGCAAAGAGACACATTTTATCCTTACTCTCTCAATTTCACTAAAGAAAATGTTGAATAGAACTAGACCCAGAACTCACCCTGTGACACCCCAAATGGTAACTGCACTGTCTCATGATTTGACCCCATTCACCACTATCCTCTACGTTCTGCCCATCAAACAGCTCCAGATACATAGAAACATAGAAACATAGACTTTGACGGCAGATAAGGACCGCTTGACCCATCTAGTCTGCCCATTTCCCTACCTACAGGATAGGCCGCAGATCCTAGTTAACCAATAGCCTATTTCTTCCTACCCCCCCCACTAGAATTGCCTTATGTCTGTCCCATGCATTCTTGAATTCTCCCACAGTTTTAGACCCCACAACCTCCTCAGGAAGGCTGTTCCATGCATCCACTACCCTCTCTGTGAAATAATACTTCCTCACATTGCCCCTTTAAATTGTGTCCCCTTGTTCTTGCACGTCTCTTTTTCTGAAAGATGCTACCCTCTTGGACTTTGTTGATTCCACTGAGGTACTTAAAAGTTTCTATCATGTTCCCCCCCTCTCCCTTCTTTCATCAAGGGTATACATATTAAGCTCCTTTAGTCTCTCCTCATACAGCTTCTCTTGCAGGCCTTGCACCATTTTAGTTGCCCTCCTCTGGACTGCCTCTATTCTGTCTATATCCTCTGGAGATGGGGTCTCCAGAACTGGACGAGTACTCCAGATGGGGTCTCACCAACTGTCTGTACAGAGGATAACAACTTCCTGTTTTCTGCTGCTGATGCCTCCCTATGCATCCCAGTATACCCCAGCCCTCCCACTGCCTTCTCACATTGCTTGCTAACCTTAAGGTTTGTTGTTGTTACTACCTCCCCATTGTGTATTCTTCCCTGGGTTCTTGTTTCCCAGGTGCATTATTTTGCACTTCTTTACATTGAATCCTAGCTGCCATACTTCTGACCATTCCTCCAACCTTACCAAGTCCCTTCTCATCCTTTCCACGCCTCCTTGTGTATCAACCCTGTTGCAGATCTTTGTGTCATCTGCAAAAAGACATACTTTTCCTTCCAGTCCCTCTGCAATGTCACTGATGAAGACATTAAAAAGGACTGGACCCAATACTGAACCCTGCGGTACCCCACTAGTAACCCCTCTTTCTTCAGAAGACCCACCTCTAACATTAGATTCTTGAGCTTTTTAGCAGTCTACTGTGTGGTACTAAATTGAAGTCATTGCTGAAGTCAGATACTGGCATATCTTGTCAACAGACTGTACCTTATCCTCTGCCCTCATTACCCCCAAAAAAATGTTAACAGTTTGTCTGACATGATCTACCTGTCATAAATCCATGTTGCCTGGTATTCTGCAGTCCAGTTGACTCTAGGCATTCCACTATATGTTCTTGGGTAATCATTTTCAGAAGCTTACATATAATTGAGGTATGACTTACTGGCCTGTAGTTCCCTGGATCCTGTTTGTCTCCTCCCTTGTGCAGTGGGACCACATCTGTGGCACTCCAGTCCTTTGGAACTTCCCCATTTCCAAAGAGCATTTAAACAATTCCACCAGGAGTGAAGCTAGTTCATGCACCAGCTTTAGTACTCTGGGATGCAGACCACAGGGACCTGAAGCCTTGTCTACCTTAAGGGCTACAAGGCCCTTTTTGACCCTGTCCACCGTACTACATAGAAAAATAGAAGTTAACAGCAGAAAAGGATCACAAGGCCCATCCAGTCTGCCCATTTTACCAATTTACCATTTTACCAGTCTCAACCTTTCCGATATTCACTGCACCCCATCAATGCCTTCACCCCCCATCTATTAGTGGCCCCTTCCTCCACCACAAAGACAGAACAGAAGTCATTCCGTACCTTCGCTTTTTCCCCTTTCTCCTTGACCACCCTCTCATCTTTCCTCAGTCTTAGAGACTCCTCTCCTCCTCCTTCTGCCTCTCCCCATCCCCTGGTTCACTCACATACCAGGTGAAATTTCAACCATTCCCCACCTGGTCTTGTTACCCTTCCTCCTAATACCTCCATGGCCATGTCTTAACCAACCTTTTCAGCAGCCAGCTGGATCCCCACTCTGTCTTGGATTAACTTCTACACCACTACAGTTTCTCCATGCTTTATGAGGTCAAACAATAACTCACCCCTCAGGTCAATTGCCAGTTGTAAATCTAATTCTTATTCACCAAGGATTGCTGCCACTTATGAATATGCACTTGCTAGGTATTCTTACTGAGCTGTACCACACTTCATTCTCTGCACATGCAATTTTTTGTATTTATATCCTTATTTTGTACTTATTTTTTTGTTGAATGTTGTTTCATATTTTGCTACAATGTATTCTGCTTCTATCCTCTCACTGTTCCCCTTTCCTAGGTTACACCTGGAAACGAGCCTTAGCTCAGTGTGTCTTTCCCGTTTACCAATTTTGAATAAATAAATAAATAAATAACCCCTTCTTTTGACTTTCTCTTTTCACTAATGTGTCTGAAAAATTGCTTATTCCCACTCTTCACTCTTTTTTTTGTACGTAACTCAGCTTCTGTTTACGCTTTCCTTCCGGATCTTTTTGCATCTTCCCACTCCTTCTCTCTCTCTCTCTTCTTTCCCTTATACCACCTGAACACATTTCTTTTAGGTTTCACAACCTCCCAACCTAAAACCAGCTTGGCTTCATGTGTTTTATCTTTTACAACTTTACATATGCAGGAGTCTGTAACATCCATTATGGCTTCCTCTGATACTTCACATTTATCTTCTACCCCAAATGCATATCTCACACTCACTAATTATTTTTCTCATTTGCCCAAAGACTGCACTTTAAAAATTGAATACTGCTGCCCTGAATGATGATTAATATCTCCCTGTTGATAACTCAAACCAAACCGAGGCATGATTGTTGATACCCAGGGGTTCCCAATTTTAACTCCTCCACCACATCCATGCTTAAATGTAAAAGGCATAGAATGGCCTCTGTTTGAGAGATTAATCAGAGATTAATCAGATCAAGGATTAACACACACTGTGAGGCTATGGAAGGATGCTTTGACACTGAATGGATACTGTGGGTTACAGTAGTGTGAAATGAGGAAAGTGTTTTAATTTAAACCACGGTAAGTTTTCCACAGTTTATGAAATCATGGATTTGTTTTCTATAGTTTGTGAAAACTAATCTGTAGTTTTATAAACCACAGATCACTGAGCCATGGTTTAAGTAAACTGTGAATTTCTAATCTGACATTTAAATAAAAAGTTGCAAATGGCTTTCAGAATTTTGGAACTTCGGTTCTGGCAGAGTTCCATGGAATTAGGTGGAATTTTTGAAATTATGGAGAATTCTGTTGAAAGCAGAACTTGAAAATTCCACACAGCTCTGCAATGGGGCATAGTTATGATCTCCAGGGTAATTAGACATGGCCTCTCAGGAAAAAATACCTTTGAACACAAAATATATCTAAGAAAGTCTGCAGGGCTTCAGGGACACTGGCATTGCAGGGATTTAATATAAGTCCTAATGATATAGTTGGGTGTAGGTGATTTATTTTCTGGAATAGGCACTCATGAACTAGAAACTGAGCTAAACACAGCGTAAGTCATGTCTAAAGCCCATATTAATGACAAAAAATAAGTTTTTTAAAACCAAGCCCTCTATGTCTAATGGGGTGGCCAACTCTAGTTTAAACTGAAAAATGTATTTTAATGCCCAGGTAATAAGTAATAAATATTATGTAGCATATTGGAAAGGTTTTTGAGTCAAAAACTGTGTCAGTGACTTGAAAAAGAGGGTAGGGAATGCCGAGTCAGCAATTTATTTATTTTAGTTATTTAGAAACTGGTGACTAGGAAGGCATACTGAGCCTATGCTCTTTTTCCAGTGCTCCAGTGGAGCGGGAGGGCAAGGAGAAACCACATAAGCAATCAAATAATACAGTTCAGTGCAGGCAACTCAGTCCAGGTAAATGGCAAAATACCAAAGATGTTGTACAAAGACTATCACAGAATATATACACAAAGGATCAAAAGCTCTGACAAGATCAGCATGCACAGCTACAAAATAAACAAGCATTTGTCAATGCTGAACGTTTGCAGTGTTATATAGCTTAACGGGAACATAAACAATATATAATATATAATATATAATATATAATATATAGGGAGTGTTTGTTACTGTCTGAAAACAATCATTTTATAACCTTGTAATCCCATTGCTATGACATCAGGCTCCTGTAAACCCTACTTGAGTTTGTCATAGTGATGGGATTACAACACTGGCACCTCTGTGCATGTATGTCTCTCACTCTTTCTGCATAATGCCGTCAACAATGAAATGGGAGAACTGCACCAAGGTATGATGGTTGTAGTATGCTAGTCCTCAATGGGGGTGAAATAAGTTATTTTTTAAATAAACTCTTAGTTAGCGAGAGAAGGGCTTGAGGCTTCATGGGGTTGGGGGGCATCGGGCAAGTCTGACCTCTCCGGCAAGTTGAAAGTACTGACAACTAAAAAGAAAACCAAATTAAGTGGAATTAGCCTGTATAGTGTATGAAGCCCATACACTATAAAAGCCAGTGGATGGCCATTGAACAATAATGGGCCTCAATCATTTCTCAAGGTTTCAATGACAACGGTAAACACCATGTCGTCATGGAAACCTCTTGAAGTGATTACAGCATGGTTATTGTCCCATGGCCATTCATTATCCTCTATGTAATTTTAATAAACTATTTCTGTTTTTTTCTGTTCATCACTGACATGTTGTTAACATTTTTGAAGCTATTATAATATTTTTGCATTCTGCATGCCGAATGATTGTTCCCACTTTTAGTGCTTTCAGAGATGCTCTCCGGACCCCTGTCTGTAACTAGGAGAAATTACTAAAAGTGGGGAAAACACACACTCAGGGAGAGACTAAGAAGCTCGATGTTCATGTTCAGAGCCTGATGATGTAGGTTTCTGGCTAATGGGTGGAAAACCAATGTCATTGGTACAGCTGCATCCTTTGAACTGCACACATTTTTCACCCATCAACTAGCTAAACACTGTCATCGTCAGCTTTCTCAGCACTGGCATTTCAGTAGCAAGCCTCCTGCATTTCCACATCAATTGGCTTATACAGTACACACCTCCACAGTCCACTACACTGCTGGAGTACCACCAATATGTGCACTCTGTGCATGCACACAAGCAAAATAAAATATATATCCAGCAACTCTAGACCAGCATGAGAGGTGTTGGTGAGCAACACGAGAGGAAGGGAGTGGAGTGAGTTGGTCTGGATAAGCTTTAGGTGCCAGAACAGCAGGGCACATATGAGCCTTTAGGAGCTGTTTGACAGAGAGATAAGAGGAGAGAGATTGGGCTAAGCAGGGAGCTTGTTCCAGAGGAAGGGAGGTGGATAGAAAGCAGTTTGACCAGCAGAGGTTTTGCAGCAAGGGTTGGAGTAGGAGTGAGAGTCAGCAGAGTGGAACAAGTAGGAAAATGTGGGGGGGGGGAGGGAGGAGAACCAGCATTTAGAGGAAAAGGGCAAGCAAAGAGACTGACACTGAGACATGAGTGAGTGGTTAAGTTAGAGGGAGCAGTGGTGAGTAAGGAGAGGAATGTCAGTGGCAAACAGACAGAGTGAAACGAGTCTAGTCTGGCTAGGCAGGATCACCTTAAAGATGATTTTGCTGTGAACTGGGAGGGTTAGGCAAGATTTGTTATGATATTAGGCACATAGTTTGATGTGAAACATTTTGTGAATCGTGTAAATGTTAGTGGGGAAGTCTCAATATCGATCCAGCCAAACACTGAGGTACATGAATTAACATACCACATAAGAGGGTTACTATCAAGTGATTTAAAACATTGGGAGTTGAGCCTTGCAAGCTTTTGTGGAGTACCAAAGGACATGAAGACTGTCTTCTTGGCATTTAAAGCTAGTTGGTTTTAGTAAAACTGCACTGGACAGTATCAAAGTCTTGCTGCAACAATGATTCTACCTCAGTGACCAACTCGCCTAAGGGGAAGACTATGGTGTCATCAGCATACATATATAGGTTTGGGGTTACAGGCAAAGGGAAGATTATCAGGATGGAGTAAAAGATGAGACCCAATACAGAGACTGGGAAAACCAGGAGAGGATGGGAGGATAAGATGTCACTGACCTGAACTGACTTCAGTCAGAAAGTGAGAAAGGAGTGGAACCATTTGACAAGGCCACATTTTCAGTTTTTACAGGAAAACCTGGTAAAATTCCAGAATTTGCACTTTATGCACACTGGTGAAAACAAAGAATTTCATTGAATTTAGCATTTCATATCAAATCAATGAAGCTACAGAACTTGTTTTTTTTCCCCTTTAAATTGCTACCTGTACTATTTTCATTTTGCTTTATCAAATTTGCTGTATATTATTTCTTCTTTTTTTTTGTTGTTAATCTTTTTTCACTCCCCAGTTGGCTTCGATTTCCCCTTTAGCCCCCCACCCCACCCCATCTCACAACCTCTTCTGGACTTACTTAGTTTCAGCTTCTCCGATGACTCCCCCCCCCCACCCATGGTGGGGTGGCAGAGAGCCATCCCATCGCTCAACCCACCAGACAGGATCCCCTGGGAGTTGTGCCCCATCACTGGTGCAGGATCTGCAAAGGGTTGGAGGATCATGCTTTTTCTTGTCCTCCCATCCACATGGTGTGGAGCAGGTGAAGTACAATGACATCAGTGGCCGAGCTGTGCATGCTTCTGCATGCCGCATGCCGAGTGCCTACCCTGTCTTCATGCCCCCATGTGTGGTCCAAGCATTCTGATCCCCAGTAGCTGCTATGGGCTAGGCTAATGCTGGGCACTGGTCCAACCCCTCTTCAGAGGAGGACAGCAGTCCCTTAGATGCTCAGTACTCCTCTCTCTGGCTGGCCCTCCAACTCCCGAGTTTTCTCATTAACTCGAGTTATCGGCATCACAAGCAGTACCACTACTGCCGTGCTGGCGGGTCAGCCTGATTCCTTGTTTTTTTCTGATTATTAGTACACATATGAATAGACTGACAGTAGAATCCTGGTAAAATCTGGAAATTAGTGGTGCAATCCCAATCAAATCTTGAAAATGGAATTTTATTATTTCAGTCACTGTAAATCAGTGGCCTTGTTGATGATACATAAAGTCCCACTTCTCTCATTTTGTCCAAGAGTACTGGGTAGGCCATCATGTCAAAGGCCTTCACAAGGTCAAAAAAAGGGTGACAGTGAGGTGGCCCTAATCTATCCCTTTTAAGATGGAGTCAGTAACATAGAGGAGAGAGGCAGCTGTGGAATTAAATTTCTGGAAGCCAGAAGGAGGAGACGAAATTGGAGGAGTTCAAGAAGGAAGACAGTGGTGAAAGCTGTGAGGATTCAGTCATATTGGAAATGGCAGTTTGTAAGGCAGAAATCAGTTTGTGTCTACTTTCAAAATCAGGCCTGGAACTCATGATAATAAGGAGTGGAGTTATGAAAACAAGCCCTAATGACATACTGAAGCTCCAGGGCATTTCCTAAATGTCTCTTTCGGCTCTCTGCTGAAAGCATGCTTTAACTACTCGCAGCTTGTTGCAAAACCCTAGCAGCACTATCAGTACCCTATAAAAGGACTAAGGAAAATGATATTACTGTGTGCTCCAGTAGAGAAAGTCAGCAGTTTGTGAGGGAGAATGTGCATACTTAAAAACACAAATATTTCCATAATTGTTTATGTTTTTTTGTATATTTACAGCTTATTTGCCCAGAATAAACCAGTTGATGTGCAGCATAGCCTTTCATGCTGGGGTCCTACTGCTAACCATTTCGGCAGCTGGATAGACTGGACCACGAGGAAGTTAAGTGACATGCCCAAGGTCACACATGAGTAAGCTGGTTCTGGTAGGGGTTTCAGCATGGTCTAGTTGTTACAGCACTGGATTCGGTGCCAGGAAACCATGGGTTCAAACCTCTCTAGTGTCAAATACTCACTGTGTGGCCTTGGTCAAGTCACCTAACCTTCCAGTACTCCAGTCACTCAATTTTGCAGAAATGGGTAAAAGCATGACCCAACTGTATGTTATCTGGGCTACTTGTGTAAAAACACTGCAAAATAAATAAAAGAAAAAGATGATCTCCCAGTTGTTCCAGCTGCTTGACCACATTACCTCACGGTTTTGCTTAATTTGTAGAAACTTGCAGGAATAAGTGATTTATACTGTATTACTGTTTCAAATATTTATCCTAATGTGAAAGTCTGTCTTGAGAATACTTAACCATAATATGCTTTAAAACAGACCTTGTGTATGCTATGGAAGGCTTTTCAAAATAATTTATAGCTACTCCAAGGCATAAAATGCTAAATATAAAAACAGTAAAACATCAAAACATTGCTTCTCTGTCCTGTGGGTACAGTGGTTCTGCAAGTTCACCACAAAACCATCTTCAAATGTCTGCATTACTGGTGCTTCAAGTCTCAGGATTTCTCTGTTTTACTAAGCAGCACATAGCCTTCCTATATTGTAAAGGGGATGGTACCATTATTATATGCAAACTGTGGTCAAGATAGATGGTGATATATGGTTACAGATTTTTTATCCCGCACACTGGCTGACACTCATTCTGCCAACAGCTCCCCCAGTTCCATCACCCACTGCCTCTGGGACTTACCTCTGGCCTTGGCTCAGATCCCCACAGCTTTCCCCCTGTGGTGGGGCTGGTGGTGGGGGGGGATACCCCAGTTACACCTCCAGAAGCCTTGCTATGTTGAGCCCACTCTGACCCCAGTAGGTGGTGTAGGGATTGCCGAGGGCCATCCGCTTCATTCTGCCACAGCTGGTGGGATTTTCTCTTCCCCCCCACCCCGGGATGCTCCACAGAATGGGCAGCATGACACTGCATGCAGAGAACTGCTGTCCTCCACAGGAAGCACCCCCCCCCTTAGCTGCTGCACTCTCCTAGGTGATGGTGTTGTGGTGGAGTATCCTGTCCACCATCCCCGTAGGAGGAGACTGCCCTCTGGGATGCTTGATCCTCCACCCCAGGCTGGTTCCCGATGACTCAGGCTTACTACCAATCCCAGGCCACTGGCATCATGGGTGGTAGTGCTACCACTGCACCGATGGGCCAGCCATGGTTATAGACTTGAATGAAGAGTGGGTTCATTTGCATAATAGTTTCAAACTGAGCTTTTTTTTTATTTATTGTATTTTCAATCAAATATATATTGACATAAGGTTACATGCATACTGTCTATATTATACAATTCTAATTAGGATACTAGAATAAATAAACTGGTATACCAAATGCATCAGGCATAATATAGTATGAGCTCTTAAAGTGGTGAGGGAAGCAAGAAAGTAAGTAGAAAAAAATAAGAGCTCTCCTATGACAAAATACTTTAGAAGGCAGACAATTAGAATTAACTCATCTAATAAGCAATATTTCATTGGGAATCTACCATTCCTAACTCTCCAAAATTATTTAGGAAAAACCGACAACTAACAAGAAAATAAGTAAGCAAGTGACCCTTATACAAGCCCCTCCCCCGATGATGCCAACATAATCATATCCATACATATTAGTTATTAGTTACTAATAGAACTATATATCTTAAGCACAGTATTCTTTAGATAAACTTCAGAATCTTGATTAATATATAAGTTAGCCAGCCTGGGAGTGGGTCCCAAGATGATAGCCTGGGTAAAGAATTGGCTGGAGAATATGACACAGAGGGTAATAGTAAATGGAGTCCACTCTGAAGAAAGGGGGGTTACTAGTGGGGTGCCACAGGTTCAGTTTTAGGACCAGTCCTCTTCAATGTCTTTGTAAGCGACATTGCAGAGGGACTGGAAGGAAAAGTATGTTTCTTTGCAGATGACACAAAGATCTGCAACAGAGTTGATGCACAAGGTGGGGTGGAAAGGATGAGAAGGGACTTGGCAAGGTTAGAGGAATGGTCAAATGTATGGCAGCTTAGATTTAATGCTAAGAAGTGCAAGGTAATGCATCTGGGAAACAAAAACCCAGGGGAAGAGTACACAATGGGGGGTGAGATACTAACAACAACAAAAATGGAAAGGGACCTGGGGGTAGTCATATCAGATGACTTAAAGGTGGGCAAGCAATATGAGAGGGCAGTAAGGAGGGCTGGGGGGATACTGGGATGCATAGGGAGAGGCATCACCAGTAGAAAACAAGAAGTTGTTATCCCTCTGTACAGACAGCTGGTGAGACCCCATCTGGAGTACTGTGTGCAGTTCTGGAGACCCAATCTCTGCAAGGACATAGACAAGGTGGAAGCTGTCCAGAGGAGGGCAACTAAAATGGTGCAGGGTCTGCACCGGAAGACATATGAAGAGAGACTAAAGGAGCTTAATATGTATAGCCTCGAGGAAAGGAGGGGGACATGATAGAAACTTTCAAGTACCTCAAGGGAATCAACAAAGTCCAAGAGGGTAGCATCTTTCAAAAAAAGAGGTGCAAGAACAAGGGGGCACAATTTGAAGATGGGGTGGCTCAGAGGTAAAGTAAGGAAGTATTTTTTCACAGAGAGGGTTGTGGATGCATGGAACAGCCTTCCGGAGGAGGTTGTGGAGTCAAAAACAGTGGTTGAATTCAAGCATGCATGGAACAGCCATAAGGCAATTCTAGGGGGTGGGGGTAGAAAGAAGTAGGCTGCTGGTTAACTAGGATTTGCAGCTTATCCATTAGGTAGGGAAATGGGCAGACTGGGTGGGCCAAACGGTCCTTATCTGCCGTCAAATTCTATGTTTCTATGTTTGAGTGCCATCCTGGTGGTGCTGAGGGTTGAGGCGCTGGATGCAACACCTCGTGTCACGCCGGTGACCTGGGTTTAGAAATGACCTCGGGTCATCAGGGTGCCAGCACGGGGGGGGGGTAGAGCAGGATCAAGAGCCTGATGACAGCTCTCCTCTCCTGGAGTGGTTGTCTCCCTCCCCCATAGTTCTGCTGCCACGGGTGGAGGTCTGGTGGTAGCACAGGCAGGAGTGGGTGGCAAATCAGGAGGGCATCTTGGAACACATCCAGGAATGAGGGTGGGCAAAACTGAAAACACATAAGAACAAAAAATAAGAATGTTGAAAAGAACAAAATTATTCATCAGATAATTCAAAAATTAATTCAACGAAAATTGAGAACCATACTTTTATAAATTTTACATTACCTTAATCTGACCGAAACACAAATGCACTGAAATTTCTTCTGTCACTTAGGATATACAAACTAAGTGTAAGGGTATATTATATTATCTTTTACACTATTGTAGAGTTGAACACTAGCCATATAATATCACATAGCTTTAAAGTTTGATACTTTCCCAGGTGAGCCCATAATCGGACAAAGAGAACAAAAAGGTGAAAGGCTAATATCAGCGCACACTTAATAAATGTTCCCTTCAATATATCACACTTTTCCGATGTGCTTTTAACATAAAATAAGATCCATATTATATCATAGTGTTATGGGGTGTAGCAGTCGCTGCTTTTGGATCATCAAAGTCTGAGTATTCTTCATTTTCTGAGGAAGATGTGGGTCATGTAGGTACAGAATGTTTACTTTTAATAAAATCAGTGAACTGGTCTGGGTCAAAGAAAATATATTCAACTGAGGCAAGTATTATTCTTGCTTTGCAAGGATACAGTATAGAACAAGCATTTGTCAATGCCAGATGTTTGCTGCTTGTATTGATGTTGTACAAGGTCTAGGAGCAGATCCCCATGCCAAAAGACTAATTGGAAAGGCTTTGCCTGGAGTTCAATGGCCAAGCAGCCAGCCACTCCCACTTCCTGAGCTATATAAGCAGTTCCTGTCAGCCTCATAGTGAAGGACCTTTTCTTTGCAGCTAATGGCTCTGTCGGTCTGTCCTCTGAGCTGGTTGGGGCCTGCAGGGCTGGCTGAGCCCCAACCTTGCTGCTCCTGCTTGTCTTTGCTGGATTTCTGTGTTTATTTTCTGCTTCTGGTTTATATTTGCCTTGGCTGTGTGTTTCTTTCTGTCTTTCTTCCCTATTTTCTGTATTTGTGTGTCTTTTTTTTTGGGGGCTTTGTTTCTAAACTCCTTGCATAGTGTTCCATAGCTGCTACTACTTGCTTTCAGTTACTTACAAATCTCAAACTACTGCAATCACTATCTGTGTTTTCAGCTCAACCATAGCTGCTCCATGTTGCATACTCAATTACTTTCACCTGACTCTGGCTTACACTGAACCTAGCTAAGCAGCTCAGTCATGCTTTCTCATTCTATTTACCTCATTGTAGCAGCTTCATTGCACTGCCTGGCTACACCTGCTTTCAGAGTTTTGTGTCTCCTTATTTATGTTTATTGCAGTTACAACTTAGTGTACTCATACAGATGTTGCTTTAATGTTTATTCACCCTGCTCTATTCTGAGGTCAGCTAAAAAACTCCTGCTGAGGCTGTTAAACTAGCTTTAATATTTGCATGTGGGTCTCAGCCCTTCCATCACTTTCTTGTTTGTCCTATGGCAGGGACTGAGAAGTGTTTGGGGAGTCATGGCCACATGTGGCTAATTATTTCTTTTCTAAATCCTGCCTTCACCGCCGAAAATCCTCTGAGTATTTGTCACCTTGATTTGGCTTCTAAATGTCTGGCTGACTTGCCCCACAATTCAGTGCTGCTTCATTGCTACTGCATTATGCAGACCCATGTGCAGGTCCACTTATTACTACTTTGTTCATTGACCTACGTACAGGTCCATGCTTGCTTGCGCAATTAATTGCTCATGCCTACTGCATCCTCTCGACTTCAGCCTCTGGGATGTCTGCTGCACTCAATCTGCTTTCAACCTTGCAAAGTCTCAGCACTCACTGCTCATTACGATCACCACACCAGTGCTCAGGCAGCTCACCAGCTTCTCAGCTCTCAATCTAATTCTCGGGCATGCCAGCCATTCTATTCTGGCGTAGGGTTCCTGCAGGCAATGGTCTCCTCTGCATTTAGTCTCATCTTGAGTGTCGAGGTTGGGGTGGGATCCTTCTCACCTGGCCCATAGCTGGGAATGTCCTCATCCTGGGCTTGGCTTAGTTGCCTGCTATGCAACAGCAGCTTCTGGTGTAGAATTTAAGACTAGTGGTGAAGAGTGGATCATGATCTCCTTTGGCTCTAGTGCTCCACTGTAACAGTTGTCCATTGGCTTTTGTGGTTTTCCTACCAAGGCACCTTCACCGCATTCTTCCTACATCTGCCTCTGGTTCTCCTGGTTTGAGTTTAGGGTGGGTAGGCCAGGTGAGTGCCTCAGCAGTCGTTGATCTCCTCCTCTGCCTCGGTTGCACGTATTGTTGCAGAGTTTTCTCTCAACCTTTCATGGGATTCCCGCTAGAGGGTTTAAGTGAGAGACTTCCTCCAAATTGGAATATTTTCCACCTCCCTTTAATTGGGTTCTCCAAATTGCAGCTACAGAGCTGTAACTAAACTATCCTAAACCTGGAGAGAAGGTGACCTAGGCCTTGGATCCCCAGAGATTTCCACTTCATAGGGTTTTTTCTTCTCTCCTCTCTTGCCTCAGGTCATAACTGTTAGTTAGCATAGTAGTGTCCCCTAGTTTCTTTAGGTAGGTTCTGCTGTTGGATGGAGGTGGAGGTTGACCTGCCATTCCCTCTCTTCTTAGAGGATCCCCTCATTCTCAATCCAAACCATCAGTATCATGCTACGCAAACGTGGGCATTTCATTACATTATCAAACTGAGCATCTCATTGCGTTATCAAACTGTGTATGCTTCTCTACTACTATGTTACAGTTACTGTTCCTACGTCACAGTTACTGTTTGCTCATAAGCTTCGTGTCACCTCATTCTTTGGGATATGATTGTATTACATTTCTTTTGGGAATTCCTAAGGTACCTTTAGCCATGGGAATCATCCCGTGGCACCTCTAGAGGTGGAACCCTCTCCGAGGGTTCCTTGCCTTTCATACCCCTACAGGGTGGTAATTCCTCTAGAATAGACAGTGCAAATGGCCAAAACCAAACTAACAAAGTTGCACAAGCATACCACTATACTGGCTGTGCAGGACATTGAATATGGGCTGAGCTTGGGATAGGCTGAGAATGAGGGGGACTGTTACAGTGGGGCAGCAACAGACTGTCATTTAAATCAGAAATGGCATGCATATGGCTGAAACTGATCTAGATAGTGTGGGAATGTAGACTAGCAATATTTGCACAAACAACTGAGCCACTTAACTTCGCTTTGTAATTGCTGTGATACACACACATTGACTAATACATATGCACTTACAGTATATGCATATATATTCCAGTGAGTATAACATAGCAGTGCACCATCTACACACATGTTTGCAGATTAAAAGAAAAGACATCAAGGGATCATTTTCATCTTTTCAGGCTCTGAGGGACATCAGAGGGTGGGGAGTTGCCACTAGACACCTCAGTTAAATAAGCAGTGACATGCAGAAGGCTGAAACTGATCTAGATAGTGGGAAAATGTAGACTAGCACTTTTTGCACTAACCAAAGGGCATCCTAACTGCTTTTTCTAATTGTTCTGATACACACATGCTGACTAATACAAATACACATATATGCAATATATATTACAGTATAACATAGTAGTGTACTGTCTGCACACATAGAGCACTGCCACACACAGACACACACACACTGACACACATACACTGCCTTATATAGGGTATACCATTTGAACATCAAAGTTTCGACATCAACTCCCCGACATGGAAACCCCGACATCAACAGACTTTGCATCAATGGGGAGCTTTTTGAGTCGATGGGGAGGGTAGCACCTAACTCCACAGTCTGTGTGATGTGGAGTTAGATATTTAAAGTAGGGGAGATATGGGGCAGAGCCCCACACAACGGAGGTGTGGGGGCAGCCCCCCTGCATTAATACAGTTAACTGTGGTGGTCGGTGTCGGTGTCAGCATGTTGTGGGTTGTTGTTGGGATGCATCAGCGATGTCAGCTTAATTGCGTTGATGTGAAGGATTGCAGAGAAATTTTTGTCGCTGTGTCTTGGTAGAGCCATTATATGGCATTTATTTACTTATACATCTAAGCCTAGCTTTTACTGTGTTTTGGATAAGTACTGTGTTTTGCACTAACTCATTGTACTAATCTACTGCATGACTGGGTGACTAAGGTAGAACCAAGGAGGTGCAGTGGATGTGGCCTATCTGGACTTCAAAAAAGCCTTTGACACTGTCCCCATAGAAGGCTGATTAACAAACTGCACAGCCTAGGGGTGGATCGTAAAATAGTTCTGTGGGTGGAGAACTAGCTGAATGGCAGGAGTCAAAGGGTTGTGGTAAACAGGGAGTACTCTGGAAAGGGAGAGGTGACGAGCAGTGTGCCACAGGGTTTGGTATTGGGGCCAGGCCTCTTCAATGTCTTTGTTGGGACATTGCAGAGGGACTGGAGTGGAAAGCATTTCTCTTCACAAAGGATACCAAGGTATGCAACACAGTGAACATGCCAGGGGGTGTTGAAAGAATGATGGAAGACCTTAAAAAACTGGAGAGCCAGCCCGGTGGCACTGAGGGTTGAGCCACTGGATGCCACATCTCACTCTATGCCAGTGACCTGGGTTCTGAGTGAGCCTGGGTCACTGAAGGCCAGCTAGGAGGAGTGAAGGAGCAGGATTGGCAGCCACAAGGCAGCTCTTCTCTCCTGGGAAGGGACCCTGTCACCTCCCACAGTCCAACTGCCCCCAGGTGGAGGTCTGAGGGTAGCACAGGCAAGCAGGTGGCAAGCAGAGGGAGGGTGCTGTGGAACCACAGTGTGCGCGTGCCTCTACAGGCACATGCATGGCCGCAGCATGTGAAGTCGGGCGAAAATGGGAAAAAAATGGGGGCATTAACACAATAAAAAAACTGGAGAAATGGTCTGAAGAATGCCAGCTGGGATTCAGTGCAAACACAGAAACATAGAAATTGTCAGCAGACAAGGACCGCTAGGCCCATCCTGTCTGCCTGTAGGCCCTATACATTGTATGTGGCCACTGACCCTATGTGATCAATGGCTTGTCATCACTCCCTCCCCTCTTAGGCTTCCTTTGTGCCTGTCCCAAGCATGCTCAAACCCCTCCACTGTGCTTGCCTCCACTACCTTCTGTGGCAGACTATTCCATGCGTCGACTACCCTTTCTGTGTAGAAAAACTTCCTCGCATTACCTCTTAATCTACCCCCTTCCAATTTCATATTATGCCCCCTTGTTCTAGTACTTTTTCTGCATTGGAAAAACTCCCCCACCTGCACCTTGTTTATGCCCTTGAGGTACTTGAAAGTTTCAATCATGTGCCCGCGCTGTCTCCTCTCCTCCAGTGAGTACATATTGAGATCCCTTAGTCTCTCCTCATATGTTTTGTGGTGTAAGCCCTGCACCAGCTTTGTTGCCCTTCTCTAGTCTCCATCTTATCTATGTCCTTGCGCAGGTGTGGTCTACAGACCTGCACATAGTACTCCAGGTGAGGCCTTACCAATATATTATACAATGGCATCACCACCTCCCGCCTCCTGCTAGTGATACCCCTACCTATGCACCCCAGCACAACACTGGCCCTCTCTGCTGCCTTTGTACACTGCTTTGGTACCTTAAGGTCCTCAGAGATGATAACCCCTAGCTCCCTTTCCTCTTTGATGACAGTCAACTCCCCCCCCCACCTGTAGCTCTCCTCAGGGTTCCTCTACCCAGGTGCATTATTTTACAATTCTTTACCTTCTGAACCTCAGTTGCCACATCTCTGACCATCATTCAAGCTTCTCAGGTCCCTCTTCATTTTCTGCACCCTTCTGGAGTATCCACCCTAGTTGCAGATCTTGGTGTAATCTTCAAACAGGCAGACCTTTCATTTCAGCCCCTCTACAATGTCACTAATGAAGACATTGAACAGGACTTGTCCTAGTACTGATCCTTGTGGTACCCCACTGGTCACCCCCTCCCAGGTTGTACCCATTTACCACCACTCTCTGTTTCCTGTCTGTTAACCAGTTCTGAACCCAGTTCACCACCTTGTCTCCCATGCCCAGACTACCCATCTTGTTACTCAGCCTTCTATGTTGGACGGTGTCAAAAGCTTTGATGAAATCCAGCAAGGTGACATCTACTGCCCCTCCCTGATTAAGTTCCCTAGTCACCCAATCAAAAAAAACTATTAGATTTGTTTGACATGACCTTCCTGCTGTGAATCCATGTTGCCTCAGATCCTGAGCACCACTGGATTTCAAATGTGCCACTATCCTTTCTTTCAGCAGTGTCTCCATGATCTTTCCCACCGCTGAGGTGAGGCTGACTGGCCTGTAGTTCTCCACCTCCTCCCTACAGTCACTTTTGTGCAGTGGGACTACACGTGCCCTCTTCCAGTCCTCTGGAACAATACCCATGTTGAGTGACTCTGCGAACAGGGCCACCAGAGGTGCTGCTAGTTCCCGTCACAGCTCCTTTAATATCCTCGAGTGGATGCCGTCTGGCCCCATGGCCTTATCCACCTTCAGCTTTGTGAGTTCTTCCAGAACACTCTCCACTGTGAATGGACTGGTGTTCACCTCTCCCCCCTCATTGCTTCTGCAACCCAAATGTGGTCCTTGATCCACCCCCTCCTTAGTGAATACTAAGCAGAAGTATTTGTTCAGTATTTCTGCCTTGTCCAGATCCCCCTCCTTATGGTCTCCCTTTTCCCCTTTGAGTCTCACAATCCCTCCCCATTTTATCTTCTTTCACTGATGTACCAAAAAATGCCTTATCTCCTTTGTTTACAGACTGTGCTAAGCTCTCTTCTGTCTGTGTCTTCGCCCTCCTAACAGCCTTCCCTGTTTCCCTTAGACATTCAAGGTACACCCCCCTGTCCTCCTCCCTTTGGCTCCCCTTATATTTCCTGAAACTCAGCCTTTTAGCCTGACTTTGTCCCTCACCTCTTTGGAGAACCATAGTGGTTTTCTTCTTCTTTTCCCTTTGGCCACTGTTCTAATGCATTGGTTTATTATATCCACTATGGCTCCTTTCAGTTTCTCCCATTGTTTTTCCACCCCCTCTGCTATCCTTCCCTTCCCCAGGACTGCTTGTATACATCTACCCATTTCAGTAAAATCTGCCCTCATGAAATCTAATACTCTTGCCCTTGTGTGGCTTAATTGAATCTATGCCTCCATGCTTAACCACACCATGTGGTGGTCACTGGACCCCAGTTGCCCCTCCACCTGTATTTCTTTGACTCTGTACCCATTGGTCCATGCCAGGTCCAGAATTGACTTGTCCCTGGTTGGCTCATGCACCAGCTGCCTGAATCCAACCCCCCCACAGGGATTCTAGGATGACTGTGCTTCTAGCTAAAATAGCCATCTGGGTGGCCCAGTCCACGTCCTGGCATATTGAAATCCCCAGTAGCAGGATTTCGCCTTAGCTGCCATGTCGTGTTTGTTCTCCACTAGTTCCCTGTCTACTTCCTCCCTCTGTGCTGGAGGTCTGTAGATCACTCCAGTGCATATTGCTGTTCCATTCTCTGGCTCCAGGTTGACTCACATTACCATGGCCTCCCTACCTTCCTGAACTTCTGTAGCCTTTATACCATCTCTGATATACAGGGCCACTCCCACATTTTCTACTCTCCCTGTCCCTCCTGAACAAAGTATAGCTGGTACACTGACTTCACAGCCATGATTAGCAGAGTACCACATCTCTGTTATTGCTGTTATGTCAAGGTCTGCATCTGCCAACAAGGCCTCCAGGTCTGGAACCTTATTTCCTAGGCTTCTGGCATTCTAGTTAGCATGACCTTCCATGGTGTACAGTCTACCCTCCCTCTGCTCTTGATGCTCTCTTCAGCCATCTTCCCCCACCCCAGTTTCCTTTCCTATGTGGTCCTGCCCCCTGTATCACTCATTATACTTTCTTCACCTGCCTGCCCTCCCTGCCTGCTTTTGCTGTTCTCATAATCAACTTATGTTCCTGCATGTTCCCATGGGGGGAGTTCCTAGGCCTCCTGGCTCTCCCCTCTTGGCCAGTTTAAATGCTCACAGCTGAAGCATTTAAACTTCTCACAAAGGACCAAGGTCCCCTTCTCAGACAGATGCAGACCATCCTCCTTATATAAGCCTGCATCTGCCCAGGTCAGGCCCCAGTCCCCAATGAAGCCAAAACCCTCCCTTCCACACCAATCCTTCACCCAGGAGTTGAAGGTAAGGATGTGGAGTGCCTTAGTTTCCCCTTTGCCCTGGACAGGTAGCACCTCTGAGAATGAGACAGAGTGTGCTATCTGTTTCAAGTTTCCCCCCAGCTTTCTGAAATCATCCTGGACTTTGGCTAACTCCACACTTCTCCTGGCCAGGTCATTGGTCCCCAGGTGGACAATGACATCCAGCTGCTCCCTCCTAGTTATTGCTGTAGTAGTTCTATGGATCCACTACCCATCCCTCCATGCAGCACTTCCCGGGAGGCACTTGACCAACCTCTCTCCCCTGCTAGGTGACTCTAACTCCACTCCCCAGACAATAGAGTCCCCCACTAGGAGAAGCTTCCCCCTCCTCCAGGGTTCCATGTTTCTCTTCCCTTCCCTAGGGCTCCATCCTGGAGGACCCTCCCATCTTCCCTGAATGCAGTGTTGGGTTTCTGGTGGGGCTTTCCCATTCCTCCAAAACAGTGTAGGAGTTAGTAAGTGGGACCGGTTGGGGAATGTGCTTTTGACCCCCCTTTCTCACCCTCCCTGAGCCCACTGTAGTCCAATCATTCCTCTTCCCTGGCATCCTTTGGTTAAAGGTTGTGGACCTTTACCTGCAGAATCATGTAGCTAGGGCACAAGAACCCAAGGGCAAAGTACAAACTATTCGGGGAGGTACTGACAGTCACAGAGCAGCAAACGGACTTGGGAGTTATCATCTTGCAGGATCTAAGAGAAACTAGGCAGTGTGATAAGGTGGCTGAAAAGGCTAGCTAGATGCTTGGATGTACAGAGAGGGGTATCAGGAGTATAAAGAGGAAGGTCATCTTGTCCCTATATAAGACACTTATGAGACTGCACCTGGAATACTGCATGTAGTTCTATAGGCCCTACCTGAGATAAAACATAGACAAGGTAGAGGCGCTGCAATGGAGGGCAACTACAATGGCGTAGGACATATTGGATAAGACCTACGGTATGAGGAAAGACCAAACAAGTTCATATTTAAAATATTTATTTCATTTGGATAAAGCATTTAAACCATTTTAAATATTGAATTTTTACAGGATATGCCAGTTGAGATTCAATATATGATATATCGAATCTCAACTGGCATATCCTGTAAAATATCACTTACAGTGTGGTCATTGTTTTACCCATTATTTCTAATGAATTTGCACAATGCAGATCTGATGAAAGGCAGTTTCAACGTAGTCTTCCTTTTACACATTTTTACAATGTGTCTCCTAGAATATGCCTGCTGAGTACCATAATACAGTATTTAGCCTGGATAGTTCACAGAAGATGTGGCATCTTATTTTCAGTGGGGCTCTACATCTATACAATACTATGCTGCATTGCATAAAATCAGAACATGCTGAAAACAGTATTTTACATCTGGACTAGGCTACCCTAAATAAATGCATTATAAAAATGGTAAAATCCTGACCCCACTGAAAACAAGATATTGCATCTAATCTGGGACATTCTGAGCAAATGCAGTGCAAAAATGTGTAAAATGAAGACCCTATGAGAATGAGATGTCGCATCTCCCCTGTGCTATCCAGGATACAGAATATAGGATAAGAAATATTTAATAACAAACAATTATTTGTACAAAGGGCACTTAGAAATAAAAGAAAACATTACAATTAGGGCAATCTTATTATGGAACAAACTTCCACAGAAAATAGTTGATTCAACTAAGTTTGAACAATTTAAAAATGAACTAGATAAATTTTTGATGGGGACTGTATTTTTATGACCCATATGGTGTGGGGAGGTAGACTCGATGGGTCTGTTAGGCCTTCTTCTACCTTATAAAAACTGTGTGTAAATTGTGTGTAAAGGAAATCTGCTATAAACTGAACTTCACTGTGTTCCACATAACCAAGAGACTGACATAAGCAAACTGTTTCTTTACTGTTTTATAACATATTTTTCGTATAGGAACTGTGTTTATCCCTGCCTGCTGAGATTGGAGCCCAGTATTGCCTCCTGACTAGCCTGGACTTCTGCAGTGTGAGAGACTGTATGTTGCTTCATTTCTATCTTGCTTGTTGGAGGCTTGGGGAGCTAATTGTCAGCTGGAGGGGTGGGGATTATGAGCTACTTAATGGCAGTGGCTGGATGTGCTGATGCTTTTGTACAGGAACTGTGTGTATCCCCTGCCTGCTAAGATCGAGCCCCAGTATTGCCTCCCTGACTAGCCTGGACTTCTGCAATGTGAGAGACTGTATATTGCTTCATTTCTATCTTGCTTGTTGGAGGCTTGGGGAGCTGATAATTGTCAGCTGGAGGGGTGGGGATTTATAAGAGCTACTCAGTCGCAGCGCCGCTCACAAGCACGAGCATAGTGCGAGGCATGTGAGTGGCATGAGTGCCACTTGGTGTTGAAAATGCTGTGGAGGGTGTTATTCCCGAAGTTTATAAGTACTGAAAGAGACCTTACTGTCTTTAGTCTTCACTGTTTAGTATTTGAACTTATGTCTTGTATGGGGATAGCGCAGCTGGTTCAGCATTATTGTGAAGTAGCTTTGTCGTGCACATGAGGCTTATTATCTTATTAGTATATTTGCTTGATTTATATGAGCTAGGCAGGCTTTTTAGCTGTTATTTATTTGTGTATAATTAATTGGGATAAAGTTATTTGCTGTATCCTGAGTTTAATATTTAGTGATGTTTAAGGGTTATATGGGAGAGCCTAGGGGGGCCAGGATTATGTATGGGAGCTCCCTGCTGCATGATCTCCATCCTTTTATCCCCTTCCCAGTTTCAGATACCATGGCAAGATGCTGTCTGGAAGTGTGGATTAGAAGGAATTGAGTTAATCATGGCAGTGGGGTGCCCCCATGCATATCGGATGGTGGCAGGATAGAGGTTGTTGGGTCCAGAAGGCGCTCTGGGTTTTGACGAGCACCTGGGAGAGGCCAGAGGTGGTTGGTGCCCGTCTCCAGGGAATCCACCAGACTGAGTGGTCAGGTAGCCTGAGGGGCTGCCTCACCTTCCAGTCCCCTCAGGACAGTGCTATGCAATGCCAGATCGATTAGAAATAAGACAGCAATTATTGCTGACTTGATTTCTTCAGTTGATCTGGCTTGCATTATGGAGACTTGGGTTGGGGATGATGCGGGCCCAGTTTTTGAGGCCGCAGTCCCTCTTGGGTATACTGTGGTGCACTGCCCCAGAGTGGAACGCAGGGGTGGCGGTGTAGCTATCTGTTTTAGATCCAGTCTGGCCTTCACTGTGTACCCAGTGGGAACTCCAAGTTCATTTGAATGTGTGGCTGTTAGTGGGGACCAGGTGCAGGCTGCAGGATCTTCCTTATCTACCGCCCCTCTGGGCCAATGGGGAGCTCCTGCAGGAGGTAAGCGTGAATTCGTCACCACGACAGATGCTGGAATCCCCAGATGTGTTTTTCTGGGGGATTTCAATGTTTGGGTCGACGATGGATATCAGCGGTATAGTCATGGTTTTCTTCAAACTATGTCCTCCCTGGGCCTGACACAAGCTGTTACTGCAGCGACTTATCAAGATGGTCACATGTTGGACCTGGTTCTCGCTGGGGCTTGAGATTGTCAATCTCAGGCTTGATCTAGAACCTTGGTCCGATCACTGCACAGTGCAGTTCATGCTTGGGGCTCCCGCCAGAAGGCCTTCCCCTGCTGAGATTATGAGCTGTCGCCCTTTATGGAGTTTGACCCCTGCGGGTTTTTTGGTGGCAGCTAAATTATCTAGTGTGGGCGCTGCATGCGTCAGAGGTGTTGGTGCTAGGGTTGACACATATAATAGGGTGTTATCTGACACCATTAACTCCCTCGCACCTGTCCATGTATGACCCAGAACTTCATACCTGAGGTCCCCATGGTTTGACGGAGATCTCAGGGTGATGAAGAGGATGGGTCGGAGGTTAGAGCACTGCTGGAGGAGGACCGGCTTGGAGGCGAACAAACTGGTCCTGCGTATGCATTATAGTGCATACCAGGAGGCAATCAACCATAAAAAGGCAGCGTTCCTGTCCAGGGAGATTGCCACTGGAAAGAAACAACCAGCTACGCTTTTCCGAGCTGTAGACAGGCTACTCCATCCTGCTTGTCTCCAGCCCGGGAAGGTTTTTTCTAATGCAGAGTGTGAAGAGTTTGCTCGGTTTTTCTCGGACAGAGTGTTCACGATCCAGCAGGTGGCTTCTTCAGCCAGCAACGTTATAGCTGGCAGTGGTCGCCTTATGTGTTCTGAGTGCACTCCGCCTAGTTGGGGGGAGTTTAGACCAGTGAAGGTTAGTGAGGTCATTGAGGTGGCAGTCAATCTGAAGCACACTTTTTGTGAGCTGGATCCGGTGCCGACACGTTTCTTAATGAGATGTGTTGACTCTGTTGGCCCGGTGTTTGCCCTGATTGTTCAGTGCTCCTTATCTGAGGGGGTCTTTCCAGATGCCTTGAAGGAGGCACTAGTGAGACCCCTCTTAAAGAAGCCATCTTTGGACCCGGAGGTCAGGGCAAATTATCGTCCTATATTCAGCCTTCCCTTTTTGGCAAAGGTGGTGGAGAAGGTGGTGGCGCTTCAGTTGGAAGAGCACCTTGTGACTCATGAGTTGTATGAACCCTTCCAGTCAGGATTTCGGGCTAGGCATAGTACAGAAACTGCACTTGTTCGGGTGCAGAATGACCTCCTCAGGGCAAGAGATTGGTGGGATAAGACAATTCTTGTTCTCCTTGATCTGTCTTCAGCATTTGTCACTGTGGACCATTGTGTGTTGCTTGACCACCTTAGGGAGCTCTGTGGACTCACTGGTAATGTCTTCCGCTGGTTTGAGTCCTTTTTCACCAACAGGAGGCAACGGGTTGTGATGGGGAATTTGTCATCTATATCCAGCCTCCTTTCTTGTGGAGTTCCTCAAGGATCGGTACTAGCCTCAATGTTGTTCGTAGTGTATATGCTGCCTCTGGGGGGGGGGATCATTAGGAAGTATAGCTTGGGTTTCCATTGTTATGCTGATGATACCCAGTTATATCTGTCCTTTGCCCGAGGAATATCCAACGCAGTGGATGTACTAAACATCTGCCTGGCGGAGATCAATGACTGGATGGCCTCCAGCTGGTTGTGACTGAACCCTGATAAGACGGAGGTATTGGTAGTGGAGTCAAACAGAGTGTGTGATAGGATGGCCTCTGACACAGCAACTGGACTTGCTCTAGGAGCTGTGTCATTGAAGGCCTCCTCTTGGGTGAGAAATCTTGGAGTGATTCTGGACAGGAATTTAACTATGGAGGCACACATATCCTCCACAGTTCATTCCTGTTTTTTCCATCTCAGAAATATTGCCAGGATTAAGCCCCTTGTTCCACCTCTGGACCTCCCTACTTTGATACATGCCTTAGTCACATCTAGGCTTGACTACTGCAATGCGCTCTACCTCAGGGTCACAGGGAGATCTCTCCACAGGCTGCAGCTAGTGCAAAACACAGCTGCCTGGTTACTTACTGGGCAGCATAAATTTTGCCTCATAACACCAGTACTGCGTGAATTGCACTGACTGCCAGTCAGGTGGAGAATCCTCTTTAAGGTGGGTCTTCTCACCTATAAGGCCTTACACGGGCAGGGCCCTGGTTATCTGTTGGACCTTCTGGTACCTGCTGTCTATACCCGCCCTCTCCATTCCTCTAGTGGGGGCCTCCTGGCCATTCCTAGAATGAGGCTAAAATCTGCTGGCGACAGAGTTTTCAGTGTCGCAGCTCCCATTCTCTGGAATTCTTTGTCAGCTGAGGTCAGGGGAGCTCCCACTGTAGATATATTTAAGGCTCGCCTGAAGGCCCTCCTATTTTCCCAAGCTTTTATGGGATAAAATCATGAACTGTAGTAAGAACCTGATATTATTTGCTGAGTTATTTATTTTATTCTTTATTTTGTTTAAAAATTAGTGATGTTTTATTTTATTTTGATGCTGTTATATTTATTTTGTATGGTGCCCAGAGCCTCCAGGTTTGGGCATTTTTAAATACATTTTCCTGCCTTGCCTTGCCATATTAGACTGCAGTATTTATTTTGAATGTTGTGGCCATGAGGATGGTGTGTACAGTGTGTGTGTGTGTGTGTGTGAGTGTGTCTGTGTGCATGCGTGTGTGTTTGCTATAACTCAATATAAATATTTTTCCCCAAAAAACATAATTAAAAATGCCTGCTGATTGCAAGTTGTTGCATTTTGAAGGAGATAAATTAGTCTCCAGTTTAATAGGCAACCAATATTTAACAAGCTATTTCAGTTTCCATTGCTGTAATGTTGAGGAGGAAGGGAGCAGGCAGGCTAAGAGCACATGATGAGATCAGCTGTGCTTGCTGAAAGAGCTGATTTATGAATGAGTCTGTCAGCACATTGTTTTGAAGTCCGCACACTATCATGCCTGAATAGTGTCATGATCAGGCTTGCTGATTATTGGTCAAGCCCTTTGTAGAGTCTCCTGCATTGGACTACCGTGGCACACCTCTCGAAACCCTGTACATAGCAAAATGTTTGACCTGCTCTAGCACGCACAGCGGACATAAAAATGACCTCAAATCTCTGTTACAGCTGGTCTACACTGAAGAAAGTGTCTCCTTCTCACGAGTGTCTGCAAACTCACATCAGGATAAATATATGCCTTTATATTTTTAGAAGACAGGGCACCCTTAAGATGAACCTTTTTAATAACAAAGTCTCTATCGCCCTCTCGAGCAAATTGTATGAGAATTGTGGTGGGTTTAACACAGAGTTTTGGTGAGTCACAGCACTTGCACTAGCATTTAAAAGTGAAGCTTGCTGGGCTGGCCCAGTGGTGCTGAGGGATGAGGTGTTGAACGCCATACCTCAAGCCACACCAGCAACTGGGTTTAAGAGTGAGCTCGAGGTGCTGGCGGTCAACTTGGGGGGGAGAAGGTTTTTATGTTCTGATGACAGCTCACCTTCTCTGGGGTGGGGTGGATTGAATGCTCCAGCAATTGCATACCTCCCAACGGTGGCTGCAAGGTATTGCACTGACAGTGTTCTGCAACATGGGGTGGTGGAATGCTGCAGGTGTTGGTGTGGTGCGCACAGGAGCATGCGTACCTCCACTGGATGTCATTGCATGTCCACACCCGCAGATGGGGTAGGAGGGGCATTACTAGCTAGAACAAGGAAAAGCTCTGATGTCTGGGAGGATGATGTTGCACCGTACCCTCACTCCCATTGACAGATCATTCCCCGGGTCCCAATTACCTCCGATTTTCACTTCTGCCTGCAGGACACTGGATTTCAGGTAAGGAAGACCCAAAGAGCAGAAGGCAGACCTGCCTCTGGAGACTCAGGCTAGGAGGTGTTCTGCAGGTACGTCATGGGTGGGTTGGAGGATAGGTTCCCCAGGTAGGGAGGTCACAGGCAGGGCGGGAACAGCTGAGGGGTGTCAACTGAGGGAGTTCCAGAAGTTGGTGACCGGAGAGAAATAGAATTGAAAAAAGAAAAAAGTGAGGTTTGCTTGCTTTTAGAAAGTGTTGGTAAACAAAATACTCTTGCCAGTGGCAGTAAATTTTCAGGTGTAAAGGCAAGAGTGTACACAAAAAGGTCTCTTATTAAGTCCATGCTAATATATTCAGAGGTCTCTAGAGGAGGTTGTCCCACCACTATGAGATTATTCTTCTGGCTAACATTTTCTAAATTTTCAATTTTTCACACCTGCTGAATGTTGTCATTAAAAACTGCCAAAATAAAGCAGCATTTGAGTTCACTTTCACTGAGCCATTTGATCTTTAACATTTGTGTCAATTGTTTGTTTGACTTCAGCAAGATAACCCTCAGTCTTTTCACACTTGGCTGCTGTTGCTTCCCATTTTACATCCAACGAGTTAATTGCAGAGGATGGTGTTGAATATGACTTGCTGATAGCCTCAAAGGAATCGAGCCTTGCTTAGGGCTCTTGCAAAACCTTTGGAGATGCAGAGACAGGTATGACAGGTATCTCCATCATTGCTTTTGGAATGGAACTGGGGTTTGCGGCTTCAGCCTCAGCTGACCAGCCAATTTTCCTGGGACTACTCGAGTGTGTAGGTCCTAGGAAGTTGTCAATAGAACCTGTGTGTTCTCGTTTGCCCGGCTACTGCTGATCAGAGGGGGAGACCCTTGGCTCTTTCCTCTTTTCTTACCTCTCATGCTCCTGAATTCTTATTCTTCCTTTCTTTGAAAGTTTAGATAAATTGAGAGATGAAAGAGTTATTATTTAAACTGCTTTAGATGATAGAGCATGGTGAGAAGTCTATTTGATGTTTTTCTCAGAACTCACATTAGAGCAACCACACTAGCTGCCTCCCGCCCTGAACTTTTGGTGTTCAGATACAAATGTGCTAGCGACTCATAAACACCCATTGTCTTATAGGTCACAGCCCACACCTACCCTTGAACAAATGAGACAGACACCATGCTTAGAGGAAATGACCGCAACCATGTATTTATTGATAGCCAATTAGAAGTGGTGGAAAAATGCAACATGTCAATCAATCAGACATGACATGTGCAGCAAGGTCATCATAGCAGATAATTTTTATATCGCGTATTAATACATATTATGACTATCCCTCCCCTCCCTTTTTAGAGGGGGGCTGACACACTGAGTATGACCTCATGAGGGACTCCGGTCTCCAAGGCATGAGGGGTAGCTCTACTCAGGCCAATCACCAAGGCATCACCCCGTAGAGGGTACTGCCAATTGTGGGTCAGAACCCAAAGGTTATCCTCTAACTACAGACTGGCCCCCTTACTGGAACCAGCCTCACCTCTCCTCAGCCTCAGAGTAATCCGCCAGCAAAGGTGTGGGATTCCCTGTTCCCCCTTCTGTATTAGACTGTGAAACTACCATGCTGCCATGACTTACATGACTGTGACCACCTACCTAACATAACAAACAACTACTAAAGCCTCAATAGAGGAGGCAAAAAACTGGAAAACCATGTGGGGAAAAAAATAGTAAAATGCCTTCTGGACCCCTAAGGTGATCCCCTCTAATTGGACAGCAAATTCCTTAACCTCATGGCTCCTAACCCCTGCATTTTTGAAGGGAGGGTTTGTGTGGGTATCTGCTGGAAGGGAGAATCTGAAAAACAGGAAAACCCCAGACACACAGACTTAAACTACCCAGCCTTCTCCCTCCTAGCAGGTAGCTTCTCCCCCTAGGAGCCCTGCCTACCTAGCTGACCCAGCCCCTAGTGAGCACATGCTAGCCCCCCCTGCCTGCTCAGGTGTCGTCTGTGGGTGTGCCCGCTGACAAACCTCACCTGCTACAATCCTTTGCCAATCCATTGTCTTTTCTTTTTTTAATCCAAGTTTTTCTCCCGTGGTTGGTGTGGGCAGGCTTCTCCACTCTGTCCCCACCTCTCTCACCCTGCATCTGCCACAATGGACTGTCGTGCCCGAGATCCAATGGATTTCCCCCCATGGCTGAGCCGGGAAGGGAAGGGCCATTCTCCCCCCACCTAGTGACACATATCCAGATGGGGCAGGGAGATCATCCAATGGGGCAGAGGCAGGCTTGCAGGGCTTCATGAAGCCCACACCAACCTATTTTCCATTTCCCATGTTCCACTATGCTGAGGCATGCTCTTGAGTGCGTGCATGTGGAGGCACGTGCACATCACAGAAACCTGCAGCTCTCCCTTCTGCTGCCCTCCTCAACCTGCACTACCATCTGACCTACACCAGGTGATAGGCATTCAGCAGAGTGTGCAGGTCCCCCCCCCCCAGGAGAGGAGAGCAGAGCAGCCATCTGGTGCTCGGTCCTTTCTGTCCCAGCCAGCCAGCAGCAACCCATGCTCATAAATGAACACGCATCGCCAGTGTGGCAGAAGATAAGGCACTGATGGCACTGCAGCCCTCCATACCACTTGGCTGGCTCTATCCATTGTCTTATAGGTCACAGCTCCCTCCTACCCTGAACAAATGAGACAGACAATGTGCTTGGAGGAAATGGCCATAGCCACGTATTTATTGACAGCCAATTGGAAGTGGTGGAAAATGGCAATATATCAATCAATCAGGTGTGACATACCCAGCAAGGTAGTCAGGACAGATCATGTTCATATCACATATTAATGCATATTATGATTGGCCCACCACTTCCTTTTTGAAGGGGAGTCTTCAGCCTTCGAAGAATGAGGGGTGGCTCTACACAGGCTAGTCGCCAAGGCACCCTGCCCCATCAGAGGGTGCTGTCTACTGTAGGCTGAGGCCCAAGGGTTATCCTTTGACTACAAACTGGTCCCTTTACTGGAACCAGCTGCCAGGAACTCACCTCTCCCCAGGCTCAGGGTAAGCCACCTACAAAGGTGTGAGATTCCCAGTCCCCCTCCCCCGTACTAGACTGCAAGACTACCATGTCACCACATGACAAGCATCACTCTGCTGTTTGTCCACCAGATGGACACCCTCTGATGCTCATCCCCCACCAACCACATCATGCCAAGAGTTTCCCCCAGACACATTGTAGTCATAGATCCTCAAAAATCCTGCCATTCCTGAGTCCGATAAATGCACCCATCTTGAGAATAAAACTGGGAACTTTACCAGTATTTCATCATGTTGTCAACACTCAGTCCACCCATGGAGTCCATAAGTCCCTTCGTGGCCATATTAGGAAGTCCATGTGCTTTTTCAAGTGTACTGGATTGTGAGTTTGGCACCAGCACTGCCTTTGAGTCATGTCGACCACACAATCTGCATGTTTGGCCATTCCTGGTGCAAAATACCAAGTTCTCTTTCATCCACCAAAACAGTTCCAGCAATTTTGACCACATCCATATGATTGCCTCCCAGGTGGATGACTAGTATATCTGGAGGCCATGGCAGTGAGCTTCAGACATGACCCATGGGATCAAATCTCCCCACCTCATCCCCACACAGCCCATCCACCAAACTCGTGAATGCAGTGGATCCATGAAGAGATTCTAGCCAGCTTGGATCTGCCTTGCTCTCACCACAAACCAGTACATGGAGGAGTGACCAGAGATCCACACTCATTTTCTTCATGAGTCATGACCTGTCAAAACAAAATAGAAGGTTAAAGCAGTTGTGGTCGCACATAACTCAAAAGCTTGGGACATCCAATGCCCAGTGACTGGATATGCACATCTGTCCAGTCCTCTACCTTAGGACATGTAGCAGCACCTATATGAAAGGAGTGGGTTTTGTACTCCTGTCAGTTGACCTGCAGGACCCTCAGGGCCTTGTCCAGCACATAGAGAAACTGAACAATCAGCTCTGAAGGTGCCGAGCACACTCATGGTAGTATTTTCCAACCTTGCACCAGAAGTGTCGGGCTACTTGGATGGAAGGGAGAAGCTGAAAGACGGCAGAGTCCCAGACACACAGACTTAAATGATCCAGGCTCCTCCTACCCAGGCAGGTAGCTTCCACCCCTTGGAACCCTGACTACATAGCTGAACCATTCCCTAGTGGGCAGACACTAGGCCCCCTGTCTGCTCAGGTGTCGTTTGGGGTGTGCCTGAGAGACAACCTCGCCTGCTACAGTCCTTTGCAGGTACTTCCATTTTGTGCTTGCAAACATGCAAATAATGGTTCTACTATATGTGCCCAGCTTGCTCACAGTAGGGTTCCTGGCAGGTTGTTTGTGTGATCACATAATGTATTTTCCAAGTAAACTAGAGTTTGTGCCTTGCTTCCTACTTTTTAACAGGGGATATATTCAAGTTGACTTTAATTTGTACTTGTAACTGTTGCATTGTGACTTTGAATATACTGACTGCCACACCTTCTCACTATTTTGCAAGCACAAAACTGAGTTTGTGAGTGACTCCAAAATGTTGCACATACAGTACTGTACATAATAACTAAATACAGTACTGAGAATCATATTTCCAAAGGTATGACCAGGGATTAAACTCGATTCTATGGAGGTGGTTTCCTCTATTCCACGCTCTTCAGTGGATTTTTCTCTGTCAGTCTTATCTAATTTTCTCTCATTACCTACCTACTGTACTTTATCCACTACAGGTGTGTATAAGTGCTATTTCTCCAGAAGGAAGTCTGATACAGTATCAAGATTTAAAACACTGTGAATTTGTTTGTTGGGAGAGGGAATTGCATGCCAGCCTGGATTATGCCTGACATAAAATGATGTATCTGCAATTCAGAAGTCACCTTGACAGGGAAGTAGCTATGTATCAGACAAGAAACCGTTTGAAGTAAAACTTCACAATAAAATAAAAAAAAAATCAACATTTTATCTCTTTTCTAGTAAATGTTTACTTGCCATGTTTTATAGATCATGTATTTCTTCCACACTACATAATCACAGGGAAAGGCAATCAAAAGGTTTACTTTCCACTGTCAATAAAACTTTCTTTTTTAATCATTTTAGGTACAATATAACAAAATGCCTCATTATTTTTATCACTTAAATACTTATTATTATATGAAATAAAGAGCCAGCAGTGCTTTTAAAAGGAAGGTCTTTTTTCTGTATATCTGTGTAATTTGTAAGCATGAACAGTGATTACTTCTATTGTACCCTCCTAATTTCATCAGAATTTACATGTAGATGAAGGGACTTAAGTCTGGTTTGAAAACCTGCTCCTCCATTGCAAAGGTCATGATCTGACTCATGTAAGGCATCCTGAAATGTTATGGTATTTTAGTGCTAAAATCTGCAGTACTGTAGTTATACTGTATCAGTCAGTGCTGTTGCTGTCACCTGCAGTCTGTATGTTCTTGTCATATGCTGGCCATGGAACTTTTCAAGGCACGGTAAATGCTCTGCTGTTTTCTGTACTTTAAAGTGTATTGGAGTTAGAAAAAAAATGCTTTTAAAGAATACAGGGATTTCACAAGACGTGTAACAGAACTGAATGAGAGTATAACTTCTGCTGGCTTGTGCAGGTATGCATCATCAACTCCCATGATGCCTTGCATGAATGGAGTCATGACCTTTGCACTGGAGTCAAACAGGTTTTCACACCAGGGCAAAACAGAGTGAAGTTCCTTCATTTACATTTAAATTAGAATGGAATTAGGGGATGTAAGACAGGGGAATAAGTGTTCATGCCTACAAACTACACAGGTATACATAAAATAGGTTGAGGGACTTTCTCTTTAAAGTTGAACTGCATTTTCATGTTAAAAATAAAAAGAAATGCAATCTTGTTCTCCATGGATGGCAAGGGTGTACAAGCTTTGGATACACAATTTCTGTATACTATGAATAACATGGCACTCAGTACCAGGGGCATCATTTTTAGCTAGCCAAGGAGTGCAGTTTAGGCCCCTTTGATTTCTTTGCAAACCCAATGATGTCCATTGCAATCCCTAGTAACCACCAAAAAAAAAGGTTTTCTTTGCATTTATTTATACAGAATGTGGAGGAGCTTTGCAACCGCAGTAATCCTGGTAAAATCATGACAGTGCTAAGTACTTGGATAAGTAGATCAGGGTGGGGTGGTGGATGTGACCTACTTAGATTTCAGTAAGGCCTTCAACAGCATACCATATAAGAGGGTCATAAGGAAACTGAGCAGTTTGGGGGCAGGTCCTTAGGTAGTAAACTGGGTACAAAATTGGTTGATGGGTAGGTGATAGAGGGTGGTGGTAAACAGAATTCCCTTGGAGGAAGGGAGAGTGACCAGCGGGGTACCTCAGGGCTCAGTACTGGGACCAGTCCTCTTTAATCTCTTTGTTAGTGACATTGCAGAAGAGCTGAAAGGAAGGTATGCTTCTTTGCAGATGCTGCCAAATCTGCAATCGGGTGGACAGATTCTCCAGCAGGAATGGAGAGAATGTGCAGAGACCTGAGAAAATCTGAGGAGTGGTTGAGGATATAGCAGCTGGGTTTCAATGTGAAAAAGTGCAAAATCATGCACCTAGGGCACAGAAACCCAGAGGCAGAGTATAACATGGTGGAAGAGGTCTTGATGGTACCTAACAAGAAATGGACCTTGGAGTAATCATATCTGATGACCACAAGGTGGCGATTAGACAGTAGGTAGGGCTAGTGGGATTCTGGGGTGCAGAGGGAAGGTTATCACCAGCAGAAGGAGGAAGGTGGTATTGCCACTGTATAGATCATTGGCGAGACCCCATCTGGAGTGCTGTGTCCAGTTCTGGAGCTCTCATATCAAGAAGGACATAGACAGGGTGGAGGCTGTCCAGAGGACAGCAACTAAAATGGTGTAGGGGCTGCATCAGAAATCCTATGGAGAGAGACGAAATGATCTCAAGATGTACACCCTGAAGAGAGGAGGGAGAGGGGAGACATGATGGAGACATCCAAATACCTCATGGGGCTGAACAAGGTACAGGGGGGCCAGTATTTTTCAGAGAAGATGCACAAGAACAAGGAGACATGCAATGCAGCCAGAAGGGGAAAAAATCAGGAGGGATGTGAGGAAGAACTTCTTCACTAAAAGAGTGGTGGATGCCTGGAACAGTCCTGCAGCAGAGGTAGTGGGGACAAAAACAGTGGTGGACTTCAAGCATGCATGGGATAGGCACAAGGGAATCTTAGCTGGGAAGCAGGGAGGGCAGCTGGAAATGAGGTAGGGTATGCAGTGACAGAATAGGCAGGGAAATATGGGCACAACTGGGTGGGCCAAGCTGTCCTTATCTGCCAGGAAATTCTGTGTTACTTTAATCCAAGACCAGTGTGTTCTCCCTATTTGGGTGTATTCAAGGAAAAATATTCTAGATGATTTAAAAAGCAATATTAGAAAAAAAAAGTATCTCTCCAGAGATGGCCAGGGCTAGTCACATGTCCTTCCCCTCCCTAACCCCAGTTATTTCCCACCCTCCACCCCTCACTCTCCTCCCACACATTAATTTTTTTATCATTATATTCATTTGTATTTATGATATTCTACCCAATCCCACCCACCTCATTCTTCCTCCCTCACTACCTGCCAAGGACCAAAGATCCAAATCTCACTGCAGCTAAAATCATGCTTTCCATGAGCCATTTACTATTGAAGGGGAAGTAGGCTTGGCGTTGATGCTTCCACATCCTCCAACCAAGAGGCCTCCCTTCTGCCTGTGGGGTGATGCAGGTGAGAACAGACAATCACTTCTTGGTGGCTCAAGGAGATTGGTGCAATTCCACGAGGACAGCAGGAGATCTTTTGTGGTGTGGAGAGCACATCTGTTGGACTACTTCTCCAGTCCTGGCCACAGGTAGCTGGGATTATAGATCGAAGGTGTGAACCCATGATCCTCAAAACAGAAAGTGGACAGACACTAACTGCTAGGCCACCGGAGAGGCCCATACATTGATTTTTCTCTTCACTCCTACATTTCTGTGTCTTGCTGCCCAATTTCCCCATACTGACTGGCTTACAAGCCCCATCCCCTGACATCTCTGGGTACTTATAAAATCTCTTGAGAGGTGGGCAGGGCTAGTCCCATGGCTCTGTCCCCCCCCCCCATGGTGGGGCTAGGGGAGCTGACAAAGTCCCAACAGGACAGAATCCATATGTGTATTATAGTAACCAATCATTAATGTGGGGCCCGCAGGGAGCCAGTTATCATCCTGCATCAGTCAGGGGTTTTCCACCTACAGCTGTGAAGGTGGAAAGCCAAAACATCAGCTAATCTGTGCATGCTATGTATGCATGCTCTCTACTGGCTGCCTGGTTGAAATCTCCAGTTCTTTAAGCACCCATGAGGTGCCAGCATTGTGTATTATTTTAAAACTGTTGCTTCAGTTTTACCACCACTACTATTGCACTTTGATTTTGTAACACTGTATTAACAGCACTTTTGCACATTCAATAAATGTCTTGATCACCAGCAATGTAAACTATTTGATAATTTGTTCTGTGGAGCTATATGCTGTTGGTCTGTGCTACAGTGCTTGGAAACATAGTTTCTGCTTGTGTTATTACTACAGTTTAGTGTTCCTGCATGCACCATTCTTGGCTACGCTATTGTGATTAGAACCCTCTTCCACCATCTCTTTCATATCATTCCATATCAGTCAGGGGTTTTCCCTACAGCTTTTTCCCCACACAGGATGGCATGCACTGGGCAGGATAATGCATGCACACTTAATCACTTGCCTGCACCACCTCCAAGTGATGTCTCCCCACTCAGAATAGTGGCTCTGACTGAGATGCCACCTGTGGATCCTCAGGTGTCAACCGCACTGCAGATCATGCTGCCTCCTAACCCTGGAGGAGGAGAGCATCGTCTGGGGTGCTCAGTTCTCACCCCCTTCCCCGGCCCCTCAAAACGTGGGCTTGTTTCTGAACTCTGGTCACCAGTGTCATGAGTGGTAGACCCACTGTAACATTGACAGGCCAGTTCTTGGATTTTTTTTTTATAAATATCAGGCTTCTGAAACTGTGATCCATAAATCATTTTGAAAGATTACAATGGATTGAAGTTATCCATTTAATATATTGTGAGCATTACTACTGACATGATGATGATGCTGTTTACCAACATGCTCTGGAAGTCAATATACTGAGTTGCTACCATTGCTGGGTGAAACGTAATATAATGCGCTGCAATATCTGTCCAATAAAGGGGCTTCATAAGGGTTGAACATTGCACTTGCTGCTACCTATAGGCTGTTCACACAACAAGAAAATGTAACTATAATCAGATATTATTGTCCACATTAGTTAGAGTAAGCTCCCACTGGGTATCTGTATGATTCACAACAAAGGTTAAATTGAGCAGGAGCTCAAATTAACTCAATTCCCCACCCTTACTAAACTGTGTAAGAATTCCTGCACCTCTGTCATATTTCTTTATTGAAGATTATAGAAGAGTTCCACAAGCTAGAGATGACAGTTCCCCTACATACAAATCTAGAGATAAGAGTTCCCCCACCTAGATATTTCCAGTTTAACCATTGGTTCAGTTACAGTACATAGGGTGCATCAGCAGCACTTGGTGGCTCTGGCCATCTTTTGCTCCTTCTGTGTTGCAAAGTGTGTGTGTGTGTGTGTGTGTGTGCACATGAAAACCCCAAATGTTACTTGACTTCAGAATCATCATACTTTTTCAAAGTACAATTTTCATTGAAAAAATGTAGCAGGCTGTGTACAGGTAGCAAACAATGCATTTCACACAGGCAAAAGCTATACCATAGCAATAGATAATAGGGGAGTGGCAGGAGGATAATTGGATTTATAAACAATGTTGGTTCACTATTTTATTTATTTAGAAAAGACATCCATTGGTTTAGTATTTCTATTTCTGTTCTTAGTCATGTTACTCCTCATTTTGTATAAAACACATGAACCCATCCTCGCTAGTTTCATAATCACCTATACACTCAGACAAACTGTGGAGGAACCCCGATTGTGCTGGCACACAAACAAACACATGCACCATATGTATGCATGTAATCCATCCCAGAGTATGCGGTAGTTAATGTAGGGTGGTTGCGGTGCCCCATTATACTTTTCAGGCAAGGCCCCATATTTTTCTTTTACTTCAAATATGTTATTGTGATAGCTGTTGTAGTCAACATAATAAGCTACAATGTGCAAATTTCTTCTTAATTAAACCCTTTTTTATCTGTATTTTTAAAAACCCTGCATATTTCAAGCAAATCTGCTGAACAGGTGCTTGTTCCATAGATGCCAAAGGAGGTAGTAGGAAATATTGGGTGCCAAACTATCAAGACTCAAATTTGGCTAGGGGCCGGCCAGGGGAAGAGGATGAGCATCCCAGAGGGCACTCACTTCCACTGGGGAGGGAGGGGTTGCTGTGTCCTGCACCACTACTGCCACCTGTAGATGTACGGGTGGCAGTGCAATCGACACAGGGAGGAAGGATGTGCACCATGTATCTCGGAGTGCATAGCACGCCACATCAGGGATCTAGTCCCATCATGCCAGCATCCCTGGGGAGAAAAGGCACAAGAAGGGATAACTATAAGGGGCAAATCCCCCTTTGCTCATAGTCATATAATGGTGGCTACACTTGGCCAGAAGGCAGTATATCCACATGCCAAGGAGAGGGATGCACAAAAAGTGTGAATTAACAACAAAAAAATTACAATTTGCCAGAACCCATCAAAGACCCAAATTTTCCAGAAAGCAACTGCACCAAAGATGTGACATATTACAATGGAAAAACTTGATGGGGTTTTAGCTCCCAAAGCTGCACCAGTTTTTGATAGTTGTCATGCAAATGACAACAACCAGTTCAATAACATCATAAATATGGTGCAATTTTTAATCAACAACTAGTGGCAAAAAAATCCACAGTCATAAAAGTGCTACAGTTTGGCAGCTTGCAGCAGCTCTGGCTGCTTTGTAAGTCTGGACTTGAATCTTAGTTCATGGCAATTAATTAGTGGCCTGGATATCCAGGAGAAGCTGGGCATTCTCATTAATTATCCAGAAATAGTATGAAACTGTCAATACTTTGTAACCCTCACAGCCATAAATGTATCTGCTTATAGAGGCAGATGATAGATAGCCCAGGGAAATAGAGAAAGAGTTACGTAGATCAATGTGCCATACCTCAGGCAATACAGAGAGAGCAGATCCTTTGCACAGACGTGTGTGTGTGTGCAATCACTTCAGTCATCCAGCATTACTATAACTGAAACCCTAATTTGCAGGTTGTTTGATAGTGGTTTTATATATTTATAGATAGGAGGCAGTGCAATCTAGTGTTACAGCACTAGCTTGGGACTGGGAATCATGAGTTAAAACTTGAACAGAGCCAAATACTCACAATTTGACCTTGGGCAAGTTACTTAACAGCAGTGATTTGTCAGTCACCATTCAGTTTTTACCCCATAACAATATCTTTCTGGAAACAGCATAAATATACTCATTTTTATGATAGCTGCACTTGCGCTCCCAACATTTACTGGCAATGATAGGGATTTGGGGTATCACTTGTGAGCATATTGCAGTTCACAAAAGCAACGGTTTGGCAGTCTATACAAATGACCACAGGATGTGGTCCTAACGTCACTCTGTGCTTGGTGGGCTGAAACTTTGTGTATTTCAAGACCAAAGGCTGTTCCAATCAGAGAGGGCTTAGGTCCTTTGATCTGCATGAAGCCATCAGCAAACAGCTGAGCGGCTTTCAAAGGAGCCTGTCATCCTTAGTCTTGTTAAAAAAAAAAAAACACGTCCATCGATCTCTAATTCTGCCCCTCATAACTTCCCCCACACACAACCCTCACTCTTAGTACCCACAGCCCCACTCCTGCCAAACTTAACACTGAAACTGGGGTGCCCAATTCCCAGTATTGCCACCATATTTTTTTATTCTATGTATCTATTACTGTAACAAAGAAAACTGTCCTCAATGTCAGTAGCTGGGACCCTGTAACTGCTCCCCCACCAGACCCTCCCACTGAGCACCTCCCCAACAAACATAACACTGATGGTGCCCAATCCCCAGTCTCCTCCCCTAGTTTTTTTCTTTTAACTGTTCCCCTCATCCACCCCTCAGCACCCACCATCCCCCATAAGTATAACACAGACACTGGGGTGCCCAATTTCTCAGTGTCATCACCTGGAATGTAGAAAACCATCCCTCATCATTTTTTTTTTTTTGTGAAACCTTTAAAACTGAAAACCATCTATCATTGTCTGTTGCGCCGTTAATTACCCCCCACCCGACCTTCCCACTCAACACCTTCCACTCCACCACCATCCCCCAAGCCCTTACTTACCCATCAGAGGTCTAACACTGTAGTCTTCTCTGGACCACAGAGACGTCTTCACTCTTCAATACCCAACCACAAACTGAGGAAATCAGGTATGCAGTTCAATGTACAGTATTTCAATAGGGTTTTGAACTTAATAACATAACTTGGGCATTTTTCAATATTTTTGCCCCAAAAATTCAGCATACCTCCTTTGGGACACCACCTCATCAACAATGCAAGTGACGTTGGTAAATCTGTCCCAAAAGGTGACTTCACGGTCACTGCGTGAAATCACTTTTCGAGCAGGAGTTGAACAATTTCTCCACCATTGTTCATGAAATGGGGTCATAAGAAGGCTATGTTGAACATTTGGCATACAAATGTTAAAAAACAACAAAGTTATAAGCCTACATTGAAATTTGTGAATGCAGCCTTGTAACTTTAATAAGTTTTAATAGTTTGACCCCAAATTTTCAACATAGTCATTGCTTCACAGAATGTCATGCATGTGACAACTGTCATTATTCAAATCCAGGCCAAAATGTGTTTTCTATCTGTAGCGCAAATGGCATTTTGTCATGGATTTTAACATTTTCATCTGCTGTGTTCATTAGGTGGGCTAATAGGAAGGCTGTGCTGAACATTTGGTGTACAAACATGGTCAAAAGCCTAACTTATGATTGAACATTACACCATTTCAATGTTCACTCATAACTTCACCCATTTTCAATATTTTGACTCCAACCTTTCAACATAGCCATTTTTCCACACTACTTCATAAATGTGACATGTCATTTTTAAAATCCTGGATGAGATGTGTTTTCACACCTCTGGTGCAAAATGGCATTTTGGCCAATCTACTATAAATGTCACATGTCATGTCATGTCTATAATGCGAATCCTAAAACAAGTATCTTCAAATTTTGGGGTCAGAATTGCAAAAACAAATTGTTTAACAAGCAGCCAATGTTTGGCATTGACAAATGCTTGCTACTTTCATTTTGATACATTCCTGAACTAAGGTATGGATTTTGAAGTTTTTAAAAGTTCCCGCCCCTTACCACACCCACCATGAAAACATTATTTATTTTATTTATTTATTGAAGTCTTGGAATTACAACCCTTTGAGTCAAAGGGCCAGATATTCAAAACTTCATGCCGGGCAAAAAACGTTTGTGCAGGTTTAGCGTGGAATTAGCGTGGGTTTGCTATATTCAAAAGGTCAAATAGCGCACGCAAACTGCATTAGCGCCAGGCTAAATCATAATGTATGCAAGGGGCAAACTGAGGGGGTATGTACATGAATACAGGCGCAATGCTATATTCAGCGACTAGTGCCACGCAAAGTGGTTTTGCGTGACTAAGCGTGACACTTAGTGTGGTGCACATTACCACCCAGGAAAAGGTAGTCTTAACCCTGGGCAGTCAGCTTTGTGTGACATTTTGGCTTTGCATGGTGTTTACATGGCTTTTGCACAGCTTTGCATGACCCTAACAAATAAATATGACACATAGACAAAGCCAAACATAGAGGAAACATGCTGCTCACTGATGGCATCACAGTGATGCCATCATCTGCCACCAGTCCCAGCCATACCAGGCAATAAGTGGTGTCCCTGCCACCAGTGGATAGTATGGCAGAGTGCATGCACAGCACACACCTTTGGACCACTCTTCTGTGGAAACCAACAGATGCCAGCACACACATGCAGCACTGTGGGCATGGAGGATGTTGAGGGGAGAGTGTCTGGTGGCCAGGCTGTGCAACAGATCAGGTGTGGCCACAAGGTTGGGACACATCATGCAGTACTACATGGCCAGTATTGGGAATACCCCAACACCAGTGTACCTCTCTGATAATATATGCCCCCTGCCACTTACCGCACAGCTGTACAACTGCCACAGCACACAGCCGGACATGTATATGTCACTGTGAGCATTCTATGCCAGAGGTGCAGCATCTGTGAGTCACACAATAGCATAACAGTAATGTCCACTGTCAGTAAACACCTACATGCTGGGCCTGTCACTGTGTATAGTGCAGTCATCAGCAGTGCCCTACACACCATAGGCAATGCTGTGTCCACACACTACTGTCCCCTTGCTGCAGTAGTGTCTGATATATACTGCAGCATGACCTACAGTGTGATAGTTGCATGCAGCACCACAACCATCTGTGCCTATGCTGTGTTGTCTCCTGGGGTACAATATTCTATGCTATGCTGTACTGTTTACATGTAGCCTACAGCTATCATCATGCACTGCCAGACTGACCTACAGGTGGAGCTGCAGTGAGACCTGGCCAACCTCTGTACTCCAGACTGATCTACAGATGGAGCTGTGGGACCCTGCAGTAATGCTGGGCAACCTGCATGCAAATCAGGGCATAATGAGATGCTAATCTGGATGTTTGCCCAGAGACTACCTGAGTAGGCTCATTTGCATATCACTTTGAATATGCAAAGTTTAGCACGGGCAAATGTATTTGCACTAGGCTAATGGTTTAACCCTGCGCTAAACCCGTTAAAAAGGTGTTAGCACTGTGCAGATAGTTCGGGAATATTATACAGTTTTGAACACTGTACTTTCACATGTGCTGCTGCCTGCAGCTGTACTGGTCCACACATTTGCTGGCACACACATTGGCCACATAGTTCACCTCTACCTACCTTCACGGTGCTGTGCACTGTGTTGCTGTTGTGGTTTGCACTTCTTGGTAGCTAAATTCAGAGCTGTCTAATTCAGGGCTAAGTTTGCCCTCTCCAGCTAATTTGCCTGGCCTCATTCCCATGCTATATTCAGAAGCTGTTTGCCCAGACTATTCACTTTGAATATAGCTTGCTTTATGCTCCAGGCTAAGTTTGCCCGCCGGGCATTGTTAATTTGGCCCTGGGACAAAGTTTTGAATATCTGGCCCAAAGACTCTTCTGCAAAGGCTCCACATCAGATTTACAAACAGACAGGTTACAAAAAAAATGACAGGAGAGTAATACAGTGCATTATACATAGGATGTGAGTATACAAATAATACAGTACATTATACATAAGTGCATCACAAATGAGGGCAGAGTGCATGGCAAAGAAACAACATGGTGAGTGGATTTAAAACAGACAGGATATGAAACAGTACAGGAAATGAATACAGTACATAATGCATAGGATAAGAGTATACAAGTAATGCAGTGCATTATACATACAGTAAGTGCATCATAACTGAGGGTGGAGTACATGATAATAAAACAAACATGGTGCAGGCAGTGCTAGCTAACTGTAAACAGATACAAAATTAAAGAAAATAAAGAGAGACCAGAAGAAGTCAGTTAAGAAGAGTTGTGAAACAGCTGGGGGTAGGGAGAAAAGTTGAGTAGAGGGTGTAAGGTGTAGAGAAGGAGGAGAAGGAGTAGGAAAAAGTGCAGGTAAAGAATGAGTAAAGGACAGGAGGGGAACAGAGTGGGGAGGGAGAAATTAGACTAAGATAAGGTGAGGAGGAGCACAGGTAAATTGAGAGACAAGCCATGAGCAGTCCCAGATTTACCAGTAAAAGCTAGGAGCAGTCATAACTATTCACAGAGAGTAGGTGTTGGCAAAGTTTAGCTTTAAAGGGGCCCAATTTAACTGTGGAGGAAACCAGAGGAGGCAGGCCATTGAGCAGAACAGGGGCCCTGTGGAAGAATGCTCACTGCCCTAGGGATGTCTTACAGAAGGGACTAGCTAAAGGGCCTTATCAGAGCATTAGTAGAACGAGGGGTAGGGGCAGGGAGATGAACTGCTGGACTGAAGTTGGGAGATTGAGGTGGTAAGCTTCTTGGCCAACAGGTAGGTGTGATAGTCAAGCCAACCCTTAAAGTTTAGCCAGTTCACTTGACTGTAAAGATTGTAGATATGGGTTCACTTTGGTGCTCCTGTTATGAGGCAACATGCTTTATTGAGGTAGAGCATTATTCTTTTAAGAGCAGTGTCAGATGCAGATCCATAGATTACTATACCATAATCCACTTGGGACAGAAAGAAACTAGTGACAGCCAGGCAGTGGTAATTAAATATCTTTGTAGGGTTCTGTGCGGTTTACCATCAGAAACAAATGTAGTAGCTCCATCCTGATACATTAGCAATGTGAAACTACTATGTAGATTCAAAAACTAACCCTAATAGAAGAGTGTTAAAAAACATGCGATTGTCAGCCATCTTTAATGACTTGAGTCATTAAGCACAACATTTATTATAAAAACTGTTTTAAAAATGTCCAAGAAAATGAAACACACACAAAGAACAAATCTCAGGATGCCACAAATACATTTTGGCTAAAAAAAAATATATGATGACATTTCTTTTGCAGCCACTGTTTTAACCTCCCAGTGCTCCAGTCCACCCAGTTGTGGAAATGGCCAGCAGCACAAGTCCACAGGAAACAAGGTGTTGCATGTCATCTGGGCTACCCTGGCTAAACATACTGCAATAACAAGAAAGAAAGAAAGAAGGAAAGAAGGAAGGAAAGAAGAAAGAAAGAAAGAAAGAAAGAAAGAAAGAGAGAAGAGAGAGAAAGAAAGAAAGAAAGACTTTATTGCTACACGATACATTTCTGGAGTGGGTTCTACACAGCTGAATGTCAACATATTAGGATGGCAGAAGACAAAGAATGCAGTAAAGCAAAATAAAAGCTGGTTGTAGGAAATGTGAATGAAGGAAACTAACAGAAAACTAGCCTTACCCAAAGGAATAATAATCCATTTCTTGTATATGTAGATGGTTATATGCTTTTATAAGAACCACATTGATCATTAGTATGCTGGAAGCAACAGATTTTCCTCTGTGTCAGAGTTATCATACTCCGTGTCTCTGCAGCTATATATAAACTCTTTGGGGGACAATAATGAGTAGCCAGTAATTCCCAAACTAAGCTCTGGAGGCTCCAGCTGCATATTGGTGCCATCTGGAGTACCACCCTCACCTCCCTAATGTAAGGGGTTAGGAGTTACAGTATGTCTAGGGCTTTGTATTTTGCAGAATCCTCGAATCTGACAGAGCAGCACATTTAGACTAAAGTTTGATCCAGAGCAGTACAAGTGAAAAGAATCTTATGGTTAAGTACTAGTGGTCACAGCTCAGAGGGCCATCTTCAGTAGGTGCCGCATATTCAGTCACTCGTAAGCAATAAGGCATGACAGGGGGTGCATTATGGTGGGATAATGGCCTGCCTTGGGTGGGTTGAAGCATGAGGAAAACTACCCAAGAAGGGCCATTAGCCCACCATAACACACCCCTGAAGAACCTTACTGCGATTATGAAATGTGTCCTTTTCAATAAATTGGTTGTGAACATATTTATATTGATCTACTTTCAGCTGAGCTGTTGTGCTAGGATAATGGCCGGGCTAAAAGTACTTCTTACCCTATCAGAGGCCAGCATTCTTGCTACCGATTTCATAATGTGCAGTACTTTATTTAAAATGTTGCACTTTGGGATGGGCAGATGCAGCCTGCAGGTGGTCACCTGAGAAGAAAGTGACCCCTGTCCATTTTACAGTACTGAGACAGTAATTTGAAACTTCAGTCTGTAACAACCAAATAAGTATGTTGCAAAGTAAATAAAACCTTGTTCAATCCTGTCTTTCTATGTATCTATGAGTTTCTAAGCATTTCCATCACAGATGTTAAAGGATTTGAAAAGTAGATCAAATGGTTTCTAAACCGAACAGTGTTACTGGTGGTATTTTATCTTGAAGTATCTAATTTTCTTATACAAAAGAATATGAAAGTGGAACAGCCTTATTATCTTCCTGTTCATAATAGAATGCAAAATACCCCACAAAATATAAAATATTACTGTATTTATGTTAATTTATTAAGAAAGGTATAATTGATTTAGTCAGAACTATTTGAAAAGCTTTACTGCAGATGCTTAAAACCATCTGGGTCATTTAATGGGTTACTAAACATTTTAGAAAAGATGTACATAGTGAATAAAACAGAATCAGGTTTTGCAGCTAATGTGATTTTTCCTCTTGGAGGAAGCATCAATCGTGAAATCAGAAAAGAGTGCATGATGCAGCTGAATGCCCATGTCTATCTCAAGGGGTTTCTTTCACAGCATCTGATTGGCAGAAAGAGATGAAACAGCTTCTTTTTTCTCTCTCTCTCTTGACAAACATCAAGCTGCATTTTAAATGAACTGAAAACAAAATCATGTTATTAAGAAAGCTCCCCAAATATCTTACTTGACATGAGTAACATATGAAAATAAAATCATAAATGACAAGTCCGGCCCACCCAATAACAGAGCAGCTTATTTTAAACAACATTCAGAAGGCACGTAGAATAAAATCCACAGTGAGCCTTTGCATCCTTAACATGTCCCCAGTTGTGCACCGAGTCCTGCTGTTCTTTGCAGCTGCAGCAGAGATGGGGTTTTCTTTGAGGTTTACGTGATCATTAGATCGGTGGACCAGCATTCCATGAATCATACTACAAGCCAAACAGTAGAAACAAATTAAAAGAAACAAGTTCTGGTCAGAGTCAGACTGGTGGCTAATGTATTAACCTGATAAGGGATATACAGCGACAGTCATGTAAAGGTTGACTTCTCTTGCCATAGTCTAGCAGTATGCCTTATGGTACCTCAAGGTAATTGGATAAAATTACCACTGCAGGCAATGGAGTTGCTGCATACTCATCTATCACCACAGCTCAGCCTAACTTGGTATTATCTTTAAACTTCAGTACCCATTTTCCCACCGCAGGATCTAAGTCTCTTATGTACATGTTGAACAAAATAGTCCCCAGCACTGACCCTTGTGGTAGATCACTACTCACCCTGCACCAATCAGACTCTAGTGTTCACACCCCCTATACAAACCTTTGTTCTTGAGCCTGCTCCCCACCCATTTAACTATCATATCCAGTAATCCTGCTCCATGGATCTTACTGATCAATTTCCTGTACCTCACTTTGTCAAATGCTTTACTCAAGTCCAGGTACACCGCATCTACTGGTCTATAGTACCTCCATATACCTTCCTAGTTACCTTCTCCTGGAATGTTAGAAGATTGGCCTGGCATGATATCCCCTGCTAAATCCATGTTGTCAGTTTTCATACATATCTAGCTAACATTATCCCATGTAGTTTTTCTTTTACGGCCCATTCCAGATCTTTGTAGATAACTGAAGTCAGACTAACCAGCCTATAATTACCTGGTTCTCCTTTTTACTTCCTTTGTGTATGGCTACAACACTGGCTACTCACTGGTCATCCAGAACCGAACCACATGTGACAGTTGATTGAAAAACATTGAATACAGGCTCCAGCAACTCCTCTGCTGCCTCTCTGAAATGCTAGGTGGAAAACATCAGGCCTAGTGGATTTACTCACATCCAACCTCTGTATTTCCTTTTCTACCTCTTGTTAATTAATTAATTACAATCTCTCAACAGCTTTATAAAACACATCCTCATTCTCCGTTTCACTCACAAATTCCTCTTCCTCCCAGACCCTTCCTCACTATTGCAAGATACAGTATGTGTTCAAGTAAACCTGCCATTTCGCCTGAGTCCCTTATAATCATAGTCCAATCCTGAGCTGTAACTGGTCCCACCCCATGCCCTTTTTTTCTTACTGTCCTTTCTATACTGTAGCTGAACAACCTTTTCTTGTTGGTCACATCTTTCACGGCTATATTAAGTTCCATTGTAGCCTTAGCTTCTCTCACCATTCTTTTACATTCTTCCTGAATGACTTTATACTACTGCCAGTTCATATTGTCCACTAACGTGACCTTATTTTCTGCTCTCTGTCTTCTAATTAGCTTCAATACAATGCTTAACTTTTTGATCTCCTTCCCTTATTTCCCTTTAGAACACATTTATCCTATATCTTATGAGCAGGGCTCCTAGTGCTCTGCAGCAGAATTTTCTGATTTCTGCAGCAGGAGTCCTTGACTTCTGTGCAGCATTTTCTGATTTCTGCAGCAGAACACAGTCCTGCCATTGGCTAAATATTATGTGATGTCATCAACCGTGCATTATGATGTGCATAGAGGAGGGCTTCAGGATAAATAAGATGGGAAAGAAAGCCTGACACTATGGAAAACAGTATATTTGAATGAATATTCACCAAAAACAATGAATTATGTGGCACTATATACATTCTGCAGCATGATGCAAATTCTATGGAAAATACTGCAACCACAGAATCATAGAATTCCGGGCCTTGCTTATGAACAATCTGCTTAAATTGTTTCCATTCTCCAAAGTATTTTTATCTTTAAATATCGTTGACAGGCCATCACAGTGGTTGGGAGGTTGAGGCACTGCATGTCACACCACCACCCATGCTGGTGACTCGGGCTCAGGAACAGACTAGGGTCACTCATGAACTGATTGAGTCAAGGAGGAACAAGTGCCTGATGACTAAATAACAAGGTGCTCCTATGACTGAAGATATACAGTAGGTGAAATGCTTGCCAGGAGCCTCATGCAGTCAACAACTTCAGGTTTCGCTTATTCTCCTGCAGGAGATGCTGGATGTGGGCACCCAGCAAGGGTTAAAAAGACACACAATCTTCAGTCACCCACACTGGATGAGCACACACTCAGCCTCCAGCAACTCCAACAGAAAGCAACAGAGAGCATATGACAAACAGAGATTACCTTACATACCTATGGTCACAAGCTATGTGCCATTTGTATTTATTTATTTAAGAGTTTTACCAGGCAGGCATGCTGAGCGGAATACTGCTCAATTCCAGATGTGACCTGGGAGAGTGGGGAGAGAAGAAAATATACATTAGAAAGTACAGTGGAATATACAAGTAGCACTCCATACAATAGACTATTCAAAGAACATACAGTGATATTTACAATAGCTTAACCATACCTAGAGTAAACAATACAAAAATGTACATTATAAATATATAGCCTGCATCATGGGATGCAGTGGGTCCAAATTAGTGTGACCTTCAACTTATAGCAGATGGGTAGGGGTCTAGGGCCACAAATAAAGCACCTTAGTCCATCACACTGGAGGTGGGCAGAAACTGGATGTGGCGAGATATTGGGCCTTCTGTGGTGCTAGACGCAGATGCAGGTGGATGAGAGATGAGTCTTGAGGAGGGAGTTTAGATGCTGAGTACAAGTGGTTTCCCTAATGTCAGCCGGCAGGGAGTTCCATAGTGTAGGCATGCGGTATCTAAAGGCAGCCTGATCTGTAGCAGTGAACACGTGTGGGACATGGAGAAGCCAGGAATCGATGTTCCTGAGTGAGTATGCAGGTGGGGGTAAAGATGACAGGGTTGCTGCGAGGTAAGGGGGGAGGACCTGTGCCCAGAATTTCACTGTAATTCTGGTACAGTCTCGATCCTGGAGTGATGGGAGTGCTAAGGCCCTGTAGAGATCGCAGTGATGGGTTGTGGAGGCAGTCAAGGGTGAAGCGACAGAAAGAGTGAAGAGTGGATCTAGCCTGGCTAGGGAGGACTTGGGAGCAGCACTACAGACTACGTCCCCATAGTCCAGTATCAGGAGGATCATTTTTTGTAGAATTACCTTACAGGTTGGCAGGAGGATGCAACTTCTGTTGCGGTATAAAGCGCCCAGCATGGGGTGCAGTTTCTTGAGGGTAGCATCCATATGCTCACTGAAGCTAAGGTGCTGATCTAACCAAACCCCAAGGTATCTGCAGGAGGTACAGGCCTCAAGGGGGGTCCCATCAATAGTGTGGAATGTGGGCGTGGAGGGAAGAAGGGAGAGTTTTTGCCATGTACCAAACGTTAGGGAGACAGTTTTCTTAGGTTTGGGGAAAAGCTGATTTGAACAAAACCAGTTCTGTACACTGTTGAAAGCTCGCTGAAGTCTGTTAACCACTTCAGAGGAGGATGGGCCAAAGGCATACAGTACTGTATCATCCACATACATGTGGATGGAAGTTTGTGGGCAGGCTGAGGGCAGTTCATTGAGGAAGATGGAAAACAGTATTGGGCCAAGGACCGAACCTTGGGGAATTCCTGTAGTGACAGGGAAGGTGGCTGACATGGAAGAGCTAATTCTGACTGTTTGGGACCTGCCTCCTAGGTAGGAGTGGAACCAGCTGGTGGCAGCTCCAGACAGTCCAGTGAGGGAGAGTTTGGAGAGTAGCAGGGCATATGAGACTGTGTCAAAGGCCTTTGCAAGGTCGACTAAGATAGCTGAGGCAATGTGCCCATTATCCATTCCTGAGAGGATGGTGTCAGTGACCTAGTTATGCTAATAGCACCCAACAGCACCACCACCACCACATCCTATTCTTGTGATGGCCATGGAATCAAAGATGGTGGGTCAGCGTCCATGGCAACAACTGCCTACCCTCTACAATAACACAGACCTCACACATTCCTGCAAAACCTGACTCTCCAAAGAATCACAAGATCCTGTGGTGGCAGTCCAGCTGTGATAGCTAGATGATGCACTGTGCAGGAGTTGCCTCTGTTGCTGAGGCAATGTGTAGTGATGGGCAACTATAGCCACATGAGTCAGTGGCTCTGATGAAGATGTCAATGCTGCAGTGGTGAAGCCTCATGTAGAGAGTCTACACAGGGATGTCGAGAGATGGCCATGATGAGAACTGAGACACAAAGACAGCATCAATGCTGTCCCTCAAACTACATCACTCAACTAGGTAAACAGAGGACGAGATAAGGAGAGCCATCTCAACTGCATCTGTGACAGAAAGAGCAATAGCAGTGGCAGCTCCTTGCTTTTGGTGCTGGTCCCAGGATCCAGATAACTACCACTGGCTGAGAACAGTGGCATACACAGGTTTTCAAATGCCAACCCCTGTATGGGTGAGTGGGAACTGATATTTGTCAAGCATCTGCAACAATGAGTGATGAGCTGCTGGGCATGCAGTGCAAGGGCAGATGCAACATGATGAGCCCCACTTGACTGCAGCCAGCACTGGAGCACTGCATAAAGGAGTAAAAGGGATGGGATGAGGATACCACTGGATACTGCCTTGTAGGGCTTCCTGAAGTTCGGGGTGGTCAGGAGGACTGCAAATGCAGAAGGGCAGACAACATCATAAGCACCAGATGTGAGGACATCTTTGAGCAGCCCTGAGCCCCTCAGCTGAAGAAGAAGCAGAATTAGGGGCATAGCTTCGGGGCAGCCTTTTGCAGCGGTCAGACTGACATAATTGAAAACCACACTGGGGAATTAAATGAAATGGCAGCACTAGCTAACATCAGCCAATGGAGGGGCTGTCCAAGACAATATCCCAGCAAGAACAAATATTATACTGCAATGCAATCTACATGACTTATTTACCCAGATGTAGTGATGAGCAAGATAACTGAACAAAGACTAGTGCACCTGCACGTGTACTCACTTGAAGAGAGAAGGGGGGGACATGACTGAAACCTTTAAATGCCTCAAAGGAATAAACAAGGTCAACCTTGGGGATTATTTTAGCATCAATGAAAACAAAAACACCAGAGATCATATCTACAAGCTGGCAAGGAGGCAGATACAAAAAGGAGAACCTGAGTCACTTCTTTGAAGCATCTCAGCAAGATGACCCCAAAGGAAGCACTTCTTTGCAGTCAGAGTGATGACAGGGTGGAATGCATTACTAAAGGGTGTAGTCGATCACAAAATCATTTGGGGGTTTAAAAGGAAGTGGGATAACATCAAGGGAAAAGTTAGAATAACAGAGGAGCAGTGCAGGGCACGGCAGCATGTAACTAGGGTGCATTAGCTCTGCAATGAGCAGGTTTGATAGATCATTTGGGCCTTCTTCTGTTGGCATTCCATGAGTTTGTGTGTTCTTATGTATGTTCATATAAGCCCAACCCCTGCTACTCTGGCCATGGAAATGCAGCAAACAAAGGACCTTCCAGGATTGCACTCTGATACCACAAATCAGAAAAGTAGTTTGTCTCACACTTTGTACAAAACAGTGAGGCACACTATTTTTCCAATTAATGTGATGTAACTTCCCATCAGAAGAGCAACTGACTTTTCTGGTTCCATTACTAACCCATACCTATTAATAGCTACATGGCTATTGCATAGAAGTGCTATGCAGCCATAAAAAAGAGGGAAAGTTTCCTTTACTCCAAAAGAGGACAAGCCACTGTTCTATATGATGAAGTACACTTCATTCTGACAAAGTTAGAAAATGTAACTTTCCTAGCTTTACAGTATATCACATTAGACCACTGTAAAACAAGAGAATTCATTCAGTGAACCAGACTGAAAATGGAAGGATTTCCAATCAATTGATATAAAAGTGAAACAATGCTGTGTCCTTAAACTAAGGAATGCCTTCTACTTTTGTAGTATGAAAGATTACAATTATGGTACAGCTGATTTGTGCATTCTGTCTTCTTGTTTTTTTTAAATATCACCTCAGGTCTAAACTTTAAAAACACAGCAGCACATGGCAGATCTTAATGGTTCCCAAAGGAGAGGAGCAGAGGGCCTCAGTGGTTCAGTTAGTTTAATTCATCTGTCAATCCCATTCTTTTTCAGTTACCTTGGTTCCTCTGGCTTAAGACGCATCATTGTTTAAATCACAAGGGTCACATTTAGTTTTAAGCTAAACTGAGCTGTCATTGTGCGACAATATATTCCCCTAGTGGGACCAGTTGGAACTAGAAATGAATCCACAAGCTAAATTGATTATTCTGTGTAACTGCTATTTCTAGGCATTTTAAACCATCTGCATTGATGGTAAATGTCCTCTCCTCCCCAAGCATCCACTACAAATTTAATTTCTTTATGTTCATTAAGTCTGATGGAGAACAGACTTTACTAAATTTCATAAGAAAATGAAGGTGGGTGACTTTGGTAAGCATGTCAATCTACAAATTAGCATATTGTTTCTCATTCTTTACTTATGAATTGTATAAAAAAGCTACGATCAGTAAACACTGCACAAAAAGAAAGATAATCTGGCTCTGTATTGAATCTTCAACTCAGGATTGGAAGTCTGCTGTTTCATTTAAAAGATTTATCTCACTACCTGACTACCTGCTGCTCTCGTTTCTTACTATGTGCTCACAAAGGATGTTTATAAACTACAGTACTGAATGTTTTTTTTTATTTATTTGCTCTTATGACTTTATTCTAAAGCAAAGTATTTGGCTCAGCCTAGGCACCTCTGTGGATTCAGCCATAAGTGAGGCTCGTGCACAAACATTCATCATTTGGGTAATTCTGAACAAGGAATTTTCAACAAGCAAAAGCTCTGTATGGCTACTAGGGCTGAGGTGTTTTTTGTTTTCATGTAAAACAGTGATTTTTCACAAGAGTCCCCAGTGCACAAAAAGAAAAACAGCCAGATCATTCCAATAGTGTCAGTAAGACCAATCATGTGAAAATAGGAGTTTGCATGATTTTTTCTTGCAAAAAAAACCCAGCCCTAATTGCTGCATGTGTGCTTGTTAAGGTTACAGTGCTGTAAAAAGTATTGTTGACTAGCTGTCCCTTGATTTGAGCCACAGTGTAATTTTTAGTGCTGCGTAAAGTTTGAATTCTGCCCATAAAACAGCTGTGAAAGTCAGAATTGTGCTTCCATGAAATTTCACAAGAAATGGAGGACAGGTTCACAACATTCTGCCTTAAATCCTAGGATTTGGGCATGTACTGTGGACTTATTTTGTAACTGTAAAATTTATCTCTGTGGAAGTCAGTGTTCTCTCCTGTTATCCATTAGTTAAAGAGCTGCTGATGCCTCAAAGAAAACTTCTAAAACCATAATATTTAGGTACAAATCAGCTTGCATTCTATGGGTTTCACCCACCCTTTATATATTACTGATGAAATTGACATGAATACCTGATATTTATTCCTTGGAGTTCACCTGTCTCTATAGCTTATTCCCTACTTCAATTCATAATCCTCTGTTGTGATATCATACTCCATTGTCATCGGAGTAACTGTGATATCACACGTAGTGCATTATGATCTCAGGTAAGGAGAAAGCAACAGGAGTAGATGAACTCTTCAGGAGCAAAGATCCTGTTTTAATGTAAATTACCTCAGTGGTTAATAATGGGGAGGAAGAATACAGAACTAGTGTGAAATACAAGTTGAATTGTACCTAAATATTATGTTTTGCTAAAGTTCTTATGAGCGCGTCAGCTGCTCTTTAAGAAGACCACTGGTGTAGCAGACTAGGAGGAGGAGACACTAGTGTAACTGAAGGGAGACACTGCTGTAACTGAAACACTTCTTAACTGGGAGGAGTCACTGGCATAACAAGTAGGAAGAGACACTTGTGTATCTGGGAGGAGAATGGGAGACATTGCCATAAATGGGAGGGGACACTGGTAAAACTGGGAGGAGAAACTACCATAACTCAAAAGATACTGCCATAACTGGCTTAGACATTGTTTCCTTTTTGTAACATCTATGTTGGTCCAATAAAAGGTATCAAACCATTTGCTTCTGGATCTGCTTTAACTGGACAGACATTGGTGAAACTGGGACTAGCCACTATTATATCAGGGAAGAAAGACACTGTTTTAACTGGGAGGAGAGAGACACTGGTATAACTGGGAGAAGACACTGGTATGATTGGAGGATTCAGTGGCATAACTGGGAGAAGGCTGTGCCACAACTAAGACACTGGAATAACTTGGAGCAGACACTGTCAAGACTGTGGATATATTGCCATCACTGGGGGGAGAAACTGTCATGAATGGGGAGACACTGGTGTAACTGTGAGTGGACAGTGTTATAACTCAGACACTTGTATAACTGGATGGAGATGCTACTATAACTGGGAGGAGACACATATGTAACTGTAACATGTAACTGGGAGAAGATATTGGTATAACTGGGAGGGGACGCTGCCATAGCTGGAGAGTCAGTGCTGCAACGGGGGGAGGAGACAACTGCTGTGACTTGGGCAAACTGAGGTAACTCAGAAGAGACAATGGTTTAACTGGGAAGAGGTTATAGCTAGTAGGAGACACTTGTTTAACTGAAACACTAGTCTAACTGGGAAGATACATAGATAATAATGCCTTGTCAGGTGTGTTTTATGATGTTTTTTTACACACCTGAGGTGAGTGATGAGCCATAAACCTAGTGAGCGAAGCTCATCAGTCACTGAGGTGTATAAAAGACATCACAAACTCATTCCTGGCTAGGCTTTATTTTATAATTACTGGTATGATTGTTTTGTTCAGAAAAAGTACATACAGAATACAAAGATGGCAGTTTTTAAAACTTGCCTGTCAGAAACGCTAAGTTTATAGAACATACTATACTGGCTGACCAGAAGAGAATGTGCGGTAGTAAGTATTTTCAGTCTGTCGGGGGCTCATGACTATTGCTTCAAACTGTGAAGTTTTTGAACAGTGGTGTGCCAGCTTTCAAAAGTCATAATATGTGCTGATTATGGCATTTGCAGGTTTTTATGGCTTTTGAAACTACTGAAAAACAGAATGATATTGAGGATCACCGGTAATTACATTGGCATAACTGCATAGCTACTGCCATAACTTTAAATAGATATTGCCACTGGGAGACACTGGTATGACTGGTAGGAGACTCTGTCATAACTGTGGATATGCTGGAATTACTCGGAAGAGATACTACTGTAATTGAAACATTGGTATAACTAGGAAAACAAACTGGCATAACTAGGAGGAGACACTGGCATAACTGAGAAGATACTGCTGTTATTGACAGAAGATACTGCTGTAACTGTGGAGACACTGTTGCAAATGGGAGGAGACACTGGCATAGGTGAGAAGGTCTGCCCTAACTGAGAAGAGACACTATCATAACTTGGGAGACACTTGTATAACTGGTAGGAGATACTAGTGTAACAGAGATCACTTCTGTAAGGAGAGGAGGCACTTGTACAGTATAACTGGAAGGAAGCACTAGTATAACAGGGAAGTGACAGTGTTGTAATGCAGACAATGATATAACTGAGAAGAGCCACTGGTATAAGTGGGATGAGATACTGTGATTCCTGTGAAAAGATGGATTTAACTGAGACCATGGCAGAACTGGGGAAATGCTGGTATTTACTGGGAGCAGTCACTAGCTTATCTTGGAGGAGACACTAGTATTATTGGTAGAAAACACTGGCATTGCTAGGAGGATATACTACTGTAAAAGGGAGGAGACACTGCTGCGATGAAGACACTGGTGTTACAGGGCAGAGATGCTGCCATAAGGAGGAAAGCAGCTACGTTAACTAGAAGACTGCTGCAGAAGAGGTCATGGTACAGACCAAGCATTCATTTTGTGGACTGGGGACTTTATGCAATATTTGGGTACAGTTGTCTACAGCAGCTGTGAAAATCAAGGTTTTCTATAAGTGAATAGGGCAATAGAGCCATGGCAAGCATCTGTGTAACAGTGGTATTCAACTCTGTGGTAACAGAGCTGTTCTAGTGGTATTTTGAGAATGTGCTAAGGGTCTCTTTAATAATTAGCTGCCTAAGAATTTGTTGCCTCAAGCTGGTAGCCATGACATGTGGTGATGAATATGAAGCCATGGCCTGTTCTTGACAGCTCAAAAAAACAGTAGTGTCAGATGAGGACAATGCAGATGAGAAGCAACTATGACTTGTTTCTCATCATTTGGCTGTAAAACTGGTAACTAGTATAAGGCTCCCCTCCCTTCCTCTGTTTCATCCCCTCTCAGAACCTAAGCCTGGGAAGCCATGGGTCCCTGTTGTTTGTGCTGCTGCCAACCGTGTGTTTGCTTTGCAGATGGCTGTGCTTCCCTGTTGTCAGTTAGTAAGAACCTGGCTTATCCTTGCTGACCTTTTTTAATCTACTGCCTCAACTACAAAAAAACTCTCACCCAAGGGACCCCAATACAGGGGGTTTTCATGGAAGGGGAGAGGCATGAGGAGGCAGAGGCCTGGCTCATTATGTTGCTGTTCAACCTGGTCACCACCACCAGCATTTCGCTCTTTACTTGCAAGTTCCTGTCCTTTTACATTCTTTGTTGGGAGAGGTGTAAGATTCGGGGTACTAAGAGGGACAGTTCTTATTAGAATCTGGGGAGGATGCCAAATAGGATAACTAAAAGAATAATCTACAGATCCCTCATCTTCACTCTCTTTGACAGTGATGTCCATTTTGTTTGACTCCACAGCTTTCCTGTACTGCCACTGCCTGTCCTCCTTGACCCTTACAACAGTGCAGCCTGCTAGCTCAGCCTTGGATTCCTTATCCTTATGACAACCACCACCGCTCTCCTCATCGTGCTCCTACAGCTACAACATCCACCACAAGATGAGTCTAAAGCTTTGAAGCTACACTGGTGGCCTGGTCAGAGTCACCTCCATCAGCAGCTCTTGGACGCCTGTGACTCTAACATTAGTGCTGCTACATCCATTGCAGATTACCATGCCTCTTGTTCATTCTGGGCTATGGATTGCTCGATTTGGGGTTACTACATCCCAGCTAAAGAAATCTAGCAATCCAATACTGCTATTACAGAACTCCTCCGAATATCATGAATGGGCACATTTCGCACTGAACTGCCAGTGTCAGTACCACCTTCACTGTGCTCACCACTGCCCAGTCGTGCATTATCCCCACTTTACCATGTTCACAAGTCCCGACAATGTTCCCACTTAATCTCTTATTACTCACATTCAGGGAAAAAAGCTAAATGTCTCACAAAAACTAAGAAAGAATATTTTTGTGCACTAAAACACCACAAAAAAGCAGAAAGGACAAAATAAAGTAAGCCAAAAGAGAAGCAGCTCTGTCTCCATGAACATGCATTGTAGAAGTGCACAGAGTTTAGAAGGAACACTCATGTGAAAGAGAGCTTGTGGGAACAACAAATAACTTAGCAACATAGTATGTTACAGTCAGAAGCGACACTAGATCCAGCATGCCTTTCCCTCTGAACCATAAGCACTTCTGTGCAAACATGTGCATAACCTTTTGCTCCTTCTATTCTTACTTACTGTACATGAAGAATGCCATGTAACCCCATTGTTTCTTGATATGTTTGGACATTTTTCATAAAATTCAACAACAAAGGGCATAATTTGGGGGTTAACTGTATAATCTGAAGACTGCCATGTCCCTGCCATGTGACTGCATTGCTTGAAATAATGTTTGATAGGAGGATCAGCTGCTTGAGAGAAATTGGGTTATTTTTGCAAATAATCCTTTGGCTCTTCAGTTTCTGTCAAGAAGATTTCCATGTGACCACATTGCTCACAAAATAATTTTCCGTGGAATTCAATAGCAAACAGATTAATTTTGTAATAAGCATTGCGATAGTTGTGACTGTCGCTATAGTCTACAATTCGTATTGAAAATTTCGCATTTGCATGAAACTTCCACTGAAACCTATGATTTTCTGTGGTATTCTAAGCATTACTATGGTGTATGCCAAAATCACTATTTTACTAAATTCCCAAAAATCATGGACTTCTGCACATGTTTTGTGGAAGCGGAACCTGCGTGTTTCCTTCACCACAAGAAAATTGCCTGCCGTAAATAACAGCAGAAATGTTAGGACATACACCTGATTGTACCCTTGTACTTTAAATATGCAAGAGTAGTATTGGCACTATTTCACCTACAACAATAACTGTAAGTCCCAATGAATTTTCAGACAGGCTCTATAGTAATCACTGAGATCAGAATGAAGAGCAAAGCATCACAGGAGTCAGCCACTATTCTTTGTTCAAAATGCAGTTACAGCAATTGACATGGTCAGATATTTCCTGACATTTCTGTGGTATCTTCAGAGAAATTCCTTGCCTGCTTGCAGTACATTTGTGGGACCACAAGAGAGACTCTTTTTTAGAAATACCACACAATATCTGGAAATATCCAACTATATTTATTGCTATAACTGTAGCTGAAATGTAAAGTAGGAATGGGTTAGGCCTGAATGCAAGTTAAGTGCTGACTTTCTAGACAAAGTGAACAGATGACAAAACAGTGGTCTTCTTTGTGGTCTGGATAATCTCCCTGAAAAATCAAACACCAGAGAAAATACTGCATCATGCTTACCCACAAAGCAAATCTTAAAGTCATTTTAGAAGTGTTTGATCTTGTAACCCACCAACCTCAAAACAGTATGGCACTTACTTTTTGTTCCATGAGCCAACTCACTCAAAGTTGCCACTATTGGTCCATCCAACCCTGGGAAAATGGATTGTCTGTGGGGACGGAGCAGGAACAGGAGACGGAAGACATCTTCAGTGCTTCATGTACCATTCATCTCCATGCTGCTCATCAAAAACAACCTGCCCCCAATGGAGTGAGTGACCGAGCAGCAATCATGATGAATAGGTACTTCTCCCCCCTAACTACCACCTGGCCCAACCGGACATGAAGTGCAATTGCAGTGATAACTTAATGGAGCAAATAAATGTTTTCAGGGTAGAACCCATTTATGAATAAAGGCTTTGGGATCAGTGCCCATTGACTACTAAATGTGCAGCCATCTTGGCCACTGTCTGACCCCTATCACTTTAGACATGGTGTCAGAGGCCAGCATAAAAGAGAGTCAGGCTAGGAAGCCTGATCCAGAGCCACAGAAGGGCTCTAGATACACTGGAGGACTCATTAATTCACTCAGGAGTCCACTGGTAAATCATATATCATGTGACAGCCAGAAAAGAGACAGGAATTTTACAGCACATCCTTAGCATGTAGAAGGAGAGCAGACCTCTCATCTGTAACAGCGAGAAAGGAGCTGGGCAAAGACTTTGGAGGAAGAAGTGTGCTTTTATGGTCACAAATGAGGACACTACTGCTAGCACTAGAGAGAGAGAGAGAGAGAGAGAGAGAGAAGGCTTAAGCTGTAGCTGAGAGTTTTACCCTGCAATGGTAAGACACCCTTCAGCAGAGCCTAAGTGAACAGCCAGAAAGCAGTTTGTCACATCAGACCTGTGCAGTGTGAACTGATGAAACCAGCAGGGGGTCTAAGGTTACCATTCTGTTCCTCACAGCCTGGTGAGCTGTAGAGGCCCAGGATTCTCAAAACACCATGAGAGACCAGTGGAATGAGAGCCCAACTGAATCTGTGCATGTGCCCAATAGAACAGCTAGCAGTGGAGAGCAGAAGGAGCCATCACAGGTGACATCAGACTGTGGAACGGAGTGGATACATCCAGCCAGGACTGCAGCTTGAGGCGGAGGCCTGCCAGCCTTAAGGTAACCATAAGCACTGAATCAAGACGTACAAATCCTGAAACCAACTGTTATAGTTTAACCCCTCGCCCCCAATTCAGGATGGATTTTACTTAATGAATTTGTGAATAAGAACAATAAAACACTTTGTAAAATCTCTTCATCGTGAGCAAGTAATCTTCCTTCTGCTGTGAAAATCCATGTAACAGTCTACCAGTCAAGACCATGGATATGAAGACAGCATTGTCCTTCATGGTAAGCCTGGACAAATCTCTGCTCTGGGAATTACAGGGTACCCTGGGTAGAAGACATAATGGGATAGCCCTGTAAAGCAGCTTGCACAACATACTTATTATCCACGCTTATGAAGGCGGCGGGAGGTTGGTCTGATGAACTTAAAGTTTCCCCTATCTAGATTACTGTGCTACTTTGACAGTGATGGACTACATTATTGGCTAGAAATAAAAAGAAAGCTAGCTTGAAGATTTCCCTCTGATTAAGTCAAGGACATTTTTAAATTAATTACTGAGTTGGAAAAGACAGGCTGCTTCTGTTCTTTTTCTGCCTTTTATATCCCCATGACAGCACAGAATACAGAACTATGCTTAAGGTAGGCCCCAGCATGGCGACCTGTCTCTCATGACAGACTAGATATGTAACATAAGGTACAATGGGTGATATCAAAGTCTCTGACAAAAAAATCAGAAGGAAACCTCTTCAATTCCACTGGGTAGAAGAGCTTGGAATTAGACATATTAGAACGACTTAAATAGATGTGCTTTATCTTGAATGTGTCAGTTAGGATTTTCTGTCCTATACCATGGGGAGCTATTGGATTTGGCGAGGTGATAGCTTAGAGAAGGATCTTTTCAGTAGTACCACCAAGGGAGCAAGTCAACTGTTCCACATCATTGACTGGGATTATTGAGGTTGAGCAGCGTCATGTGTGCTGAAATCCCCCAAACATACTGCTTCCAGCATGCATTACTAGTAGACCAGCACCCTTTTGGATAGAGTAATGCCAACATCTCATGTTTATTAACTAAAACAGCTAACATGTTATATTTAGAGTCTGAAAAACAATATTGTGGGTTGGTAAGCACAAAAGTGTCAAGGACTCACCCCCCATACACACAAACATATATACATACAGTATAACTATCCACATACTCTATGAAAATATAAACACACATGTTCTAGCTGCCATACAGCAATTAACAAATGTACAAAACAGGACCTGTCTAAAAATCGAGACTATTTACCAATAAAAAGAACCTGCCAGATTGTTGTAAGTCCTTATTGAAAAGTGGCATCATTATGTAATTACTTTTATAGTATCACTTCATAATGTGATGAATTTTAAGAATGGGTTGGTGGACATTAGTGAGGTGTTGCAGTGACACCACCAGTGGCATTCAAACATATAGCCTGCACACAGTTCATAGTATGTATGTATGTATTTATTTATTTATTTATGTGTTATTTATTGGATTTTCTTGAGCAGGTAGGCCCTCTGAGACTAAGAGTCCCTTTTTCGGAGGTGACCCAGAAGTAATTACACATATGTAAGCACCACATAGTAAAAACAAAACAGGACATAATAAGCAGTACAAGCTATGACAACACCACCAATATAAGCATAGCATCACATGATTAAAAAGCATTGGAATATATACAACTAGGGGCTAACATACCGACAGATCATTAGTTACTAGGATATACTGTAATTGCTCAGGTACATTTTCGTCAGCAACAATAAGGGGATACAAAGACACAAACACAGAAAACAATATTGGTGAGGAAGGAAAGCGAGCCTAGTGGTTAGAGTGCACAACTGAGAAGGTAGAGAAGTAGAGCCCCATGTTTGAATCCCACCACCACCAACTATTCACACTGTGTGATCTTGAGCAAGTCATATAATCTTTCTGTACTTAAACACTCTCTCTCACTCTCTCCCTCTCATGCTGTGTAACATCCTGGAGCTTTCTAAATCCTCCTTAGTCTCACTTTAAGGGACACTGTCAACCTCTCAGAGGCCACAAATTGCCCCTAGTTTGAAATACACATTTTATAATTGCTCATTTTTTTAATTACAAAATGGCAAGAAAATCCTGAAACCTTATTGGTTGAGAGCCATCACCTGAACATGCATTAAAAAGCTAGCGATGCAAAGTCAGGTGCTGGGTTTCAAAACCAAGGCAAAAAACAAACAAGGCAAAAAAGCCTCACTCTCTGCAAAACCAGGGACTATTTTAAGAATATACATTTGTCATTAAAAATGTATTCAAACAAATTATTTTAAGAAAACAAAATTCATAATAAAAATGTTTCACTTTTTTCATATAATCATTAGAGCAGTGAGCCATTTTATAAGCACAATAAGGCACTCCAGGGTATGCATTTAAGAATCTGAATGCACTTCCCCAGTGACATAAGGACACTCAGCCTTTGACCTCATGTCTCACTCCCCTGAAGCATGCATTAAAATCATTTATTGCACACACCTTCATGGGTTATTGCTTACTTATTCTGTTTATTTCTTGAAGCATGTCCCAGGTTCCACCCCATGGCAACCTTCCAGCCCTAACAATCCCATCCCCAGTGATCCCTGTAACTTACCCTTCATGATGGGGTCTTTGAGGATCCCCCCTCCCTGGAATCAAATCCAATACTGTTGGTGGAGGATACAAGGCCCAAGCCAGCAGACAGCTATTGTGCTGCATGCCAAGGATATGTTTTATTGTTCCAACCCCCCACACGAGATGCTTGGAGAAGAGGCTGCAGGGTGGGTACACACAATGTGTACAAATGTAAGTAATATGTAAGCAGAAAAAATAAACAACTCAGTATTACTATTTACAGGCAGAGGTGCAAAAATATATTTTCATGTTTGGTCAGGCACCTGGTGTTCCTCTTCCAACCCCCATCCCACTTCAGCACTGGAGAGAGACACATTCTTCTACATGCCAGTGTACCTGGCTCTACTGTATTACTATATTTCTCACAGCTTTGATGCACTTTCATTTTTGGCATACAGTAGTGGGAGCAGAGTCACCACAGGAGGGCTAAAGGCTGTCACTCTGCCAGTTGCAGAGTTCTGAAGCACATTTGACAGTACATTCTGCTGCACATAACATTTAGAGGCTAATTTCTTCACCCTAATAAATAAAAAAATATTCTCTCCCTTTTCTTGCTGACTATCATTCTGCGCTATCAGACAGACAGACCTAGGTCACTAAGGGATTCATAGGCAATTGGACCCAGGGCTGAACTGAGTGCACTTCCTTCCTCACTTTGCATATTTTTGCTTTATTTTGGGCAGGATTTATCTTTGTTTTATAGTGAGGCCAACTGTTGGTACTGTGCCAGGGTTTGATGAAGATGGAGGCACACAGATGAAACTGAAAACAACTGTAATGCTATTTTGGTTTCGACATACAAAGGTAGTATCAGTACAAATGGAGGCTAGCATCTGTGTCTCCCGGTAGAGGACAGTAAGGCAGTGGACTCTACAGAACTGGGAAGAGATTTTGACTGTGCACTCTTCTTTTAACTCCCATACATATCCTTAACACAACTATATATTTAGGTTAGCTATTTATCTGTAAATTCAAAAGTTGTTAATAACCATGAACTATGTTACCCTTGTCAGACGTATCATTTCCTGATAGTTCCTGATAGCAGTGTAGGAGTTCAATGCAGAAGCTGTTTTCTATATAAAACATGTAGCCCCATCAATTTCGCAGTTGAAGGTTAAGTCAAAAGCGTTAAATGTACTATGATGAAAGACAATGAAAGGGAGCTGTGTGACTAAAGGAGCCAAACTGATATAAATGAACAAGATTAAGAAATTAGAGAACTGTGTTGATGACATGCTTAGTTATATAAACTGTGAGTGCAGGTAGTCCTGCACTAGGGAGGTGACTCTGGCACCAAATGTTAGCAAGAAAAGGAGCAGAGATGAGGCTGAATTTGATAATGGAGTATCAAGCAATAGTTTTTATTGTTTGACTTGATTTACTGTAAGTCATTACAAAAAATATAAAATCACATACTTTACATATCATAAAAGAAATACAAAAACAGCTGCAAACATTCTTGAACAAAGACAATGTACAATGAATTATCCACATTCTGTGCAATTTCATGTACAAAATCTACAAATAATTATGTATTAACATCATTCATTAATTCATAATGTTTATAATACTTGTTTTAAGCAGTTGTCCCAGGGGAAATCTTTATTATTAGATGATTTATTTTTCATTTATCCTTCTCTAGATGTCATTTTTTTCCCTCGATTATTTTTAGGATGGAGGCCTCAGGGATCAGTATACTTTTTGTCTGAGCTTTTAGTAACTGTGTTACCAGTTGCTGTGGCTCATATTCTAGTGATCTCAGTATTTCTCCCAAAAGGGATTTTCGATATTTATCATATAGAGGACAAAGAATAACCAGATGTGCCAAATCATCCTGGCCTAATTTACATCTACATAATTCACTGTTACCGTCCCTGTTCGTATTGTATTGATTTGCTTTCCATTGACTGGCAAAACATTCAAATCTGTAACATGCAATTAGCTTCCTGTAATTGGGCCTATCCACCACTTGTAAGTATAGTTCCATTTTATGATTTATTTAGTATTTTATACGCCATTTACACACCTTATACTGTTTACACATTTCTAAATCCTTTTGGGTATAAATGTCCCTAACTCTGTTTCTTATGTCTACTTTAACCTGAGTTGATGGGTATCAGAGGCTATCTGTGATACTCAATAACAGTCCCTAAATTTTAATAATTTTTTTAACAGTTTGTATACTTGGGAATATCACATTCTTTTTTAGGTATTTTATTGCCTCTTCAACGCATAACCTAGGGAATCTCTTTTCTCCCATTCCATACACTTTTAGCCAGTAGAAAATCAGTCTTTGTTTTATTTGACATTCCACAGGCAGCTGGCCTAGGGCAGCCCTCACTAGTGCTGAAGGTGCACTGTTTCGTAATTCTAACAATTTTCTGTAAAATTTATTTAAGCAAGGTTCTATGTTACGCCTTTTTTGTGCACCCCATATTTCTGTCCCATAGAGTAATTAACTCTGTATTTTTTCATTTATCACATTAATGGTTCCCATTTTTGATTTACCCCCATATTTGTATGAGAAGGTATTCATAATTGGTTTGAATCTTTTAGCTTTATTTTCTAATTCTTTAATGTGTCTTCTCCATGTACCTTCCTGAGTAACCACTAGAACCAAGTAGCAAAATTCTGTCACCATTTCCAATTTATGATTATTCACTATGCATTTGTATGTTTTGTTATCCCCCCCGAACACCATCACTTTTGTTTTAGTGTAGTTAATTTGTAAATCCACTTTATTACATTCTAATTGAAATTTGTTCAGCATTATTTTCATGCCTAAAAAACTTGTGAAGAGGAGGGCCACGTCATTGGCATATGCCAAATACGGCCCTCTCCCTATTCTTGGCATATGGAACTCTGGTACATACAGTATAAAGTTTGCAGAACTGTATTGAATATAGATTAAACAGAATGGGGACAAAGTGCAACCTTTGTTTAACCTATATTAGACTTGAACCAATTATGATCTCTCCTCGTTATTATATCTAATGCTGGCATGATTGCCCTGGTACAGTAGTTTTATAATTTCTATGATTGATCCTTCCAGCCCTAGGATTTCTAATCTCTCTCAAAGCATATTTCTGTTGACCTTGTCAATGGCTGCTTTAAGGTCTACAAAAGTGCAATATATTTTTTGTTTTTTCGCTGTCTTATATTTGTAAACCAGATATACTAGTGTAAAACATTGGTCAGTTGTAGCATGACCCACTTTAAAGCCAGCCTGTGCCTCATCTAGGATTCCATATTTGTCTTCCTATTCTGTTATTCTATTATTTAAGATTCTTGTAAATCATTTCTCAGTGCTATCAATCAGACAGATAGGTCTGCAACATTTGGGGTCATTATTTTCCCCTTTTTTGAATATCAGTACAATTATGTTTAATTTCCAGCTTTTGGGAATGTTACCAGATTTCCAGATGTAATAAATGTGTTCACAAATGGTATCCAGTGGGACCTAGCTTTCCATATGATGCCTAGTGGCACCCCATCTGGGCCTGGGGATTTATGGCTACAAAATGAATCCAGTGCTCGTTCTGTCTCTCCAAATGTTGTACGTTTTTGTGGCTGGTTCCATATTCCTATTTTCCTCATATTTTTTAGTTTATTCATATATTCAGTATCATCTCTGTAAAATACATTTCTGTAATGTCTTACCAAACCTCAGGCTCTATACTGTATATGTTTCTACTCTGTTATTGTGCTCCTTCATTCCTTTGTTGACTATGTTACAACATGTTCTTATGTCTTTAGAAGTACTGCCTTCTCTAGATCTATCCATAATTGTTGAATATATTCTCTTTATTGTTTTCAAAACTGTTCTGTATTCTTTCCATAGTTTATTCATCACCCTCTTATTACTTTTATCCAGGTTTTGTTTTAATACCCTCAACTGTTTATTTAATTGTTTCTTTGCCTTCTTACATTCTTTGTTATACCAGACATAACCCTATTTTTTCTGAATATTTATCTCTTTGTCGAATGTGTTTGCTATGTTTCCCATGATTATATTGTATTCCGCTATAATTACTTCATTATCTGTGCTATTTGTAAGTGCTGATATGCTTTCCAATATTCATTTTTCTTCTAAGGGCTGCGTAAAGTCCCTCCCTTCTATTGTATGTCACCCTATGCAATTTGTCTTCTTTATTTCTAAAGGGACCCTTTTCATGTTGTTACTGGAATATTTTCCCTTCAGTTTTGATCTTGATTTCTAAAGCTGAATGTTAACTTTCAGGTTTCAGTACTACCCTCATAATGATACATTGTGGTATCGTATTAATATTTGCCCATACATAGTCAATTACTGAAGAGCCATCTCCTCCCATATGAGTATGGTTTCCATGTTGGTTGCCACTTAGTCTGCCATTTAATAATATAAAATGTCTAGCTCTTAAAACTGTATGTATCTCTATACCTCTTTTGTTTGTTATTTGGTTTCTAGATTTCCTTTCCAGAGCAAGATCCCTGTTTCCATCTATGCCATGAAATTTGAAACATCCTCTGATATCCCCTATAGGTTCCCTACCTCGTATTAAAATTGCCTACTAAAATTATATTCCCTGTTAGGTTATTTTGCTGTATTGTGTCCATCAGTAGTTCCAGATGGGGTAGCCATTCTTTATCACCAATGCCATATTCACTATTTTCTGGTGCATAAATATTTATTAGAAAAATATCTTCCTTACTTCCATCTGAAATTTTGACTGCCAGTATGCTTTCACTCTCTTTATTAACTTCTTCTGTTGATATTTTGCTATCCAATCTACAGAAGGTGACCAGACCCCCAACATTTCTGCCATGCTTTTTATGCTTTGATGCACTTCCATTCAGGAATATATTACTGGTTGCCCGGGTTTCCTGATAATAGAGTAGAAGCTGATTGTACTCTGGTATTATGTATCCCAGAAACAACAATAAAAGGGACAAAAAGGCAGAAGTCTATGTTAGTGCAGAGGCCACAGAATGCACTGAATTAAATAACAGCTACTCTCCTTTAACAGACACTGGTCCCCCCACCCCCACCCCTCATGATGTAACTAGTAAACCTAATTGACACGGACAGGAGAAGGCTAGGTTACTGAGTCACACCCCCTGAAGAAGCAGGCTGTTGTTATCAGCAACTCCAATATTACATTTACATATAGATTAATCTATAAAAATGACAAACACTATGGTATGTGTTTCCTGGTTCAAGAGTTTGAGACCTAACAAATAACACCTCTGGTATATTAAATCAGTGTGGGAATAAACCAATAGTACTAGTACATGCTGGGACAAATGATATAGGCAAGAAACTCAATGAAGATATACCACAGGATTTCAGAGATCTTGGTATCAGGCTTGAAATACTAGAACATGACATACAACTCAGGCTGGTAACATGCTACTGAAAATATACCTTTTTTTTAAGTTTTATTGAACTTATCAGGAGCAGTACAGATATATATATTATTTAGGGGTACAGTCAGAATCTAGGCCAAACATCAGGTTGTCTAATGCACTTATTATTTGACATCAATAAGTTTATCACCTTTTTCCTATCATCCATTAGGTGGATACATCTCATTACATACCATTCCTGAATATTAGCCCTATGTCACCATCTGGAATGTTAGGGTACAACATCAGATCTATGGCCCATCAGCCAGATTAGCCACTTGTTCCAAAATTCAATAAACCATTTTATTTTCAGATTAATGCCTGCTGTAATTTTCTCCATTTGGAAAATGTGTTATACCACATCCTATCATTTCCTTTGTGTTGGGATTTCTTTCTGTAACCATTTATGGGAAATTACCTCCTTGCCTGCCTGTAACAGAATAGCCAACATTTTCTTAGTATGAGCATTTTGCACTTGATCCAGTTAGAGGAGTAATATGGCAACGGGGGTAAGAGTCCCCACTTTAGGGAACAACTCTAAAATAGCCCTCTCCAGCACTTGCCAGAATGACATCAATTCCTGCAACTCCAGAAAATGTGTGTGCATGGCACAGGGTTCCCGCGTTTCCAACACCCCATCCTTTTGAGTGTATCGTATTTCTGTAATTTATTGAGTTTTAAAATATCTAAGAACACATTTCCATCCAGACTCTTTCCACAGATGCGAGGCCATAACTTTATGTTGAATTGTATATATTCTTCTCCAATCTTCTTCTGGGTTATTCCCATTTCTCCTCCCACCTACACTGAGTTTTTGCAAAGCTAGTGCTGTCTCTTCTTGAATGGATTTATATACCCAGGATATACAGTAATATGCTCTGGCATTCTCTCTCTATAGTCTCTATAATAATCTGTACTAAAGGGCGTGCCTCTCCCAAGCCCATGTCAGACCAAGTCTTTCTTCAAAGCAGTGTTTAATTTGTAAGTATCTAAAATGGTCCTGTTGCCTGAGCTGAAACTTCTGCTTTAACATCTGAAAGTCTAGGAAAACCCCCATTATTGTAGCATTGATGGTTATGCTTCAGGCTGAGTCTATGCCATTTTTTAAATGTGCTGTCAAACCTAGCTGGAGCAGCCGGCCCAGTGGTGTTGAGGGTTGAGGCGCTGGATGCCACACCTAGCGCTTTGCTGGGGACCCGAGTTCAGGAACGACCTTGGATCATCAGAGTACTGGCATGAGGGGGAAGGCACAGCAGGATCAAGCATGCCAATGGGAAGCTGTCCTCTCCCAAGGGTGGTGAGTGTGGGTTGGCATGCCTCCCCCGTAGTTCCGCTCCCACCGGGTGAAGGTCTGTTGGGTAGCGTAGTCAGAGAGGGGGCAGCAAACAGTTATGGGAGGTGAAAAGAGCTGAGCTAGGTTCCATGGGTGCATAGCATGCCTCCACACATTTGCGTGGCCATATGCTCAGGCCTCGGTGGGTCAGGGAGAAAACTGTAAAAATACTTGTGTGTCCCCATCGCCAGTTGGTAGGAGGAGACAACGGGAACCAAATAGCTCTATAAAAAAAAGCTGGAGTGACGCTAGGGTCCAGTGTTACGCTTCAAGATACTGAGCTGTTCTGTTTGATTGCTGGAGAATTTAATAAGTTCCTCCAGGTTTTAATAATAGAGTGGTTATAGACTTATCGATCTCGCATTCCACATCTATTTTATTTGTAAACTTTCTGAATAGTAATGCATCAATAAGACCCTCCTCTTTCCTAATTCTAAGTCTTTCCAATGTTGGTTTGAGTTGCTATCGAGCCACTGCAGTGCGTGTGAAATCTGTGCTGCTTGACAGTATTTTCTAAGTTAGGTAGGGCTAATCCACCTCCATGCTTAGGAAGCAATACTACAGTATACACTTTTCTTGGTTTTCTTCCTTCCCAAATAAATCTAGAAATTAATTTGTCCATCTCCAAAATCATTTTTCTTTGGTAGAATCAGGATATTTTGAAATAAATGTAAGAATCTGGGAGAATATTCATACAAACAGTGTCGATTCTCTGTATCAAGGGGAGTGGTAAATGGAACCACTTCTGCAAATCTTCGCTAATGGCTGTTACTAAGGGAGTAAAGTTTGTCTCATATAAGGAAGTTAAATCCTGAGGTATAATGATTCCCAGATAACTAAATTTTGTGCTGTGCCAGCAGAATGGGAACCTCCTAATAGTTTCTGAGTCTGGATCGTACTGAAACCTGAGCACCTCTGTCTTATTTGTGTTCAGTTTATATCCCACAAGTTTCTCCTCCAAGAGAGTAAATAATTTGGGCAGGGAAGGCTCAGTGTTGGCCATGTAAATTACTAAATCATCCACATAAAAAGCTACTTTATGCTCCACCTCTAAATACGTCAGTTCAGTAATTTGGGAATTCTCTCTAATTACCTGCACCAAGGGTTCTGCATATAACGCAAATAGTAGAGGTGAGAAAGGGCATCCCTGTTGGGTTCCTCTCATCAGGGGGAAACGGTCAGAGAATGTACTATTAATCTGAACCATTGCTTGAGGAGATGTGTATAGTTTATTTATGGTTTGGTTAAACTCTTTGGGGAAGTCAAATTTTCTAGGGTATAATGGAGAATGTCCATGACACCCTGTCAGATGCTTTTGGTGGTGTCCTTTTGGGCTTTTTCTAATAAATAAAGCATGCATTTAATATTGTCTGATGTTTGTCTATGGGTTATGAACCCTGCTTGGTCTTTATTAATAATGTCTGGGAGAATTTTTCTAGTCTTTTATCCAAGACAGTGGCATAATATTTAGAATCTTGATTTAAAACAGAAATTGGTCTGTAAGGGTCACAATTCAAAGGGTTTTTATTAGGATTTAAAATCACCAAGATATTCGGATATTGCTAGCTGGGGCGTGGACTCTCCTCCTGTATATCACTGAAAAGCTTACCTAATAGAGGGGTTAGTTCTTTTGAAACATTTCATAGAATTCTGGGTGAAGCCATCAGGCCCTGGACTTTTGCCCAGTTTTGAGTTTTAGTGCTCATAGCGAAGTTCTTGAGATGAGAGATGTTGTATTAGCCATTCCTTCTGACCCTCCGTAGCTGAGACAACTTGATTTTTTGAAAAATGCAATGTACTTGTATATCCCTGGTTGTGAATCTTGAGTGTATAATGATGAATAATATTCTCTAAAACCCTTTAAAATATATTTTACTTTATTTAACACTTTGTGTCTTAGAGTGTTTGAATGTTGTCATTGTAAATTGGTTTTGTTGCTGTTTGAGCCTATAGGCTAATATTTTAGATGCCTTAGAACCTCCTCATAGTATCTTTGTTGTATGTACATGAGAGCCTGCTCTGTTTTATGAGTTAGTATATTTTGTAATAGTGCCTTCACTTTGGTTATTCGGGAGGACTGAATTGTCCCCTGTGAATGAGCCATCTGTAAGAACTCTAGCTTGTCTTCTAGCTCATTCTGTTGTTGTTCTCTGTCTTTTTGTTTGATGCATAACTAGTCAACCCCCCCCCCCACAGTATGGCCTTCAGTGTATCCCATACAATCCCTGAGGACACCTCTGGAGATGTGTTATCTTGAACTATCTGGGGGAGTCACTGTTTAATCATGTCTACTAGTTGCAGGTCCCTCAGTAAGGTGTTATTAAAATGCAATTGCCTAGGTCAGTAGTTCTCAGACTTTGTCACAGTGAGCCTCCCAAATCCATGGAAAAGATTTTGAGCCTCCCCAAAATTGAAATAATCTTGGGCCTCCTAAAGAAAATAGCATACTGTACTTTGCACAGTACACCATGAATAAATTGAAACCCCTTTGAGTACTTGGCTCACATTCAGTTCTTTGTCTTATACTGACGTGGAACCTTTGAAAAAGAGTTCCTGTGCTCAAAGGTGTTATCTGAATAACAAATAGAATAAATAAATATTATTTTTAAGCTTATTGTAACCCCCCCCAGGCCAACCTACGTACAGTGCTATTTTAATGCTTGAACCATTGTTACCCCTTGTTGCAGTACCTTCATGGGTCAGACTACTTTCCCTGTTTCCTCTCTATGTGAAATTACCTTCCTACATATTTTGCCTCTCCCCATCCTTCCCTGCTCCTAACCAACTTCTCAGGGATGACTTTGCTCCTTCCTGCTATTGCTCTTAGCACTTCAGTGCTCAACCCTTGTATTTGGGCTATTCTGCCATCAGGCTACAAATTGATCAATTACCACCACTCATTTTTAATTTATTGTTCATAGTTGTTTGCACTATTGTTCACTGTGTATTTCTTGATTGTTTTGCAGTTGCCTTTTGAAATGTATTCACTCCTGCCCTTCCTGGGTATCTGAAATGAACCTTTCATTCATCTTCCCTTGTCACCTATTAGTAAATAAATACATTAAATTCACCTACTATTATCCTCTTTCAGTTTGTATCATCTCTTCACACACAATATATAAAACTCAAAATTTAAATATATTACTTTTCAGGCTTGCTTGAGCCTCCCTGAACATGTTGGGGCCTCCCAGGAGGCTGGCCTCACCATTTGAGAACCCTGGCCTAGGTGGATGGTCTTCCACTGTATACAATTCAATAATCATTGGTGTGATCTGAGAGTAATACGGAGTGCATGTCTACCCTGAAGACCAAATCTATATTTTCTTTTGTTATTAAAAAGTAATCCAAGCAAGAATAGGTGTGGTAGACACCAGACTAGAATGTATACTGTCTACTCATTGGGTTCAGGTGTCTCCACATGTCTGTCAAGCCCAAGTCATTAATTAAACCCTTCCCATGTCTCTGTCCTGTTGTCGCTCTGGGGGGTAGAACTGCCCCTACCCACGTCCATCAATAGATTAAAATCCCTTACCAACAACAGCACACCTTGTTGAAATTCCAAGATTTTGTTAAATAAAAATTGGTGCATGGAGGCATCCAGCCCGATGGTATATAGAGCCTCCTATTGCATATTGTTTACCATGCCACATACCTCTGATCAGTGTCAAACACCCCTCCCTATATTGATATGAATCCAGCAGGTTAAAAGATGATGATTTCAGGATTAATATTGCAACCCCCCTCTTTTGTCCAGATTGATATGCACTTGCAATAACCTGGGACTTACAAAATTTATTTAACTTTTGATGCTCCAGATTTGTCATATGAGTTTCCTGTAAGAGGATAAGCTCTGAGTGGAAATTTTTAAGTGTCGATATAATTTTCCCTCTTTTCATTGGGCTTCTCAAGCCATTAAAATTTTGAGATATCACCTTGATGGTCAAAGATTGTGCCATTATACAATAATATTGGGCCAAGCCTCCTTCCCCCACTCAAGGGGGCCACCCCATAAGGCCCCTGATCCACTGCCCCTCTACAAATATCCAGTCAGATTGCTCCTTAAAAAAAAAACAACAAACCTCTATAATTTTGTGGCCAACCAGCCCTAAGACAAGGGACACTGAGAGTGAGTCGTATCTTTAACCCCTCACCAGTGAGTCAACTATGTTACAAGTAGTGACTTCCAATAGGTGAGAAGTCAGTGTTATCACCTAAGTGTGACTGTTCACTAAGCCACCAGGTGGGAAACCCATTCACCACAGGCAAGATGGTTCCCTTGGGGTATCAACCCCCTAACCAAGGGAGAACTACCAAAGTAAAAGAAGAAAGAAATGTTTGGTGCATTAAAGAAAGTACAGAAATAAAAAACAAAATGGGGAGAGAAAGCAAGAAGTGCTTCCTCATCAGAACGGCTTTACCCAATCCATTCCCCAGCATCCACTCCCTCTGTATGCCCTTTTAAGTGGAATACTAAGATTTTACTTAATAAAGCACATCATTAACAGAGGGCTTCTGTATAAGGAAAAAATCACCTCATGTAACAGATCTATTTGTTTGTACCCCTAAACTTTCATAATATGAAAAGAAAATTTTTTTTTACAATAGAATATGCTAGATCATAGTCTATTTTAAGTTTCTAACTGCAACTTAAAGTTTCTTCTGATATTTTATGCAATAGCTATCAATACTGAGTTCTTGTTCAGTTTTGTAGATATCATTTCACAGCTCCTTGTCGTTCCAAAGATTGCTTTATATTAAACCAGTAAGTCAGAATGAACTGCACTGAGTCCCCAGCACCTCCGCTCCTTTCTCATTGCAGTCCAGTTCCTTTCATCGGTTCCCCGGGCCTGGGGGGTCATGAGCAGGCAGCAGACTCCCCTGAAAGGATCAACTAAACTCCCCATCAAATATTGGTTTATAACCCAGCACAGTCATGACCACTCCCACTAGTCCACGAGCAGACAAGGATTGAAGGGGGCCATCCCCCTGGCTGTCAGCCCCTCCTGGCTCCTCGCTGCCCCTCCAGACTCAAATTAGCTCCTGGACCTCTCCTGCATCTGCGCTTGCATCCATACTATCTGGCTATATAATGAGGGCCCGCCTGTCTCCTCAGCTTAGGTGCCAAGATTGATACCCATCCCCCCCAGCACCCCTATTTAGCAGGGTTATTAGTCTGCAGTAGGGGGAACCGTGGGGAGAGAGAGAGAGACCAGTCATCCTCCATCCACCTCCTTCCCCATGCCATTTTCCAGGTTGGGCGAGTCAAGGCACACACCGGAACAAATACTAAGCCCTATTTAAAGGGAAAGTACTAATTTAGGGGGAACCATGGGACAGGACCCAAATCCTGAGGCCCGGCTCACCACTGTCCCCTCACATCACTAATGAATCTGCACCCCAATCCAGATTTGCTTTGACCATTGTATTTATCCCCTATTTAAGGGGGATGTTGCATGCTGGAAGGTGGAGCCACCAGAGGATGGCAGGCCCCATCATCTTGTTCAAATCCCAGCTATATTTCAATATAAGCTTAAGCTTTGCCTAAGGTCAGCCAGGTCACCAGAGGCCAGGTGACATGGATAAACAATGGAGGGCCTCCAGCCAGGATGGCATCACCCCAAACCCTCACCCCCACCCAGGAGCCAGAGCCAAGCCAGCTGCAGGCGAATCCAGGACAGGGCCTGAAGGAGTCCACTCGAGAGACAAGGAAGCAGTCCAGAAGTTGCTCGGTAACATCCGAGTTACACACTCTGCTTCAGTCAATGAGGCGATGATTTCTTTCAGGCATCTGTAGCTGTAAATTGAGTGAGCAATTTCTTTAAAGTGTTCAAAGCTGACTGCTGGGTTCCAGGGTCCTGCACAGTGGGCCAGTCACTCTGTCGTGTTGATGCAGGCCACTGGAGTAATGCAACTCATAATGGCAGGGAGATACCTCATTTCTGCAACTCTTTAAAGGCCTCTGATGCCGAGTTGAAGCAATTCTGACCTGTAGGGAACTGGATTACCAATCGTGCTGGATAAGGAATCCAGAATTTCAGTTTCTGCTGGTGAAGAATTTGAAATAAAGGAATATATTCCCTGCATTTCTGCATGGTCGCAGTGGCATAATCATTATCAAAAAATATTCTGCTCTGTCCGTAAAAGATTTTGCCCTGTGACCATACCTTCCTTAATATTGTTTCTTTCATGATGTATCACAGGAAACAAACAATAATGGACCTAGGTCTGGCACTGGAGTTTGATGGTTTAGGTCTGAGTGCCCTGTGAGCGCGTTCTATTTCCAGACTGAAGTCAGGCTCCAAGGATAAAGAGGCATGGATTACAGTTCCTATAATATCAATCACATCTTTGCCCATACTATTTTTTGATATAGCATAGATACAGATGTTTCTTCTGTGCTGACGATTCTCAGCATCCTCCTGCTGCTCTATCATCTGTTGGCAGACCTGAATAACTTGACCCAGGGTTGTCTGTACTTGTTGAAGCTGTGTGGCCCGAGGGCCAGCGGATTCCTCTACAGTCGCCACTTTAGTTTCAAGCATCGATAAGTCCATACAAAGGACCTCCTGAGAGTCCTTGAAATTGTGGAACTCTGATTTAAAGTCCTGGAGCTCAAGTAAGATTTTACCTAGTTTTGCATCCATTGATTTGTCTTTTTAACTGCGGGCCCCAGAGGATTTCGCTCTGGTCCGGCACCAAGATGGTTACAACTTCACAGAGGCCTGAGAGTTGAAGGCTTCATTGTCTGATTTTGTTTCGTCCTGAGCCAATATTGAATATTTATTGGTTTCTCCTTGTACCTTAATGTAAGCCATGCCTCACCTGCTTGTTTGTAATAAAAACTACTGATCTGGCTTTCTGTTTGTGAAGTTTTAGGAGTGTGGTGCTAGGAAGCCTTCTACTGAAGCTGCCATACTGGTGGAGGGCTGCACTGGAAGTCCAAAAATATACAAATGTTGATACCCATCTGGTTCTCTCAGTCTGCAGAGTCCTCAGGATTACCACCAGCATCCCCCCTCAAATTCCAAGGCTATTTTGACCATCCATCACCCAACATCATATTGATTTGTGAATTAGTAGGCTTTCATGGCATATTTTACACAGTCAAGCTGGTATCATAAACAAGTGTGCAGATCCCAGGCTCTGCAGCTGTTCTTAACCCCATCAAATTTCTCTGCAGGTAAGTTGAGTAGGACAAATCAGAACACAAATGGACAGGCAAGTCATTAGAACTCAGTTTTTGAAACATCCTCACCACTCTAAGAAGAAAGACTTCAGGTTTTGCTTCAGCCATCTTAAAAGAAGCAGTTTTCAGCTTGGTGCTGTACGTTGGGCAGGAGGGGAGCCATCCATGAAGTGGTGCTGTAGGCAATTTTAAGTTATGGGATCTGTTGGGGAAGACTTCAAATTCAATGCCCCTGTTAATCAATAGTTTACAAAATGTAGCATATCATCCCATTGACATGCCAGAGGAGCCTAGCCACCTGCAGATTTGGGGCACAGGCAATATTCCCTAGTGCTTCAAGCCAGTAATGAAGATTAGTATTTTCTTGTACTGTAAATGTGGAGGTGGTACCCACTTCTTGGGTTGCATTTTTAAGTTCCATCTGAGCCTTCAATCTTGCTGACTCTGTGTTTATATCCTGAGCTCCCATGCACTCTAGGATAAATTCCACTTTGGCATTCAAGGCTCACATCACCCTTCACAATGGCTGCCATGGGAGTCCTGACTCAGGTGTTTCCTGCTGTGTCCTGTTATTTCAACCCTGACCTGGTGCGCTAAGAGGCATTTTGCTTCCCCCATTTGCTACACTCTTATTCAGATATCTTATCCTTTGAGAATCACACTGTGGATTGTTATATCTGTTCTGTACCTGCCAATGCCAATACCAATATTAGAAGATTTGGCAATAGTTCAGTTATATTAAGTTTCATGAGAGATCAAAAGGAGCATGTCTTGTCTGTGCTCCATAGCCGGGCCCAACAAGCAGGCTTCATGGCCTTAGCATACCAATTTTCTGACTTCCTTCTTTCACCATTTCCAAAATGAATTTATTTCAAAATTGCTATTTTGTATTGCCATGGTATTCAAACCTTTAGTACAGGGTGACAGCCACCACTGTGTGATTAATTAAAAAAGAAGCATGATCCTTTGGTTTTTTTTTTGTTGATTCTCAAGTGAGGTCGTCATAAGTGAATAAAGTTTAATGGTCTCAGCACAGTGTTAAGACCACCACCCAAATCCAAAACAGCGCATCACAACTGGTAGCATTTACTCAAGTAAGACCATGGGATTTACTGAACATGGAGACTGAATAAAACTTTTAACATTGAGAGGCACCCCCCCCCCCCCGATCAAGATAGAGGTACATTAGTGGAGAGAGATAGATAGATAGACAGACAGACAGACAGACAGATTTTATTCATACATAAAGTGTGCATGGGGAGTGTTGTGTTCTAGAATCCAACTGAATTTCCATACCAAAAAAGTGTTGAGCACTCACCACCTCAGAAGAGAGATGAGGAAACAAGTTTTTCATTCAAATCTCCATTTACTGAAAACCCAGACAAACACTGTCCTCCCTGACGCATTTCAAACACTCGGGTCATTTATCAAGGGATTGTCCTCTGGAGTGCATTTGCGTAATGCTGCTTAATCCTTTGCTGATTTCATAATCCTGTTTTTGGGATGTCACAGTTTGTTGCTGTGAAAATTATTCAGATGTCAAAAACAGAGGATTGTGATTTTAATGAAGGATTACACATCAGGAACAGATCAACTCTAATGGACCTAGTTTTGAAGAATAAAATGAATATGTATGCATACATTCTATAAAATCAAAGCTGAATTGTATATATTGTTTTCAAGGTTTACCAAAAAGCCAGGCTAACTTTAAGCATAACACATAGAATATGTCCGGTGGTCATAACAACAAAGCTGTGTTTCATTCACAGGCTGTGATGACACCATAGGGACCTTAAGAAGAAAGCTGAAGAGGTCTTTGATGTCATCACAGTCCCCAAGATGGAAACAAGGCCAAGATGGTATGGTTGACCATATAGTATGCATATATTTTATTTATTTATTTATTTAGTTAGTTTTTGTTGACCAGGTAGGGTGCACTAGGCATATATTTGCCTATTTTCAGGCACAACCAGGAAGGTTACAATACAAGTTCAGAGAGAAATTACAGGCACAATAGTGTCACAAAGAGCTGTACACAGTACATGTTGAAGAACAAAAAACTGACAGATAACAAGCAGTATAGGAATACATTATCGGTAATAAGCAAAAACATCAAGGCATTGAGGCAAAATTACATCAATGTCATATGTGTTAACAATGACAAAAGTCTAGCAGGTCGGACATGTGGACAAGGGCACAAGGGGCCAAGGCACAAGGTTCTAGTAAGGATGGTATGAACAGACTTGAGATAGAAAGTGCATTGAAATAATGAGGGGGAATAGAACTGGGTAGATAAGTTAGAGACAGGAACAAGTGGAGTGTTGCAACAGGATGGAGCATAATAGTTTTTTGAAGGTGTTGGGTACTTGACATAGGTGTATTGGAGGCAGGATGCTGTTCCATTGTTTAAGAGCTACAGAGAAGACCATTGTACCATATTTAATGTGGGACCTTGGGATGGCAAGTTGCTCAGTGTCAGAGGACCTGCGTGAGTAGTGGTTTGTGCAAGATGCAAGATGGGAAGCTAGGGAGTGAGGTTTCTGGGTTAGTAGTGCACTGCAGACAGTTCTACTGAGTGAGAGGTCAAATAGAGCAATAGGGGAAGGCCATCCTAACTTACTATAGAGCAGACAGTGATGAGTGAGGAAGTTACAGGATAGAGCAAAGTGGCAGATGTTGTTGTAGCGACATCCATTTGAGCAGTAAGTTATTGGAAGAGTGAGCAAAGACTGGTAGGCCATAAGTTAATTTAGGGAGGAGTAGGCTATGAGCGATAGTAATCTGTGTTGATGGGGAGAGGTTACATCTAGCTCAATAATCAATGGCAAGACTGGAGTTAACATCCTTGCATACTGAGTGAATATGGAGGAAAAGTCCAGAAAGGAACAAGTGTGACCCCAAGGTATTTGAAAGAGGTGATAGTGTCTAGTGATGTGTCATTTTAGCAGACCACTGTTAGAGGAGTATTTATATTTTTTCAGATGGTGGGGGTTCCAAAGAGCATTGCTTGGGATTTAGTATAATTCATTAGAAGTTTGTTGTCATTGAACCAGGACTATATGGCTCTGAGATCTACTGCCAGGTTGTGGCTGAAGTCAGTTATTTCTGTGCATGGCTAAAAACACTAGATCATCCACATATAGGACAGCAGTGGAATATTCGAAGCAGTGGTTGATTGAGTTGATGTGAAAGAGAATAACAAAGGTCCAAGGATTGAGCCTTAAGGGACACCAAGAGAAGTGGGGAGGTATTCAGAGAAGGAAGAGCTGATCCTGACACACTGGCTCCTATCAGAAAGGTAGCTAGAGACACAGAGCAGGGCATGCTCAGAGATCCCAAGAGTGCTTAGCTTATTAAGGAGAATGGGGTGGCTGACCGTGTAGAAGGCTTTCATGAGGTTGATAAATACCACACCAGTGTAGTCCCCTCTGTCGAAGGAGGTGTATACAGCGTTTGATAACATGAGCAGTGCCGTGGTAGTACTATGACTCTTGCAGAAGCCATGATGGGCGGGGCTGAGAAGGTCATATTTTTCCAGGTATGAATTAAATTGGGTGGTGACAATTTTTTCAAGCACTTTGCTCAGAGCAGGGACCAGCAGACTTAGAATCAGGTATCAGATTAAGTAGTTTATAGACCTCATCAGTGCTGACTTGTTTAAAGAGGAAGGGAGGATGAGGATCTGCAGGAGGGGTTGGGGGATGGGTCAGAGTGTCAGAGTGTGCATTTAGGACCTCAGTGAGTGGGGGAAGATCTGAAAGTTGTCTATTGAAGGCATTTGAAATGGTTATGGGTTATTACAATCAACACCATCTATTTCAAATTCAGGCAGAGTAGAGGGGTTAGACTGCAAAGGATTGTGATGAGGTGGTTCCAGTATTGGCGTGGGTTGCTATGTGAGGAGGCTAGTAGCATTTGAAAGTAGCTGCTGTTGCTTTGCCGGATAGCTTGCTTACATTTATTTCACAAGTACCTGTAGTTAGCCCAGTCAGTGCTGGAGTTGACGGCTTTGAAGGAGGCTCAGCATTTGCCTCTCCCTTTTAGAGAGTTAAGAGATGTGCAAGCCATTTTCTTTTCTGATATGTAGTATACAGTAGTCCTCCATCCACTGTCCTTAGTTACTCACTCTGACACCAAAAGGGTAAGCACGCTGCATAAACTCACACTATCACCGAAGCAGTTTCAGTTTTGCATAGCCATTTGTGCTGTGCATGCTTGCCTCTGTGACATAGCCGCTGTGGTACTGTACATTGAAAATTCATTGAACTATTGTGGTACAACAGGGATCTTCCATCCCCTCCCTCCCTGAACCTCCTCCCACTCCCCCACTTCTCCTCAGACGTTCCATCCCTTACCCTAACCTCTTACAGTATGGATATCGTTTAGTGACCCCATGCACTTATTCTATTGCCTAAGCTTAGAACCCCTCCAGAAATTATTGTTTACAAGGCATACCTTTCAAGACTCTAGTTACTTCCTGTATATAGCTGGTAAATTATCCTGCTTCATAGTACCTAGGGCTATGCCAACACCTATGTACATTATCTTTGTAATTAATTTATAGTTGGTATAACCTGCAATACTCCTGTACTTTATTGTGAACATTTTGTACAACAGCATGTATTTTATGTTACTGTTATCTGTATTGTGCTATCACTTATGTAACTTTGCAGTATTCATCTTTTACACACACACACACGCCACCTGGTCACACCTGGAAACGAGCTTTGGCTCAGTGTGTCTTTCCTGGTCACCAAAATTTTAAATAAATAAATACGTTTTGAGTGTATGGATTTTCAGAAAAAACAATCCATGACCGTGTACTACTGTACTGTATCTGCCTTGAAAATGTTGGAAGCAGAAGAATTAAAATTAAACTGCTTAAATTGCCCCACACTTCTAATTTGGCTGAGGACAATTGTAATCACATTAAGAACATGGCCAAAGATTAGTGTGATGAAGAAAGAGTAGAGTTTCACTCTGCACAGAGCCACCAGACTGTTTCTATTTCACTGTGACCTGAAACAGGTTGTAGTACTTGAAATGCTAATATACTTAGCAAGATAGAAGTGATTATACTCCCTTACTTCAAAGTCACTTGCTTGCCCTCCTGTTGACTCAAAGGATATTCCATACTTTGTTTCCTTATCGCAACATGCAGCTGTGATGAGGCATCTTCCCAGCCTACTTTGCAATCCGTTATCCGTGACAGCCTTAGCAGTTACACTGCATCCCCCTGCTACATTGCCTAGAGGAAGTTACCTAAACTTAGACATGAAGTATCATTCTTTTAAGAGATTTCTTATCCTGTATAGGCACAGCAGTAATGAAAGGCTTTGTTCTCTTGCTAAAATGGTTCAGGTTTTTAAGACACTATAATTTATCTTCTTTGCTCTCATGTATGTCAGAAGAAGAATCTACTTATTTTTGTGCATGCACTGATCATATATCCAAATTATATGTTGCAGTTCTCAGCCACAAGTTCATGGGCTGAAAACTGAGGTTCAAAAGACACCCTGGCGTGCTAGATAATGTAATTGCTATACTAAGAAGAACAGATTTACCCTGAGAGGCAGAGACAACTCCTCCCCCTCCCCAGTGCAGATCTTGAAATGCAGATGATGCATTCAGGTGTTACTGTGTGCAAACTGGGTTTGTGCACAGTAACAGCACCTAACTCCACCCCATGTATGTATGAGCATAATGTAGTGCCATTCATAGACATGCAAGAGCTAGTACCTGCAGCTCCTACCCCACCTACATGTCTCATACCTTAGGGCTCCTTGTGGCCTACCACCAATGTCTGCTTACAGTATGTGTCCCCACCATTGTCCCTGGTGGTCCCAGGGCCCACAACATAACCTGCACCTTGTAAAAGCCCTTCTAGTCCAGTGGATTCCACCCCCACACTATCCACATGTGCCCGTGGAAATTGTGTAATCCTTTTCTAGTCTCTCACTGACCTCAGTCTGCTGATATCCGATCTGTGTGCACTGGGCACAATGTTCTCACACCCTACGTCCACCTCCAAATAGTTATTAGTCAGGGTGGTGGTAAGTGCTGTGCCTGGTGCTGCAGGGTCAACTTACTTCTGAGCATGGCCCTTTTTTGACATTTATATGGCTACGCCAACTCCTTCCATGCACAAGCACAAGTTGATGTGCACTAGAATGGAAGAACTCCCTGGCCCCATTTGAGTACAGTACTGGGGGAGGGTCATAAGCAAGGGACCGGTGCTATATCATGCCACAAATGTTTAGCACCAGTCCCATGTGCACAACTGAAAACTGGGCCAATAGTCAAATATTTGTGCTGAAAAAAAATTTGAAATGCCATAAATGATCATAAAAAAATAAGGGAATATTTAAATCTGGATAGCCCATTTGAATTTTACCAGCGTAATGATTAAACATGGAAGGTTCAATTTTAAAGAGCCCTTATAACGTCACAATTTGTGACAACCTAGGGCTACTGCAATCTCAGAATGCATCAGGGACCCCGGGCTGTATTCTAAACAAATGGGGGTCTCTGCACCCAAGACCTGAGATTTGTCGCATCTGTAGGGTTGCGCCAGACAGGTGGTGTACCTGCTGTGTTTGGCGGAAGGCTCTGTCAGCCCTTCTCTCCGGCAAAACACTCAAGGGGTTGCAAAGGTGGGGTGCAGGTTAAATACACCTGCCAGAAGAGGACCATGGGCATAAGGAGCACAGGGGTGCCTTAAGGGGGTGATAGGGGCTAAACCGCAATGTGCAGGGGGTTGAGGTGGCACCCTACATGGGTGCCCTGTACTATTAGGGACAGCCAATTGGCCCAGGTAAAGGAGGCAGGAAGACAGGGTCTGGGACATGGCCCTTCAAAGGATACAGCCCTGGTACCTGCCCCATAGGTGCCACTAACCCCCAGCATCATCGGCAGGCAGCAGCCTGCCACCACATAGGGGCCAGGTACCAAGGGACTGGCATGAAGCCTGGAGGACCATTTCCAGCCTCCCGGCACCCCACAAACTGCAGCTACTGCTGTTCACCAATGGTGCTGGGGTCCATGGCAAGTATGGGGCAGGTGCCAGGGCTGTGTCCTTCTGAGGGCCATGTCCCAGACCCAGTCTGCCAACCCCTTTTACCCAGGCCAATCAGCTGTCACTGATAGCACAGGGCACCATCACTGAGTACTGCCTCAGCCCCCTGCACATCACCACCATGCCCCTGTTGTCCCCTCTGTCGCACATGACCCTTAGACCACCTTTTGGCTGGTCTAAAGGCAGCCCCCTGTTGTGATCATGGTGGCGCTTTTATAATAGCATACAAGGGAAAAGTGCGGCCCCACTCTAGCATAAGCCCCCTTGCGACCAGGTGCACCAGCGCATTTGCAACAAGGATGGTGCCGGAGAGCTTTGCTGCATGGCATCCAGATTTCACTGCAGCCAGCTTTTGAAAACTGGAATCACCACAAACTATGACACAAGGTGCCACTTGCATCATACCCGTTTAGTGCAGACACCTTACTTCATATTTTTAGGTTTGAAATTCAAGTCTGGTGGGTCAGATTTTCCATGCCCAAAATTATACAGGTCTGCTTAATGGCAGAAATCTTATGCAGTTAAGATACCATGCAACTCATTTTTTTTTTTGGTGGGGGGGGGATGCAGCACGGAATTTTTGTTATTTTTTTTTCATGCAAACTTTTATGGTGGCACTTTTGACTAATAGTGTTCCCAGTCAAAAGCAATATGCATGAAAATCAAACTAATGCGATATGACAGTATGCAGTATCAATGTGCTTGAACACTTCTGTATATATACTGCATGTAGTCCATGCAATAAACATAGAAACATAGAGATTGTCAGCAGATAAGGACTGCCAGGCCCATCCAGTCTACCCAATGTTTCTACCTTAATTGGCAGCCGATATTCTTATCTGGTCATCGGCTTTAGCCTCTTCTTCCCACTTCTAGGGTTCCCTTATGCCTATCCCATGCATGTTTAAATCCTTCCATTGTTGATGCTACCACTACCTCCTGGGGTAGATTATTCCATACATCCACCATCCTTTCTGTGAAAAAGAACTTCCTCACATTTCCCCTTATCCTGCCCCCTTCCAGTCTTATATCATGCCCCCCTTGTTCTTGTGTCCCTCCTATATTGAAAGGTGTCTCCCCCTTGCACCTTCTTTATGCCCATAAGATAGTGGAAAGTTTCTATCATATCCCCCCATTCCCTCCTTACTGTCAATGTATACACATTGAGGTCTTTCAATCTCTCCCCATTTGTCTTCTGCTGTAAGCCCTACACCACCGTTGTTGCCCTTCTCTGGACCGCCTCTACGTGGTCTATGTCTTTCCCAAAGATGCAGTCTCCAGAACTGTACACAGTATTCCAGATGAGGCCTCACCACTATTTTGTATAGTGGTATCACCACCTCTCGTCTTCGGCTAGTGATGCCCTTTCTTATGCACCCCAACATGCCACTGGCCTTCCCTACAGTCTTTGTACTCTACTTGGTTATCTTTAGGTCATCTGAGATAATAATTCCCAAATCTCTTTCTTCCCTGGTGACTGTCAGTAACCCCCCATCCTGTAGCTCTCCCAGGCTTTCTGTGACCCAGTGCATGATTTTGACTTCTTCAAATCCAACGTCAGTTGCCTCTTGATAATTTCTCCAGTTTTTCTAGGTCACTCCTCTTCTCCTCCCCATCAGGAGTGTCTACCATACTGCATATCTTGGTGTCATCTGTAAACAGGCAAACCTTCCCTTCCAGCCCCTCTGCAATGTCGCTAATGAAGACACTAAAGTGGACTAGCCCCAGGACTGATCCATGAAGTATCCCACTGGTGACTCCCCTTTCCTCAGACTGGATCCCATTTACCACCACACCTCTACTTTCTATCCTCTAACCAGTTTCTAACCCATTTTACCACCCTATGTCCCATACCCAGGCTTCCCAACATGTTCAACAGTCTCCTATGTGGAATGGTGTCAAAGGCCCTGTTGAAATCAAGGTAGGTGACATCCACCGCTCCTCCTGGTTCACCTCCTTCATCACCCAGTCAAAAAGGTTATTAGATTTGTTTGACATGATCTTCCAGCAGTGAACCCATGTTGCCTCGGGTCCTGCATTCCTGTGGATTCCAAGTGTTCCACAATCCTCTCCTTTAGCAATGCCTCCATTATTTTTCCTACTATTAAGGTGAGGCTGAGCTGTCTGTAATTTGCTGCCTCTCCTGCTACCACGTTTGTGTAGGGGGAGCAGTGTGCCCTCATCCAGTCCTCTGTGACCACCCCTGTGCTTAGTGACTCACTGAACATGGCTGCCAGTGGTGCTGCTAGCTCTATCCTCATCTGGCACCATTGCTTTGTCTACCTGTAGTTTTGAGAGCTTCTAGATTCTACCTTCTGTAAATGGATTGGTGTCCACCTCCTCCTTCCTTTGTTTTTGGTACCTAGCTGTGGCCACTGTCCCTCCCTTCTTCAGTGAATATCGAACAGAAGTATCTGTTCAGCATTGACTCCTTTCCTGGTCCCCTTCCACACACTCCCCCTCTTCCCCCTGAGCCTTAACAATCCCCCCATTAGACTTCCTTCTTTCATTGATGTACCTATAGAATGTTTTATCCCCTCTCTTTAATGTCTATGTCAATCTTTCTTCTGTTTGCACCATTGTGCTCCTAACAGCTTTCCCTACTTCCTTCAGACAATTCAGGTACATCACCCTATCCTCTTGTCTCTGTGTCCCCTTACACTTTCTGAATGCCACCCTCTTGGTTCTGACCTTCTCTGTTACCCCTCTTGAGAACCATAGTGGTTTCTTCCTTTGTTTATGAGCCTAATGCAGTGGTTTGTCTATTCCACTATGGCTCCTTTTATGTTTGTCCACTACTTCTCAACTCCCCCCCCCACCTGTCTCTCTCCTTTCCAGGGCTTCTTTGATAGCCATCCCCATCCTAGCAAAGTCTGCTCTCCTGAAATCTAAAACCTATGCCATTGTGTGGTTGGACTGCGACCCTGTACCTATGTTAAACCACACTGTGTGGTGGTCATTGGCTCCGAGGTGACCTTTCACCTGTACTTCTGTGATTCTGTCCCCATTGGTCCGGACTAGTTCTAGAATTGCCCTGTCCCTGGTGGGTTCTTTCACTAACTGCCTGAGGCCTGCCTCTGCAGGGAGCCTAAGATGTCTCATCTCCTGGCTGTGGCTGCTGCTGGGATGGACCAATCCACATATGGCATATTGAAATAACCAACAGCAGCACCTCCCTATTGTTGCCATTTATTTATTTATTTATTTGTTTATTCATTCTCAGATTACAATACCTTTGAGCACAGAACAGCTCATTTACAAAGGTCCCACATTGTTATGGGAGGGATTAAACAAAGACAAGGAAAACAGATTATTTACAATGTACAATAATAAAATCATTAATACTTAGTTGTTGGCAGTCAGAGTGGAGGGAGGTAGAAGAGTAGGTAAGGAGAGGGAAAGTTGCTGCCAGGTGGCATTGTCATATGTGAAGAGAGGTTAATTGGAAAAAGGGTAGGAAGGAAGGATGAAGTTGAGGTAAAGGTGAGAGAGTATGGTAGGATGGAGGTGGAGAAGGTAGAGTGAGGGTGGGGGAGAAGACAGGAGGGGCTGGGAGGAAGTCAGTAGCCAACCAATGCAGATTAAGTGGAGGCCAAGGGGAGGGCATTCCATAGGGAAGAGGAGGTGAGGGCAGGGTCAGGTAGGGGAAGGAAATAGAGGCAGCCAGAGACCTTGTCATGGAACAGATCATACTGTGGGCAAATAGTGAGCAGGTAGTATGATTATATGGGGCAGTCACAAGCATTTTCATTCATAATGTACTGGTGAAGGAGATGTTTGAACTGTTTAAGATGAGATGTATTAGTAAGTTCACAGTCCAGACAATTTAGCCAGTTTGGGACTCTGTAGAGGAAGGATCATTGGCACTGGGTGGTTCTGAACCTTGGTACTACTAAGAGGTCAGTGTCAGAGGTCCGAGTATGATGAGCCTTTAGGGATCTGGGTAGAAGACAGGTGATGCCAGTTGGTAGGGTTCTTTGAAGCACCTTTTTTGCAAGTATACAAGAATGGTACTTGATTCTACCTTGTAGATTAAGCCATCCTGTTTGTGCATAGAGATCACAAGTGTGGGTGCAGGGCTCAGCACCAGTGAGTAGTCTACAGGCTTTGTTTAATGTTGTGTTTAGCCTTTTGAGGGATGTGACTGAGGAAGAGCCATAAATAACCAAACTGTAATAAATTGTGGATAGAACCAAACTGTTGATAACAAGTTTAAGTGCTTCTGGGGTCAGACTTCTTCGATGCCTAAATAACAGACCTAATTTTGCATTCGCTGCTTTGGCAATGATCTCAATATGTGGCACGTAAGTGAGGTGATTGTCCAAGGTAACACCAAGGTATTTGAACTGCTGAACTTGTTCAAGAGGGACTCCAAAGTTATTTTTGACTGTCAGGGCATGCACCTTATACTTATGTCGGGAGGCTGAAAACAGCAGGAGTTTAGTTGTTTTATAGTTGAGTACAAGTTTGTGCTAATGGAACCATTTTTCAATTTCAAGGAAGCCAAGCTGGAGGTTGTGTTCCAGAACAGAGGGATCAGAGTTATTTGTAAAGATGATGGCATTGTCAGCATATAGGAGCATCCTTAGTTGACATGCATTTGGTAAGTTGTTTAGGGAAGATACTAAACAAGAGAGGACCTAGAATAGATCTCAATAGATCTCATGCCATCTCATGTATTTCTTCCACTATCAGCTTGTCCACCTCTTCCCTCTGAGCTGGGGGTCTATAGATCACCCCCGTTTAAGTTTCTGTGCCATTGTCCGGCTCAAGGGTGATCCACAGTGCCTCAGCCTCCCCCTGTCTGCCTTGTACTGCAGTAGCTTTTATGTCTTCCCTGACATATAAGGCTACCCCTCCCCCCTTTTTACCCTCCTTATCCCTTCTGAACAGTGCATAACCTGGCATACTTACCTCCTAGTTGTGTTTTTCAGTGTACCATGTCTCCATTATTGCCACTATGTCCAGGTCCATTTCTGCCATCATGGCCTCCAGGTCTGGGATTTTATTACCCAGGCTGCAGGTGTTTGTATACATTGGCTTCCATGTGTTGCTGCCAATATACCAATATCTAACTTACTGCTTTGTACAATGTGTATGAAAAATACTATATGAAATCAAATTCTATTGTATTCGATTCTACGCTATACTATTCTAATCCATTCTAGTCTATGACCTATAAAAAATGAGACTTTGAGTCCTTTCCTTTTACTTTTACAATGAAGGAAGCACAAACATTAACAAAATAACAGAATAACCAAACAAGCATAAGCAATGAGCACTTACAGTGGCATAAAGCACATGCAAAACTGCAAGCTATATATGCATACAAGAAAAAAAAAGAAAAAAACAAAGAGCCCAATTACAGCAGGGATGTGTCAGAATCAGT